>JAQQAF010000005.1:10332283-11694283 GCA_029747655.1 Ensete ventricosum
TATATATATATATATATATACTATATAATATATATATATATATATATGTATATATTATATACATACATACACATATATATATGTATGTATATAGTATACATATATATATATATACATGTATATGTATATATATACATATATATATATATATATATATATATATATATATATATATATATATATATATATATATATATATATATATATCAGTATGTATGTATATATATATATATGTATGTATATATATATATATGTATGTATATATATATATATGTATGTATGTATATATATATATATATATATATATATATAATATATATATATATATATATTATATATATATGTATGTATATATATATATATATGTATGTATATATATTATATATATATCATATTGCTCGATATAAATATAATATCGATATGGAGGTGCTGATACATTATGAGTTGGTATGCTGACAAGATGATGCCTTAATGAGTGAACGCAACAATATGTTAGCTTTTGACAACGTGAAATATTCTCCACACATCACAAAAAAAGTCGACTTGGAAAAAATAAAACTTAAAAACAGCTGGAGAATCCCATATCTCACTTACATCATCACACATTTTCTCAACGCACTGTAAATGAAACGAGTTCAACAATCCTCCCCCCACCACAACCCCCGGTTGCTGTATTTTTTATAAGTAAATAATTTACAGTTCTCCCAAAATTAGCTACGAGTGAGCGATGCCATTAATGGTCCGGTGAGCACGAACTACATGCAAGGCATGGAGATGCAATAAAAAAATAGAAAATATTGTCCTAAAATGTTTCATAAGAATCAATGAGCCTTGCAGTTCCATTAATAAATTTTACTATTTATAGCAAATTAATTTTAGTACAGACATTGTTAAGATACAGTTCATGAAGCAGTCTCGTAGCTATTATAATCCTTTCGATGTCAGTAAATGTTACCATAATCCTTTTCTATAATGGTGATAAATATTTCCATAAGTCATTTCGATGCATTGTCATGCCAAAAAAAAACTAATTATTGCTAAAATTTTTCTTCCAAAAATACAATTTTATCCCACTGAAATTTTGTTTTCCAGTCCTAATTTTGAAAAAAAAATACTAAATAAAAAATATGTTTTGAAAACGCTATCAAACCACACGCGTCAATGGCACTACTCGAGACAATATTTTACATGCAAAATAAAAGACGGTAAAAATGATTATGATAAATCGATTTCACAAATCAAACCGTTATATATTGACATAATGGGAAGAACGTTATCACAAGTTTAAGCCGTTATTTCCAATGCATAGGAGATGGCATTGCCACCCATAACGGATGAACCCCATGTGGCGTCACGATTCTATGGACGTTTCTGATCGTGCCATGGGAAAGAGGGTGTCCGTTGCTCGCCCATGTGGCGGTTCGAGTTCCAAACGGCTGGTGGGGGGATACGGTATGCCTTGGGGTGAAGTGCAGAACTTATTCTAGGCAATTTCCGTTCCCTTCCCTGAACAAGTTTCTGATTCCTTTGAACCCTTAAGCCCGTCGCCTGGTATTGCCGGTTCTAGGGTTTCGCTCCTCCCTACCTCTCCGATCTCAATGGCCGCTTCTTGCTCCAAGACACTGATATCTTCCTCCGCGGCTGGGGAGTCTCCGCGCTGGAAGAGGACCCCGCCCCGCCGCGCGATCAACGCCCGCCCCATGCGCCGGAACGGCGTCGGTCGTCGATCCCTCTCCATCTCCTGCGGAAGCTCCGATCCGGACGTGGAGAACGGCTTATCCGAAGGTCATGCCTTAAGGGGAAAACGAGCAGTTCGTTGGGTGGTTCCGTCAGGCCTGGCCGTACATTAGGGGACACAGAGGAAGCACCTTCGTCGTGGTGATATCTGGAGAAATCGTGGACAGCCCCTACTTGGACATCATCCTGCAGGTATGTTCAGGTTCGAGTTGCCCTTGTTTTTCAGATTCTTGATAATTTCCATCATGCTAGGACTTGACCGATGCTGTCATGCTTCAGCTAGTGGAGTTACATTCGCGGGATATTATGTGCAGGTTTTGCTGTCAATCTCAATATTATTGACATTTCAGCTTTTGGTATATATAATTCAAGAACATGTGCATTCTTTCTTGATCGTTGAAACGAACGAATGAAGATATGCCTGAAAAAATCAAAGTAATAAAGAACATTACTAGTTGGAGTGAAGGTTATAGTCATCAAATGCTGATATTACCAGATTCTTTATAAGGAGTTTGTGTCTCTTCTCATAAACTTAAGAAAGCCGGATGTAAATGACCAGCTATATGATATCCTGTTGATGAGGAATTATATTTCTGTTCTTGATTTTGTCTGAGTAGAGTTTTGGCATCTCTATATTAAAAAAAAGGTGATAATAACATTATGTGCTTGAATTAGACAGAATCTAGGAACTTCTTTTCATTTAGCACTAAAAAGAAGGAGCCCAAGTTCTCTCCTCTTTCCTCAACACTATGGTCCCAAATTCAGATTAGTGGATGAGTTAATTATTTCACACTATACAGTATGCAGGTTGGTAGAGGTCCTAATTTTTAAAATTTAGGATTTGGACCAATTAGTCAAGGTCCCAACCCGATCCTGTCAGACTTTTATAGCTGATCATTTGGATGTTGCTTTAGATTTTTAGGTCGTTTATCTAGTTTTAACTGTATTTGTGTTTGTGCATGCTAGTATATGCATCCATCAACAAATTCATGCCTGTCTGGCACCAATCAATATTGTGTATAAAAGTGTGCCAGTTCAATATCAACATTCATGTGCTGATACAGCATTGGTATGGCAGTATACCATAAAAGCTATAACAATCTTGCTTAGTCGCATATGATCATGTATGAAAATCAAGGTTTGCAATTTCGATCTATACCGCCCGGTACAGGCGGTACATATCGTTCCGCCAGGTTATCGGTATGCAGATCGCCCTCTACCGGGCGGTACCACCAAAAACCGACCGTCGACGGTCGATTTCGGCCATCGGCGGCCGATTGAGGGAGAAATCGACCGTTGGCGGTCGATTTCGATCGTTGGCGATTGATTGAGGGAGAAATCAATCGTTGGCGATCAACTGAGGGAGAAAAACGGAAGAAGAAGAAGAAGAAGAGGAAAAGAAGAAAAAAGAAGAGGAAAAGAAGACAGAAATACCTCATTTCCTCGTGCCATTCTCACCCGCGCTGTCACGGACAAAAATGTAAACAAGGTGTTCGATGAAATGCTCATGTTTGTCCCTGCCCTTCAGTTTGTGTACATACCTTATACAGCAAGTAGCGAGTTTGCAGTAAGCTTGGCAGCCCTAGTTTGGTTTGCTTTGTGGTCGATTTTGGCTTGTAAATATGAGTGTGTCTTGTAAGTACTTGTGGGGACTTCGGTCTGTAATGGACCATTATCCTTTGTGTGCAACCTTTTTGAGTTTGTAATGTCCATGGGTGTAATTTGCATTGGCTTTATAAAGTGTTTGCTTGAGCAGTTGCTTGTGGATCTCGTTGGAATTGCTTCTTCTGACTCGTTTTCTCTTTTGTAAGTCCTAAGGGACTTTAGGAGATCTCGGGGAAGGTTGACTTTTGCGGACGGACACGTATGGGTGCCGCACGGCTTAGGTAAAATCAGCTAAGCCCATGACATTGTGGTATCAGAGCGGGACAAGCACACACAGAAACACTCACCATACAAATGTGGGGGACCTAGCTGGGCTGTGTGGAGGACAGCCATCACGTGCAACCGTTTGGGGGAAACGGACATTAAGATGTAGGGAAAGGAGTCGCTCAGAGGAGTGAGCATCCAGGTTTGGCATTCAGAGGAATGGTCAACCCTCAGCGCACAAGATTGGGATGGCTGAGTTCGAGCTACGGCTCGATGTTGGCAACCAAACTTGATGGTGCTAAAGGCAAGCGGGGGGCTTGGTGAAAGATGAGACCGTGCAAAGTGAGAGGTGTTGCGCAACGACCGAAAGAGTTGTGTAAAGCTCACAGAGTTGAGGGGAATTGCTAACTCGAAGGACTCGATACTCATGCAAGGGCTTGTACATGGACGACAGAGTGTTCGTGGCCATCCTAAGGAGCGATCGGAACTCGGCGCCATGGAGCATCAGAACTTCCTCTTCGGCATGGAAAGGATACGTCCGTAGGCGGCTGAAGTGTGCAACAAGTTCAGTACGTTGCTAGACCTTGAAGGGTGCAATGAGGACTGTATTGGCAAAGAGTCGTAATCTAGTAAGTGCATTTGTGGGGGCAGAACAAGGCATAAGTTGTTCAGCAAGACGGAGTAGTCCAAAGGGGATGGTGGTCTTCGAAACTTCTAGTGGGAAGAATGCAAGGAGGAAAGTTGATCCAACATGACAGATATCCAGGAGGGATGAGTCCGAGCTCTCTAGAGGGAGAATCATATGCAATGAACCGCACATATTAAGGAAGAGTTCCTCAAGGTAATATCTCCACAAAGCTCAACGGACCGAGCGAGTGACGAGGAGTTGTCACATGATCTCGAATGAGGTAATGCATTGGTGGATGCATTTCGATATCAAGTGGGGGAGCAATCCAAGGTAATATCATATGAAGGCACACTTAGAGTTGATGTGGAAATCAAACTTAACGGAGGGTTGACCCGTGGAATGGTGGATGCGATGGCCATTATCAACTCAATGCAAATTGAGGAGCGGAGCGACTTTGGTGGAACTTGGTGAAGTATCCAAGCCGCATGAAGGGAGTCGACATAGAAGATGAAACATGGAACGGAGACACAGAGCTTTCCTTAGACAGAGGTCAAGGGCATGAACTCTTGTAGAGGCAAGAGTGGGATCATGTCGTTCCATGGGTTCTTCATTCTGATGGGACAGACTTATCTTGCATGGTGCCAAAGACGAAGAGGAGCTTCGAGACACATGCACCTTACCTCAGAGATGCATTTGACGGAGTAACTAAGGTGATTCAACTTACGGAGGAGAAGTTTGGATCAGGAGACCTTAGCACGGGGCAAGAGGACGCAAAGACGGGTACTCATGAAGAATATGCCACAGTGTTGCCATTCGAGTTGTCAGGAACAAGTGGTGCATATTCGAAGATTGTGCTGGTAGGAGATAGTGGCCTAGGGTCTAGACAATAGTGCACCAATTTTAGCGAAGTCTGGGAACTTCGAGAGCTACTAGGTGACTGACTGTCCTAGAGAGATACTTTGTCCAGGAGTCACCCGAGAATGGGTGGGCGAAGGTGAAATGCCAAAGGGCGAACGCAATCGGAGATGGCGGAGGCCCTATGACATGCTGGCAGAGGCCACCCGTGGAGAGATCATAGTTTGAGTTAGTTACATAAGAATTTGAATGCAATGGAGATGTCACCAGGAGGCGACATGGTGCAGCGGATCATGGTGGAATAGTTCGTGGCAATACAACACATGCGGAGATGTCCCATGAGGGACACAATCATGCAGAGGTTTGATCAGGAGCTATTGGGAGCTCCACTTCGATGAACAATACAATGAAAAGAAGGGCTATGGATTCAAGGAGTGAATGTCATGGTACCGTAGCGACGAGTCTTCCGTGTGTGTGCATCGAAGCTTGCATCAGATGAAAGCCTTGGTCATCAGCATATGGGGGCTGTGTACCACCGAGGGAGAAGTCAGATCGCAAGTACTAGTGAGTCCCATGGAGGGGACTTGATCATACAAAGGTATGATCGGAGCGGCTGGAGAGTTGGATTGCTTCAGTGCTCATATTCGTTTAATAGAGTTGGACTGCTGGAGAGAGGACAATGCCGAGTAAGCGAACGTTGCTACCAAGGAAACTAATGAGAACAGAATCGGCGTAAGCCCTGCAACAAGATGGCGGAGGCTATGCATGAGAGTTGCATTCTGTCTTTCCATCGATCGAGGAGAATTGCTAGGAGGACACAGTGGTGTTGAAGCAGGTGGTCAAAAGGGGCGAGGAAGCGATGACGAGTCTAGTGGGGCTCAGCTACCCAAAAGCAAACCGTCGGTTAGAAAGGAGATGAACTCAGAGGAGTGCCATAGTATCGCAGAGGCGGATCTACCGATAGCAAGAAAGGGACGCAGATGCGAGGCAACAGACAGTAGGGCCATGGGCTTGGCAGCGCCATGGTACCGCAGAGGCGGGACTTCTGTGGAGTCATCGATCCCTTGCTCTCATGGAGCGAGAGCATTGGTCGTAAAAAGGGCCGAGGAGGTGGAGAATGCAGAGGCAAACTCCAAGTATTAAGACAGGGCGGAAGGGCAGAGGCCAAGGAACTTCATAAGATCGGTGTCAACGGGCTTCTTATCAAGATAGTAAAAAATGAGAGACTTCGGGTTGATGCAGGAGTGCTCGACCAAGGAACGAAGTAGGCAGTATGCGGTGCTATACCTTTTCCTACTCAGAGGAGTAGGCGACAAAGATGATGGAGAAGATGGTATAATCCCAGAGGCGACCAGAACTATCAAAAGACTTACCCCAAGTTGGGGGACTCTAAGTTGGGGTAAACTTTTTACTCTTTTCGAGCAAAACTTCTTGCATTCTAGAAGTTCAATGGTAGTGGGAAGGCGAATCACAGTAGCTAACTCAACACAAGGAGTGCAAACACTTCAAGTGCTTTAGAAGTGTGAGCAAAGAGTGGGTGAATGTTAGTAACCAGCTCAATGCATGAAGTACAAACTCGAGGAGGCAGGCGAAATCGAGTAACCTTTGCTTTCTCAACTCAATAGAATGATGCCCCAATTCTCTTAACTCGAGGAGGTGAGTGAAGCCAAGTAACCTTGCCTTCTCAACTACTAAGAGAATGGGTGAAGTCGAGTATTCCAGTTCTCTTACTTATCTAGTAGAGGAGCTCTGCATAAGTTCAGTGACCCTTCGAAGAAAGCTTATGGAAGACAATAGCTGTCAAATCCTCACCATTGGTGATCGGTACTACTGAGAGTAGATTGTCCGCTTCATTTCTTAATTGAATGCCAATCGAAAGCGGGAGTGATGCGAACCTACTTGGAAGTGACAACTAAAAGTGGAAGAAGGATCAATGGGCAAATATTATGGAGGAAGGATCTTAAAAACTTCAAAGTCTACGAGGCGATGCTCGTTAAAGTTCCAACAAGCACCCATCCAGTTCAAGCAACATGAGTGTACTGCGATATTGATGCATAATAAGGGATGTCTTTTCATTCATCAGAAGGATCCGCGAGAGTCAATAAGGATCACCACAACTCAACCAACCCCACATCGGAGTCAGTCATTGGTGAGTTGAAGTAGCATGACGGATCAGAGTTCGACTACTCAACAACAGCGGCGGAGAACGGCTGGGAGCCAAAGGGTCGTGTTGCAGCCAAAGCAGAAGATTGAAGATTCAGCAAAATACGAGGAGATGCAACGTCTACGGTGGCTTCGACGAGGACGTCGAAGGAATAAGTGGGGGAGAATGTCAAGGATAAAAATGTAAATAAGGTGTTCGATGAAATGCTCATGTTTGTCCGTGTCCTTTAGTTTGTGTACATACCTTGTATAATAAGTAGCGGACTTGCAGTAAGCTTGACACCCCTAGTTTGGTTTGCTTTATGGTCGATTTTGGCTTGTAAATACGAGTGTCTTGTAAGCACTTGTGGGGACTTCGGTCTGTAACATACTATTATCCTTTGTGTGTAACCTTTTTCAGTTTGTAATGTCCATGGGTGTAATTTGTATTGGCGTTATAAAGTGTTTGCTTGAGCAATTGCTTGTGGATCCCATTGGAATTGCTTCTTCTGGCTCGTTTTATCTTTTGTAAGTTCTAAGGGACCCTAGGAGATGTCGGGGAAGGTTGATCTTTATGGACGGACCCGCATGGGTGCCGCACGGCTTAGGCAAAATCAGCTAAGCCCGTGACAGTGTCGTCGCCGCCCTCGCCCGCGGGCACTTTTTCTCCCGTGCGAGGAGAAAGATCGAGGCGACGTCGCTGAGTTCGCCTCGGCTACGTCGCCCCTTTTTTATTTCCTTTTTTTATATATTAATATATTAATATTATATTATAAAAATATTTTAATATATTAAATATATCAGGTGGTGCACACTGTACATACTGCCCAATACTGGTACCGTACTGGTACTGAGATAATATTGGTACACTGGTACGGACCAGTTTGTCAAACCTTGATGAAAATACTATATATTGTTGGAACAAAGATATCATTCATTGAGTATCCAAAATTTTAAGTGAATTAAAAGAAGAGTTTATCATCTGATATTTATAACCAAATCTGATCTGATATTCTTTTAGGAGAGTGCAGGAAAGATTCATAATAGCCAATGTCTTGAACCATGAGATACTGTTAATTTCCATCACTAGAGGAAATTTTTTGCGAAGAGTGTGTGTTTTCGATGTTGTAGTCAAATCTGTTACAATTACCTATGATTGTGATCAAATTGTAAAGCAGTAATTCAATAGTCAATGACTTGGTTGATTTAGTTTCCTTCTTTTTTAACTTTAACTCCCCATAGAAACAGTTGGTTCTTTAAGTGGCCAGTATGCTAGTTGTAAATCTTGGCTGGCTCATCCACCACATTATGTCCTAAAGATCTTTTCCTTGGGTCTTGGTGCATTATTTGGG
This sequence comes from Ensete ventricosum, assembly GCA_029747655.1. Taxonomy (NCBI): domain Eukaryota; kingdom Viridiplantae; phylum Streptophyta; class Magnoliopsida; order Zingiberales; family Musaceae; genus Ensete; species Ensete ventricosum. The sequence goes on from JAQQAF010000005.1 coordinate 10,340,867, forward strand.
TGAAAAGATAGAACCTTGTTTAGGTTAGGCAAGTTGCTAATTGAGTTTAGTTTAGGCCTAGCATTTGTCCTTTTGTATCAAGTTTTTTCTTCCTCCCCTCACTATTAATGTTTTAGGTATGTTTCTGAATTATCCCCAGGCAGACCTTAGGTAAATGGTGGTTGCATGACCTTTAACCCTTTTCTTATTTGGCTAGTCAAAGTTCTGTAAGAATACTCCACAAAACACAGTATTTTTTGCTAGAAAAATGTAGGTTATGTTAATAAATTATTTAAGGAGAGACTATCCATGTGTACTTGTGTAGTAAATTCAATTTGCAAATGATGTTTTGATGCAAAAAGTAGGTTTTCATTGCATATGGCTGGCCTATTTTTCTCTCCTTTCTCTCTTTCATTTATTAGTTTCTTATTGTATTTATAATAAAATATATATAATACAATAGTAATCCTCAGAAAATAAATTCTCTACTTGCATACATACAACCATGTACATTGGTCTTTCCAAGATCCCATATTGACAAGAGCATCATGCTGTGGGTTTACTCTTTTTCGCTGTTAGATTCACGAAAGCTGCAAGTTCTAGTTTATCTTTAGAGTTATAGCAATATATTAAGGCAGCCATTTCTTCTAAAATAAATAATATCACCTAAGTATTTTTCATGGTTGCTTTTTTTTCTTGTTTTTAATATTCAGGCTTTTTTCTTCAACAGGATGTTATCAGCTATGGAACCTGAATTTTGTATTATTAAATATCTGATATTATTCTTTGAGATGCAGCAAGCTGTATTTCATTACAGAATGTACATTATGTAATGAACTTTCTAATCTACAAATTTTGCTGAGTGAATCGATTTGATCTTCGTGGACTCTGAAAATAGAATGCTTTTCATTTTTCCTAAAAGTTGTTTCTATTTGGCAATAGCTTACTATGACCATTAATTATATTATATGTGCATATGCTTGCAGGATATTTCACTTCTTCATGGTCTAGGGATCAAATTTGTTCTTGTTCCTGGAACCCATGTCTTGATAGATAAGCTTTTGGATAAGAAAGGTTGGTATGATTCTTAACCTTGTTATTGTTAGCTATGAGTTTTTTTTAAAACTTTAGCTATGAGCTTTTAATTTGACACTAATCATGACTGTGGTTCTTGAATAGTCCACCAAACCCTAGTTAGAAATCTTATAGCCAAAACTTCAGCTAACGAAATTTGATGCTTATGCCAAAGTTTTCCATTTGTTGGACACAATATACTGATTGACAAATTTGTGATCATTCTCTGAGGCCTATATACTGTAATTCTTAGTTTCCTTAAGTAGTAAAGTATCTGCCAGCATTTTTATGATTTTTTTCTTGCTTTTAATATGTACTCTGATTTGGCTGCATTATAGAAATGATGAGTAAATGAATCCATGAGGCTTGGGTCAATTTGGTGACCTTGACTTACAATTTTGGACTTGTAAGTAGATTTTACCACTTTGGATTTTATCCATTCGATCATTATTGTTTTTGTTGCTTAACTAAAAAACAGCAAACATCATTAAACTTTAAATGTTGAATGTAATTAATTTTTTATGTTAGAACTTTTATTAAGCAATAGATATCTTCGTCAATCTCTCTTCCTGCTGGATAAAAAAAATTTAGGCATTGTAGTTCTGCAGGAAGGGGAGATTTGTGAAAACATTATTCATATTTTTGAAGCTGAAGTGCAATATTTTATGCTGTCTTGGTCATTAAATGTTAGTTTCTGAAGATGTCAACATGGTAAATCAGTTTGATTATTTTTATATGCTGGTTGTAAGGATTAGCTTTATCCACCAAGTAATTTGTTTAGTGCTTCTTCTTGCTCTCTTTTGTTTGTTATTCTTTTTCTTCTGTATGTTGGTACGCCATAACTTGTTACCTGTTGATCTCCTAAGGAAGCAAGGGGAAGTATGTTGGGCAGTACCGAATTACTGATTCTGATTCATTAGAGGCAGCAATGGAAGCTGCTGGGAGAATTCGTCTTGTAATTGAAGCGAAGCTTTCGCCGGGACCCCCTATATTAAATCTTCGTCGGCATGGTGATCATAGTCGTTTTCATGAACTTGGTGTTGGCGTGGCTAGTGGCAACTTTCTTGCAGCGAAGGTTATTGCAAGACTTGAATCTTGAACTTTTATTTTGGAGTTTTTTTTTTTTGGAATTGCTCTTAAACTTCCAGATCAAATACCCTCATAGAAGTGTGAATTACTTGTATTCCTCTATTAACGTTGACAACCCATCAAGTTGGCCCTCTTTGTGAGGCTATGTTATTTATGCAAAGACTAAAATGTCCATCGGTGTTTTTTTATGGCCAGAACATGCACATTATCCCATGTCGGTATCTAAGTTGGTGGGTCTGGCCAATCTAATTGAGATGGAACATAGAGAGAAATAGGTGCATTCCTTTCATAATTATAGTTGAGTAGGAGGCATTTTAGTCTTTTTGCCCCCCAGAAGGCACCTTTATGGTGGAGGTTGTTGGGGAGAGGGAACTTATTGGGTTTTCAATTCTACAGGGGCATGCAAACAATTCAAACATCTGCATGTATCTGGATATATATATGTTTGGGAAGGGTCCAATGGCAAAGCTCCTTTTGTTTTATTTCGAAAACTCATGGTGAAAGTTTAATGGACATATATCTTAATAGCTTCTTATGACATTCTCATTGCTATCAAGTAAATGTATTTCATGAGAAAAATAAACATATTGTTTTCCAGAGTTTCTTATTCTGCCCTCAATGCAAATGTTGTTATAATTTGATTTTAAACTATATTTGATAGGATTTGTCTTCTCTTATCAAGGGTTTTCTTTCTCTGAAGGAAGTATCCTCCAGAAGAAATTTGAGGGAGAGAAGAGGATAGGGAATAGAATAACAGAGAAGAAGAGGGAAAAAATAAGAAGAGAAGATAGGAAATATTGACGGTATTTTAAATCTCTAAAATTGTTATGTTTTGAGAGGCCTACAATGCTTTTATTTATAGACTTTCTCCTTGCTTTCTCTAATTCTGTATCAACTAGGATAGTTCACTAAATAAATTAGGGCATTTTCTCTTCATTCATCTAGGATTAGTTCTGATAGGGCATATCCTGGCACCACCCCTGCAACAATAGTTAGCAACCACGTCAGTGCCAACATGGAGCCTCAGAGCCTACACAATGTGCATACAATGACATGACACCTCGGAATCGTATGAGACAACAAATCGTGCTCGCGTCGCTTGGTACTATACAGGATGGCACCACACGACATGCAGTCGCCCAAAAACGCACGTAACGGCATCGCGCGACATGAGATCGTGCTGGTTAGCCTATGTCGTGTGGAGCGCACTGTCATGGACAAAAATATAAAAAAGGTATTCGATGTAATGCTCATATATGTTCGTGTCTTTCGGTTTTTGTTCATGCTTTGTACAACAAGTAGTGGGCTAGCAGTAGGTTTGACAACCCTAGTTTGGTTAGCTTTTGTGGTCGTTTTCGGCTTGTAAATAAGAGTAGTGTCATGTTGACACTTATGGGGATATCAGTCTGTAATGGATCCTTTGTGTGCGATCGTTTAGAGCTTGTGAATTCCATGATTGTATTTTGCATTGGCTATAAAGTGTTTGCTGAAATGGTTGCTTGTGGATCCCATGTGAAACTCTTTCTTTAACCTATTTTCTCTTTTATAGGTCCTAAGGGACAATAAAAGGTTTCAGGGAGGTTGACCTTTGCAGACAGACACGCAAGGGCGTCACACGACTTAGGTAAAACCAGCGACGTTCGTGACATTTGGTATTAAAGCGGGACAAGCACATGTAGAAACACTTGGTATGCAAACGTGGGGGACCTAGTAGGGTTGCGTGGAGGGTAGTTAGCATGCAGGATCGTTTGGGGGGAAACAAACATTGAGATGTAAGGAAAGAAGTTGCTCAGAGGAGCGAGCATCTAAGATTGACATTTAGAGGAATGACCAACCCTTTGTGCGAGGGGCACCACGAGGATAAGCAAGCAGGGAAGAATGCATAGCGCATAAAGGTTGAGATGGTTGAATTCGTGCTACGATTCAACGTTGGCAACTAAACCTGATAGTGCTCAAGACAAGCGGGACGCTTGATAAAGGATGAGACCGTGTAAAGTGGGATGGGTTGCATAGCTACCGAAAGAGTTGTGCAAAGCTCATAGAGGGAAATTGCTACCTTCATCAAGTAGAGTTAGAAGCTAAGCTTATTAATTGCCAGTTACCAGAATAAGAAGGATATGCAGTAGTAACAAATAGAAGAAACTGGATTTTAAGCAGATGTGGTTGTAGTTTCATTATGAAGATCATGCTCAACTGTCTCCATCAACTGCCTATGTAACATAACTCGCTAACGTGCAAACAAGGCAAGGTCAGACAAATAGAATAGAGCGGATCAACTCGAAATTAATGTCAAAGTTTCATAATATAGTTGTTTAAGAGCACGTACAAGAATTTCTTAATATAGCTTAAGAGCACGTACTGGGTGGTTTACCTTGCCAGTAAGATATTAGAAAGCTGCTCTGGAATTATGCTTCATCTGGGCAGGGCACTATTTCTTCTGTTAGGGCTTGTATGCGGACGATGAAGTGTTCGTGGCCATCCCAAGGTGATCGAAACTCGACGCCATGGAGCATTGAAACTTTCTCTTTGGCATGGGAAGGATACGTCCGTAGGAGGCTAAAGTGTGCAACAAGTTCAGCATATTGCTAGGCCTTGAAGCAGGGGCTGTATCGGCGAAGAGTCGTAATTTAGCAAGTGTGTTTGCGTGGACAGAACAATGCACAATTTGTTCAGCAACACGGAGTAGTCAAAGGGGATTGTGGTCTCCGAAACTTTCAAAGGGAAAAATGCGAAGAGGAAAAATGCTCCAACAGGACAGATATCCAGGAGGGATAAGTCCTGGTTCTCTAGAGGAAGAATCATATGCAACAGACTGCACACGTTGAGGAGTACCTCAAGACAACAACTCTACAAAGCTCAACTGACCGAACGAGCAGCGAGGAGTCGTATGATCTCGCATAATGTAATGCATTGGTGGTTGCATTGCGAGATTAAGTGGGGGAGCAACTCATGGTAATATCAAACAAAGGCACACTTATTCAATGTGGAAATCGAACTCAACAGAGGGCTGACCGGTGGAATGGTGGGTGCGTGGCCTTATGATGTGCTGATAGAGATCACATATGGAGAGATCGTAGTCCGAGTTCATCCTATGAGAATCTGAAAACAATAGAGATGTCACCAGCAGGCGACATGGTGTCGCGGATCATGGTGGAACAATTCGAGGCAATACAACACACACAAGAGAAGTTTCGTGAGGGACTTGATCATGTGGAGGTATGATCATAACTGCTGGGAGCTCCATTTTGGTGAAGAACATGACCCTTCGAAGACCCTTCGAAGAATCCTAATGGGCGAAACCGAGTATCCCAGTTCTTTTATTTATCCAGCTGAGGAGCTCTATGCAGGTTCAAAGACCCTTCAAAGAATCCTAATGGAAGATGATATTTGTTAAATCCTCACCAATGGTGATCGGTGCTGTTGAGAGTTGATTGCCAGCTTCATTTCTCAACATAATGCCAATCGAAAATGAAAGTTATGCGAACCTACTTGGAAATGATAATTTAGTAGAAAAAGGATCAATGGGCAAATTTTGTAAAGGAAGGACCTCTACGAGACAATGCTCGTTAAAGCTCCAACAAGCATCCTCCCAGTATAAGCGATATGAGACGCTTGAGATATTGGTGTAAAACAAATGTCTTTTCCTTTATGAGAAGAATCCACAGGAATCAACAAGGATCAACACAACTCAGCCGACCCCACACCAGGGTCAGTCATTGGCGAGTTGAAGCAGCATGACAGATCAAAGTTCAACTACTCGATCATAGTGGCAGAGAGCAGTTGAGAGCCAAGAGGCGTGTTGTAGTTAGAGCAGAAGATTGAAGATTCAGCAAAAGATGAGATGCAGCTTCTGCAACGGCTTTGACGAGGACGCCAAAGGAATAAGTGGGGGAGAATGGCACGGATTAAAATATAAACAGGGTGTTTGATGTAATGCTCATGTATGTCCATGTCTTTTAGTTGTTCATGCTTTGTACATCAAGTAGTAGACTAGCAGTACGCTTGACAACCCTAGTTTGGTTAGCTTTTGTGATCGTTTTTGGCTTATAAATGAGAGTTGTGTTATGTGAACACTTATGGGGATTTCGGTCTGTAATGGACGATGATCCTATGTGTGCACGACCGTTCAGAGCTTGCGAAGCCGATTGTTGTAATTTGCATTGGCTATAAAGTGTGTGCTGAAATGGTTGCTTGCGGGTCCCCGTGTGAAACGTTTTCTCTAACCCATTTTATCTTTTGTAGGTCCTAAGGGACCATAGGAGGTTTTGGGGAGGTTGACCTTTGCGGACGAACATGTAAGGGTGCCGCAAAAGGTCAGCTAAGTTCGTGACAACACGACCTGATCACCCGAAGCACCGGCAGCAATTAACAGACCACATACAGCTGAATCGTGGTCACAGGTATAAAAGTCGTCCTCCTGGTCAACGCTAGAGGTCGAACTTCGAATACTCAAAACTTCCTCAACTCCACCATATACTAACTTCAACATCGTAGGGGTTGTGTCGCGAAATCCCCCTCTCGACTTCGACCTGTTTACAAGAGCCTAATGCTTAGAGGAATGGAACAACTCCTAGCTCTACCTCGAATGGATCCGGCGGACGACGTCTCGACCTGACCTCAAGTCGACCCTCGCCAGCCAATAAGCCATGTTGACAATCTTGTGCACTCGGATAGGACCAAGCCATGCTGATCAAGGTTTGCAATTTCGATCTGTACCGCCCGGTATGGGCGATACATATCGGTACGCCGACCGCCCGCTATCGGGCGGTTCCGTAAAAAATCGGCCGTCGGTGGCCGATTTTGAAAGAAATCGACCGTCGGCGGTCGATTGAGGAAGAAAAAGGGAAGAAGAAGAGGGGAAAAAAAAAAGAAGAGGGGAAGAAAGAATACCTCGCCAGCGCCGTCCTCGCCCGCCTGCCGTCGTCGCCCGCGAGTCGCCTGCGCGTCGTCGCCGCCGCCCGCGGGTCGCCTGCGTGCCGTCGCCACTCGTCGGTCGACCGCGGCTGCTTTTTCTCCCGTGCGAGGAGACGGAGCGTCTCCCCGCGCGAGGAGACAGATCGAGGCGACGTCGCCCCCCTTTTCTATTTTTATTATTTTATTATTTTTAATATTATATTATATAAATATTATATTATAAAAATATTATATTATATTTTAATATCGGGCAGTATGCACTGTGCATACCGTCTGGTACAGGTCCCATACCGGTACCGACAATATGTTGGTACACCGGTACGGATCGGTAAGTAAAACCTTGATGCTGATTACTCGGCCATGGCGTAAAGTTGTACAACAAGTTCTTCTATCCATTTGGAAAATTTATGTGCACATCATCTCATAGTAGGATTAGGAGAAGACTGTCCTGGTAGGATTAGGAACAAGGGTCTCCTTATCTTACTAGGATTAGGAGAATGGTCTTCTGAAAGGTTAACTTGACCAAGGAAAGAGAATTTAGTTTTCGTGGTCTTTGTTTTGTCATTGCAACTTTTCATTTCATTGTGTGTGCATGAAATTCTAATCAGTGTAAAATGATATCTTAGTCTTAAGATTGTGATACTGAACTGCTTAGTTACACTTGCAGTCTATACCTAGTGTAATATTTTTCATATATAATCATTTATCAGTGTAACATCATGTGTACAAATCTTAATGATCATTTTACAAAGGCTTCTAGTTTTCAAGTTGATGCTAACAAAAATTTTGGTAACATAATTTTGTTTGTGTGGATCAAATTCACTTTTGCATTTGCATATTTCCTTTTTTTTGCCATCAGTTTCTAGATAGACTCTCGACAGTAGGGAGCATAAAAAGAAGTTTCATATACAGGTCTGGCTTGATATTTTTGATATTTCAAATCATTATCATCATTATTCTGATTTAGTAACTAAAGACGCAGCCTCACATTCAATTCAAGCAGTAATCACTTTTACCCTCTCCATGTGTGTAGCAAAAAACAGTTGATATTAAACAATTTAATTCCACCTGATGTATCTGATTGATTTTGAAAAATCAGGATTTCTCTTAGGCTTTTGACCATTTGTGTAAGTTTTTTATGCCATACTCGAGAAATCATTTGTTATGATGCTATTAGTTATACTGGCACTTGCAAATAGGAATGACACCGGGTGGGCACGTACTCATTTCACTGTACCTATTCTGTTTCCAATTTCAACTAGTAACCCTTGTTGTTGACCTCATACCATTCTACTAAATCTAACCTTCCAAACCGGATTATGAGCTGTTTTAAGTGGGTTGGCAAGCATAATTATTTGAAAAATCTGGCATTTTCTTGGGAAATGATAATGAGTAGACGATCAACCAATTTCACCTTACTCATTCTCGAACTTAACCAACTACCTAGGTACTTGAACTCATTCCAAACTAAAACTCACTACCTGTATATATCCCATAATTGATTAACAGGTATGCTGTTCTGGCTTAAACTGGTCATGTAGCTGCTTATAAAGGATAAAGTATACCTGTTGCCATATGTTATCCCAAATAAGAATACTAGAGTTGAAGAGACCTGACCAGAAAAAAATCTAAAGTGTTCAGGTTTTAGTAGCCTGATAGTTAATAGTCAAATCCATATTTTTGTCATCAATTTAAATGTTGTTTTTTTACATTGGATGGGAATTTAGTGAGACTCGCTACTTTTAAACAGTTAAAGCTACAAAATTCCTACTGTACATCTCTCGTAGAGTGTTGAGTAATACAGCAAGCTAACTTTCTTCTTTTTGTTCCTCTTTTGGGTTGCAGAGAAGGGGAGTTGTTGAAGGTATAGACTTTGGATCAACTGGCGAAGTGAAAAGGATTGATGTATCTAGTATAAGAGAAAGGCTTGACAGAGATTGTATTGTTATAGTTAGCAACCTTGGCTATTCAAGTTCAGGAGAAGTCCTAAATTGCAAGTATGCTGATTACCTTTTCTTTTTAGATGATCATTCATAGTCCAATTGCATCTTTAGGAAATGGATATTGATTTCCATATATATGCATATATCATCTTACTGGTTTCTATACAGTAGCTGGAGAATTTGCAGTTAGGGTATTTTCTTGTGTAATTCAATGAAAGCCATCTTAGAGTGGTGATTGAAACTTATTTGCATTTGTTATTTATGCACGACATGAAGTTCTTGTTTTGGTGTTCTGTTTGTACTTATTTTGTGCTTTTGTTGATTCTGAACAAATAGTTTCTGAAATTTTCTCCAAGAAGCTTTCCTTGTTTTTTTAGGATAAATTCTTTTACTCATGCTTGTTGCTATGGCAAATGATAATCTAAACTTATTCACTCAACGCTTTAATGGGAACATTTTGAGTGAGGGAACTCCAGCCACTCTGCGGCTGGTGGGATCAGGCTGGCCAAGTGAAGTTTCCTTTACAGTTAAGGTTCAACCCTTAAACTGACTCAACCCTTAACCTGGTCTAACTTGTTTACATCCACTTTTCTGAATGATGTATATTGTGGGTTGTTTATGGATGAGAAAATTTTTATCTTTCATGAATTTGTTCTGTCAAAATGGTGCCGAACCAATCTGACCATTCATGCTTCTTCATTTACGTTGGTGCTGCATCTGTTTATGTATATATATATTTTTTTTACTTTTCTGTTGAAAGTTCTCTTCATAAATGTGTGGTCAGACTAACTTTAACTTTTGGAATGACTCAGCACCTATGAAGTTGCTACTGCTTGTGCTTTAGCCATTGAGGCAGACAAATTGATTTCCATTGTCAATGGTCAGATACTCGATGAACATGGACGACTTATACGTTTCATGACTCTCCGAGATGCTGACTTGTTAATTAGAAAGAGAGCTAAGCAGAGTGAGACAGCTGCAAACTACGTTAAATTTGTCGGTGAAGATATTAATTCTTCTGGCTATCTTCATTCAAATATAAGTGGTACAATTTCATGGAAGGAGAAAGACTTCATTCAAAGTCACAGAGCAACATTTCAGAATGGTGTTGGGTTTGATAATGGGAATGGATGGTCTGGCGAACAAGGATTTGCTATTGGTGGCGAAGAACGGCTAAGCAGATTAAATGGTTACCACTCAGAATTGGCTGCAGCAGCATTTGTTTGCAAGGTATTGCAATTATTCAATTCATGAGAACCCGAAAATTTTGTAGTGTTTCTGGTCAGTTTCTTTACATGCAATTTGTTGAGTTGTTGGCTAGGTAGTGTTTTAGTTTTTTGGTTTTGCAACCTTCTGAATCTCCAAAAGTGTACTCTCAAGGAGTAATGAGCAGTTGACCACAACTCAGAAAGAGAAGGCTCCATGTCAACACAACATGAGCCTCCTTATTGTGATATGATTTATAAATCCTGGTGACTTTGGGCAAGAGCCATGCCTTAATAGCTAAAAAGTTTAATTGGAAGACAGAGATACTGTTTTGCCGGTTGCGGTCTGATCATACAAACATTAAGCTATAAACAGATATTCATATTCTATTATATAATCTTTCATTTTTAAGGCACAAATAAGATTAATAAGTGAAATCACAAGTCTAAAAATGAATGATGTAAGACATGAGGTTTTGACAAAGAATTTCAGTTTTTTCAAGTTCTAGTTGGCACCATAAAAGGGCTTATTTGAGAACCTCCCTTGGCACATATCTGGATTCTGATGGTTCTCTGGTTGCTATGAGCATATCACCAATATTATAATTGAAAATTTTATTATACTCAGCCGTTAAGGAGTTCTTAAGGCTGTCTACTGCAGTGTAACTTTTCCTTATTAGGATTTCACAGATCCTATTTAACTTTTATGGAACCTAATTTCATTATTAATTGTTTGTATTTTTTTCTTCTTTTAGGGTGGAGTTCAGAGAGTTCATTTAATTGATGGAACTCTTGGGGGAGCCTTGCTTCTGGAATTATTTACCAGAGATGGAGTAGGGACTATGGTGGCTAGGTATGAGGACGTTTTTGCAAAGTCTTTATTGCTCTGTTATGAATCGTTATGCATTTTATTTTAGCTTTGATTTCTGCATGCTGTAGCTTTTGGTTGATTTGTCTTTTTCTTCTGATTAGTAGTTTGAAAATGTGTATTTTGTTTAAGAACTATTCATTTTTTTTCCTATCGAACATTTGGTTCTGTTTAAGCATTTATTTCATGGCTTATTTTTTTTCGTCTTCCACTTTTCTGAGGATTTGCAGTACAAAATATTTTTGTCATTGCAATAAAGCTGCCACTAAGTGAACCGATCACATTCATTTTGTTGTACAATGCACTTTTTATTGGCATATTCTGAAAGCGAGTCAAGTTTTGTTATGATATAGTAGGTCGGGATGTTTTTATTATTGTGCTTCTTACTTCAATGAAATTTGCTTGAAAATGCTGATATAATATCCTTCATACTTCATTTTAGCTTTTAATGAATGTGAACATCTTGTATTGACTTACCCAATTCTCACTCTAGTGATGTCTACGAGGGAACACGGATGGCTACAGTAGCAGATCTTCCTGGTATAAAGAAGCTTCTTGAACCAATGGTAGAATCAGGTGCCTTGGTTCGAAGGACTGATGAAGAGGTTTACATAATTCTAACATTCTATTTGTTTTCTCAATGTCCATAAAGTATGTTCTGGTCATTCCACATCTTGATCCCATTTTGATTGGTATACCTTGTAAAAACAAAGAAAGGACTTGGAAGCTTTTGCCTTCATAAATATTTTACTACTTTGAACTTATAACTTGTTCCTTGTTTTCAGCTTCTTTGTTCATTGGATTCCTTTATCGTTGTTGAAAGAGATGGTTCAATTATTGCATGTGCTGCTCTTTTCCCTTTCTTTGAGGAAAAGTGTGGTGAGGTTGCTGCTGTGACTGTGTCTCCAGAGTGCCGATGTCATGGACAAGGAGATAAATTACTCGGTATGCTTTGAGTATCCATGAAAAGCTCCAACAACTTGTCTTCTACTGAAAAGGAAGTGCAATATCTAACATTGTAGGACATGCAATTCCATGTAGGCCTTCAGACTTAATGAACATTAATTTTTTTTTGCATTTTTTCATGCTTTTGATATATTATTTTCATCAAACTAAGCCTATTTTCAAGAAACTATGATATTTTTTAAGTGCCGTGGACTGTTTTTTGTTTTTGCAATATTCGGCATCATAGTTTAGACATAAAAAACATAGCTGAGCTGAACGCAACAGGAGACATTGATAGAAAAAAAATCATTGAAGATGTCTTCTCTCAACACATTGAGTTGTTTTCAGCTTTTCTGGTTCCATCATAGTTTAGTATGTGTGACCAAGTTCAACGGTCATCTTTTTATCCTGATGACACTCGTCATTCTAGTCATTCTAGCCAAAGCTTTGATGATTTTTTCTCTAACCATTGATGTATTCTAATACTTTAATGATATATGTATGCATTTAATGGAGACAACTTTTAACTTATAACAAATTTCATAATGTTATTGACATTTTTGTTTGCTATCTATAAGATGTATCTGTATTAAATCAAGAACACATTTTAATAGAGTTGATGTGTTCAGTTAACATTTTCTTTAATCATCATCAATGTGCTTTTCCCCTAAATTTTCTGATTTGAGTCTTGTTTGATCTGTATGGATACAGATACGTGTTATAATGTGATGTACCATATAATTCTCTTTTCTGGCTATATTATGCAGATTACCTAGAGAAGAAAGCATCGTCTCATGGACTAGAGAGACTTTTCCTGCTGACAACTCGTTCTGCAGATTGGTATGCAATTCCAAGGCTGTTCACTTGTAACACTGCATGAATATTTTGATGGATTTTTTTTTTAAAACATACACCTGAAAAAATTAAATACCCATCAATGCATTTGTGTAAATGATGATAATCTCCATTATACTTTCATTTTCGCGTGTTGTTCAAGTTTAGCAGGAAAGGGATTCATGAGAACCATCTGCAAATTATTATTGGTCCTAAAGTTCCTTATTCTAATACTAGGATGTAAATTACTTTTATCTCACTAATTAGAGATTCCGCTTAACATATTATCACAGGTTCGGAAGGCGTGGCTTTTCGGAGTGTTCCATCGAGTCTATTCCAGCGCAGAGAAGGAAAAGAATCAATCTTTCACGTGGATCAAAGTATTACATAAAGAACCTGTATCCAGTGCTAGGTGGGGTTTCAGGCAACAAGCCGGCCCACAGAATTATATAGTTTTACATGTGTTTCTGGTAAACCTCTACCATTTTGTGCATTCATAAACCTCATGCAATAGGTATATTGGACAAAATTAGATGAAGAATGTTCATGTGATAGATTGATAGAGGGAGGTTGAAAATTTCATGTTAGGATAAATTGTTGTTGATAAGCTTGATTACTGCATGATGATTTTTAAATATCATATCATAATACAACATATACTCTATTGGTTAGCTATCTTCTAAATATTTGTTAGTTCAGGGGAATGGTCCCATGCATCAACAGTTCTTTACCTTATTTTGGCCAATATTCTTCATATTTGTTTCAGAGGAGTAACACGATTGCCATCATTTCTTGATCTTTTTTGCCCCTGTTTCATATCAGCGTAGGACCTGGAAGCATCGTAATGGAACGCCTTCACAACACTAAAAGGCACCTCGTGAGGTGGGAGGAAGGATTGTGATGAGAAGCTAATATTGACATTTCACCTGTGGTAGTAATAGTAGTGTTAGTAGGAAAGGAAAGAGGAGGCGACGAAGGATGAATGAGAAGTATATTATTCGATGGGAAGCAGCGTACAGAGTTCATCCAGTTCCTCAAGATTATGAGATACTATCTCAATGGACATCTCTTTATGCGTCTTAGCTCAATAATGTATCAGAAAGGAGGAATCACACGCTGTTAGATATGGTATGGTTCATGATAAGTTTTGTTGATCTACTCATCTCATTCTAGGGATATGCTATCGATCGTAGCTTTCCTTCTAAATAGAGTTTCATCTAAATTGATAGTGTCTACGTCATCTTAGATATGGAAAGAAAATAATTTTAATATTAAGGTTGTTAAAATTTGAGGCTGTCCTCATAATGTTAAAAGACATAATCCTGATAAGTTGGAATCAAGTACGAAATAATGAAAGTTCGTGGGATATCCTAAGGAGATTTGTGGGTATTACTTTTATCACCCGAGGACGAAAAGATTTTTGTTGCTAAGAGGGTAGTGTTCTTGAGAAGGAATATATTCTTGACAGAGGTAGTGAGAGGATGATAGAGTTGAACGAGGTTAGAGAACCTAGCTCGGGCATCATTATGAATATCGGATCTTGTCAGGTATCTATCACATAAGTTTTAGTTTTGCGTAGATATGATAAAGTGTCATATCTTCCTGAGAGATATGTGAGATATATCAATAGAGAGACCACTCAGGATACTGATCCTCAGACCTATGAGGAGGTTATTATGAGTATAGGCTTCAGGAAGTAGAAATAAATTATGAATTCTGAGGTGAATTTCACGTACTTCAATAATGTTTGAAACCTTGTTGATGCATCTAAGGGTATTATACTCGTTGGTTGCAAATAAATCTTCAAGAAGAAGATTAGAGTAGATGAAAATATAGAGACTTATAAAGCAACTAGTGGCTAAAGGGTATCACTAAAGATAAGGTGTTGACTATGACAAAACTTTCTCACCTGTAATCATGCTAAAATCCATTCGAATTCTCTTAGCTATTGCAGCATACTATGATTATGAAATATGACAGATGGACGTGAAAATCGCATTCCTCAATGGCATTCGTGTCCAAGGGAAGTCCAAATAAGGTATGCAGATTGCTTAAGTCTATTTATGTATTAAAGCAGGCTTTCCGAAGTTGAAATTTAAGATTTGATGAGATAATCAAATCTTATGATTTCGTTAAGAATGAAGATGTGTCTTATGTGTACAAGGTAAATGAGAGTGCTATCACCTTCTTGGTGTTATATATATATGACATCCTAATCATTGAGAATGATGTAGGAATGCTCTCCACGATTAAAGCTTAACTATCTAGACACTTCTCAATGAAGGACATAGGGGAAGCATCCTATATATTGAGGATTCAAATATATGAAGATAGATCCAATATGATGCTTAGCTTGTCCCAATCCAGGTATATAGACACCATTGTCAAAATGTTTGGCATGAAAAATTTCAAGAGATGTCTCATACCGATGAGATATGAAATATCACTTTTCATGAGTATGTCATCAAAAACTCCTGAACAAAGGGCAAACATGGATAAGATATCCTATGCGGGTCTATCATGTACATTATACTATATACTATGCTTGATATAATACATGCTCTGAATGTCACGAGTAGGTATTTGGCGGATCCAGTTTTGGAGCACTGGAAAGCAGTAAAGTGTATCCTTAAATATTTGAGAAGGACTAAGGATCTTTTACTAGTATATAAAGAAGGTACCTCCACGTTGAAGGCTACACAGACTCGAGTTTCCATTCTAATGTCGATGATAGCAAGTTAAATTCGGGGTATGTATTTACCTTGAATGAAACAACATTAAGCTAGAAGAGTTCCAAGCAAGATACTACTGCTGACTCGATCACAGAAGAGAGTACATTACTGCAGCGGAAGCAGTAAAGGATGGAGTCTGGATGAAGAAGTTCAACACAGATTCAGGAGTTATACCGAGCAGCGCAGAACTGATCCCAATATATTACGATAATAACAGGGCGATCACTCAAGCAAAGGAACTCAAGTCTCATAAGAAGTCTAAGCACGTTCTGAGGAGATTCCATTTTATTAGAGAGATCGTGGCCCGTGGAGATGTAGTAGTGAAAAGTCTGAATATAACATTGCAGATCCATTGACTAAGCCATCGCCTCAGATTGTATTTGATTGTCACAGGAGTCTGATGAGGATTAGACACGTAAGTGATTCACTTTAGGTCAAGTGAGAGATTGCTAGTTATAGGTGCCCTACAAGCCAATCACGTGAGTGATGACTCTTATGACCCGTCATAGTAATCTCTTTGCTTATCATTATTGATATTTTTTCACATTATATATTTATGTATATATATTGTGATGTCCGTAGATATTAAATCATCTTGGTTGTAGGTTACTTGAGAGGGACATCTAAATAACCAGATAGACCAGTGTGTTCTGTACTGGTTCATATGATGGAGGCGGCTGATCTCAGAGTCGCTTGTGTGGGGACACTAGAGGTACAACGCATGTGCTCATTAGAAAACTTTCGTTTGAAGCAAAATCGAAAATCAAAAGCATTTCATTCAAGTTGAGTAAGTGAGCAATAAAGTTATTTAACAAAGCTAAGTTCAAGGAAAGCTCAAATAAGAATATGTATAAACAAAAAGCAAAGTCAAGAGATACTTATAATTTATAGTGGTTTGGCCATAACTTGGCCTACGTCTACTTTTCGAGTCACTTCATCGAGGCCCATCAGTATCCACTACTGATCTTCTTCGGGTGAAGATTAAACCCTTACAAGTTGTTCACTTAGAACTCACAAAAGAGACATTTACAAAGATTACAACACTTTTGCTCACTCCATTGTCCATTTTTTTTTTCTTTCACACTTTTAGTACATTATTTTCTTAGTTTTTTTGGTCTAATTTCTTGTGCTTAATGTAAGAAGAATTGTGGTATTTATAGATCCCAATTGATTTCAAAAAATGGAGCAAAAAATTTAAACATATTCAAAAAATCTGGGTACGAGAGGTATAATCGCTACACTGGTGGTACTACTGTCGAAAGATGCCTGTAAACATGACGACGGTAGTACAACTGTCGACCTGAGCGGTATGACCGTCGACTTGAGTGATACAACCATCGCCCACCGACGGTACTACCGTCGGGAATCCCGAAAATTTGTTTTATATACTTTTCTGTTTTTGACTTGTACCTTCAGTTGATCTCTTTCCAGGTCAACTAATTAAGCTCAACCTAAGCTCAATCCAAACCCAAACATGGACTCGGTTTACCTCACTTGAGTTAATTGGATTCCTTCCAAACTTAACTTAGTTTTCTCATGATTATCAAAATATTTTGAACAAATTTCTCTCCCTCAATAAAATAGGATAAAAGACAATTTTATCATGTAAAATTTTCTTCCACTTTGTGAATAAGAAAGAAAAATAAATGAAGTGGAGAGGGCATCAAAAATTCAAAAATTTAGTATAAAAAAAAATTAAGTATGGAATGATACACACGAAAGTATTAATCAAAGATATAAAATATTCATGAAATCAAAATAATTTTTGAGAGATGATATAAAAGAAAGCTCATATCAAGCATCATAAAAGTTTGTCATATATTTTTCTTTTTAGATATTCATCATGAATTAAAATAATCTTTGAGAAAGAATAAAAATATCATTATAAAAAGAACTTCAAATCTCATTCTTGTAATATCAATTTTAAGGAGAATCATTTCTAAAGATAGCTCAAAAAGAACCAAAAAAATCCAAAAAAAATCAAGAGTTTTCTTATGTAAAGTTCAAGCAAATTAAGAAATTTGAAATATAGCTAATCATTCATTTTGATGGTTTAGCATTCCTAACTCTCTACTAATAATTTTAAATTATTCTTTATTTAATGGCTTAGTGAAAATGTCTTCTAATTGATGCTTAGTATCAATAAATTTCAAAGGTATATCAAGATTATTTACTTGATCTCTAATAAAATGATGTCTAATATCATAAAGGTATTTCTTAGTAAAGAAGTATATATCATAAGTACATGTCATAAGAGAATACATCATATGAGTGTAAGAAGTACAACATATTTAGCACCACCGACTTCTTTCTTACCATTCTAAAACATATAAACTATTCAGGTGACGGTAATCCAAAGTGTCTAATCGGAGTATTAAGTTATTGACAAATTTATTGCATCTCGATCATCATTTGGTCTTGATGTAATTCAATTCGATCTAGTCGGGTCACTATGGAGTCGTAAGATGATGAAGGTGCTGGCTGCATCGCTGGTGCTATCTCAAAGGGACTAGGAGGAGGAGATGGACATCTCCGAAGTTTAGGTGTTTGAGGTTCTGGCTCAGGTGGGGGAGGATCAGTTCTCCTAAGCAATCTAGTCCATATACCATTTCTTATAATGCATCTTAATCTTCTTAATAGATTTCTATCAATGACATTGTATCTATCTAACTTCATTATTTCTTCATTTGGTAGAATAACTATATCATGTACATGTATTAATCTAGTTATTAAGCCACCATATGGAATCATAATATCCTTAGTCGAAAGTTTAATCATATTTTGTCTCATCAAATATCCAAAACAATAATCACATCTTATCATGATCCAATACATAGTACCTCCATTTGACTAATTTCATCTTTGTTTAGGGAGTAGAATACTAATAGTATGTGATGAAGTAGTTTTGTGTTGAAGGGTAGCATGTGCTCACAGCTTTTAAGAACAATAGATAGATTTGGTTACTAAAGATGACACCTAAGACTTCAGAGTAAGTAACCCCTATTGATTTGATGTCCTATTATCTTCTAAAGGAACAATCACTTTTTTTTTTACGGATTCTTATGAGATTGCAAATTAAACTATTCGTAATAGCTATAATGCCCCAAGAGATATGTAGATATCATATCTTGATCATTTACATACAAGTTGTTGTAGAATAATTTAACAAGTCTAGGAGAAATGAGTTCATTCATTTGAAGGATAGCTAGGACATTTAAGTTACCAAACCATTGGATCCAAATCTCTTAAATCTTTTAGATCTACATATTTGCCCTTATGTAGATCTAAGGGTAAATCTCTTAAATCTTTAAAAAAACACATTTAAGGGGTTTTTTTTTCACTTCTAGAGGAAAGACAAAGGGAAGAAGAATCGAAGGAGGTTTTAGAGGTGTGTGGAAGGGGTTTGATTCGGTTCTATCGCCGGCCCGAAGTGTCATTTATATGAGTAGGGTTTCGAGCAATGGAACTGCCAACTGAGCAGTTCTACCTCTTGTACACAGTCTGGTCTGGCGGTGCCACTGCAAATCAAGTGGTTCTAATGCTGGTGCACTATTTTCCTTTTTTTTATTAGGTACGTTATTTCAAGCCTCAACGACATTCAACAATAAACAATCCATCATACATTTATTATCATAGCACTTAAATCAACGTAATATCCAAGCCAACCATTTTTTAAACTAATATTCAACTATCATCCAAATCCCTTTTCTTTTTGCAAATTTCAATACAAACCATTTTTCATTAAAACAACCAAGGTTCTTTAGTTCTAATATGAGTTATACATTATTGAAAAACATTCAAGATTAATCAAAATATTTATTGTCAATATTTTTACATTATATAAATATAATTAATTTTTTATTTAGGAGGTAATCCTACAAGAAAGATGATTTTAATTTAGGTATCCATTTTACTATGGATCCATCATGAAGTATTTTACCTAATTTAACTAGAGATTTTTGGTTGTTTATGGTTCCTTTGGGAATCTAAATTAATTTATATGGACTATACTTTCTAAATAAATATTTGTAAGCTATATGTCCTAATCTACCACAAAAGTTATATTTAATTTTTGGTGACAAGTTTAGAGTGGATCTTTTGATGAAGATAGTTGGCTTTTGTTGAGCATTACCCACAAAGCCTATACCTTCTTTCCTATGAACATGACCCTTATTTGCAAGGATTATGTTTAGAGATTTATTTCCTATTTCAAAAGAAATAAATATTTTCTTTTTCAGGTTCCTCTGAAGTTTCATATTTGGTGCATGAACTAAGTGATGGTGATGCTTCATGTATTTGATCAAATCTATTAACTAGCGAATCATGCTCTTTCTTAAATAGTTTAAAAGACTTGCTAATTTTTCTAAATTTATCATAAAGTTCATGAAAATATTTAGTAATTCAGTAAAAAAAGATATCGGAAGACTCACTTTCCTTCTCATGGATGGCCATGAGAGCATAGTTGGCGACCTCTTCCTTGTTGTGGTCTTTTTCATCCGATAAGCTTAAGTTATCTAAAGTTGTCGAGTGAGCATTCTTCTTGTATGATGCATTCTTCTTCAGTAGGGGACACTCACTTTTGAAATGTCCTAGCTTATTACGTTCAAAATATATTATGTTGTCCTTTTTTAGTTCATTTTATTTTTATGATTTTTATTCTTTGTCATAATTTTTTTGATTTTTCTTATCAGTAGTGCAATGTCATTATCCTCATCACTTTAGGTTTCACTCGAGGAGTCATTTGTAGTTCTCAATGCTAAGTCCTTCCTGTTCTTTGAAAGGTGTTCATCTTTAGTTTTCAGTGCCAAGTTCTTCTTATTCTTTGGAAGGGGTTCGTCAAGTTAATCATGAGCTTTACAGCTTAGTTCATAAGTCATAAGTGATCCAGTAAGTTCTTCAAGAGGAATATTATTTAGATCTTTAGCTTCTTAAATTATTTTTATTTTAGGATTCTAACGTTTTGGAAGAGATCTTAATATTTTACTAACAAGTTCAAAATTAGAAAAGCTTTTATTATTAGCTTTTAGACCATTGATGACATCCGTGAATCGGGTGTACATGTCTCCAATGGTATCACTTGGTTTCATTCAAAACAATTCATAACTATGCACTAAAAGATTAATCTTAGACTCTTTAACTCTACTAGTGCCTTCGTGTGTGATTTCAAGTGTGCACCAAATCTCATAAATAATTTCACAAACAGAAACTCGATTAAACTCATTCTTATCGAGAGTACAAAATAAAGCATTCATTGGTTTGCATTTAAACAAAAAGTATTCTTTTCCAAATCATTCTATTTGTTCATTGGTTTTGAAACTTTTCAAAACCATTTTCAACGATGTGCCATAAATCAAAGTCCATAGAAATCATATTCTTGTTTTCCAATATGTGTAATCCATCCTATTGAACATAAGAGGACGTGCAATGGAATGTCCATTGTTCATTCCAAACGAAGTCATTTACTCACTTGTGTGTTAGTTCAATAAGTAGAACCTCGCTCTGATACTAATTGTTAAGATCAATTGGCACCGGGGGGGGGGGTGTGTGTGAATAAGTGTGAGTGCTAAAATTTTGATTTAAAGAAAACTTTCGTTTGAAGCAAAATCACAAATCAGAAGCGTTTCGTTTAAGTTGAGTAAGTGAGCAAGAAAACTATTTAATGAAGCTAAGTTATAATCTTGCTAAAGGAAAGCTCGAATAAGAATATGTATAATCAAAAAGCAAAGTTAAGAGACAGTCACAATTTATAGTGGTTTAGCCACAACTTAGCCAACGTCCACTTCCCAAGTCCCCTTCGTCGAGGTCCACCAATGTCAACTACTAATCTTCTTCGAGTGAAGACTAAACCTTTACAAGTCTTTCACTTACAACTCGCAAGGGAGACCAAACCCTTTCTTTTTCTTGCACACTTTTAGCACACTATTTTCTTAGTTTTTTTGCTCAATTTCTTGTGTTTAATGTAAAAAGACTTATATTTATAGACCCCAATTGGCTTTAGAAAATAGAGTCAACTTCAAACGTATCTGAAAAATCCGTGTATGGGCGGTACTATCATTGAAAGATGCCCTGAAAATAGGATGACGACAGTATGACCACCGACTTAGGCGGTACAACCGCTGCCCACCGGCGATACTACCGTTGGGAATCCTAGAAAAGTGTAGGAACACTTTTCTATTCCCGACTTGTACTTTCAATTGACATCTTTCGAGGTCAACCAATTGAGCTCAACCTAAGCTCAATCCAAACCCAACATAGACCCGGTTTGTCTCACTTGAGTTAATTTGGATTCCTTCCAAACTTAACTCAATTAGGACTTGAACCTAACTACGACTCGCTGATTACAACCATACAAGACCATCAAGTTAAACGATCGACCTAATCCCTGGAAATATGGCAATCTCCGATATTCTTTCGACGAGTCTTGCGATCTTTTTCTGGCGATCTACCGATGTGTTCCTAGCAAGCTTCCCGATTCCTTCGACGAACTCCTAGCGAATTCCCGACGAGCTCCCACGATATTATCTAAACCTTGGCCCGATGCCCAAACTTGATTCTTGCCTAACATCTGGTTATAACTCATTTTCTTCGTCATAGTTAAACCTGCATTACTTTCTCTAACACACATGTTAGATCAACAAAACATCAATTGATTTCATTATCAAAATTTGAGATTCAATAAGGAAGCCTTTTGAAGTCTATATAGATACTTCAAACTTTGTTGTTAGTAGAGTACCTATGTAGAAGCGTCACTTGGTGGCCTATGAGAGCCACAAGCTAAACATGACCTAGCGATGTGATATAACCCTAGGGTTTTATCGTAGAGGAAGAAGGTGGAAAAGAGGGATAATCAATCTCTTCGAGGGGATCTGCCTCCTAGGGTTTTGCCTTTTAGCCAAAACTAAGACTTCTTCATTGATTGATGATAAAAGAGTTTATAACCTTATTTATAGGGCTCTGAAGAGTTCTTCTAGGCTTGGACTCAACATCATACTAAACTTGGACTCTAAACTAACCGAAGATAAAAACCAACTCATAACTGACTCGATTGGGCTTACCCGATCGACAACTGACTCCGACTAGACAGACTAACATGACTCAGCTTAAATTAATCATGAAAAGATGGACCCGACTTAGCTAGAGTCCTAACAGACCCATCCTCTTCAAATCAGCATTGTCCTTAAGGCTGAGAAGCATCAAACTTTGAGGATACTTCGGTCTAAGATATTTGCCACGCATCACAATCTTTCAATCAATTAAATAAGGTCTCCACTTTGTGTAAGCAACGACTCAACCTTCTAGTGCAGCCGTCATTGTAGTCTTGTGAGGACCCCTCCTCATTCGATGGTTATGACAGTTGTGATCTTGCTTCCACGTCTTCCTTTGAATATCACATGCTTTCCATTAATAAAAAATTTCATAATCAGTTTAGAAAGATTCTATATGACATCACCCAAGGTTGACAGCCATTCAATTTCAAGCACTATTTCGAAGTATTCCAAGAGTATCAGAAAGACATACACCCGTAGTTCTTGGCCTTGAACTATCAGTTTGACTTTTGAGCACTTACTATTATAAGTTAGAATTTGTCCATCAGCAACATTGACTTCAAATATGTCACAATCTTTAATTTGATAGTTCAATCGGTCAACAAGTTTTCTGTACATGAAATTGTTAGTGCTACCAGTATCAATTAAAATAGTAACAGGCTGTTGTTTCAAAATTTCTTCAACTTTCATGGTCTGCGGGTTAGAGTAGCTTGCTAATACATGCACTGTAGATATGAAAGATCCAATGCCTTTATTAGATTCATACATTCTTGATCAGAGTCCACATCATTATTTTCTGGTTCCTCAATTGGTTTATTAAATGAAGATGGTCTTGTTTGCATCGATGTCATCTACTCTATTTTTTTATCACAATGCCAACACAACCCTTTTGCTGATCTTTCCTGGAGTTCTTCTTTGGTAAGTCTTCGAGGGTTTTGAGTGAAGGGAGGTGGGGTTGTCGGCTTGCTTACTACTAGTTGATTTATGCTTTTATTTTTGTGATTGTCCCTGTTGAGCTTTTCTTCGTATATGCGAGCAAATGATACGACAATTATCACAGTACGGGGTTGTCGAGCCTTAACTTTGCATCGAATCTCTGGATTGAGCCCTTCAATAAATGTTCATAGTAGTATTTTTTGGACCAGTCTTAGGTTTGACCTGAGAGGCGCTCAAATATGCTCTGGTACTCCTGTACGATGGAAGTCTGACGGATTTTGGTGAGTTGTCCATCCATGTTTTCGTACTTTGATGGTCTAAAGCGAATTAGAAACCTGCTTTTGAATTGCTCTCACGAGGGTTTTCCATGAGTATGTTCGTACTAATCGTACCAATGGATCGCATCTCCTTCAAGTTGAATAAAGGCTATCTCTACCTTGGATTCCTCCGAAGTCCTGTGAAAACAAAAAAATTTATCAGCACATGAGATCCAACCAATCTGGTCTCCATCTTCCCATATGGGAAACTCTACCCTCATGCGTGTGTATCTTGTGTCCTGCCCATGATCATACTTTTCAGATCGACTCCCTTTGGAACTTTCACCATGTTGAGCTTTGTTAGGGCTCTTTGATCGACTTCTTCTAAATTCGCGGAGGAGTTCTTGGAATCTATCTTTTATGCAGGCCTCGAAGACTTTAAACCTTACGTTTAGTGCATCATATGAGTCATTGTATAGGATTGTAGATCAATGATGTTCAGTTTTTTTTTCTGTTGTCTAGTCAGGGGCATATGTCGTAGACGTAGTGGGACTTAGCTACAACGAGATTGCTGGCGTCGACAAGCGATAGGGAGGAGAGGAAGATGGGTGCGACTCCTACAACTTGGTTAGGTGGCAGCAACAAGATTCAGCTGCAAGCGATGAAGGAGGCGATTGGGCAGTGCTAGAGATGAAGGGAAGAGGATGGGTTAGGTAGCGACTGTGGCAGGGGAGGAAGAGAGGTGGTCAACAGATAGTAGCGGCAACAAGCAGACGACGAGGGCTACGGCGGCGCCTCGCTGAGTGACAAAAGAGATGGCAACGGTGAGGACTGGCAGTAATGGCGACACTACCAGCAGAGGAGGAGATGGGCTACAGCGGCAAAATGGCAGCAGCAAAGGGCCGACAGTTGGCAACGATCAGAAGGGGTTAAGGATGGCGCGGTTGTTGTAAAGGAGGGGAGGTAGATAGGTGGTCGGCTGATAACAGGGGCAATTGAGCAGCGCTGGAGGGGGCAACAACTTAAGAGTTAGATCCGTAGGCTGGCAGGGGTGGCACAACTAGGAGCAGCGGGCGGCAAATGGGCGCTGAAGAGGAGGGAAGGAACATAGGTGGCCGATGAGTGCTGCAACGTCTGGGGCAGCTGATGGCGCTAAAGTGGTTGAGGACAGCGGCCACAACCGTAAGTGGCAGCGGCAATAGGGCGACAGCCAAGGGTCACCGCAGTGGCAGGCAGTGGTGACACTATTGTGCGGGAGTGGGCTACGACCACTGATCTCAGATGGAGTTGAGGAAGAAGAAGTAGTGGCGGCAACGATGGTAGGGGTGGGCGGCTGCTGCGATAGGGAAGGAAGAGGGGGCAACAAATGAGGACGGAGAGGTAGGCAGCCGACAGGTAAGGTGGCGATGACAACAATGATAAGGTTGAGGTGGCTGGCGACAGGTGAGGGAGGAGAGGAAGGTAGTCGGCAGATAAGGCGGCAGCAACAGCAACGACATGGTTGAGGTGGCTGGCGGCAGATGAGGGAGGAGAGGAAGGCAGTCGATAGATGAGGTGACGACGACAACAATGACAAGGTTGAGGTGGCTGGCGACAGATGAGGGAGGAGAGGAAGGTAGCCGATTTCAATCTTTTTTTTCTTTTATTTTTTTGAATGTTGCAGCGAAGATGATTGCAGCAAGGTGGCAGGGGAGACAGATGAAGATGACAACGACTAAAGAAGGCAATAGTAAATGATGGCGATGACGACGAGACAGCGACGATGACAAGAGGAGCAACTGCAAAATCACAGCAGGAACGTCGAGGATCGCGGCTCTGATACCAATTGATAGAACCCTAGGGTTTTATCGTAGAGGAAGAAGGTGGAGAAGGGGGATAATCGATCTCTTCGAGGGGATCGGGTCACCCAGATCACTTCGAGGGGATCTACCTCTTAGGGTTTGTCTTTTAGCTAAAACTAAAACTTCTTCATTGATTGATGACAAAAGAGTTTACAACCTTATTTATAGGGCTCTGCCAAGAGTTCTTCTAGGCTTGGACTCAGAGTCTCACTAAACTTGGACTTTTAACTAACTGATAAACTCATAATTGAAAATAATAACTGACTTCATCCTAATTGAAGATAAAAACCAACTCTAACCAACTCATAACTGATTCGATTGGGCTCAGCCGACCCATTATTGACTCCGACTGGATAGACTAATATGACTCAACTTGAATTAATCATAAAAAAGTGGCATCTAGTGCATGAGAAGGAGATGATAGTGGTGGTTCACTGTCAATGAGTTTGGCAGCACTGCCTTCTTGGAATGTGATTTGTGCTAAGGGCGAACAACATCATGTTGAGTTACTTTCAAACTCAAAAGAAACTCTCCTCGAAGCAAGCACAATAATAAGACTTCATAGCTGAATTTGATATAGATTGAAGTACAAGCCCGAAAGAGCAAATGTCATAGTTGATGCATTGAGCAAGAAAGTAGAACTTATGAATGCCATACAACTGGAAGGCGAAGGTGAATCAAGTCAGTTACACTCCAACTTCTTTTTCAAGATCAAGGATGGACTGTACAGTGATCCATAACAGTAATCCTGATACAACTTATCAAAGAAAGCAAGACAATGATTTTGGGTTCAGGGGGGACTCGTCTAGACTAAAGGGAATAGAGTTTATATTCCTCAAGTATACAATTTAAGACATGAACTCTTGAGAAAGTGTCATGATTCCCTTTGGGCTGGACATTTGGGTATTCACTGAACGTTGGCTCTCGTAAATAGGGCCTCATATTAGCGAAAGATAGAGACTGATGTGGAGGAATAAGTTCGAACTTGCCTTACTTGCCAAAAAGACAAGGTAGAAATACATAAGTTGGTGAGACTTTTAGAGCCATTGCACATTACCAAAAAGACCATGGGAGGGTATTTCCTTGGACTTCATATCAATCTTGTTGACAGTAGGAGGACTCAAATTGATACTCATGGTAATCAATCGATTTTCAAAGTATGCAAGATTCATAGCAGAGGAGGCGACCAAGTTGATGATGAAGAATGTTGTGAGGGGAGTTTCGCACAATATTATTAGTGATTGAAATGCACTATTCTTGGGATGATTCTGACTGAGCTATTCAAATTTCTAGGATCTAAGTTCTACTTCTTCATAAGTCTCTACCTCTAGATGAATAGCCAAACTGAAAGAATAAATTTGCTCCTTGAGCAATACCTTTCGCACTATGTGAGTGCCTAACTAATGAGACTAAGTGAAACTTTTGGATATAGCCCAATTCTCTTATAATTTATAACGGAGCTTTGCATCTAACAAGAGCTCATTTAAGATCATTATAAGACAACTGTCGTCAACTCATCACCTGTTGGTGATTGATTATATCAAAAATAGTCCGTTAGCATATTACCTTACGAAGGAATGACATCAAAACGTAGAGAAGGTGCCAAAAAAGATGAAGTAGGCAAATTTGGGAAGGTGACCATAGGAGTTTAAAATCAGTAACTTGGTATTGGTGAAGCTCTAACCAGTATCATTCTAGTTTTTTACGCATAAAGAGCATAAGTGATTAGTGTACAAGTATGAAGGACCCTTCCCAAGTATCAATAGGGTAGGCAATGTCTCTTACGAGTTGCAACTACTGGTGGGGCTCAAAATTCATAGTGTCTTTCATGAAAACAACTTGAAAGCCTATAACTCAAACTCGCAATATGCTTCCCAAAGTGTTTGAACTTGGCTACCCCCCACTTGAGCTTGGTATGAAAAGTGAGTTGAAACCATTTTAGCGGATCATAAGACAAAACTACCCAACGGAGCAAAGCAAATCAAGTACTTGATCAAGTGGTAAAATCTTCCCCAAACAAAAGTTAGTTGGGAGTCTAAAGGTTCCCTGCGACACAAAGAAGTAGCTATCAAAGCCTACTAGCAAGCATCGATAAGGGCGTCAACAATTATAATGGGGAAAAATGTGATGGACATTTGTTGCGCACCAGCAACACCTTCATCAATGGATTATTCGTTGTCTTTGTTTGCTTATATAGAAGTTTGAGCAGCGTGTTTTGCCTCAATTTTTATGTTTTGCTTGAAAACTATGAGCAAAAAATAGTTTACAAGACTATAGAATAATCACTCACTAAAATGGGCAAAACTATCTCAAAATGGCTTAGTTTTTGCATACCATGGCCTGTTTTCTACATATCGTGGTGCGGAGAAAAACGTTAGCCATCTCAGCACCCTAGAACCCTGAGGGTGGCACCGGAGGGATGGAGGTTTAAGGTAGTGTTGGGCGTTGATTGGATTCATAGGTTTGCTTGTTAAGCCTACAGGTACTTGCCAACTCGCCCAATACCTAGTGAACAATCACTTATAGACTTGCGACTATTCATTTACCTTTTAAAGTCTTTGTTTTCTCTTTTTCCTCTTTTCTCTATTGCATATCGAGTGTTTACAGAATTGCTTATAAAGCTACCCTCTTCAAGAGATGTTGGGACTTATGTGTTGCTCGTTTTCGAACTAATCAATTTGCTTTTCTAAAAGTCCTTTGAGATCTCAACGAGGTTGCCACTAGGTTGACCATTTACAGATGAATAATACAAGGGTGCCTCATAACTTAAGCAATCTCATCTATGTCCGTGACATTGGCATATGGGTGCTTCATGACTCAGGCAATTCCAATTAAGTTTGTGACATTGTCGTAAGGGTGCCTCATGACTTAGGCAATTCTAGTTAAGTCCATGACAATAGGGGCCAGAATGATGATGAGAGAAATGTTGTGTCATAATGACGAGGGTGAGGACGCATTGGCCAAGCGAGGTGGAGGCATTATGGTGGAACAAAGGTGATGATCCATAAAGCGAAAGTTAGAGATAATATTATTTTTTACAAAATAAGGGATACTCTACGGAAATAAAACAAAAAATAATGCTATCAAAAAACATGAACATGGAGTTTTTCTTTTAGGAATTTGTCCCTCATTAAATTTATTATTTAATTTATCAAACATATTATTATCACGATTTGATCTGATTTCATTGAGTCTACTTAATCCAAGCTATTTAATCAAAATTACCAATAATATATCCAGCAAATTTGAATAAATTCTAGGCATTACATGTTTGAGTTTTATTTTTAATAAAATCTCTTCAGATCTATACAAGTCAAAGAACACAAGTATGATAGTCGCAATCTGATGTAAATTGCATGTTTGGACACAATCACAAATCTCATACAAGCATTCGCATCGCTAGGAATACTCAAACGCAAACATGTCCAACAGGCCTATATATTTCAAGTTGTTATGGAGAGAGTACCATTGACCGTGGGTCAACCTAGTTCAATCTGGACCTGAAGTCACAAGGACATCTGAGAAACCTGCTGGTAGTCCTACGAAGTAGTCGATAGGGCCTCGAGGTGTCCGAGGTGGTCTTCGAATGGAGTCTGAGTGTCCAAGGTAGACCCAATGCTAGGTTGAGATGGAATCTAGCTCGTCGATAAGTGTCTACACAACTATCAATGTCGAAGTGTTTCTCGACCTGATCCCTCCAATGCTCAAGTTAGCTTGGCATGGAATATAATGTCAAGGGGTTAATTGCAGAGAGATCTAACCCCTTGGCATTGGGGGTCAGCTTTTATACTTGGTCGAAGGAATTACTTGTAATGGTTGTAATATATTTTCATTGACGTTTCGTCAATGAGGGCGGTAGGCCTATAACAACCATAATGTGTTCCCTCTGATGTTCCGTCAATGGGGGCGACAAGCCTATAATGATCGTAATATCGTTCCCTTGACATTTCACCCATGGGGAGGGGCTGAAGACCCGATCGATCACTCGTAGATTAATGTCTACGAAAGTCAATCGGGCCGACCCAAATGGTCCCCCATGGAGCTCACAAATTATATTCTCCTCCATATCAACACCTTGAGGGGGATGACAAGACCCTTATTTTTCCACATTAGCACATCTGCAACGACCAACTGAAGGGATGAGATTGATTTTCAGAATATTGCTTATCAGAAGTCTAAAGGGTAGATGATATCATTCTACAATAAAATTCTCAACTAAAATGAAATTACACCAATGATTATATATACAATACTAGACAAATCTAGTTTATTCAACTTAACACGTTCAGCCAGAAATATAAACTTGAGGAACCCGACAGTTTATTTACATTTCATGAATAAAGGCAAAAGGAAAAGAGAAAAGATCATAGGTCTGCAAAGAGATGATAAGTTTTCGAATCAACAACGATGAGCCTTAGAGCTGCGATTGCAGCAGCCATAGCCAAGCAACTGAAACCAACAACGTTCAGCCAATGCCACGCCTTCTGTGGTGCGGAAAGCTTGTTCTTTTTCACCATCAAGTACATGTGATTTGCAAGAACAAATGTAAGCGGAAATGTACTGAGAGCCCCTGTGAGGCTCATAAAGTCTCCAAGAAATGGAAGCACAGCTGCTACAAAGGTGTTTACTGCAAGGTAGCCTCCTCTCACAACAACTCTGAATGAAACGTTGTAAAAGGAAAAGGGACTCCCTTCACCTCTTCCATACTTCGTGTCCAAGTATTCATACATCGGACTTGCAAATATCTAACATAAACGAGTAACAGTCAGTATAGAAACAGAACATTAATATTATGACATTCCACTTCTACAATGTCCATTGTGAAGCCTAAGCAACATTGCCGGTTGTTAGCCTTTATGACTAGCAACTTGATATTGCATGACGTCAACAAAACATGACAAGAATGTTTAACAAGCAAACATAAAACTCATAGATGATACGTATGAAGTAAACAGAATCTTGCTACTTTGGTTAGTTATGAATTGCTCAAACATGATTCAGCAAGGACGAAAAGCTTCTCTCTTGAGGTTGATAATACTAAGTGATTAAGATATTGAAAAACATGAAAATAAATGTGGGACGAGACTATCAATTGCAATTAACGGTTAAGTGAGAAATGATGTATGATGTGAACTGTAAACTAATCTATATGCTCAGAGAATATGGCTTTCTTTCTTCTATTATATCCACAAAAAAAAAAGCAGTATGTCAGTGGCAAGTATTGGATCAAGAGAAGTACATGTAAGGCGACAACTGTCTGAAAAAAGGCCGCAATGTTAGCAACTGACTTCACCCAAATTGGACCATTGACACTATTTAGTAAATAGGTTGATGTTGAAGAGCCATAAGCCCAATAACCAACGAAAGTAACAGCATACAACGGCAAGCCACCTATTACAAACTGAAACCAAAGTGCTTTCTCCATATTTCTGATGACAGGGGGTTTCACTGTTGCCTGCAATAAGATTAGAGGAAGGCTGTTAAAATGTGTGAGTCCATGCTACATTATATATGTTTACTCCTGGAGCAAAAGCTGCACAGAACATACTTAAAATAATTCCAAAAATCTGCATATGAAATTTTCCTAGAAAAAAAATAATATTACTCCGGATTTCATCCTCACCTTTTAACTGAAACACAGCAATCAAAGCTCACAAAAGTCTACAGACCTATGATCACAACCATCCTATTAGGGTTTCTAACCTAAATGAACTGAAATAATTGACATGTATATTTCATCATAAAGTTGATCGGACTGCCAAAGATCTAGCTAAAAATTAAACCCGTCCCGACATTCCTTCATTGTAATTCCAAAGCTCATTCTTCAGCTTAGCAAAAGACAAAATTAGGCAAACTACAAAGTTCATCCTATTCATCTATTTAAAACATTAAGGATAATGAACACATAAGCCCGTGTTTCAGGACAAGAAATTGGCTGCCTTCTCTAACTTGTTCTAGAGTGGGCATCTAAAATTGCACTATCATATGGAGAAAAATATTATAGCAAGAAGTGAACATCTGATAAAGGAATTGATGGAAGCAAATAAATGAATAACTGGGCGGAAAAGTGGCATGTATATATGAACCTAATCATCAAAAATTACAAGGCAAACATGACCTATATATATCGAATAAAGTAACCTTAGCTCCTGGTATGCATGCTACCACCACCACCCCTCTTTTCATTCAAGTTCCCATGAGGTGGTGGTGGTGATAGGCCATCCCACCAGTATGCCCTCAGAAGTTTAATGTCTCCAATTTTTTCTCTTAATAATACCATTAACCAGTTGATTGGCCTCGGTGTCCAGTGAAGTACAACAAACAAACAAGGGGCTCAGTTTGATCCAAAGATCATGCTCCAACCAAGCCAAACCAAGTTGAATGGACCAGTAGTTCCTATCAATCTGAACAAGTAGTGTTTGCCTTCCCTGTCCAACCTCTGTTTTCAACCAACTTCCTAAAACAACTGACAGAATATCCGTGACCAGAAAGAAAAGAACATTAAACAGCCATGCAAAGAGATAACCAGACAATACAGTAAAAATTAATAAGCTAACCAGATAATACAGGAAAAATTAATAAGCTTCAGAAATTTGCAGTTTTAAATTTTATCAACTTTTCTAACCGAAAAACATAAAATTTAAATCAACAGTTGATAATGATTCCAATACCTGTTCCTACTGCATGAAATTAGTGTTGCATAAGCTCACCTGAATCTCTGGCAACATCCCTGTATTGTAAGAAAAAACAAGAGTGGCAGCAGCACCAATGGTACTGAAAACTTTGCTAGCATTAGACCCTGGAATGCTATAATCTCGAGCAGGAGTACTTAATCCTGTATCAAAATAACACCAATATAATTTATAATACCTTACAGCTATTTTTTTTGCACACAATTTGCTTGTATGTATATCAGGAATACAAGATTAGCTCAAGTTGCCTAATAAGTAGTACCATCTTTAAGAGACAACACGAATGCTGTAATGATGTATATCAGGCTCAAAAATGTTGAGAACCCCAGCCAAATTCTCAGGGCTGATAAATGAGGTATGCCAAAAGCAAATAGTGCACAAACAAACCCACCAATTGCTATACAGTAGGGAAGCTTCAAGACACCATCATCCCTATAGAGGACATATGTGGCCTGCACAAAAAAAGGAGTTGAGAATTACAAAGCATGCAACAAAAGCCATCTTTACATAACATAGGAGGTCATGTTTCCTAATCATCTAGAATCTGAATATCTAAATTGTTTTGTGATTTATGATTTAGCGCCAAACTAAATGAAACTACAAAAGAATCACTAAATGAAAATTAAAAATATATTTTAACAACTTGAGCAACAAGACCGAGATGATAGTAGGAGTTGCATATCTTACCTTTAATGCTTGTCCAGCCAGAATGATATATCCAGTGTTAATCATGAACAGATTAACATATTGCAATGCCCATGTAAGAGAGTACATTTTCCTACCTGCAAAATGCACCCAAACAAAGGAAATCACCAAAACTTTAAGGAGGTTGAACAAATTGCCCAGTGAAAGAGATGTGCTATCATAAATGCTATATCTTGTTATTAAAAGGATTTATGAGAAGGTATCAGAAAGGTCTTGCACAAAGATAAGAAACAATCATGTCAACCTTCAGAATCAATATAGGAAGTGCAATTATTCAGCATTACCATATATATGCCCAGCAAGGTCTCTGTATCTGATATGCCGTTTTCCACCAACTTCATGGAGGCGGGCTATAAGAACATTAGCATAGAGGGATACAGCAGCTGCCAAAATAAACCCAGTTGTGCCGATGACCCAACCCAATGGAACCATGGCAGATCCAGAATAACCTAAGACATATGCACTGTTCACCCCGGTTGTGAGCACAAATCCAACCTGGTACCAAGGATCTGGACAACCAGCAAAAAAGGAAAATGTGAGATGTATATACATATATGTAACCACATATGTCCTGAGGAACACACAAAACACTGACATGCCAACTAAATGATACAGTTCCGTACAGTTAGAATAAAAGAGCACCATATTGAAAGAAAATTATGATAATATATTTCTAATCTGATCATATGGAAAGAGGATATAAGGAGGATACAAAGAAATGTTCCAACATTGGGTTTCGGCAAGATCTAGAAGTAAGACACTACTTGCACCCTTGCGTAAGATAGCAGATGCAAACAAAATAGATCCTTGCAAGAATTGGCTCGTGTAGCACGGATTCAAGTAACCAAATCTTTCAAAATTTTCAGTATCACTTTTTAAAAAATTGTCAAATAGTTCTTGCGAAATTAGGTTTATCTCTAGTTTTGTATGTTTCACTTTTTTTCTTGTGTTGAAGAAGGGAGGTTGCACACTTTCCGTTTCCCCTATTTGCTGATTAGGGTTTTCTTTCCTTCTCATAACGTTTTGCCTCTTTTGCTGCACCACTCTTTTCTCCTTCCTCTACCTGCGTCTTGTAATCCAGCATCAAGAGTTCATGCTGAAATATCGATCAAGAAAACAGAGAGGTCGAGCGATGACGACCTAAACACTATCGATGGCTCAACCATAACAAGCGCCCAAGAAGGACGGTTGGGAAACATCATGATCGCGGAAAGACATCATTCCAGGAATACAACATAACAACAGAGTTTGGAAGGAGTGGGGGAAGAGATACCGCTGCTGATCTGGTGAGCGGTGTCCTCGGACGCATCAATCTTAGGGTTCGAGTCGGCATCGCCGTCATTCCCCTGCCCGACCCGCAACTTCGTCTCCGTCATTGCGTCCTCCTCCTTTCTGCCGCGATGTAACAGCAACGAGGTCTCCGAATCTCCCTCGTCCGTATATATAGCGGAGGAGGTGAAGGACAAGGTGGTGGTGGTGGTGGTGGTGGCTGAAGAGGGGGAGGAGGAGATGAAGAAGATGGAACTGGGATCCACCACCCGCGTCGAGGCCTCTATTGGCGGTCCCCCTCCGCCTGTCATCTATACATGGAAAGGAACGGCACTTCAAAAATAAAGGCATCAGAAATCCAAAAAAAGAAGGATACAGAAAGGAGATAGAGAGAGAGAGAGAGAGAAAGAGAGAGGAATCGAAGCTTACATCCATTGATCGGTCGAGACGAAAAGGAAAGCAGATTCGGGTGCGTGCTTACAGAAAAGGTGCGGAGCAGCAGCTAATTTGCCACCTCCGCGCCTCTCGGTGCGCCGTCGATGAGGCGGCTCGCACTTCCCCCAAACCTAATAATTGCTTTCGGCAGAAGCCGAGACAGAGGCAGAAGCAGAAGCGGAAGCGCGTGCGGACGATTTCTCTAACCTCGTCCTGCGCCCGTAACACCCCCGAGACCATTAGTCGGTTGCCGCGGACGGTTGATCCCTCGTGGTGCCAACGTCAACCGACACGCAACAAATGATTGAAGCGCGAGTGCTCGTGATCGAATCTCAAAGGGTGACCATCGACGGCTCATCGCGCTTTCCGCTCGAATCTCCAAGCGCGCACTACCTGTCCGAAATATCGTGCTAACGGTGGTGATGACGACGACGTGGATCGCGTCGTACGTTTTCCCACCGACCACTGACAATTCGGGTCTAATGTGGTTAGCTTTATTCCTCACTGTTCATGCATTATCCACTAAATATTTTTATTGATGAAGATTTGAACGTATGCGTATTGTCACATCAAAAACTTGTATGCGCGACTCCTCGATTTTTTTTTTCATTTTTCTTAAATAATATGTTCATTTTATATAATTTTAAAAATACCGTTCACTCATTGGATCACCATCTCGATGTCTTTTGGTTACATGGAAGGGACGAAAACTATACACAATAGATAAAATCATGAAGATAACATATTAGATAGTACACTCCCCAACTTTTTTTTTAAATTCCAAGGCCCAATCCAGAACGGATAATTTCATCGCAGGCCTGTGGACAACAAATGCACTTCATGTAAATATGGACAGCGTCGACCATGGAAGATATGGAAGCAGGTAGCTTTGCCAATGGTATTAATGGAATTCACAATTGTACTTCATCACAAGAATAATATCATTAGTCCTCGTCTGAAAAAAGCCAAAGAGAATAACAATAACTGCACAATGTTTCACATGCAGTTCCTGATGCTACAGACTTCCCTCAGAAAAAGAAAAGGAAAAGAAATCCACTAAAATCCTTCTTTACTGGAAAATAAATAGAGTTAAAAGATAAGAGCTGCACGATTTTTCACATGTAGTTCCTGATGCTACGGACTCCACTCAAAGACCTTGATATGATGGTTAAAGGGGGAATGAATGAACAAAATGCCCTGTTAGAATCAAACATTGTTAAGTAATTTCTTCTTTTCCAAAAGCCACCTCCTAGCTTTGATGTAGTATTTGACAAAACATTCGGTGTATACTCTCTCATACATCTGCACTTCCATATGAGCCATCTTCACGTATCCGTCGATGCCATTTTCATACTTCTCATACAGTGCTGGAACTGTTAGGATGATTACCAGGCCTGGCAAGAAGAAAAGAAGGTAGGTGAATTTAACATCAATCAGCAAGCTAAATATTTTTATTTGTGAGATTTATATATTAGCCTTTTCTTAGTCACCTTGAATGATTGAAACCAAAAAGCCATCACTCAGTTTATATATTGATATAATCAGTTTGAGAGACATCATTAACAACTTCAGAAAACAATGGTTCTGTGACAGTATGATGATTCGTTGGACCACCATGGTCAACTCTTCTATCCGGCATTGATTAGTGGGGAATTACATATGTATAAACCACCTAACACACTGCCCTTCCCTTTAGCAGGTAACCCCTATGTTGTTTCTTGGGTCAATTTCACAAAAGGCAAGAAACCAAAAATTAAATTAAGTAGTTCTCTACAACTTTCTTTCTAGATTTTAGAAGCATCAAATACCAGGAGAAGCACTTACTTGTGTAACCCAAAGTAAGAATATCAATCAAACCACTGACCATGGAAATCATCCACAAGCATAGAGCTATAGTATAGAAAAGATTTGTGTCCTTTCTGTGTACAACATCATTGAAAACCGAGAGGAGCACATTCACATGGAAACGAACAAAAACTGCAGCTTCACGCATCATTTCTTCAGAGAGGTACATTTCTGGAATAGGTGGCCGGGGCCTGCATTCATGTCAGGAAATAACTGGAAATTGTTGAGAGTATGCTACAATAAGAATGGACAAGGAATACAACTAGCAATTCAAAATTCAGATAAAAGTACCCAAGTTCCGAGATGGCAAGTTAAGAACATTTTTTTAATTAGCAATTGTGTTTATTTAAAAGGAAAACATACACTCAATAGGCAATTTCAATTTATATCAGATGTTTTTTTCTATGCTGAAGATTCTGGATTAGGGTAGCTGTCAATTATGTATCAATGGTAACAAATTTTCAACTCTAGAAATTAAGAGATGACAGAATAGTAGGTGATCCAAGAATTCAGAGGGATAAATGTTGATTAACAGTTTGGCAATTTAAAGAGCAAAATGAGGACCATAATCGATCTTTGATTAGGATGACAAATAAGGAGAATCAACCTTTATTTCACAGATTCCAATATTACAGTTTATGATGCCACTCATAGCCAATTGTTAGGAGTAGGACTAAAATTATAGTTAAGTTGGGGTAACAAAAACTATTTTAATAAGTAAAAGTTTTAGGTCTTGGATTGATTTATTAACACGATAGGGTAATTGATAAATATTATTCATAGAGTACAAGTTGCATCTTCTAAGTGGAGAAGGGCATTGGATGTTTTGTCTGATGATCCAAGAATTTTTTTATAAGTTACTTATCATACCATCGATACTTTATGGATTTAAATGTTGAGTGGTTAAAAAATAATATATATAAAAAGTTTGTATTGTTGATATAAACATGATAACATAGATGGACAAAGTTCTAAAGAGATATTAAAAATTCTTATTCTTGAATAATTAAGTGTGATTTCAATAGAAGATAAAACAAAGAAGAATCCATATAACCAAATAGACCTGTAAATATTCTAGTTAGAATAGGTGAGACAATATAAGTAGCACGAGGAGAGATACAGAGAAGTTAAAAAAGATTATAATAGAAAATATAAATAAAGATTTAAATACATTTAATTTAACTAA
Source organism: Ensete ventricosum (assembly GCA_029747655.1). Lineage (NCBI taxonomy): Eukaryota > Viridiplantae > Streptophyta > Magnoliopsida > Zingiberales > Musaceae > Ensete > Ensete ventricosum. The sequence goes on from JAQQAF010000005.1 coordinate 10,378,662, forward strand.
AGAGTGCTATTTTTTTAACAATCCATATAACCAATCCCAAACAGTTGGAACATTATGATTTATTGTTGATGACTTATATCTACTAAACAAACTCTCCAATAAATGCTCCAAGCCTAACAATTGCCTAAAATGACAACATGAACTATAATCTCATAGTGATTGGGTAAGAATGTTAGAAGATTTTATTATAGAGTATAATTGTTGACTGTTCTTTCTGCTTATCAACTACAATTCCATAGTCTACATAGGACCAAACAAAGATAACTGTGCAGTCTACTCAAAATTAGAATTAAAATCATGTAAAAGAAAAGACTGGTAATTTCTGCAAACTACTCTCGAAAATTAAAAGGCTGCAGGAACATGCTGGAGTGAAATAGAAGAGCACCAAAACAGTCAAAAGGAACACAAGTTACCTGTTGAGGATTCCAGCAGCCCTCGACCACAAGAAGAGAATGGAAATCAAGAGCAGCAGAACTTTGGACAGGAGAGACAGCAGAGTATGGCCAGCTACTTCAAAGAGGACCCGAGAAGTCAGTGCTCCTAGCAGGATCCCTATCGTTACATTCTTTCTCCTCCAAAGTATCACATCCGCAACTGTCAATCACAGCTCCATTAGATCCCAACTGAAGTAAACAGGAAAACTACAAGATCCGCGTTCGATCGGACAACCTTTGACTTGAGGATTGAGAAAAAGTTCACCATAGGAAGGAAGATCGATCGGATCGTGGAAACCAGAGCGAACGACTAGAAAGGAGGGAGGGGAGAGGAGGAGAAGAAGGGTGATTGCTACAGTAGAACTTACGGACACCGCCGCCGAGGATCTCGTGAACAGGGCGTTGCCTCTGCAAGGATCGAAGAGAGCGTATTAAGGATTGATCTTGGAACGAGATCATGATCGTCGAGACGACCGAGTATTCCTACTTCTTCTCGCCGATCGTCTTCTTCTTCTCTGTTTTGGGGCGACTTCGGTGGGTGGGTGGAAAAAGGACGGAGGTGGGCCATGGCGGAGGAATCTGACTCCAGCCTAAAAGCAGAGCAATAATACCGTCCGTCGCCTTCTTTGGCTTCCATTTCTTCTTTTATCTTTACATTGCTACGCTTTGTCTAACCCTCCCTCCGCCTTTGAGCTCGTCCACCGGTGAAAGGCTTTTGGTATATTATATTGTAGAGAAGAAGAAAAGTATGTGGAACAGTAGCGACACAACTCACAAATGGCCACTGCTGCTTCAACTTCCCCTTTCTCGCTTTTGAGCTTCAACTCATGATAAATGCGAAAGAAGATGACGGGGAGATACCTGAGCAAATTCCCAAAAAAAAAAGCTCAAGTTTTTTTTTTAGTTTACTATTTATATTTTCATTTTATTATTGACAATATTTTTTGCTATTGATAATCTCTTTTAAAATAATATATTTTTTTATTATTATTCATAATTCTAATATTATTTATTTTATCTTTATTTTTCTTTTCATAGTCTTAAATTCCTTAAATTCCAACATTTTCTTGTGCTCCTTATTATCTTACGATACCAACACTTCTTTTATCCACGGTCTCCCACTCTAGATCAATAAATGACATTATCCCATGCTCCCTATTAACTTGAAAGAAGAAGAAAAAAAAAAGGAGAAAAAAAGAAAAGGAGGAGGAATAAAGAGGAGGAGAAGGATAACATATTTTTATCAAATTTGTAAAATAATAATTTAGAAATATTAATTTAAAAAATAATAAATAGTAAAAGTAATTTACAAATAGTTTTTTTTTAGAGCATCCCCTTTTAATTTATTCTCACAATACATCTTTTATCTTCTAAAAAATGAGATTAATATTTGCCTTCGTATTTTTGATGATCGCATAGGAATTGATTCCTATCGTGATCATTATCTTTGTCCCACTATTATAGGAGTTTAAATTGAATCAGATTCATCAATAATTCAACTTTATAGAATATAAAGGATTTTAGTTTGAAAGAATACGATTCGTTTGGTTAATCGATTCTAGAATCGATTTTAAATATAAAAAAATATATCAACCCACCCAAAGCCTAAAAGCTCTAAAGTCCTCAAACGCAACTAGTTCATCACTCTTCTTTCAACTATACAACTTCATTCTCTTGTCTTGTTCTTTCATTTCAGATTTAAATCTTATTTTTTATTAATAATCTTTTTATTGATTTGTATGAATCTTTTTGACAATTTCTATGCATCATTATTTATCCTCATCATTAATAATTAAAAAAATTACACCTGACGTCATTATATCTCTAGGACATCTTTTAATCAAAAAATAAAATAGCATTAGTGCATAGTGGTTGGCTAGTTGAAAAGGAGAGGCACCATCACAAATGACAATTGCAAACAGTAAATTATAATGGAGTACTCCGTTATAATGGAATATCCTTAAGCTATTGTACTCTCAACTTTTTTGTGTTATCTTATTGTTATTCCTTTCTTCCTTCTATGTCTAATATTTTTTAAATAATTAAAATGATATTTATGATAATAATTTTTTGAGAAATTATTAATTGTATTAAAAATTATTAATTTTTTGATAAATTATTAATTGTATCTAATATTTATTGTTATCTTTAATAATTATATTAAAATTTATTGGTAAATCCGATATTATTCTGGTTCAGAGTATTTTAAAATTTTATTAAAATTTTTTAACACAGGCAACACCCTCATCATCACCCTTGATATCCATGATATTGCTAGAATAGGAGGATAAAGATAATCATGACCGGACAAAAGTTAAGAATAATCTCATATTTTTTAAAAAAATTAAAATTTATTTGATAAAAGAAAAAGAGAACTTATTTTTTTAAAAAAAATTTACCCAAATACCTTAACACTTGTCTAAATACTTTGAGACATCCTCTGCGGTGGTAGGTTGACTTTAAATTTTAGGTTTTGGCATTCATATATTTAGATATTTACAATGGTAGGAACGTTATTTTCCAGACATTGCAACGTAAAACTCCATCAAATTTATATCGGTTCGCAATTCAACTAACTTGATCATTGCCATTGTCTAAGATACACAGTTCATAGCCGATCCAAAATCCTATTCAAGCATGTCGCAAATTTAGTGACAAGAGATGAGCGGAGTCAACAATAGATGGGACCTTTTTTTTTTTTTTTTTTATAAGGACCTCCAAAAACAGTTTAAGTCCATCAAGGTTACTATAAGAAATCACCAACCATTATGCAATCGTAGAGAGGTTTGTTTGAACCATTAAACTATTACACGACCATTCATGTTAGCATGATGAGAGAGCTATGACTGATGTGTTGGGATTACTGGATGTACAACGCAGCATCGAATCGACACCCACGTGACAATGGTGTTTGACCGACGTGTTGGGTTGACGGTGTATGTAACGGCTGGTACCAGATTGTCCGGCCCATTATTAGTCACGGCTTAATTCCAATTCTCGATCATTTAATCCCAACCTTTCTTCCTTATGATTAGAAAAACAATCAAGCGTTTACTCCTTGTTAATTTTCTTCTTATCTTTTATTATCAAAATAAATAATTATAAATTTTATTCTCCCCCTTTACATATAAAAACTTTATTGAGAAAAATAAATTCTTTCAACGGTTAGTTTTCACACTCAAGTTATCAATTTGGATGTGATAACTCAAAAGCTTGAACGTTTCCACCTTTTGATATGGGTCCAGATCATATTGGACAGAAGCTTGACTTTTCCATCTTGAGGGTACATTACTCATCCCTGCGCATCTTGATCTGGATCATAAGGGACGGATGAAAACGTGATATTTTTTCCTAACATAAATTAAAAATATAATGCTCTAAATAAATTAAGAAGATAATAACATCGTGCTACTTAACGACTACATTAAAAGTTCAAATTTATGATTTATTATTATATAAAAATATTGATATGATGGTGCCGTATCAAATCTATTTACCGATAAAAATACTATTTCTAATTTATTTTATGCACAAAAATTGTTGTTGGGAGTTCAAAGTTGATTGGTGGCCTGAGAGCGAAAGGAATGGAGATATTTTTGATGGAAGAAGATGATGCGAGGGGGAGGTCGCTGTCGTCTCATAAAGTCTCATCAGATATTTTTGGACTGGTAGTTTGCCCTCGTCGACAAGCTTGCTTTTGCTGTGGATCTATTTATATGAAGCCTGAAGCCATGGAACTGCGATTGTGAGGATAAGGAGATCGACCGGTGGGGATAGAACATACACGGTGATGAGGCCCGATCGGAGCGACGCTCATCTGGCGCCGGAGGAGGAGGTCAAGGTGGAGGCGGAGGCGCGGGAGTACTTCGACGGCATCGCCCCCAAACGCCACACCAAGCCATCCCGCAGCGAGTACTCCGCCGTCTACTCCGATTCCGTCCCGCCCAACGACAGTGACTCCATCCCCGAGCTCGACAAGTTCCGCGATCTCGAAGCCCACAACCAGGTCTCTCTTACTCTCTTCTCTCTCCCTCGCAGCGGCTGCGCCTCATGTGTTTGCGTTAATGCCCTTCCTCTGACCTCAGAAACTGGTCTGCGACGGGAGCGAAGCGGCGGAAGAGTATGTAGAGACGGAGTATTACACCGACCTCAATTGCATCGATAAGCAACATCACACGGTATTTTCTAAATCTAATTGATTTATATGTTTGCACAAGAAGAAAAAATTAGATGAGCCTTCTCATGATTAATGGTTGTGGGGTGTAGACTGGAACTGGCTTCATCAAGATGGAGAAGGGCGATGGCAACCGGTTGGAGCTGACACCAGCCTGCGCCTGTGATGCGTCTGGGTGCCACCCGCACCTGAAAGGAAACCCCGCAACCAACGAGTGGATTCCATCCGCTGATACTGTACGACCGAGCCCTGACTCGCACAAGCCTATGAGGAGCGACCTCTGACTTGGCTCCCACCTCTCTCTTTCAACGGAATAAGCATTGGGTGTGTGTGGAAATCATGAAACATGTAATCCTGTTCTGTTGCAACCTTTGTTCTATTGCTGTGTGCCAGTCTGGACTCCAAATCAATAATTATTTGCATTCTCCCATCAGATATGTAATCCCCAGTCTCTCTCTCTCCCTCTCTCTCTCTCTCTCTCTATATATATATATATATATATATATATATCTTAAGGATGTGATCCAATTTGACCTGATCATTGATCAGATTAAGCCTATACAAGTCAAGTAGACGAGACAAGTCAACTAGATATAAGCATTAATTAAACATTTAGAAAGAAATTTGTGTAACTATCATTAATTAACTATCAATAATTATCATTAATTTTTTATTTATTATAGTTTAAATATTTCAGTTTTTTCATCTATTATGAATATTATTATTAAAAAAATTTATTCATGATTATTAAAAAATTTAATTACGTTTTAATCTTGAATTAATTTTTGAATATTATGAAATTGATAGTAATAAATATTTTCAATGAAAGAACGTCTATGCGTTTTTTGGTTCGTGGGCTAAATCTCAAGTCTGAAAGATTTTCTATATCATCTAAAGCGAGAGTTCTGACCCAAAAGTGTCAAAATATTAAAAAATATTATTACTGAAATTCTCGATAACAATGGTAGGAGGTATGCAAATCTCATTTTTGCATTGGTTTCATTGTGTTTCTATTATGGTGGTTTAGAAATATATTTTGATTTCACTTTTTTTCTTACATTTAGCTGTGATTAACCTCTACCTTGAAATGAAAAATGTTTTCATTTTTATACCATGAACATGGCTTAATTTTGATTTATCTTATAAAACTTTTAATACTTTTGATGTTGAAAATCATGAGGATATTATATTGGTAATGCTCATATTTGTATAAGTATTTTATTTTATTAATTCATGTCTTTAAGTCAGTTTTATATATTTAAAATGTTGAGTGATCTATATAATCTAAATTAATTAAGGATTAATCACAACATCTTTAATTAATTAAAATTATATATAAAGTTAAAATAAGGGTCATATAAGAAATTAAACATAACATTGTGAGTGATTATATTTAATATAATAATTGTTATCCCATAGGAACTTTTATTATATTTATATAATTAATCATGATAAAATATTAAATTATTTTCATAATTTATACACAGGGATTATGAATTGGAATATAATTTAATAATTTTATCGTAAAGATTATTTGAATTTATTTTAATTAAAAATTTAGCTGACAAGCATGTCATGAGATTCATTTTTTTATATGTTTTACATTTATAAAATATGTAATTTAGACTATTAAGACTCAAATTTTGACATAATCATTTGAGTTTTATGTTGTTTCTCAAACTTCCCGAACTTAAGGGTGATAACTATAAGGTATGGAAGGAGATGATTCTCTTCTATCTAGGGTAGATAGATATTGATTATGTTATTAGGAAGGACGAACCACCTACAGTCACCAATATTAGCACTCCAGCTGAGGCCGCGTCATATGAGCGACGAGAGCGATCTAATCAGTTGAGCATGATGTTTATCAAGGCTAAGATAATTGCTGGTATACGTGAATTTATTGACCAGCATGAGATCCGAAACTTGCTAAAAGCTATTGACAAGTGGTTCATCACTTCATATAAGGCACTAGCAAGCACCCTAATATTGAAATTCTCATCCCTTAGACTAATCAACATAAAATGTGTGCGAGAGCATATAATACAAATGCAGAACATTGTAGTTCAACTTAAGAAACTTAAGGTTAATATGTCATAATCTTTCTTGGTGCATTATATTCTGAACACTCTTCCGCATCAATATGACCATTAAGATTTCATATAATACACATAAGGACAAATTATCAATTAATGAATTAATGATCATGTGTGCTTAAGAAGAAGAGAGGTTAGCGATGGAGCTGGGTGAAAGTGTATTGGTGGTAACCACTCGTAAGAACAATAAAACTAACAAAAAATCAAAGTAATCAACAATGAAAAGGTAAAAGATCATCCCAAGCTGATATCACTAAAGAAACAAAATGATTTTCATGTAAAAAGAAGGGACACATAAAGAACGAATAGATGAAAATTCCTAGGCTTGAAAAGAAAGGTAAACTAATCTCATTTTGTATGCTATGAATCTAATATGGTTAATGTTACTATTAACACCTGGTGGATTGATTCTGGATCAACAATCCATATTACAAACTATTTGCAGGGCATACAAAACCTGAGGAAGCTAGTAGTAAGTGACCAAAGCATCTTATTAGGCAATAAGATGGCTCACATGTGGAGGCAATTGAAACAACATTTTTAGTGGATTTGTTTTAGAATTAGAAAGAACTTTTTATGTGCCAAGTTTCTCACGAAACTTAATTTCTGTTTCCATACTCGTACTATTTGGATTTTTCTTTAATTTTTAAGACATATCATTTAGTTTATTATATAAATCTGATTATGTTGGGAATGATATTTTGTCTGATGGGTTTTATCGTATTTTCTTACAAAATGAAGACACTCATAGTTCAATGCATGTTTATGCTAGCACTAAAAGGTGTAATATTAATGAGAAATCCTCTATGTTATGACACTGGAGATTAGGACATATTTCCATATAGAGAATTAAGAGATTAGTTAATGATGAGGTACTTAGGACTATTGATTTTATTGACTTGTGTGGACTGTATTAGTTGCTTATTTTGACATTGAGTTACAACAAATGGATGTCAAAAATAGTTTCTTAATGGAGATCTAAGAGGAGATTTATATGAAATAATATGAAGGTTTCTCCTCTAGTATTAACGAGCATGTAAGCTTAAGAAATCTATATATGGTTTAAAACAAATCTCCCATCAATGGTATTTTAAATTTCATGAAGTGATTTCTTCATTTGGATTTATTGAAAATCTCATTGATCAATTAATATACCAGAAGGTCAATGAGAGTAAAATATATTTTCTTGTTTTATACGTGGATGATATTTTACTTGTAACCAATGATAAGAGTTTGTTACATGAGGTGAAATAATTATTTTCTAAAAAGTTTGACATGAAGGATATGGTGAAGCATCCTATGTCATTGGCATTAAGATCCATAGAGATAGACCTCAAGGCATTTTAAGTCTATCACAAGAAACCTATATCAATAAGTTTTCAGAAATATTTCGGATGAAGGATTGTTCACCAGTGTTGAGCCAATCCCCGAAAAACGACCTTAAGAGATAATCAATGAAAAACATCTCATATGCTTCTGTCGTAGGAAGCCTTATGTACGCTCAGGTCAGTACTAGACCTGATATAACATTTGCTGTGAAAATGCTTGGGCGATATCAGAGTAATCCAGGTATGGACCACTAGAGAGATGCAAAGAAAGTGATGAGGTATATTCAAGGAACCAAATATTAAATGATTATGTATAAACATACAAACAATCTGGATGTGATTGGTTACTCACATTCATATTTTGTTGACTGTGTTGATTCTCGTAAATCAACATCATGATATATTTTCATAATAGCTAGTGGAGCTATTTCTTGGAGAAGTGACAAGCAAACCTTAACTGCTATTTCTACCACGGAAGCTAAGTTTGTCTCCTGATTTGAGGCATCTTCACATAGTGCATGACTTAAAAGTTTTATTTCTAGGTTTAGAATCATTAATCCTATTTCTAGGCCATTAAGAATTTTCTACGATAATTCAACTACTGTTTTTATCTTTATGGATAAAAATAATAAAAGTGAAAATCAAAGTAAACACATCGATATTAAGTATTTAGTCATAAGAGAACGTGTAAAAGAAAAAAAAATAGATCATTGAGCATATTAACATTAGAAAAAATGAGACTTAGTTCCACTTTATAATTATATTAAAACTCTTTATAAAAGTCTCATATTCATGTGCACATTAATTTTAAAAAAAATATATTTGTATGAATCAACAATAAATATAAGATTTATTTATTAAGTAATATTATCATATTAAGATTAATTCTTAAAAAAACTAAATACATTAAAATACATGGATGATAATACTCGCTCTAATATGATTCATATATTTATTTCTTAAAAAGTTATTCGATAAGATTAATTTAAGTTATTAAGTTAAACCTACTAAACAAGTGGGAGGATGTAATCATTTTTATTAAATTTTCTCATTCATTATCATTTATTATGATTTAAACATTTCAATTTAACTATTATTATTAAAGTCCTTCATTATTTGATCTTGAATTAATTTTTGAACATTATGAAATTGATAGTAATAAATATTCTCGATGGGAGAACATTTATATATATGAGTTTTTTTGGTTCATAAACCCAATCTCAAGTCTGAATGATTTTCTATACCATCTAAAATGAGAGTTATGAACTAAAATAATACTAAAAAAATCATTAAAATTCTCAAAAAAAATGGAGGTACTCAAATTTTATTTCCACATTAGTTTTGTTTCTATTATGGTTAGTGGTTTAGAAACACATTTTAGTTTCAATTTTTTTTTACAATTTAATTTCAACACACAATCTGAGACGATGAAAATCTTTTTGATTATATAATGAATAAATTCTAAAAACCTAAATTAATATAAAAGGACGCAATGCATTTATGAACTCAAAAAAATGTTTCTTTATATGATTCTAATGCAGTACAGATTTGTCGTAGTGCATGTGTTGTTCCTGTCATTGCCCGGCTCAATACAGCCATATCAATTGAACTCTTAAGTCATCTTGATAGAGCAAAAGAAAACACCGGCAATCGAACAAGCATGCCATGTTAATACTGGTCACTACTGACATGCTTGTCAAGTTGAAATATATCTCCAAACAAAATTATCTCATAAAATGGAAGTAAAGATCTCCTAAACACAGTCTTCTAGTTGACAGGCAAAGCCGTGATCAAAAGCAACAACCAGACTATAGTTAGTAGCAAGGAATGTCTAACTAACCTTGGGCAGGCAATCTATAACATCTTACTACAAGAGGCACCACCTAACCATACACCTTCAGTGATTATAGCAAGTGCGAGAAGAAATAGCAGATCCAATGGAACCCTCAAAACTTCAAATGTCACCATCAAGAAACCGTCTTATATCTAAAGTGATAATCTTAGTTTATAGTGATTCAGAATTGTACCATCTTCACAATTGATGCTTTTAAATCATCATTAGCATATGAAATCCAGAATCATATACCATAAAGCATCCCTCTGAACCATATTGATACAGAGTGTAAATTATATGAGAGCATGTGAATCAAGACAACATATGATTCAAAGTTGGAGAAAGTACCTTGAATTTGCAGTTTGGACTTGCAAGCACCTGTCCTTATAGAGCAATAACTTTGTCAAACCATAAAAACTTCAAATTACTTGTGCTAAAGCATGAAATATCACAAGAAATCATGCAGAAATCAGTTTATACCGTTGATTCAGAAACAACTTTACAAACCTTATAAAAATACAAGGACAGTAGAAAGGGTGAGAACCAAAAAAAAAAAGTCTAATAAATCTTAAAATCTGAACAACATCACTCTCAATTCATCATATACCATCTTGGCAATTCATCATATATACAAGTCAAGAAAATTTCTTCAAAAAATTGTTGAATAAACATAGAGCAAACTCGACAAATCTCCTTCACATAAAAGATAACAAGAACAACACCTGATAGGCTAATGCTATAGCCTCATTCAAACAATGATGTTAAGAACAAGAAAGAAAGCTTTTTAACTCATCCCATATCGAGAAGTCAACAAGTTCATTATAACAAAGAGAATCATAGGTGCCGCTATCATAGCAAGAAACCCAACAATTACACTTTGGAAACAAGCAACATCTTCAGAAGCAATTTACAAGATCAAGGAGCGTCAGTTATATAAAACATGACAGTATGACATGTAGCTAAAATAGTTTTCCTTTTTTTGGAGAGGCAGCAACAGAATTGAATTCCCAAGACGAAGAAATCTCATTATTTGTCGATAATGCTACCATATTCTCATCGATCTTAATTATCCTAATAGGCATCTTTCTTAAGCAAGGAAATGTAACTGAGTACAACAATATTATACTGCCTAATCATAGAACAAACCGCCAAGTATATTATGCTAATCACAAGCTTCAAGCAAGATAATTTCTGAAGTGAATCATCTCGATCATGTAAAAACAGTGGTGACAATATCTATCCAAGAACGAAATCGAAATAATTGCAGGAAAATAATAGAAAGATGTAGATTTCAGACGAGTAACTTTTCATCCATCATCACCAAGCGTACAGGGGCATTGATCCAACGGAAGGGAATGGGTCGATTCGCCATCAGATGGATCTATTGATGGGGGAGGATCAGAAGGCCTGGATGACGGGCCTCTTGCCGAGGCGCTTGATCTCGCGGTCCATCTGCCCGGTGAGCATAAGGACGAACATTTTGAGGTCGCAGAGGAAGGACCAGAGGGGGTGGACGAAGGCGGCGGGGGCGTTGCCCTCGACGAAGAAGTGGCTATACCAGCCAAGGCCATAGCCGAGGAGGGGGGCGGCGAAGAGGAAGGGCCAGCGGCCGAGGAGTAGGGCGAGGAGGAGGCAGAGGAAGGCGGAGAGGGTGCCGGCGAAGTGCCAACACCGGGTGGCGGGCTTCGAGTGCTGGTTCACGTAGGAGGCCCAGAACTCCTCCAGGCTCCGGCAATTCATGCTCTCTCTCTCCCTTCCTCTCTCTCGAGCAGCTCGCTCTCGTCTCTCCCAGCTCGGGGGTTGAGAGAGCGAGGTAGAAACCAAACTGTGGGTCACTGGCGTGGAATGGAGGACTAGAGACGCGATATTATTTTTTTATTTTCAATTTTTTTATCTATTTATGTTGTACTAGTCTCTCTCTATATATTATTTTTGGAATAAAAAGAAAAGAAAAAAAAAAGATAAAACTGGATGGGGGTGGGACAACGACGGAAGCATTTTAATAGAATTATTTTGTATTAACGATAAATTACGTGATAGAAGCAAAAGAAGGGCGTCTGCCATTTTGTGGAAATATAATCAAAATTAATAAAATCTTAAACAGGAATTTATTTATTTCCAACTAAGTTTCCTTTTCGTGAACAAATGGACATAAAAAAAACGAAGAAGATAAACGGGTCAGATTAGAATAATCACAATTTGATCTCGATCATTGCGGCTCACTGTTTCAATCAATATTCGTAAATGCTTTAATCTTTTTCACGGGAGAAAAAAAATATATTAATAAGTTTTTCATTCACTCAATTTGTGATCGTACTTTTAATCGGTTGATCTATTGATTCAAGATTTGATCTGATTTTGATAACCATTCAGAGAAACTTATAGTTGACCAATCACAACATTTCTAGCAATAAAAAATAAAAAAGAAAAAAAAGCAAACTTTTCAGAGATAGCCTAAAGGACAAGAAACTAATTAAATTAAACAGATTGTGTAATTTAGGAGGTTAAAGTGAACAACGGTTAGATGTCTAAAGCATGGATACTCGAGAGAAAATGCAGATGACTTTGGGTCTGGAAATCACTTAATCATGAAATCTAATTTCAAAATTATTATCTATACTAGTTTGAATCACTCCATATCGTTTTGGAGCATTGATGTGATGCTTCAAAACATTCATACCCTAACAACACTCACTATCTTACTTGACGAGAAGGTGATCGTCTTACTAATTGACGTGTTAACTTAGCTAGAAACTCATTTTTGGATTGTAATTGGCTAATGGACAATTTTGATTCACAGTGATGCGAGTGGTAATGTGTGTATCAGACTTGCCTAATTTTAATCTATAAAATTTTGTTTTTTGGTTAAAAAAAAAAAGCTGACTGGTCTATATGAGAATAATTAAAAAGGCTGGGCATGTCCAATTCAACATCAAACAAGTACTGAGATTGATTTGGTTGGACTGAACTTATCTTTGATCCAGAAAAATATAGGAACCAAATATTAGATCGAACATGATTACAAACGAGAATATTCAGATTGATCCCACACGGATCAGCATTCTTAATCTTGATGGTGCCACGATACTGGTCAAATCCAACCGGGTGAGATCCAAGGCTACATTGATTAATAGAATTAAGCTAATTAACAATGCTCATGCTAATCTTGCCTCGTTGTTCTGACAAGCATTCATCCTTAACAACTGAGAGTGATGGTGGCCGAATATTACAACTTCATTTGTTGAATCCGCCTACATGAACCTCTCTGATATTGTGCTTATGCAGGTGACAACAATATTGATCTTACACACTAAAAAATAATCACAAAAAATCAGAAGAAAACCTGATCTGCAGTTGCATGTAGATTGTAGAAAAGTGTGGTGCCGAAGTAGAGTGCTGCAGTGACTGTGAGGAAGGCTTGGAATGATCCCAGCCACTGAACGAAGTAGCCTGTTCCAATGGTGCTGATAATAGCTGCCAATGTGCCAGCAGAGTTTGTAATCCCTGTTGAGAGGCAATTAGATGGTGCCAAATGTTTGTATCCCTCATCTTAGTCATTTAAGAGATCATTAAAGGAGTTGTGCAAAGGGCAGACAGATAGATTGGCTAAATATTCGACATAAGCATGTTTATTAGTCATATAAGAAATTAATCCAGGGTTGTAGAGAGTGTTGGGCTGGCGATAGGTGATCTTACCATGTAGAAATCCTGCGTATTTTGGAGCAATGTCCTGTGTCGTATACAAATTAGAAAAACATCAGTCAGCCAGCAATTAGATTTTAATGTCTTTGCAGGTTTGCAGCAATGAGACCCAGTTCTAGCTTTCATCCAAAGAAAAAAGAAAAGAAAAAAAAAAAGCAGCAGCTTAATAATACCTGTATGTTAAGGAAGTAGCCAGCTTGACTGAAAGAGCTCAAGCTCAGAGCAATTGTCATGAGAACTGCTGCTGCTGTTGGTGTCTGTGCATACCTTAAGCACAACAAGGACACCGCTGGTCCAATAAAACCGATGGACTGCAACATGACAGCATAAAAGAATTAGCACTTGCATCAGTTCTTCAGTCTTCAACAACGTCATGATGATTCTATTTGTCTTGGATCATTGTAAGTCGTACGAAGATGAACATATTATATACTTGGAAGTGTTATTTGGGGGCGTAAAGTAAGTCGGACCTGCATGAGCTTTCTAACGTTTGTTATCCTGCAGCCAGATTTGATCATGAAGTCCGAAGAAGCTCCTGCGATGTAACCAGACAACGCCATTACTCCCCATGGTACTGCACTGAACCACGCCGCTTGCTTCAGGTTCACATTGTAAACCTGTGTCAATAAAGAAACGAACAAGCAAAACGATCAACCAGAGACCGCATATAAACAGAGCCAGAGAACGGTATTCCGATACATACGGTCTTAAAATAGACGGGCATCCAGGATAGAAGTACGAAGTAGCCCTGCAGATGCAGATAGGTCATGTTGAAGCTAACTGAGATTAAGCCATGAATCAGCAAAGAACACGGTCGCCTAATTTAAGCTCACCCAATTGTTGGCGACGTTGGCAAGAATGCAAGACCAGGCGGGTGGCTTGGAGAGCAAGTAGCGAAGGGGTGGAAGTTGGCTGTTCTCCATCTTCAAATCCATCTTCCCAGCTCGAATCAGCTGCAGCTCAGCCTGGCTAATCCGAGGGCTGTCGCGAGGATCGTTCGTGATTGCCAGCGTCCATGCCGACAGCCAGATGAACCCGAGAGCCGCGAAGAAGGCGAAGGCCTCATTGATCCCAATGCTCGACAGTATGATTGGCGATGCAAGAAAGCTTATCACGTTTCCCAGATGGAAACCAGCCATGGAAATGCCGACTGCACTGGCTCGCTCGCTGCCTGGGAACCATCTGCATCGAAATAAAAGCTTGTCAACAACTGCCATGCGACATGTCACGGTTTGGTCACCGGGATCAGAGTGGTGGCTCACCGGAATAAAAGCGTGCTCATGGAAGGAAAGGCGACGCCTTCGGCCAGGCCGAAGAGCGCGCGGACCGCCAAAAGCATGGCGGTGGAATGGTTGGCGGCCCATGGAGTGAGGAAGGTGGCCAGGGACCAGACCGCCGCGCCGCACGCCATAACTCGTTTCCCCCCATATCTGTCTGCAAGAGCTCCTCCGGCAACCGATGAAATGAGATATCCCCACAGAAATGACGACTGTCAAGCTTCACAAAAGCCCGATCAGTCTGCTGTAGCGGCGATCGATCAAAAGCTGAGGTTGAAAACAGATCCGAAATACCTTATACTAGGTGGACCACTGGAATACGGTGACAATGACGGACATGGGTTGGGTTAGATACATATGCCGGTAATAGCCACCAATGTGATTATAATAACGACAACACGACATAAAAATGAGATCGGCAAAGAAAAAAGAGAATGAAGGACAGTAAATTGGCCGATAACAATGTTACAACATGTAATGTTCAGGATTTTTTTTTTTTTTTTTTTTGCTATACTTTTTATTTTATTTCTTGACCACAGTTTCGGAACCAACAACTCCATTATTCAAAAAGTGTCAGGGGTGATTCAGCCGTCTTCGAAGCATTTTCTCGCACCAATATTCACTGCCCCTGGTTTGGACCTGAGTAGTGCTGGCAATAAAGTAGTGCTGCTCTAGTAAACCTATCTTCTCTCTGCATCTAATGCGGTTCCCTAAACTGATGTACCTCCGCGTTCCACGCCTAATTCACACTTCTAAGATGTACCTCCCGAAAAGAACTTCACTCACAGATACGCCAAGGTTCAGGGCCCCGGAGAAAAGGGTCCCACGTCTGATGAGGGAGGTAGTTGGGATGGCAAAATGTTTTTCGCGGGGGTTTTTTACACGGGGGCGCACTAAAAGTTGGCGCACGAAGAAAAAGAATTTGAACAAAGAATGACGCACCTGTTCGTTTATCTTCTTAATAACTTGACAAAGGACCGAGGTGAGGTGGATTAACAGATTCTTAATGGGATGCACAGATCAAGGACGTCTCCTCTTCTCCTTTGACACGATAAGACAATTCAGTTTGCTGCCGCTACCAATAATGGATGATAGAAAAATGTGAGAAATTTGAGATGCGTGTGCCGAAATCAACGCACGAAAGTTCGTTCACAGAGAAAAAAGAAACCCTGAAACATGAGATCATGAAGGAAGGAGAAGGAAGGAATAGATCTGGACCTGCACGATTCCTAAGAAGGAGCTGCTCCACCCGTAGCGGGACGCAAGCGGGACCACCGCAACCGACATCACCACCCGATCGGCGTTGCAGAGGCACATGACCACCGCCAACATCACCAACACCTTCGCCCGCTCCGGAATCGCCACCGCCGCCCTGCCAACCTGCCCTCTCTCCAACCGCTTCCCGATCCCCTCCGCGCTGCACATCATCGCCCCAGCAGCACCACCTGCACCCCCGCCCTTCTTCTTCCCCTGTCCATCTCTCCCTGACCATGCCTCCTGTGTCTTACCACAAGCAAGAGCCTCTCGCGATATACGATTCCTCCCCTTCAAGGTCAGCCCTCCGGAGACGATCCGAAGCTTGGAGCGACGGCGGCCATCCGAGACGCCGATTGAACTCGATATCGACGGCGGCAAGGATGACGCAGGGGACGACGAATGCGACCAACAAACGGATCTCGATGAAGGGGAGGAGATCACCGCCATGGCAGAAGTAGATTGCAGGAAGGACAAACACAAAGGGAGTGCCAACTTTGAGGGTGGGGAGGAAGGTACGAACTTTATAAAAAGGAAATGGACGGTCTGATGACACGAGGAGCCAAGATCATGGGACGTGTCGCGGCAGTCTCACCTACCACGCCACACCACCAAACTAACCACGCTGGAAATGAACGCAGATGACAGCACCGGCGGAAGGTGCAGTGTTCAAAAAAAAAAAAAAAAAAATACATTTCGTTGACGAAGAAAGCGAATCGGATGGATGGACGGACGGATGATGACGGGAGGCGGTGTGTGACGAGTCGTCAGGCACATGGAAGCAGGAGTGGACTGTGTTGTAGTTGGAGAATGCGGTTAGGTACCGGTGATTGGAGTCGGAGGTCCTGACCCACTGATCTGTTAGCTCGCACGAGTGCTTCTTCGCTAACTTCAAATATATCAGAAAAACTCACATATAATAATCTCGAGAGTACATATAGAGTTTACGATATAGTGATTAAATAAGTTTAAAAGTCAAATAATTCTGATTTAAAATTTAATATACCTTTTAATATTAATCTGTTAATAATATATTAAATATATTTATTAAAACAATTAAAATCTTATATAATATATATATTTAATAATAAATAATCTCATAAGCATAACAAACAAATAGAAAGTACTTAATGAAATGAGTTGAACGCCCCTTGGAGCATCCAGAAGCCTACATATAAGAGCTCATTAGGGCCGTAGAGTATTAAGCAATCAACCTGCTGTTGAGATTTAAAATATTAACCTATAAAGATCTTAAGATTTTTATCTTTTATTTTTAAATAAACTAATTAAACAAAATTTTAGATATAAGGATCTTTTGGTTTAAATTATTATTTTATAACTATAAATAAACAATATATATATATATATATATATATATATATATATAATTTAAATCTCAAGTGTTTAGGTTTGAAGTCAAAAGAGTAATTCAGAATTTTTTAAATATTTTTGAATATATAAATATATAAAAAAATTTATTCTGTTTGATCGTGTTTGCATATGATTTTTCTTTCTTTTTTTTTAGAAACTTGTCAAGAATGACCACCCACAATCTAATTTAAAAAAGGCTCATTGGATCGTAGTTTTACTGATGATATAAATCTAATTTAAAAGAGAGGCGGGCTTGGTCAAAAGAGGCGGCACCATTAGGAAACGAACAGGTAAGTTTATGCAAGGTTTTCCGTAAAAGAAGAACAAAAAATTCCGGAATGACGAAATCTTAAATGAAGCAACCAACCATCTTTACATCCGATGTTGATTTGATCAAGCCAACGAGAGATCCGACCAGAGTGAATGAGGAGGGAGCGAAGTAGCGAACCGAAGCGATAAGTGAGCTCCCTTAAACGATGATCATCAAGCGGAGGTCGCTAGGTGGTGATATAAGATATGATTTATGCATGATCTAGAAGGAAATCCTCCTCTATGAATGAATGATGAATAAAGTAACTTAATTGGATTTTTATCCTCCTCACTTTCTATTTCAACAGGTGGGAAGGAGGTGTTTCGGCGCCTATTTTTCCCTTCCCGTGCACCACCCGAGCGAATGCGATACCGACATTGTTGGCGAAACAGGGAAGGTTGTTAATGTACTGGAACAAATCAAAGCCATGAATGTGATCACCTGGATCATCAACACGAGAAGCTAATATCATTTGGGAGAGTTCACTCGACTACTGCTCGCTGTCATCCCACCTGCAACACCGCACGGGCTCTGATCGTCTCGTTTCTGAAGTCCGACGTCGTGTTAAAGTGGCTCCTGTTCATGCTCTGGGTCATCGATGGCCTTCTGCAGGCGAACGAGAAGTACCCAACCAACCACCTCAACGTATCCGAATCTTCCCTGTAGCGAGAAACATCCTGTTCACTGGGCCGGCCTGTCCACTCCGGTACAGCAGCCCGGAAGTCTTCGCCGCGACCGTGCACCATGCTTCGTTCCATGCTTCCCGATTGGTCCTTTGGAGGAACCTTGCTCACTTTTCTGTTTCTTCTGAATAAATATATAATCTTGATTTTTTTCTGTTCCCTTCTGTGATGTCTCTTCCACAGTATACAGAGGATTTGTATAACTAAATTCTGGCCATTAGCATAAGAGATGCTCTATGCTGACAATCCGAGGTAAGTGAGTGTGGGTGTTTCGGTTATAATTTTGATGTGGGTTTTTCTATCTTCGCTAGGTTGTTCCTGCAAGATAAGGCCTCCCAGGTGGTGGATTCTCGGGGAGGTCCTTCCGACGATCAAGTTAGGGTTGACCGGAAGGGTAAAGTCCGACGTCCTACCTGAGCACTGGAGTTTCTTCTCCTTTTTGGATGGAAGTGGAGGGGGAAAAGTGAGCTTACCTCTTCGGAGGCCTTCGAGTGGCCTTTTGTGTCCCTATCTCGTCGACCGGTCAAGTCTCGACTTCATCATTCCTCTGACGTTCTTTGCCAGTTCGTTTCATGTCGCCGGCAGCGTCGACGGCTATACGTGCTGTCGGTTGCGTGTTGTTTCTGCTCTGCTATCGTGTGGTTCCGTCAGGTTTTTATTAGACCTGATGGTGACTGCACGATATCCGATGCTGCCAGACCTCAGGTTTGTCTGCCTGCTTATGACATGTCACTTGTGTGCATTAGAGGGCAGAGTGTCACGGACAACAATGTAATAAGGTGTTCGATGAAATGCTCATGTTTGTCTGTGTCTTTTGGTTTGTGTACATACCTTGTACAACAAGTAACGGGCTTGCAGTAGGCTTAGCAGCCCTATTTTGGTTTGCTTTTATAGTCGATTTTGGCTTGTAAATACGAGTGTGTCTTGTAAGCACTTGTAGGGACTTCGGTCTATAATAGACCATTATCCTTTGTGTGCAACCTCTCTGAGTTTGTAATGTCCATGGGTGTAATTTGTATCTGGCTTTATAAAGTATTTGCTTGAGCAGTTGCTTGTGGATCACGATGAAATTGCTTCTTCTGGCCCATTTTCTCTTTTGTAAGTCTTAGGGACCTTAGGAGATCTCAAGGAAGGCTGACTTTTACGGATGAACACGCATAAGTGCCACACAGCTTAGACAAAATCAGCTAAGCCCGTGACATTGTGGTATCAAAGCGGGACAAGCACATGCAGAAACACTTACCATACAAACGTGGGGGACCTAGCTGGGTTGTATGGAGGACATCCAGCACACACAACTGTTTAGGGGAGACGGACATTGAGATGTAGGGAAAGGAGTCACTCAGAGGAGCGGGCATCTAGGCTAAGCATTCAGAGAAATGACAAACCCTTTGCGCGAGAGGCACCATGAGGACAAGCAAGCAAAGAAGAATGCGTAGCATACAAAGATTGGAATGGTTGAGTTCAAGCTACGGCTTAACGTTGGCAACCAAACTTGACAGTGCTCAAGGCAAGTGAGGCGCTTGGTGAAAAATGAGACCGTGTACAGTGGGAGGTGTTGTGCAATGACCGAAAGAGTTATGCAAAGCTTACAGAGGTGAAGGGAATTGCTAACTTGAAGGATTTGGTACTCATGCAGGGCTTGTACATGGACGACGAAGTGTTTATGGCTATCCCAAGGCGTGATCGAAACTCGGCACCATGAAGCATCAGAACTTTCTCTCTGACATGGAAATGATACGTCCATAAGCGACTGAAATGTGCAATAAGTTCAGCATGTTGTTAGACCTTGAAGGGTGCAGTAGGGATCGTATTGGCGAAGGGTCGCAATCTAGCAAGTGCATTTGCGAGGGGCAGAACCAGGCACAAGTTGTTCAACAGGACAGAGTAGTCCGAAAGGAGATTGTGGTCTCTGAAACTTCCAGTGTGAAGAATGTAAAGAGGAAAGTTGCTCCAACAGGACCGATATCCAGGAGGGATAAGTTCTAGTTCTCTAGAGGGAGAATCATGTGCAACGGACCGCACATATTGAGGGAGAGTTCCTCAAGGTAATATCTTCACAAGGTTTAACGGACCGAACGAGTGATGAGGAGTTGTCACATGATCTCGAATGATGTAATACATTGGTAGATGCATTTTGAGATCAAGTGAGGAAGCAATCCAAGACAATATCATATGAAGGCACACTTAGAGTCGATGTGAAAATTGAACTCAACGGATGGTTGACCCATGGAATGGTGGATGCGATGGCCACTATTAACTCAATGCAAATCGAGGAACGAAGCGACTTGGGTGGAACTTGGTGAAGTATCCAAGCCGCATGAAGAGAGCCGACATAGAAGATAGAACATAGAGCGGAGGCACGGAGCTTTCCTTGGACAAAGGTCAAAGACTTGAGCTCTTGTAGAGGCAAGAGTGGGATCATGTTGTTCCATGGGTTCTTTATTCTAATGGGGCAGACTTATTTTGCATGGTGCCAAAGACAAAGAGAGCTTCGAGGGACATGCAAGTTACCTCAGAGATGCATTTGACAGAGTAACTAATGTGATTCAACTTGTGAAGGCCAAGTTGGGATTATGATACCTTAGCACGGGGCAAGAGGACGCAGAAGCGGGTACTCTTGAAGAATATGCCACAGTATTATCATTCGAGTTGTTAGGAACAAGTGGTGCATAGCAGAGATTGTGCTGGTAGGGGATAGAGGCCCAAGATCCAAACAATGGTGCACCAACTCTAGCGAAGTCAAGGGACTTTAGGAGCTACTAGGTGACAGACTGTCCTAGAGCTATGCTTCATCCAGGTGTGACCCAAGAGTGGATGGACAAAGGTGAATTGCCAAGGGAGCGAACAAAAAAAAAATCGGAGATGGTGGAGGCCCTTCGATATGTTGGCCGAGGCCACACATGGAGAAGTCGTAGTCCGAGTTCATCACACGAGAATCTGTATGCAATAGAGATGTCACCAGGAGGCGACATGGTATAGGAATCATGGTGGATTAGTTCGTGGCAATGCAACGCAGGCGATCATGTCCCGTGAGGGACAGGATCATACGGAGGTATGATCAGGGGTAAACTGGAAGCTCCACTTTGGTGTACGACACAACAAGAAGAAGGGCTATGGATTCAAGGGGTGAATGTCGTGGTACCGCAGAGGCGGGTCTTCATGTATGCATCAGAGCTTGCATTGGATGAAAGCCTTAGTCATCAGCATATGGGGGCTGTATGCTACCGAGGAAGAAGTCCAAGTGCAAGTACCAGTGAGTCCCATGGAAGGGGACGTGATAATGTGAATGATCAGGAGCTCCACTTCGGTGAACAATGTAACGGTAAGAAGGGCTATGGATTCAAAGGGTGAATGCCATGGTACCGCAGAGGTGAGTCTTCCGTGTGTGCGCATCGAAGCTTGCATCAGATGAAAGCCTTAGTCATCAGCATATGGGGGGCTATGTACCACTGAGGGAGAAGTCAGATTGTAAGTACCAGTGAGTCCCATGGAGGGGACTTGATTATACAAAGGTATGATTAGAGCGACTGGAGAGTTGGACTGCTTCAGTGCTCATATTCGCTTAAGGGAGCCCGACAAGTCAAAGGACAAAGCCGAGTAAGCGAACGTTGTTACCCAGGAAGCTAAGGAGAACAGAATTGACGTGAGCCCTGCAACAAGATAGCGGAGGCCATACATGAGAGTTACAGTCTGTCTTTCTATCGACCAAGGAGGACTGCTAGGAGGACACAATGGTGTTGAAGCAGGTGGTCGAAAGGGGCGAGGAAGCGATGACGAGTCCAGTAGGGCTCAACTACCCAAAAATAAAGCGTCGGTTAGAAAGGAGGTGGACTCGGAGGAGCACCACAGTGCCGCAGAGGCGGATCTACCGATCGCGAAGGAAGGGATGCAGATGTAAGGCAACGGATAGTAGGACCATGGGCTTGGCAGCACTATGGTACGTAGAGGCAGGACTTTCGTGGAGTCATCGATCCCTTACTCTCATGGAGGGAGAGCATTGGTCGTAAAAGGGACCGAGGAGGTGAAAAATACAGAGGCAAACTCCAAGTACCAAGACAGGGCAGAAGGGCAGATGCCAAGAAACTTAATAAGACCGATGTCGATGGGCTTCTCATCAAGATAGTCGAAAGCGATGGACTTTGGGTTGATGCAGAAGTGCTCGACCAAGGAACGAAGTAGGCAGTATGCGGTACTGTACCTTTTCTACTCAGAGGAGTAGGCGATAAAGGTGATGGAGAAGACGGTACAATCTCAGAGGCGACCAAAACTATCAAAGACTTACTCCAAGTTAGGGGACTCCGAGTTAGGGTAAACTTTTTGCTCTTTTTGGGTAAAACTTCTTGCATTCTAGAAGTTCAATGACAGTGGGAAGGCGAATCACAGTAGCTAACTCAACGCAAAGAGTGCAAACACTTCTAGTGCTTCAGAAGTGTGAGCAAAGAGCGGGCAAATGTTAGTAACCAGCTTAATGTATGAAGTACAAACTCGAGGACGCAGGCAAAATTGAGTAACCTTTGCCTTCTCAACTCAAGAGAATGGGCAAAACTGAGTACCCCAATTCTCTTAACTCAAGGAGGTGAACGAAGCCAAGTAACCTTGCCTTCTCAACTACTAAGAGAATGAGTGAAGTTGAGTATCCTAGTTCTCTTACCTATCCACCAGAGGAGCTCTGCATAAGTTCAGTGACCCTTCAAAGAAAGCTTATGGAAGACAATAGTTGTCAAATCATCACCATTGGTAATCAGTACTACTGAGAGTAGATTGTCCACTTAATTTTCCAATTGAATACCAATCGAAAGCGGGAGTGATGCGAACCTACTTGGAATTGACAACTAAACGTGGAAGAATGATCAATGAGCAAACATTATGGAGGAAGGACCTCAAAAACCTTAAAGTCTGCGAGGCGATGCTCGTCAAAGTTCCAACAAGCATCCACCCGGTTCAAGCAACATAAGTATACTGCGATACTGGTGCATAATAAGGCAGGTCTTTTCCTTCATCAGAAGGATCCACAAGAACCAACAAGGATCAACACAACTCAGCCAACCCCACACCAGATTCAGTTATTGGTGAGTTCAAGCAGCATGGCAGATCAGAGTTCGACTACTCAACAATAACGGCTGGGAGCCAAAGAGGCGTGTTGCAGCCAAAGCAAAAGATTGAAGATTCAGCAAAATGTGAGGAGATACAACGTCTACAGTAGCTTCGACGAGGACGTCGAAGGAATAAGTGAGGGAGAATATCACGGACAACAATGTAAACAAGGTGTTCAATGAAATGCTCATGTTTGTCTGTGTCCTTCAGTTTGTGTACATATCTTGTACAGTAAGTAGCAGGCTTGTAGTAGGCTTAGCAGCCCTAGTTTGGTTTGCTTTTGTGACCGATTTTGGCTTGTAAATACGAGTGTGTCTTGTAAGCACTTGTGGGGACTTCGGTCTATAATAGAATATTATCCTTTGTGTGCAACCTCTCTGAGTTTGTAATGTCCATGGGTGTAATTTGTATCTGACTCTATAAAGTGTTTGCTTGTGGATCCCAATGGAATTGCTTCTTCTGGCCCATTTTCTCTTTTGTAAGTCTCAGGGACCTTAGGAGATCTTGGGGAAGACTGACCTTTGTGGACGGACATGCATAGGTGCCGCATGGCTTAGGCAAAATCAGCTAAGCCCATGATAGGGGTCCGGAGAATTGGTCACCCAACCCCATCCTTTCACGTCGATTGGCCTTGGGCCACGTCGTTCGATTTGGGAGGGGGACTATTATTATCCCTATCATGCTCCCCCCCCTCCCCCCCGAGAAGGAGGCTTCGCTGAAGTCTTCTAAAAGGCGAGGGGGAGGATCCTTCAGGCGTGGGGTTTATACGACGGTGGGATCGACATGCGCTGGAGGTCGCGTCGTCTCGGTTGGCCTATATTACGGGTAGTCGGGCGAGGTCTAGTGCCATGTTGAGTAGTTGGGTTCGAAAGCCTTTGGACGAGTGTAGGGACTGTAAGCCCAAGGGCGAGACCGAGAGCTCGCTTGTAGACAGTCGGGATTGAAAACCCTTGGGTAAGGCTGAGAACTCGCTTTGTAGATAGTTGGGACTGAAAGCCTTTGGGCGAGGTTGTGGCCTCGCTTGTAGATACTTGGGATGGAAAGCCTTTGGGCAAGACTGAGAGCTCGCTTGTAGATAGTCAGGACTGAAAGCCCTTGGGCGAGGCTGGGAGCTCGCTTATAGATAGTCATGATTGAAAGCCCTTGGGCGAGGCTAGGAGTAGATAGTTGGGACTGAAAGCCCTTGGACGAGGTTGAGAGCTTGCTTGTAGATAGTCGGGACTGAAAGCCCTTGGGTGAGGCTGAGAGCTCGCTTGTAGATAGTCGGGACTGAAAGCCCTTAGGTGAGGCTGAGAGCTCGCTTGTTGATAGTCATGGATATTCTCTGGGAAAGATTTGCTCGTTGATCAAAATCACTCGTGGGGTGACACGTGTCCCCCACGGTAACTCATTAGGTGCGGAGCGCAAGGCATCATGATAAGTTGTCCCGCCTTTTTGGGGAAGGCGAAGTGCCAGTGGGTGTTGGGGCGAGGTATTAATTCCCCTGCCTTTATTATTCCGTAGCCTTCTCTTACACTACACACTTTTATTCCGCTGCCGTCGTTGTTTGCTCATCCCCACCGACACTGACTACACCAGCATCTTTGACCCTCATCCCCTTCTTTTTCCCCCGACGGTTTCTCGAGCAGGTCGGATGTCTTCCGCCTCCTCCCACTCTGAGTCCCGATCGATCGAACTTTCGACTCATAGGTCTAGGGTTTTGAGTCGTCTCTCCGGGGACTCCATGTCAGTGGCGGTTGTCCCGTCGTCTAGTGCTCTAGGCGACTCAGAGACCATTGGTGCCTTGGCAGCGATGCAGTCTTTCTTCAATGTAGACTCGACCGTGATAACTTGTCGGTTGGTCGAGGTGAGGAAAAACTATTTCATTCCTCCGGAGTATGAACTCCATGTCCCTTTGCCGGGGGAGCATCCTTACGATGCTTTTCCGTGCGGCTTTGATCTGTCGACCGATGCCCTTGAGGCGGGATTAAGATTCATGTTGCATCTTGTGATAGAGGCGTGCCTCGAGTAGTGGAGGATTTCTCCTTCCCATATGGCACCTAACTCGTAGCAGTATCTGGTGGCTTTTTTGTGTGAGTGTCAAGTGTCGGGTATAAGGGCTACCCGATAATTGTTTATGGCTTGCTTCCGGCTAAGTCGAGGGTAGGTCGGGTATTACTTGGCCGCTCGAGCGGATTCCGTGTGAGCACCGCCTTCCAGCAACAAAGGCTGGAAGTTACATTTTTTTCTTCATTTCCTACCGTCAGGGCTGGAGCTTCTTGACCGAGTGGACCTCTCGGACGGTGAGTGGTTCCATACCAGCATTGTCGGCCGATGAGACCAAACTGGTTGAGATCCTTTCCATTTCGGGGGGGGGGGGGGGGGGGGGGGGGGGTGAAAGATATAAATGAGGCTTGGTTGGCCGAAGCAGGTCTCAGCCCTACCCTGGGGGTATGCCTTTTTGGTTTTTAGATTGGATTTGGATTTTTTCCTAATCATATCTTTTATTGTGCAGAGATGTTTAACCTCAGCAAGATGAAGTCCAATGGTGGAGCGGGTAGTGGTTCGACGGCTTTGTCGGCAGCCAGTGCGCCTGAGCAGGAGATGTTGGGGTGTTCACGGTCGAGAAGCGCCCTTGCTCCGACGTGGAGGCGGCTATGAGGAAGCGCCTTAGGAGGGCGACCGCCAAACAACCTGCGGATGCTTCTAGGAGCACCGCAGGGTCCTCTGCCAACAAGGGCAAAGGGAATGTGGAACTCGGGGAGGCCCCCGAGCGGGGGTACACCATGAGGGAGCTGTGTGAGGTCGAAGACCAAGCTGGGGCGGATAGGTACTTCGCCTCTATCATGACGCGACTGAAAGGCATCGAGGGTGAGGACCCTTTGGTGCCGAGGTGGTCGACCATCTCGGGGTCCAGTCCGTTCTGGACTAAGGGACCACTGTCTAGGGAATACTTGCGAGGGCCCTACACCCCACCCTGACGAAGCAAGTGTATAAGTGCTCCTCCGAGGAGCTCATGAATAGGGCCGACAAGTCGGCTGTCTGGGTAAGAACCTCTGCCAGACCTCCCTTTTCCTCACCTCTTGCTTTTTTTCAAGTGTAACTTTTGTCTAGCTGCAGGGACTTTATTTCGTCAGTGCCCTCATCGATCAGATACATGACGCGGGTCGACTGGTTCGGAGTCAGCATGAGAAGATTTTGATCCTTCAGATTGTGAACAAGGAGCTGAAGACTAGCGTGGACCATGAGTTAGCCACAGTTGCTGAGCGACGGGCGAAAGAGCTGGAGGCCGAGATCGAGAAGATGAGGACTGAACTAGAGTCCCTCAGAAGCCAGCGGAGGGAACATCAACAGGAAGTCGGGCTTCTACATTCCAGTTTGGATGGGGCTTGGAATGACCGAGCTCGTCTGGAGGGGGATGTTCTTTCGCTGACCAAGGCAACAACCCTTCTTGAAGTCAAACTGAAGGCCGAGGGCGGTGTCCGCCTACAAGGCATCCTGAGGATTTGAATCCGACTTTGAGAAGATGGGGAGGGTCAGCTACGAGTTCAGGTATCGGGTGGCGCTCGAGCGACTTCAAGGAAAGCACTTGGATATTATGATTGAGTTAGACCCCTTTGCCGAGTGTCCAGAAGATGCCAACGTCGAGATGGACCTCGACCAGCCCTTCGACAACGACACCCCCCAGAGAAGTAGTCAACCCCGTAAATACTTCTTTCTTTCTTTTTACTTTTTTAAAATGTTGGGCATCGGGGGATTTGTTCCCGATCGTGTCACCCGACCATTTTGTAACCTGCTATCAAATAAAGTTTTTTTTTCAACACCGCTTTGTCCAAATGGCCTTGAATGCTGAGCTAACATTGATGTGCTAGACATAGAATTTGACACATGTCAGGTCCGAGGGAGTGTTTTTCCCTTCGTTGTCGATAGGGTGTATGTCCCATCCCGAATGACTTGGGTAACATGATACTACTGGTTACAAGTGCCCTGCAAGCCAATCATGTGAGTGGTAGCACGTGTGATATGCTGTGTGATCTTTTTACTTATGATTAATATTGATATATTCTTATATTATATTATCTGTAGCATATATACTGTGATGTCCTTGGTTTTGTGCAATGAGAATCGGATTGTGATGAGATCACGATAATGAGATCGATTCACCTTTAAACATAGATCCTAAATAATTTTGGTCATAGGATACTTGATAGGGACATTGAGATAACTAGATAGATCGATGTACTATATACCCATCCATATGATGGAGGCGACTGGTCTCATAGCCACTTGTGTAGAGACATTAAGGATATAGTACAGGTGCTCATTGGAGAATGAGTTTACTGCTTGATTCAT
Organism: Ensete ventricosum; assembly: GCA_029747655.1. Taxonomy (NCBI): domain Eukaryota; kingdom Viridiplantae; phylum Streptophyta; class Magnoliopsida; order Zingiberales; family Musaceae; genus Ensete; species Ensete ventricosum. The sequence continues at coordinate 10,406,554 of JAQQAF010000005.1, forward strand.
TTATGAAATATTGTATGGTTAATGATACCTAATGTCATACAACGATTCCATAGTCTCAGTTGTGTATTTGGTCCTTTGACTTGAGACACCAAAGATGCCTTGTATGAGTACTCTTTTTTTTGACGCCAGACTTATAGGTTTGGAAAGCTCCAGATCTGGTACAGCTAGTTATCAGGATTGGTAGCCAACCTTACAAAGGCAATTGAGTGTCAATAGAGGATCATCCACTCTCGGTATCACGAGAGGAATATCTCATATGTGCTTGCTTAGATAAATCCTTGGCCAGGGTCATTCGGATTGAGAGAGAAAGAGTTCTTCTGGGGAATCTGATTAGAGCAAGACTATGACGGATTTCGTATGTGACATGACAGTACCATATCCAATATACGATCTCTGGGATATTAGTTGGATGAGAGATTATAGATACACGGTAACTGTGGACAGACATATCCAATGGATTCGATCCTCCTATACCGTCTGGGGACTATGGCGTAGTGGCCTAGTACATCCATAATCGATAAGTTGAGTGAATTATTATGGGGGTAATAATTTAATACATCAGAAGGAGTTCTGATGGGAGTGACTCACAGACAGCTCGGTATCGGGCCTAGAGGGCCACACACATATGGTGGATGCTTCGATGAATAGATGATTGAATGAAGATCCAATTAGCCCCTATTCTCATTAGATGAAACTCTATGCTGATGGACTCCTTGATTAAGGCCCAATTAGAGGCCTAAGGAGATTATTGGATAGAGATCCAATAATGCAAGGTTAGTGGTAATTGGATGAAGATCCAATACCTACTAAGGCAGGAGCCCTAGGGTTTTTGGTAGCTCTCTATAACTAGGAGGGGAGACTCGTGGTTGATAGACTACAGCTTTAGCCACCACCTCCTATTCTCCTCCTTTCCTCTGTGCAAGAGTTGCGAGATCAGATTGAAGAAGTTTAGCTGCAGAGATCTATCGTGTGGATACCGCTAGAGAGGAGGACGCTTGACCTCCTTCATCTTCTCCATCCTGATATGGAATATAGGGGGATATACGATCTCCCTAGGTAAAATAAATCTCTCACACATCACAGTTTTATGAGTTTTTGTATTTTTCTCGTGACCCCAATCTTTTGCACGACGATTTGGTCTGCGTGGGAAACCAGTTTTTTGTTTTGATTTTCGTTGCACATATGATGCTGTCGCTGAGGTTTCCCAGCAAATATGACCCCTCCCATCTCGGGGCAAGTTTTCCTCGGGTGTGTCCTGGGTCGCTGACCTTGGCCCTCCTGAGGATAATGTCTCCCTTCGCAATGGGTCAGGGTTGGACCTTTCAGTTATAGAGTTGGGCAACCGCCCTTTGATAGTGTAGATTCCTTATATGCGCCTTGGCCCTACGTTCTTCGAGTATGTCGAGATTTTCCCTAAGGCTTGCTTCTAAATCTTCAAGAGTGAAATTGTCGATTCTCAGCGTTGGGAAGACCACCTCGGGAGGGAGGACAGCTTCGGTGCCGAAAGCCAGGCTGTAAGGAGACTCCCCCGTAAGGGCTTTTGGCATTGTTCGCAGAGCCCATAGGACGTTGGGGAGCTCCTTGACCCAGGCCGCTACAGTCCCTTCTACTCGTCTCCACAACTCTTTTAATATGCTTCTATTGGTTACCTCTACTAATCCATTGGCCTGGGGGTGAGCCACCGAGCTAAACTTCAATTGGATCTGGTAGTTTCTACAGAAAGCCTTGAACTTAGGATTGTTGAACTGCGTCCCATTGTCTATGATTATGACCCTCAGCAGGCCGAACCTTGTTATGATGTTTTTCTAGACGAAAGTCTCCATTTGCTTCTCTGTGATCGAGGCTAAGGGCTCAGCCTCAACCTATTTGGTAAAATAATCTACCCCGATGATTAGGAATTTATGCTACCCAATCGTTTGTTGGAAAGGGCCAAGGGGGTCCATCCCCCACTGTGCAAAGAACCAAGCGCAGTGAGTCGAGGAGAGTGGCAAAGCTGGTTAGCGAGGAACATAGGCATGCTTCTGGCATTCTATGCATCTTCGGATGTAGGATTTTGTGTCCGCCTGCATGGTTGGCCAATAGTATCCGAGGCGGAGGATCTTGAAAGCCAACGTACGCCCTCTAATGTGTTCACCACATATCCCTTCGTGGACCTCGGCGAGCACTGTGTCAGCCTCGTGTCTCGACAAGCACTGTAATAGGGGCTGACTGAAAGCTCTTCTAAAGAGGCGCCCATTGACGATGGTGTACCATGCTTCTGACCTTTTGATTCGTCGGGCAGTGGCCTTATCCGCTGGGAGGGTTGTGTATTCTAGTATAGTAGTATTTCCTCCCTCTAGTCGGGGTGCGCGGCCGTAGTGGTCATCTCCACTGTGGCGACTGTCGACTTGCAAAGGTTGGGGATGGTTGGCAACTCGCCAGCTACGTCAGCAAAGGTCGACCAGGCCAGGGCATTGGCTCTGGCATTCTCGAGGCGAGGGATTTGGAAGATTTTAAAGTACTTGGTCATACCTATTAGTTGGTGGGCCTCAGAGAGATAGCGGGCCATGTTTGGTTCTCGAGCCTCGAAGCTCCAATCGATTTGGTCGGCGACTAGTTGGGAATAAGTGTATACCTCTAGGTGCTCGATTTGTAGCTCAACGACCAGTCCTAATTCGAGCATCAATGCTTCATACTCTGCTTCATTGTTGGTGGTTGGGAATTCCAACCGTACGACATGCTCCCAGCCCACCAGGGTCCCTCAGGACTATCTCGGCTCCTCCCATAGAGGAATTCGCTGATTCGTCAATGTAGAGAGTCCACACAGGTTTTTCCTAAGGGGGCTCTAGGGTGATCAGCTCTGAGGAGAAGTCGACAATGGCTTGGGCTTTGATCGCCTTCCTCGGCACGTACTCCAGGTCGAATTCGCTGAGTTCTACCGACCATTTGAGTATCCATCCTGAAATGTCAAATTTAGAGAAAATTTGGCGTAGTGGTTGATCGGTGACTACCTTGATAGTATGAGTCTGGAAGTAGGGCCTCAGCTTTCGGATTGCGAGGACCAAGGTAAGAGCGAGCTATTCTATCAAAGGGTACCACTCCTCTTTACCTTATAGGATGTGGCTGGTGTAGTAGACAGGTCACTGACTATTCCTATCGAGCTTTATCAGGACTAAGCTAACGGCTCGCTCCGTGGCGGAGAGGTATATATCTCAAGCTGGTCGCCTGGGTCAACCGAGGACATCCGAGGTAAGGTTGCGAGGTAGGCCTTGAGCTCTTGGAATGCTTGTTCGCACTCGAGGCCCCAGCTGAAGTCTTTGTTACATCTTAGCGCCCGCAGGATAGGATAACTTCGATCGTTATCCTAAGATATGAATCGCCCTATAGTAGCCAACTTTCCGACAAGGCGTTGGTCCTCCTTGATGGGTTGAGGTGATTTCATATCGGTGATGGCCTTGATCTTCTTCGGATTCATATCTTTTCCTCGTTGGTGAATAAGGAAACCGAGGAATTTTCCTGACTCTACACTAAAGACACATTTGGAGCTGTTAAGCTTTATTTCAAACTTCTTAAGGGTCCGGAATGTTTCGACGAGATCTGTGCAATGTGTCTCTACTTTCTTGCTCTTGACAATTATGTCGTCAATGTAGGCCTCCATGTTTCTGCCTATCTGGTCTTTGAATAGTTGGTTGACCATTCTCTGGTAGGTAGCCCCCGCATTCTTTAACCCGAAGAGCATCAACCTATAACAATAGGTTCCTTGGTGAGTGATGAAGGCTGTCTTTTTTTGATCCTAAGGGGCCATTCGGGTCTGTTGTATTCTGAGAACACGTCCATGAAGGAGAGGAGCTTATGCCCCAAGGTGGAGTCTGTCAACTAATCAATCCTCGGTAGTGGATAACAATCCTTCGGGCAGGCCCGATTAAGATCAGTGTAGTCAACACACATGCGCCACTTTCCATTAGCCTTTTTCATAAGAACTACATTAGATAGCAAAGTTGGGTACCTAATCTCCGTTATGAACCCGACCTCTAGTAGCCAGTCTACTTCTTCCTCAATAGCCTTCTGCCGATCTAGGGCAAACTTTCTTGGTTTCTGTTGCACCGGTCGAGCTCCCGGGGGTCGGTTTAGTTGGTGTATGCTCGGCATGTCGCTTGTTGACCAGGAGAAAACATTGGAATGACGTCCAAGAAAATTTATGATCTGAACACGTTGGTCCTCAGGTAAAGCAGACTCGTCCCACACTGTCCTCTCCGGGTGAGCCTTTTCCAGTGGCACTTCTAGTGTTGGTTCAGAGGGCTCGGGTCGAGTGTCGGGTCTGTGGGGTTCACGAGGGTCAGGAACCGGAGCCTTGCCTTTTCTAGGGTTTATTGTTGTCACTAGGTAGCATCGCCTCGACTCTTGGGGGTCACTCTTGATCTCCCCCGAGCCTGCGCTGGTCGAAAACTTCATATTGCGATGGTATGTGGAGACGATCGCCCTTAGCTTGTTGAGGGTTGGCCGCCCGATGATTACGTTGTAAGCTAAGGGGAGGTCCACCACCATGAAATGAACCATGAGGTTCTTAGCTCGTCGCCAAAAGTCACGGGGAGGGTTGCGATGCCTACTGGAGTTATTGCATCACCAATGAACCCTGTCAAAGTTGAAGTTATGGGAGCGAGGTCCCGGTTAGTCATTCCGAGCTTATGGAAAGCATCAAAGTATAATATGTCGGCAGAGCTCCCTGTATCTATCATGATGCGTCTGACGCAGTCATTTGCAATGCGGGCCGTGACCACCAAGGCATCGTAGTGGTCTGGGTATTCGTTCTCGGACTTGAAGGTGAATCCTGGATGGCCTCCGGGTCAGGGCCTTTTCTGAACTTCTGCACGGGCATATGCCTTCCTTGCCGAGGAGCTAACGCCACCCGCGGCCAAGCCGCCACAATGACGTCGATGTGCCATTCCACCGGTCCCTTCGGGTGGAGGGATGGCACGCGTGGCTTCCTTATGTATCGGTCGAGGTGGCCGCGGTGGATAAGGTCCTCGATCTGGTTCTTCAAGTCGTAGCATTGCTTAGTATCGTGCCCGTAGTCACGATGGAAGCGACAATAACGTCGGTGGTCTTGGTCCTCAGCTTGAGACCTTAGTGGGTTGGGAGTCTTTAAGAGTCCTTTTTCTCGGATCTGGAGGAAGATCTCCATTTGAGTAGAGTTGAGCGGAACATTGGGCGGCTGGGGCACAGTCTGTTCGCCTCTCTCCACCCTCCTCCTTGAGAGCCCAGAGGGTGGACCCCGAGAGGGTTCACCTTAGGGGCGCTTATGATCTTCACCCTTCTCAGCCACCAAAGTCTCGACGGTGACATACTGGTTGGCCCTCTGCAACATCTCTGATACAGTTATGGGGGTTCGCTCTACAAGTGACCAAAAAAGGTGGGAAGGCCTGATCCCGATCATAAAAGCTTGGATGACCAACGATGGATGTGCATCGGGAATAGCCCTACTCCGTCTGTGAAGCGGGCGAGGTATTGTCCGAGGTGTTTCTCCTCCTTCTGTCTCATTCCGAGGGATGTGGCAGTTGGCTTTGGTCGAGCACTAGAAAGGAAGTTACCCTCGAACTCCCTTGCAAGTTGATTAAAGGAGTGAATAGAGGAGGGCAGTAACTGATTGTACCATCTTGGAGCGATCCCTCAGAGAGTTGTCAGGAAAGCCCGACACATTATAGCATCTGAGGTGCCATACAGAGTCATCTGTGTTAGGAAACCTCAGCGGGTGCATCACATGCGCAGCGAAAATCAAAATAAAATTTGGTTTCCGACGTAGATCAAATTATCATGCAAAATATTGGGGTCGTGAGAAAAATACAAAAATCAATAAAATCACGATGTGTGAGAGATTGATTTTACCTAGGGAGATCGTATATCCCTGTATTCCAGATCCGGATGGAGAAGATGAAGGAGGTCAAGCGTCCTCCTCTCTAGCAGTATCTACACGATGGATCTCTATAGTGAAACTTCTCCGATATGATCTCGTAACTCTTGCACAGAGGGAGGGAGGAGAATAAGTGGTGGTGGCTAAAGCTGCAGCCTATCAACCATGAGTCTCCCCTCATATTCATAGAGAGCCACCAAAAACCCTAGGGCTCCTGCCTTAGTTGGTATTGGATCTCCATCCAATTACCCACTAACTTTACATTATTGGATCTCTATCTAATAATCTCCTTAGGCCTCTAATTGAGCCTTAATTAAGGAGCCCATTAGCATATGGTCTCATCTAATGAGAATAGGGGCTAATTAGATCTTCATCTAATCATATATTCGCTAAAGCATCCACTATATGTATATGACACTCTAGACACGATACCGAGCTATCTGTGAGTCACTCCCATCAGAACTCTTTCTGATATAATGAATTATTATCCCCATAATAATTTATTTGACTCATCGACTATGGACGTACTAGGCCACTACGCCATAGTCACCAGACGGTACAGGGGGAACGAATCCATCGGACCTGTTTGTCCACAGTTACCGTGTATCTATAATCTCTCATCCAACTAATATCCCAGAGACCGTATATTGGATATGGTACTGTCAGGTCACATACGGAATCTGTCATAGTCTCACTCTAATCGGATTCTCCCGGAGAACTCTTTCTCTCCCAATCCGGATGACCCTGGCAAGGGATTTGTCTAAGCAAGCACATATGAGATATTCCTCTCGTGATACTGAGAGTGGATGATCCACTATTGACACTCAATTACCTTCGTAATGTTGGCTATCAATCCCGATAACCAGTTGTTCAAGATCTGGAACTTTCCAAACCTTTAAGTCTGGCATCAAAGAAAAGAGTACTCATACAAAGCATCCTTGGTGTCTCAAGTCTAAGGACCAGATACACAATTGAGACTATAGAATCGCTGTCTAATATTAGGTATCATTAACCATACAACATTCCATAAGTGGATCAATCAGTGAACTCATTCTCCAATGAGCACTTGTACTATATCCTTAGTGTCTCCACACAAGTGACTATAAGACCAGCCGCCTCCATCATATGGACGAATATATAGTACACCGGTCTGTCCGGTTATCTCAATATCCCTCTCGAGTAACCTATGACCGGGATTATTTAGGATCTGTGTTTAAAGGTGAATTGATCTCATTATCATGATCTCATCATGATCCGATTTCCATTGTATAGAACCAAGAATATCATAGTATATATGCTACAGATAATATAATGTGAGAATATACCAATATTAATCATAAGTAAAAAGATCACACAACGTGTCACACGTGCCATCACTCACGTGATTGGCTTGCAGGGCACCTATAACCAGCAATCTCCCACTTGACCAAAAGCCAATCACATATGTGTCTGATCCCCATCAGACCCTATAACGCTCAAATACAATCTGAGCCAGCGGCTTCGTCAGTGGATTTGCAATGTTATCTTCGAATGGAACTCTTTTCATTGCTATATCTTTTCGGGTCATGATCGGTCTAATCAGATGTAACATCCTTAGAACAATTCTGATGAGACCTGAGTTCCCTTGTTAGAGTTATCGCCCTGTCGTTGTCACAATATATGGGAGTCAGCTCCACGCTGTTTGGTATGACTCCCAAATTCTTGATGAACTTATTCATCCACACCTCTCCCTTTGCTGCTTATGCTGCAACAATGTATTCCGCCTCTATGATCGAGTCAGCAGTAGTATCTTGCATGGAACTCGTCTAGTTTACTACTCCTCCATTCAGGATGAAAATAAACTCTGAATTCAACTTGTTATCATCAATGTCGGACTGAAAACTTGAGTCTATGCAGCCCTCAACCTGGAGGCTACCTTCTCCATATATCAGTAAAAGTTCCTTAGTTCTTCTCAAGTACTTAAGAATACACTTTACTGCCTTCTAGTGTTCTAAACCTGGATATGCCTGATACCTGCTCGTGACACTCAGAGTATGTGTTATATCAAGCCTGCTACATAGCATCACATACATGATAGACCCTATCGCTGAGGCATAAGATATCTTATCCATGTCTGTCCTTTCTTCAAGAGTCTTTGGGGACATACTCTTAGAAAGTGATATTCTATATCTCATCGGTATAAGACTTCTCTTCGAATTCTTCATGCCAAACCTTTTGACAATTGAGTCTATGTACCTAGACTGGGATAAGCCAATCATCATTTTGGATCTATCTCTATAGATCCGGATCCCCAAAATATAGGATGCTTCCCTTAAGTCTTCCATAGAGAAGTTTCTGGATAACCAAGCCTTTACTGTAGAGAGCATTCCTACATCATTCCTAATGATTAGGATGTTATCCACATATAGCACCAAGAAGGTGATAGCGCTTCCACTTACATTCCTGTATATACAAGGCTCATCTTCATTCTTAATGAAGTCATAAGATCTGATCACCTCATCAAATCTTATGTTCCAACTTTGGAAAACTTGCTTTAATCCATAAATGGATCTAAGCAACCTGCACACTTTATCTGGACTCTCTTTAGATATGAATCTCTCTGGTTGTATCATATACACCTCCTCCTAGAGGTTGCCATTGAGGAATGTTATCATTGAGGAATGTCGTTTTGACATCCATCTATCAGATCTTATAGTCATAGTGTGCTGCAATGGCCAAAATAATTCTAATCGTTATAGTCAACTCCTTGCCTTTGATGATATCCTTTAGCTATCAGCCTTGCTTTATAGGTCTCTACCTTTCCATCCACTTCGATCTTCTTCTTGAGGATCCATTTGCAGCCGATGGGTACAATACCCTTAGGTGCATCCACAAGGTTCCAAACCTTGTTAGAGTACATGGAATCCATCTCAGAATTCATAGTTTCTTGCCACTTCCCGGAGTCTATACTTATAATGCTTCCTCGTAGGTCTGAGGATCAACATCCTGAGAGTCATCTCCACTGATATGTCACACATATCTTTCAGGAGGGTGAGATACTCTACTAGACCTACGTAAAGTTGGAATTTATGTGTTAAGTACCTGAACAAACTCGGGCTCTAGAATGGTACTTGAGCTAGGTTCTCCAACCTCGCTCAATTCTATATCACTTTCACTGTTTCCACCAAGATTGTGTTCCTTCTCAAGGCACACGGCTCTCTTGACAATAAAGACTTTTCGGTCCTCGAGATGATAAAAATAATACCACAAGTTTCCTTTGGGTATCCCACAAATGTGCATCATTCTGTCTTTGATTCCAACTTATCGGGGTTGTGTCTTCTAACGTGGGTAGGACAACCCAAAATCTTAACAATCTTAAGATCGGGCTTCTTTCCTTTATATATCTCATATGGTGTAGAAACTATCGATTTTGATGAAATTCTTTTCAGAAGGTAAGCTGCAGTCTCTAGGGCATACCCCCAGAATGAGACAAGTAGGTCAGCGAAACTCATCATGGACCGCATAATGTCTAACAATTTGTGATTCCTCCTTTCTGATACACCATTGAGATGAGGTGTCCACTGGGATAAAATCACATGGTCCTTGAGGAAATGGGTGAACTCTGTACTCAAGTACTCTCCTCCTTGATCTGATCGAACAGTCTTAATACTCTTTTCAATTTGGTTCTCTACCTCATTCTTATATTCTCTGAATTTCTCGAAGGCCTCAGATTTGTACTTCATTAAGTAAGTGTCCATACCTAGAGAAATCATCAGTGAATGTAATGAAGTATGTGTAATCACTTATAACCTGAGTCGACATGGGACCACATACATCACTATGTATGAGTTCCAACAACTCGGTGGTTCTCTCTCCAGTTCCACTAAAAGGAGAGTTGGTCATCTTCTCACGAAGGCAAGGTTCGCAAGTTGCATATGACTCATAGTTAAATGAATCTAAGTATCCATCTTTCAGCAACTTTTGAATCCTTCTCTCATGTATATGACATAGCCTATAATGTCATAAGTTTGCATTATTCATCTCATCTCTTTTCCTTTTAGACATATTTATATTCATGATATGTGGAGAAATGTCTAATACATATAATCCATTTACAAGGGTCCCTCTAGTGATGGATATAATTATTATTCTCAAAAACTAATTTATATCCACTAATTATTGAATAATTATTATTCTAAAAACTAATTTATATCCACTAATTATCAAATAAGAGATGGATATAATGTTTTTGATAATAGAAAGAATAAAATAGCATGCATCTAATGCCATGATAGCTCCACCAAGAAGATGTAGGGTGACCTCCACAACGACAACTGCAGTAACTTTTGCTCCATTACCCATCTTGAGATCCATCTTGCATTTGGCTAGTCTCCTAGGTCTTGCTAGAACTTACAACGAATTGCAAATATGATAAGCACTTCTGGTATCCAATACCCATGTGTTATCATGAAAATCTGACAAGTGAAGACTGATTATGAAAATACCTGAAACTTCTCTATGCTTATATTTCACATTATCTACAAGGTAGTCCTTATAGTTCCTCTTCCAATGCCCGTCTTGGCCACAGTGAAAGCATTGTCCTTTATCCTTTGCCAGGTCTCTCTTGACAACATTTACCTTACCTGGTCTTTCTTTGCCCTTGCCCTTCTTAAGGGTCTTGCTGGTCTTCCTTTTCTTTTTTGTCTCACTAATGTAGAGAACTGGCTTCTCCTTCTTAATGGCACTCTCAGCTTCCCTCAACATATTGAGGAGCTCAGGGAGAGTCAACTCAAACTTGTTCATATTAAAGTTAATAATGAACTGTGAAAAGGAATCCGGTAGGGACTGAAGTATAAGATCAACACACAGGTTATCCTCTAAGGCTATCTATATATACTTCAAAAAGCGAGCGATCTCATCCTCACTTATCATTTCCTCCAGCATGGGCACAATCATATTAAGGGCATATACGATTTTATCTTCCACGAGAATAATTCTCAAAATACAGAGCCTTTGGACAAATGAGGCGGTTGGCATTAAGTATGCCACATAGGGGTTTTACAAGCGACAAGCAAGATATAACGTAAATTAAATAACATACAGATTTTACAAAAAATACTAATTAAGATATGGACTTCTATCTTAATGTACTCCCACTATTTTCCTAGCGAATCACGTGACACCCTCGACACGTGAGACGAAAGTTTTCGGCAGACTCCTAGTGGGGATCGGGATCCAATTGGTATCTTACTGCAATCTCGAGGGATTCGACCAACTACACTAAGCCCAAAAGGTATACAACTCTTGTCAATCACAACTTCTTATGATTCCCGTCATGTTCGGCCTCCGAATCATCATGATCTCGACTGCTCGACCAACCATGAAGTTCAGTTAAGTCATTACTATCATTACAAGATGAGTCTGATTCGATGGATATGCTCTCGACTGCTCGACCAAGTCATACCATGTCCTCAGGTCACTGGTCACATATATATGTCGTAGGCAAGAACTAGTGACAAGACCAATTCAACCTATGTCGGAATTCAATTTTTTCCTATAATGATGGAAGTCTACATGGGTCAATCTTATTGCCTTACGATTACCGACTTAATATTATCGTATGAGGGATTTTTTATTTTCTATCGGTCTCCTAATATGTCGTGTCACACAAATACATATTTAATATATATCTACATCACATGCATATATATATATAGTAGGTATATAACACATCGCACATGCAAGCCACACCGGATGATCATGAGCCGTCACCTAATATGATTAAGCTCGAGCCAATGGGCCTAATCACTCACAATGGGATCTATGTGTGCGTCGGCGCATCTCCATGCCTTGTGATTGTTGATCTCGTCATCATCGATTCTGTCGGATCGTCACATCACCATACGTCGTAATCTCCTGCCACGACATCATGGGTCCCGCTGTCACCTCCACGCTCCCGTCGTGCCTCTCCATGTAATTACAAATAATCACAGGCACATAGGCCCGATAATAAACGAGAAAAACGGAGGCTCGCAGGCCCCAATAATAATAATAATCATAATTACACACATCACACACTTGACTCATGATCATCCATCCACATCATACATCATATGCACATCACATCATATGTAGGAGTACTAGATATATTTAATAATTAATTAAATTATTTAATTAATTATTTTTCTGGAAATCAGAACATGTTGGGAATTTTTAGAATTATCAAGGGTATTTTAGTAATTCTAGATGAGAGAATAATCCTCGAAATTTTTAGAATTGTTGAGGGTTTTTTCAGAATTCTTTACAAGAGGCCAGTCCTCCGAATTTTCCAAATTCAAAGGCGTAAAATAGTCCTTTTAACAAAAGGAAACCCTAGCTTTCCCCTTGTCCCCTCTACGCCGCCACTGCCCCTGTGCAGGCGGTGACTGCCCTTGCTCGTCGGCAGCCACCCTGCCAAGGGGCGGCCACCCCTGCGGCTGGCGCCACAACCCCTTCTGGCGGCAGGGCTGGCCGTGGGCGACAGTCTCTTGCGGGCGCCGTCTTGCCAACGGCTATCGCCCCTGCGGGCTGGTCGTAGCCCGTCGTGCCCGCAGGCGCCGCCCCTATGGGCTGGCTCTAGCCATAGCCAACCGCCCTTTGCGGGCTGGCCCTAGCCGCAGCCAGCCGCCCCCTTGCAGGGGGCCTTAGCTGCGGCCTGACCGTGGGTGTCCGACCCTACATGGGAGCTGGCCATGGCTGGCTGCCCCTCCTCCTCACTGCCTTCACTACGAAAATATAGCAAGAATGTATAGAACAATTCTACGCGATATAATCTCATCACACGTAGTTTAAAACCAATCTTTCGCATGAAAACCTTGGCTCTGATATCACTATTGGGAAACCTCAGCGGGTGCATCACATACGCAGCGAAAATCAAAACAAAAACTAGTTTCCCATGCAGATCAAGTCATCGTGCAAAATATTGGAGTCGAGAGAAAAATGTAAAATCTGATAAAATCACGATGTGTGAGGGATTGATTTTACCTAAGGAGATCGTATATCCCTGTATTCCAGATCCGGATGGAGAAGATGAAGGAGGTCAAGCGTCCTCTCTAGCGGTATCTACACGATATATATCTATAGCGAAACTCCTCCAATCTGATCTCGCAACCCTTGCACAGAGGGAGGGAGGAGAATAAGAGGTGGTGGCTAAAGTTGCAGCTAATCAACCATGAGTCTCCCCTCCTATTTATAAATAGCCACCATAAACCCTAGGGCTCCTGCATTAGTGGGTATTGGATCTCCATCCAATTACCCACTAACCTTGCATTATTAGATCTCTATCCAATAATCTCCTTAGGCCTTAATTAAGGAGCCCATTAGCATAGGGTCTCATCTAATGAGAATAGGAGCTAATTGAATCTCCATCTAATCCTCTATTCGCTGAAGCATCCACCATATGTGTATGACCCTCTAGGCCCGATACCGAGCTGGCAATGAGTCACTCCCATCAAAACTCTTTCTAATATAGTAAATTATTATCCTCATAATAATTCACTCGACTCATCGACTATGGACGTACTAGGCCACTACGCCATAGTCCCCAGACAGTACAGAGGGATCGAATCCATCAGACCTGTCTGTCCATAGTTACCGTGTATCTATAAGCCCTCATCCAACTAATATCCCAGAGACTGTATATTGGGCATAGTATTGTCGGGTCACATACGGAATCCGTCATAGTCTCGCTCTAATCGGATTCTCCCGGAGAACTCTTTCTCTCTCAATCTGAATGACCATGGCCAGAGATTTGTCTGAGCAAGCACATATGGGATATTTCTCTCGTAATACCGAGAGTGGATGATCCTCTATTGACACTCAATTGACTTCGCAAGGTTGACTACCAATCCCGATAACCAACTGTACCAGATTTGGAACTTTTCAAACATGTAAGTCTGACGTCAAAGAAATGAGTACTCATACAAGGCATCCTTGGTGTCTCATGTCTAAGGACCAGATACACAACTTACACTATGGAATCGCTGTCTGACATTAGGTATTATTAACCATACAACATTCCATAAGCGGATCAATCAATAAACTCATTCTTCAATGAGCACTTGTACTATATCCTTAGTGTCTCCACACAAGTGACTATGAGACCAGCCGCTTTCATCATATGGATGGATATATAGTACACTGGTCTGTCCGGTTATCTCAATGTCCCTCTCGAGTAACTTATGACCAAGATTATTTAGGATCTGTGTTTAAAGGTGAATCGATCTCATTATCGTGATCTCATCATGATCCGATTCTCATTGCATAGAACCAAGGACATCACAGTATATATGATACAGATAATATAATGTGAGAATATGTCAATATTAATCATAAGTAAAAAGATCACACAGCATGTCACACGTGCCATCACTCATGTGATTGGCTTGTAGGGCATCTGTAACCAACAATCTGCGCATAGAATGCAGCCACATACTCCGTTGGATCAGAGCTACCGTCGTATGCCTCCAGCATTGGGAGACGGAAATGTGATGGGATATGTGCATCTTGAATTTCCTGGACGAAGGGAGAATCACGGAGGGGACCCTTGGCATGCTCATCTTTCGTCTTTAGGGTCCTACGGACATTATCGATCCTCTGATTCACCAGGCATAGTTGCTCCCTTAGGGAGTCGGTGGAGCCGGAGGAGAACGTGTCGGGGTCCAGAAAGTTGTGGGTCGAGGTGCTAGGCGCGGGTTCTGGTTGCTTAGTTGCGTCTTCCAAGGGAGCCTGATCGGACACCGGGGAGAAATGAAGTGGGTTGTCTGCGGAGTGGGTTGTCAGTGGTGGCTCGTTTAGTGGCGGTGTCACTCTTGTCTAAGGCGGGGAATTGCTGGGGGCTGTGAGCTCGGCTGTTGAGCGAGTTGCGGGATGTAGGGAATAATTGCTTGAAGCATTCCCACAATGGCTTGGACCTGGTTGGTAAGCCCCTGGAATACCTCAGGAGTTACTACCGGGGTCCTTGGGTTCGGCGGTGGGGGGAGTCGGCCCAGAATCTTTAAGTAGACTCCAGTATCGCCCCTGGGTGTGGGAAGGTATGTTACCATCACTGAATAGAGGGAATGGAGGCGGGGGTTGATAGGTTCCTCCCGAGGTTGGTTGGGTTGCGGGAGGGGCATCCTCTCCAGGATTGATGAGCTTCGAGCGTTCCGGCGACATTGGCGGCCCTCCTTCTAGCGCCAAATGTTATGTCTCCTCCACCGTGTCCAGTGGATTCGCACAACGGGGTTCGGGTCACTAGCACAAGAGACACTCCACGCTGGCAATCCGAGGTCGGCGGGTGTGGGCGCTCCGGTTGTAACTCTGATGCGGGTCTTTCTACCTTCGCTAGGCTGCTCCTGCAAGACAAGACCTCACGGGTGGTGGGTTCCCAGGGAGGTCCCTCCGACGATCAAGTTAAGGTTGATCGGAAGGGTGAAGTCTAACGTCCTGCTTGAGCACCGGAGCTTCTTCTCCTTTTTGGATGGAAGTGGAGGGGGAAAAGTGAGCATACCTCTTCGGAGGCCTTGGGGTGACCTTTGGTACCTCTATCTCGCCGACCAGTCAAGTCTCGGCTTTATCATTCCTCTGGCATTCTCTGCTAGTCCGTTTCATGTCGTCGGCAGCGTCGGCGGCTATACGTGCTGTTAGTTGCGTGTTGTTTCTACTCTACTATCGTGTGGTTCCGTCAAGTTCTTATGAGACATGATGGTGACTGCATGGTATCCGATGCTGTCAGACCTATGGTTTGTCTACCCGCTTGTGACACGTCGCTTGTGTGCGTCAGAGGGCGGGGTCTGAGAAATTGGTCACCTAGCCCCATCCTTTCACGTTGGTTGGTCTTGGACCACGTCGTCTAGTCTGAGACGGGGATCACTATTATCCCTATCATCTTATTTTGAGTGTCACCATAAAAAGGTATGATGATAAAGTGGTAGAAGAAGCTAGAGAACGAAGGTCTCTTCCGGTCGTGTCACCCACCTGCTACACCGCACGGGCTCTGATCGTCTCGCTTCTGAATTCCGACATCGTGTTAAGTGGCTCGATTGTGACGCCTCTGAGCCATTCGAGCAGGGCCAGAAGCTTACTTACACCTGATCTTCCGGGGGCTCGAGCCCTCGGTGTTCCCTGCTGAAGGATAAACCATCTTATCGTTTAGATCTGACGCCCTGAGGAGCTTTAATCAGCCCGGATGATGATGATGCGGAGCAGCTCATTTGGGTGATGTTTAAAAATCAATCCTTTTAATTTAAAAATAATTAAAATTTGAAATTAAGTCATCGTTTCATTTGGTTGATGTTTAAGTAACTTACACACACACACACACACACACACACACACACACATATATATATATATATATATATTCATTCTAATCCTTTTATTTAAACCAACTATTTTATCACTAGTTTTTTATTTTATCAAATTAATTTAATTCTTCTTATTTTTTTATTATTTGATTAGTCTAACCAATAATCATATATTTTCTTCTTCTTGATCTTAACTTAAATCATTCAATTACTTCTGGAATTTTGTTTGTGAACACAATTACATTTTAAATATGTAGTTCAAAAAAGAGGTTTGTGTGATCAATTGGCCCTAAGAGAATTAGTGCAAACGTAAATTCTCGTTAGAAAATTTGAAGATTTTTGTTACAAGTGAATGATTCAAAGAAAATCTTATGTTTATTACCTTATAGATGACTTAAGAAGGAACAAACAAATCCTAATAAAAAGATAAGCAACATCAAAGGGAATTGATTAACTTAAAATTTTTAGTGAAGACCAAACCCTTACACAAAAAACTTATTATATTTATAGCCCCAAATAGCTTCAGAATTTTGGAGCCAAAATTCACACATACTTGGAAAAATCAGGTATGGGCAGTTCAATCGTCCGAAATCATAGTACGGGCGGTTTACCCACTGCTCCTGGGCGGTTCAGTCGTTGACAGCATTGACATTCGTCTTGTTTCCAAGGTACGATCGGTTGAGTCGTCGCTTATCGACGGTTCAGCCATCAGGAATCCTGAAAAAGTGATTCCCTTCACTTTTTCAATCCCGATTTGAACCATCCATTGACCACTCCCCTGGTCAACTAACTGAGCTTGACTTGAGCTCAATCAAATCTCATAGTAGACCCAATTGCCTCATTGAGTTGATTTGGGTTCCTTCTAAATCAAACTCAATTAGGACTCAATCCATAACTATAACTCAATGATTACAACTCTTAATGGCCAACAAGCTAAACCAAGACTTAACTCCCGTCAATCCGGCAACCTCCGACATTCTTGTGGCGAGTCTTACGGTCTTCTTTTGGTGATCTTCCAGCGTGTTCCCAATGAGTTTCCCGATCCCTTCGATGAATCTCCTAGCAAACTCCCGGCGAGGTCCCACTGCATCGTCCGAACCTCGGCCCGATGCCCAAGCTTGATCTTGGCTCATCATCTAGTTGTAACTCAATTGCTCTATCATAGTTAGACCTGTAATACTTCTTCTAACACACATGTTACATGAAATACTCATCAATTAATTTCATCATCAAAATCCGATATTCAACAATCTCCCTATTTTTGATGATGACAATCAATTGATGACGAGAGTTAATCCTAATTTCCCCTAAATCCATATCATAATAAAGAAAACTTAAATTCAAGAGAACCACATACTCTTGAATTCAAGTATCACGAAGCAATCAAAATTTCAAGCAAATAATACATGCCTCAACAAAAATTTACTTTTAAACTATCAAATCATCAACTCATCAAGGATTTTCATTGATTTCAAAAAAAATTAAGCATCAATATCCAAGTATATCATTAATCATGTGTCATCAATGTATATACTTAATATCATGTGTTATCAATGCATATTTCTCCCTCTTTGTCATCAACAAAATGGTGAAATATATAGTTAAGGATTTTAAGACACATGAGTCTTTGCTCTCCCTTTTTAAAATACGATATGAGTCATAAAGAATTTTTTTTGCTCTTGTGAAAAAGAAGGAAAGAAAACAAGAGAAGAGTTGTAAAATATCATTAAACATAGCTCTCATTTTTATAGAGGTGAATTTCAAAAATAAACTCAAAAACTCTAAGATATTTAAGGAGATTCAAAAGTTTAAGAGCTACTCATACATTTAAAATCCATTGAATTTCAAGCAAGCCTAACAAATAAGTTCGTAAATAGTAAAATATCATGCAAATTTTCTTCTCTTTTGTGAATAATAAGATAAACATCTCATGTGAACAATAAGATAATTTCATATAAATAATATGATTTTTTTTAAAAATATTATCTCAGAAATTTAATATCATGAAATCTAGATTATAAATTCATATATCTTCATGATTTAGCATTCCAAGTTATCTTCTAAGAAAATAAAATTATTATTCATTTAAGGATTTTGTAAAAATATCTCGTAATTGATGCTTAGTATAAATAAATTTAAATATTAATAAGTTTATAATATAAAGCATTAGAAGATACTTTTAGGTAACAAGTTTATAAGTAAGTTCATGCCACAATAAGTTGTAGATCAAGAAGGAGTACATCATGAGTGTGTGATTAGTATAAAATATCAAGTTTCGCTGAATATAATTATTCAGATGGTGGTAATCCAAAATGGTTAAATAATGCGTAGAGCTGCTTTTGAATCTGTTCTATCTTAGTCATTAATTCATCTTGTCGTAGCTCAATTCGTTCCATCCGGTTCATAATAGTCTCGACAAGAAAAGAAGGTCCTGGCTGCATCATGGGTAGTGCCTCAAGAGAACTGGTAGGAGAAGATGGGCTTCTCCTAAGGATAGGTGTCTCAGGTTCAGGTTCAGGTTCAGGTGGGGGAGAATCGTTCTTCTAGGCAATCTAATCCATATACCATATCTTTCAACACACCTAAATCTCCTTAAAAGATTTCTATTGATTACATTATACCTATATGTTTTAATGATTTCTTCATCTTATGGAATGACTATATCATGGGCATGTAATAGTCTAGTGATTAATCCACCATAAGGTAGCATCAAATCCTTGGTTGCAAGATCAATCATGTTCTGCCTTATGAGATATCCAAAATAATTATTTTGTTCCTTCATTATCCAGTACATGGTACATAGTTCTATTTGATTCAGTTCATCATGATGGAATTGTTTTGAAAGTAAGATACTCATTACTATATGATGAAGTACTTTTGTACTAAAGGGTAGCATATGTTCGCAACTTCTTAGTAAGATACTCATTACTATATGATGAAGTACATGGTACATAGTTCTATTTGATTCAGTTCATCATGATGGAATTGTTTTGAAAGTAAGATACTCATTACTATATGATGAAGTACTTTTGTATTAAAGGGTAGCATATGTTCGCAACTTCTTAGTACGATAGTTAGATTAGGATTTCCGAAAATAGTTCCTAAAGCTTCAAAGTATGTTATACCTATAGAGTCTATATCCCATTGTCCCCTGAAATAACAACCTTTTTTTTTTCGAGGATGCCTGTTAGGTTACAAATTAGATTATCCGTAATATCTATGTGGTGTCCCAAAAGATATGTAGAAGTTATTTTATTTTCATCTATATGCATGTTGTTATAGAATAATCTAACTAGTATTCGGTAGATGGGTTTGTTCACTTGAGAAATGGGTAGGGCTTCTAGATTTGTAAACCATTGGATTGATTCTATATTTTCTAGGTCATCTAGATCAACATATTTTTCCTTATGGACACTTCTAAATTCAAGGATTGAAAATTTCATAGCATGTTCATAGGAATCAAGAATATTTGTGTCACAGGTTTCTTCTAATCTCCTCTTTCCCTTATCCCTTGAGGATCTTCTAGGGGCCATTCTACATATATTTTGCAAGAAGAATGGTAGGAACAATCTTAATAACTTGAGAGAAGTTTTAGAGAGTTACCTTTCGTTAGATCTCCTAGAGATAGGCAAAAATCCTTGGTTTTGAAGAGTAGGGGAGTCTTTCTTGATGTTTTAGAGAAGGAAGGAGTGAAAGAGATTTTAGAGAGGGGTGATGGTGCTTAGGGTCAATTTCATCATCGGCCCTAAGTGACATTCTATAACCTGGGTCTCAGTCGGTTAAACCGCATATTGAGCGATTCACCCGCGTAGGGTCTTGCGGTTCAACCACTGGTACATGTTTTCCTCTTTCTTTCCCCATTTTAATTTTAACTAAAATAATGTATATGTGCAATAAATAGCTCAGATTAACCAGTGCATTTAACTTGATCTTGATCATCAAAGTTCTTCTAGAATTTCAATGATTTTTCATAAGTTTTACTAACGCATCATCAAGGTTATCGTAATAAGATAATTAAATAAGAAACACATCTTCACAGA
The DNA here is from genome assembly GCA_029747655.1 of Ensete ventricosum. Classification (NCBI taxonomy): domain Eukaryota; kingdom Viridiplantae; phylum Streptophyta; class Magnoliopsida; order Zingiberales; family Musaceae; genus Ensete; species Ensete ventricosum. The sequence goes on from JAQQAF010000005.1 coordinate 10,426,785, forward strand.
AGTCATCATAACAAGATATTTTTCAAATAAAATCCAATGATTTTTCTATATTGAATGATTCTATCATGTTATCAAGAAATTGTTTTTTTAAAGATGATTTCATATATAATTTTTAGGTTCAAAATCAACACAAAACATCAACATAAGTCAATACAATCATATAAATAAGTACAATAGTCATTATCAAAATCTTCATTTTATACATATGGCTATTATTCAAGATAACTAGCCTTTCTTTGATCTAATTATAGTATGCAAGCATCATGTATCATCAAGATTAAACATAATAAAAATTTATTTTTATTTTTAATAATTAATCTTGTTGGTATTTAGGCTAGTGAGCTTGAAAGAGTGTTAGATCTCAAGTTATATATCATGACATCTAAAGTATTATTCGGGGCTCCTAGCTTTAATTTTAAAACAAACCTATAAGAAAGATATATTTGATTTAGGCACCCATTTTATATTGGATCATACATAAAGAACTTTATCTTTCTTTTATAATAATTTTTTGTTATATAAAATTCCATTGGGAACCCAAACTAATGGGTGTTGATTACATTTTCTAATAGGCATTTGTTTATCTTATATCCTATTTTTTCACAAAAATTATATTTAATTTTTGGTGGCACATTTAAGATAGATCCTTTTACAAAGATGGTTGACTTTTGTTGAATATTACTAATAAAGCCTATGTCATTTTTTCTATTAATATGACCCTTATTTGCAAGGATCATATTTAGGGATTTGTTTCCAATCTCAAAATTTTATAATGTTGTATTAAGCATGATATTATCTTCTTTAACATTATCTAGCATATCACATTTAGAACGTGATTTATGTGATACTAATGAATCATACATTTCGTCAAGTCTACTAACTAATAATTCATTATCATTCTTAAGCAACTTAAAAGATTTGCTAAGTTTTCTAAACTCATCAAATAAATCATAAAATATATTTAATAACTCCAAAAAAATACTTAAAGACTCACTAACCTCATCTTCGATCACCATTAGAGTATAATTAGCAACTTCCTCTTTGGAATGATCTTTTTCATCCAAAGAGCTTGAATCGTCTCAAGTGGTCGAAAGTGTTTTTTTCTTGTATGTTGGCTTCTTCTTCAAATGAGGATATTTATTTTTGAAATGTTTTAGTTTTTTGCATTTATAGCATATGACATTGTATTTCTTTGGTTCTTTTTGTTTTTATAGTTTTTATTTTTTTTTATAAAATTTTTAAACTCTTTTTATAATAATATAATATCATGGTCCTCATCACTCGAGGTTTCACTCGATGAGTCATTTGTTGTTCGAAGTGTTACATCCTTCATGTTCTTTAGAAGTGGTTCATCAAGCTGAGCTTTACAGTTTAGTTCATATGTCATAAGAGAGCCAATGAGCTCCTCAACAGGCAAGTTATTTAAATCTTTGGCGCATTGAATATCGGTTACTTTAGGATCCCAATTTTTAAGTAAAGATCTTAAAATTTTACTCACAAGTTCAAAATTTGAAAAATATTTTCCAAGTGCTTTAAGGCCATTGTCGACATCCGTGAAATGTGTGTATATATCTCTAATAGATTCACTTGGTTTTATTCGAAACAATTCATAGTTATGAACTAAAATGTTAATCTTAGATTCTTTTACTCTACTAGTCATCTCGTGGTGATTTCTAATGTGTGCCAAATATTAAAAGCTTATTCACAAATGAAAACATGATTAAACTCATTTTTGTCAAGAGCGCAAAATAAGATATTTATAGTCTTTGTATTCAAGGAAAAACTCTTCCTTTCTAAATCATTCCACTCATTCATTGGATTGAAAGATTTTTTAAATCTATTCTCAACAATATTTCATAAATCAATGTCTAAAGAGATAAGAAAAATATACATTCTTGTCTTCCAATACGTGTAATGTCCTTTTAAACATGAGAGGATGTGAGATGGAATGTTACTCATTCATGCCAAAACAAGTCATTTACTCAATGGTGTTAATTCAATAAGTAATTACCTTACTCTGATACCAATTGTTAGAATCAATTGGCACTAAGAGAGAGGGGGTGGGGGGTGAATTAGTGCAAGCGTAAATTCTCATTTCAGCAAAAAAAATTTTGCTTTAAGCAAGATAGAAAATCCGAAAATTTTTGTAACAAGTGAATGATTAAAAAAAATGTTAAGTTTCTTGCTTAAAAATAACTTAAGAATGAACAAGTAAAACTAATGAAAAGATAAGCAACATAGAACGTGGAAGCAAAGTGATTGACTTGAAACTTTTTATCAAAAAGTGAGTAATTAAATAAATAAATAAATATATGAATGTATGTATTTAGTCTTAATGAAAATTTTCATGTAGCCCAAATATAGAATAAATAAAAAAATAATCATGTTAATTTCTCATTAAATTATTTTGGTAATCTTATAATTTTAGATAATATCATAATATATTTAAAAATTTAAAAATTATATAAACATCTCGTAAATACTGAAATGCTAGTGCAATCCTGAGGTAGCATTGATATCTGAGTATTTCTAATCTAGCATCCAAGTTAGTTATGATTTAAAAATATTTATCAAATATCGATTCATATTTAAAATATGCATCGAGCCCTCAATGCATATTTCAGACGTCTATTCTCAAAGATATCATAAAGCTTTTATGCCTAATATTAAGTTAAAAATTAAAATAATCTGACGTGAACGTTGATTGGGATCGAATCGTGATCTTTTTCCATGTTTGTATTAAGGTGATGTGGTATTGTGTGAAGAAAAAATTTGAATCGAAATCCTATAAGATATTTGAATTGAGATCCTACAAGATTAGGATAAGGGCATATATGACAAAGTCTCCTCGATGAGGATTTTAGTTATATATATATATATAAATGCAAATGTATTGGCATAGTTAAGATCCTAAAAGTGTACACGAGAGCCTTTTAAAAGTATGGCATGAGACCACTCTATTTGAAGCTATAAATCAAGAATAATTACGTCTTTCCCACCATAAGTACAATCATAGAACTCCGAATGTGAAAGATGTGGGTTAATGGTTGACAAAGTCATCTTTCTGTTTGTATAATATTGACTCCACAAGGCCGAGTTGGCTTCTTAGTAAGCATAACACTGTATCGAAATGAGGTCGAGGTGTCAATCAAGTGAATGTGATGTATCGACTTGATGATGCTAATATAAGGTCGGATGACGATGAAGTGTCGGTAACAATCCAAATGCCATAATTCATGTATCGTCGTCACCTAATCGACGTTGTCTCTCCCAGCCAATCATCAATTAATTAATGAATTCTCTCTGAAACTTCTATACCTAATCAAATCCTATGTTCTTACTCAACATTGCAATATGCAGAGGTCTCATTGGCAAGAAGCTAAAAATATGTTTTTATTGCGCTCGCTTTGGTTTTCTTCGAAGCGTAGCAAGAAGCTAAATGTCATTCCATAGCTACTGGAAAATGACTTGCAACTCCTACAATGTGGGTTCCAGAAATATATGATACAGAGAGAGAGAGAGAGATATGTGACCTTTATGTGGGATTTAAGTAACGCAAGTGTATTCCGTGGTTATTCTACCGAAACCTTGCTTGCAAAGGTTCCTCCTTCCTCTACCTAGAACCAACAAAGACTCGGCAGCTAGAATCCCAGTCTCCTTATAAGCTCCTGTTTCCCTTCTCACTCCATTCGTGCAAGTCCAAGCTCACCAAGAGAGAGGAGGTAAGCAAGAATGGCAGCTTCTTCTTCATTCGGAGCTCTGATCCTAGTCTTCTTCCTACTTCCGTTGCTTACAAAGGGAATGACTCGTCACTACAAGTTCAATGTGAGTATCTCAGCCACCTCAACATTGCACACTTTTGCAGTAGGTAATAATGCAACAGCTTCGTCTTCCATGGATAATATTTTGGGGGTGTGCAGGTGGTGGAGAAGAAGTTTACGCGGCTCTGCTCCACCAAGTCCATCGCCACCGTGAACGGGCAATTCCCGGGGCCAACGCTGTACGCGAGAGAGGGCGACACCGTGCTCGTCAAGGTCGTCAACCACGTCAACTACAACGTTACCATCCACTGGTGAGCAGTCTCCATCCTTGTCGATCGTCGATGTTACTTCCAACTGTCACCTACTTAGTTCACCAACCAACCCACGTAGAGACCATGAAGCTTAACTGCATTGCAGACAGCGTAAGCAACCTGCAATGGTAGACCATGAAGAGTAACCTTGGCCTTCCCTTTCCCAACCTTTTTCGCCTAACACAGACCCTACAAGGTTGAATCAGAGGACCCTAACACCAATTTTGGACGCAGGCATGGAGTTCGGCAGCTGCGGACGGGCTGGGCTGATGGACCGGCGTACATCACGCAGTGCCCGATTCAGCCAGGCCAGAACTACGTGTACAACTTCACCCTCACAGGGCAGCGAGGCACGCTGTGGTGGCACGCTCACATCTCATGGCTCAGAGCTACGGTTCATGGCGCCATTGTCGTCCTTCCCAAACTCCACGTCCCCTATCCCTTCCCCGCCCCTCATAAAGAAGTCGTCCTGGTCTTGGGTAGTTGCTCTGAGCTCATTCATCAAACACATGATGTGCCTGGAATACTGCAGTATCGCGATTTCTAACGATTGATCTGCTTTTAACCACATCTCAGCTGAATGGTGGAAGTCGGACACTGAAGCCGTGATAAACGAAGCTCTGAACTCGGGTCTTGCCCCCAATGTATCTGATGCCCACACCATTAATGGCCACGCAGGGCCTCTCTCCGGCTGTTCTTCTTCAGCACGCGGTAGTGTCGTCGTCTGATTCATCCACTTGCTTCGCGTGGACTAACATTAATGTCGGTTTGTGATGCTAACCTTTGCATGCATGCAGATGGGTTCACGTTGCAAGTGGACAAGGGCAAGAGGTACCTGCTCCGGATCATCAACGCCGCACTCAACGAGGACCTCTTCTTCAAGGTCGCTGGCCATCAGCTCACCGTCGTCGAGGTGGACGCCGCTTACATTAAGCCCTTCACGACCGACACCCTGCTTCTCACTCCCGGCCAGACCACCAACGTGCTCCTCACCGCCGGTCAAGGCGCCGGCAGATACATCGTCACCGCCTCCCCCTTCACGGACTCGCCGCTGGTCGCGGTGGACAACAGGACAGCCACAGCCACCGTGCAGTACGCGAACAGCGTCTCCACCTCCGCCATCACCACCACCAAGCCTCCGCCCCAGAACGCAACTCCGGTGGCGTCCAGCTTCACCGACTCCCTCCGCAGCCTGAACTCGCAGCAGTATCCTGCCAAGGTCCCGGCGACGGTGGATCACTCTCTCCTCTTCACCGTGGGCCTGGGAGTGAACCCGTGCGCGACCTGCGCCAACGGGAGCCGAGTGGTGGCGGACATCAACAACGTGAGCTTCGTGATGCCGACGACGGCGCTCCTCCAGGCGCATTATTTCAACATGAGCGGGGTGTTCACCGATGACTTCCCCGGGCAGCCGCCCATAGCTTTCAACTACACAGGCAGTGGCCCGCGGAACTTGCAGACGATGAGCGGGACGAGGCTCTACCGTGTCCCTTACAACGCATCGGTACAATTGGTTCTCCAAGACACCGGGATCATAGGACCAGAAAACCACCCCATTCATCTCCATGGCTACAACTTCTTCGTGGTCGGAAGAGGTGTCGGCAATTATGACCCCAAATCATCCCCCTCCAACTTCAACCTCGTCGACCCCATCGAGCGAAACACCATCGGCGTTCCCTCTGGTGGATGGACTGCCATTAGATTCCGGGCGGATAATCCAGGTGCCTGTGTCCGACTCTCTCTGTGGCAGTGTCGATTCCATGCATGATTCTAAAGCAAAAGGCTCTATCTACTGTGATGCAGGTGTTTGGTTCCTGCATTGTCATTTTGAGGTGCACACGACGTGGGGGCTAAAGATGGCATTCGTCGTCGACGATGGCGAGGGCCCAACTCAGTCGCTGCTGCCACCTCCAAACGATCTTCCATCATGTTAGGGCACGAAGCGAAGCAGCCCATCTCCCCTCGAAAGCTGAGAGGTGGTGGGTGGTACCCCAACGACAAACGTCTAATTCTTGATGGCTCTGACAAGTGTTTTCTCCGGTCCTTTTTTTTTCCTCTTTTTGTGGCGCTGATTTGTGTTATGGATCCTCGTTTTGGATTGTACTTATTTGATTCATTGAACAATAAACTTATTTGTGAGAGGTAATGTGTTATCCATCTAAAGATGATGATAAAATACTATGTAGAGAAAGAGAGATCAGGTTCAGTTCTTTATCAAATAATGATAATAAGATACTATTAGCCGGAGAACAAATTAAATAGAAGAAGAAGAAGAAACCAAGATATAAGTAAAAAAATAATAAAAGTTATATTGAACTTCTAAAAAAAATATTTACAAGATGTTGAACTACTATTTGACTTAACCCCTATAGACCTTAACACTTGAGATTTAGATGTCTCTATATATGGCAATGTCATTTATTTATAGGTATAGAAGAACAATTCAAATCAAGAGACTATTATGTCTAAAATTCCATCTAATTAACTTATTTAAAAGATAAAAGATAAGAATATTAAAATCTTATAAAACATAATATTGTAAATCTTACACTCTCTTAAAATATACTTTTTGAGAGAATCTCCAAAGATCTTCAAATGATCCTATGGAGGAATATTTTATAAAGTTATCTGCAACATTATCTTTATCTTTGCTCTTGATCTTTATTATTTTAATAACTCCTTGAAGTAAATTTTACTCAATGAAATGATATTCAATTTTAATATACTTAGTTCTTGCATGATATATTTAATTTATAGTTAATTTTAAGATATTTTGATTATTAGACTATAAAATAGTTGGTTTGTTAACTTGATAGCAAATGTCCCCAATCAAATACTTAAACCATATATATTCTTAAACAGCAAGTGAGGAAGACTTGTATTCTACTTCGGTTGTAGAAAGAAAGATCGATTGTTATTTTGTTTACTATACTATGAGATACAAGTATAAACATATAAAAATCATAGCTTTAAGTAGGTCTACAATTCCCAAATCACCTCTCAAATTAACATTTACATAACCATACAATTCACGTAATTTAAATTAATGCTCTTCCTATTTAATAATCTCAAATCAAGAGTAGAATTCACATAATTTAAAATTCTCTTTGTTGCATTAAATTTGATCTCTTTAAAGATCACATAAAATGACTTGCAAAACTAAGTAAAAATATAATATATGGTCTTGTAATTATTAAGTAGTTAAGATTATTAATAAGAGTATGAAAATATCGAGAGTCAGAAAGAACGTTGCAATCTTTCAATAACTTTCTTTGCATAATTTATTTGAGAGAAAAATATACCTATTTTGTATTTATCACTTCTAGACAAAGAAAAATATTAACCTCCCTCAAAATTTTCATTGCAAAGATCACCTTTAAGTTTTAAAATGTCTATTTCATCATCACTGGTGATGATCATATTGTCCAGAAGAACAATAACATGTAGGCTTCCTTAATTTTCAATAAATAAGCTAGGATCTAAATAAGAAGAAAAATAACTATAAAAAATATACAAGTATTGAGCAATTTTTTCATATCATGTTAACTTGTTTTAACCCTTAGATGACCTTTTTGAATTTACAAATATAATTGGGTTTGAAGAAAAAAAAATATCTTAGTCATTGTTTAATACAAATATCCTTCTCAATCTTATCATATATGAAGTTATTCTTCATATCAAGTTGTCAAAGTTTACATCTAAAATTATCTACTAAAGCAATCAGTATCCTGACTTATGTCATCTTATACACTAAAGGTTTCTTCATAATATTTTTACAATAAGTCTTATCTTATAATGATATATACTTTAATCTGATTTATGTTTCACCTTATAGACTCATTTAGAAATAATTGGATCTACATTTGTATGCTTTCGCACAAGATTACAAGTTATATTGTTATAGAACCTTTATTTCTTTATCTATGGTATCCTCTCTCTTTAACACCTTTGACTTTATTAAAACAAGTAGGCTATAGATCATCAATTAGTCCAGAAAAAAATATGGCATGTACTTACATTCTCTTCATCACTATAACGTGTTAGTTTGACAATTATACTTTTCGACATTTTCAATGTTGAAATATCATCTTTAACATCGTTACTTTCACTTTCACTTCTACCATTGATCATGAAGAAATAATAAGAATAGATATAGATGAGGAAGAAAATGATCCAAAATCTAGAGAACCACTATATGACAAAGTTTTGATCATATATCACTTTTATTATTGTGATTGATATTAAAAAAAAACTACTTGTGAAGTATAATAAGAATAAACTTAATCAAATACAACATCTCAAGACCATAAGTTTATGATTGATTGAACTAAGAAGATTTGATTAATAGCATAAGTTGCACATGTCATACTTTCTGCCCATAAGACTTTAGGTGATTTTTTTGAGTGAAGCTAACACTTATAAGTCTCCACGATATGTCAAATATTTTAGTTCTACTACATTATTTTGTTGTGTTGTATTTGCACAAGTGAGTTCCCTTTTGATGTCATGCTCTTTACAAAAAAAGGATAAAAATCTATTAGAAGTGAACTCCCAATAACTGCATAGTCTTTTAATTTTTATTTCAAAGACATCTTCTGTTACAAAACATTTAGGAGTTGAGCTGAGGTGTCAGCTCAACATGTTCATGTCCGAGTGCGCAAGTCCATCAATGTCGGTGGGGATCGAGACTTCCTGTGTGGATTGGCGCTCTCTCAGTTGTCCTCGTCCTGAGCGTCGATCGGTTGATCCCTTGGGTCATCTCGGGGATGACGATCTTGCACACAGGCCTCTTCGGGAATGGGAGGGTTGACCCAGTGAGGCCCCTCCAATGCCCAAGTTAGGGAGAATCTGGTATTTCCCTCCCAGGAAGGTGAAGTTAAGAGTTATGGAGAAAGACAGAGAGAGAGTGAGTGAGAGAGAGAGTTTTCTTCCCCCTTTACCTGTTGCCGAAACGGGTGTTTTATACCTGTGGGAGGGGAGCTTGTCAGTACACCCAGCCTTACCTTTATCGTCCCTCGGGATATGGCCGAGGTGTACGGTGGACGTGCGGCTGCAGTAGCATGGGGTGAGGGCATGGTGTGACATGCTACATTAATGGGCGTGGGACTAGGTAGTGTCGTACCCGGTCACCTCCACCTCAGATACCAAATCGGCTACCGACCTGGTCCCTCGGGCTGACATGGCTTCCTCCGAAGTGTTGTCGTGGTTATCCATCTGGCGTGGGCTTGGACGAGTCAGACCGGCCCATTGGGTACCATATCATTCTTCCCCCGCTCCCCCCCCCCCCCCCCCCCCCGAGAGGGGTCTCGCCGAGGCACTTCGTGAATCGAGGGGATGACCCCGAGCACTAGTTGCCCCTGGGCCATAGGGAAAATTGAGGTGGGTGAGGTACACTGTTCGGGCGAAGAATCGACCGAGATACGTGAGTAAAGGGCTGGCAGATTGGTCGAGACACGTGACTCGGGCAAAGGACTGGCGGACAGGCCGAGACACGCGACTCGGGCAAAGAACTAGTGGACTGGCCGAGACACGCGACTCGAGCAAAGAACTGGTGGACTGGCCGAGACACGCGACTCGGGCAAAGAACTGGCGGACTGGCCGTGACACGTGACTCGGGCAAAGGATTGGCGGATTGGCTGAGACACGCGACTCGGGCAAAGGACTGATGGACTAGACAAGACACGTGACTCGGGCAAAGGACTGGCAGACTAGCGTTTAAACGCCATTCAGTTATGGTGAGCGTTGCCTGTGCACGCGATGTGAGATAACGAGGGGTAACGCGAGGAGGAGGGACGGGCTGACGTGGCGACGTTTACTCTTATCTACGTACCGTTGAAGGTGCGGCTCACATATTCCCTAGGTGGTCCCACCGCCTCCTCGGGAAGTCAAAGCAACGTGGTCCATATAAGCTTCCCGTCGACAGTGGCGAAGGATCACTTCTCATTCTCTTCCTTCCTTTGCTAAGCCTTCGAACCTCACATCTCTCGGTCGCTCCGTCTCTTTCTGCTTCCCTATTGATCAAGTCGGAATGGTGTCCACTCCTTCCTTCTCAGTTTTCAACTTCTCTTCTCCTCTTTCCTCCCCCGTTCCTCCTCCCCGAGAGTAAAGACATAGGTCCAATGATTCCTTGGGGAATCAGTCGGTTCCCGAGAGCTCATCCTTGGGTGTGATGATCGGGGCGGACGCTAAGGCCCTTCAAGCCTTGGAGGCTATGAAGTCGCACCATGACTTCGATTCAACCATCTGCCTGGAGTCCTTAGGATCGGTTCGGAAGCATTTTAGCATTCCGAGTGAGTATGTCCTTCATGCGCCTAGGTCGGGCCAGTGACCATACCACCCTTGTCCTGGGGGGTTCGGTATCTTTATCGACGCCTTGGAGGCAGGGCTGAGGTTCCCTCTTCACCCCGTCATCGGGGAGTGTCTCAACTGGTGGCGGGTGTCGCCCGGTCAGATCGCGCCAAACTCTTGGCGTTATATCATAACCTTCCTCGGGGAATGTAAGGGATCGGGAATCGTCCCGAGTCGGGACTTGTTTATATCTTGCTTTCGTTTGTGTAGGGTCAGGGAGGTTACTATCTAACTGCTCGATCGGGGTTCAGGGTCGGGGGTGCCCCTTCCAACAACAAAGGTTGGAAGGCGCGATTTTTGTTTGTAAGTAGGCGTCAGGGATGAGATTTTGGTATCGAGTGGTCGACCCACCCTATTAGCCACGTCCCCTCGAACCTTTCTGATGAGGAGACGAACGTGGTCGAGCAACTGAAGGGCATCATGTCCGTGTCCCGGGCCATCAGAAACTTGACCGAGGAGTGGTTGGTCGAGGCGGGCCTCAGTCCAGCTTCTCACGGTATGCCTTGTCCTTTTGTTTAAACTTCGCTATCTGATTTCCTGACTCATGGTTGGTTCTGTAGAAATGATGAGCATGAGCTTGATGCGCGGAAATCCCCGGGACGGGGGGGGGGGGGCGCATCCTGCAACTGCACCCTCGGTTCGGTTCCGGCTCCAACATCGCCGCCTCCGTCGATCCCGCCCGTCGAGTCTGGGTCAGCCTCCGACGTGCCGGAGATCCCCATCGAGGAGGCCAGGGGTGTGCTAGAGGCTTCTCGGAAATGGCGGGGGGGGGGGGGGGGGGGGGGGAGGGGGGGGGGGGGGAGGGGGGGGGGGGGAGGGATTCTATCGGCCAAAAGAAGAAGGATCGACGCAAATTCCCTCACAAGGCCGACAGAGCCACCAGGGGAAAAGGGCCCGCCGACACCTCGGACGAGCCTCCTGCCCCAAGGCAAAGGCCCAAGTCGGTGAGGGAACTGTGCAGCGCCCGTGCCGGGGTCGATGGCCGAGATTATCACGCCATCTAGATGTGAAACCTTCCCGAACAAGCTTCCGACGCTCCCCTCGACCCCAACCTCAGACCACTAACGCATGGAACATCGGTCTGGCAGAGCGGGGAGGCCTCAGCAACATATATCTGAGGCGTGTTGCTCCCGTGGTTGGCGTTGGACCTGTACACTCTTCCGTCCGAGGTGTTGATGGATGAGGCAGCCAAAGCTATGGTGTTGGTCAGTGCCTTCTCGGGCTTTTCTCACGTTTTCCCTTCTTTTTCCTCTTTTTTTTTTAATGACCGACCGTTCGGTTTTCAGAACCAACACTATTAGGCGGCCTTGTTCGACCGAGTGGATGATGCAGGTCGGGTGATCAATTCCCTGGACGGCAAGGTGACCCTTCTGCGCCAAGAACTCCAGGACTTGAAGGAGGGGGGGAATCCAGATGCGGTGGCTGCGACCGAGGTCTGAGCCGCTGAGGCCCAATCTCTAGCCGAGCATCTCCGGGTCGAGCTCGACGAAGCAAACAACCGTCGGGCATCGATGGAGGCGGACTTGGAGAAGGCTCGATCGGAATCGGCTAGCCTAGAAAGGCAGCTCGCCGATCTCCGCGAACGGCTGGGGGACTCCGAGGGTCAACTCCGAAGTATGAGGGCCCAAGTGCGGCAAATGGAGACCGAGCTGTTGGATTTGGCTCGGCCTAAGGAGGCTCTCCGGGAAGACTTACCGAAGAGGGCGATCGAAAAGTACAAGGAGTCTTGTGCGGATGGGGCGGGTATCGCTGGAGTACGGGTATCAGCTGGCTCTAGCCCGACTCCAGGCTCGGCATCCGGGGGTAGAGATTGAGTTGGACCCCTTCGTCACCCTTCCCGAGGATGTCGACGTCCCGATGGCCGACAAGTAGCCCTTCGACGATTCCCTACCACCACCCGCAGAATGAGTTGGTTGTTACTTATTTTTTGACCGGTCGGGGGTTCCCCTTTCTTCCTCTTTTGTATGTTGGACCCCGAACAACAGTTGTACTTTCCTTTGATCAATGCAAAGCGCTCTCTTTTTATTGAAAACGCTCAGGATTTACTAAACATAGAACTTTCATAAATTTGAAATGTGTCAAGTCCTCGACAGCCTTTTTCCTTCCATAGTAGTCAAGGTGAAGGTGCCTTCCCGGGATGAAGTCTCGACTCGGTATGGTCCTTCCTAGTTTGCCGCGAGCTTGCCTCGGGAACGGGTAGGGTTGCTGACCTTGGCCTTCTGCAGTACTAAGTCTCCCGCCCTGATCTCCCGAGGGCATACTCGGCAGTTGTAGAGTCTTACTACTGCCTTCTTATACTCGAGGGTTCGCAGGTGTGCCGCGGCTCTCCGTTCTTTGAGAAGATCAAGATTCTCTCTTAGTCGGTCGGTTGACGCGACATCTTCGTAGAATTCGACCCGAAAGGTCTGGTAGACCACCTCGGGCGGGAGAACTGCCTCGGTCCCAAAGGTCAAGCTGAACGGTGACTCACTAGTGGTGCATTTGGGGGTTGTCCGGGATGCCCACATGATGCTCAGGAGCTCATCCACCCAAGTCCCGTGTGCACCTTGTACTCTTTTCTTTAGCCCGTCAAGGATGGCCTGGTTTGTGACTTCAGCCAGTCCGTTCGTTTGTGGGTGGGTGACGGAATTGAACTTCAACTGGATCCGATAACTATCACAAAACGCCCTGAACTTTGGGTTGTTAAACTGTGTTCCATTGTCGGTGACGATTGCCCTCAGGATACCGAACCGAGGAATGATATTTTTCCAAACGAACCCTTCGACTTGCCTCTCGGTGATGGAAGCTAGTGGTTCGGCCTCCACCCATTTGGAAAAGTAGTCGACACCGACTATGAGGAATTTTCATTGTCCTGAAGCTGAGGAAAGGGGCCTAGCAAATCCATTCCCCATTGGGCGAACGGCCAGCCGCAATCCAGGGTGGATATCGGGACCGTCGGTTGGTGTTGGATCCTGGCATGCCTTTGACACCTTTCACATTTTTGCACGTAAACCTGTGTATCTTGTCGCATGGTCGGCCAATAGTACTCTTGCCTGAGTATTTTGTGGGCCAAGGTCCGGGCTCCGACATGCTCTCCACATATCCCCTCATGGATCTCGGCCAGCGTAGTTTGCGCCTCGGTCGGATGTAAGCATCGGAGAAGCGGTTGTGTAAATCCTCATCGGTAGAGATGTCCGTTGAGGATGCAATACCACGAGCTCGCTCTCTTTATGCGTCGAGCAGCGCTGTGGTCTTGGGGAAGCGTGCCTTCGCCCTTGAATTTGAGCATCTCTTCGATCCAATCGTGGTCAACTTCGATTGCGGCCACCTCGGCGACCGTCGAAGGCTTTGCGATCCTGGCCACCCATGTTGGGCACGGTGCCGAACCGCAGGTCGAGGCTAGTCTAGCCAGGGTGTCGGCCTGTATGTTGTTCGTCCGAGGTATTTTTGTTATGACAAAGTGGTTAAACTGTCGGATAAAATGTCGTACCTCCGTCAGGTAGTGGATCATCGACTGATCTCGTCGAATTCCCTGTTGACCTGCCCAGCGACGAGCTGAGAGTCGGTGAAAACTTCAATGTCCTCGACGCGGAGCTCGGCGGTGAGATTTAAGCCGAACAGCAATGCCTCGTACTCGGCTTCATTATTTGTGGCTTTGAATTCGAGTCGGAGTGCATGCTCGAAGACTTGATTGTCAGGGCCCTTAAGGACGAGCTCGGCCCCTCCGCACTCCGCGTTGGATGAACTGTCCACGTGCAATGTCCACTTCGCGGTCGGTGGCGGTTCCTCTCGACTTGTTGATTCTGATATGAAGTCGGCTAGGACCTGAGCTTTTATCGCGATCCTCGGAACATACTCGAGATCGAATTCCCCGAGCTCGACTGACCACTTGAGCATCTAACCTGCAACATCAAACTTTGAGAGTATTTGACGCAAAGGTCGGTCAGTGATTACCTTAATGGGGTGAGCTTAGAAGTAAGGCCTCAGCTTCCTTGAGGCTAAGATTAACGCGAGGGCGAACTTTTCAATTGGTGGATACCTCTCATCGGGACCGCTCAGGATGTGGCTGCAATAATATACCGGTTCCTGCCCATCTTTTCCGAACCGGACTAGGACCGAGCTAACCACCACCTCCAAGGTTGCCAAGTAGATCCCGAGGGGCTCTCCAAGGTCGGTTGAGGTGAGGCGCGGGAGGTGACCTATATGCATCTTCAATTGTTGGAAAGTTTCTTCGCATTGTGAGTCTCATTTGAAGTCCTTTGCTCGTCTTAAGGCTCGAAAGAAGGGGAAACTCCTATCTCCGACTCGGGAGATGAACCGGCTCAGTGCTGCTAGTCTTATGGTGAGCCGTTGGATGTCCTTAATTGTTCGGGGAGAACGCAACTGAAGAATGGCATCCACGTTTTCCGGGTTCACATCGATCCCCCTTCGGTGGATGATGAACCCGAGGAACTTCCCGGATCCGACCCCGAACACACATTTGGTCGGGTTTAGTCTCATCTTATATTGTCTTAACGTCTGGAACGTCTCGGTTAGGTCGTCTAGGTGCGTGGTTGCTTCCAGGCTTTTGACTATCATGTCGTCGACGTACACTTCCATGTTGTGCCCGATTTGTTCTTCGAACATCCGATTGACCATTCTTTGGTAGGTTGCACCGGTGTTCTTTAATCCAAAAGGCATGGCTTTGTAACAATAGGTGTTGTGGTGGGTAATGAAGGTCGTGTTTTCCCGATATTCCGGGGCCATCTGGATCTGATTGTATCCTGAGAAGGTGTCCATGAATGAAAGCAGCTCGTAACCAAAGGTAGAATCGACCAAAAGGTAGATCCATGGGAGGGGATAACAATCTTTCAGGCAAGCCCGATTAAGGCTGGTGTAGTCAATGCACATCCTCCAGGTTCCATTACTTTTCTTGACTAAAACAACATTGGACAGCCAAGTCGGATACTTTACTTCGGAGATGAGTCCCGCATCTAGTAACCAGGCGACCTCCTTTTCGATGGCCATTTGTCAATCGGGGGCAAACTTCCTCGGCCGCTGCTTTACGGGTCGGGCGGTAGGCTCTATGTTGAGGTGGTGCTGAGCCACCCTAGGATCGATTCTGGGCATGTCCTTTGGGGACCAAGCGAAGACGTCCGTATTTTTTTCGAGGAACTCGATCAGTTGAATGCGATGTTCCTCCGGGAGCATTGAGCCAACCTGGATGGTTTTGTCTTGGATCCTTGGATCCAAGGGGATTTCGACTACCTTCTCCGCCGGTTCAGGCTTCGGGGATGCCTTACTTGAGTCTCGGACGCCATGGGTAGGAGGCGAGGCTTTAAGTTTTTTGGGAAGCATAGTCGCTGTCAGATAACACTATCTGGATTCCCGGGGGTCGCTTCAGACTTCTCCTACCCCAGCCATGGTCGGAAATTTCATGATTTGGTGGCACGTCGAGACCATCGCCCTGAGTTTGTTGAGCGTGGGCCTGCCGATGATGGCATTGTACGCCGAGGGGAGCGCCACCACGATGAACGACACCAACAGCGTTTTTGATCTCGGCTCTTCTCCGACGGTGACTGGAAGGACAACTATTCCGGCGGGAGAAACTGAATCCCCCGTGAATCCTGTTAGCGTTGTTATCACAGGAAGCAAATCTTTGTCAGTTAAACCAAGCTTCTGAAAGGCACCAAAATATAAAATATCGGTAGAACTTCTCGTGTCCACCATAACCCTTTTTACTCGGGCATTGGCGATCTGGGCTGAGATTACCAGCGCGTCGTCATGGTCCGGGTAAGCATCGTCCCCATCTCCAAAGGTGATCTCCAGGTCCTGGCTCCTTCTCGGCCTCTTTTCGACCGCGGAACGAGCGTAGGCTTTCCTGGCCGAGGAACTGTCTCCCCCCGATGTCGGTCCGTCGATGATGACATCTATTTGCTTTTCAATTGGTCGATCCGGTCGAGGGGAGGGGTTCCTGTCCCGACGGGCCGTTCCTCGGAGGCTCGTCGATCTCGGATGAACCGATGAAGATGCCCCTGGCGAATTAAGTCCTCGATCTGGTTTCTGAGGTTGTTGCACTCCTCGGTGTCGTGGTCGTAGTCTCGATGGAAGCGGCAGTATCTTCTTTTATCACGGCCCCCGATCTTTGCTCTGATTGGGTTCGGGGTCCTGAGGAGTCCCTTGTCTCGAATTTTGAGAAAGACCTCAATTCGGGTTGAATTGAGCGGGATCGGGAGGGGCTTAGGGGCTGGTAGCTCCGGCCTGTCTCTTCTTCTGGGTGTCCCAAAAGGTTGTCCTTGAGGCTTGTCACCTCAGGGCTTCTTGTGATCTTCCCACTTCCCAGCCACCAATGACTCGGCGGCTACATACTGGCTCGTCCGTTGTAACATCTCTGGCACTGTGGACGGGGGCCTCTCGATCAACGACCAGAAGAATCGTGAGGGCCGAAGTCCCATCAGGAATGCTTGGATTGCCAGAGTAGGATGAGTGTCGGGCATCCTCCGGATCTCTGCCGAGAATCTGCTGACGAATTGGGCGAGTGGCTCGTCGTTTCCTTGCGTGAGGCCGAGCAGTGAGGCGGTCGTCGGCCTCGTGTAGGAACTTGCTATGAAGTTGAGCTCAAACTCTTTGGCGAACTGGTCAAAGGATGAAATGGAAGACGGCTTTATCCGGCTGTACCACATCTAAGCCGGTCCACGAAGTGTCATGGGAAAGGTGCGGCACACCAGCGCGTCGGAGGTGTCGTAGAGAGCCATTTGAGCTCTGAATGTTGCGACGTGCTCCGTCGGGTCAGTGCTCCCATTGTAGGGCTCCAGGGTCGGTAGTCGGAAACTGGAGGGGATAGGTTTGTCCAGAATCTCAGGAGCAAATGGGGATCCGCCTTTGGTGGTCTCCCCGACCTCCTCCTTGGATCTGACAAAGTTTCTTTGGACTTCGTCGAGCCTCTGGTTGACTTGGCGAAGTTGTTCCCTCACCGAGTTGGTTGAGTCTGAGGAAACAACATCCGGCTCTGGCGGGAGACGCATAACATCTCGGGAGCGGTTCGCTTGTTGACTCACTGAGGCATTCGGGTTCTCGATCGTGGCTTCAACCGGGGGGTGGAGTGCTCCGCCGGGGTGTTCTCCTTGGGACGACCTTGACTGGGGTGCTTCCTGCTGCAACGTCTGCCGAGGGACATGCGGATGCTGGTGCATCGGCGCTTGGGCCAGTTGAGGGATGCAGGGGACAATGGCTTGGATCATCCCAGTCAGCGTTCGGACTTGTTGGGTGAGACCGAGAAACGCTTCGGTTGTTACGACAGGAGGCCCGAGGCCCGGCGTGATGGGAGAGAGTCTGGGATCCGAGGGAGCAAGCCCTGGGTCATCGAACAACCTCTAGCAATGATTCGGTGTGGGTAGTATCATGCTCGCTTCTTCCGCCGATACGCGGGGAGCTTGACCGACCGGTTGCAAGGTTGATTAGAAGACATGGGTGGACCCGTCGAGGTGTTCCGTGTTTGGGTTACTCGTCTGGTGTTCTTGCGACATCGGCCCTCCTTCTAGCGCCAAAAATATTACAAAACTTTTAGGAGTTGAGCTAAGGTGTCAGCTCAACCTGTTCACGTCCGAGTGCGCAAGCCCGCCAACGTCGATGGGGATCGAGACTTCCTGCATTGATTGGCGCTCCCTCAGTTGTCCTCGTCCTGAGCGTCGATCGGTTGATCCCTCGGGCCATCTCGGGGATGATGATCCTGCACACAGGCCTCTTCGGGAATATGGGAGGGTTGACCCCGTGAGGCCCCTTCGATGCCCAAGTTAGGGAGAATATGGAATTGCCCTCTCGGGAGGGTGAAGTTAAGAGTTCTGGAGAAAGACAGAGAGAAAGTGAGTGAGAGAGAGAGTTTTCTTCCCCCTTTACCTGTTGCCGAAACGAGTGTTTTATACATGTGGGAGGGGAGCTTGTCAGTACACCCAGCCTTACCTTTGTCATCCCTCGGGATATGACCGAGGTGTACGGTGGACGTGCGGCTGCAGCAGCATGGGGCGAGGGCATGACGTGCCATGCTACATTAATGGGCGTGGGGCTAGGTAGTATCGTACCCGGTCACCTCTACCTCGAATACCAGATCGACTGCCGACCTGGTCCCTCGGGTTGACGTGGCTTCCTCCGAAGTGTTACCGTGGCTGTCCATCTAGCGTGGGCTTGGACGAGTCGGACCGACCCATTGGGTACCCTATCACCTTCAATTGTTAACTTGAATTCCTAAAATTTTTAAAAAAGTTAATTTTTTTTCTTCACAAATTAGACCCAAGTAAGCCTTGTAAAATTATCAATAAAAAAGTATATATATATATATATATATATATATATATATATAATGAGAATCTAAATAAGATGAAGTTTGAGTAGAGCCCATTAGATCATTGTGAATAAGTTTTTAAGAAAAATTTGTATCTTGAAAGTGATCTATCAAACACTTGTGTGCTTTGCAATATTAATGATCTTCACAAACTTTATTACTATAACTAGGTCTAGCATATGTGCACCATCATTTGTACTCTATCTATCAATATAAGAATTAGATGTTGACAAAATATATAAATCTTCTATCCTCTTATCAGTATATTCAATAGTCTATTTAATTCTTTTATATTACAAACAAATAGGAATAAAAAGTATATAATTTCTAACATTGACAAAAAAATATATTTTTTCATACTTAGAACATGATACACACTTTTCGATATAATATGATTATTATCTTTATATGAGAGTATGATTGCGTCTTCCTTCTCCACTTGGTGAATAATATTGATTGTCGTAATAATTACATCATTACATTCATATTGTATTATGATAATTACATCATAAATTAATTATCTAGTAATATTTGAAAATGATGGATGTTATGGCCTCGACTATAGCAGTTTCAAATATTTGTTGTCCTAAACAATTTTCTTTGTTTGTAATATATTCTTCTTTAATTTTAACACAATAAATTTTTTTTGATATAGCATAACTTAGCACATCTATAACACTTGATTATTTTTTTATTTATACCATTATTAGATAATACTGTAGCTTATTGTTAGCATCATCCTTCTCCTTTTTATATGTATTATTATTTTTCTTATTTATAAAAAGGATATCAACATCTCCTTACAAAAGTAAAGAGTCTCATCATTTGATGAGTTAAGGATTCCTTAGAAACAAGAAGATTTTTCAACTTTGTTGAGGATGGTTATTAAACCCGTCCTTAAATAGATGTAACACAAGAAATATATTTTTTTAATGATCAAGAATAAAATAATATTTTATTCATGTAGGGAAAAGAAACTTGTTTGAGAGCGATGTAGCTGAACAAAAAATTTTAAATTCTAAAAGTCTTAAAAAAATTAAGAGATTATCTTAGATAGTATTTGTCAAATCATTCTTTAAATGTTGAAATTCTATATTAATATTATAACGTATAATATTTCAATTAAGAGATAGAGATAGATCTATTTAACACAAATTCTACGTATAATGTTCTTCATTCATGCATGACATCTTCAATTATAGTATGTGTTATTATTGTATTGCCACCAACTATATCTCATAGATTTTCTTTATAGCATAGGATTTCAAATAAGCTTTTTAGATCTTATAATTAGTTATCTTGAAATATAGACTATCACTCTTATGACTCTAATACCATGTGAAGAAAGAAAGAGATCATATGTAAGTGTAATCCTTTCTCAAATAATAATAACAATGTATTACTAGCTAAGGTCAAACTAAATAAAATAATAGTAACAATGTATTAATAGCTAAGGTCAAACTAAATAAAAGGAGAAGAAGAAACCAGCAACAGTTAAAAAATAAAGTTATACTGGACTTATAAAAAAATATAATATTTATAAGATCTTAAACTATTTTGACTTGGAGCCCTATATACTAGACATAAAAATAAGCCCTATATACTTGGAACATTTGAGATTTGAATAGAGGTACATATATATATATATAATTTATTTATAGGCATCGAATAATAATTGAAGTAAAAAAAATTATTTTTAAGATTTTATCTAATCAATTTATTTTAAAAATAAAAGATTAATTTTTTTAAAAAAATAATACTTTTAAATCTGAAGACGCTGGTCCACGGTCGGACATGGATGGCCGAGCTGGAGTCGTGGTTTCCATCAATGGGACGCCATTGTCGACAGGAAGAAGCAAGAGCACTGTGGGCGGATGGGTGGTCCTCCAAAAGGGCATTTGGTGCGCACCAAAGTCCACCAACCTTTTCGTCGAAGGGCGCACACTCTGTGCCTCGGAGCTCACCTTCAAAAGGCGCCCCTCCTCCTCCTCCTCCTTCGCATGCCTTCCGGAGTGGAGAGCTGATACGGACCCGATGATCCCAGAATCGGGTCCCCAACCTAATAATAATGAGTAGATACCAAAAGCAGTGGCCTCCTCCTCCTTCCCACCATATAATTATCAGCACTGGTGGGGTGGAATCTCTTCACCAAGAAAGCTCCAACTCATCTCGACTCCACTTCTCCGTCCGTATCAGGTGCAGCGTACTGACTCCCATCTTAAGGGAAGCAGAAGACCATACTTTATACTTCATACCCCGTAACACGGGCATCTCGGCGAGCGCGGAGAGGAGACAGGCGGTAATGGCGGCACCCGGCGCGGTGCTGTGTTGGTGGAGGCGTGATGTCTTTACGATCGTTGGCGTGGGAAGTGCGGGCATGTGCGCACAAATCTCGTGCGAACGCGAGTACCGGAGAGCGTGCGGTCGCTGCGACCGGCGCGAGCTCGAGCACGTCCTCTGCGCTCTGGATTCCGCCGTGGCGTGCAATGATTAAGCAAGCCTTCGGTGTGGAGGCAGTCGCTGCCATCGACAGCACGGTGAGGCCCACGGCAACGTAGACAACGAAATAATGGATGGGGGCACCAACTGTTTGTATGTATGCCTCTGCCGCCCTCTTAATTAAGCTGATACAGGGAGGAGGGAGGGGAGGGCAGAAAGAAAAGGCACCACCTGCGCGTGTTTTTAGTTGGGTCTTTTCACCTAACGGTGCTGGTTTTGGATCGTGGGATGTGCGCGTGGCTTCACCTCACATGAAGATATCAATTCTGATCGTTAAATAATATTTACAATTCGAAATAATATTAAGTCTAATGAGTACTGTGAAATATTATCCCAATAATACAGTCAGCAGCGTGGATATCAATTCAAAACAATAATTCATGTAATATTTACTAAAATTAATCTACCCCTATCGATTAATTATCTACTCTTCCGACGTCGATCTTCATACAAGTCTTTCTGGGATAAGCGTTCGAGCGCACATCAACCCCCGAGCGAGCGTTCTATTTTTTCCCTAATTCGTATTGAACTTCTTACGCACATGAATCTAAATCGAATCAAGCTAATTTAATCATCATCGATATCACTTAGGTCAAATGAGATCGAATCGGACTAAATCGAGTCAACACATTGCTTACTTGATTTGAAAATACGATCCTTAATAGAAAGGCATTCACGTTTAATTTGTCATCTTGTCTCCACGACCCACCAACGTAAAGAGCACAGCCCCAACCAACAAAATTTTCTAATCTTAAAGTTAATCGACGAAAGGAATCCCAATTATACAATAGGCCTCATCGTGCTCAAAGCTTCGGCACGACTAAAAGCTCAGAATCTTTGGGACTCAACTGATCATAAATGATGACAGCTCTCATGATATGTTCATGTTAAATATTTAAGTCTAATTTAATAATTTTATATACTCTCGTAATTCTTATTTATGGTGTCCGGAAAGTCTTTTTAATCTCGAATCGATACTAATATCAATTGTTATAATTCATACGATACGAGAATTTAGAGAAATTGCGTGACCCAAAAATGTTCAAATTCAAATTTATACCTTACGAACGTAATAAATCAGGAGGTTTACAAAGCAAATTAAACGAACTCATCAAGTCATTATAATTAAAGTCTCCTCAATATATTCTTATATTTCATATTAATCATCACTGGATCTAAGTCTTTATGTCATGTCCAAATTTTATTTATGGTGCTCTTTCAATTTCTATTATTGTCATAGAATGCCAACCGGGGACATGTAGGGCGAAATAAAATATTTTGACAATCAATCCATTTCACTAGTAGGATATCACAGGGTCACCAAGATGGAGGCTTAGTCATCTCGCACGGGGCAATGATGTGGGAGCAACTAAGGCTTGTTGGTCAATCGTCCACTGGAGCCTATTTGAGTCGACCTAGTTAATCTCCATAGATGATGATTTATGAGTGATAGATTGGGTCTTCCTCTAATAGGACTTCAGCAGGATTGAGTCATAATCTCCCTAGGCATAGTTAATAAAACTGTGGTCGATTGTAATAAAGTCACTCCTATCTTATAAAGGAGTATGACTAGAGTTTAGATTAGCCCTTAGGGATTAGTGGTCGTTGCCCCCTTGTTGGGTTGGTTGGCCAGAGTTTCCCCCTGCTTAGGTCGATTATAGAGTCAACCTAATCGCCCCCTATTCCTATTAAGATAGGTTGGCTATAGGAGGGACAAATAGGTAATTTTAATTAGGCAAGTGCCCCCTTAGGCTAGGGTTTTGATCCCTATATAATGATGTAGCCGGCCCCTCACTTGAATCAAGCAATTATCAATTTTATTTCAGCCATATGCCGTATCTAGGAGGGAGAAACCCCTACAGCGTTCCAAGGGTTGATCCCCCTCAAGGATTAAAATATATAGGACTCCTTTTGAGGTCTTATCATCTGGTATCAGAGCAACGATCTTGCTACCCCTGTAGCCATCTCAGCCACCTCCACCTTCCCAAGCAATTCTCACAATTGCTACGACACGCGCCTCTACCTTCCACCCCAACAGCAGATCAAATTAGTCTATCGTTGCCCCCTGCGTTTGATCTGGAATTCTAGTGTATTTTTATCTTCCATGCCTCTTCAATACTATAACATTCCTTACTTTATACGTTGAAGATTTTTCCAAATTTTATCCGCTGCAAATTTTGTTCGTTGTAAACGTTATTATCGTTGCAAAGGCGAAACGCTGCAGAAACTTTTAGCTGATTATTGCTTCTTGAAACTAAACTTTTAATCATCCTTTTTGGCTAAAAATTTTATGCAATTTCATATATCATCTTAGCTTTCATCTAAGACTAATCTCGTGAAGAAACTCCTTCTAGATCTGGACTTACACCACTACGATTCTTCATTACACAGTACTGAAATTTTATAACGTAGAATCTGCCTTCCGTCTATTGACCTCTTGAAACCAAACTTTTGTTCATCTTTTTTGGCTGAAATTTGTACAAAATTCTCAAGATCAAGTTGGCTTTCATCTGGATTTGATTTCATGAAAAAACTTCTTCTGGAATTGGTTTTTTTGTGCAATCTTTGACCATCATGCAGTTTTGAAATTTTACGACGAAGGAATCTGACTTTCATCTTTTGCCCTATTTCCTTACTGTTATGCTGCCAAAATTTTGTCAAACTTTTTACTAGTATTAACAACATCTGAACCAAGGGTTTTTGCATAATTTCCTTAAACTTTCCTCTGGAATTTACGTCGAGAAGTCAACGTTTCTCCGACGTAAAACTGGTTCTCAGGATAGCACATCACAGCACTTCTTTTCACCGAACTCTATCAGATTTGAGTGCTATTTTTTGTGGGATTTTGGACTCTCTTTTCCTTATCTCCAAACCCTACCATCCTCACCAAAAATCCTTCCAAATATTACCCTAAACCGAATCCAAACAGCCCCTAAATCAGCCTACTTCATTATCGATCCACTTATCTTTTTAGCCAACTTTCCTTACCGAGACACCTACCTTTGTTGCTATCTATCCCATATCTAAAATCTATTTTCCTAACCTTCATCTACTGCTATCACAGTCCTAAAATCATACCAATTTATAGCCTAAACTCCATAAAATCGTAGCCCCAAATCTGCCCTAAACTGTAGCCTACTTCCATCCAAATCGATTCACCTTCCAACCGGCCACCCCCTTCTCCAAAATTCCCATGCCACTAACCCGACAACAAAAAAAAGATCTCAATATTACAAATCTAGAGGCATATACTATGGCATCAGAGGAGGCTATCGATGCAAAGCTTGAAGCCTTTGGAAACCGCATGGAAGAGAAGATGTGATCTTTTTTTGTCGAATTCAGCATTGGCCGATTGTTCAACCTGAGGAAATCACAACAGGGAGCAACTTTAGATCGACGAGATGATCCTTAAGAACATGGCCACATCACCTCTAATCTCAATAATCCATGCACGAAGGTTGACTTCCCTAGATGGGAAGAAGGAGACCCGATCGGATGGATCTCGCGCGCGGAGCGCTATTTTCGGTTCTACCGAACCGTCGACACCACACGGGTGGAGATTGCTGCCATCCACCTCGAGGGAGATGCTATTCAGTAGTTTAATTGGTTTATGCACACCCATGGAGGACTCTCTTGGTACCGATTCAAGGAAGGACTACTAGACCGCTTCAGACCAACCGATTTCAACAACATAGACAGACAATTGGCAAAGATTCATCAAACCTCTATAATACAAAAATACCAAACAAGGTTTGAGCGTTTATCTAACCAAACTGAGAATTGGTCTAAGAAACAACTTTTAGGTACTTCTATCAAGGGCCTAAATCCGAAGATCCGAGGAGAAGTAAAGGCGTGGCAACCGTACACTCTTATGGCGGCGATTTCCTTCACGTGTATCCAAGAAGAACAATTGAACCACGAGGTATGAAGGACAAGGGTCACTTCCCGACCAGCCATGCCAAGGCCTGCTACCCCCTCTACTGCCATCCAAGCCCCTGCACCAAAAAAGTTGACAAGAGACGAGCTTCGCGAACGATCGGCCAATGAGTTGTGTTGGCATTACGACGAACCGTGGAGCCGCAAACATCACTGCAAGAAGGGTCGATTCCTCGTGATTGAACCAGCAGAGGATGAGGACAATGAAACATCTGAAGAAGCTCTTGAACATAAAGAAGAAGCCATGGAGGAAGAGTCCCAACCGGCCAACTACGCAGTGCACACATTGGTCGACTATTCCAACCCGCAGATGATGAAAGTTGGAGGACTTCTAAAACAATAACTCATCACTATTCTCATCGACACGGGCAACACCAATAACTTCCTCAATAGTAAGGTTGCTGCATGTTTGGCGTTTCAAATCGAAGGTTGCAACAAGTTTGACGTAAAGGTCGCCGACGTCTGAATCTTTAATTGCAACCAACGGTGCCCGCGGGTGAAACTACTCCTCCAAGACCAAGAAGTGGTAGCTAATTTCTTCCTCCTACCAATCAATGATTATGAAGCCGTACTCGAGATCGAATGGCTCACAACACTAGGTGATATCTCCTAGAATTTTTCTAAATTAATCATGAAATTTTATTACAAAGGGAGACAGGTCACGTTACGAGGCAAGCGCGAGAGCCAAATTTTCACCGTTTTGTCGCAATAAATGGAGAAAGTTTTGCACAAAGCACATGGTAGATTCTTGATGCATATTCAGCAGCCATCTATGGGGGAGAACGTACAAAACTCAGATCCTAAGCTTACCCTTTGCCTGAACAAATTCGCGGATGTTTTCTTGGAGCCGCACGGGCTGCCCCCTAACCGGCCACATGACAACTGCATTCCTATTTTGTCAGGCAAACCTCTAGCAAATTTATGATCGTACCACTATCATCACTTGCAGAAGGACGAGATCGAGAATATTGTTAAAGAGATACTTGACACCGGGGTGATTTGACCGCGCTGCAGCCCTTATTCCTCACCGGTGTTGCTAGTGCACAAGAAAGATGGTACGTGACGGATGTGCGTTGACTACCAGGCTCTAAATGCCATCACCATTAAGGATAAATATCATATCTCATTCATAGATGAACTCTTGGACGAATTAAAAGGAGTCCGAGTCTTCACTAAATTGGATCTCCGATCCGGATACCATCAGATTCGGGTATGCACTGAAGATATTCTGAAACTGTATTTCGCACGTATAACGACCACTACGAGTTTCTGGTAATGCCTTTCGGACTTACGAATGCTCCTTCTAATTTCCAAAGCCTGATGAATGATATCTTCCGGAGTTTTCTACGCAAGTTCGTATTGATATTCTTTGATGATATTCTCATTTATAGCCCTACGTTTGATATACATTTTCAGCACTTACGAATTGTTCTAACGATTCTTCGGGAAAATACTTCTTATGTTAAACAGTCAAAGTGTAGCTTCTTACAACATAAATTGAAGTATCTTGGGCACATTATATTAGAGGATGGAGTGGTGGTGGACCCGACAAAGATCGAGGCAATGCAAGGATGGCCGAGACCTACAAACGTACAATCATTACGCGGTTTTCTTGGACTCACGAGCTATTACCAAAATTTTGTGAAAGATTATGGCAAGATCAGTGCCCCGCTCACGTCCTTACTGAAGAAAGACTCATTCTTATGGTCGGATAAAGCCTCTGCAGCCTTCGAACGACTCAAGGCAGTTATGACGATGACGTCGGTCCTAGCGCTACCCGATTTTGGCTGCACTTTGGTCATTGAAGCCAATGCGTCAGGAGTTAGAATTTGGGCTATTCTTATACAAGATGGTCGACTCCTAATTTACACCGAGTCTTTCCCCACACTTTATACGAGGTTTTTACAGGAGATACTAATTACTACCAAATTTAAAATATGGTTGGATACAGGTCCATGGCACGAAAGAGGAGTTAAACTAGAAGAATTATAATCCATGCTTACGCCAGATTGGGCTCTCATCATCCTAAACCATACCAGAGGACAATCACTATTCTAGAAGAAATATTGGCTATCATTAAAAGCTAACCATGTGGTAGCTCATGCAAGGAATAACTTCCCCCTGATAAACGTCGAAGTAGAAGAAAATTTCCTGAGAAAGATCAAGTCCCCCTTCATCTCAAGCTCCACCAGCATGAAATTCAAGCCTTAAGAAAGTGGTCTCCCTATTTCTTTGGGCCTTGTAAAATTGGGGATCATATTGGGGCCCCAACCTGGAGATCAGATCTGTGCACCACATCAAAATTACAGTTGATCCTCCAAGTATCCCACCTCAAATGAAAATTTAAAGATGACGACTCAGCTCAAGTTCTTCCAACTGACACCCAAGCTGATGAGGAGCTGAAGACCCGGTTCCATGAGTTCATGGAACTTCAGCCTTGAGGACAAGGCTGATTTTAAGAGGGCGGGTTTGATATGACTCAAGCATGGTTGAGTTCTAATCTCCCTAGAAGTAGTCAATAAAACTCTGCTAGATTGTAATAAAGTCACTCCTATCTTATAAAGGAGTATGGCTAGGGTTTAGATTAGTCCTTAGGGCTTAGTGGCTGTCGCCCCCTTACTAGGTTGGTTGGCCAGAGTTTCCCCCTGCTTAGGTCGGTTATAGAGCAAACCTAGTCGCCCCCTGTTCCTATTAAGGCATGTTGGCAATAGGAGGGACAAAGGGATAATTTTAATTAGGCAAGCACCCCCTTAGGCTAGGGTTTTGATCCCTATATAATGATGTAGTTGTCCCCTCTCTTGAATCAAGCAATTATCAATTTTATTTCAGTCATGTGCCGAATCTAGGAGGGAGGAACCCCTACAACGTTCCAAGGGTTGATCTCCCTCAAGGATTAAAATCTATAGGGCTCCTTTTGAGGTCTTTTCATCCTCCCACTTGGTCAACCCTCATGACCAAAATATTAGGGGAAAAGACATTACGATCATTACAAGCCGATCACCCCTGAAGACGGAGTGGCAGAGGTGGGATTATGGCCATTATAGGTCAGTTGCCCCCCAAAGATGGAACGTAGAGGAGGGGCACTACGATCATTATATGTCGATTGTTTTAGGTGATTCCTTCTCTTGGCAAGTATAAAAGCTGACCTCGGCGCTAGTCCAAGGGTCTAGTCTTTCATAGACTAACATTTTTGCACCATAAATCTTTAAAAAAAGTAACTTGAGTATTGGAGGGGTCGTGTGGGAAACACCTTGATGCCAACCTTTATGTAGGAACTCATCGACATGTCGAAATCCACCTTGACCCAATCTCATTTTCACCTCAAATACTCAAACTACACTAAAAAAATCATATCGGTATTACCTCACCCACCTCGAGGCCCAATCAAATACCTTGTAAAACTTTAATGCAGGTTTATCGAATGCCTTTGCGCCTTGAGCGCAGACCAAAATGAGCCGACTCATGATCAACGACACAATCTCATAACACAGGAAAAATATATTTTAAAAGGAAGATGAATATTTTTTATGGATAAAATTATAAATTATCTAAAAAAAGTCAAAAATTTCTCATTCCTCTTATTTTGTATTTATTATTTTAAGTCTAATTTATACAAAAAGTTGTATGTAGGTATTGTTATGGTTAATCTCATTTATTGACTATTAATAAAAAATCAATATTATATTCTATATCGAATTTGTAAATGATAAAACATATTTTTTTTCACTTTTCTAAGAATAAATATATGAGGGGGGAGTGAACAACATTTCAAGAAAAAGAATACAGATTTGTGATTTCTTTTGGAATCAATCCTTCTTTTTTTCACTTTGCCTACGTAAGAATCTTAATTGTAAAACAATTAAGATGTTCCTAATATTGATAGAAGATTATGAAAGAATAGGTGATCTGATTGGATCAATCATATATTTGAGTAGCTAAACAGATTGTGATTTAAGTGATTGATTGAAAAAAATCTTTTCCTAAAACTTATATAAATAGTCATGATCTCAATGAATAAAACTTATATCTTTCATAGAATATCTCTCAATTACATGGTATCAGAGCTCCTCTTGCCTTGAGCAAGATTTTCCCTCCTTCATCACTGTCTGATGATGGTAGTCCCTCATCTCTACTAATTTGATGTTATCGGTTTCCTCTTGGTGTCCTCTTCAACTTAGCTTGCCGACAAACTCTACTTATTGTAGTAGTAGAACACTGCTTCTACTCCTCCTTCGACTATTGTAGTAGGGCGGTGAACACCAATAGGTTCAGGAACTGGGTCAGGATCATAAACCACTAGCACTCCTACCCAATGCACACTAGCATGGACCCCGGCCGCATCGCCCATCCCGAGTCATCCTCTTTGTCATGACGTCGGAGGTAGACGAAGGTGTTTTCGCGGAGGACTTGATCATCCTTCTTCATCCACTGCCCTGAGTGTTGTCACTAACAAGCTCACCTCTAACCGCCATCCACACATCTTCCTCATTGGCGTATCACTAGAGTGGAGCAAAATTATAGAGGGCGAGCACCGCCCCCTTCCTCCTCACTATGATCGCCCATCACAGACTTTCCTGTTTCAGATTACGACCTCTTCTCCATCGACTACCACTCTCTTCTAGACTATCATTGATTTGCACTGAGCACCTGCTCCTCTCAACGAAGCTCTCCACCTTCTTCCTTCAGTGGCCACTCTTTGTCGTCACCGATCTTCTTCACCAACGGACTTCAAGTGAACCAAGCGCTCGCCTCTTCTACTCCTTACACCGACGATTTTTCTCTGCAATTGTCTGCTTTGACAACCTCCTCCTGCGCAACAGTTTTACTTTGCTATGGCCCACCGCTAGCCCCCTCTTGTTGCTTCTCATCATATTATTTCTGATTTGCAGAATGTATCCATCCACAATGACTATTGTGACAATAAAGATATTGTCATTAGTAATGGTAATAGAATTTTTATTACTCACACTAGTTTCACAACATTTAATTCAAACACCACAGTTTTACACTTGAAAATATTTTGTATGCACCTCACATTAAAAGAAATATTATTTTATTTATCAATTCTGCAAACAAAATAACACATCTATTGAGTTTTTTCTTGACTTGTTTCTTACAAAGGATTTGAGTATTGGTGGATCCTTCATCCAAGATCAAAATAAAGATAACATCTAAGAGTAGTTATCAGCTTCATAAATCACCCAGCCAACTGATCTTATCTTAGATGTTGCTCCAATCGATGTGTGGCATCATCGCTTAAGTCATCCATCATTCTTTATTTAACAATAGCTACTTTCTCGTTACTCTCTTTTAATTTCTAAATCAAATAGAATTGCAACTCATTTTGATGTTTGCCTTAACAATAAAAATCATAGACTATATTTTAGATTATTTTATATGTTATGCTCTAAATCATTTGAATAATTATTTTATAAAATCCCAAACCGTAAAAAAACTCAAAGTATTTGGTTGTTTATGTTATTATTGGCTCTGTCCCTATGCTTCACATAAGTTAACACCAAGATCCAAGCCTTATATCTTCATAGGTTACTCTTTTGAATATAGTGTCTTCCAAATGCTATGATTCTCAAACACAAAGAGTCTTTATATTACGTCATGTTATTTTTCTCGAGTTTATTTTTTCTTTCAAAACCATGGGCCTTCATCAATGCAAGCCACTCCAATAATTATTTTATTACACATAAAATATCAGGAGTGGATCTTTCAAATTAAGCGGAACTGAGATGGATCCATTATCAAATACAATGCACATCTAGTTTAAACATTCAACCCAATGATTAAACTAACAAAAATATGACTTATCATAAATTTAGTTGTTACTCAAGGCAAGCACATACGCTAACTAGATGTTAACAATACTTTCTTATAATGGGTCTTAACTGAAGATGTCTTTATGTAGCAACTTCTTAGTTTCTTTCACCCTTAATATCCAAGCCATGTTTGTAAACTATAAAAAGCTATTTATGGACTTCGCAGGCTTCGAGAGCTTGATATACCGAGCTGTGTTCATTTTTGGCATCAAATAGCTTTATCAACTTCGAGTCTGGCACCTCATTATTTTTATGATAACAAAAAGAAACTACTATATATATGTTGGTATATGTTGATGATATTATCATTATAGACAATAATTATATGAAGATCAAGTAATTTATTAGGCAACTAGTAGATGATTCTCCATCAAAGATTTGGGAACCTTAAGCTGCTTTTTGGGAGTAGATGCAATATTCACATCTTTTGGATTGTTCATATCTCAAAGGAAGTGCATTCAAGATTTACTATCAAAGATGAATATTATACGATGATAGTTATATGATATCAAAGAAGTTATCACACCACTCTTTCCTACTGAATCACTCAAATTATATGATGATAGTTCTACTGCGGATCCCACATAATACTGATGTAATTGACTCTTTACCATACTTGTCTCTCATATGTCCAGATATCTTATTTGTAGTCAATAAATTATTATAATTTATGCATCAACGCTCTATTACGCATTGGTCTATAGTAAAACGAGTCTTGCACTATCTAAAATGACTCTCAATCATGAATTTTTTTCTTCATAAACACTCTTCACTTCATCTTTATGCTTTTGTCGATGCTGCTCAATTGAGTAGGCAGTATTGATGATGAAACGTCTACATTAACCTATATTATCTTTCTTATAGCAAATTCAATCAGTTAGAGTTCCAAGAAATAGAAAATAATCGTAAGATCCACCACTAAAGCTAAATACCTAACCATCGTCACCATCATTGCAGAACTTAATTGGGTCACCTATCTACGATAGGAACTTGACGTTACCACCAAATACATTCCTACAATATACTACGGTAATATCAGTGCCACCTACCTATGCGTCAATCCAGTGTTCTACTCACGTATGAAACACATTGCAATCAACTTCCACTTCATTAGATATTAAGTTATTAGATATCAACTGTGTTTTTCACGTACATACTTTTGATCAACTATCGGACTCCCTCACAAAGTCTCTTGCTCGTCAAACATTTTCATTACATCAATCTAAGATGGACATCCTTGATAGAAGCTCAATATTGCGAGAGCATAATAGAAGATCATGATTGAGTCTATTTCCTTATATCCTTAATCAATCTATGATTTGAGGATCAATTATGTATTTAAGTAGTTGATCTGATTACATGATTTGAGTGATTTATTAAGAGAAATTTTTCCTTCAAAACTTGTATAAATACTCATTACCTCAATGAATAAACTCATCTCTTTTATAACATATCTCTTAATTTAATAGTTATCACTCTATTAAATAACTCTATAATCAATTCGATCTAACACTATACCATTTTGATTGAAAAACTAATATAGTTAGATTCCAATGAGAAACTAATTATCTATTACAAAAGAAATGACTCTATATAATTAAAATATAAAAAAATTAATCATAATTTTATAGGTTTTTTAAAGAGATTCGTGATTAAATTTTTAAAGAAAATAGCACCCTATTTTTGTTTTTCTTTAATAGTGCCCTTATGATTTTTTTAATCTTATAAATATTCTTTTTTTTTTCTTTTTAATATACATACTTATTGTTACCTATGTTCTTAGACGTTGTTGCCCTTCTTTGCTCGTTGTCTCTTATACGAAGTCTTACCTTGGACCCATATAGCATAGGAAGAGTAAAAGAATTATCTTCGCTATGAGACTTTTACCTTAGCACGAAGGATGAGAAAAAATATAACTGACAGACACGAAGAACATAAAAGGACCGAACGAGCACAACAGACGAGGAAGGCATCACATAAAGATCACAAAATCACATAGTGAAAGGAGGGTGGAGGCAACAAAAACACGAGTATTCCATAAGAAAATAATAATAATAATATTTATGAGATTAATAAAATATAGAATACCATCTAAGAAAAATAAAAATTGGAGACGCTATCCTGAAAAAAGAACTTTTACACAAATCGGCTAATTATCTTCCATATCAACCAAATCTAATTCGAAAGATTTTGTATTCTTTTTAGTTCCCGAGGTTTTGTTTCCATTATAAATAACAAACGCGTGAGAGCCTTTTGGTTTGTTGAGTGAGCACAGGTTCTACCGCCTCCTTCCCCCCTTTTCCTCTCTCTCTCTCTCTCTCTCTCTTTATTCCCTTTTCCTCGCCTGTAATTTATTGTTTTCTTCATCCTTTCATAGCCAGAGGCTCGAAAAAAGGCGACAAGAGAAGAAAAGGTCTCGCCTTTGCATCTCAATCAGCTTCTTTTCTTCGAATTCAGTTCTTCCCTCCCTTCCTCTTCTCGGTTTCGATCGGTGGGCAGCGTTTGTAGGGTTCTGAGATCCTCGGTGATTCGTAGCTCCCTCAGGTTTCCAAGTCAGGAATCTCGAAGACCATTTGGTTCGGCGCCAGATTTAATGGGCCTCTTCGCTGATCCATGAATCCGAGTGTTGTTCTTCTTCTTCCTTCTCCCCTGGATTTGTGTTGCAAAATACCAGTTTCGAATTGTGAGCCCATGATGACGGGATCGCGGATGGAAGCGACGGCGACGGCGACGGCGACGAGCTACTCCAGCTCAGGCTGGGTCCTCGGCCAGAAGAGGTGTGGGAGCGGGAGTTGGACACAGGAAGAGAATAAGCACTTCGAGGACGCGCTGGCCAAGTTCGACGGGGACACCCCGGACCGCTGGGAGAAGGTGGCGGCGTGCATCCCGGGGAAGACGGTGGCGGACGTGAAGAGGCATTACCGCCACCTCCTGGACGACGTAAGGGAGATCGAAGCCGGGCGGATCCCCTGCCCCGGCTACGCCTACAGCTCTTCTTCCTTCACCTTGGACTGGGAGCAGAGTCATGGCCTGGACGGCTCCAGGCAGCAGCCCTACTGCATCAGCGGCAAGAGGTGTGGGTTGAGGGCACCCGATCACGAGAGGAAGAAGGGAGTCCCCTGGACCGAAGAGGAGCACAGGTGTGTTTCGAATAAGATGCCATATTTCTTCCTGTGCGCATCATCAATGTCCTCTGCTTGTTGCAGGCTCTTCTTGCTCGGCCTCAGGAAGTACGGCAAGGGGGACTGGAGAAACATCTCCCGGAACTTCGTGACGACCAGAACACCCACCCAAGTGGCCAGCCATGCCCAGAAGTACTTCATCAGGCTCAACTCCGGAGGCAAAGACAAGAGGCGGTCGAGCATTCACGACATCACCACCGCCAATCTGCCGGATGTCAAACCCCTCTCCCCCTCTCAGCTATCAAATCTCTCCGCCCAGTCTAGCCCCTTCTCCGTCATCGTCGACTCCAACCCACAGACGGTAGCAGACGTGAGCCGCTTCATGCAACACCAGTTGGGAGCGGCACCATACGGTTCGGCGCAGAGTGGCGTTCTCCATGACTCTGTTGTCTGTGACAATGCATCCTTGTTTCAGATGCGGTCAAGCCAGCATCACCCCCGTGGATGAGGTGGTGGTGCTTGGAGAAGTTGAATGGAGCTTGTGGTTACTTCTCTCTTTGTACATTCTGTCATTTCACATCGTATAAACCAACTATGGCATGTTAACCATTATGCTGCAAAATTGCTATGTGCGTTGGTTCTTTTGCATGTGCTACTCCAAGCTACTCGGAAGGTATTCGAGACTGTGATCTCTCTCTCTCTCTCTCTCTCTCTCTATATATATATATATATATATATATATATATATATATATATATATATATATATATATATATATATATATATATATATATATATATATCTGTCTTTCTCTCTCTCTCTCTCTCTCTCTCTTGTCAGCATCATTTCTAATCCATCTGCAATTCCAGTGTGTTGAGTTAGTAGTTCACAGTGGCTAAATATCAAATTGTCTTTGCTCGAGTGTAAATCCATCATTCTGTGTATCTAAATCGTCGGAACAGATTTGACAACAGAAAGAGGACAAAATGACCCAAATAATAAGCTCAGATTTGACATGGCTGGACCAGTCCCCACTATCATGTATTTTTTTTATAAGCTGTTCATGATGGTAGCATCTCTCCAGCAGCACTAAAACTATGCAGCCTATGGTGGTGGTGAAGTTGGTCGGAAGAATCCCAAGTACCTTAAATATTTCCTCGAAGATTTAGCTATTGGGTTTCATCGAATGCGCAGCATTAGGTTTAAGCTGTAGTCGGAGGTGCCACTGTTGTTACTGCCGTGCGGTCGGTGGGGGAGGAAGTGACTTGTGATGATGCATACCTCAGAAACAGTGAAACCAAAAAAGCAAGAGGATGCAGGGGCAACAGGGGAGGCCATCCAGCTTCTCTTTGCCAGGAAGAAGAGAGAAAACTAGGTGCAAAGCTTTTTGTGCAAGTTGCGGAGAGGGAGAGGGAGAGGGAGAGGAGAGGGCACTCACTAGCAGCCACTTTATTCTAGTTTGATGTGCCACCGGGTAGATTGAGACCACAAAGCGTGAGGCGGAGATCTTTTATACTTTTGAGCAACTTGTCTTTTTCCACAGTATTCTGATTCCACCAACTTGCTGCAGTGTAATTATGGGGGTTTAGCCAAGTTTTACAGGAACACCAGTCTCCGTACTCCATCCATTATTGCCTTTTGCATGTTATTTGCTGCAAGGAACTGCACAACGTTGGTCCGAGAAAGGGGGCCGTTGGTTGATGAACGAACGACCAACAAAATTGAACTGATGAACAGTATGATATGTGTCGCGTGGATGCAGCTCGCTCGTTTTGATCTCTACGTCTTACCATCATTATATATATATATATATATATATATATATATATATATATATATATGATATGATACGATGAGATTTTTTTTATTTATTAGTGAGTTATGAAGTCTCGACAAGTCGTGCCGTGCCGGTCACTGTAACCAACAGTTTGTATGAGTCCTGCCGATGCCACGCAGCCGTACCAAATACCAATCATTTGTTCTTCCACTGCTTCGAGTGTTACTGTCAATCGTCGAGTCCTGCAGCGGCAAAATATCTTGTAGGGTTTTTTATTTGTTCCTCAAGAAAATACCTTTGGACATTAAAATCCTTCACAATTTGTTTATAGGACTCAAAAAACTTCCCAAGCAGTCTGTGCTCCTACAAAGTTTAGATCTTACAAGTATGGCAATGGGAAACTTGATAGATCACATCTGACATGACATGAAATTAGCCACTATAGAACTTCACCACCCGCCTACATTTAAATCAAAAACCTATATATTATATCACTTGCTACACTGATGCTACCATCCCTTCAAGGTAAACCTCAAGGCAAAAAGTTTCCATTCAATTACTTGTATGATTCAGATGGATAGATCTTGGAAGGTACCTGAGGTCCAAAGTTAGCAAGGAACCCAAAAGGCATCTTCATCATTATGGTAAAATCACTCGATAGAAATTCTTCATGATTCTGAAAGCAAAATCGTCGATGAGAACACTTTCAGACGATTCGGGAGAGGATTTGCAACAGAATCAGCATTGAGACAAGTAATGAACAATAGATTTGGCAGAACTTCTGTAGCAGAAATCAGCACTAACACAAGCAAGTAATACTCGAACTCGCCTCAGCCAATCAGAAGGCGTCAAAGTCAGCAAAAGTACTTCCATTTATCGGCTTACAAAGGAGAAGACAGCTTATTAGAGTACTGGCTGCTCGAAATATCAAACTGATACAGACAACACATATAGACACAATCATCCCCAGATCCACATCCATCGTAATAGGCGATATAGTAGGACAAAAAAGAAATAGCAAAGGAAAACAAAAGGCACCATATGTAGGATTTCAGGCTGGATATAAAGGAATTACTGACTCTGAGCAGTCTGTTCGTTTTCCAGCAAGGGAGTAGTAAGCAAGAATTTGAGCCTGACTCTCTATATTACCTGTCCTGACTTCGGTCCTTTTCGGCGGTATAAATTCGATGTTCCAAAAATCACGGGCCATGACCAAAAGGTCTCTCCCGGTAGGGGATGCAACGTATCCCTGCACCCATAAGTATCTCAAAGAAGGTAGCTGCAAAGCTGCCATGGCTAAAGCACGCTCGCTGAAACAACAGCTCCTTAGTTCCAACTTTTGTAGCTGTGGGCATCCTCGTGAAAACAGCATCATTCCACGGTCAGATTCCCCTACATTACCCATCAGTATCCACCGAACATTGCTACTTAACTCACCAATGTAACCAAGACCAACATCTGAGAGACCTCCAGGTCTCAGATAAAGAGCAAATCTCCTAAGCTTGGTGCAACCTCTCAGCAGAGCACGGACACCATTGTCAAGGGGCAAGTCTGTTATCCTCTCTTCTCTGTCAAGTAAAACTAGACGAAAATCACAAAGGTTTTTGCTGAAAGTGCCAAGACATTCTAGAGCTGCATTTGTGATATCAGAGACATATACTGCCAGGTATTCCAATTCAAGGCATCCCTGTGCTAGAGTCGATAGACCAACTTGAGAAACCCGAGCCTGTTCATCCTCTAGACCTTGTTCATCATCCCCTCGCTCTATTCTGAGCCTTCGGAGTTTCTTACATGTTTGAGCAACCACCTCCAATCCTCTATCTCCAATCACATCCCTCACCTATCAGGGAAAAAGAGTTAGATTAACCTCATCAGACCAAAGGCTTACAAAATGAAGTGATGGCATGAGTTCTGGTGTATGATACCTCAAGAACTTCTAGATTTGGACAACGTTGGATCAGCTGGCAATGATCCTCGGTGCTGAGCAATGTATACTGCAAGTCCAGTTTCTTAAGTGCCGCAGCAAATGGAAATAATATGCTCATTTCATTCTTCCCCATATAGATGAGACCTACACAGCATAGCCTGGGAGGAAACTGGATCTTCTTAAAAGTATTGACCTCTCCGAATTGATCATTGAATGAGCCCCCACCGAACTCTTCCAATGCCGTTGCAAAGCGGAAAAAATCAACTAAATCATAGATGTCACATTCACTGATCTTTAAGGAAACCAAGTACCTGCAGTTCTTAGCAAGTAGCTCTAGATCCTGTGGTGCAACTCTAAGTTCGGTCATATAAAAATTCAAAGTCTCAAGCACAGAATTATTAACAGCAAGTTCATGAATCCATTTGTCATTATTCTCAGTAATTGAGCTTTCTTCCAAAAACAGTGTTCTAAGACATCTGCACATACATATTAGTAAACCAGATCAGTTGAATCGTCAGATGATGGAGGGCACACCAAAAAATAATCAGTTATATCAGAACGATATGTTTTCAGAAGGTCATTAGCACTAAAGAAATAAAAATGCAAAAGTATGCCGTTACTTGCAGATCAATCTGATGATTCTGATCAACTAAATGTTGATCATGAAAAGATGCCTAAAGATCCGCTTGTGAATGATGGTTTTGCAGCAACTATTGCTTAGAAACAGAGCTAGATTATATGGTTCAATGGTGTTGAATTAATTGGAACTTATCGTAAAATGGCTGATAAAGCGTGTGTGTGCGCAAGCGGGTTTTGCCAACACAACATACAATGGCAATGTATATATGTTAAAAAATGTACACATAGATGCATTTTTTTTGTGCCCTCATTATTTCTTCATTCATAAAGTTATCCTTGAATGTTATGTCCATTTTGGTTGGATTTGATTAGATCATGAGGTCATTTTGGTTGACGTGGTGGTAGTTAGGGTTTGTATTGATAAGCTGAGGACTATCCGGAGATCAGATTTGTGCCATTTGGTAACCAAAGAGGATAATCTTCTTCTGTTGATTCTTTCCTCAAAATGGTTCTTTCATGGAAAAAATATATAAAATCTCCAGCTTCTCCCTTCTCTCCATGACAACTTAGGCAAGATTGCTAAGGATGGAGATGTAGATAGTTGGCGCCTGAATTTGAGGAGTGATTCAAGTCAGGGATCATTCTATCTTACAATCTCTATTGCATCGTTCAATTTGGTATCTACTATTGTTGTTGACATGAAGGACTCATTAAACTAATTTCTTTTTTCATCCTTTTCATGTCGATTTTTGTTCTTCACAACCTTTGATCTTTGCAAGAACCTATGGTTTTAAGATACTTTTAAATGTCAATTAGTCATATGGAAATAAATCAGTGGGTAGACGAGAGTAAAGGTGGGGTTCAACAATGAAACTTTTTCGTAACTCAGACTCTATTAAAAATAAAGAATAACACTGACTGAATATAGTTGAAACAAAACCAGCCACAACAACCTACAGCTTAAATTTTGAGACAAACTCTTTTACAGGACACCAAATAATTAGGTTATGGCTCATAAAATCGTCCAAAGATAATCCAAGTAGATTCAAACTAAACCATTACTCTAACTATACTGTATCTCAACAACTGATCTAACCAAACTCATTTTAACATCCAATTGTTACTAAAAAAGATTCTTTCATGGTTGATCTAAGTAGCTTTTGGTTGCATCAACACCACAAGAAATATGATCAGTGTCCTTGGAACAAAAACTGATTCATATGGCAAATATGGTGTTATCTCTACCATAATGTCAAGAAATAAGGCAATAAATTGCAAACAAAGAAATATTCTCCATGGATCAATTGTTTTAAAATGGCAAGATGTTAAAAAGGGAACAGAAGCTAATGCAGTCATTTACGATATCCCAAATTGTCATTATGCATAAGGTTAGGGGATATTTACATAAATATTTAATTGGCTATGAAACTGTAGCATGTAGAATAAACATGTGACACAGCTAAAATATTCATAGAGACTACCTTCATTTCCTGGAACATAAACTGTACATGGCTTGTGTACCTATCATCAACGAAACTGCCCATTTAACCAAAAGGTATTTAATGCATAGAGTTATGTACTTCAACATTTAATTAGCACTTTTGGAACTTCAGATAGAATAATTTGGATACTGAAGATACCCTTAAAAGCTCAGTCTTGGCTAGGAAAATCAAGAGGAAGATTGAACCTCAAAGCAGAACTCAACAGAATGTATCAAAGATTGTTTTATTGGGACTAACAAACACAAACTTGACGACATAAGAAAGATGATATTTGTGATAAAGAAATTGCAAGGGTTCTAAATTAGAAAAGAGAAATAAAGAAATAATCTGGAGGAACAATCAAAATAAATCTGGAGGCAAATATATTTTTTGTCATGAGACCAGGATGTACAGGAAGTAAAAGATTTGGAGAAAAAGGGGCACAAAACTGGACCAAAAAGAAAAGATATGACTATTAAGAGGTATTTTCATGTGGAAACAAGTAATCTTTTTGTTGATATCTGGCCTAATTTGATTTGTTTTTGAGGATCAGCTTAAAAGAGTGTAATCAGCACACAGGCAGCAAGAGACAGCCAAGTGCCTATAGTAAGGTGTGATCGAGACACCAAATGAATGCTACGCATGAAAATATAAAGAAACATTTGGAAGAATTATCTGGAAACTTTTAAAAAA
This sequence comes from Ensete ventricosum, assembly GCA_029747655.1. Lineage (NCBI taxonomy): Eukaryota > Viridiplantae > Streptophyta > Magnoliopsida > Zingiberales > Musaceae > Ensete > Ensete ventricosum. Next base: position 10,467,346 of record JAQQAF010000005.1, read on the forward strand.
AATTAAGGGGATATCAATTATTTCCTCGTGTTTCTGCACATTTATGGCACCTCAAGTTTGAAGAACCATCTCAAATTGCCTTGGATGGCTTTCCTTGAACATTTCCAACCTATACTTACCGATATCTTTGCAAATAATGTTTTACAAATCCACTAAAGTGCATATAATAATGGACACTATCAAAACCATTATAAATGATAGCTCTAAAGGGAAGTTAACAATCCCACCAAATCCTTCTTAATGGAATAGATATCAGCACTGCAAATTATTACAAACTTTTGTTATAAGTTATAGTAGGAATTAACAGAAGATAACAGCTTCTATTGGCAAATTATATCTATAACAATACAAACGGTGTACTAATCTCGATTCAAGTTACATTTAATTATCATTTAACGATCCAAAAAATTTATTATATTATGTCACTGAAGAGTTGAATCTCATCAATGACTATTTCTCCTGTTTAGTGTCTGCTATTTTTCCCACTACCCAACAAACAACCCCACCCCCACCACGAAAAGAATGAACAAAAAACTATAACACTGACTAAACAGAAAGATCACAAGTAATAGCAGATACCAATTTTCTCAAGATATTATGCCACAAATTGACTAAAGAATCAGGTCCATTCTTATAACTCAGTGGAAAACATGTTTACACTTGTATTTTCATGATTTACAACAAACAGCTTGGAGCTGGCGGAGTTTTAGTGCAAAATAATAAAGAAATAAACACAAGATACTGGGGTACAGCATGGTTGAGCATATCCAAGATAACACTCATCCTTAATTCCACTTGAACTTGGCCTATGAACCAGAGATTCTTGTTTGTGCTATCACACAAGACTATAAATCAAGTAGCATAATTATGCAAGGATTAAAGTTTTGAAACTTTAGATGTTACAGGGAACACATAACTAAATTGTTAATTAACTGCTGTTTGTCATAAATAATTGTTGCTCTGAGAATTATTATCCAATGGAAGATAAATAGCAATCTTCCAATAATGGACAGAACAAATTCTTCCAAGTTTAAAGCATAAATTAGGGAATTTTATCTACTTGAAGGTGCTTTGACACATAATCTTAGTATCTTAAAGGAAACATGGCAATCACATCATGGAATTAATGCCAAGTTCCTTACAAAAAAGATGAAGCTGAATGTGCTAGTGCAATGGATATAGAACATCAGAATCATGTCAAGGTACATGATTTGATATGTCAACTATATGTTCCAGATTAGTCACACCCACTTTTCTCCGGAAGAAAGTACATTCACATTTGACAACTACTTCAACTCACAGAAGTTGGATCTTACTACTAAATCCAGTTTATGAATACTCTGCGGCATCATAGACTTAATAAATTTAAACCTCCGAGAATAACGTAAATTACTACAGTCAAATTTATAGGGTCTACAAGTTCGGTTCTTTCTTCCATGAATCTTACCTTGCAACCAATGTGAAAAAAAGTTCACAAGTTCCAGAAAGGAATTTTGATGACAAACATATGTATAGGTACTCATCTAGGAACCGGCATCAGAAAAAGAAGAGGAATTGGAGAACAAAAACATCATATTAGAATACAAGATTCACATACTAGCTCTTCAGGCTCTTGATTCTCAAGACAACCAAGATCAAGAAAAGAAACATATTGGTTTTTTGTTAGAACCTAACGCACTCCACTCAACCGTATCAAAATTTCATTCCGAGTTCCAATTTTCAAGGAAACAGGTTGATGCAAACATGACCTTTCACTCCACAGGGCGGGCGTCGGTCACAATTGTTGCAGGCTGTCAAGCACAACTAAAAAAGGATTCACATAGATGTGCTCGAGCGTCATGCACTTCTATCAGGGCGACAATAAACAGATGGAAGTAAGCTAAAATTTCAGTCAACCAAAAAGCTGTACCTGCAGGAACGCGCAACGAGAAGGAGGGCATCTGTGGAAAACCCAGAGCACTTGTCGAGCTTGAGCGACTCGAGCATATGACCTCTAGCCTTGACCAGGACCGTGATATCCTCGTCCTTGACGACCATCCGCCGGAGGTGCAGCGACTTGAGGCAATTGAAAGCCTCGGCGATCTCCCTGACCCAGGGGCCCGCGTAGCCGCCCCAGTCCTCGGGTATGAGGTTGAACATGGCGGCACGGGGCTTGCCCTTGAGCTTGAGGGACTCGAGGTTGGGGAATCTCCGCCGCAGCCGGTCAGGGCTAGTGGAGTAGCTGATGGCGATGGTGACGTGCTTCCGCGAGAGGGCGTCGATCTGGTACCACTTCTTGCACACGAGCGAGACGGCCTCCCTGTCCCGGGGATCATCCATGTACCCCAGCACGAACTCCAACGCCAAGTCCGATATCCCGAAGCTCATCACCCTGCTCAAGCTCCGGTGCGCCATCCCGCCCACCCAACCTACAAACCCAACCAAGAAGAAACCACCTCAATCACCAGATCCGCGACGAAAAACCACGAGCTGAAGACTCCATCGATTCCAGCGGATCAAGTTCCTCTTCCTCCGATCTCAGTGCTGAAGAAACAACGAACCACAAGAGAACCGCGAAGGCTCCTCCCTCTTCTTCTTGTAAAGAAGCCGAACAAGGAACGGGCGACGCGACACCTCAGCTGGGGGTACCTGGAGGCGGGGAGGTCGTCGGGGCGGCCGAGCCGTCCATGTAGCGCGACGGCCGATGCGGTCTTCACCGGAAAGTGTCAGCCCTAAAATCAAGTGAGAAATCTCTGGTTCTTGTTGTGTGTGTTTGTTGAGGAGGAGGGCTTGTGGCAGTCGCTCCGCTTAAAAGGAGGCGAGAATATTTAGATGGAGATAGAGGGAGATGAGGTTAACGGCAAGAAAAATATAAGTAGTCCTAATAATCTACGGTTCCTCGTAGCAGTAATTGGCCCCCCTTTGGGTTGTATTCTTCCGCAATCAACAGTTGCACTTTGTCTTGCATACCGGCGGGTGCCGCATGGGGGTTGTAGCGGCGACCGCGGCTGAGGTGGGTCCCAGACATCTAAGCACGCCACGTTATCGGATCCAATCCGACATGCTGCTCTCCTTTACCATCGGATTATCCATCAGCAAAGGAGACTCCCGCCCGCTCCGCCGACCGCAACAAATATTGTATATTAATTAATATTGTACGAAGGAAAAAACACACACAGCTTTAAGAAGGATAATATAATAAAAAATTGGTGCTGAAGCAGGGACGAGAGTGGGAGCCAATGGTGCATGCCTAGATTCTCCACGACAACTTGTGAGCGAGCGGCATCCTTAAAATCTTCGATCTGATGTGTGTGGTCCACCGGATTCCTTGGTGCTGAAGAATACATAGCTGGCGATTAGATGATGAAATGCCCGAGTGAGACAACTTTCCACCTGTTCTTTGTGTGTTGTCCATCGATGTGACCGACAATTACTGATCATCCATCCATGCATCACAAGCAGCGTCTCAAGTTAGCATCCTAATGCTGTTTAATCCGACTCTCTGGGCTGCCACACTCTAGTTTAAGCATTACACAAAGCTTCGAGCGGTGGTCCATCTCTCGGCGAAGCTATGGCTGTTCGCTGTAGCTTTCGACAATGATGTGTGGTGCACATTGATGTGCTGCGGCTGCGACCTTGGCATTCTCTCAGTCAAGTCATCTGCACCGCATCACAAATCATGTGGTAAGAACGTTGCCGGGTAAATCTCTCTACCTGGAAACTCTGCAGAGTAATGAGATCCGATCCGTCGGTCAACCCCTCGATTACGAGCGGAAAAAGAGTGATCCGATGAAGCCAGCGATAGACACGATGGTAGTCGATTGACGGAACTATCAGGAGTTGTCAGCCATCGGTTAGCGAACCGCTTTTGCAGGCGAGTGAGTACAACAGATGAATTGAAAAGAGACGATGGGTCATATTCCGATGATCTGTCGGGACCAGAAAAGAGAAGATAAATCTGGTCGGATCCTCAATCTTTTATTTTCCAGATTAAAGAAACACCGTCGAACAAACTGCAAGTCAATGCTACCATGAAGGGCAGTTGATTGGTTGGGCTCGAAGAGGACCAAGTAAAAAAAAAAAAAAAAAAAAACAGAGGACTTGAGGTAAATCTGATGGTGTGACAGGAGGAGGAGGAGGAGGAGGATGGGTAGAGGAAGCATAATAAACGACGGGCTGGAAAACCACGCGACCAAACTAATATGGCCAGATTCAAGGAACCACAAGGACCGGAAAGCCAAATGATTCCCCTTGCGGTCAGATTCGGGGTCTGATGCGGTGAATGCAGCGTAGCGGAGGGACGTCGAGCCGGACGAAAAGGGCTGCGCATGACGCGTGCGTCCACGTTCAATGAATGGTGCACCCATTTCTTTATTACTGTACTTGATTCAACCGGTACAATGTACTAGTAGTCCCTGAACCAAAGTTGATCCATCTTTACTGCCAAAACAAATCATTCTGTGGTCTTCATAATGCGTGTAACCTCTGTCCCTTTTTTTTTTTTTTTCCTGGATAGGTGTGTGTCGTACTGGACATATGATTGATTGGTCATAATATATTAATATGTGATTAATTTCCAATTGGGTGTCAACTAAGACTTTAACTAATGAGTGTTTGTTGTTTCATATTGGGAAAACCTAAATCACAAAGGGTGAATGTTGACACAAGTCATATACGAACGAACGCATGCACATCTCGATTCATTGAATACGTTGTCTATAAATAAAAAGGGCCAAAATCTGAGGTTACTTGTCTCTTTCATATTGCAGTTGTAATCCGTCCGTCGCAACTATTGAAGTACGCTAATGATATCATGCAACATGTTGGAGATTTTTCTCGGTCACGTTTCATGATCATTGTGACATGTCTACCTCATAAAAGTTTCGTCTCCATCTAAGACATAGGAGGGTTCCTTCCGGTCATCACAAAATATAAGATGGTCTAAGCAATATAGAAAGAGGATAACTATATAATAAAACATAAAATTCATAATATATTATCTACTATATAAAAAAAAGTTATGTGTATTCAGAAAAATCTTCATCTAATCGACTAGCATACCATCGACGAATTCAATATTTGTAAAAAATATCAATCTCTAAGTAAAACTATACTCACATTCTCCTATCTTCCTCCTGTCGTTTCATTTGAGATATCTCAATTAAGTTTCTCTCTTAATTGGACTCTTTTTATATTCGCCACAAACCATAATCATAATCTATAATATATCTTATTTAATTAAAAAGTATACTTTATTTGAAACAAGTATTCAAAATTATATAATATATAATATATCTTATTTAATTTCGTCGTATACAAAAAAGTATTCAAAATTTAAAATAAATAAATAAAATTTATTTGAAACAAGTTTATATAATTTGATTTTTAAAATTTTAAAAACTATTTACACACTTGAATTTTAAAATAGGTTAAAAAGTCCAATAAATATAATAATACTACATTATGTCTGACTAGCAACGCGAGTTATAGAGGTTGCATATCATCAATGTCATATTTATTTTTATGTATCATAATTTATTAAGATAATCTTGTCATCACATTCAACTATAATCTGTACATACATAACTGTGAACATGATAGCAGAAACAATTAACTTTAAGTACGTAAGTAAGAATGTCAATTATAGTGTCCATTCAAACTTGTATCATCATATCTTTCATGGGTTACTCACAAACTCAATCACAAGAATATATTATTTCAAAACATTTAGGTTAGAAGTCTGCTGTCCTAGAGTTGTTAGTTGCATTCCAGTATAGTATAATATAGTAGGGCGGTTTGTACTTAATCCCATTCAAAAGACTAATAGGGATGCTAGCACTTGTTTGTAGAATGAGAAGTAGTAGTCGGCTCCCTATTTATGATTTGAAATCATGTAAGCAGTAGATTGTATCTTACTTAAGAGCTGGTCTAGTAGTTGTTTGTCTGGTATTAAATGATCTATTTGCCATAAACCCTAGTAAGTTATGTTCACGAGCACTACATCTGATAAGGGGAAACATGGGACTGAGCACCCACACAAACAGCCTCAAATACAGATGCAAAAGTATAGTTGTTGCCTTGACCCAATTACTATTAAATAATAAATGGATCAATAATTAAATAGTGGAACTCAAGTTAGTAATAGACATTAGATATTTTTACTCTTTTCTTCTAACCACCAATTACTTTATACCATAATACATAAAGATGCAATATTACTTATCATTTTTAAAGAAGAAAACTAATATGATATATCATAAAATATCAACTTCTATTATTAATAATATAATAATAAATTATCCCTCTGATTGATATAGATATTAACTGTAAGGTAGACTTTCTATTATCAAAGTAATTTATAAAATCAATACTTAAAAATTACTATCATTTCAAGCTGATATAATTTTATATATGCGAGCATATAATCATCCCTTTTAGATATTTTTTTTTTAACAATCCTTTAATATTTTTACTTATAGGTAACTCGAATATCTAACCAATATTTTAACTGTAAAACTGATATTTTGTTCTGACATGAGCTTGAGCATAAACTTCCAACTACGTATATATAATGAAATTTTATTTATCTGATTCTTTTCAAATTATTTTAAAGCCCTTGTTTTGACTAAAATTTTATTTTTATGATTTATTTAATAAAGTTATATATTAAATATTTTTAGAGCCCCGTCGATATATTCTGTGATAATCTTAATAATTATTGAGATATATTAATGAATATCTCAATGTCAATAATATAAGATGTCTAATTCATATCAATCATCTTAAAATTCTTGGTGATAAAATTATTGATATTATTAGTACTACAAAATATTATCCTCGTATAAAACTAATATAATAAACTTGCTCTCACTAATCTTGAGGTATAAATACTGATCAATAATATATTTTTTAATTTAAAAAAGATAATGATATAAAAAACTTTATATATCATTACTAGAAGCTTATTTAAGGTCATAAATAGATTCATAAATTTACATACTAAAATTTATATTTCTTTCATTTTATCTATGAATCATTTAGAGTAACTCATATAAAGCTATATCACATCTATGATATAATTAAAACTCATAATGAGTCACTAGTGTCATGACGATTCTTAATGAATTCATTTAAAACTAAATATCTCATTATGATCGATGCATTAGTAAAAATCTTTAATTACAAGTCTAACCATTATATCATTCGACGTTATCAATCACATTTATATAACACTCTTCTTCTTTAGCTATCGGGCAATTCTAGAAATTCATTAAACACTATTCCGGTTATTGATTTTAACTCTTCTTTGAGTGCATCAGATTACCTTTTAAGAACCGTTACCTTTTATGGCTTATGAAAACAATTAGGGATCATTTTGATTCTTATATTATAATTAATTATTGTAAATATATCATATAATAATCATAAATAACATAATTTATTTTCTTTTAAGATATTATCAAAACTATCAATTGTAGTTGTTCTACATGACCATTATCGACGATATCAATATTATGTGAGAATTCAACAATATTATTTTATTATTTATTATTATTAAATTATTTAATAATTTGAATAAGAATAATCTCTCAAGTAATAAAGGAGTATCAAATTATACCTCTGCTATATCAAAAATTAACTTTTTAGATTTTCACTCTCATTAATTCACTATCTTATAGGAATCTTATATTACTAAATTTAACTCTCCTCGTACTATAATTAGGACCATAAGAAATGCACCACTTTTAACCGTTTTGGATAAATCATACTGAATATATGTATCATACTTTTTCAAGAATCTAACAAAAAAATTATAATTGAGTTTATTACAAATATCATAAAAATTATCATCTTTGCCGGATATGATAATCTTAACTTTTTTATCTAATTATCTTTTGATCACATTTATGTATACTTCAAAGTATCAACTGAGACTTTATATAAATTAGATATATATAATCATATCTCGATAGATTATCTATAAGGTGATAAAATATCTCTCTTTAATAATATAAACATATAGATCAACCCATATATATAAGCATCATCTCAAGAAATTTATGAAACTATATTATATGTTAATATTTAATTATGAGTTCATTGTAAACTCAAGATTCATATTAATTCTATATAAAGTATCATACAAAATTCAGAGGTTAACTTTTCTTGAATCGTACTAAATTTACAATCACTAAGAAATAAATAATATTCTAACAATTCTAAGTAAAGAACCCAAATTCATAAAAGTGCAAGAATATAACATGTATCCTCAAGATCCATCAAATAAATCATCTCTAGGCATAGGCAATAGATACAAACTATTATCTCTTTCGCTTTGAGATGATTTCCTATAATGATGAATATATCATTCTCTTTTATTTTTCATAATAAAATGAATATTTATTATTGGTAATATTTATTGAAACATCAAAATTAATCTATCAAGTATTAGAAAATAATTTCTATAATATTTGATTTAAATCATACAAAGGTAAGACTTACTTATTTTTCTTTCAAACTAAATCTTATCGTTCATCTTCATATAACTTTCCTTTCTACAAAAGTAGCGTGAAAAAATTTCTTCAATGAGTGTTGGTCTTCTTCATATAACTCAGGTGACCTACACTTTAATTTTCTTTTAATTTTACTCATTCCTTAAATAGTACCCAAAATATTATGAGTCTTTTCTATTTTAATTTTATTTTTTTCTATACACATATGCTAGTTGAATCATTTAAGTTTCAATTATCCTTAATTAAATTTTAAATGAGTCAAACTAATAAGAAAAATAATAAATTATGAGAAAAAACTTAATTACAATCATGCTCAATATTCTTGAGCTTACAGTCTTATCAGTTATATTGAGGATATAATCTTAAATTTCTAAAATACTATCATTTTTTATCGATTCTTCCATTAAGGTGTCAGCTAATGACTTATAAGTAAATTTAAATTAATATATAAATATTCTTATATGTTACTTATAAACTATACTGAATATATGTTCCTTTTTAATTAATTTGATCAATGTATAACTCACTCAATACAAATTGTATTTGCTAAAGCCATTTATTCCAGATAATATTATTATAAGGACATTTACAAGAATATAATGATGGAAGTATCATTGTAATAATATAATATTTTTAAGTTTTCAATAAATATTAAACTATTGATAGTATCTCTATTTCACTTTTGGATGAAATATTAATATATCTGGTGCTCACACAAAATTATTTATGGAGGACTGATACCATCCTTTTGGAATAGTGTTGTTATCTTTGGGTATACTTGTTGAATCTCGGATATTTATGGAGGTGTGTTTGTGATCCAACCCATGTGTTGGAGAGAAGTGATGCAGGATTAACTATGATTAGGAAAATGTAATGCAATTAAGGAAGAATATGTTATTGGGCTGGAGTCAAGATTGGGCATCAGGTCGGGGTTCGGATGATGCAGCAGGAGCTCATCGGGAGTTCGCTGAAAGGAGATTGGGAGCTCACTGGGGGTTCGTCGGAAGGATGTCAGGAGTTTATTGAAAGATCGATTAACATGTTGGACAACGAAAATTATGTTTGTAATTGTTTGTCTAAGTATCATGATTAGAGTTAATTTTACTAACTCAATTAGGGACCAACAGAGTCTAATTTAGGCTTAACTTGAGCTTATGATAGAACTCATTTCATTAACCTGGAGAAAGATCAACATAAGATATGCTCAGGTACAAAATAATACTTAAAAGGTATTATTTTAGGTATCTCGATGATGGTACCGTTAATCATCAGTTATGGTACCATCGTCGTCCAGGTTTTGGGCAACTTTCAATGATAGTATCATCAGTGCCGACAGTACTATCACTCGTACCTAAATTTTTTGAGAAGTTTTGAATTTTAGCTTCAATTTTTAAAGTAAATTGGGGTCTATAAGTTAATTGTCATTTTCTCAATACCTTCAGACTTGTGAGTTTGTGAATCTTATTTGGCAGCTTCGATTCTCATACACACGCAGTCAGATCGATAGACTGCTGTATTGGTGTCCTTTATTACATTATTATTGCGTTTGTTCTTGCCGAACATGTTGTCTTTTTTTGTGTCAATAATTCAAGATGATGTTAGAGAAAACATCAATATGTTTGTAGAGTGGATATTCCACATCTTGACCTCCGGTTCACTGCATTCAATTCTCACGAGATGAATCTAAAATTAATTCTGAGCACCTTAGAGAGTTTAGACTCTAGACTTGGTGCATAGATAAGTCACAAATTTGCATTGTCATAGATATGGTTAAAGCATTTGCCTTAAACTTTTTATATGGTCTATAGTTGTCAATATTTTCTTCCTCTTAATGTCTTGCTGCACTCAATTGCTTTGCTTTGAATGCCTCTTTGTGATGTTGAGTGGTTCTTAAAGTTTATAAACAGCATCATGTTTTCTTTTCTTTTTGTTCATAACTAACATTTATTTGTGATATAGTAATTTAGAGTTTATTGCTAATGTTAAATTAGTCACTTATTGTATGCTCCAATGTGACACTTATATTACATTTATTATTTATGGCTAACGCGATGCAGATTTACATTTTAATTGAAATTTACTGCTCAAGAATTAATTAGCTTACTTACTTTGAACATTTATTAGTTATTTTCACATATATTTTAATAGATCATGTTATACGTTAATTGAGATTAATATACTCGTAATAATTACATGTGCTTGATTCTTTGAAATTCAACATATTTGGTAGCACATTCAACTTATAATTGTCTCCTATTTATCTTAATCGTCACATATAATTCATGAGGTTAAGTTAATTCTTTTTCTCAATAACATTTGGATTGTGGGGGTCATTGTGATATCAAAATATACAACTTTACTCTCTGTTATGCATGCATATATGAAACATGTGATGCATGTGTTGCGTAATACAAAATCATCATGAAAACAATATTTTAAATACCATATGCAATATCATGAGCAGATTGTTAATTCCTTCACATTAAATTTTCTAATAAATGTGAGGTTGTACGTATCTTATTTGTACATTGAATTTATTTAATACACATAAGTATTTATAGTCTTTTATTTTGATATATGAAAATAAAATTATAATGTCATTAAAAATATACTTTTATGAAAATTTCAGATCACAAAATATCATGTGATGCATAAATAAAATAATGTTTTGCATATTAATAAAGTATTTGCAATATGTTGCTTTCTTAATATGTCAAATTTTCTTACGAATGTGGGAGCATTTCAAATTTAATAAGGGATGTAGTGTTGATAATATCATGTGCATATTTATGAATTTACTTAATATGATAATTATTAATCATATTTATTATGATAAATTATAAATGTTTATATTTATATTAGCTTGCTTGTTGATTGATAAATTTGTTAGTTATTCACAAATTTAATAAGGGATGTAGTGTTGATAATGAAAATATTATTATCCTAATATGATAGAGGAGAAAAGTTAGTTTTAGTGGGCTTTTTAAACTCAACTTTTTGATGAGAGATTTTTTGAAAGAGGTTGAATATGATGATAATAAGTTGACTAATTGACCAATGAGTAAATTAAAAACATATAAATATATAAATGGTATAAGATGAGTATAACTCTGGAGGAATCACAAAGCGATAATTTTTCATGAGATATGACTTTACACACATCATCATAGCATATGAGTGAATATATGTATACACAATTTCTAAAAACTCTCACGAATAATCAAGCATAGCGTATGGGTAATAAATCGTAACATCAAGTAGATATCAATAATGTGTTTGTGATACTTGAAGTCTATCTAGATCATAGGAACACAATTCAAGATCTGATTTATTCCGTTTTCTTCAAATGAAAACTATTATGAAGTTTAAGTCCTTAAAAGACACTATGGGCACGAACAATTTATTGTAATAATTTTATTATTATAAAAAATAAGATTTATGAGGATTGTTTAGTGACTTTATTTTTAATAAAATAAAAATCCCAAAAGTTCTTATTTCTTTTTTTATTAATTATATTAATCATCCCTTTTATTATGTCAGTTATTTTTCTTAATTTATTTACTAATTTTATGATATTTATTGTTTATGATTACATATACACATGATATCACCATTGAGTCATTATTACTCAAATGATTATAGATTCTTCTCTTATATATAAAGAAAATATTTTTTACTTGTTATGATATATATATATATATATTGTATAACTAGGATAGCGATGTGAGCACTGAAGCACATTGTTATATCAAGTGAAATGTATCCGACAGATGACAATTAAATAGACGGCGACAAGTGAAAGCGTACGTAAGAACGACTCAGCAGGTGGAGGAGCACTTCATCCAATGCATCTCTACCTGCCAAAAAAAACACTTCCGCTCTTCAAAATTAAGAGAGTTTTACGTACGAAGAAAGAAATCGAGACACTTTCCACTTGCCAAATAGCCTGTTCTAACTAACTCAAAGTTTCATGCTTAGGCTCAATGAAGCTGCAACAAATAATTTACATATAGAATCATAGTGGCTTATCACAATAAATAATATAATTTAAAATTATTTGAAGGGTTTTCTTGTTATAATTATCAGGAATTCAGAAATTGAATTCCATATTATGAGCAGAAACGAATGTGTTGTTTGACGTGGACGGACGGACATTCCTGTAAATTGAATTGAGATATTAATCAAAATTCCAATTATTATTTTAATTATTACTGAACGTTTCAAGCTTTTTCGTGCGTGTTGCGTACGCTTATGTCTCCTGCGTCGGGACACGTGTGAGATGATCCGAGAAACGTGAGGGGGACCATTGAGCCGGGCCTGTTTGCTACTGAATTCGGCGTTCTTCTCGTGCCGGGCCGAACCAAATCCGCATGCATGAGCCGGGCCGGGCAGGGTCGAGTCGCGGACCGGGGAATCTCACTCTCGAATCCGGCCCAGTTCTCAGCCGGATTCGGGTGGGGTTTTGTGCGTGTTACGTCGACACCGGTTACAGATACCAACATGTGTACCGAAGAATACCTTACATCTCTTTCCGTGGGGCCCACGCGATCAAGTGTGTGGAGTGGGTTCTGCCGAAACAACTGGCAGCGCTCATTGTTTCCGAGCACGGGAGGCGGACACACGTGTACTCATATGGATGGCCAGACTCGGTGGATAATGCACAGAAATCGGAAGTCAGTCTGCTTCACGTCTTACCAGGTATGGGTCCCAAGGGCCCCATCTTTTCTGCCAATCAACAGACGTGTTATCCGGGCGTAGCGTTTCGAACGCCACGAAAGGTCGTGCCCTAAAGAGGGGGTCTCATCCACATCGGGCAGCCAGTCAATTACATCTCCTGGCTGTCAATCTCCTCTGTATTCTCATCGATTCCTCCATAAAAGAAAAAAAAAAATTCATTTTTTTCCCCCTCTTGTGTGAAATTTTCCAATCGCGATAGCATTTAGGGTTTCCATAAAAGTGTAAAGTCCCAATCTTATTTTTGATTCTCGTTTAATTCCTTTGCTCGGTCGAATAAGGCATGGCCGCTGCAGCAGCAATAGAATCCTTGGCTCCTCGCGGTCTCCGCCCCAAATCCAATCCCCATCCTATCGCCAAAGGACTAGGAAACCGATCGATCCTCCTCCCATGCCGGTCGCGGGAGCGCGGCGGGGAGCCGGTTCGATTTGGCCGTAGCGTCCGTCCCCATGGCCATGCCTTCTCCTCTATCCCCCGCAGCAGCAGAGGCTGGTTGTTGGGCGAGGGATTTGACGCATTGGGTGTGCTTCTGAAGCATCGGCGACGGGCGGTGGCCACCCGCGTCCGGGCTTGCGGTTCCTGCGAGCAGGACACAGATTCGAACGCCAGCTCCAGCGACGGTGCCACCGAAGGCCCGCAAGGCAGCAGCGAAGGCGTCAAGAAGGTCGCTTCCCATCCGTCCCCTGCCTCTTCTCCTTCTTCGTCGCCGTCGTCGTCTTCTTCATCTTCTTCGTCTTCGTCACCTCGCCGGGAGAATAAGTGGAAGAGCCGCTGGTGGAAGGGCTCCAGATGGCAGTGGAAGCCGATCATCCCCGCCCAGGAGATCAGCGCCCTTCTCTTCCAGTTGGGCATCGTGATGTTTGCCATGCGGCTGCTCCGGCCAGGGATCCCGTTGCCTGGGTCGGAGCCGAGGCCCCCCGCTACCTACGTCAGCGTGCCGTTCAGCGACTTCTTGAGCAAGATTAACAATGACCAGGTTCGAAAGGTGGAGGTGGACGGGGTCCATATCATGTTCAGACTGCGGCAGGATCCTGGAAGCATGGAGGTTGAGGCTGGTGGGGAGAACCGGGCGCAGGAGGCCGAGGCGCTTATGAGGAGCATGGCCCCGACGAAGAGGATCGTGTATACTACGACTCGCCCTGCAGATATTACGACCCCCTACGAGAAGATGCTCGAGAACCAGGTTGAGTTTGGCTCCCCAGACAAGCGTTCTGGTGGTTTCTTGAACTCTGCACTGGTAAGCATTTACGTTTCTGGTTCTGGCATAATATGTGATGTGTATATAAAGCCTCAATGCATCTGCAATTAAGTTTTAGTCGATACCTTCAGACTTAAGGCCATGATATGTACGATAATGATTCTGGCCAATTCCATTGCATGAGTTCTTGGCTAATCTTTCCTGCATTACTCTTCAAAATAATTTTTACTCGATACCTTCAGACTTAAGGCCATGAATCACTGAAGCTATTTATTTGTAAATTCACTGATTTTGTCACACTTGATGAACTATCCACCATTTGGTATAATTATCATTATGAAGACCATCATCAATTACTTGAAAGCTGAATGTGTTATTTATATATTCTGACATGAAAAGGAGAAACAAGTGTAAGTGTTTTCAAGAGACTAAAGTAACATTAACTGTGAAGCATTTGTTTCTGGTGTTTTGGCTCTGGAGAGAGAAAGATAATTAAATAGAATCCCCATCATAGTGTATATTCCCTGATCAACAAAATAGGATAGTTAAGGTAGCTGCAAATTGTGATGCTTAATCTCCTCCTTGCAGTCTGTAAATTTTCTGTGTTTTCATGTGTAGATGGTTATGTCCAATTTGAACGTTATTGATATTAGGAAACTCTTACTCTTTACAGATTGCTCTATTCTACATTGCTTTGCTTGTGGGAGCCTTTAATAATTTCAGAGTAAGCTTTTCCCAAGTATGTGCTAACCCATTCCTTCTTCCTCAAAGTGAATTGCACAACGTCTTTTTGGGTTTTTTCTGATGCTAAATATTCCTTTTCAGCATACAGCAGGCCAGTTAAGGAGCCGTAAGACTTCAAGTCCTGGTAGTGCAAAAGCACCTGAACATGCAGATGTGGTCACTTTTGCTGATGTAGCTGGTGTTGACGAGGCAAAAGAAGAGCTGGAAGAAATTGTGGTATGCCAAAAGTTTTTGACAGATTCAGTATCTGATATTGTTGTGTATCGGTTCAGAAGGAGCTAAGAAAGTACTTTTCCCATCATCCTAATGCTCAGGAATTTCTTAGGAATCCAGACAGATATATACGTCTTGGTGCCCGGCCTCCTCGAGGGGTCTTGTTGGTGAGTGGCATGTGGAGATAGATCCCTTGGCATTACTCTTTGAATCTTGTACTCGTAAACTTTTTTATAATGATGGATTCTTTTAACAGGTGGGTCTTCCAGGCACAGGTAAGACACTACTGGCAAAAGCTGTAGCCGGAGAAGCAGAAGTACCCTTTATAAGTTGTTCAGCAAGTGAATTTGTGGAACTATATGTCGGTATGGGAGCCTCCCGTGTGCGAGATCTCTTTGCGAGGGCAAAGAAGGAGGCACCATCGATCATTTTTATTGACGAGGTGATCAACAATCAGTTAATGCATGTCTAATCTGTTCCAGTATCTATACATTATTTGGCATTACAAGCTATGCCTGTTCTTGCTCATGCAGATAGACGCAGTTGCGAAAAGCCGTGATGGTCGATATCGCATAGTTAGCAATGATGAACGAGAGCAAACACTCAATCAGCTGCTCACTGTATGATAATAGGGGCCAGCTGTCTTTGGTTATCATCATGGGCTTTTGTTGTTTTTGAGGATAAAGTACTTCCATGTTACTTTTTCAGGAAATGGATGGATTTGATAGCAATTCTGCTGTTATTGTCCTTGGGGCAACCAATAGAGCCGATGTGCTGGATCCTGCCCTTCGTCGTCCTGGCAGATTTGATCGTGTAGTTATGGTATATGAGATATCTGCCAATGCCATCTTAGAATGTTTAAACATCCCACAGTTTGACTAAATATGTTATTTCCTGTTTCCATTCGCAGGTGGAAACTCCTGACAGGCTTGGAAGGGAGACCATTTTAAAGGTTCATGTTGACAAAAAAGAGCTTCCTTTAGGAGATGATGTGGATCTTAGTGAAATTGCATCCATGACAACTGGTCTCACTGGGTAATAACAACATTTGGCCTCATAAGTCTGTAATGACTTAATCTGTTACCTTTTTGATGTTTGGTTGTTGAACATTGTGCAGAGCAGACCTAGCAAATTTGGTGAATGAAGCTGCTTTATTAGCTGGGAGAGCAAACAAAGTTGTTGTTGAAAAGATTGATTTTATCCTGGCTGTTGAACGCTCAATAGCTGTATGTTTTGTACCGTTATCTTTTCAAAACCTAATAAATTATGGAGCAATTATCTTCTTGCTTCTGGCTATCTTTTTCTCCTAATGTTCCAGACCTGCTTGGCTTTGCTCTTTTTAAAAAAAAAGACTGATTTCCATTCATTACCACTAGGATGCTTCAACAAAGACTTGACTATGCACTTCAGGTTCTCCATGTTTCAGAGGATTTCTAATGATACTCTTGAGTCAATTTAAGAATGTGTTCTTTATTTGAGATTCAGTTTGTGTATCTGTCTACCATCAATTTTGGTTGTCCACTTTATATTGCCAGGTTTTGCTACAACTTGTTTTTTATTCTTTTATTATTTTATTTTAAATTTATTAATGAGGACGCTCATATCTTCTTAAATTTGGTAGTGGTCTGTGAGGTTTTTTGATAAAGAAAAGCTAGGATCTAACTTGTGTCAGCATGATTTCTCACTCTCAAAATTGCTTTATCATACTAGTTTTTGCTTCTCTAAAGTGCATTCATCAGAATGTAGCTCATTCTGATTGTCAAATGTCATTAACATATCATTTCTCAAAAGAACTTTTCTAGAGGGGTTGGGAACCAGCTGTTTGATAAACTTCATTATTTTTGTATGACTTATTGCAAAGAGGAAAAACATAATTATATTGCCTATGCATTCTCGATGTCATTGCCTGAGAACAAATTTGGTTCTTCTCTTGTTTACATTTTACATGACAACAAGCTGCTGGATTTTTGAGTTCTTGGATGGGCCTTTGCTTGTCGTATATATGCTTTTTTGTTGGATATCTCAACTCAGATGCTAATGTTACCAAAACCGAAAACATTGACTCGAAATGATGGACTCTACTATTCAGCTCTTATATGTATCATCTTAAGGTTTTGTAAGATTTTTAGCATCAGATCTATATGCAACTTTATGGGAAGAGTTGTACTTTTCAGGGCATAGAGAAGAAACATGCAAAGCTGCAAGGATGTGAAAAGGCTGTTGTTGCTCGACACGAAGCTGGTCATGCAATTGTTGGAACTGCAGTTGCAAATTTGCTTCGTGGACAACCACGTGTGGAGGTTATTTTAACTCTAAATTCTCTCTTTCGGTAACTGTAATAAAGAACTCGTCAGATTTCTCCATTTTCCCGTTGTCAGAAGCTGAGCATATTGCCAAGGTCAGGTGGTGCATTGGGTTTCACATATACCCCTCCTACCACTGAGGACAGATATTTGCTTTTCATTGATGAATTGCGTGGCCGCTTGGTCACTCTTCTGGGTGGACGTGCAGCAGAAGAAGTGGTTTACTCAGGCCGTGTTTCTACTGGAGCACTTGATGATATCAAACGTGCTACAGACATGGCTTACAAAGCTGTAGCTGAATACGGACTTAATCAGAACATTGGTCCAGTGTCATTGGCAACATTGTCTAGTGGTGGTCTCGATGACTCTGGAGGGGCAGGTCCTTGGGGAAGGGATCAGGTTGTCTCTTTTATCTATTTTTAAAAATCTCTTTTTGGCCAATCAATCAGCAAGAAGTAACTGGGGCTCTATATTTAGGGGCTTCTTGTTGACCTTGTGCAAAGAGAGGTAAAATCACTCCTGCAGTCAGCTCTTGAAGTAGCTCTCTCTGTTGTACGGGCCAATCCTACTGTGGTTGAGGGTCTTGGAGCTTATTTGGAAGGTTCATCATTCTTCCTTTATCTTTATAATTATGCTTTATTACATTTGTGCTGACTGCAGTTGGCTAAGTCGAATAACATTTGTGTTTCTTTTATAAAATAAATTTTAGCCTAACAAAGTTCTAATCTGGTACATATTTAATTATCTTCTTATGATGTGTATATCTTACCTATGCCTTTGCTGTGTGTATCAAATTTTCGGAATGTGGATTTTGAATCTGACGAGTCTAAAGAGTAAAGACAATGATTCACTTCACATATGGCCTTTGTTTATATCCTATGTCAACTGCTCAGTGCTCCTATTGAAAGGTCTGTCACAGGAAGTATCACACTAGATTAATATTACAAGCTAAATTGAATTTTGATTCCAGGCGTTACCCATTTTGGGTTGCAATTACATAACATTCTTCTGCTTTGCTGTTTTGGTTTGGAGTGTAAAGTTGGAGCAACACCAGAACTGCATTCTGAGGATAATAATTAGTCCTTTACTAGTTCTGGAAGGTCCTGTAATAGATAACATGTGGGTAGACATGCTGGTATCTGTTTTTAATGTAGCAGAGATGCCTTCAAGATGTCTTTGTCATTTATATTTGTTTTCATATTCCTCTAGTGTAAGGTGCTCATGATTGTCCTCAGTATTTTAGAAAATGCTTTGATGATATTGAGCAAGTCTATGCAAAGAAGCTTTTGTCTTAGAAATCCTCTTCCTTATCTATATACGTCTCCATTTTGATGGATCATACTGTGATATCGGGTTACATGTGACATCTTAGCATCAGCATCCCTGATGTGTCGATTTAATGTGACTACAATACATTGCAAATTTGTTTTTATTTTGCTCATCTTGCACTAATTTGTTATTGAAATATCTTCTCTCTCCTATTTTTGATACAGAAAAAGAAAAAGTGGAAGGTGAAGAGCTGCAGGAGTGGTTAAAGTTAGTCGTTGCCCCTGTAGAACTGACAATGTTTATACAGGGGAAGCATGAAGACCTTCTCCAGCTTAAGGCAGGTTCCTGATAGTAAGCGTTGTTCCTCCACAGTTAACGGGGAGAAACTCAAAGTTTGTCTTGCCAGAAAAGCTTTTGCCCCAAAAAACACTTGAAAGGATACCATCTCTTGTGCAATTTTCTGAAACCCTGTTTGCCTACAACTCGCCCAATGTTTGACTTATCCAAAGAAGTTCCCCAACAATTATATAACCCTTATGAGTGTACACAGACCTATTGCCAAACAAAGTCAACTACCTGTAATCTAATATTGATTAAAAGTCTCGCTTCATCCTTTTTCATGTGAAGACCTAGACAAAGAAGATGTGCCTGTACATTTTGATGGCTGATCTTGTGAGATTATGTCCTGATAATTAAGTTTTATGATACTGGATATCTGTAACTTATTGTACATTAATGTTCACTTTGTTCTTCTGTTCATCGCAACTCCACAGACGTATTTTTCAAGTGTGATTTGTCATGATGAAAAGAATGCTACTCACAGCCTTAAATTGAAATTCGTTCTTTGCATTATTTTATTATTTATATTATTGCTCCATCAAGTATAATTATTAGGGGGTGTTCAAATTGAATTTGATAAATTTCACTGAATCGATATCAATGGTTCAATTTTAAAGATTATGAATGTTTTTTTATTGAGATCCAATTAATTTTAATTCATCAAATATCAGTTTGTTCCGATTTAAATTGACTCAAAATCAATTTATTTAATATATATATGTTTAAATTATTTAAAATTAGACACAGATTAACCACCAAACTGAACGGGATCGATCGTATCAGGAGAAAAAATGGACGGCTACGAGGGAGCTTTATCAATTCCCCGAAGAATAATCCGCGTAGATTCTGTGTTCCAGTCACATATCATCCGTTCAAAAAATATCCTCCTACCCCTATGGCTTTCGTCGTCTTCTGTAGCTCGCCTAGCCGAGCGAGGCCAGATATTTTCCCTTCCCTTCACGGGATCTCCCTTTCCACTCCGCTACTCTCACTCCTCTCGCTACACGAATCACGCGATCCCGAGTCCGTCGGGGAGCTCTCTCCCCGCTGATCTCGCACTAAACTTGACGTGGCATTAGCAAAAAGGTCGGGCGGGAGATGGGCTTGGCGTGGTGGCAGCAATCGCAGCCCCACAAGTAAGAGATAGAGCAGCGAGACGATGTGATAAATAAGGAAGCACAGGCGAAGGCTTTCGTTGCCCTTAACCCATCTCCGATCGCTCTTCATCGCTTCCTTCCTTCCTTCCTTCTACCCTAACGTCGTTCTGGTACGGCATCCGGTATGTGTTATCTTGAAATTATTTCCTTTTATCCTAGGGTCATTGTTGCATCTGTAGATTAAATCCTATGCACGTTATTTGTTTGTCTTAATGCGTTGCATGACTGCGACAATCAACATGATCCTAAACGTCTGACTGTGCGTGTGTTTAAAGAGCTTTTTGTTTGAGTTGTTATAGGATGATGTAAACTTGAGCTCTCAATTGAGTTGTTATTGATCTCTCAATAAGGAACTGAAGCAGAGCTATTGCAATTCACGCGACTGGAAGACTTGAATTCTTGAAAATAACAAAAGAAGGCTTCAAATAATTGACAAATACTATTTTATTAATCTGTAGCCGTAAGCATATCATAAGGTATGCTTATGTGTAGGAATTGCTCCAATTAATGCACAAGGGCATGTAGGACTACAAACTCGGAAATGAGTTTTAAAGATCTCCTATTAAGACATGACTATGAAATATTCTTGCTGCACTTTGTATCTCTTGAAAGTAAATTATAGATACTACCAGTTGTGATTCTTGGAATGGGTCAAATAAATCTGAAAAGTGCTGAATACAGTGGAGATATCACCATTAGTTATCAATTCTCTAGTTCTAGCCAACTTGGGTGGTTCTTTTCGTACAAATTCTTAGATTCATTTTTCTGTTTACTTGTGGTGCTTGATGCCTTGCTGCTAAAGATGAGTAATACAAGAGGCTATGGTTTTTCCTGTACATCTTTTTCTTTAACACAGTCAGTTTGGCTTTATTTTTTTGGTTTTTTGATCTAAGATATTTTATCTACTTGATAAAGCATACCACTATGTGGAGTTATCTTCTATTTGGAAAGCAGAACCTTATGGGGTGCCTTTTAAATCTATGCAAAAGACATGAGTTAGCTACTTGCTTAGGCACACCCATGGAGTCAGTGATTTCAAGTTTGATAAAAAGAAATATTGCAGTGTATGTCTTTTTCATAATACAATGCATTTACCAGATTTGTTTCCGTACTCTGGATCTAACAGATGACATCTGTACAACTATCTCTTGCCTCTGTGGCAAGCGCAAGAAATTGCCATGCCCCTTCCAATTTGCCAAAGTCTGCTCTTTTACCTGTATTTGAAGTTATGGGTCATACTTCAAATATATGGAACAAGGATGCGTGCTACAAATTCAGTTTGAAGCCTAAAGCCACCTTGACCTTTGATCATTCAGTTGCTGAGTCAGCAAAACACAAACAGAAGAAGCACACAATTGATCCTGCTGCTCCTGATTTTCTCCCACTTCCTTCATTTGAAGAATGTTTCCCAAAGAGTACAAAGGAAGTCAGGCATGGAAATTTTCTTTCAGATATATATATATATATTCTTTTATGCTTCTAATGAAATGTGAACTGCATCATTCTTATGTAATACACCAAAAACTGATATTCGACTATGTAGGGAAATTGTTCATGAGAAATCTTGTCATGTCCTCAAGGTTCCTTTCCGACGAGTCCATCTATCTGGAGAGGACCAGCACTTTGATACGTATGATACAAGTGGTCCACAAAATATAAACCCACGGCTGGGTGAGTGCAACTTTAAGTATTTAGCTAATGCATTTTATTTTCAATATCATGAAGTTAAAATACTTGATAAAGAATTGCATTACAGACTCATGGCACAATGCTTTTTCTGCGTGATAATTGTTTTATTCTGGATGAATTGACAAGATCACAACAACTCTGATAGGTCATGGAAATGGGCTCGACTTAGTCCAGAAAGAAATGGACTCAACTTAGTCAAATATCTTTTGTTGCTGTTGCTGATTTTCTCACATTAGATGCCCGCATGATGTTAAAGAACGTTGTTTACTAATTTCCCTTTATTTTTTTAACAGGACTTCCCAAGATCAGAAAAGACTGGGTCGAAAGGCGGGAGCAATTGGGTGCACCTAGATACACACAGATGTTCTATGCCAAACAAGGGATGATAACTGAGGAGATGTTGTTTTGCGCTTCTCGTGAGAAGCTTGATCCAGAGTTTGTGAGATCAGAGGTTGCTCGTGGACGTGCTATAATTCCATCCAACAAGAAGCATCTGGAGTTGGAGCCCATGATAGTTGGGAGGAACTTCCTGGTTAAAGTAAATGCAAATATTGGGAACTCTGCCGTGGTGAGCAATATTGAGGAAGAGGTGCATAAGCTTCAATGGGCAACAATGTGGGGTGCTGATACGATTATGGATCTCTCAACAGGTCGTCATATTCATGAGACTCGGGAATGGATCCTCCGTAATTCTGCTGTTCCTGTTGGGACTGTTCCTATCTATCAAGCATTGGAAAAGGTTAATGGCATTGCCGAGAACCTGAGCTGGGAAATTTTCAGAGATACTCTGATTGAACAAGCTGAACAGGGGGTGGATTACTTTACTATTCATGCTGGTGTCCTGCTTAGATATATCCCTCTTACAGCAAAAAGGATGACTGGTATTGTTTCACGTGGAGGATCAATCCATGCAAAATGGTGTTTGGCTTATCATAAAGAGAATTTTGCTTATGAACACTGGGATGAGATACTTGATATATGCAATCAGTATGATGTAGCACTGTCCATTGGCGACGGACTAAGGCCTGGTTCAATCTATGATGCCAATGACACTGCCCAATTTGCAGAACTTCTGACACAAGGGGAGCTGACTCGCCGAGCATGGGAAAAGGATGTGCAGGTATAATTAAAACAACCCAAAGAGTTTATGCTTCATGAATTCATCCATTTTAGTTAACTTCTTTCAGAAATTTGATTATCCGTAGAATAATCAGTGACATTCTTGTATTGCTTTCCAGACGAGGACCACCAAATGAGTAAATGTTTTTTTGGGTCTATACTCTGTACTTCCATTCTTACAAGAAAAGGTTTATTATCTCTAGTTTTGCTCTTTGTGCATGTGAAGTTAGCTTGTAGGCTGAAGTACATGTTAGTTGCATTGATGATACTAAGGACCAAATTTCAGCATTTTTCTGCAGTTATTCCTTCTCGCTGAATAATTTCTTTTAAATATGGAAGATACTTTCACATCCAACGCTTTAACCTCTCGAACCCTACTCTTCTGTTCATGACACTTTTTTACCAGGTCAATCAGTTGCCCTTCTCTTCTTAACTCATAGCTGAGACTGTTATTTCACTGTATCTTTCAACTAATATCTTCATTTAAAAGATTTACAAATTAATAATAACTTTCAGGTTCCTGACTGATGTCTCACATATTCAGTAAAACATCTTCATAATCTGCATAAAGTTCAGTATGTGAAGCTTTTTACATTTACCAATCTACTATTTACCTAGTCAGCGAACTGCTTGAGGATTGCCATTTTCATGCTTTTGCAGGTCATGAATGAAGGACCTGGGCATGTTCCTCTCCATAAAATTCCAGAAAATATGGTGAAGCAGCTGGAATGGTGTAATGAGGCACCTTTCTATACTCTTGGTCCATTAACAACTGATAT
This sequence comes from Ensete ventricosum, assembly GCA_029747655.1. Lineage (NCBI taxonomy): Eukaryota > Viridiplantae > Streptophyta > Magnoliopsida > Zingiberales > Musaceae > Ensete > Ensete ventricosum. Next base: position 10,491,382 of record JAQQAF010000005.1, read on the forward strand.
TGCTCCGGGATATGATCATATTACCTCTGCCATTGGTGCTGCTAATATTGGAGCACTCGGTACTGCACTTCTTTGTTATGTAACTCCGAAAGAACACCTTGGATTGCCAAATCGTGATGATGTAAAGGCAGGTGTCATATCATACAAGATAGCTGCCCATGCAGCTGATTTGGCAAAGGGTCACCAGCATGCACAAGCATGGGATGATGCATTGAGCAAGGCAAGGTTTGAATTTAGATGGATGGACCAGTTTGCATTGTCTTTAGATCCTATGACAGCTATGGCTTTTCATGATGAGACCCTCCCATCTGAGGGTGCCAAGGTGGCACATTTCTGTTCTATGTGTGGGCCAAAATTTTGTTCTATGAAGATAACAGAAGATGTAAGGAAGTACGCTGAGGAACATGGATATGGGACAGTGGAAGAAGCCATGAAACATGGAATGGATGCCATGAGTGCAGAATTTCTTGCTGCCAAAAAAACTGTTAGTGGGGAACAACATGGTGAAGTTGGTGGGGAGATTTATGTGCCTAAGAGTTATGCTGCTCGCTCTCCAAGGTTAGTTGATGAGATTTCTGGTTGCCATGTCTAAGGTCTTGCTAAAGCAAATTTGGAAGATAATTGATGCCTTTGCATGAGCTCAATCTCCTGAACTTGTGCTAGCATGTTATGGCAAATTGGCTCTTATTGATAGCAAGAATAACTTAAGGTAATTAGTAGCATAACTCATTATAATCTAACATTTTCTTAAAGGTTTTGCATGTTCTAAATTGCCTCTAGGGCTCATAATGATCTAGTATATAAGTGAACTTTATTTATGCTTCATTTTGTGATATTTCCTTTAATTTTTTTACAAATCGGGGAGCTAACAGTAATAGAGTTGTAAAGCCAATTTGCTTGATGTTCTGTGTGCTTGTCATTTTTTTTTTCTTCCACTCATGTTACCTTCTGCAGCAGCATGAACTGTATTATATGTTATTTTTATTTGAATCAAGTAACTTGTTTCATGGTAATCTGTTTAAATCATGGGTCAGAGAAAGAATGTATGTATTGTCTCGTGTATTCCTTTATTATCTTGTATCACATGCAAAAAGCAGTTCGAGACAAAAGGAGGCCTGTTACAAATATTTGAAAAGGCCTAATAACATGTTGGGATATCCATTATGCACAAGTGGGAATCTACCATCAAAATTTATTTGAATTTGGAAGTCTTAGTTCATGACAGGGCCTTATTTGTATAAAGAAATGCACTCATCTGAGGCACAAATTAGATTCTTACAAGCCAAATTATTTGGTTCACGGCATGTTATATTTGCAATTTCAATAGATATTACAGACTCTTAAAGATGATATAATATGTGCTTTTTTCTATCCAGAATCATTCTTAAAAATAACTACATTTTGCATATTCAATAAGTGGATGTGAGTACAGTAGGTTCTTTATTTTTTTTTCCTTTTTTGTTATACAAGATGAGCTTCTCTGATATATATATTTTCTGCAAATTTCTTGCAGTACTAGCTGAAGATTTCATCTTTGGAGAATTAGAAAAGATAGAGCAGTTCGTAATAAGGTTCATGGCTATCATGGACAAAACTCTTCGTATCTTAAACTTTGGTAAGAACATGTCAGCTAGATGATCCTAAAGTTGTCCTCTGTTTTAATCTCGCAGGAATAAAGAACTATTTTTCCTGATGCTTTATGCTTCATGTGCTTGTGAATTAATGGGAAATTGCACCAGGGGTGCCATTCTGTTGCATCCATCGCCGTTTTGGCAAGGATGACAGCAGGTTTGGCTGAGAAAGTCCCTTTGAACCTGAACAGGATAATGCCTGCGAAGGGAGCGTGCAATCTTTTCCTTTTTTGTTTTTGTGTGCATGCTCAGGGAATTCTGCGCCAAGTCTTCAGCTGGCTGATCCCGCATGAACCGATCTTGCAACTTCGAAGCAGTTTGATGTGGTGGGCAGTAACCTGAAATGCTTTTGTTACTCTCGTGTTATCTATTTTGCGGCTTGTGCTCGCATTCCTATCAAGTTGGTGGGAGCTTGTATCTTATATATCCCACAATGACAGGTTTGCATCTACCACTTTGGGCCCTTTGCCATTGTTGGATTAAACTGCAACCAGTCAACCCCTACTACTTGGTAGGATATAAGATACCTGGGACTGGCCTTTGTGATTCTAGGGTTTAGTTGAATGATTTCCTTTTCTTTCCTAGAGGCTAATTGTAATCAGCACCGGTGTGGTGCTTGCCCAGTCTCTGCAGCCATGGCAGAACATGGTAGACTGGTGTAGGCTGAGAAAGACCCTTTAAACCTGACCAGGGTAATGCCTGGGTAGGGGGAGCGCTGCTGCTCTTTTTCTTCCCTTGGCAGCGGGTGCAGACGCTGATGCAACGCTTCTGTTTCAGGAAATGTCTACAACACCGCTCATTTGCTTCGATGTAGCTGTTGCGTGATTCGGATTTTGGCATGAGATCTGATCAGATCATTCTGATGGATGTATGGAATCCTAGTCAGTGAAACAATAGCACGACTTTCGTCAATTAGCTATTTAATTCTCTAACGGTGCCCTCGCCTTCTGCACTGGCTCTTTAATGTACTCATCAGCTATTTGCATGATATACTGTCGTGCCAAATGTAGGTTGTAAAAGAGTAAACCTCAAGGAATCCAATGCTCCCCCCCCCCCCCCCCCCCCCCCCAAAACTAGTGAAATGGTAACACATGGAAATCTTTATATTTGATTTAGAAACTAAGTATATCACCAGAGGAGCCTGGAGTTCTCGCTGGCCGTGAGATGGGCGCTTTGCGTTCGCCCTTCGAAACGCAGCGGCCTCCCCGGCACATTAATTCCGCTTTTATTCGTTTGTTGCATATATGCTGGGCCTTGAGACCTAAAGAGAACACCAGATGTATACAGCCTGGCCCACCTAGTTCAAAAGCAACATTAAAAGGCGCCGTGGCGAGGCGCCCATCGCGGAATTATTCGACTTCTCCTTCCGCTCGGCCGCCCTAGCGAAACCATGGGTTCGGGAAAACCGTGGTTGGCGAGAAGCTCTTCGTCGCCCTTGCGCCGATCGTGGATCCCTCGCCTCCTCTCCGGTCGGTCCTCTTAACTTCTTTCTCGTCCCTGTTCTATCTATATTTGCTTCCCTCTCTCGTACGAAGTGCACACCAGCGATTCACGATGTAATAATATCTTTTGTGTATCGCTTTCGGTGAAGTTCTACACGAGCTCCTAGGGATTTCTCGTAACTTTAGGTCTTGGATTCATCTAATCTACTTCTTACTTCTTCGTTTTCCTTCCGTTCCGTCTCGGATCTATCGTGTTATTGCGTCCTTTTTGGTGGTTCCTATAAAATGTAGGTCAGACTTATCATGAAAAATGGTAGACATGATAAAAACCACAATCACACACTCTGTACGCCCTTGTTATTAGTCGCCTTGCAGATATTTATCTGATTTTTTTTTTTCGTTATAACAAGGGGGGTTTCTTATCATCATGCCTTTGGAAGGCAAGATGAGGTGGATACTTCCGTCGCAATCAAGGTTGTGGACATTAGGAAGAAGCTTTTGGAATCATAATCACATGCCTTTACTCTCTGTCTCGAAATTGGGGAGGGCCGAAAGCGGCATTGGGTGATGTCTTGATCAAAGAGGAAAGCCTGTACTGTAAATGAATATGAAGGACAGAAATGATTTAGGACTTTGTTTCGTTTTTAGATGCTTAAAGTTAGGGTTCTTTATGTTGAGAAGTTCAAGTCAGTCTTTATCAGGCGAGAACAACCATGGAAATGGTGCTGCATCTGCTATGTGATTGTTCGAAGGATAAAGCAAGTCAAAGCTAGAGATCCAAAACTCAACTATAAAGATAAAAAATGGAAGACATAACTGATGTAAAAGGTTCACAAGTGATGATATGGGCATATTGACACAAGAAATTGCTGACTTAGCATTTTCTTTTTCCCATTATGGTAAGCAGTGAAAGATGAGATATGATTTTATGATGAGACATGATTTTAAGACTTTTTTTTGGATAAATTAGCTGACATCTTTAAAAAAAATATTAATTGAGGTTATGAATTCTCAACCCATGATAAGTGTTTTAAACACCTAAAATATTGATTTGATGTTGGTGTAGCAGACCTACCTACAAAAAAAAAATTTAAGGATTTCGAGACTTTATACGACAATTTTTTTTGAAGATGTCAGTTTGTGTATCTGATACAGACCTTAACCATTGATAGGAAGGTCTTAAGGTCAAATCTTGTCTTCACAAGAATATGTAGGGACATGCACGGAGAGTCAAAATCTTGAATTAGGTTTGACATGGGAACATAAGCTGATGTTTAAGTGTTGGTGTTAGAGGAGCTCAATCAACTACAGTTCATGGTCTACCATGTAACATGTAACCAACCTTAAGAGTAAAGGGAAGTCCAAGGATGAAATGAGAGACCACAAATCAAAAATATAAAGATGGACCAAAAGGATCTCCAAAATATTAGATAATTTCAGAAATGTACTTAGATACATTAGAGACTAGGAACAAAAGACCACTTAAGTTGCTAGAAAATGTGCAGTAAAAGTTTTATGGTGCAACACTAAGTTGCATTACATAAGGGCAACTAAAAAGACTTGAACAGAAACAATGAAATAGACATGATAACTCTTTTTATGATGGTGGATGTAGCATTATCGAGAAGTCTGCTTGTAGCTGACCAGTGCTTCATCCACAAGCTTTCGGATAGTGGTATCAGCCATTAGGGGGAATGCAATTTGTCTTAGCAAATTTGTGTGTTTTGATGGCCACATAGAATGGAAAAAGTATGGCCCAAAGCTATAATCACCTTTGGATCTGTCTGAAGTCAAATAGACTCATCCAAATGACAATTCTTGGAATACTAGACTTTGTTATCTCTGTGCATTGTGCTTGATTTCTTTGAATTAACTTGTTCATCAATATCAGAAAAAATCAAATTGACTTGTTCGTCAATATCAGAAATCAATGCAGCATGAACTTAATTGTCTGAGTTTAGACCCGAGGCTTTCTGTCCAAGTGAGCCGCCGTGTTTCCATATTGTTCTCCATGTCCATTTTTCTTTTGCTCTACCACCTCTTCCCAGACATTGTTTGAGCTAGTGGCTAATTACCCGCCTTTCAACCTAAAGGTGTATGCCTAGTTCATGAACTGCTACAGGGTCTGTTGGGTTTGAGACCTATGAAAAGAGAGACATTAGTTATTATCAGATTAGGAGTCCGGATGAGGTGGTATATCCCATAAACTTATAAAATATCAGGGATATGAGAATCAGTGATCTAAATACACTCTCGGGCGAGGCGAGGTGAGGCTCAAGCACCTTGTGTGTAGACTAGGCGGTGCGCTTTAATGAGGCATCGTTAGGCACTCCCTCGAACCCAGGCGCTAGGCACTTCGGGCGAGCGCCCGATTCAATTAAGCGAACCGAACTAGACTTTTAAGTCTGGTTTGGTTCAATAACATTGTTTCTTACCTCATTCATGACCGCGCGACCTCAAGCGAACCCTAGCACTTCTTCTGTCTTCGTCGTTGACGCTTTCTATGATTACCTCCGTCGTAGACGTAGCAGACTAAGCCTTCCTCTGTCGCCGATGAACGAGTTTGATGGTCCTCATAGCTTCCTTCCGCTGTCGCTTCATGTGCAGTTCCTTCCATTGTCGAGGGAGAGGACTGCAAGTACCTCCGCCATCGATGGATGCCCTATGGTGCTTCTATTGTTGTTGTCTGCAGCTTTCGCCGTTGTCGCTGCTACTGTCCACAGCTTCAGTCGTTGCCACAACTACTGTCTGCAGCTTTCGTCGCTGCTGCCACTGCTGTCCGCTGCTTTCGTCGTTGTCGCTGCTGTTGTCTGCAGCTTACGTCGTTGCCATCTCTGCTATTCGCAGCTTCCACCATTGCCGTTGTTGTTGTACGCAACTTTCGCCATTGTTGTCGCTGCTATCCGCAGCTTCTGCCGTTGCTGTCCGTAGCTTTCGTCGCTACTATCGCTACTGTCTGTAGCTTCCGCTGTTGTGGTTGTTGCTATCTGTAGCTTTCGCTGCTATAGCTGGTGCTATCTGTAGCTTCCGCTGCTACTGCTATCGTTCACAGCACTACCGCAACTGCCTTAAACCAAACCTTCGTCGCTACTGCTGCTAAGCTTCTCACCGCTGCCTTCTCTGTTATTGTTAACATTTTTTCTCCCCTTGACTACTATTAATAATAAGTATTATATTGTTAACAGTATATTTTTAATTTAATATCATATTTTTTATTTAAGTAATTATATTTTTTATTTAAATATTTCAGAGCGTCTCATCTCACTTCCTTAGAGAGTATGTTGCATGGTCATCCTGATTTGTGCTTTTGTTGAAACTACATGATAGCGTGAAATGTTTGAGGAGGCGTGCTTGGACTTTTTGCATGCTCGAATAGTTAAAAATTGGATCAACCAGCATCAGATGTTCCAGGTCTTGACTAGGCAAAAAAATTAAAATAAATTTGATATGAATGATGCATCTTAGGATAGTAAGTCTTCGGTCTCAGCACAGGCGACCAGTGAGTGATGAATGATTCTATTTTTGATATTGTTTGTTTGGCAGATTTTTCTTATCCAATTCTCTCTAACACTGTTCCAGTGAGTGAGGATGAGGCACTTTCTGCTGTCAAGCCATTTATATATTTATTTGAAGTAAATGTTAGTTTGATCCTGGCATTTCATTTAAAATATTAATTGCTCTATTTAGGCTAACAAAACTAATTGCCAAGTGAAAGCACCAGCGTTGCTGTGCCATCTAAAAGATAAGATAGATTAAGAACTTGTTGTTTCTGGAATCCAGAGGGAAAGGGAACTTTAAATTTGCACATTTTACCTAAAATCACTGATTACAAGTAATTGATTAGTATTATATAAGAATCCCGTTATACAGTTCCTTTTTGTCGGAGGTAGAGTTTCTGTTATTATAAGAATGAACTATATTCATTCTTTTTAACATTTTACTTGGAACTCTGAGGTATTTTAGATGTGTGTTCTAAGGATTTGATGAACACTGTATATTCTAGTTCTGGAGTTTTGGATTTTTGTATTGAAGATAGGTAGGGTATCGTTAAAAATACAGTAGCTATCAGTATAAAAAACGGTAGTATAAAACTTGTTTTCATGTGTAGAAAACTAATGCATATCATGATCTGAAATATAGAGATAAATATGTTACCATGAAAAAAATAGGCAGATAGATGCTGGATTGGAAATCTAGCATTTATATTAGGGAAAAACTATAGAATGTAGAATAATATCTTTTCCGTATCAAAATGAGATTCTCATCAAACTTACTAAATTGTTACAAAAAGATAAGTATTAACCAGATCAAGGTAATAAATCATCCATCAAAATGATACATTAAATTTTAACGTGAAAAACCCAAAATAAAAAAAATCACGGGATCGTAATCCACTTAACTGTCACTATCATCATAATTGATAATAGGTTAACAATTAAGCTTCTCTAGACAACTAAATAATCATCACAACATCAATAATATATATATGTTAGTTTATAAATAAGATATTAAAATATATAGATCTCAAAATATAAAAATATCAAATCTAAGTTTCACTATTAGATATTGTCAAAGCTCTTTCTCTCCCTATTCTTTCTTTATCTCGGTTTTCTCTCCCTATTGCCAACTCCACTTAGTTATGATTTTTTAACTTAACCCTTTTTTTTTTTTTTTGACTGGACCCAACAATATGTTCATGGGGGGTGAGGTGATCGGAAACGTCCGCACTCGCAACTGATAGCTGTCATCAGAACATGACTCGTCACTGTTTCTGAACTTGCATCCGTTGCATGATAAGAATAGCAATTATTGTGAACATTCTTGGATTCTTCAGAACGGAAATGACAGGTTGCTTTGTTCTGAATGCTAGATTAACTGTTGGTTAACAGTTAATTGGACCGTGATGATCACTGTTTTTGTCTATTCCTCATCGGAACTCTTTATAGCAGCCGTCCGTTGTGATGGTCTTTCCAAGCGGGATGCAGTGGGGCCGCTCCATAATGGTTCATCGCACCCCGTAGATGTTGCCGAAGCACCATCTACACCAAACATACCTATCACTAGTTGGTCTGGTATCTTGTCATTCATATTTCGTGCTGTCTGTTATAGATCGTTCGCATCGTGCTCGTGCACGGCACGGAGAGGTCGAGTTTCACGTGATTTCAGATCATCATCATCAGGGAACCATTATGGTTGTTTCATAATAAACTGAACTGTGTTTTATGTGATCGATCCGACGGTAGGGACAGGAAGGACGGCCACCCTCTTTTGGGACTGCGACGTTGCTGCGTGCAGCGCTGCTCATGTGCTTGCGGTCCTGAGGAGGACGGAGCCTCTGCGGAGCGAGCGAACGTATCGCTGGTGGGCTCCTCCGTCTCCCAGGCGTCAACGTCTCGACGCCATGGAAACCGACGAACTCGTCGCTGTTACTGTTGCCCAGCCTCTCTCTCTCTCTCTCTCTCTCTCTCTTTTGTACTTTCTTACGGGTGCAAGAGACTGTCTCCCAGGGGCACCAAAGAATATATGATTAGAGGACATGATTAGAGGATTAGAAGTTAGGAGGAGCGAGAGGGGAAAGGACGATGCGGTGAGGGGGTGGGGTGGGGTGGGGTGACGTCGGGGGTTTGTTGTTTCCTCGAGCCCAATTCACGTGCCGAGGCCACGTGAAGCAACGCCGCGCAGCGCTTCTCCTGCCTGATCCCAACCTCCGGCGGATGGATAAAAAGTGTTTTCCTTGTCAGATTAGTTATAGGAGTTACGTCAGGCTCTTAGTGCATATGTATGGCTGACCATATATGAGACCATACATCATAGAATCTTTTAGTGTACCCTTGCGAAGTGCCCAATTCCATTGGCTAAACCAGATGAAGAATAAGACTGCTGTTAGAGAACTTTATGCCCCATTAATTACGGAAATAGGTCTTCGCATACCAGGTTAATGTAGAATGTTTACAGTCTTAGTATGTTAGAAACTGAACCAGTATAGTCAGAAAATTATTTGTGATCATTTTAATCGACTGTGGAAGTTGATATGTTCTTATGATGGATAGAAGTTTGGGAAGAGGATACTGTTGTATTGTTTCTTAACGTGGCTTGCGAATCTACAGCAGCTCTTTGACCCCCCCCTTGGCATGACGCTATTGGTGGCTTGTCAATTAATAAACCAATGGCCCCTTTGGAACGATGTCGATAGATATTTCATTCTGTTTGCGCATCTGTCTCTTTCGGCAACAGCAACTTGTGCTGTACCCCGATCTCCACAGTATCGAGAAGCCTAATTCCAGCCGTCAGCTGGATTTCTGGAATCGAATTATAAAAACATGTTTAATGTCGGGTTGTGGTGTGATGGGCGCAAGTTGAACTTTGGCGCTTCTCATATCTCTAATTGGTCCATTGCGTCCTTGGCTCATCAGATTTTTCCTTTTTTTTTTTTTTTTTTTAATTTCGTCGTCGATTTCCACAACGAGGGTTTCGCTTTTGTCCAGACAAGGAAATACGTAATGGAAGTGCACGAGTTGGCCATTTGCAGTCTCTTTCTGCAGCCTAATATTTTTTGACCGCGCTTTGGTAGACTGAACAAGCTTCACGCTTTCACAATCATGGCAATGCTTTGTCTGAAGTAGAATTGCCAATGTGAACATGCATTTGATTTATATGTGTAACTAGTTACTTCTCCAATTTTTATTCTTTTTATTATTTAAGTATTTAGCTATTTATTTATAAAAAGATAATGTTTTTGATATATTTATTTATAATTTTTTTCCAATTATAAAAAAAAAAAAGTCTTCAACATGTTTGTTCCGCTCAGTGATACAGTGCGGAAGGATGCGTTTGTCTCGAGTAGGACCGCATGGGTGCCACGTGAAAAGAAGGTGACCCGAGCATTGATTTTTATAAACAATTGTATAGTTGGTGAAAATAGTAATAAATGAGATATTTTTTTGTAAAAAAAATCTATAAAATTTGAAGTATATTATTTTATTTATAATAAATATTTAATCCTATATTAATTAAGCAGTAGAGATCTTATGCTTTTATAAATGCTAGTGTCATAATTTATCGTGTGTTTTTTTTTTGGGCTCACCGAGAGGGCAAGAAGACTCATAAAAAGTAGATGACTTATTAACTTAATAATATAATGATCAAAGGGTGTAGCAATTTTAGTTCTTAATCTTATTTCTGAAAGTTAGACATGATTGATTGATTACAAATTTAAAAGTTTTTTGAGATATTTTCTTTAGGATATGTTCTGGTGGATGCGGTGTAAAAGAATGTATATAATGTATTTGCTTCCTTAAAATAAACAGTAAACAAGGGAAGGATGCGGGTCACGTGACGCGCAGTAGCTCAGTAAAGCTTAGCCAACCCGAGTCAGTTCGCGTCCACCGCCTCAGCCACCAGCAGAATCCTTCATATGCATCCATATTGGGTTTTATTAAGGGTGCGAATTTATATAAATGGAAGAAGAATAACTTGGGGCGGCAGTCATGTGCGGCGTCTATAAAAAGGCACAGTGGTCGTACTCCGTTGTGGCGGTGCAGGATACTCCTCCCATTCAACTTGCATTCCATCCTTTGTCATCTCTCGTCAGTGGCGTCGGTGTTTCCTCTCCTTCCTGCCACACCCTATTCTCCTAGATCCCAAACACTCGGCCTTCAACTTAGATCGAGAGAGCTCTCGAGGGAGAGGAGGGAGATTTTGGTCGTGAGGAGGAGGGCTTGGGCGTAGATGGGAGTTCAGGTGACCGGAGCGTGCTCGCAGTTGTCACCCCTGTCGCCCACCAACTCTCTGACCGCCTTCCAGGTCGCCTTCGTCTTGCCTTTCGGCTCCAGCGAGCGGAAGGGCGCCGCCGCCCGTGGCTGCGGCTGCGTCCTCACTCCGCCAGTCCGGGGCGCCCACGCGCCCAGGCTTTCGAGGGCCAGGTCGCTGGAGATTCGCTGGGGAAGAGGAAGACGAGCCCAGGAGCAAGCCCTGCGACGCGCCTTCAGCGTCGATCGTTTCGCAAGTGATGGTGACGACGACGAGGTTGAGGAGGAGGAGGAGGAGGAGGAGTTTGTGCAGACGTTCGAGGAACTGGCCCTCGAGCTCCGACAGCAGCAACGAGATGGCGGCGACGACTCGGTGGTGGCTTGTTCCGAGTCGTGGTCGAGTCAGGAAGGCGATGCTTTGCCCACCTCTGCGTGCTTTAGCTCTGATTCGAGCCCCGTGACTTTTCCTCTGCCCCTATCGAGGAAGCAAGAGCCGTCGACGGAGCCGCCGTGGCTGCCCTTCCGGCCGGAGCCGCCGGACTGGTCCGATCAGATCGTGCCGGCGAGCGTGGAGAAGAACGCGAACAGCGTGGAGCTGCCACTGTCGTTGCGGCTTATAAAGCGGAAGAAGCAGTGCGAGGACAGGTGGTTCCGGGAAGCGGGCGGGACGGCCTGCTGCTCCGTGAAGCGGGCCTTCTCGTCCATGGTGTTCATGATCCGCGAGCTCCAGAGCTACACGCTCCAGATGCGGGAGGTGCTCTTCCGCGAGGACCTCCAGGGGATCCTGGCGCGGGTGCAGCGTGAGATGAACTCCTCCTTCGTCTGGATCTTCCAGCAGATCTTCTCGTGCACCCCGACCCTCATGCTCTCCGTAATGCTCCTCCTCGCCAACTTCACTGTCTACTCCATGAACAACTTCGACGGCGCCGCCGCCGCCACGGCCACGCCCAAACCACCGACCAAACAGTCGCTGATCGAGACGGTCATGGTGGAGGACCATCGTCAGAGTCATCACGAACGCTCCCTCATCGTCAAAACATTATCTTCCATCCTCGGAGGGAGCGGCGTGGGCGGCGGAGGGAAGACGAGGCCAGTGGCGGGGGCCACGGGCGACGGGCGATCGGATGACAAATCCTCCTCATGCCAGACGATCCTTCCCGACAGTCTCTCGAAGGCTCCCGGGGCGATGAACGCGGAGGAGGGGGGCGAAAGAGGGAAGGGAGAAGGCGCGTCGGCAACGGCGCCGTCGAGGGCAGAGGAAGAGGTGTCGAGGGCTTGGAAAGGGATACTTGAGGAAGTATCGAGGATGCAAGCGAGCACGAGGGACGCAGCGCTCATGGACCCGGCGACGCTGCGGCGGTTCGTCTCGCCCGTGGCGGTCGAGCTGGAGCACGACGACTACTCGGAGTACCTGCGGACGGAGTTCATGTACCAGCAGGCCCTCCCGCAGGACCCGGATAACGCGCTTCTGCTCGCCAACTTTGCTCAGTTCCTCTATCTCGTCCTCCACGATCACGACAGGTATTTACCGCAGAGCTTGTTCCCCCGCAAGATGTTTGTAGAATTGCATCCAAGAGAAGCCAAGCATTCCGTCATGAAATTTTTAGTTCGTTTTTTACTCCAACAGTGAGCAGCAGCATTGGATGATTCCATTTGTTTTCCCTATAGACAAAGCCCTCTTTTACTCTCATCCGATCTTTCTTTTACTACACGATATTATTATAGCTGTTTCGGGCGTGTGACAGGGCGGAGTACTACTTCAAGAGGGCGGCGAAAACCGTGCCGGCCGACGCGGAGGCGTTGAGTCGGTACGCGACTTTCTTGTGGATGGCGAGAAGGGACCTTGAGGCGGCGGAGGAGACCTACCTGGAAGCCATCGACGCCGATCCCGGCAACACCTTCCACGCCGCCAACTACGCCCATTTCCTGTGGAACACGGGCGGCGAGGACACCTGCTATCCCTTGGACGACTGCAACGGCGACGACGACGACGACGACGCGTTATAGCAACACAAACTCAGCAGCAGTAACAATGGCGACCACAACAACAGCACAATGTTACGACCACAACCAAAAAGTTAAAGAGGACCGGAAAGCAAAACACGCCAAGGAAAAGAAGTGGGTGACGATTTCAAGTCCTTTCGGGCGGGGAAGAAGAAGGAACTCTTCTTTCGACAGTCGCCGCTGTCATCATGATGCGAAGTAGCATAATTTGGCAAGTACCGAGTGGAGAATCGCGTGCATCCAATACTTGCATTCCCTCTTCGAGGAAGCGGATGCGAAGAACGAAGAGCAAGTTGCACGCCGGTGTTCGAGAATACAAGAGAAGCCCATGTTCTCAATAAGCTACCACCATCACTTCTCGTGACGCTCAGCTCATCCCTCGACGCAGTCGAAGCCCTCTCGATGTGCTCTCATGCCCCAGACGTCGTCGTTCACTCGAGCTTCGTCAACCCAATACACATTATTATTAGCCAACAAATAATGCTGTGTGTGTGTGTGTATATATATATATATATATATATATATATATATTTGACTCACGAGATGAATGAATGTGTCGGAAATTATACATCAACACTTAACGTAACCCACTTAATGTGTCGGAAATTATATATGAATGTGTCGTAAATTTATGTAACCGTTGTTTGGATGATATTTTATATTATTTAATCCGGGGCTGTGTCACTTAATATGTATTTATTAATGGGAGGCAGCAAATTTGTTCGTGCCACATTGGTCTTCACAAGAATTGGGAGTTTTGCGCAGTAGATGGACTTATTGATCCTACGAGGAGAAAACGCAATTCCAAGTCTGGATCAGCATTTGACCAACAAGACAACCTCCCAATCGTCCACCTGCTGTTACATGAACTGTGGCTTCCTTTCCTGACGAGCCACCACGGGGAAGACTTAAGAGCTGCAAACGACATAGGTGATGGAGATTTGAAGCACCAAAGTGACTCGAGAACAAAGAAGGAAACAGGAAAGAAATAGAACGCAAGCGAGTCCTGTCAATTCAAGCCACACACTTGATAAGGTCCAAACAGGACAGATAGGTCACTTGCACGAGCAGTAAACAATTAATTATTCATGACTCCTGCCCTTTAATAAATTTTGGTTCTCAAACTATTTACAATCATCGTTTTACTATTGACAACCCTTTAAAATTATAATAAATTATTATTTTATTATTTATAGCTCTAGTATTATCGATTTAGCTCATCGCTCACATAACTCCATCCTTCCAAATGGTGAAAGAGGAAGAAGGAGAGGCTGGGAACGAAGGAATAGGAAGAGAGTATTAATGTCTATTTATAAAGGGATAACTTAAAAATATTTTAAAAAATAAAATAAAACTATAAATATCAATAAGGGATTGCAAATAGTAATCTATAATTTTTCGACCAATAAATAAGATGATCTTGATACTGTTGAATTAGATCGAATCAACAGGTCTGATAAAAAAGTTTATAAACTAAAGCTAAGTTCGGATTAATTCTACAAGAACACCAAATGTATGAAGAAAAATGGAACTGAACTTATGTAATTGGTATTAAAGTTTTAATGAACCGAAGAAACTAAACTGATGTATTTTTTTATATATTGAAAAAAAATAACACCCTTGTTTTCTTAAGTAATATTAAGTTAGAAGGCATTTGTGTAATATTAACGTCAAGAAAACAGCAAGAATTAGACGAAGAGAGGAATCATGAAGAGAGTAACGAAAACGAGATGGAACAAAGGCAGAGAACAAGAGGTGAGAAGGAGGAGGCAAACAAAATTTATTAGATATCATGAATATAACAAAATTAGCTATCGACATTCACAATTGTAGCTGTCAACTGATGTTTATTGAACAGATGCTTGGACGAGTAGCATTGGTAAAGAATCAAAATTTTTAATAGGATGTATGTAGATTTAAAAGAATCAAATTATATATAGTTCATATGATAAGTTTATGTTTTTGGATTAAATTGATATTAAATCAAACAATATTCATCAAAAGAAGGGCTTGATATGTGACAGTTCAATCAGCACGACGAGGACAAGAGACATCATTTACTAAGAGAATATTTTTCTCATACATTAAAATATTATCTTGAATTAAAATCTACTATAAAAATTTCACTAAAAACTTTTCTCTTCTTGCGACGAACTAGAGCGTCAAAGGGATCACATCAAAAACCCTTGAAGTTGATTTTCTTGCAAGTTGGCCATCGAGCAAGTGTCCAAGCACCCCTCAATCGTCGAGTGAGAGCTCAAGCATCCTTTTAGCCACATCAGACTTCTTGCACTCGTGGACTTGAACCCGATATGATCCGATCAATAGCAACATTTACCACATAATTTTAGCACTAGAATGAGGGCTCACATGCTGTAAGAATGTCATTTCGCTGACCCACTCAACGTGCTCTAGCTCACAACATGGACATAATAGCTCAAAGCATCATAATGTCTTATGTATTCTTCATGTACATAAGTATCTTTGAAATGTGTTGAAATGTGATGTGTACTTAGCGAACAAAAACATCCAAAGTATCTGATGCATCCTTCATGGATAAAAGCATCCTGATGTTTGATGCGCCTTCACAAACATAAGTGCGCTGGCAAGCCACCTCCATTAATGGCCCTTGACAAGCAGGATAGGGGAACTCTCACCAATCCTCATCCTCGCAACTAGGTGCCCAATTATAAAAGCTAAGCCTCAGGCCAAACAGGAGCAATGCGAGTGAACACCATACTCTCATGAATACTACTAACTCCCTCCTTCCCCATCCTTCTGACTTAAGCATCAGAGGAATCATCAAGACATCCCCTAGCGCTAACATGTTATGTAGGTTCCTCGGCTCGACTGAGGAGGCACTACGAGATGTCTCCCTTATAGGTAAGGTTGTCCATCCTCCCAGACCAGTTCGCTCCCTCCACAGGCGAGAAGCTCTCCACATTAGCTCTCTACGCCAGTGCCTCACACTAGCTCTCCACAATAGTTCTCTATGCCAACTCTTTATGTTGATGTATCAAGCCAGCTCTCCACAACAGTTCTCCATGTTAGCTCTCCAGAAAGGATTTGCACTTTCGATGTTGAACTAAGCCGAGCTGACTAGTCAGTTGATAACCTTAATATAATAATATTTTGACACTAGAAGGAGGGTCGAATGTTGCAAGAATGTCCTTCCATAACTCTTCCCAATGAGCACTTTGGTGAGGAGTCACAACCCTAGCCCTCGACCCTTTTGAGTAAGGATGACATCCATGTCATTCCAACAAGTTGACGCTTTGTCTCGGCATAGACTCTCGCATGCTATTGACGTTATTCGATGACCCCGGTCTCTCCCCTTCAGGGAACCTACTCATCTCTTCCGAAACCTTCTTAGGTCTCGTGTGCCGATGACCTGCGCTTTAGCTACTGTCGATACCCCCTCCCTTTGAAGCTTGGCCGGTGAGCCCTCGCCTAGCCTCCTAAGGGTCCCCTCGGTGGGTTAAAGTGAATTGCATGGCACCATGGTCCCCCCACTCCCGTGGATCAGAGGAGAAACAAATTGACGATATCTTTGGGCAACCTGCCTTGGAGGGAGAAAATTCTTCTGGATGTAGGGCATACGCTCAGGCCACTGGGAGAAAGCATTCAAGAACAGAGGGAGAACCACAAATCTTCAGGGAAGAGGAAGCCACCTGCTATACCTAGGATTGTTGAATCTTGAATTTTGATGATTAAATCAATTGATGATATTATGGACTAATAAGCTTTTAAAGATAAATGACGGAGGAAAAACTTCGATCAGGAGAGGAACCATCATAGGCTAAATTGTTGAAGTAGGAGAATCAGACATTGGGCCATAAAGTATCATGTTAGAGACTAAACATCGGGCCGGAAGATTGGTCGACGTGCTAAAGAATGGACTTCATTTCATGAGTTTAGACATTATACCAGAAGGATCGGGTATTGGGCCAAAAGATCATATATTGTAGGAAGTCAACATATCGATAGAGCGGGCAATATGTCGAAGCGTTAGAGATTTGGACAAAATATCATATGATCAGATGACATGTCAGAATGGTGGATAACATGCTAAAAACTTTGTGATCATACTATATATGTGATTGGAGTGATTAAGTCTTGATTGAGGTCATTTGGGGTCAAATTGAGTTAGTACTAGATCGAAACCATGTCAACTTAATTAGAAACCCATTGGGCTTGAACCAGGACTGAATTGGGCTTGTTGGAAGGCCAATTCAATGTCCTGAGGTTGGCCTGGGTGGTAGGACCATCAAGCCCAGTCGGTAGTACCACTTGAGAACCAGAAGCACTCTATGTATTTTTCGGGAGTTCTAACAGTGGTACCGCCTATACCGGCAGTGGTACTACTTATGCCAGTGGTGGTACCACCTATGCCAATGGTGGTATTGTCAGAGCCAAGATTCGTGGCTTTGTTTTAGTGGTAGTACCATAAAATCTTGAGAATTTGAATTTTGGCTTCATTTTTTAAGTCTCTTGGGGTCTATAAACACCCCACTTATGCTTGCTTGATGCAAAATGAATGATTCTTGAGCCAAAGTGTTACAAACTCTCTTTGAGTGGTGTTTGAGTCTTTTCCTCATTGAGTTTAGAAGTGTTTCTAAGTTATGGGAGGGTTGAGGTATTTTATAAAAGAAAGGTATAAAGGTTTTCCCCTAAGCCTGTTAAAATGAAAGGAGTTGTAGTAACATTAGTTGATCTTCGTCCATTGGAAATAAAATCGATAGTGAAAGCCGATGACCTCGAGGGAAGAGGAATCAGGAGCGAAAGTAGGTTTGGACGACCAAACCACTGTAAATCAGTTTGCATTCCTTATCTTGCTTTGCTATTGCTTAGATTTACTTTACTCGTTACTCTTACTCACACTTTTGATTAAATACATTTTTGATATATATTTTTTGATCGAACTTTTAAAATTAGATCTTTTTTGCTATAATATTAATTCACCCAACCCCCCTCTTAGTGTCATCACAATCCTAACAATTGATATCAGAGTCTGGTTCTCTCAGTTGGGTTAACACCCAAGAGAGATTTAATGACTTTTTTAGGCAACCAAGAGGGTCACTCTCTATGTTTAATGGGAGGGACTACACCTATTGGAAAACATAAATGCAGATATCTTTGCTTCTATGAATTTTAATTTGTGGAACATCATTAAATTTGATTTTCAAATATCTTCTAAACTTATGAATGATAAAGAATGATTTTGAGAAGAAAATATTTTTTTTAAATGGTAAAGCTGTGAACGCTTTATTTTGTACTTTAGATAAAAATGAATTTAATCATGTTTCCACTTGTGACATTGCATATGATATTTGGTATACACTTGAAGTTATTCATGAAGTCACAAATAGAGTAAAAGAATCTAAAATTTAATATTTTAATATATAGTTATGAATTGCTTAAAATAAAGCTAAATGAAATAATTGGTGACATGTACACCTATTTTACGGATATTGTTAATGGTTTAAAATCACTTGACAAAAGTTATACTAATCTTGAATTGATAAATAAGATTTTAAGATCCCTTCCTAAAAGCTAGGATCCAAAGATAACTACAATTCAAGAAGCAAAAGGCTTTAATAACTTTTCAAAGAACTCGTAGGATCTCTAATGACCTATGAAATAACCTACAAAACTCATGATGAAGAAGAGGAAAACCTTATAAATAATAGAAGTATTGAATCCTAGATTTTGATGATGAAATCAATTGATGAGATTATAGGCTAATATAATTTTAAGATAAGTAACATAGGAACAACTTCAATCACAGACATGAATCTCATAGGGCAAATTATCGAAATAGGAGAATCAAACGTTGGGTTAAAAGATTGGTCGACATGTCGAAGGATAGACTTCGTGCCATAAGTTCGGACATTGGGCCGGAAGGATTGAGTATTGCCCAAAAGATCAGATGTTATGAGAAGTTAACATACCGATAGATTAGGGAATATGTTGGAGGTTCGGACGAAGTGTCAGATGATTAGATGACATACCGAAATTCTGGACAACGTGTTGAAAGCTTCGTGATTATGCCAGATATGTGATTGAGTGGTAAGTCTTGATCGAGGTTGTTTGGGGTCAAATTGAGTTGGTATTGAGCTAAAACTATGTCAACTTAATTAGAAGCCTAGTGGGCCTGAACAAGGACCAAATTGGACTTGTTGGAAAGCCGATACAGTGACCTAATATAGGGCTAGGTGATGCCAAAATCAAGCAGTGGTACCACTTGAGAGCTGAAAAGAACATTTTATGTTTTTTCAAAATTTTTGATAATGATACAATCCTATTGGTGGTGGTATTGCCTAGGTCGATAGGGGGACTATCAGAGCCCAAATTCTCAGGCTCTATTTGGCAGTAGTACCGTAAGTTTCTTGAAATATCAGGGATTTGAATTTTGATTTCATTTTTGAAGACTTTTAGGGTTTATAAATACTCCACTCATGCTTACTTGATGTAAGAAAAAGAAAAAAAAGAAAAAAAAGAAAATGAGAATGAAATCTTGAGGATTGAAGGGTTATAAACTCTCATTTAGTGGTGATTGAATCTCTTCCTTCTTGAGTTTAGAAGTGTTCTAAGTTTCAGAAGGGTTGATGTCTCTTATAAAAGAGAGGTATAAATATTCTCTTTTGAGACTGTTAAAAGGTGGGTTATAACAAAGGTAGTTGATCTTTGTCCGTTGGAAAGAATATCGATAGTGAAAGTTAATGGCCTCGAGACAACCAAACCATTATAAATCGATTTGCATCATTCTGTAGCTTTGCATTGTTATTACTTATTTACTTCACTCACCATCCTTACTTGCACTTTTGATTAAATGCATTTCCGATACAGATTTATCAATTGAATTTTGAAAAACTTTAGATCTTTTGCGGTAGTACTAATTGCACACTCCCCCCCCCCCCCCCCCCCCCCCCAAATGATATAATACTATATTATGAAGGTAAAAAACCAGGGCACTTAAAAATGAGTGTCGACAACTTTAGTAGAAATTGTCAACCCAAAAGAACAAGATAGTATTCAAGACAACATAAGATGAATCAAGTGTATCAGAAGACAAAGAGTAAATCAATAAAGATGAAGTGACAAACTATGCATTGATGGCCTTTAACGATAAAGAATGTGACTCTTCTGAAATATTTTTATCTTATGATGAATTATTTGATGTATTTTATGATTTATATGATGAAACTTAAAAAGATTAGTAATAAATCTAATTCACTAAAATGGATCATGCATTACTTACAAATAAATTTGATACATTAAAAATTATACAAGAAACATCAATAATCTTATACTCCTTGCTCTAAATATGAAGATTTAAAATTATTTAATCTTGAACTTAAAAATGAATCATTTAAAAAGGAAAACATGACATTGCTAAAGGAAAACATGACATTTACAAATATTTTTCATTTGGAAAATATGAAAAAGGACCTAATTGCAAGAAACTTATGACATTGCTAGGAAGAGTTAATTAATAGTAATATATAACAAAACCTCTTAAAAAGGAAAACATGTTACTATGACAAACAATAGAATAATTTAAGATTAGAAACAAGTCACTTAATATGATTCTTGCTAAACAAGGTTGTAGATTTAGAAAGGAAGGTTTTGGTTTTACAAATAATGCTTATAAATATTCATACAAAAAATATAGCTCACATATATTAGTTTGGGTTCTTAAAGGAATCATAAATAATTTAATACCAATAGTCAAGATGGATAGATCTATTCATGAGGGACCCAAAGTTAAATGAGTACATAAAAGCAAACTCATTTTCTTGTAGATGTGTCTACAGTTGTAAATAAGTTAGGAGCAAAAGATAATATCTTGATAGTGAATGCTCAAGGCATATGATCGAAGATCCAACATACTTCACAAAACTCACTAGTCGAAACAACAATAGTAAAGGAAAGATCATTTGAATTAAAATGATTGAGACTTAATGATTTTTATTATCGTTACAATAAATTTTTAGATGGTTTATGGTTATACTAATGATCTTAATAATTTTTGTTATGGAACTTATATTTCAGTTTTAAACGATGACATATGGATTTGGCATAAAAGACTAGGGTATGCTTGTATGAAATCAATCACATAAATTGAAATTAAAAAGGAAAATATATTTTTCTTGAAAATTTCTCTATCCCTAAAGCTTATTAAGTTTTTCAATAAGAGACCCATAGTCATTGATGAATCTATATTTGAACTAAGAAAATGATTTTGATAATAATTTTGAATTTTATAATTTAATTTTTTTTCTTCAAAGCAACTTGAATACATCTACTTTCAAAGAATCCTTACCCAAGGAATGAAAGCATGTAGATGCATATCCTAAGGAGCTAATCATTTTAGATATATCAAAACATGATCAAACTCGTTTTTCATTCAAAAGTATTTGTTCAAATGCATGTATTGAGAACTTTTTATATAATTCTTTCAATTTATTAAAGAGAATGTTTATCTACACGAATCATGATTTTTCACTTGATACTTAAGATTTACTATTTGTTCTTATGTTTCTTTTTGCCATTTACTAAAGATGAGAATTATCCAAATGAATCATGAATTTTCTTTTGATTTCTCGAAATTATAACTTGAAATCTTTTTCATGAATCAAGATATGTTATTATTTGATCTTGTATTTTACTAAAGAGGACACTTATCAAAATGAATCTTGAACTTTTAATATTCATAACTTGATCCTTCATAATCTTCGATATCTTTCATGTCATGATTTTCATATGACTCTTTTGTATTCATGAAATGTATACCTCATCACCAAATTAATTTTTCATAATATCTTTCATATAATGATTTGAATATTGATGTAAAGGGAAAAGAATTGCACCATTGTATCCTTCCTTTTTTTTGACAAAGACAAAGGGGGAGAAAAAGAAGTGATATCTTACTCATCTCAAGAGAAGCAAAAACTTACAAACTTGCAGATCTAAAAAGAGAAGCAAAATTTACTAGATTGCATATTTTAAGAAAAAATAAAAACTTATAAACTTGTACATCTCCAGAGAAGTAAAAAGTGTTAGCTTGCACATCTCAAGAGAAGCAAAAAATGTTACTTTTCACATCTCAAAAGAGAAGCAAGAATTGCTAGTTTGCACATCTCAAGAGAAACAAAAATTGCTAGCTTGTATATCTAAAAAAATGCTAGTTTTCATATTTCAAAAACTTACTAGTTGCACTTTTCTCCTTTCTGTTGATGACAAAGGAATATAAGTTATGATGATGATTTAAAATTTGAATCATGTATGGTATGATGTACTTTGATATTTTAAAATTATGATGATTTGAAATTATGCATACAATTCTCATGATTTTATGATGCTTGCTATGATGTGAAAGTCATTGTTTCGACTTGAATTTAAAGGTTATCATTCTTTTTGAATTCGAGTTTGCTTTATTTTGATATGATATATAGAAAGGTAGAGTTTAGGTAAAACTCCATCATCAATTAGTTGTCATCATAAAAAAGGGAGAGATTGTTGAATCTCAGATTTTGATGATGAAATCAATTGATGTAGTTATGATCTAATGAACATTTAAGTTATGCAAGAAAAACTTTGATCACAGAAGCAGGAGAATCAGATATTGGGCCACCGGAGTATCATCTCATAGATTGGGCGTCGAGCTAGAGGATTGGTTAATATACGATAAGATAGACTTCGTGCATTGTTCAAGCATCGGGGCGAAAGGGTTAGACATTGCACTAAAAGGTCAGATGTTGCGGGAAGTCAACATGCCGATAGATAAAGCGATACGTCAAATGAAAGGACGATGCGTTTAAGATTCAAACGAAGTGTCGGATAATCAGATGACATGCTGGAATGCTGGACAACATATTGATTGCTTCATGATTATACTAGATATGTGATTGAGTTGTTAGGTCTTGATCATGATCGTTTAGAGTTAAATTAAGCTGGTATTGGGTCATAACCATGCCAACTTGATTTGAGGCCCATTGGGCCTAAACAAAGGCTAAGTTAGGCCTGATGAAAGGCCAAATCGACATCCTGGAAATGACCTAAGCGGTGGTACCTCCCAAGCTACAGAAAGCACTATTTAGTGCTTTTCCAATAATCCAAGCGGTGATACCACCCCCTATCGGTTGTGGTACCGCCAGGCGATGGTGGTACAGCCAGAGCCTAAGATTTTGGGCTTTGTTTGATGGTAGTACCACATAGTACAAGCGGTGGTATCGTTAGTACCCAAAAAACCCAAGGATTTAAAATTTTGGTTCCAAATTTAAAGTCATTCGGTGTTTATAAATAGCCCACCCATTTTTGCTTGATGAAGCACGAATAGGGGCAAAAATAAAAAGAATTCTTGAAGAAAAAGTATTATAAACTCTCAGTGTTTGAGTCTCTTCTTCCTCAAGTTTGTTAGTTATTATAAGGAGGGTTGATGTCTTGTGAGAAAGAGTTTGTGAAGGTTCTCTCGTGAGGATGGAAAAAGAAGAAGTGTTGTGAGGGTAGTCGATGACCTTGAGTGAAGAGAAATCGGAAGTGGACATAGGTTGGAGGACCGAACCACTATAAATCTAGTGTGCACTTCTTCTTTTGCTTTTTCTTCTTATTGCTTACTGATTTGGCTGCTCATTATACTTTACTCACTTTCCAAGTCAAAACACATTTCCGATACGGTTTCATCAAATGACTTTTTTAAATTGTCATAATTTTTTTAAAGCACTGATTCACACACCCCCCAGTGCCATTTACGATCCTAACAGTGATCATCTTGTGATTGACACTAAATGAGTCTTTAGGAATAAACAACATAAATAATGTATCATGATTCGAAATAAGGCTGAATTAGTAGCTAAAAGTTTTAACTAAGAAGAAGATATAGACTATGAAGAAACATTTGCTCCTATGATAAGAGTTGAAGACATAATGATACTCCTTACCTATGAATATTTTAAAATTTTTAAATGATTTCAAGTGGATGTCAAAAGTGACTTTCTTAATGGTTTTATTTTTGAAGAAATTTATGTTGAGCAACCACCTAATTTAGAAAATGATCTTTTTCTAAACCATATTTATAAATTATCTAAGGCTCTCTTGGGTTGAAGCAAACCCTTAGGGCTTGGTATAAGAGGCCTAGTTTCTTTCTTATTTAAAATATTTTTTTAAAAGTTAAGATTGATACCATTTTATTTACTAAAATTTTAAAAATATTTTTTATTATTCTAGTTTACGTTAATGATATTATTTTTAGTTTTACAAATGAATCTTTATGTGAATTATTTGTTAAGAGTATGAGCCAAGAATTTAAAATGAGTTTAGTGGGTGAATTAATATTTTTCTTAGGATTATAAGTTAAGCAACTAAATTTTTATTAGCCAAACTAAGTATACTTTGGATCTATTAAAATAGTTTCACATGGATAGTGCTAAGGCTATTAACATACCCATAAGTATTTTTACTAAATTAGATATGGGCAACGAAGCAAAATTCTTTAATCAAAAGGCTTATAGAGATATGATAGATAGTTTATTATATCTTACTACAACTTGACTTGATATAATGTTTAGTGTTGGGTTTTGTATAAGATTTTAGTCCAGTCCTAAATAATCTCATTACAAATCAGTTAAAAAAAAATTAGATATTTAAAAGAAACTCCTAATCTAGGATTATGGCATCCAAAATCTAAAAATTTTGATTTGATTGCTTACATTGATGCTAAATTTGTAGGATGTAGAATAGATAGAAAAAATACCTTTATGACATGTCAGTTTCGAAGTCATGCACTTGTTTCTTGGTCTTTGAAGAAGCAAAGTTTTGTTGCTTTATCCACGGCTAAAACTAAATATGTTGTAGTACCTATATGTTGTGTATAGGTAATTTGGATAAAAAAGTACTTTGGAAGATTATGGATTTTATTTAAAAAAACATCCTTAGAAAATGTGATAATACTAGTGCAATTTGTTTAACAAAGAATCATATTCAATACTCTAGGACCAAGTACGTTAATATTAGATATCATTTTATTAGGGATCATATTAGCAATCACGATATATATCTTTAGATTTTAATGATACAAAATATTAGTTAGTAGATATTTACACTAAACCACTGACTACAAAATTATTGAATTCTATTAGAAGAAAATTAGGCATGTTGAATCTTTCAAATATATGAATCAAGGCTTTTTATTATTTGTTCTCGTATGATTCTTTCTTTTTACTAAAGAGTAGATTTATCCAAATGAATCATAAACTTTCACTTGACTTCTTATATTTATGACTTGAGATTTTTTTGTATTCATTCTCCTAAGATTTTTTTTTTCTACTAATGACTAAGAAAGAGATTTATCCAAATGAATCATGATCTTTCATTTGACTTTCGATACTTATGACTTGAGATTTATTTTATATGACTATTTTATATTACTGACTTATATATCCCATAATCAATTGACCTCTCATAACTTGACTTATCTTCGATATTAATATCCTTCATATAATAAAATCAAAGTAGTTTTACAATTGGAACATTAATATAAGGGAGAGAAGTAGCATCATGATACCATAATATACTTCTCTTCTCTTTTATGATAACAAAGAGGGAATAGTGGCTCGTCTTTTATTAATAAAGGGGGAGAATTATATTTTTAACAAAACAAAAATTATATATATTTTTTGTTAACCAAGGGGGAGAAACATGATGCCTTATGATTCTTTATTATGCAAATGGTTAACTTATAGTTATATTTTGATTGATATGACACTTCAATAATTATTAAAATTTAAAAATTAAAATGATTATAATATTTAAAACTTATCGAATATTAATTTTTGGGCTCGAATGATTGAATCATAATATCGACAAGATCAACTTTCTTTCAACTTGAATTCAATACATGCAATTAAAATGATATATGATCATTTCAAATTGAGTTCATTATAATATTTCAGAATGTTCTATATACAAGAGGAGTTTAGTTAAAACTTCATCATCAATTGGTAGTTATCATAAAAAAAAAAGGGATGATTATTGAATCTTGAATTTGGATGATTGTTAGTTTCTTTTATGCCGAGGTTTAGGTGTTGCCTCGGCTTGGTTCTGCCCACGTACATATGGGAAATGCGATGTCTATGGTGGTGGAGCCCAAGGAGTACTCCCCTTTTTTAGGTGATCTCCTAGGGGGGAGGGTATGATGAACGTAGATCTGTCTGGTTTCGGTGCAGACATGAGCTTTCTGTGGGCATAATTGCCATCGAGAAGGGATATAACATAGTTCCCTGGATGGAGATGTCAAACCCCTCACATGGTACCCTTGGCTGGCGAGACTTTTGCGCTTCTCGCTTCGCTCCCGACCTCCAAGACCTGCCAAACGGCCACACTTGAATGGTGGGGGGTCATCTCAACTCGGTCCCTCTGATGACCAAGTTAGCTACTAAATTATTCTATGTAGTTTGCACAGTGTTGAAGAATGTCTCCTTATTTATCTGGGCACTTTTTATACTACCTGGGTAGGCAGAAGCCATACGAGGTGGGTTAATACCCATGGCTGGTAGGTTCAGAGCCTTCGTATGAGGTTGTTTAATGCACGTGGGCGTTGGTTCAGAGTTGTATGCTGTCGAGCTCCTCAAGTGAGAAGTGGAACATCAATTTGTCTGTGATGCCAACCTAAGCTCCTCGAGTGGTGGATCAGTGTAGTGCTTCTTCCTGAGACCATGGTCTCAGCTGAGTCGAATGTGTCTACTCAACTTTAAAAGGTAATGTGGAAGTCTATGTTGGATGGACCAAAATATGTCATATCATTCTCCCCTACCCCCCCCCCCCCCCCTCCTCTCCTATCGAAAAGGAGTCGCACCTCGAGAAAACCGAGGGGATGCAACTCGTGGTTGAAGGTTTACTTAATCGTCGGCTTTGTTTCGGGTGTGTTAGTTATTGGCTGAAAGGCCGAGTAGGTATAACCGGACAGAACTTGAAGTCGACATAGATTGGTCGAGAGGCCGAGTCGGTATGACTGATCAGGTCGAATGTCATGTTTGGAAACAAGGACTTTTGCTGGTTTGATGAATGTAGTTAGCCCTTTGGAAGCTATTCGGAACCAGAGTTCCTTTGGGAGTAGTTCAGGGTTGGAAATCGATCGAGGCAATAAGCCCTACAGAAACCATTTGGGATTGAGAAATAACAGAGGGCTCAGACGCCCTTTGTTCCTTATTGGTACTGAGAGCCCTTTGGGAGCTGCTTTGGACTGAAAGTCCTTCATTCGGATTTGAAAGCCCTTTGAATCTGTTTTGGGACTAAAAGCCCTATGTTCGAGACTGAAAGCCCTTTGAATATGTTTCAGGATTTAAAAGCCCTTTGAGAGCTCGAAATTCCTTGAGAATTTGTTCGGGACTGAGAGCCCTGTGGGAGCTCGAAAGCTCTTAAAAGTTTGTTTGAGATTGAGAGCCTTGTGTTCCGGACTAAAAGCCCTTTAAGAGCTCGAAAGCCCTTAAGAATCTGTTCGGGACTGAGAATCCTATGGGAACTCAGAAGCTCTTGAAAGTTTTTACAGGACTAAAAGCCCTTTAAGAGTTTGGAAGCCATTGAGAATCTATTAGAGCTGAGTGCCCTGTGGGAGCTCAGGTTTGGACCCGAGCGGTGGGGCTATAATCCCTTCAAAGTTGGTCGGGTTAGTACCCGAGCGACCTTGGAGTTGGGTTGAAAAAGCCCTTTGGAGTTGGTTGGATTAGTACCTTAGAGACCTTGGAGTTGGGCCAAAAAAGCCCTTTGGAGTTGGTCGGGTTTGGATCCGAGCAATCCTAAAGGCAAGGTTGCAAGCCCTTCGAAGTCGATCGGGTTAGTACCTGAGCGACCTTGAAATTGAGCTGATAAAGCCCTTTAGAGTTGGTCGGGTTGGTACTTGAGAGACCTTGGAGTTGGGCTAAAAAAGCCCTTAGAGTTGGTCAGGTTTGGACCCGAGCAACCCTGAAGGCGAGGCTACAAGCCCTTCGAAGTTGGTTGGGTTGGTACTCGAGCGGCCTTGGAGTTGGGCTGAAAAAGTCCTTTGGGGTTGGTTGGGTTGGTACCCAAGAGACCTTGGAGTTGGGTTGAAAATGCCCTTTGGAGTTGGTCGGGTTGGACAAAGCAACCCTAAAGACGAGACTGCAAGCCCTTCAAAGTCTGTCAGGTTAGTACCCAAGTGACCTTGGTGTTGGGCTGAAAAAGCCCTTTGGAGTTGGTCAGGTTTGGACTCAAGCAACCCTGAAGGCGGGGCTATAAACCCTTCAAAGTCGGTCGGGTTGGTACCCGAGCGACCTTGGAGTTGGGCTGAAAAAGCCCTTTAGAGTTGAAAGCACACCTGGATCGGACGTTGGTACTCAAGTTTTCTGTTTGGTTGGGCTTGGTCGGTAAGCTAGCCTTGACCCTTCCTATTGGTGGATCCACCTCGAGTAGGACTTGGGGGGTACCAGGTTCGAATTGGGCTCGGAGGGTAGTGGATGAAGGTTCTACACCTCAGGTCATCGGGTGCCCCATCAAGTGCTATTCGCGCTTGGAAGGAAGCATCGTTCTTCGTATGGGACCGTTGCCCTTCCGGTGAGAGCTACCTTGCCCAGTGTTTGGGAGGTGACATTCCTACCCGCGAGACAGAGGATGAGAGCTGGGATCCCAGGACTGAGGCTCGAGTAGTGAGTGAGAGTGGTCTGGTCCAGGTTTCCCCCCGTCCGTGTCTAGCATCGGGCACCCTTGTGATGTGGCCCTCCTTCTAGCACTAAAAGAATGTTAGTCTCTTTTATGCCGAGGCTAAGATGTTACCTTAGCTTGATTCCGCCCACGTACATAAGGGGCATGCGATGTCTCTAGCAATGGAGCCCGAGGAATGCTCTCCTTTTTCGAGTGATCTCTTAGGGGAGGAGGGTGTGATGAATGCTGATCCGTTCATTTTCGGTGCAGGCCTCAGCTTTCTGTGGGCACAATTACCATCGGGGGGCATAGCGTGGTTCCCCGGATAGAGATGTCAAAACCCTCACGTGGTACCCTTGGCTAGCGAGACTCTTTTTGTGCTTCTCGTGCCGCTCTCGACCTCTAAGACCTGCAAAAAGACCATAATTGGGTGGTTGGGGGTCGTCCTGACTCGGTCCCTCTGAATATCAAGTTAGCTAACTGAATTATTTTGTGTAGTATGCGTAGTGTTGAAGAAGGTCCTCTTGTTCATTTACCTGGATAACTTTTATACTACTTGGGGAGATAGAAGTCATACAAGGTGGGTTAATACGCATGGGTGATAGGTTCAAAGCCTTCGTACGAGGTTGTTTAATGCGTGCAAGCACTGGTTCAGAGTCGTACGCTGTTGGGCTCCTCAGGTGAGAAGCGGATCATCGATTTGTGTACTGATGCTGACCTGAGCTCCTCGAGCGATGGACCGATGTAGTGCTTCTTCCCGAGGCCTTGGTCTGAGCTGAGTCAGATGTGTCTACTCGGCTTTTGAAAGGTGACATGGAAGTCTATGTTGGATGGGCCAAAATAGGCCCTATCAAAGATTAAACCAATTGATGTGATTATGGACTAATAAGCTTTTAAAGATAAATGACGCAGGAAAATCTTCGATGACAAACACGAACCATCATAGGGCAAATTGTCAAAGCAAGAGAATTAGATTTTGGGTCGAAAAGCATCATGTTAGAGATTGGACGTCGGGCCGAATGATGAACTTCATTTCATGAGTTCATGCATCGTGTCAGAAGGATCGAGTATTACGCTAAAAGATCGGATGTTATGGGAAGTCAACATATTGATAGATCGGGGTTATACATTGAAGGAAAGGACGATATGTCAAAGGATCGAACGAAGTGTCGGATGATCAGACGACATGCTAGAATGCTGGACAATGTGCTAAAAGCTTCGTGATTATGCTAGATATGTGATTAGAGTGGTTAAGACTTGATCGAGGTCGTTTGGGGTCAAATTGAGTTGGTATTGGGAAATCATATCAACTTGATTAGAAGCCCATTGAGCTTGAACCTGGGCCGAATTAGGTCTGTTGGAAGGTCAATTCGATGATATGAGATTGGCTTGTGATGATACTACCAAGCCTAAGCGGTGATACTACTTGAGAGCCAAAAAGTACTATTTATGCTTTTCTGAGAGTTTCGACGGTGATACTACCCATAACAATGGTGGTACCGCCTAGGTCGATGGTGGTACCACTAGAGCCAGAATTCTTGGCATTGTTTCAGTGGTAGTATCACCCGGCGCTGATGATAGTACCACTAGTACCTCGAAATCTCAAGGATTTAAATTTTGACTTCATTTTTGACGCCTTGTAGGGTTTATAAATACTTCACTTATGCTTACTTGATACAAGAAGAATGAATTCTTGAGCAAAAGTGTTGTAAACTCTCTTTAAGTGGTGTTTGAGTCTCTTCCTCCTTCTTGAGTTTAGAAGTATTTATAAGTTGTGAGAGGGTTGAGGTCTCTTATAAAAGAGAGGTATAAAGGGTCTCTCCTAATACTGTTAAAAGGAGAAGGGTTATAATAAGAGTAGTTGATCTTCATTCATTGGAAAGAAGATCGATAGTAAAAGTCGATAGCCTCCAAAGAAGAGGAATCATGAGCAAATGTAGGTCAGGACGATCGAACTACTATAAATCAGTTTGTATTCCTTTTATTGCTTTGTTATTATTTACTTATTTACTTCACTCACTACTCTTACTTGCACTTTTGTCTAAACGGATCCTTTTTACTATAACACTAATTTAACCCCCCTCTTAATGCCATCTTGATCTTAACAAGAATGACCCATTGTCCATCTCAATTTGATATCAGATACTTGGGTGAAGAGGGTCATGATGGACATAGACAACTTCATTAACGTACTGTATTCTAACGCCTTCTGAAAGCTTGAGCTGACGAAGAGCGACCTCCACCCGATGGCATCCTCCTTAATTAGAGAATAAATTAACTAATTAATCCACTTATGAAATACTGAATGATTAATGATACATAATCATTAAATAGTGATTTCGTAGTCCCAATTGTATGTTTGGTCTTTAAATTTGAGATACTAAAGATGCCTTGTTTGAGTACTCTTTGATACCAGACTTATAAGTTTTAAAGTTTCAAATAGGGTATAACTGGTTATTGAGAATGATAATCAACCTAATGAAGGTAACTGAGTACCAATAGATGATCATCTACTCTCGGTATTAAGAGATGAATATCTCATGTTTTCTTACTCAAGTAAATCTATAGCTAGAGTTATTTAGATTGAGAGTGAAAGAGTTCTCAAGGATAATCTAATTAGAGTGAGACTTAGATGAATTCAGTATGGGGCTTGATAGTACCATGCTTAATATATGGTCTATAGGGTATTAAATAGATACTGGACTATAGGTACATGGTAACTAAATAAGTCCAATGAATTAGATCTCACTATAGTGTTTAGGGAGTATGGCGTAGTGGCTTAATACATTCGTAGTTGATAAGTTGAGTGAATTATTATAAGATGATAATTCACTTAGTCAGAAGGAGTTCTGACAGATGCAACTCATGGTCAGCTCGATATTAAGCCTAGAGGGTCACACACACATGATAGATAATGCGATGAATAGAGGATTGAATATATGATATCCAATAAGCCTTTGTATTATTATATCCATTGGGTGAAACACAATAAGTGCTTAGAGTGGATATTTAGATAGAGATCTAATTTTCATTAAGTTAAGGATAATTCGATAAAGATCCAGCATACAATATACCAGGATAATTGGATGGAGATTCAATATCCATTGAGGTAGGATTCATTATGATTAAGTTGAGAGGGCTCTTTATAAATAGGAGAGAGACCAAAGGGTCGTAGACTAGACTCTTTTAACCGCCCACATCCTATTCTCCTCCCTCCCTTTCCTCCCCTGCCATCAACCCTATTTGGGCATGTAGATAGCAAGAAGTGCCAGCCCCTTCTTGAGTTTGTCGTAGTCTTGTGGTGCACGAAAGAGAAGATAGATCGCGTTGCGAAAGGAGAAGTGCCATCGCTTCATCTGCCATGTGGATCATCACTAGAGAGGAGAGCATGCGATCTCCTTCATCCATAGATTTGTAATTTTTTGGGATATATGATCTCCCTTAGGTGAGAGCGTCTCACATATCTTATGCAGTTTTCGATTTCATTAATTTTTCGCTCCCCAATCTTCACATGATGATCCTATATCGATCTTTTGGGAAACCAATTTTATTTTCTATTTTTTGCTACACATATGATGCTCCCCAATGTTTTGTGACATATACTGCTATAATATCATACCCTTTGGGCTAAAAAACATGAGAGCCACCTATCAAAGGGTGGTGAATAACTTATTCAAGGACCAAATCAAGAGGAACATGGAAGTATATGCGGAAATATTTCGAACACTGAGGAGGTTCAACGTGCGACTAAATCCCTCTAAGTGTGTTTTCGAGGTGGAGTTAGGAAAGTTTCTCGAGTTCATCATCTACCAAAGGAGAATAGATGTTAACCCTGAAAAGGTAAGGAGAATCATCGAGCAACCAAGAACATTGAGGGAGGTGCAGTGGCTTACCTAATGGCTAGCGGCCATCAACCGATTCCTATCTTGAGTGAGAGACAAAGTGTCTTCCCTTCTTCAAAGTGCTAAAGAATCCCGTTGGCTTTGCTTAGACTACAAAATGTCAGGAAGCTCTCAAATGGCTAAAGCACTACCTCGTCGAACTATCCTAACTCCCCTCCCCTATCCCGAAGAGGTGGTAAGCCTCTACCTACCAACCACCAAGTAGGCCATCAGCGCAATCTGACAACGAGAAGACATAGGAGTACAACGACCCATCTATTATACTAGTCATGTGCTGAACGACCTCGAAAGTCGATGCCCCCCTAACATTGGCTTTGATACTTGTTACAAGAAAACTACACCCCTACTTTCAGGCATACCAGATACACATAGTCACCAACTAGCTGTTGCGGCAAGTTATCTTAAAGTTCGATGTAGCCAAGCGGATGCTTAAGTGGTTAGTGGCACTCAGAAGATTTGACATCTAGTTTATCCAAAGAACTATCGTCAAGGCTCAGGCCCTAGCCGACTTCGTAGCTAAGTTGGTCCCTTCTCTTGAAGTATTAGAATCAATCTACTAAGTATTAGATAAATACTCATATAATATTTGATTTGAAACATACAAATGTCATATGTATACTTTTCCTTTTAGAACCAAGACCTTATAGTCATTTTTCACATTATCTTTCTTGCCACAAAAGTAGCAATTTACTATAAAAAAATTTATGAATTTATATACCATTTAAAAACTCAGGTAATTTATGCTTAAACTTTTTTTATTATTATCCACTCCTTGAGTAGTACAAAAAATATTATGAGTCATTTCTACTTCAAATTTAATTCTTACTAAACACATATACTAGTTAGTTCATTTAAGTTTTATTTATCCTTAATTTTACAAATAAATTATACGAGAAATGACTTAACTACATTCATGCTCAAAGTTCTTGAGGTTATGATTTTGTTAAGCATATTGAGGATATAATCTTGAATTCCTCAAATACCGTCATACTAAATTTTAATCAGTTCTTTCATTAATATGTGAGCCAATGACTTGTAGACTGTAATGAGGTATAAATATTATTAGTAATTATCATAAAATTAAATATTTTAGATATTTCTCAATCATTTATCTTAATTATTTATTTCATAAAACATTCAGTTATTATGTGTGTGACCCCTTCAACTAATATAATCAAGGTCTAATACACATAGCGTTAGTTACATATGTTTAAGCCATTTATAGTAATTTACTCTAAAAATATATAAAAATATTTATAATAATATATTAATGAAAGCACCATTGTAATATGATAATATAATATTAATATTTTAAGTTTTTTAGTAAATATTAAAATATTAATATCATCTCTATTTTATCTTTGGGTGGAATATTGACATATCTAGTGTTTATATAAAATTATTTATAAAGAATTGATACCAACCCTATGGAATAATATTACTATCATTGGGTATATAACCTTAAAATATTAGGATATCCAAAACAATATAATCATACCCTATCACATAATTATTTAAAATAGATCCACCTTTAGGATTATATAAATCTCATTATTGTATGTATCATTGTGTATATTACTTTTTAATATCATTTAGAACTAATTCTTAATATAATTTTATAACTTATTGGTCTATGCCACTTTGGCAACTATAAGATCAATATAATAATATAAAATATAATTTAAAATATCTTATAAATAATAAAATATTTATTATAATTTACATCTCATAAGTCTACTATCCTATGCTACTTTAGCAACTACTAGTTATATAAAAAAGGATACGAGTTATAAATAATATTTATTAATTTTTTTAATATAATTTATGCTGAAATAGTTCAATAATAATAATAATATTAATCATAAACATTAATTATTATAAGTAAAAACTCATAGGATAACTATAATCATGATAAATCATAAATCATACCTTTATATGAAAAATAAATATTATTTTAAAATCTTAAGTATATGCATGTGAATAATCAAACAAATATCCAAGAAAAATAATTAGATTCTTAATAATCATACATAAAATTTTATTAGATAATATTAGAAAACTATAAATAAAAATCATAATTTATATTTTTTTTAATTTCGTATAGAACTTGAAATTAGACTACTCAACCCTATTTAATTGGGTAGGCTTAGATTGGGCTACCCAAATTGGGCTCATAGATTTGGGGCAATCATTTGACTAACTAGGCCCGTTAAAATTAAAGTTGACTAAAGTAAAAAAATTATCAAAATTTAACTTTTTTTCAAATTCGATCAATTGATCTAAATCTAATCAAAATATAATTGTGATTAGGTTATATCAAAATATTTGATTAAGAAAAATTAAATTAGTTAATTTTATAATTGAGGGCATAAGTCAAAAAAATTTAATTTTTTAAAACTAAAACTGTAATTTTACTCTGGATATATAATGGAAATATATATTTTTTGAAGGGTAGAACTATCAAAAGAATATAAGTTGAAATTAAAAAACTTATAAGAGCAAAACTATAATTTTAATAAATGAAATCCTAACCCCTCGTAGCCATTCCTATGTTTCGCATCCACCCGCATGGGTTGGTGGAGCAACGACCGTCTATCATCCAGGGTAGTGCGCCTCTTCTCTCACGATTGACTAGTGACCTCATCGATCGTCATGTCATTTCATCGTATTCCTCACTAGCAAAACATTTTCACGGCGCGTCTCTGAATGAGTGACGCCAACGGATCTTCCCACCATGCACTCGTGCACATGCCCTGATGAGCGACCACCCCATGATCGTCCCACCAAACAACTTTTCCCACGTATTCACTATATAGTCGTTGGGTACTGCGGCCTTCAGCGTTGGCCATGGCCAACAAATGCTGCCGCAATAGATTTGTTGCAATCACCTATGACCAAGGCAGGTCGATCGCTGTAAAGCTACATATAGGCAGCTATTCATGCGATCATTGTCAATTGTCGTAATCTACAACACTTTTGCAATGTACACAATCACAACTCATAATTGGACTAGCAACGATCCGATGTTGTCACCCTCAATAATATTATCATCGACAATTAGCTGTCAACAGTTGTCAATCGATTAAACACTAGGAATCTCACATCGCTCGCAAACAAGTAACAGGACAGACTTTATAAGAAAGCATATCGACAATACAGATAGATCGTTCAAACATCATAATTCAAAATCAACACCTTTTCGCAAACAAAGTTTGATAATTAATAGATCTAAATACAAAATAGATTTAAAATACTTTTATAATCTTAAGTAATTAATTTTAAAATATGGCTCTCATACCAATTATAAGCATACAAATAATAATTATGCTACTATTATATCAAAAATTTTAATGTCAGAAATTAAAACCAAATAACGATATATCATGAGTATCTTTTCGATATTATTCAAAAAATCTTTATCTGATCTACAGGTGCACTATCCTTGGATCCAAAAGCTATAACAATGTTGATATAAAAAGAGAACTAGATTCATCTTCTCCTATTTTCCTATCCTTCATAAAATCATCATGAGCGATGATTAGAGACAAAGGAGAAATGAAAAAAGATTTATAACCTCTTAATGATTAGTTAGATTTTTTATCGCTACTTAGTCATGTCTTTTTAAAAGCAAAAATACAGGGTTTATGATAAGTAATTATGAGAGTCTCTCTCATTAAGTTCTTTTTCTAAAGAATTCTATCATAATTACTAGATTTTTCTATTAATTAATAATTAAAATTAAAATTTATTATATTTATAATATATCTTACTTAATTAGAAAATATCAAATAAGGCATAGGTTTTTATCGAATCCATAGAGTGGGCTCAGCCTATTTCCAATCTATCCCCATCACGAAGAAATTTTTGAAGATTACTCGGGCCTGTCGGCCAAGGCTATAGACTCGTTGAATACATTACTGTAGCATGCGTGCGGGCCAAAACATCTAAGGGCATCACAGACCTATTATTGCCTCAAACTTTCGTGGAGTCATCGATCCCTTGCTCTCATGGAGGGAGAGCATTGGTCGTAAAAAGGGGCCAATGAGGTAGAGAATGCAAAGGTAAACTCTAAGTACCAAGACAGGGCAGAAGGGTAGAGGCCAAGGAACTTCCTTCCCGTACATGTGCATAGCTGAGGGAAGGCCAAGGCACTGGCTCGTTGCCTGGCTGGTCACAACCATTTGAGAAGGATGCATGCTTGCAGCGCGAGTGGCCGCAATCTGAGAGGCCAAGGCACGAGCTCTGATTGCAGGCGCAAGTGCGCAGTAGTAGAGATTCAGGCACATCAGCATTTGCGCAGATTCAAGCGCAGGCACTTGCGAGTGAGTGGTCGTCCCCCAGATGAGTGGTATATGTCAGGCGTAGGCGTTCATCAATAATTGAACTTGTCTTGCGTCCGATACCTTGGGAATCGTCGTTTGTGGACTTACGATCATTCTTATAACCCTCTAAAGTCATATTTCACTTTGCGATGAATGCGGTGAGCGGTGCGAAACGTCAGCCATCTCAACACCCTGGAACCCCCCGGGTGGCATAGGGTTGGATGGGGCGTTCGTATAGCAGGGAAGGTGCTGCTCGTTGCTTCGTTCGCTCTCCACCTCACCGAGCCCACCACAGCATGTGAAAACGGCCCAAGAATAGGCCAAAAACTGGCCGTTTTTGGCTGCCCGAGCGATTGGTGAGCGACGGAGAGCGAATGAAGCAACGGGCATCACCTTCCTTCCTATACGAATGCCACATCCAGATGACCGCTCACCGCAGCACGCGAAAACTACCCAAAAAACAGGCCAAAACTGGCCGTTCAGTTTTGGCCTATTTTTGGGCCGTTTTCGCGTGTTGCGGCAACCGCGGTGAGTGGTGCGAGACGTCAGCCATCTCAGCACCCTGGAACCCCCTGGGTGGCACAAATGAAGTGTGTTGTGGTGGGCGCGGGGAACGGTCATCTTCCGTCGACGAACCGGCTCCCACTTATCCTACACCTCTCAAGTCATTTCACAAAGTCGGACTAGAGTCAAGCTCAACAGGGTCTTCTTTCCCCGGTCTGGACGTAGCATTCGTATTGTAGGGAAGGTGCTGCCCATTGCTTCTTCGCTGTCTGTCGCTCGTCGCTCGCTCGGGCAACCAAAAACGGCCTGTTTTGGCTTGTTTTTGGGCCTTTTTCACGTGATGAGTGAGCGGTCGTTTGGACGTGGCATTCGTTTAGCAGGGAAGGTGCTACCCGTTGCTTCATTCGCTCTCCGCTTGCTCGGGCACGTGGCTTCAATCTGTGCTTGCGCATGGGATAGCCACTCGCAATGCCTGCTGCAGTAGTGCTCGTGCCTTAAATATGCACTTACCCAATTCTCTTAACTCGAGGAGGTGAGCGAAGCCGAGTAACCTTGCCCTCTCAACTACTAAGAGAATGGGTGAAATCAAGTATCTCAATTCTCTTACTTATCCAGCAGAGGAGCTCTACATAAGTTCAGTGACCCTTCAAAGATAGCGAACGAAGCGACGGGCAGCACCTTCCCTGCTATGCGAATGCCACGTCCAGACGATCGCTCACCGCGCCCACCGCAGCACGCAAAAACGGCCCAAAAATAGTCCAAAACTGGCTATTTTTTGTCGCTTTTTTCACTTCTCATTTGCTATGCAGATGAGGAGTGTCATTGTCTGTGCACCTTGTGTGTCCTCGAACGATGGTTTGGCTCAAGACCCCTCGTCTCGATTGGTCCCTTGGATCTCTTGACTCGTGACGCATGATCGGTTGGTTCTCTTAACTACCGTGTGACGGATGACTGCCTTCCCATCATCGTCCCCTTTCCTTTTCGGTGAAGGGTGGGCATGGCTGAATGATGCAGCACCATGGCAACCGAACCGAGCTCATGCATGCTCTTGCCCCCAGATGCGCAGATTTGATTGTTGCTATCAGCCGCTAAACAAACGAACGCGCGAGCTGTGTTTCCAAATGGATGTGTGTACATGACGGGTGACTGTTATCCACTTTGCGGATCGATGACAATGTTGATGATGATGTTTCACAATCTTTATTTTAATTTCCCATATGAGTAAATTGGTCGTGTGTATCACACTCCACCGATAGCCTTCTGAAATATATTAGACCAATTGGATCAATACGATAGAATCGGGATCCCAGATTGCTCAAATTAACATATCGGCTCCACGTTTGGTCTAATATACCTCCATCTATTCCAAGATAGACATGGAATTGGACACAACATCTATTAGCTAATCTTTACCCAAATCCAAATCACAAACGATAATATATACAAATTAGTGATGTTAAGAGTTAATATTAGTAACTTATATAATGTGCATTAGATTTAGTGAGTTTTAATAGTGCGATTTAATGTACATTAAGAACAACGAGCAATCACCGTACGTACGTATAGTGAGCTCTGTTTTGGCTTCCCGTAGAGTCGAAGAGGAGCTGAAGCGTTAGAAGTCGTAACGCTTCCGCAGCCGTCCGATTGGCCGCGGATCCACGGCGGCGATGTTGGGCTCATTGAACGCGCGGTACTGCTAATTAGTAATTAGCAATCATGGCGGACGCCAATTAGCCTGCGTAACTGCAGTCCCTTGTCTTCCTCCTCCCATTTCCATGCCCGTACTGATGAAGCCTTCCCTGTGCTCCGTTCTTACCTAAACGCTCTTCCTCCTCTCATCGGCCCTTGTTTCTATCCGTCGGTCTTCTTCCTCGTTATGGAAGCAGAAGGTGGAGCGGCAGCTGGGTGCTGCGATGGGTTTGCAGGGAAGTCACTCTGTGGTCCTCTTCCGCCACCTCCTCTTTTGACACCATTGGAAAGGTTTCTTTCGAGTTGCTGCCGAGAGGAGCCCGATCATGGAGATCCACAGGTGTTGACTGATGTCCTGCTTGGGGCAGTCAGCTTTTCTGCTAATGGCAATCTTGTAGGTGGTAGCTGTGAGAAGGTTGTGAAGAGAGAGGAATGGGAACAACAACAACTACAACAAAAGCGGGCTTCAAACAACTCATCGTTTTCTAATGGTAATACTACTGCAGCCAATGTCGTCAAAGGGCAGTGGACAGCTGAGGAAGATAGGTAATGAGATTCGTGTTGGTTCCTTTTGCTCATATCTGTGATAGACTTCCAAGCTCTGTCAATATTGTTCGTGGTGCAGCATGTTGGTTCGTCTGGTTAAGCAACATGGCGTCAGGAAGTGGTCTCAGATTGCAAAAAATTTGGTTGGTAGGATCGGGAAGCAGTGCAGAGAAAGATGGCACAATCATCTACGCCCTGACATCAAGGTTGGGTCCTTAATTCATCTGCCTTTCTCCACTTGATGCTTGTCTTGATAGATTACTCTCTCTTCTGTTGGCAGAAGGATATGTGGACCGAGGAAGAGGAGAAGCAACTAGTGGAAGCTCACATGAGCTTTGGGAACAGATGGGCTGAGATCGCAAAACAAATCCCTGGCAGATCCGAGAACTCCATTAAGAACCACTGGAACGCCACCAAAAGAAAGCTGAACGCTAAGAGGAGGAGCAAGAGGAAGGCAACCAAAGGGGGAAGATGTCCTCCCTCCGTTCTGCAAAACTACATCCTGAGTAAGACTCGAGACCTCAGCAAAACATGCAGCACCACCAATACAACCCTGTCAAGACAGTTAGACACCCCATACTGGCAACCACACAACCCCTCATCGGGTCAGGATCCCACGAGCAGTGTGGAGGAGAGCTTTCCATACATACACCAAGTGTTGGAGCAGTCATCAGTGCCTAATGGAAGCACACAGGAGGGAGGGATTCATGGAGGGGAAGCCCACGATGCCTGCAATCATTATTCGCTCGATTTCCTGCACTTCGACGACGACGACTTCCTGCCTATCGGTGATGTGTGCCAATGCATGCAATTGCCTTATTCTGCACCTGAGACTATCGCCATTGACGCGGCTTGTCATCGACCTAATACATGTTCTGAACTCTATCCACCCTGTCTATTCGATGGAGCTCTTACATCAACAGGCCTGCTCGAGATGGACAGTCAATCCCAGATC
This sequence comes from Ensete ventricosum, assembly GCA_029747655.1. NCBI lineage: Eukaryota > Viridiplantae > Streptophyta > Magnoliopsida > Zingiberales > Musaceae > Ensete > Ensete ventricosum. The sequence goes on from JAQQAF010000005.1 coordinate 10,531,782, forward strand.
CTGAAAGATCAAGCTTCTTCGGGTAGCACGAGAGACTTGGATCTGGTGGAGATGATGTCCTTGCAGTTCTCTTCCTCGCAGCGCAGCAGCAGCAGCAACAGCATGTTACTGAGTTCTGATGCAAATTACTTGTGACTGTCAAGTCTTTTGCTCTTCTCTTCCAAATTGCAATATCTGGAATTACGTGCATGGGTAGTCCTTGCATTCATGCATTGTAATGCGCGTCAATAGGACAGTCTTACGTTAAGCTTCAATACATTGACAGATAGACCCCAAAAGAAGACAAAGATAGTTAGAGTTAGCGCACTTTTTTCTTGCTTGCTGCCTTTATACGCACAACTTTTGCTTCTACTTGAGCGCTTCGTGAATTGTGTGACCTCAAGCGTGAAACGTGAGGTGAGGCGTCAACTACTGTAGTTAGATTTCTCTAACACGGCTGTGTTTTCCCTATCTTTTCTGAAATCACTGCCAAGCTCACATTCCTGCACAATTTAAGATACGAGTTTCAATCGGTCAAGGTGACTGAACTTAAATTCTTCTTAGAGCTGTGAATGTGTGTAAACCAGTAAGTATATTACATGGTAGAATTCAACCAATTTACACGGTGAACAACAGTTCGTGGATTCGATTGGCCCAATCAATGGCTAATATCTTACGAATCTTGTCTCACTATGTATATAAGTAACACAATAAGTAGCAAATTTATGGATGATCACAAGCGACTGTGAAGCAACTGCATATATCAACATCATGAAAAGAGAAGGGGAAGCTTGTTCTCGGCATGCAACGTCCTCTCCGACTTCCTTAGATCTCCCTTCATAGGAGAAGGAAGATCGCAGGTGCTTAGATCAAGAGAAGAACAATTGGAGCGATGGCGATAAGCTCAACGCAACTCGAAGAAGAAGAAGAAGAAGAAGGTAACGGAGTAGATGTACCTAAGTACATGCCGGCAGTCTTGACAGCGTTGATGTTGATGCGTCGGCGGATAGGGGCGTTCTCCTCCTCCTCGCTCCCTCTCCTTTTCGGCAGGTCACTGGCGGTGAGTGCACATATAGAGTTAGGCAACCGTGCGTGAGTTGGGACGACCACGGCGTAGAGTGTGGCTTCCTAAGTTAACACACGACACACTCAACATGCATCATAAAGTGACATCATGTTTGGCTAAGCGGAAGTGATGTCGTACCTTTGGCCTTGGATTGATTGCATGAGGGTTAATACGTTCTGATTCGATCAAATCATATTCGCAAGTATTGGGTTGGATGGAGCTCAAGCAGCCCAGCCCAACCGATTAATCCAGACAATTGCCGGAGCTAATCTCTACTGCTAAGTCTCGAACCTGGTTGTGCTCAAGCATTCATGCCCTTTCTCCCTCATCCTCAAACTGGAGTAGTATGTATATTTCAGGTTTGCATCTCGTGCGTGTCCCACTGCGGGATGGCAGCAACTGAGCCAGCAATGGAATCCAGCCAAAAGCAAATCATTAGATAAGATGAATGCCGCGCGTGGTGGACGTCTCCGTCGAGCAAATGCTCGGCTTTGAGATCGTCCCCTTAGCAGAGTGGGACTTTGGGAGCGCACCGCATCTTCCTCCCAGCTCAACCAAGCAGTCGAGCAGTTCCTGTTGGCATATGCCACCGTCCTTCGATCCCACACTCTGTCGGAAGGAGGTATCTTTCACTGCGTAATCCATCTCCTTTTGAATGAGGCTCTCCAACTGCCTGCCATGATCACAGTCCAACTCCACATCATCCTGTCCTTAAACCCCACCCAGAAGGAACGCCCAAGCACAAAGCAGAGGAGGAGCTGGTTCACGTGTGCATCCCTGGAAAGCACCAGTCTGATGTCGACTACACGAAGAGGAAGGCAGCCCGTCGTGTCTCACCTGGATTCTTCCCCTCCACCCAGTGTTGAGCAAGTGCTCGAGTTAATCCCCTGCAAATTTTCATTTGTTCTGTTCATACTTTGATGCCCTCTCTCTCTCTCTCTCTCTCTCTCTCTCTCTCTTTCTTACACACACAGTAACCTGTGACTTGGGCTTGAGAACAGAATTCTCATCATCGCTTGGTTGATGAGATGGTGAGATGGGGACATGAATGACTTGGTTGATGAGCTCTAAGATTGTTCGCTCTTTGTCAAGGGGATATGCATACTCTCCACACAGCGCATCTCTGTTTCAATTCAGCTCGCTTAAACCGATAGCTGAGACAAACATTGTCATACATATCCCCATCCAAACAGATAATTATGGTGATGATTAGATCAATTAGTCAAATAGTCAAAGAGAGACTTGCACTCATATTAATATTTGACGACTCCTTTGACCAGAAATCTCATGTCTGTATTCTAATGCTTTCTTTCCACCACGAAGCATTTTGTTGGGGAAGATTCTGTCGGAGGCGCTGTTGGATCTCTGTCGGCCCTCATGGAGTGATATTTCTCGCTATGGACGGGGACAACCTAAGCCAGAGACATCAATGGATGAACTGAGAAGAAGATGTGAGACAAGAAGATGAGCACAAATTGCTCTGAGGAAGATCTAAGAAGATTGGCTCGGTGCTTAAATTCCAATTCAATCAAAAATCTTCTTCATCTGTATGATTCACCATGCACTACTGCGCATGCAGGTGCATGGGTCCACAGTGCACTCGATCTCTCGACTTGTAATTGATAAGACAAGTATCCTCTCTCTCTCTCTCTCTCTCTCTCTCTTTCTCGTGTGGGGGCTAAAACTTGACATGCAACCTGTCTCTCCTAATAAATGTCAAAACATCTTGCTCTTGCCACTTGCCTGCGTGCTTTTTACCCTGGGAGGAAGAAAGTGAGTGACATAGGTATCACAGATGTACAAGGAAACCAATAGAATGACTGGGATTTCTGCGGCCCACAAGCTCCCAAATGTGGGAGTCATCGAAAGGGGAGAGCAGTGTGCAGCAATACGAGCATGGCATGCAGAACAAGATGGGTGGTGGACATGTATGATTGTCGCCCATTTAGATGACCAGGAAGAAGATGATCTCCCTCCGAGCTTTGCATTTTGGTAATGGGACAGGACACCATACCCATGTGTGACCTGACCTCCTTATCTTAGTCTCTGAGGCAGACAAGAGGGAGACAAGCAGTGAAGGTGGAGCAGATGAGACGGGATAGGGATGGCTGCAAGGTGCCCTCCCAGTGGCCTCTTCATGCTTCTCCATGTAACTATTTTCTCCAAGCACGATCATATACCGGTTTGACTTCCATGGCACCCAAGCAGATAGATGGCCGTCAACTCGAGGATCAGATTTATCATTCCCTTGTTGCAAACATATTTACTCCAAGAATTCCTTTTCCTTCCATGGGACACAATGTAGGTGATGAGCATGGAGTTGCAAGTTGGTACATAAGAACTCCAGCCAAAGTGTAGTAGACGAGAGATCAGCATCTGTGGGGGGGGGGGGGGGGGGGGGGGTGGTCTGACTTCTTGGTTGGTGGCACATCAGCCTCGGCAGTGAAGCAGAGCTAATAACAAGTGATAGATGTTTCTGGCAATGAGTCGATCGAATTGATCGAGTATATGTAAATTCTGGGAGGAATGTATGTATGCACACGCATACTAATGTTTCAGAAGATACTGATACAGCCGATGAAACGATTGAAGGAGACGCAGTTGTCCCCTTTCAATCTTTCTTCCAGTCCCAAAAGACATTCCCCGTCTTCTTTCTTCTCGCCTTTCACTGTGAAGGCGGGCCTCCTCCCACCTTCGCATGCCGTGGAGAAGATTCCATTAATTATGAAGCAGGCTTTCCACATTGGAATGCCTCTCAACGCCAACAAAAGGGATCCAATCGCGTTCATAATGCTTACCCCCTTGAAGCTTTCTCCTTTAGATTATGTGATTCTGTGAAGACTCCTTAACACTAACATGTCAATGCCGACAACCACTCTTCTGGAAGCACATAATTTGTTTCTGTTATTTATTATCTTGATTGCTTAAATCACGATGAGGGAAGAATGACGGACATCGACATCATTGTTTTAGCACCATGGTTCCTTCGTAGAGCTCGAGACGCCCCATGATATCTCAATGAGAACATTGCATATACCCTTCTGGTCCGTGTGACTTTATTACTGAGGTGACGATGAACTATACTAACTTGGCCTTCAAAACCATGGAACCATTGTAGCAGCCCCGGTCTTAAACGGTACATGCTATGAGGGGGGGACATCTTCTGAAACTGTATGATCTCTCTTGCTACAACAACATTTCTATAGAAGCTCACTGCCCCTGGAGAAGGAGCTCTCTCCTCTTTGTCTGGCGAGTTGTACAAAGGATTTAGCCCGAACTCATCAAGCTCAAGTTTCAATGTGATACTTTGACTTGAGCATTGAACGAGTAGCCAAACAATTATCGACACCTTGTTCTATCCATCTTGCAGGTGCAGTAGTAAGATAAAGAGGTATGATCAAAGTCTCTCGAACGACAAAGACCCCATCAACAGTCATATGGACAAACGACATATATTTGACGAACTCAACTTATAGACGTAGGTCAAATATAATTGGGAAGATAATTATTATCGTTGAATGATGACTTAGGTGAGTCAAGATGATTGAGGTGATCAAGATTGGGATGTTTGCGCAGCAGACACAGACATCGTTGATCACATGGCATTGCGTCCAAAATCCATAGTTAGTCACTTTCAGTCCACTAAGTTGGAGCTTTGCCTCTCTATCTCGATGTGTACTAAAACTTATTGTAATACTTCACCGGTACTATATATACCTCAATGATTCTGGAAAAGAGTCAGGGTGTATGTACGTACGTATGCATGCATGGAAAATTCTACATACAAATCAACCTCTCCGGAGATTTTTCTTCCTTCCTCCTGAAGGAAAGAGATTATTAATGATGTCACCAAGTTTGAAGGCCCTTTCTTATGACAACAATAGCCACTAGTTTCTCCTTATTTTGTTGTTCCCTGTGGTCCACAACCAAAAATAATAGAGTGCTTAACAGTGGATGTTTGACCATAAAGGTGCTGCACCGAAGAAAAGCAAACCCTAACACAAGCTTTTATGTTGTTTCTGTTCGATCTTGAACTACCATGTTCTTTTTCCTGAGGAATAATTAGATGAGATGATGCTGCAGTCTAACTGCTGACAGTATAAATATATGATAGTTTCATGGATATGCAAATACTCGGAATACTCGCAAATTGTTGAAGTTTATGATGAGTTTTCCTTGACACCTTAAGAAAAGCAAAGCGTAAAAGGCATCAGGTCGTGGAAAAGTTATGGACCCATCCACCTAAGAACTCCTGCAGTGTCTGCTATCAAATAGCTTGAGTTCCTCCCTCCTCACAACATCCTCTTGTACACTCGTCTGTTGTCGTCGTTGCATCCCGTCTCGGTTCTCGCAAAGGATTTTAATCCGGCAGCGGGAGCTGCTTTGCTATATCTATCGCCCTCTTGACTCCCCATCGGCCGTTCCTGTGACGAGAACACGGTGAGACAATATGCACCAGCTGGATCTCCAAGTACATTTCGGCTAAAAGGCTGCCACCACCACTCGATTTCTCCTCGCTGGTCGAGCTGTATATTTACTGCGGTTTCGGCCCTCTGTTCGGCGCGGTTGGGCGCTTCACAGTCGCACAGAGAAAACAATAAAGGAAGGCCGACCCCGTCAGAGAGAAAGGCAAGGATTCCATCCGGCTCTCTTCCTTCTTTCCTCTGGCTCTTTTTCTGCCGCTTTCTTCGTCTTCTGTACAACCTGCGGCCGCCGTCGCGCTCGCCCCCAGTGCCACTTTGCAGTGCTTTAAGGAGAGGGAAATGAGTGCGGCTCGCTTAGCATTCACTCGCCCGCCTCTCCTGCTGTTCACATAAATATCCTTCTGAATTAATCCAAAGGCCCAATGGCCACGAACATGCTCTCACCTGTGTAGCAGATACTCGTGTCAGCCCTAGGTTGATCTCTGCTTCGGTCGAAAGGGTGTAAGCTGCTTCGAGTTCATTCGGTTCCTCACCCCTTTACAGAATTTTCGACTGATGAAGATCTTAATTTGTATTTTCGGTTATCATTTTCTTGATTCTCTCCTTCATCCAGATCTTTAATCGTGTAGGGAGACTCGTCCGGCGTCGTTAGGACTGAAAAGAAGCAAGCGGTGAGGTTTGGAGAAAGAGGAGAAGATGCTGCCGCAGAAGCAAGCGGAGGAAGCTGCGATTGTGACGAGCGGCGTGGCTGCTATCAACAATGAGATGGAGCAAGGTGGAGGCGGCGACGGCAAGGGGGAGGACGAAGAGGCGGCACATGGATTCAGCATGACGAACCTCCTCTGGCACGGCGGCTCTGCCTGGGATGCCTGGTTCAGCTGCGCCTCCAACCAAGTACTTCCACACCAATTGCTTAGATATGGATCAAGATTGTATCTTGTTGCACCCGAGGAAGTCTGGGCAGTGTTTTCTGGTCGGTAGCCTGCTCTTCTAATACGGGTGGCGATACTGCAGGTGGCTCAGGTGCTGTTGACGCTGCCATACTCGTTCTCGCAGCTGGGGATGCTATCGGGGTTGATCCTGCAGCTCTTCTATGGCCTCCTCGGCAGCTGGACTGCGTACCTCATCAGCGTACTCTACATCGAGTACCGCGCCCGGAAGGAGAAGGAAAACGTCAGCTTCAAGAATCACGTTATCCAGGTCGGGTGTTTCCATTGCTGTATCCTTCCTAAAACTCTCCTGCTCTGTTCTCACACCTGATTCTTAATGACTTTTTCCACCTCTAGAAGAAATAAATTCCTTCTTATCCCCACCAAAGCCCTACTCCGCAAGATTCCCTGTGAGCAAATCCTCGATTCTTCTTCTGGCCTTCTTCTAGTGGGAGCTGAAACTTCGGCCGTGACTTGAACGATTTGAAATGTCGGATAGGCCCCTCACTTTCTCCCGCTTATCTGTGACAGTGGTTCGAGGTGTTGGATGGGCTGCTGGGGCCGTATTGGAAAGCCGCCGGCCTCGCCTTCAACTGCACCTTCCTCCTCTTCGGCTCCGTCATTCAGCTCATCGCCTGCGCTAGGTATTCTTCTTTCGTGCCTTCCTCTCTGCATCTCTCACTTGCGATTTGATCGTAAGTTCCTTCTTCTTTGATCTGGTGGCGGAGCAGTAACATATACTACATCAACGACCGGCTGGACAAGAGGACATGGACGTACATATTTGGCGCCTGCTGCGCGACGTCAGTGTTCATACCCTCCTTCCACAACTACAGGATATGGTCCTTCCTCGGCCTCGGCATGACCACCTACACCGCCTGGTACCTCACCATCGCCGCCTTCGTCCACGGCCAGGTAAAATAGCATCATCCTCAACAACAACAACAGTAGTAACTCTTACCAGATGAACTGATGATGATCAGCTTGGAAAGACATGGTCGTCCTGTTAGTTTACAGTATTTTTGTTTTTGCTGCTGGGGAGGAAGGAGGAAGATGACAATGGTTTGATGAATGATGCAGGTGGAAGGGGTGACGCACTCGGGTCCATCGAAGCTAGTGCTGTACTTCACCGGCGCCACCAACATACTATACACTTTCGGTGGCCACGCCGTCACCGTGTGAGTGCTCACTCACTTTGACGTCTCTGTTTCTCTCTCTTTCTGTTCCCTCATTTCTCCCTCTCATGCTTTATAACTTTTCGCCCATTCTGTTTATGTTTAATGAGCACAATCGGCATGAGACAGGGAATTAAAAAAGGAAACGGGGACCAGTCGAGCGATTGATTTAATCTAATTAAACGTCGTCTAATAACGTGATTTACTTGAGCTGTGCTCATGAACCAATTATGTTAACCTTGGGATTCATTGTTGATCTGTTCCTGTGTGCAGGGAGATCATGCACGCCATGTGGAAGCCGCAAAAGTTCAAGTACATCTACCTGATGGCCACGGTGTACGTGTTCACCCTGACGCTGCCGTCGGCCGCCGCCATGTACTGGTCCTTCGGTGACCAGCTCCTGACCCACTCCAACGCTTTCTCGCTGCTGCCCAATTCCGGGTGGCGCGACGCCGCCGTGATCCTCATGCTGATCCACCAGTTCATCACCTTCGGCTTCGCCAGCACCCCGCTCTACTTCGTGTGGGAGAAGGTGATCGGGATGCACGACACCAAGAGCATCTGCCTCCGCGCCCTGGTTCGCCTCCCCGTCGTCGTCCCCATCTGGTTCCTGGCCATTGTCTTCCCCTTCTTTGGTCCCATCAATTCCGCCGTAGGGGCGCTCCTCGTCAGCTTCACCGTCTACATCATCCCCGCCATGGCACACATGCTCACCTACCGGACGCCATCCGCGCGAAAGGTACCATCATCCTTGTTATGTTGAAGCATACTCCGCTTGATACTGTCATCACCGTTGCCAAGTATATCTAACGCCTGCATCTGGATGTACCTGCAGAACGCGGCAGAGAAGCCTCCCTTCTTCTTGCCGAGCTGGACGGCGATGTACGCCGTGAACGCCTTCGTGGTGGCGTGGGTGCTGGTGGTGGGCTTCGGGCTCGGCGGGTGGGCGAGCATGACCAACTTCGTGAATCAGGTGGACACCTTCGGGCTGTTCGCCAAATGCTACCAGTGCCCCAAGCCGCAGCAACCACCGCCATTCTCTGCCCCTGGCCCTCAAGTGCAGCACCACTGAGCCGACCAATTTCCCCACCAATCTTGCTTGTGTGTTTCTCTATTTACCTGTAATTAGGCTCGCCGCCTTCATTTCTGTTAGAATGCTGTGCTATGGGTGGGTTTGTATCCGTCGGTCCATCCTATCCATTTCAGGACCATGTTATAAGTATTTGCGTCTGATGGGGTACCACAATGATTACTGGTTTGCCCTCACAGGACACGGTGTCATCGATGCTCGAATCGTCTCTCCCCCACCCAAGGATGCCAATGGTCCGTGACGGGGTTTCTGTTTCAACTCGACTCGGTGGTTGAGTTGTTTGAGGCAACCCGGTGGGGCCCGTCTGGCGTCTTTTGCCAAAATGTATTGGTAACGATTAAAAGAAATAAAACAATGAGACCTTATCAAACATCCGATCGAACACTCACCTTGTTTTCTCTCGAATATTATTTAACAAATTATATTTTATAATTGTATCCACCGAGTAAATGCCTTAAAAAACATGGCAGCATCATCATTTGATGAGGTGAAGGTGCGTGGAAAACCAACGGGCTCAAATATTCTTTTTACAATGCCTTTTGTTTGTTGAACACAATCTCGAGACCGTGGCTTGCAAGACACCGACCAAGACGCCAACAGGTCTAAAAGCAGGTCAACATGCCATGGCATCACCGCCCCTCCGCCCGTTCATATCAATCTTATGCATCCCGATTCAGCGAGGCATCTTCCCTCCACCTTCGCTTAGCAGCGACAGTTTCCTTCTGCTATAAATGCCTGCCTCCGGTTGTTGCAGTTAGCAAGCAAAGAGAGAGCCTCTTCCTTTTCCTAAACACTAAGAACAAGTAGTGACGCCCGATGGGAGGTGGAGTCTTTGCTCTCCTTGGCTTCAAGAAGCAGCAGAGGAGGAGCCATGAGTCGGCGGCAAGGCCGGGGCACCGGCAGAAGCGCCATGAAGCCGAGCAGTCTCGGCCGAGGCAGCTCTCTAGAAAGAGTTACGAGGAGGAAATGGAACCGTGGCAGCGGAAGGTTCGCCGGACCGACGAAGACCATGGGCGTTGGATTTCTGGGCTCGACGTCGACAGGAAGGCCGAAGAATTCATCGACAGAATCCACAAGAAGTTGAACCCTGATCACTGCCTGGAAGTTATGTAACTAGTGTTGACTGTTACCTCTCAATCATCGCATGTACTCGAGCTACTCCTTTTTGGTAAGGGGTGATTAGATAAAACTGTGAATGATATCCGAATGGAAGCGACCTAACAAAGATGATGCATGCGAATGTTCTGAGACTTCCCATTAGAAATCAGATGTGGAAGTGATCAAAATCATCAAAAGAAAATTGATCTGTGTTGTAAAGGATAGACAAGAGAGCGATCGTACCTACCAATAACTTCTTACTCATATAAGGAATAGCCTTCTTATTTACACATAAAAACAATATATGACAAAACATATTTATGTTTAACAGAAGATGGATATATGTTGGGTGGGAGAGGAGTGAACATTTTCAAAAACAAAATACACATAAAAATTACTAACAAAAATATATCAAAAAATTGTGTAAAAAGTTTAATGTGATTTTGGTAACTATCACAATACATATATTCATTAAAAAAAATAAAAAGTTTTATTATGTGAGATCAATTACAAGACTCCTGAATTGTATCTATCCTTTTTATATAAATCTTAAAAAAAATATATTTTTTTCTCTCATCCTCTCTCTATATATCTCATAGAGAATCCAAAATGTTTCTCACATCACTTTATCATAATTTAGAGATATATGAGATATTTATAAAACTTAATTTTTTAAAAGATTTAAAATTTTCTCATATAATAATTTTTTATTCTCCTAAAATAGGAATCGTAAGATACTTATCGATCTAAGAAAAATGGAATATAATCAGCTAGTTGCTACTTGAGGATTATATAATTCAAGTTTAAATATTTATAGACCTTGTTAATAATGAATTTAGAAATAAATTTTCTTGTATTTTATCATTTATTGATTTAGTTTTTTCATTTGTATGTTGTCTTTTAGCTTGGTATTAGCTTTTTGGTGGGTCTAGTTCAATTTTTACATTTACCTTTTAACCTTAGTGATATAGTATATATTGGGCTCGTCGCTATCTCCCCCCACCTTCGGACAACTCGGCGCCAAGTATAGTCGACCTAGCATGTGGACAATCGACTTGACACAAGCATGACGAACTCGACACCCGTACGATCGATATGGTGCAGGTAAGGTCGACCCATCGCAGCTGCAGTAAGGACAATGTGCACCACGCTGCTATGACCAAGGACGGTATGGAGGCGTACGACGGTATGGTAAGCAACAAGAGCATTAAAGGTCTCAGGTACGGACGACCTTTGATGTGTAGTAGAAAAGCTCCTGCACCTCCACGGAGCAGGGGGATCGCTCTCAAACAGAACCTAACTTAATCATCGGAGGGGCCACGTTGGGAACCCCACCCGATTCGGCCTTTTTACAAGACTAGCGACCTACCCGAAGCGAAATTGGTGATCGACCCGAGATGCCAACAGCAATTCCCGACCCGAGCCAAACCCAAAGGGCTATTCATCCAACCGGGTACCAACTCCTCCCAGCCAAGGTCAATGCGGGCGAACTAGCGTACACGGGCTAGAACCAATCGTGCCTACTCAGCAAACACAGAGGGATCAATCGTGCCTACTCAACAGACCCAAAATATTAACACTAACATTTTGACGTTAGAAGGAGGGGCCATTCCGTAAGAGCACCCGCCGAGCAATACCAACACGAAACACCTCGGAGGACCAAACCCTGTTCCCCGAACGGAAGAGGCTATCACGTGAGCACCCACACCAAACCGCTACTGGAGGATGTTGACTGACCTAGGGTTTTCTCCAACGGTGATGAACCTCGAACCGCCTGTCGTCATGGTCGAGGCCCTCCTTGGTCTTACTCACCAGGTTCAAACACTGGCAAGAATGATGTAGAGCCTCGTGCCGTATTTACCTCAGCTCATACAATTGATGGCCTCTTAGCAGCTGATCCCTCAGCTAACACCCCTGTAGGTAGAATCTCCCACACCCTCGGTTCGGGATGATCAGCTCGACACGGAGGTACTACAGCGCCTGACAATCGAAGTTCGATCGGAATCCTAGGTCACCACAACCATACGATCATTGTGCCACTCTCGGGACTCCACTCAAGTGATTCTCGATCTAGACACCCTCTCCTCCAACTCCACCGATTCGCTGAGAGAATAATTGCACCAAGTCCATCAGAGGCTGGACGAAGTTCAGAAGAAATTCCTTAAATCTAAGGAGGAGCTAGGGGAGAGCTCCAAAGGTGGCTCCCCATTCACCCCTGAGATACAAGACTAGCCTGTACCAGTTAACTTCAGGTTGCCCTCTCTCGAACTTTATGATGGTAGCTCCGACCCAACCGAACGCGTCGTGATGTTTCGGGCTCAGATGGCCCTTTATGATACATCTAACACACTGATGTATCGAGCCTTCCCAACCACCTTGAGGGGACCAGCCAGAATATGGTATAGTAACTTAAACCTGCTTTAATATCCTCGTTTGATTCACTAGCAAAGGAGTTTGAGCTAAATTTCCTAGCAAGCGTGCGCCCAGAGCCCACCTCTGCCTCACTCCTCATGTTAGCTCAAGAAAGCGAAGAATCCTTCTCCCAGTTTGTCGGGCGATTCATTTCTGAAGTTCGAGGAGTGCCCGATGTCCACCCCTCCCTTGCAATCTAAGCATTCTTTATGGGGCTTAGGCCATCAAGGTTCTTCTGGTCACTGATCGAGCGACCACCCATGACGGTGCCCGAAATGCTATAATGAGCACACCAATAACCGAGACCTTGGTGGCCAGCAAGCGAGATAAGTCGAAGCGGGCCAAGGTATTCATATGAGACATAGTCCATTCTCTTCAGACCTTCTTTGAAGCCGGTCGAACCCTTGTAATCATCAATCGCCCGCCTCGATAGCTCGGCTCGCGCGCTCTCTACCTCCTTTACGGACTTGAGCAGATCATCGTCTGCGCTGTGAACCTTAACCCATGCCTCCTTCAGCTGCCTCCTCGCATTGGACAAATCGCCTCGAGCGTCGTTCAACTCTTTATCGGAGCTCTTCGTCTCGCTCATGTTTGACTTTCTCTAGTTCTTTTCCTAGCTCAGTCTCCCATTCTTTGGCCACAACCACTGCCTGAGGACCTCCCCTCAACTTTAGAACTTAAATCTCTTGTTGGAGGTTGGCGATCCGGTAGCCCATGAAAGTGATCAACTGACCCGCGTCATGGACGCGGTCGAACAATGCTATTTGAAAATGATGGCTCTACATAAAACAACAATTGTAAGGATGGCAATAACGAATAGCCAAAAGGACCTAGACGAGAGTTCAGTAATTATTAGGACCATCTCCTTGGTGGCTCGGGCGAGAAGTACCTCGAATGGGAGCATGTATAACTCCCTCGCTAATTGCGGATGAAGGAGTCCCCTCTCGAACTCCGCCTCAGACCTCGGGTCATCTCAGACATTGGTCAAGTTCTTCAAGGACTCTTACCTTACCCGCATCTCGCTGTTCGGATCCTGCAGAGCCAAGTCAGACATGTAAAGGGCGTAGTACCCTTCATCATCTTTTCGGACCGAGGTCCCGCATAAGTCCTTCATGGACTTCAGGCGACGGAAGACTGGTGCCTCGGGCTCTTCAGCCGACCCTGTCGGTTCCTTGCCCCTTGAGTGTGGTCGAGACCCTCCTTCACCACTATCACAGATAAAAATATAAATAAGGTATTCGACATAATGCTCATGTTTGTTCGTGTCTTTTGGTTTTTGTACATGCCTTGTACAGTAAGTAGCGGGCTTGTAGTGGGCTTGACAACTATAGTTTGGTTAGCTTTTATGGTCGGTTTAGGCTTGTAAATGAGAGTCGTGTTATGTGGACATTTGTGGGGACCTCGGTCTGTAATGGACCTTGATTATTTATGTGCAACCATTCAGAACTTGTAAACTCCATGGTTGTGATTTGCATTGGCTATATAAAGTGTTTTCTAAAGTGTTTGCTTATGGATCCCGTGGGAAGTGCTTCCTCCAACCTGTTTTCTCTTTTGTAGGTCCTAAGGGACCCTAGGAGGTTTCAGGGAGGTTGACCTTTGCGGCCGGACACACAAGGGTGTTGCACGACTTAGGCAAAACCAACTAAGGCCATGACAGATGGTATCAGAGTGAGACAAGCACACGTAGAAACACTTGCCATACAAACATGGGAGACCTAGTTGGGCTACATGGAGGGCAGTTAGCATGTGCGACTATTTGAGAGAAATATACTTTGAGATGTAGGAAAATGAGTTGCTCAGATGAGCAAGCATCTATCATTGACATTCAAAGGAATGACCAACCCTTTGCATAGGTACCATAAGGACAAGCAAGCTAGGAATAATGTGTAATACACAAAGGTTTTGATGGTTGAGTTTGAGCTACCGCTCGACGTTGGCAACCAAACTTAACAGTGCTCAAGGCAAGCGGGGCGCTTGGTAAAAGATGAGACCATGCAAAAGCGGGATATGTTGTGCAACGACTGAAAGAGTTGTGCAAAGCTCACAGAGGTGAGGGGAATTGCTAACTCAAAGAATTCGGTACTCATACAAGGGCTTGTATACGAACGATGGAGTGTTCGTAGCCATCCCAAAGCGACCGAAACTCGGTGCCATAGAGTATTGAAATTTTCTCTTCGATATGTAAAGGCTACGTCCATAGGAGTCTGAAGTGTGCAACAAGTTTAGCACGTTGTTAGGCCTTGAAGGGTGCAGCGAGGGTTGTATTGGCAAAGAGTCATAATTTAGCAAGCGTATTTGCGGGGGCAGAACCATACACAAATTGTTCAGTAAGACAGAGTAGTCCAAGGGGATGATGGTCTCCGAAACTTTCAGATGGAAGAATGCAAAGAGGAAAGGTGCTCTAACAGGGCAGATACCCAGAAAGGATAGGTCCTGGTTCTCCAGAGAGAGAATTATGTACAGTGAAAAGCAAATGTTGAGGAAGAGTACCTCAAGACAATATCTCTACAAAGCTCAATGGACCGAGTGAGTAGCGAGCAATCGACGCATGATCTCGAATAAGGTAATGCATTGATGGATGCATTGTGAGATCAAGTGGGGGAGCGATAATGGCGACATCATACAAAGGCACACTTAGAGTCGATGTGAAAATTGAACTCAACAGAGGGCTGACCCGTGGAATGGTGGGCATGAGGGCCACCATTAACTTAATTCAAATTAAGGAGCAAAGCGATAGTGAAGTATCCAAGTCGCATGAAAGGAGTCGACGTAGAAGAGGGATCTTAAACTGAGGCACGAAGCTTTCTTTGAACAGAGATCAAGGACATGAACTCTTATAGAGGTAAGAGTGAGATCATGTCATCCATGGGTTCTTCATTCTGATGGGACGGGCTCATCTTACATGGTGCCAAGGATGAAGGAAATTTCGAGACACATGCACCTTGTCTCAGAGATGCATTTGACGGAAGAACTAAGATGATTCAATTTGTGGAGGCTAAGTTGAGATCAGAAGGCCTTAGCACAAGGCAAGAGGACACAGAGGCGGGAACTCTTGAAGAATATATCATAATGCTGTCATTCGGAATATCATGAAGAAAGCGGTGCACATCGTAGATTATGCTGGTGGGGGATAGAGGCCCAAGATCCAGACAATTCTACATAAATTCTAGTGAAGTCATGAGACTTCGAGAGCTACTAGGTGACGGACTATCCTAGAGCTATGCTTATTCTAGGTGTGACTCAAGAATAGGTCGACGAAGGTGAATTGCCAAGGGATCAAACAAAAATCAAAGATGGCGTAAGCCCTATGATGTGTTGCCAAAGGCCACACATGGAGAGATCGTAGTTCAAGTTAATTACATTGGAATCTGAATGCAATGGAGATGTCACCGGGAGGCGACATGATGTAGCGGATCATGGTGAAATAGTTCGCGGCAATACAATACATGCAGAGATGTCCCTTGAGGGACGTGATCAAGCGGAGGTATAATTAGGAGCTATTGGGAGCTCCACTTCGGTAAACAACATAACGACAAGGACTATGGATTTAAGGAGTGAATATTATGGTACCGCATAAGCGGGTCTTCTATGTATGTGCATCGAATCTTGTATCAGATGAAAGTTTTGGTCATCAACATATGGGGGTTGTATACCACTAAGGGAGAATTTCGAGTGCAAGTACTAGCGAGCCCCTTGGGGGAGACTTGATCATATAGAGGTATGATCAGAGCGGCTAGAGAATTGGACTGCTTCAATGCTCATTTGCTTAACAAAGCCCGACAAGTCAGAGGACAAGGTCGTATAAGCGAAATTGCTCAGAATCGGTGTGAGATCTGCAACAAGATGGCGAAGGCCATGCATGGGAGTTGTAGTCTGTCTTTTCATGGACCAAGGAAAACTGCTCATAGAACACAAGGGTGTTGAAGCAGGTGGTCGAAAGGGGGGAAAAAGCGACGACGAGTCTAGAGAGGCTCAACTACCCAAAAGCAAAGTGTTGATCATAAAGGAGGTAGACTCGGATGAGTGCCATAGTGCCATAGAGGCAGATCTATCAATCATGAAGAAAGGAACGCAGATGCCAGATAGTAGAGTCATGGGCTTGGTAGCGCACCATGGTGCCGTAGAAGCGAGACTCTCATGGAGTCATCGATCCCTTGCTCTCATTGAGGGAGAGTGTTGGTCGTGAAAGGGGCCTATGAGGTGGAGAATGCAGAGACAAACTCCAAGTACCATGACAAGGCAGAAGGGCAGAGGCCAAGAAACTTCATAAGACCGGTGTCAACGGGCTTCTCATCAAGATAACTAAAAGTGGGGGACTTCGGGTTGATGCAGGAATGCTCGACCAAGGAACGAAATAGGCAGTACGTGGTACTGTACCTTTTCTACTCAAAGGATTAAGCGACAAAGATGGTGAAGTAGATGGTACAATCTCAAAGGCGACCAGAACTTTCAAAGACTTACTCCAAGTTGGGATAAACTTTTGCTCTTTTTGAGCAAAACTTCTTGCATTCTAGAAGTTCGATGGCAATGGGAAGACGAATCACAGTAGATAACTCAACACAAGGAGTGCAAACACTTCAAGTGCTTCGGACGGAAGTGCGAGCAAAGAACATGTGAAATGCTACTAATCAGCTCGATGCATGAAGTACAACCTTGAGAAGGCAAGCGAAATCAAGTAACCTTAGTCTTCTCAACTCAGGAGAGTGGGTAAAATCGGGTACCCCAATTCTCATACCTTGAGGAGGTGGACTAAATCAAGTAACCTTTGCCTTATCAGCTCAAAGAAAATAGGCGAAATATAGTACCCCAATTCTCTTATTTATCCAGCAGAGGAGCTATGCACAAGTTCAATGACCCTTCGAGGAAAGTTTATGAAAGACAATAGTTATCAAATCCTCACCGTTGATGATCAGTACTATTGAGAGTAGATTGTCCACTTCATTTCCTAATTGAATGTTAATCGAAAGTGGGAGTGACACGAACCTACTTGGAAGTGACAACTAAAATTGAAGAAGGATCAATGAGCGAATCTTTGGAAGGAAGGATCTCAAAAGCTTCAAAAGTCTGCGAAGCGATGCTCGTTTAAGCTCCAACAAGCATCCATCCAGTTTAAGCAACATGAGACTATTGCAATACTGGCGCATAACGAAGGAATGTTTTTTCCATCACCAGAAGGATCCATAGAAATCAACGAGGATCAACATAGCTCAGCCAACCCCACACAAGAGTCAGTCATTGGCGAATTGAAGCAATATGGCAGATCAGAGTTCAACTACTCAACAATAGTGGTAGAGAGCAATTGGGAGCCAAAGAGCGTATTACAGCCAAAGTAGAAGATTGAAGATTCAGCAAAAAGGCGAGGAGATACAGCGTCTACGGCGGCTTCGATGAAGACGTCGAAGGAATAAATGGGGGAGAATGTCACAGGCAAAAATATAAATAAGGTGTTCGACATAATACTCATATTTGTCCGCGTCTTTTAGTTTTTATACATGCCTTATATACCAAGTAACAGGCTTGTAGTAGGCTTGACAACCATAGTTTGGTTAGCCTTTATGGCCGGTTTCAACTTGTAAATGAGAGTCGTGTCATGTGGGGACCTCGGTCTATAATGGACCTTGATTCATTGTGTGCAACCATTCAGAACTTGTAAAGTCCATGATTGTGATTTTCATTAGCTATATAAAGTGTTTTCTACCTATTTTCTCTTTTGTAGGTCTTAAGGGACCCTAGGAGGTTTCAGGAAGGTTGATCTTTACGGATGGACACATAAGGGTGCCGCACGACTTAGGAAAAATCAGCTAAGGTCGTGACACCACGGTGGGACTTGTGCCTCTTGGACAATGTCTTCGCTCTCTTGTGCCCCCGAGTGGCATCGCCAGGCTCGGGCACCGACCCTTCGGAGGGCCTCTTAGGGGTCGATGCAAAAGGTCTCAGAGCTTCACTTGACGGAGCCCCCTCGACCTCCCGAGCAGGCGTAGCAGCTCGGGTTGCAGGAGGCTTCCCGCCAGTCACCTTCGGCATTCCACGCAGATAACTAATATCCATCTGGTCTACATCCTGATCACCAGGTTAGAAAAAATAATCTTTAAAGCTAAAACAGTCAAAAGAAGTGATACCCCTAGAGGCCGGGCTGAGACCCGCCTCGACCAGCAAAAGCTTGGTCATCTCCCGAACCGCCCGAGAAGATGAAAGAATTCCTTTTAGTCTACCAACCAGGATGGACTCCTCCTCTGATAGATATAGGGAAACATTATGTTGGTTACAAGTGCCCTGCAAGCCAATCACGCGAGTGATGGCATGTGTGACACACTGCGTAATCTTTTTGCTTATGATTAATATTGGCATATTCTCACATTATATTATATGTAGCATATATATTGTGATGTCCTTGGTTCTGTGCAATGGGAATCGGATCGTGATGAGATCACGATAATGAAATCGATTCATCTTTAAACACAGATCCTAAATAATCCCGGTCATAAGTTACCTGAGAGGGATATCGAGATAATCGGATAGACCGATGTACTATATACCCGTCCATATGATGGAGGCAGATGGTCTCATAGCCACTTGTGTGGAGACACTAAGGATATAGTACAGTGTGCTGGTCTCATAGCCACTTGTGTGGAGACACTAAGGATATAGTATAGGTGCTCATTGGAGAATGAGTTCACTGATTGATCCGCTTATGGAATGTTGTATGTTAATGATACCTAATGTCAGATAGCAATTCCATAGTCCCAGTTGTGTATCTGGTTCTTAGACTTGAGACACCAAGGATGCCTTGTATGAGTACTCCTTTCTTTGACGCCAGACTTACAGGTTTGGAAAGCTCCAGATCTGGTACAGCTGGTTATCGGGATTGATAGTCAATCTTACGAAGGTAATTGAGTGTCAATAGAGGATCATCCACTCTTGGTATCACGAGAGGAATATCTCATATGTGTTTGCTTAGACAAATCTCTAGCTAGGGTCATTCAGATTGAGAGAGAAGGAGTTCTCCGGTAGAATTCGATTAGAGCAAGACAAATTAATTCTGTATGTAACCTGACAGTACCATGTCCAATATACGATCTCTGGGATATTGTTTGGATGAGGAATTATAGATACATGGTAACTGTGGATAGACATGTCCGATGGATTTGATCCCCTTGTATCGTCTGGGGACTATGGCGTAGTGGCTTAGTACGTCCATAGTCGATGAGTCGAGTGAATTATTATGAAGATAATAATTCACTATATCAGAAGGAGTTATGATGGGAGTGACTCACGACCAGCTCGGTATGGGGCCTAGAGGGTCACACACATATGGTGGATGCTTCAGCGAATAGAGGATCAGATGAAGATCCAATTAGCCCATATTCTCATTAGATGAGACCCTATGTTGATGAGCTCCTTGATTAAGGCTCAATTATAGGCCTAAGGAGATTATTGGATAGAGATCCAATAATGCAAGATTAGTGGGTTATTGGATGGAGATCTAATACCCACTAAGGCAAGAGCCCTAGGGTTTTGGTGGCTCTCTATAAATAAGAGGGAAGACTCTTGGTTGATAGACTACAACTTTTAGTCACCACCTTCTATTATCCTTCCTACCTCTGCGCAAGAGTTGCGAGATCAGATTGGAAGAGTTTCGCTGCAGAGATCAATCGTGTGGATACCGCTAGAGAGGAGAACGCTTGACATCATTCATCTTCTCCATCCGGATCTGAAATACAGGGATATACTATCTCCCTAGGTAAAATCAATCTCTCTCATATCGTGATTTTATCAGTTTTCATATTTTTCTCGCGACCCCAATCTTTTGCATAACGATTTGATCTATATGGGAAATCAGTTTTTGTTTTAATTTCCGTTGCGCATGTGATACACCCGCTGAGGTTTCCCAACAATGGTATTAGAGCTAAGGTTTTCGTGCGAAAAATTAGTTTTAAACTGCGTGTGATGAGATTGAATCGCATAGAATCGTTCTAAACATTCTTACAGCGTTTTTGCAGTGAAGGAAGCCCTTGCAAGGGGCAGCCGGGCATGGCCACGGCCAGCCCCATTGCAGGGGCGGCCGGCTGCAGCCAAGGCCCCCATGCAAAGGGGCGGCCGGCTGCGGCCAGGGCCAGCCCGCAAGGGGGCGGCACCCGCCCGCGGCCAGACCGCAGGGGCTGCTGCCAACGGTCTGCAGACGGCCGCCCGCGGCCAGCCCGCAAGGGGCGGCCGACTGCGGATTCGGCGCCCGCAGGAAGGCAGCCTGCGGGCAGAGGCACCGTCCGCAAGGGCTGCCGCCTGCAAGGGCTGCCGCCAGCAGCGGCAGCGCCTGCAGGGGCGGCGCCCGTGGAGGTGCCAACCGCAGGGGTGGCCGCCCCTTGGCAGAGTGGCTGCCGGCGGGCAAGGGCAGCCACCGCCTGCGCAGGGGCAGCAGCGGCGGCGGCGAAGCAGTGAGGGTTAAGGAGGACTAGGGCAACTTTTTGAAAAATACGGTTATGCCCCTTAGGATTTGGGAAATTCTAGTTCCATCCTTATGTACAGTATTCCGAAAATACCCTCAACAATTCTAAAAATTATGATGACTGTCCTTTCATTCAGAATTACGAAATTACCCTTGACAATTATGATAGTATATCTTCCAACCCTTGTTGTTGGAAGGGTCCCCACTGACCTTGAAGCTGACACCGACGATCATATAGTAGCCATCACGACTCTTGCAAAGGTGAAAATATGCCATGAATAAGTTCCGAGTCGGGGTGATCCCAGCTCCTCGGCACTTGCCTAAAAACGCTATAAGGTAGCACCACGAGTTGGGGCCACCTGACTCGGAGAAATTCCCTACCACCCGAGACACTCTTCGAGGGTAGAGTGAAGGGAAAATCGGAGTCCGACCTCCATGGCATCAACCGAGATGCATAGCCCGAGTGCGTCCAAACTCTATGGACGTTGTCCGAGCAACGGAACATGCAACCCGTACTTAGTCGGGATGCTATACCATTCCCGTATAGTAGCTAGTGACCCTTCGATCACCGCCGAGTTGAGGTCATGACATGCTTTCATGGCCTCAAAGTCCCTAAGGACCCTTGCGTCAACCAGAGACGGAGGTCCTGAGGACGTCCCCAAGGAACAAGCCTTGGTGTTTTTCTGACTTGTCCCTCTCGACCTGGCAGAAGGGACAGTACTAACACTGTTAGAGGAATCTGAGGAGGTCATCCTGACCTGTTCGCAAAGACACCGATTGAAGGGGGCTAGGGAGGATGATCTGAGAGAAGCCAAAGGAAGTGAACACAAGGGGAAGTGAGATTTCAATAGCGAAGCAGGAAACTTATAGAAACGAAGAATATCGATTCAGGTTCCCAAGGAGAGGTAATAAATTACCTCGAAATAACCTTTGTTGCATTAATGTCTAACCACATCAACGCATTAATAGTGTTAAAAAAAGACACATGTCCTTCAAATGACTCGGCCAGGTTCCCAAGATCTGTGCTCGAGCTTACCCTCTTAGCCAGCTCCCTAAGATCTGTGCTTGAGTTTATCCTCTAGGCCAAGTCTCCAAGATCTGAGCCCAAGTTTGCCCTCTCTGCCAAGTTCTCAAGATCTATGCTCGGGTTTACTCTCTCGGTCGGGTCCCTAAGACCTGTGCCCGAGTTTACCCTCTCTGTCGGGTCCCCAGGACCTATGCTCGAGTTCACCCTCTCGGCCATCTCCAAGATCTATGCCCGAGGTTCCCCTATTGGCCAGGTTTGAGGAGTCGGTGCCCGAGCTAACCTCCTCGGGTAGGATTCCAAAGCCTGTACCCAAGCTAATTTTTCTCGGTTCCCGAACTGCCTTACTCGACCAATCCAACTCTCGAGCCACCTCGCTTGGCCAATCCAGTTCTCGAGTTGCCCTGCTCTGCCAGTCCAATTCCCGAGCTGTCCTGCTCGACTAGTCCGGTTCCCGAGCTGTCCTCTTGACCAGTCCAGTATCTGAGCTACCCTGCTCGACCATTCCAACTCCCGAGCTACCCTGCTCGACCAGTCCAGCTCCCGAGCCGCCCCGCTCGGCCAATCCAGCTCCCGAGCCACCCCGCTCGGCCAATCCAGTTCTCGAGCTGCCCTGCTCAGCCAGTCCAGTTCCCGAGTTGCCCTGCTCGGCCAGTCCGGTTCCCGAGCTGTCGTGCTCTGCCAGTCCAGTTCTCGAGCTATCCTCTCGACCAATCCAGTTTTTGAGCTGCCTTGCTCGGCCAGTCCAACTCCCGAGCTATCCTCTCGGCCAATCCAGTTTATGAGCTGCCTTGCTCGACCAGTCTAGTTCCCGAGCTGCCCTTCTCGGCCAATCTAGTTCTCGAGCTGCCCCGCTCAGCCAATCCAATTTTTGAGTTGCCTTGCTCAGCCAGTCCAGTTCCCGAGCTGCCCTTCTCGGCCAATCCAGTTCCTGGGCTGCCCTGCTCGACCAATCCAGTTCCTGAGCTGCCCTGCTTGGTCAGTCCTATTCTCGAGTTGCCCCACTCGGCTAGCAAAGCTTTTGAGTTGCCCTGCTCAGCCAACCCAATTTCCTTGGCAAGATCGGTTGAACTCCACTACAAACCAGCGATCCAACGCAAGACCTTATCCTTAGTGGCTTAACTAGAAGCCTCAAAAAGGACTTGGATTGGTCGAAAAGTCCCCGCACCTTCGTACAACTCGACGCCAAGTATAGCCGACCTAGCACGTGGACGGCCAACCTGATACAAGAGAGTCGACCTGACACATGCATGGCAGACTCGGTGCTCGTACGATCAACATGGTGTAGGTAAGGTCGACCCATCGCAACTGCAGTAAGGGCAACGTGCACCATGCTGCAAGGACCAAGGATGGCATGGAGGCGTACAGTAGTATCATAAACAACAAGAGCATTAAAGATGTCAAGTACGGATGACCTTTGATATACAGTATAAAAGCTCCTACACCTCTACAAAGCAGGGAGATTGCTCTCAGAGAAAACCTAACTTAATCGTCGGAGGGGCTATGTTGGGAACCCCGCCCGGCTCAACCTTCTTGCACGAATTGACGATCGACCCAAAGCGGAATTGGTGATCGACCCGAGATGCCAACAACAATTCCCGACCCGAGCCAAACCCAGAGGGCTATCCGTCCAACCGGATACCAACTCTTCCCAGCTAAGGTCAACGTGGACGCACTAGTGCACACGGGCTAGAACCAATCATGTCTACTTAGTACACATGGAGGGACCGACCGTGCCTACTAAACAGACACACACAAAATATTAATACTAACACTTAGTATTCATTCAAATTAATATTTTTATCTAAAAATCTTTATATGATCGAAAATGTTTATCCTCATGTTGATTAAACCCGTGTAAATGAAAGTATTTTTTTTTCTTCCATTGACGACGTGAGATAAAATTGAGGTGTTGTAACTGTTGCATCAACTAACTCCGATTAAAGAATCGGATGCGACGAGAGTATAATTATAAAATCTGTAACACCTTGATAATTTCATATACTCATAAGGACAATGCAAACACATATTTGAAATAAAAAAAATATTTTTTAATTTTTCTTGATGGTGGGATGGGATGGATTGTGGTGGTTTTTACCTAAAACTCGTGGGTGTTGACTGCCAGAGAAACCATTGTCTGAGTCGTTGTCGGCTGCAGAAGTCCAAGTCTTCCACTGACACCACCGAAAGTCCAGCTTCGCTCGAGCCGTCTCAACCGTACTCACCGAGTTGAGCTGCAGTCGCACGGTGCACAGCAAATATATTTCGCCGGTTCTCGTCGTCGTACATCGTCATCGCTTTGCGGGTGGCCGCCGTGGAGTAGCTCCTTCTTCGAATGGCGATGCAGCTCCCACGAGTGCTCACCTCCCACGTCTGTTTCCACCACATCCTTCTCCTCCTGTTGCTTCATCCTCTTCTCCTGAGTCGATCAGCTTCAGCAACCGAAACCGATCGCCTCGCCCTGCTTGCCTTCAGGGCGGCCATCACCAAAGACCCCAGCGGCATCTTGCACTCGTGGAACAACAGTCGCCACTTCTGCCGATGGCCGGGCGTCGCATGCCACGATCCTCACCGCGGTGAGAGGGTCACCACCTTGGCCTTGGAATCCATGAGCCTTCGAGGGGTCATCTCCCCTTCCATCGGCAATCTCACCTACCTTGGCTACCTGCTACTCTCAAACAATAACTTTTATGGTGAGATACCCCCGGAGATCAGTCGTTTGGCCCAGCTCAAGGACCTCAATCTCAGCTACAACGCCTTGAGCGGCACCATTCCGGTTAGTGTAGATCTCTGCACCAACCTCCTGGGCATCGACTTCACTGGCAATCTCGTCTCTGGAAACATTCCCGCACAGCTCGGTTCTCTTCTTAAGCTTCTCGTGTTGAACCTCGGGGTTAACAAACTCGTCGGCGACATCACGCCTTTCCTGGGAAATCTTTCGTCCCTCAAACAACTTGATCTGTCGAGCAACAAGCTCACTGGAGAGATACCATCATCCCTGGGAAAACTTTCCAGTCTCACCTATTTTGATCTCTCGGCCAACAAGCTGGTTGGTGGCATACCTCCTTCACTTGGGAAACTCTCTTTCATCCGCATGCTCAATCTCGCAGGCAATGCCCTCAGTGGATCCATCCCACCGGATATGGCAAACCTCTTGACCCTTGGGTTTCTGGATCTATCAAACAACAGCCTTTCTGGAGAGATTCCTCCATTGTTGGGTAGAGTCGTTCCTCTCCAGTACCTCCTTCTCAACAACAACAATCTCACTGGAAGCTTGCCGAATTCCTTGGGGAACCTAGCATCTCTAACTTACCTCGATCTCTCGTCAAATAGTCTCAGTGGGTCGATTCCTCCCTCCATCACAAACCTGTCATCTCTTCAAGTTCTGGATTTGTCATTCAACAATCTCGTAGGGAGACTTCCGGAGGAAATAGGTCTTCTCACGAGCCTTGAGTTCTTCCAGGTGTCTGAGAATGGACTCTCTGGGCCTGTTCCTCTATCACTCTACAGCATATCTTCTCTGCAAACGCTGAGCATGGCGTATAACCAGCTGTCAGGGACGCTCCCACTAGATATAGGCGACACTCTTCCCAATCTTAGCTTCCTCGGCATGGCCAGCAATCGGCTAGAGGGACAAATTCCATGGTCATTGGCCAACGCTACGTCGCTTCGACAAATCGACCTCAGCCGCAACAATTTCAGCGGTCGAGTTCCTGCCAATCTCGGGAACCTACCATATCTCAAGCAGGTTTCTCTAGGGAACAACAGCCTCGAAGCCAGAGACGCCGAGGACTGGGAGTTCATCACTTCCTTGACAAACTGCAGCCAACTGGAGGAACTAAGCCTGATCGAAAATGATCTCGGAGGTGTGCTTCCCGCCTCCATTGCTAATCTCTCGACCCAGCTCAAGAGCCTAACGCTCGGCCGTAACCATATCTCTGGATCCTTTCCTCCTGGTATCAGGAGTTTTGTCAACCTAGTTACGCTGAGTTTGAACGAGAACCACTTCACTGGGAGTATTCCTGACTTCCTCGGAGAACTTGTCAACCTGGAAGCTCTGGTCTTGCATGGCAACAGGTTTTCGGGTAACATCCCATCCTCACTCGGCAAATTGACTCGATTGAATGAGCTTGTATTGTTCGACAACGACTTGGAAGGCAGCATCCCGGCGAGTCTTGGGAATTGCCAGAATCTGAATTTTTTAGATCTCTCTGGCAATCGCCTGAGCGGATCCATTCCAATAGAAGTTCTTAGCATCGGATCCTTGTCGAGCTATCTCGACTTGTCCAACAATCAATTGAACGGAACACTACCTCTGGAGGTCGGCAGGTTGCGCAACACGCCCTTTTTATCTGTCGCCATCAACAGGCTCTCGGGAGGAATTCCAACGACTTTAGGTGATTGTCAAGTGCTGGAGTCCCTCAATTTGAGTAGAAATTTCTTCCAAGGAAGCATTCCTACAACGCTGAGCAACCTGAAAGGCATCAAATGGTTGGATCTTTCATCCAATAACTTGTCCGGTTCCTTGCCAAATTTTCTAGCAGGCTTGCCTGACCTGCAACTTCTGAATCTATCTTTCAATGATCTCAATGGTGAAGTGCCGGTAGATAAAATTTTCAGCAATTCCAGCGAGTTTTCTGTCATCGGAAACCACAAACTCTGTGGGGGTATCTCAAGTTTGCATTTGCCTTCTTGCTCAACTCAGACATCCAAGAAGAACAGGTCACTTATTCTTGAGATAACCTTGCCGATTGCAGTTCTACTCTTACTATTTGCTCTGTTTATGACCTGCTGGTACGAGAGAAAGCAAAAGAAGCTTGGTTTACCTGCAAAAGTTTTACCGACAAGATTGTCTTATCTTAAGCTGATGAAGGCAACCGATGGCTTCTCCTCCGACAATTTACTAGGCGTCGGAAGCTACGGTTCGGTGTACAGAGGGGTTTTGGGTGATGGCAAAACTCTCGTTGCGATCAAGGTACTCAACCTGGTGCAGCGAGGCGCTTTCAAGGCTTTCGTCGCAGAGTGTGAAGCTTTAAGAAACATTCGACACCGTAACTTGGTCAAGATCTTGACAACCTGCGCAAGTGTGGATCTCAGAGGTAATGAATTCAGAGCCATCGTGTTTGATTTCATGCCTAATGGGAGCTTGGAGAGTTGGTTGCATCCAGACACAGACAGGAAGATGTACTCGGAGCGATTAAGTCTGCTTCAAAGACTTGACATAGCTATCGATGTTGCTGCTGCGGTGAGCTATCTTCATGACCACTGCGAGACGCCAATCATCCATTGTGATCTGAAGCCAAGCAATGTTCTTCTTGATGGCAACATGACTGCCCGTGTGGGAGATTTTGGCCTAGCAAGATTCCTCTCCGATGGCACCGACCGATATCTATCTTCTTCTGTAGCTATGAAAGGTTCCATTGGCTATATGGCTCCAGGTAAACCTTTTAAAAAGAAGCTTTTCTCCAAAGTGTGCAGTCTTCCCATTCATCTGCTCGGGACATATAAGAGGAAATGGATTTTAACGTGTGAAATAAACGCAGAATACGGGATGGGCGGGCAGGTTTCGACTCATGCGGATGTCTACAGCTACGGAGTGCTGCTGCTGGAGCTGTTCACAGGGAGGAGGCCTACAGACGACATGTTTAAGGACGGTCTCACCTTCCAAAAGCACGTCGAGGGAGCCTTTACGGGGGGAGCTCAAGTCACCGGCATTGCCGATCCTTTACTATTCTCAGAGGAAGATGAAGGTGAAGACACTTCAGTTCTCATGATCGGAAGTAAAGCGAGTGAAAGGATAACAAGATGCTTAGAATCGGTGCTCATGGTTGGTCTCTGCTGCGCCAAGGAGTTGCCGAGAGAGCGCATCACAATCAAGGATGCTGTGAACAGAATAGAGACGATCAAGCGTCTGCTGCTCACCACCAAAATGTAGTCTTGGGTTGGTATTTACTGTCGTTCTCAGTTTATGTTGTTATTTCTGTACTCCAAAAAAATAAAAGATTGATAGAACGAATCATTCGTAATGTTGGTTCCAGTTACCGTCGAGACAAAAATGGTGTAAAACATTATTACCAATTCTCAGTTCACCAATTAAGATTTGATTTAAAGCTAAAAAAATTAGGTTTATCATATTATTTATTAGGATAAAGTAAAAAAAGTCTTTAAGTTTTCAATTTTTTCTCGTGGATGCTATTTTTTTATTCTCACAAAACATCCATTTATTTTGTTAAAAATAATATTATATTTGGTCCCGTTGTGACCTTATTATTTGTTACTTGTTGCTTCCATCCCATAGTGGGTGAATCTGTCTTGCCCTCCCTTTATCACTTATAATTATTTCATCAGTTATATTTTTTTGAAGGCCCACAAAATATTCTCGGCCATATTACCAAACCTATCATGCTTGTTTCCTTAACCTCTCCCCCATCACTTACACTGATTTCATCCAGGTTAGTCATATCTTATTGTAAATGGGTTATAAGCGGCGTTGACCCATATGAAATCGTCGATAGAGACATCCATGTGATCAATTTAGGGTTTAGGATTTATGGCTTAAACCATAAACACTAAATCGTATCGGATGACACTCAAGTGCAAAGCAATAGTTTACCGTCTTGATCTTGTGGTTGCTAGCATGTGGGAAGCGACACATGAATGTTAGAAAAGCAAGATTGAGACGACGGTGACAATATGGAGGTTGCTATTAACAAAACGATAATATGACCAAAGAGATCGATGTAATGACAATGATGATTGAGAGATTGTATTTGAGGTCTTTAGTAAAATTCTCAAGGTTGCAACGAATATGACATGTCATAAGAAGCGAAGATAGCAAGACCTCGCAATGAGATGAAAAGCGATCAAGACGAGACATGAGGGATGTGTAAAATAATAAAGATGGTCAGGAAAAAAATATTCTATGGGAATAAAGCAAACGACGATCATCTATCTAAAATAATAGAAACTTCATGTTTTTTTGTTTTTGTTTTGATGTTTGCCTTATTTCTTATTTCATCATCTCCCCTTATCTTGATATTTTAGATTGTGTATAGCTTGATAGTTTACACTTCATTATTGAAAGTTTATATTATATTTCTATGAGAAAAGAATCAGCTCGAATCTAATTATACACCTCAAGAGGATGAACTTAACCTAACCTCATTAGTCTCAAAACTTTAGTAGATAAATATTGTATCTCCTGCCATCATTGATTTTGGGAGTTTCCTGGGTCAAAGTCAACAACAATGGATACCAGAAAGTCATATGACGTTTGAAGAATATTTTAAAACAATCTCTATCATGCCTGTCATTGTCCCCATCAGCCTTAAGAGTCAAAATTTAAATTGATTTATAAGAATTTGATTGACATACATTATTACTTTATGTTTGATACTTAATTTAATTTTATAAAAAGATGAAAAAATGTACGGTTACATAAACACTAATTCAACTTTCATTTTTTAGCTTGACCTGAGTGCGCATGAATGCTATATGGTTAACTCTCCGTCACCTGCTAATCTTCGAATATATATATATATATATATATAATAATCTGTAAATTGATGTGCATTAGTCTTGATTAAGAATGATTTGGAGGAAACCTGGCCGGTGTTTGATCCACGGAGACTACCAAGTCCTCACCAGCTTCATATCATATAAATCTTCTAATATATAATTCACCTAACGTATGGGAAACCAAAAACTAATGCAATCAGTGGGTTGTAAGGATCAGAACAGGTGACAACACTTGCAATATTTAAATGAATGAGATCCCTCATTGTGGCTAACACAGGAGAAGAAACCATGTCTAATAATGGCCGAGTGTGAATCTGTAAGTACGTTGGTAAAAAATTCCCCCGCGCACCGGTCTTGCATGCATAAGCCAATCCGTTCAAACCACGACATTGACCTTTCCACAACACAAACGCGTGATATGAGCCTCCTCCTCACCCTGCGCCACAGCTTAGAGTCGCTTTACATGGAAGAGTAGTCCCAAAACAAGAGCACAAGCAGCGACTCAAACGCCTGGATGCCATCGTCTCCCATCCCGCAACAGCCTACAGATCTCGCCGGGACATGACCTCGAACCGCATCACTTTACGGGTAGCCGCCTCGGAGTCGCTCGTTCTTTCAGTGGCAATGGAACTCCCACGAGTACTGTTCATTTCCCAGTATCTCCTCCTTTGCCTGAATTCCCTTCTCCTGCTGTGTCACTCTGCTACCGTAGACCAACCTTCGGGAAGCGAAACCGATCGGACCGCCCTGCTTGCCGTCAGGGCAGCCATCACCGACGACCCTCGCGGCATCATGAACTCGTGGAACAACACTCTCCAATTCTGCCAATGGCCGGGCGTCGCATGCGACGATCCCAACCACCGTGAGAGGGTCACCACCTTGGCCTTGGAATCCAGGAGCCTTCGAGGGGTCGTCTCCCCTTCCATCGGCAACCTCACCTACCTTGGCTACCTGCGACTCTCGAACAATAACTTTTATGGCGGGATACCCCCGGAGATCAGTCGTTTGGCCCAGCTCAAGGACTTCAATCTGAGCTACAACTCCTTAAGCGGCACCATTCCGGTTAGTCTTAGCCTCTGCACCAACCTCCTAGGCATCGACTTCACTGGCAATCTCATCTCTGGAAACATTCCCGCACGGCTCGGCTCTCTTCTTAAGCTTCTTGTGTTGAACCTCGGGGTTAACAAGCTCGTCGGCGACATCACGCCTTTCCTGGGAAATCTTTCGTCCCTCCAACAACTTGATCTGTCGAACAACAAGCTCACTGGAGAGGTACCACCTTCCCTGGGGAAACTTTTCAATCTTTCCCATCTCGATCTCTCAGTCAACGGGCTCGTTGGTGCCATACCGCCTTCACTTGGGAGCCTCTCTTCCATCCGCTTGCTCAATCTCACAGGCAATGGCCTCACCGGAGCCATTCCACCGGAGATGGCAAACCTCTTGACCCTTCAGCTTCTGGATCTATCATACAACAGCCTTTCTGGAGATATTCCTCCGTTGTTGGGTAGAGTCGTTCCTCTACAGTACCTCCTTCTCAAC
The DNA here is from genome assembly GCA_029747655.1 of Ensete ventricosum. Classification (NCBI taxonomy): domain Eukaryota; kingdom Viridiplantae; phylum Streptophyta; class Magnoliopsida; order Zingiberales; family Musaceae; genus Ensete; species Ensete ventricosum. The sequence goes on from JAQQAF010000005.1 coordinate 10,562,479, forward strand.
AACAACAATCTCACTGGAAGCTTGCCGAATTCCTTGGGGAACCTAGCATCTCTAATTTACCTCGATCTCTCGTCAAATAGTCTCAGTGGGTCGATTCCTCCCTCCATCACAAACCTGTCATCTCTTCAAGTTCTGGATTTGTCATCCAACAACCTCGAAGGGAGAATTCCGGAGGAAATAGGCCGTCTGACGAGCCTAGAATTCTTCAAGGTCTCTGTGAATGGACTATCTGGGAATGTTCCACCATCACTCTACAACATATCTTCTCTGCAGACTCTGAGAATGGCTTACAACCAGATGTCAGGGACACTCGCACCAGATATTGGCGACACTCTATCCAATCTTCGTCTTCTCGACATGGCCAGCAACCGGTTCGTGGGACAAATTCCGTTGTCGGTCGCTAATGCTACGCTGCTTCGGCACATCGACCTCAGCCGCAACAATTTCAGCGGTCGAATACCTGCCAATCTCGGCAACCTTCCATATCTCATGCAGCTTTCCCTCGGGAGAAACAGGCTTGAAGCCAGAGACGCCTTGGACTGGGAATTCGTCTCTTCCTTGGCCAACTGCAGTCTACTGAAGGAACTAAGACTGGCTATGAATAATCTTAGCGGTGCGCTTCCTGCCTCTATAGCTAATCTCTCGACCCAGCTCAGTACTATAACGCTCGGTCGAAACCAAATCTCTGGATCCTTTCCTTCCGGGATCAAGAACTTGGTTAATTTGGTTACACTGGATATGAATGAGAATCTATTCACCGGCAGTATTCCCGACTTCCTGGGAGAACTTGCCGACCTGGGATCTTTGGTCTTATATGGCAACAAGTTTTCAGGCAACATCCCAGCCTCACTTGGCAACTTGACTGCATTGAATGAGCTTATATTGTTCGACAACTACTTGGAAGGCAGCATCCCGGTGAGTCTGGGGAAATGCCAGGGTCTGAATACTTTAGATCTCGCTGGCAATCACCTGAGTGGATCCATCCCAATGGAAGTCTTTAGCATCGAATCCTTGTCGAACTATCTCGACTTGTCCAGCAATTACTTGAATGGAACACTACCGACGGAGGTCGGCAGGTTGCGCAACACTCCATTTTTATCCGTTTCCGACAACCGGCTTTCAGGAGAAATTCCAACCAGCTTAGGTGATTGTCAAGTGCTGCAGTTCCTCAATTTGAGTAACAATTTCTTTCAAGGAAGCATTCCTACATCTCTGAGCAACCTGAAGGGACTCGAGAAGTTGGACCTTTCATCCAATAACTTGTCTGGTTCCTTCCCAGATTTTTTAGCAGGCTTCCCTTTCCTGAAACTTCTGAATCTATCTTTCAATGATCTGGATGGTGAAGTGCCAGTAGATAAAATTTTCAGCAATTCTAGCCAGTTTTCCGTCGTCGGTAACCACAAACTCTGTGGGGGTATCTCAAGTTTGCATTTGCCTGCCTGCTCAACTCACACATCCAAGAAGAACAGGCCGCTTATTTTTAAAGTAACATTGCCAATCGTAGTTCTAATCTTACTGTTTGCTCTCTTTATTACCTGCTTTTACGCGAGAAAACACAAGAAGCATTCTCTGCCAGCTGAACTTACATCTGATGCTCCGACAAAATTGTCTTACCTCGAGTTGATGAAGGCAACCGATGACTTCTCCGCCGAGAATTTGATTGGCGTTGGAAGCTACGGTTCGGTGTACAGAGGGGTTTTGGATGATGGCAAAACTCTCGTTGCGATCAAGGTACTCAACCTGGTGCAGCGAGGCGCTTTCAAGGCTTTCGTCGCAGAGTGTGAAGCTTTAGGAAACATTCGACACCGTAACTTGCTCAAGATCTTGACAACCTGCGCAAGTGTGGATCTTAGAGGTAATGAATTCAGAGCTATCGTGTTTGATTACATGCCGAACGGGAGCTTGGAGAGTTGGTTGCATCCAGACACAGACCGGAAGCTATACTCGAAGCGATTAGGTCTGCTTCAGAGACTTGACATAGCAATCCACGTTGCTGCTGCGCTGGACTATCTTCATGACCACTGCGAGACGCCAATCATCCACTGTGATCTGAAGCCAAGCAATGTTCTTCTTGATGGCAACATGACTGCTCGTGTGGGAGATTTTGGCCTAGCAAGACACCTCTCCAATGCCACCAACCGTTATCTATCTTCTTCTTCAGCTATAAAAGGTTCCATCGGCTATATGGCTCCAGGTAAACCTTCGAAAAAGAAGCTTTTCTCCAAAGTGTGCAGTCTTCTCATGCATCTGCTGGGGACATATAAGAGGAAATGGTTTTAACGTGTAAATTAAATGCAGAATACGGGATGGGCGGGCAAGTCTCGACTCATGCGGATGTCTACAGCTACGGAGTGCTGCTGCTGGAGCTGTTCACCGGGAGGAGGCCTACTGACGACATGTTTAAGGACGGTCTCACCCTCCAAAAGCACGTCAAGGAAGCCTTTCCGAAAGGAGCTCAAGTCACCGGCATCGCTGATCCGTCACTATTCTCGGACGACGAAGAAGGTGAAGACAATTCAGATCTCGTGGTCGGAAGGCATGCAAGTGAAAGGATAACAAGATGCTTAGAATCAGTGCTCATGGTTGGAGTCTGCTGTGCCAAGGAGTCGCCGAGAGAGCGCATCACAATCAAGGATGTTGCGAACAGAATAGAGACGATCAAGAGTCTGCTGCTCACTGCCGAAATGAATAAGAGTCCATTTAATACTCCATGTTTAATATAGTTTTCGTTTTCTTCCTCTGTTGCCTCCGTTACTTGGTTCCCTTGTCATCCCTGCAATCTTAATACTAGAGATGGTTCCCTTGCATGCACACTTTGTCAAATAATAACTCAAATGTGCATATTGTTCTTCGAGTTATAGTTAATGCGAGAACGTGTTGATGTGATACTAAATATGCCGATGTTTGGCAAAATGAAAATGAAAAATATTTCTTTTAGGAACAAGATAAACCTCGTCTAATTTTAGATTCGACCGCACTTGAGCTCGATGTCATTTGGTTCGTGTTGGACCCATCCGAGTTGTCTTATAGGGCATCAGGTACTTCCAAATGAATCAGGTTCCAGCCGTGCCGGTCGGGTGTGGTCTCCCTCTCGTGGTCGAGCCAGGAAACACCACTTACCTCACACAGTGGCTCGCCGGCTAACCGTTTCGTTTCGTGGAGGAGCCGCACGCTTGTGAGGGAGATGGTGTTTCCTGCGTCTGAGTGTACAAGTGATAGAAAGTTCAGCTCTCGCGTGGGACCCACGACCCCTGTGAGAGTGTATTCTCATACATCTTGTCGTTGCCCTCGCACTTCTACCAAAAGTTATCTCCTCTTTTGTCATTGTCGATGGACCCCACTTTCTTGAGCGGACCACAGAAAGAAATGGTTTTGGGGCGAGATCTCCGGTTCCCGGACATTGAAGGTTCTCCCTCACCCTGGACGAAGAGCAAGAGGAGAGGGGGGGTAACCCCTTTGGGCACGACGTGGGAATCTGCGTGGCGGTTCCGCAGTTGGAAGGGGAGGAGCGAGAAGGGGCGAGGAGAAAGGCAAGTCCATGGCGGCGAGCCTGTGGCGGTCGGTGTTCGGAGGGTCGACCTCCGCGGCGGAGGAGGAGGGAGGTGTACCGTTCTGGTCGAACCCGGAGCGGGCGGGGTGGCTGACAAAGCAGGGGGAGTACATCAAGACGTGGCGCCGCCGGTGGTTCGTGCTGAAGCAGGGGAAGCTCTTCTGGTTCAAGGACTCCCACGTCACCCGCGCCTCCACCCCTCGCGGCGTCATCCCCGTCGCCTCCTGCCTCACCGTCAAGGGCGCCGAGGACGTCCTCAACCGTCCCTTCGCCTTCGAGATCTCCACCCGGGCCGAGACCATGTACTTCATCGCCGATACTGAGAAGGAGAAAGAGGAGTGGATCAACTCCATCGGCCGCTCCATCGTCCAGCACTCCCGGGCCCTGGCCGACGCCGAGGTCGTCGACTACGAATCCACCAAGAGGACCGCCAAGGCTCCCGACAGCGATCAAATCTAAAAAATTGGCGACGACAACAATCTGCGCAGGTGAGCGTTCTCCTACATCTGGCCACGGCAAATGTATAGATCTAGGGTTTTGTCCTCTTCCCCGGTCTGTTAATCTCGCTGTATGTTACAATAAATTTTGGATCCTTATTGTTCTTGCTTATTGAAGGGTCATGAGTTCACTATTTGATGGGTGACCTAAGTATGTGTTGCCATTCCCTTGTCTTCTTGATCTGGATCTATTTCTCGTTTCATATCCTTCCTGTCTGTTAAACCTGCGCTACTGGTTCAAGAAATCTAATCTTCTCAAGGTTCAATTGGTCGATAATTTTACCTTTTTGTCAAAGATTTTGTAGGTAATAGACGCAGAATGCTTTTCTTTATCTCTATTCTTTTCTTTATAATTCTTGATTTCATACTTGATGTTGTCTGTTGTTTGTGTCCTCTACCATTTTCTACTGCTAATTATGGTTTATGTTACTGATGAGTCCGTGGTTGCGGGTGTTGAAGGCAAAAGATCTTTTTTTGGCTTGCATTGGCATCTTCTTTACTGTTGATCTTCTCACTGGCAGAAGTAATAAGTTTGATCACTTTTCTTTGATGTGCTAAATTATCTACCTGAAGAATTTGCTTTGGTTGTTATTTAGAGTAAACCAATGACTGTTGCAGTGCTTATCATTTGTCTTGGAAACATTAGTCATTCAGTCTCCATCTATCGATGAGATCATGCAAGGGGATTTTGCAATTCAACACAGAACTTCATCACTATTAGGACAAAGAAAATACTCTTTGCACATATGTCAATTCCATGGATGTTAGATGAAAAAGATATATCTCATCCTTGTATAATATTATGTCTTATGTAATGCAGAATAAAGTTGCCTTAACCACCAACAAGGCACATTAGTGCCTTTTTAATCTGATAGACTTCATACTTGGAAAGTACTTCTTTCTGATACCTTGAGAGAGTGTGTTTTATGTTTGATATGCTTAATAGTGCATATGTTTCTGACTTATGTTATTCTGGCCTTGATTAATTATTAGGATTCCAATTTGCATCTACTGGATGTAGTTGCAGAAATCACTGAACTTGTGTTTTCTGCCTTTGACATATTAGGTTTGTACAAAATGGCATCATCGTCAGGCACCTTTCAATAAATGAGTTATTCTTTTTTTGAAAAAAAAAAGATAGTCTACCGAAGAGAATGCTCTTATGGTTTTCTAGTTGGAAACTTGGCATGCTTGTTTATGCATTTTGTTATTGTTCTTTTACTTTCAACACGTTTGCTTCTGAAATTTGTACTTTCCAACTAATGCCGTGTTATGCATTATCTTCACGGTCATTAAAATTGAAGCTGCCTGATGAGTTGATGAGACTGTTAAGTAGATGGATAACAACATTTCTGCAAAATGGAAAGGTTCACCAATCAGCCGATCCATATTGATCAAGCCAGACCAAACTGATCTTCCCTGACTGGTCAGCTTTGGGTCGCGAGCAGAATTGGTTGGGATCATTTGGCATGAACTTATGTCTAGTCATTTGAATGGAATCCATCTGAGTTTGCCTGATTTCTATATATTGACTGTTGGGAAAAGCAAAACTATGAGACACAGGATAAATGAGGTCTGTCACTCTTTGACTGATTTTTTAGTTCATGTGGTCTCACTCTGTGGTATTCTATTCCAAACTGCTTATGCCTTTAGCAAAAATCTAGAGATGGTTAATTTGTGAACTAGTATTTACTCAGTGATTTAACATAGACAGGTTTGAGCTTGAGCCAACTCTGTTTTCTTATTCAACTTGTGCATAGAAAAAACCAGGACTAATTGTTTGTGTCAGCTTTGAAGGCTGTTAGTAATTGCATGTTCATGGTGGATATACGTGAATCCTTTTTTAGCACACAAAATGCTTCTTCTCTTCTTATCATTATGAACCTATTTCTGCTTCTATACGATAGTTTGCATGATCAAGCAGGCGGCAATCTTCATTCTTCTTTAGTTACACACTTTATATTTGAAGGTTTAAATGATCCTCGGATGAATTGATTTATATTCTAAGGTTTAAATTGTGCTCGGATGCATTATCAATTAGTGTCGTTGTTACTAACCTCACTAATAAGATAGTTTTACAAGTGATGGACAAGTCTTGACGTTTTACAAATAGGACAGTTTTATAATTAATTTAGCAAACACAAGAGAGAAAAATTAAAAAAACAATAACTTTAAACCTTAGAATAAATGATCGTTCTAGAATCTTGGAAACTATTCCTGCTTATTATTTTTAAATTATATATATATATACACACACACTGTTGTAGCATATGTCTAAGGAAACAAAAGCATGGAAAGCAGGTGTGCAATGTCCAATCGTGATAACGCGGCAGTTCACAAGCATTTGATGCTTAACCCCCGACAAATTTATCGAAACAAATGATAAGACCAAATGAATTGAGAGATCGCCGCTGATGGGTAGTCGTACCACTCGTCGGTGTAAAATAAATAATATGGCGATATTTTGTAGAAACCCTCTTACGTCATTATCATCATCAAGCGCAGGGAAAAGCTTTCAGCCACGATGGAGATGTGGAGGTGACCTCTGCATGCATTGCAGTCAGGAGTCTCTTTGCACTAAAATTTATTTGGTACACATCCGAAGAGTCATAGAGTGGTAGATCTTTTAAGGCTAACGGTCATACACGGGTTGGTGGAACTATCAGTCGTCCATCATGGGATGAAGTCGACCTTTCAGGCTCCTCTCTCTCCCTATTTAAAATGCTTCGAGAGGTTTTCATGGGCATAAAACCATATTTTAAGAGTCAAAGGTCAAAATCAATCATATCAACCTTTTATGATGATTTTTAATTACTTGAAAATGTGTCTTACTTTTTTTTAATCTTGCTTATTCATAGATTTTCTAGTAACAGGTATACACCCTTTATCGATAGGGCATTGAAAAGCATTCATATCGGACAAAGCATCAAAAAAAAAAAAAAAAAAAAAATCATCTTATGCACTCTTCTTAAGAAAATAATCAAAATGTATACGATGGACCCATCTCTCTGGGTGAAAGTATACAAAAGAAAAAAAACACTCCATGCATCCATATCAAGCAAAATACCAAAAAAATATTAGATATATCTTTCTCGAGCAAAATATCGTAAAGCACCTTGTCCGCCCATCTTAGGCAAAGCATCTAAAAGCATTTGAGACACTCTGCTTAAGTAACATGTCAAAAAGCATATGATGTGCTCTTCTCCGGTAAAAGCATAAAAAAGCGTCTGATGCATTCTTCTCAACCAAAATATCAGGCGACACTCCATATGCCCTAGTCCAACAAATCATCAAAAAAACACAAGCTCTTTTTTAGCAAAGTATCAAAAAGTACATGATGCGCCCATCTAGAGCAAAACATAAAAAATAAAAAAAAGGTTTCACGCATCATTATCTAACGAAGCATCCAATATGCTCTTCTCGATTAAAAGCACAAAAAAAACATGGCATTTGAGTAAAAGCATCGTATATGTTTTTCTTAGGTAAAAATATTAAAAGTCTTCGATGTATCCTTCTTAAACAAAACGCTGAAAGTCTAATACATTCTTCTCGAACAATGCACCTCCAGCTGCTATAAAAGTAACTAATATGTTAAGCCTCCTTGAGCACCACTGCTCTTCCATGCCAACAATCTATCACTATATATATATATATATATATAAAGCAAATCTGCTACGAAAATCATAAGAATTAAAATATTTTTTAATATTTTTAGATTTGAAACATATTATCCCTAAAGAGCTTGGAAAATGGGATTGTTGATGGTGGAGATTTGAAACACTCAAGAGTCTCCCTCCCCACAATAATCTACTTTAAAATTTTTTAATTTGGTCATTTAATGACCTCGTGGAGAGGCGCACACACACAAGTCTTGTTGTAGGACAGGCTGTATCGATTCATTTCCATCGAGAGTTGATGGTGGTAACTCACGTCGCAACCGTCTGATTCGCCTAACTTGGTTCTGACTGCAAGACCAAGACTTGCTCGACGAGACCAAGATCACGAGGAGCCGGGTGAAGGTGGAGCTCGCTAGTGGGGGGCTTCTCGCATCTCTTTGGCTAGGCGTTGCGGCTCGCTTTCCTGTAAGATGACTAATGTCGATGTGTCCTCGACGTGGTCCCTCTGATGCCAAAGTTAGTATGGTCATCCACTTTCGACCGAAGGCCTCGGGCCTTCGTGTAGATTCCCACCAGGGTTTTCCTTCCTAAGAGAGAGAGAGAGAGAAAGAGGGAGATAGGGAAGAGAGAGAACCTCTGGGAGCCCCCTCTTTACATTGTTCCAGGGGCCAGCTATATCCCCTTGCGCTGAGACGATCGATGGCTCGGGATGACATGGCTACCCTCGTGGTACTGCGTGTTCGTGTGCATTTGCTCATGTGGGTGGGCCCTATACCGGCCCTATCATTTCTCTCCTCACCCCCCCCCCCCTCCGGGCGGGAGAATGGCTCCGAGCTGGTGCTCGAAGATGTAGGCAATGCATTTTCTACCATTATTGGCTTTTTCATCATTCGGGGGAGTATGGTGTGGCTTGGCGACTGTTAGAACTGGTTAGACCATACTTTTTGTTGGTGATCAGACGCGATGCTGAGCTTTTGGGAGCTCTCTGAAGTCGATCGGATCGGAGGGTCTATTGGGATCGGTCGAGCCTAGGAGTGTGATCACTAAAATTAGTAGTCAACCGAGGCTGACAGCCCGTTGGGAATTGATTGGGACTGAAAGCCCTGGGTCGGGACTAAGAGCCCGTTTGAGAATTGATTGGGACTGGAAGCCCTACGTCAGGAATGAGAGCCCGTTGGGAAATGATTGAGACTGAAAGCCCTGGGCCGGGATTGAGAGCCTGTTGAGAATTTATTGGGACTGGAAGCCCTAGGTCGGGACTAAGAGCTCATTTGAGAATTGATCGGGACTGGAAGCCCTAGGTCAGGACCGGGAGCCTGTTGGGAATTGATCGGGACTGAAAGCCCTGGGTTGAGACTGAGAGCCCATTGAGAATCAATCGGGACTAGAAGCCCTAGGTCGGGACTGAGAGCCTATTGGGAATTGATCAGGACTGAAAGCCCTGGGTCGGGATTGAGAGCCCGTTGAGAATTGATCGGGACTAGAAACCTGGGTCGGGACTGAGAGCCCGTTGAGGATTTGATCGGGACTGAAATCCCTGATGGATTATTGCTCGGGATTGAAAACCCTTATGGCGTTGGATCATGACATTGTTCGAGCCACGCTTTATCACATTGTGTCGTCGAGGACATCGTGCAGTGTGTTTTCTGGTGAGGAGATTTTTTTCGGAATTGATGATGATTCGTTTGTCCATCGAGACCCTTCAGCGGGTGACATGTGGCCTGCACAATTTTTCACCGAGCGCGGAGCCAAAAGCGTCATGATAAGCTGTCCTACTTTTTGGGCAGGTGAAATGCCAACCAGTGTCGGGTTGGTTATAAATCCTCTCTGGTTCTCCCGTGGTCGCCTCCTACCTTCTCTACGGCTTTGTCTCGGCATCTCTGACGAATCCTCTCCGGTTCTCCCATGGTCGCCTCCTACCTTCTATACGGCTTTGTCTCGGCATCTCTGACGACCACCATCGCCTTTGGCTCCGGCAGTACCATTGATTCCTTTCCTTAACCCCTTTTTATATCCCCGAAAAGTTTCTCGAGTAAGTTGGATGTCTTCCGCCTCCTCACACTTTGAGTCTCGTTCGGTCGAGGTTTCAGCCCGTAGGTCTAGGGCTTTAGGTCGTCCCTCTGGGGACTCTAGGTCGATCGTCATTCCTTCGTCGTCCGGGGGTGTGGCCCTAGACGATTCCAGGGCCGTGGAGGCCCTAGAGATGATGCAGTCATGTTTTAATGTTGATTCGACCATGACGGCCCACCGGCGGGTTGATGTCAGGGAACACTATTATGTTCCCCCCGAGTATGAACTTCATGTTTCCTCTACCAGGTCAGCATCCTTATGACACATTTTTGAGTGGTTTCAGTCTGTCGATCGATGCCCTCGAAGTGGGACTGAGGTTCTCACTGCACCCTGTGATCGAGGGGTGGCAGATATCACCTTCTCAGATAGCACCCAACTCATGGCACTATCTGGTGGCATTCCTGTGGGAATGCTATGGGTCGAGCATAATGGCGACCCAGAACCTGCTTGTGGCATGTTTTCACTTAAGTTGGGGACATGCCGGGTATTACTTGACCGCCCATAGCGGGTTTCGGGTGAGAGGTGTGCCTTCCAGCAACAAAGGCTGGAAAGCATGGTTTTTCTTTATTTCTTGTCATCAAGGCTGAAGCTTCCCAACCGAGTGGACATCTTGGATGATGAGCAACTCAATCTCAATTCTTTCAGACAGCGAGTTTGAACTGGTCGAGATCCTCCGGGGGATCCTTTTTGCTTCCAGGGGTGTGAGGGACATGAACGAGACATGGCTAGCTAAGGCGAGTCTCATCCCGGCCCCTCAAGGTATGTTTCTCCTTTTTACCCTGTATACTGAGTTTGCCCTAGTCATACCTTTTGCCTTGTAGAGATGTTCAACCTCGGGAGGATTAAGTCTGGCGGTAATGTCAGTAGTGGGTCGGTGGCTCCATCGATGGCCAACGCGTCCCCCACTGTGGAGGTTGTCTTTATGGCTGAGAAGCATCCTAGCACTGACGCGGACACAAAGCTAAGGAAGCGCAACAAGAGGACAACTTCCGAGCAGCTTGCTGGTGCTACCGAGAGTACCACCAAGGCCCCTACTGAGAAGGGGAGAGAGCCGATTGGGAAGGGAAAAGAGTCGATCGAGGTTGAGGAAGTCCTTGAGCGGGGGTACTCCATTAGGGATTTGTGTGAAGTGGAAGACAGGGCGAGGGCGAACGGGTACTTCACCTCCGTCATGACGCGATTGAATCCTGGCAAAGGCGAGGGGCTTCTGATGCCTAGGTGGTCGTTGATCCCTGGGTCGGCCTGGGTGTGGACCGAAGGTCCGCTGGCTATGGAGTACCTACGGGGGGCTCTTCACCCTGTACTGGCAAAGCAGTTTTATGAGTGCTCCTCTGAGGAGCTCATGAATAGGGCCGCCAAGTCGACGTCTGAGTGGGTAACCTTTTTCCCCTTTTTTTTCTTCTTTATTTTTATTATATATATATATATATATATATATATATATATATATATATATATATATATATATATATATATATATATATATATATATACATACTTCATTCGGGTTTTGCCCCTTTTCCTTGTAGGAGCTTCATTTTCCGAGCGCCCTTGTCGATCGGGTCCATGCCGCGGGCTGACTGGTTCGACACCAGCAAGAGAGCATCACAGTGCTCTGAATCGCCGAGCTAGCCAAGAGGTAGTCGCGACCACCGAGCATCAGGCGAAGGAGCTGCAGGCGACCGTGAACCAGTTGAGGGTCGAGCTGGGGTCCTCGGAGAACCGATGCAAGAACCTCGAGCAGGAGGTTGACACCTTGCGCTCTAGCCTGCAGGGGGCCTGGGATAACCAAGCCCATCTCGAGGAGGACATGCTCTTGTTGACCGAGGCGATCGCTCTCCTTGAAAAGGAGCTGAAGACGGAGGGACCATAGGTGGTGACTACCTACAAAGCTTCCCGAGAGTTTGAACCGGGCCTCGAGAAGATGGTGCGCATCAGCTACGAGTTCGGATACCGCATGGCTCTCAAGCGGTTCCAGGCCAAGTATTTGGAGGCTGAGGTCGAGACGGACCCGTTCGCCAAGTGCCCCAAGGACGACAATGTGACGATCGACCTTTGACAGCCTTTTGACAGTACCTATGCTGAGAAGTAGCTTATAGTGAGCTTTCTTTCAAACCGGGCGTTGTAGCTTTGCTTTTGTATTGGTCGCTCGACCACATATGTAATCGGGCTTGTCATAAATAAAACTTAGTTTTTCCTTCCAAGAGGTTCGACTCAATTGTCCATCCCGACCCTACTTGCTCGGAATCTCCCAACTGTCGCTAGACATAGAATTTCTTTAAGTTTAAGATGTGTCAGGTCCGAGGAAGTACCTTGCCATTTAGTGTTGCTAGAGTGTAGGTTCCGTCTTGGATGACTCTGACGACACGGTACGACCCTTCTCATCTTGGGGCTAGTTTCCTGCAGGAGTGCTCGAGATTGTTGACTTCAGCTTTCTTGAGGACCAGATCCCCTTCGTCGACTAGTCGGGGTCATATCTTCTTATTGTAGAGTTGGATGATCGCCCTCTGGTAGTGTAAAATTCTCAAGTGCGCTTTAGCCCTATGCTCCTCGATAGAGTCGAGGTTCTCCCTGAGGCCCCGGGCGTGAAGTGCTCGATCCTCATGGTCGGGTAGACCACATCAAGTGGCAGGATGACTTCAGTACCGAAAGCCAGAATGTAAGGTGACTCTCCTGTGGATGTCTTCGGGATCATCCATAGCGCCCATAAAATACTCGGGAGCTCATCGATGCAAGTGGTTTGAACTTCGGTCACCCTTCTCCTTAATCCTTCAAGTATACTCCAAGTTTAGCGACCAAGCTAAACTTCAATTGTATCTGACATCTTTGGCAGAAAGCCTTGAGTTTAGAATTGTTGAATTGAGCCGCGTTGTATGTGATTATGGCCCTCAGGAGGCCGAACCTTGTGATAATGTTCTTCCAAATGAAACCTTCCACTTGCTTTTCGATGGTTGAAGCTAGAGGTTCGGCCTCGACTCATTTGGTAAAATAGTCCACCCCGGTGATCATGAATCTTCGCTGTCCTGAGGCTGGGAGGAACGGGACAAGGAAGTCCATCCCCCACTGTGCGAAAGGCCAGGCACAGTCGGTCGGGGAGAGCAGTAGGGCCGGTTGGTGAGGAATGCGTGCATGCTTCTGGCACCGCACGCACCTCTGGACGTAGGCTATCGCATCTATCCGCATGGTCGACTAGTAGTACTCGAGGCAAAGAACCTTGAAGGATAAGGTGCGTCCTCCAATGTGCTCGCCACAAATCCCCTTATGAATTTCGTCGAGCATTATAAATCGGCTTTGGCCTTCGACAGGCACCGTAGTAGGGGTTGGCTGAATGCTTTGCGGTAGAGATGTCCATTAATGACGTTGTACCACACCTCAACCCTCTTGACTCGGCGAGCGGCTACTTCGTCAGCCAGGAGGGTCACATCTCTCTTGTAACTTCTTCTTGCCAATCTAGGTTGGCAATCGTTGTGGCCACCTCGATTGTGGCGATCGTCGACCAGTGGAGGCTAGCAATCTTTGATGGAACCCCGCTCGAGACACTGGGGAGGCCAACCTTGCCAGGGCATCTGCTCGAGAATTTTTAATGTGAGGAATCTGAGAGATGTTGAAGTACTTGATCATGCTGACCAAACGGTGTGCCTCAACCAGGTATCGGGCCATGTTAGGCTTTCGAGCCTCAAAACCTCCGCCGACTTGGCCAGTCACCAGTTGGGAATCAATGAACACCTCTAGGTGCTCTCCTTGCAGCTCAATCGCCAAGCATAGTCCGAACAGCAACACTTTATACTCCACCTCGTTGTTAGTGGTTGAGAACTCCAGGCATAGGGCATGCTCCCAAGCCTGACCTGAGGGGTCCTCCAGGACTATCCCAACCCCTCCTCTTATAGTGTTTGTCGATTCGTCGATATGGAGGGTCCAAGTTAATTGCTTTTCAATGGGCTCGGGGATTGCTAGTCCTGAGGCAAAGTCGACGATTGCTTGAGCCTTTATTGCCTTCCTCGAGGCATATATCAAGTTGAATCCGCTGAGCTCCACCAACCACTTGAGCATTCGCCCTACAACGTCGAACTTAGAAAGGACTTGACGCAGTGGTTGGTCAGTGATTACATTGATGGTGTGGGTCTGGAAGTACAATCATAGCTTTCTGGTTGTAAGGACTAGGGTGAGCATAAGCTTCTCGATCATGGGGCACCATTCCTCGGGTCCACACAAGACGTGACTAGAGTAGTATACCGATCGCTGCTTGTTTCCATCGAGTTTGATCAGAACTAAGCTGACGACATACTTTAAAGCGGGGAGATACAGATCGAGCTGGTCGTCGGGACTGACCGAAGACATTCTAGGCAAACAGACGAGGTGGCTTTTCAACTCCTTGAAGGCCTGTTCGCACTCGGGACCCTAGCTGAAGTCTTTATTCCTTTTTAGTGCCAAAAGGATGGGGTGGCTCTTGTCGCCAGCCCGGGATATGAATCGTCCGATCGCGGCTAGACTCCCGATGAGCCGTTGAACCTCTTTGATCGTGCGAGGAGATTGCACATCAGTGATTGCTCTGACCTTCTCAGGGTTCATGTCTATTCGTCACTGGTGGATAATAAAACCGATGAATTTTTCAGATGCCACATCGAAGATGCACTTGGTGGGGTTGAGCTTCATTCCGAACTTTCTGCACTTGGTGGGGTTGCGCCTCCGCATACTCGCTTTTAATGATCATATTGTCCACATAGGCCTCCATGTTTCTGCCGAGTTGGTTTTTAAATAGTTAACCATTCGCTAATAGGTGGCGCCCATGTTCTTCATACCGAATGACATCACTTTGTACCAGTAAGTGCCTTGGTGTGTGATGAATGTTGTCTTCTCCCGATCTTATGGGGCCATTCAAATTTAATTGTGGCCCGAGAACGCATCCATAAAGGAGAGCAACTCGTACCCGGAGGTGGAGTCCACTAGTTGGTCTTCTGGGTAGAGGGTAGCAGTCCTTCATGCAGGTTCGATTAAGATCAGTGTAGTCGACACATATGCGTCAGCTTCTATTAGCTTTTTTGACAATGACTACATTAGATAGCCAGCTTCGGTATCTGATTTCCTCTATAAATCCTACCCTTAATAGCCGATCTACTTTCTCCTCAATGGCCTTCTGTCAGTCGGGAGTGAACTTTCTTGGTCTCGGTTATACTGGACGAGCCCCCGGGATGGTACTTAGCAGGTGCTGGGCTATTTTTCGGGTGAACGCCCAACATATCACTTGGTGACCAAGTGAAGACATCTACATTATGCCCAAGGAAGTCTACCAGTTGGACGCGTCGATCTTCGGGGAGGGTTGACCCACTCGGACGGTTCTCTCTGGGCAATCTTTGTCCAGGGGCACCTCCAATATCGGCTCTGTCGGCTCAAGCCGAGAATCTGGTTCGTCAGGTTTTTGGGGGTCGGGGATCAGAGCCTCCTTTTTGACTTTTTTAGGGATGATGGTTGCTACTAAGTAACATTGTCTTGACTCTCACGGGTCGCTCCTGACCCACCCCCCCCCCCCCGACTCCAGCATTGGTTAGGAACTTCATGTTGCAGTGGTACGTTGAGACGATCGCCCTTAGCTTGTTGAGAATTGGTCGATCGATGATCACGTTGTATGCTGAGGGGAGCTTGACCACCATGAAGGGGACCATGAGGGTCTTGGTCCTTGGCTCGTCGCCGAAGGTTACGGGGAGGGTCGTGATGCCTATAGGAGCTATCGCGTCCCCGATGAATCCTGTCAAAGTTGAAGTCATGAGGGTAAGATCCTTGTTAATCATGTCGAGCTTATAGAAAGCATCGAAGTAGAGTATGTCAACAAATATTCGTTTGCTATGTGGGCCGAGATCACTAGGGCTTCATCATGGTCCGGATATTCATTTTCAGACTTGAAGGTGATCTCGGGGTCACGTTGCACTCTAGGCCTCTTCTGCACCTTTGCTTGGGTGTAAGCCTTCCTCACTGAAGAGCTATCTCCTCCTGCTATCGAACTGCCCACTATGATGTCGATTTGTCTCTCCACAGGGCCCTTTGGGGGTGGTGATGGCTCGCGTGGCTTTCTCACATATCGGTCAAGGTGGCTGCGACGGATGAGATCTTCGATCTGGTTCTTCAGATCATAGCACTCTTCAGTGTCGTGACCGTAGTCACGATGGAAGTGATAGTAGCATCCACGGTCATGCTCCTCGGGTCGAGTCCTCATCGGGTTGGGGGCCTTGAGGACCCCTTTCTCCCTGATTTGGAGGAAGATCTTGGTCCGGGTTGAGCTGAGGGGGGTGTTGGGAAGCCGGGGGACGATTTGCTCAATCCTTTCCATCCTCCTCGGGAGTCCGGACGGCAGGCCCCAAGAGGATTTAGCCCGTGGTCACTTATGGTCTTCATGTTTCTCTGCCACCAGTGCTTTAGCGGTGACATATTGGCTGGCCCTTTGTAGCATTTCTAGCACAGTCATCGGGGGGCACTCTACAAGCGACCAGAAGAAGCGGGAAGGTCTGACCCCGATCATAAATGCCTAGATAACCAACGACGGATGTGCATCAGGAATGACCCTGATCTCCTTTGTAAAACGAGCGAGGTATGGGCCTAGAGGCTCATCTTCCTTCTGCCTCATCCCAAGGAGATATGCGATAGTTGGCTTCAACTGGACACTAGCAAGGAAGTTAGCTTCGAACTCTCTCGCAAGATGGTAGAAAGAGTGGATCGAGGTGGGTGGTAGCCGGTTGTACCACCCTCGAGTGATCCCACACAAAGTCATCGGGAAGGCCCGACACATTATGGCGTCTGACATGCTCCATTGGGTCGGAGCCTCCGTCATATGCTTCCAGCATCGGGAGCCAGAAGTGTTGTGGTATAGGTCTATATTGGATTTCTGGTATGAAGGGGGAGCCACTGAGGGAGTTCTCCCCATGCCGATCCTTAGTCTTGATGACCTTCTGAACGTCATCTATTCTCTGATTTACCAGACGCAGTGTGCCCTCAAGGAATCAGTGGAGTCCGAAGAAAGAGTGTCGGGGTCGGGCATGCTACTTGGTGTAGATGTTGGTCGCCTAGTTGTGTCACCCAGGGGGGCGTGATCCAGCATGGGCTGGGGTCAAGGGAGATCATCTGGAAGTTGAACCGCCAGGGGTTGCTCTTATGGAAGTGACATCACCCCTGTCTAGGCTAGGGGGGCTGCTTGGGGGTTCGAACCCGGTTGTTGGGCGAGCAGCGGAATATGCGGGGGCTGAGGAGCCACCCCGGGGGTCTACTGAGTCACGGGGGGGACGTCCTCCCCGGGATTATTGGGTGTCGAGCGCTCTTAGGACATCAGGCCCTCCTTCTAGCGTAAAAGTGATGGTGGCAACTCACGTCGCAACTGTCTGATTCGCTTGACTTGGTTCTGATTGCAAGCCCAGGACTCACTCGGCGGGACCAGGATCACGAGGAGTTGGGTGAAGGTGGAGCTCATTGGTGGGGGGCTTCTCGCATCTCTCTAGCTGGGCGTTGTGGCTCGCTTTCCTGCAAGAAGACCGGCGTCGGGGTGTCCCCGACGTGTTCCCTTTGATGCCAAAGTTAGTATGGTCGTCAACTTTCGACCGAAGGCCTTGGGCCTTCGTGTAGATTCCCACCAGGGTTTTCCTCCCCGAGAGAGAGAGAGAGGGAGAGAGATGGGGAATAGAGAGAGAGAGAGAACCTCTGGGAGCCCCCTCTTTTCGTCGTTCCGATGGCCGACTATATCCCCTTGCGCCGAGACGATCGTACTTGGGTATTCAATGGGCACGACGCTCTACTGTATGATCCTATATCGAACGACGCTTACTTGCACCAACTCTGTGAGCCTCGATCGGTGGGGTCTGTGACCGTAGGTACGATCACTATGCTACTATCACGTTTCTTCCTTTTTGCCTCACAGCTTGTCAGGCTGTCAAATCACCCATAAGGGTTTCGCTTTGCCCTGGTCAATGGCTCGGGATGACGTGATTGTCCTCATGACACTGCACGTTCGTGTGCGTTTGCTCGTGTGGATGGGCCCAATACCTGCCCTATCAAGAGTCGTCCCTATGAACACCACCAATCATCTCCACAAAGGCTTTCAGCTCGACTCTGATCTCAAACTAGTTTGGGCTAATGCACCATCTCAACAAAAATCATCGATACCAAGAGCAAACAAGAAGAAATTGCATCTCAACAAGATTAAGAACAATGGTTAGACACTGGCGGTTGAGCATGCCCTCAAAAGAACAACTAAATCTCATTTGGAAGTGTACGACACCAAAAGAAGAAGAGACTTTCTCCATCTTGCAACTTGTTGCTGGGTATTCCGCTATGTTTGAGGAGTCAGCACAGTGGGGGTTCCGTTTGTAAGTGCAAGAGGAGGCCCAGCGTGACATGGAGTCTGGGGAAAGGGCGCCTGAGTACTTGGTTCGACTTGTCGCCTTGATACGGGCCTTTCTCTCGATCTCGTCAGGTTGCTCCTGCAAAGAAAGACCTTCGCTCGGATGGTGGGTCCCCGGGGAGATCACTCTGATAGCTAAGTTGGCTAAGAAAGACTTTTAGACACCGAAGCTTTTTCTCTCTTTTGGAATTGAAGTGATCCCCCCTTCCAGAGTTGCCCCTAGGGTGCCCTTTTATACCTGCTCATCGACGCCTTGTCACGTCGCGCCCTCATCATGCTTCTGGCGCTCTCATCCAGCCTGTTTAATGCTATAAGCATCGCTGGTGGCTGTTTGTATTGCTGGTGAGGGCGTTGTATGCTGCTTCCGCCCTACTATCGTAGGGTCTCTTCATATCTTTTAGAGATCCGATGGCGACTGCGCGACGCCCGATGTCGTAAAACCTCGAGTACATCGACATGTTTCTGACATGTCATTCGTGTGGGTCAAAGGATGCAGTTTGTTTTGGGCCACGTTGTTTGGTCTGGGGAGGGCCCACTATTACTCCTATCATTCTTCTCCCCTCCTCCGAGGAGGAGACTTTTTCGAGGCTTTTTTGAAGATGAGGGGAAGGGACCTTTGGGTGTGGGGTTGGCATGCGTGCTTTAGGTTGTGTCACCTCGGTCGACCCGTCGATCCCTTAGGCGAGAGCTTCACTGTAGGTAGTCGGGACTGAGAGCCCTTAAGCGAGGCAAAGAGTTCGCTTATAGATGATCGGGACTAAAAGCCTCGGGCGAGGCTAAGAGCTCGCTTGAAGATGATCGGGGCTGAAAGCCCTTCGGCGAGACTGAGAGCTCGGTTAAAGGTGATCGGGACTGAAAGCCCTTGGGCGAGGCTGAGAGCTCACTTGAAGGTGATCGAGACTTAAAGCCCTTGGGCGAGGCTGAGAGCTCGCTTGAAGATGATCAGGACTGAAAGCCCTTGGGCGAGGCTGAGAGCTCGCTTGAAGGTGATCAAGACTGAAAGCCCTTGGGCGAGATTGAGAGTTCGATTGAAGGTGATCGGGATTGAAAGCTCTTGGGCGAGGCTGAGAGCTCGATTGAAGGTGATCGGGACTAAAAGCCCTTGGGCGAGGCTGAAAGCTCGATTGAAGGTGATCAGGACTGAAAACCCTCGGGCGAGGCTGAGAGCTCGCTTGAAGATGATCGGGACTGAAAGCCCTTGGGCGAGGCTAAGAGCTCACTTGAGGTGATCGGGATTGAAAGCCATTAGGTGAGGCTAAGAGATCGCTTGAAGATGATCAAGACTGAAGGCCCTTGGGCGAGGCTTAGAGCTCACTTGAAGGTGATTGAGACTAAAAGCCCTTGGGTGAGGTTGAGAGCTCGTTTGTAGATACTCAGGGAGATTTTTCTTGGGATCGATGATGATCTATTTGTTGATCGAAATCCTCTGTGAGATGATGCGTGTCTCACACGGTCGGGCATGGAGTGCGATGCGTCATGATGAGCTGCCCACTTTTTTGGGGGAGGCGGAGCGCCAACGGGCACTAGGGTGAGGTAGTAATCCCCCCCCCTGATTACTTTGCAACCTTCCTTTAATTTGTTCACTGCTTCTCTGATGTTGCTGTTGCTTTTCATCGTCTCCGGCACTAGCTACGCTAACACTGTTGATCTTCATCCCCTCTTTTTTCCCCTGATGGTTTCTCGAGTAGGTCGGATGTCTTCCGCCTCCTCCCACTTCGAGTCCTGATCGGTCGAAGTTTCGACCCATAGGTCTAGGGTTTTGAGTCATCCCTCCGGGGACTCTGTGTCGGTAGCGGTTGTTTCATCGTCCGATGTTCTGGGCGACTCCGGGACCGTTGATGCCCTAGTGGCGATGCAGTATTTCTTTAATGTAGACTCGACCATGACAACTCGTTGGTTGGTCGAGGTGAGGAAGAACTATTTCATTCCTCCGAAGTACGAACTCCATGTGCCCATGCCGGGGGAGTGTCCTTATGATGCTTTTTCATGCGATTTCAGTCTGTCAACCAACGCCCTTGAAGCGGGTCTGAGATTTTTGCTATATCCCGTGATCAAGGCGTGCCTCGAATGGTGGAGAATTTTTTCTTCCCAGATGACACCCAACTCGTGACGGTATCTGGTGGCTTTCTTGTGGGAGTGCTATGGGTCGAGTGTAGTGGTCACCCGAGAGTTATTCATGGCTTGCTTCCGGCTAAGTCGGGTATTACTTGGCCGCTCACAGCGAATTTCG
The DNA here is from genome assembly GCA_029747655.1 of Ensete ventricosum. NCBI lineage: Eukaryota > Viridiplantae > Streptophyta > Magnoliopsida > Zingiberales > Musaceae > Ensete > Ensete ventricosum. Next base: position 10,582,823 of record JAQQAF010000005.1, read on the forward strand.
TGTGAGCGGTGCGCCTTCCAGCAATAAAGGTTGGAAGTCGCACTTTTTCTTCATTTCCTACCGTTGGGGCTGGAGCTTCCCGATCGAGTGGACTTCTCGGATAGTGAACAGTTCCGTACCGGTGCTTTCGATCGATGAGACCGAACTGGTCGAGATCCTTCGGAGGATCCTTTCCATTTCAAGGGGGTGAAGGACGTGAAAGAGGTCTGGTTGACCGAGGCGGGTCTCAGCCCGACCCCTGGGGTATGTTTTTTCCCGTTTTTGTATTAGGCTCGAGCTTTTCTTAATTGTACCTTTTGTTGTGTAGAGATGTTCAACCTTGGCAAGATGAAGTCTGACGACGGAGTAGGTAGTGGATCGACGATGCCGTCGGCAGCTAGCATGCCTACTGCAGGGGATGTCGGGGCATCCATAGCTGAGAAGCACCCTAGTTCGGAGCGGGGGCGGGTTTGAGGAAGCGCCTGCGGAAGGTGGCCGACGAACAACCTGTGGACGCTTCGGGGAGCACCGCGAGGACCTCTGTCGATAAGGGCAAAAGGATAGTAGAACTTGAGGAGGTCCCTGAGCGGGGGTACACCATACGAGAACTTTACGAGGTTGAGGACCGAGCGGGGGCAGATAAGTAATTCACCTCCATCATGACGCGACTGAGGTGCGTCAACAGTGAGGACCGTCTAGTGCCGAGGTTGTCGACCATCTCCGGATCAAGCTAGTTTTGGACCGAGGGTTTGCTATCCGGGAGTACTTGCAGGGTGCTCTACACCCCATCCTGGCGAAGCAAGTATATGAATGCTCCTCCAAGGAGCTCATGAACCGGGCTGGCAAGTCGGCTGTCTGGGTAAGGGATGCCTCTTTCCCCCGTTTCTTATTCTCCCTTTAAACTTAACTTCCCTTTACTTATAAGGGCTTCACTTCGTCAACGCCATTATCGATCGGGTCCATTATGTGGGCCGACTGGTTTAGAGCCAGCATGAGAAGATCCTGACTCTTTGGGCTACGAACAAGGAGCTGAAGGCAGGAGTCGGCCAAGAGTTGGTCGCAGTCGCTGAGCGTCAGGCGAAAGAGCTGGAGGACGAGGTTGAGAAGATGTGGACTGAGCTGGAGGGAGCTTGAGCAGGAAGTCAGGATCTTGCGCTCCAGTTTGGATGGGGCTCGGAATGACCCAGCTCGCTTGGAGGGCGACATTCTCTCATTGACCGAGGTGACAGCGGTCCTCGAGGCCGAGCTGAAGGCCGAGGGTTCGAAGGCAGTGGCCACCTACAAAGCATCCCGAGGGTTCAAGTCAGGCCTCGAGAAGATGGGGAGGGTTAGCTATGAGTTCGAGTACCGAGTGGCACTCGAGCGACTTTGGGGGAAGCAACCTGAGATAACGATCGAACAAGACCCCTTTGCCGAATGTCCCGAAGATGCTAATGTCGAGATGGACCTCAACCAGCCTTTCAACGATGACACCCTCTCCGAGAAGTAGCCGACCTTGTAATAATTTTTTGTATTGGGCGTTTGAATATTTGCTTCCTACTATTTTGCCCAACCATTTTGTAACTTTTCTCTGTCAAATGAAGTTTCTTTTCTAAACATTCCACTTTATTTGAATGGTCTCAAATACCAAGTCAGCATTGTTGTACTAAACATAGAATTTTTTCAAATTCGACACATGCCAAGTCCGAGGGAGTGTCTTCCCTTCTAATGTTGATAGGGTGTATATTTCATCCCAAACAACTTGGGTGACGCGATACGACCACTCCCATCTCGGGACGAGTTTTCTGCAGGTACGCCCAGGGTCACTGACCTCGGCCTTTTTGAGAACTAGGTCCCCCTCGCCAATGGGTCGGGGTCGAACCCTCCGATTGTAAAGTCGAGCAACTGCCCTCTGGTAGTGCAGAGTCTTTAGGTGTGCCTTGGCCCGACGTTCCTTGAGCATATCAAGGTTCTCCCTAAGGCCTGCTTCTAACATCTCAGCAGTGAAGTTCTTGACCCTTAAGGTCGGGAAGACCACTTCAGGAGGGAGGATGACCTTTGTGCCGAAGGCTAGGCTGTAGGGGGACTCCCCCGTAGGGGTCTTCGGTGTTGTCCGGAGGGCCCATAAGACACTGGGTAGAGAACTTCACCACCACCACCCGTCCTCCCGTCCTCTTAAACCTTCGAGGATACTTCTGTTGGTTACCTCGGCCAATCCGTTGGCTTGGGGGTGAGCCATCGAGCTGAACTTTAGTTGAATCTGATAATTTTTGCATAAGGCCTTAAACTTAGGGTTGTTGAACTGAGTCTCATTATCTGTGATGATGATCTTTGGGATGCTGAACCTTGTTAGGATGTTCCTCTAGATGAAGCTTTCCGTCTGTTTCTTGGTGGTTTAGGTCGAGCCTGGTGAAGTAGTCCACCCCAACGATCAAGAACTTGCGCTGCCCCGCGACTTGCTGGAATGGGCCGAGGAGGTCCATCCCTCATTGCACAAAAGGCTAGGCGCAATTAGCCGGGGAGAGCGGCAAAGCGGGCTGGCGAGGAATGCGAGCGTGCTTTTGGCATTCTACGCACTTCCGGACGTAAGATTTTGCATCTGTCTACATAGTCGGCCAATAATACCCGAGGCGAAGAATTTTGAAAGCCAGGGCGCGTCCTCCGATATGCTCGCCACATATTCCTTCGTGGACCTCAACGAGCACAGTCTCAACCTCGGATTCTGATAAGCACCATAGTAGGGGCCGGCTGAAAGATCTTATATAGAGACACCCGTTGATGGTGTCGTACCATGTCTCGGTTCTTTTGATTCGGTGGGCCGTAGCTTTGTTCGCCGGGAGGGTTGCGTCCCTCTTGCAGTGTAGCATTTCCTTCCTTCAGTCGGGTCTGGTGACTGTGATTGCCGTCTCAACAGTGGCGACCGTCAGTCGGCAGAGGCCGTGGATGATCGAAAACTCGTCAGGAGTGTCGGCGGATGCCAACCTTGCCAGAGCATGGGCCCTGGAGTTCTCGAGACGTAGGATTTGGGAGATTTTGAAGTACTTGATTATACCTATCAGCCGGTGGGCCTCAATAAGATAGCGGACCATGTTCGATTCTCGAGCCTCGAAACTTTCATCGATTTGGCCGACAACTGGGAGTCGGTGAATGTCTCCAGGTGCTCTACCTACAGTTTGGTGGCAATCGTAGCCTGAGCAGCACCGCTTCATATTATGCTTCATTGTTGGTAGTCGAGAATTCCAGACATGTGGCATGTTCCCAAATATGTCCGTCGGGGTCTCTCAGGACTATCCCAGCTCCTCCCTTAGAGGTATTTGTCGATCCGTCGACGTGGAGGGTCCAAGCAGGCTTCTTTTGGACGAGCTCTTGGGCGGTCAGCTCCGAGGAGAAATCGACAATAGCTTGAGCTTTGATCGCCCTCCTTAGGGTGTATTCCAAGTTGAACTCGCTGAGCTCTGCTGACCACTTGAGCATCCGTCTTGCAACGTCGAATTTAGAGAGAATTTGACCCAGGTTGATCGGTGATTACCTTGATGGTGTGGGCCTGGAAGTATGGCCTTAACTTTCTGGCTGCAAGGACTAAGGCGAGAGCAAGCTTCTCTATCGGAGGGTGTCGCTCCTCAGCATCCTACAAGATGTGACTGGAGTAGTAAACTGGTCGTTGGTTGTTCCCGTCAAGCTTGACAAGGACCAAGCTGACAGCTCGTTCCGAGGTGGCGAGGTAAAGCTCGAGCTGGTCGCTTGGGTTGACCGTGGATATCCGAGGCAAGGTCACAAGGTGAGCCTTGAGCTCTTGGAAGGCTTGAATGCAATCAGGACCCCAGCTAAAGTCTTTTCTCTGTTTTAATACCTATAGAATGGGATAACTTCGGTCTCCTGCTTGAGATATGAATCGCCCGATCGCTATCAACCTCCCAATGAGCCGTTGAACCTCCTTGATGGTTTAGGGTGACTTCATGTCCATAATAGCCCTGATTTTTTCTGGGTTCACGTCTATTCCCCGTTGATGAATGATTAAACTGAGGAATTTTCCTAATGCCATGCCAAAAATGCATTTGGTGGGGTTGAGCTTCATTCCGAATTTTCTGAGGGTTCGAAATGTCTCGGCGAGGTCTGTGCAGTGCGTCCGCGCTTGCTTTTTACGATCATGTCGTCTACATAGACTTCTATATTTCTGCTTCGTTGGTCTTTAAACAGTTGATCGACCATTCTCTAGTAGGTAGCTCCCGCGTTCTTCAGATAGAATGACATCACTTTATAACAATAGGTCCCTCGGTGTGTGATGAAGACTGTCTTTTCTTGGTCCTGAGGGGCCATCTGTATTTGGTTGTACCCCGATAATGCGTCTATGAAGGAGAGAAGTTCATACCTAGAGGTGGAATCTACCAGTTGGTCAATCCTCGGTAGCGGGTAGCAGTCCTTCGGGCAAGCTCAATTAAGATCAGTGTAGTCAACACACATGCATCATTTTCCATTAGCTTTCTTTATGAGGACTACATTAGATAACCAAGTTGGGTATCTGACCTCGGCTATGAACCCGACCTCCAGCAGCCGCTCCACTTCTTCTTCGATGGCTTTTTGTCGGTTGAGGGCGAATTTTCTCGACCTCTGTTGTATCGGGTGTGCCCCGGGGGTGGTGCTTAGTCGATGCTATGCGATCTACAGATGTATGCCCGGCATGTTGCTCGGTGACCAGACGAAGACGTCTGCGTGACGTCCGAGGAAGTCTACGAGCTGGATACGTTGATCCTCGGGTAGAGCCGACCCGACCCGACCCGACCCGACTCGAACTGTCCTCTCCGGACGATTGCTTTCCAATGGTACATCCAGTATTGGTTCAGTGGGCTTGGGCCAAGTGTCCGATTTGTGAGGCTCTAGGGGGTCGGGGACCGAAGTCCCCTTACCTCTTTTGGGGATGGTTGTTACTGCTAGGTAGCATCACCTTGACTCTCGGGTGTCACTTTTGATCTCCCCTGGCCCCGCGCTGGTTGGGAACTTCATACTGTGATGGTCTATGGAGACGATCGCCTTTAGCTTGTTGAGAGTTGGCCGATCAATGATCGTGTTGTATGCGGAGGGAAGGTCGACCACCATAAAAGGAACCATGAAGGTCTTGGTTCTTGGTTCATCGTCGAAAGTCATAGGAAGAGTTACGACGCCCGTTGGAGTTATCTCGTCCCCGGTGAATCCTGTCAAAGTTGAAGTCATAGGGACGAGATCCTGGTTAGTCATTTCAAGTTTTTGGAAAGTGTCAAGGTAGAGTATATCGGGGAGCTCCCTGTGTTGATCATGATGCGTCTGACGTAGACGTTTGCAATATGGGCCGTGATCACCAAGCATCGTCATGATTCGAATATTCATTCTCGGACTCGAAGATGATCCCAGGGACCCGGGCTCGGGGCCTCTTTTGGACTTCTGCGCGGGTGTAAGCCTTCCTCGCCGATGAGCTATCGCCGGCCATGGCCAGGCCGCCAACAATAACGTCTACCTGCCTCTCCACTGTTCCTTTCGAGCGGAGGAACAACTAGTGTGGCTTTCTTGTGTATCTGTCAAGGTGGCCGCGGCGTATGAGGTCCTCGATCTGGTTTTTTAGATCATAGCACTCCTCTGTGTTATGCTTGTAGTCGCGGTGGAAACAGCAATAACGTCCGTGGTCCCGGTCCTCGTGCCGGGACTTCATTGGATTAGGGGTTTTGATGAGCAATTTCTCTCGGATCTAGATGAAAATATCTGTCCGAGCAGAGTTGAGAGGAATGTTGGGCAGTTGTGGAACGGTCTGCTCAGCTCTTTCCGTTCTCCTCCTTGGGAGCCCGAGAGGTGGACCCCGAGAAGGCTCAGCCCGAGGGCGCTTCATATCCTCGTGCTTTTCTACCACTAGGGCCTCAGCGACGACATATTGGTTGGCCCTCTGTAACATCTCTGGCACGATTCGTCGAGAGTTGCTCCACGAGCGACCAAAAGAGGCAGGAAGATTTAATCTCGATCATGAAGGCCTGAATAACCAATGATGGGTGTGCGTCAGGAATGACCCTAATCTCCTCTATGAAACAGGCGAGGTATCGACCGAGGTGCTCATCCTCCTTTTGCCTCATCCCGAGGAGGGATGCAGCGGTTGGCTTCGATCGTGCGCTTACGAGAAAGTTGGCCTCGAACTCCCTCGCGAGTTGATTAAAAGAGTGAATGGAGGAGGATGGCAACCGACCATACCATCCTCGAGCGATTCCTCAGAGAGTCATCAGGAAAACCCGACACATTATGGCATATGACGTGCCATACATGGCCATCTGTGCCCGAAATGCGGCCACATGCTCTATTGGGTCGGAGTCGCCGTCATACACCTCAAGCATCGGGAGGCGAAAGTGTTGTGGAACAGGTGTGTCTTGGATTTCTTGGACGAAGGAGAGCCACAAAGAAAACTCTCTGCACACTCGTCCTTTGTCCTGATTGTCTTATGGAGGTCGTCGATCCTTTGGTTCACCAGGCATAGTTGCGCCCTCAAGGAGTTAGTGGAATCTACGGAGAGTGTGTCGGGGTCCAACAAGCTATGGACTGATGAACTGGGTGTAGGTGCCAGCCGTCGTCTGGCTACGTCGCCCAAAAGGGGTTGGTCAGATTCTGGGGGAGGACAGGGCCGATCGTCGACGGACCGGGTTGCTGGAGGCTATTTTTCTGGTGGCAGCGCCGCCCCTATATGTGGCGGGGAGGCTACCTGAGGTTGCGAGCTCAGTTGTGGAGCGAGTTGTGGAATGCAGGGGATAATTGCTTGAAGCATCCCGACTATAGCTTGAACCTAGTTGGCGAGCCCTTGGAAGGCCTTAGGGGTCACCTCCGGGGTTTTGAGATTCGGTGGTGGCGGAGTTAGCCCAGGATCGTTGAACAGGCACCAGTACCGTCCTGGGGTATGCAAAGGCAGGTACCCATCTCTGAACAAAGGGAGCGGGGGTTGCGAGGCTTCTCCCAAGGTCGGTTGCGTCACAGGAGGGACATTTTCTTTGAGGTTGCCAAGCGTTGAGAGTTCTTTCGACATTATGCCCTCCTTCTAGCGCCAAAAATATTGCTGGGTATTCCACCGTGTCCGAGGAGTCAACACAGCGGGGGTTCGGCTTATAAGTGCAAGAGGAGGCCCAGCGTGACGTAGAGTTCGGGGAAGGGGCACCCGAGTACTTGATTTGGGTTGTTGCCTTGATGCGGGCCTTTCTTCCAATCCCGTAAGGTTGCTCCTGCAAAGAAAGACCTTCGCCCGGGTGATCGGGGAGATTTCTCCGATGGCTAAGTTAGTGTTGCCCCTGAGGGTGTAGTCTGGTGTCCCTTTTTCGGACGCAAGAGCTTTTTCTCTCTTTTGGAATTGAAGTGATCCCCCCTCCAAAGTTGCCCATGGGGCGACCTTTTATACCTGCTTATTGGCGCCTAGTCATGTCGTGCTCTCATCATGCTTATGACGCTCTCAGCCAGCCTGTTTAATGCTGCAGGCATCGTCGGTGGCTGTTCATGCTACTGGTGAGGGCGTTGTGTGCTGCTTCCGCCCTGCTGTCGTACAGTCTCTTCAGATCTTTTGGAGATCCGATGGCGACTACACGACACCCGATGTCATAAAACCTCGAGTATATTTGCCTGTTTGTGACATGTCACTCGTGTAAGTCAAAGGATACAGTTTGTCTTAGGCCACATTGTTTGGTCCAGGGAGTGGCCTACTATTACCCCTGACAACCTCAAAACCAGTACTTCCATTTCCATTGAAAATTAACACGTAAACCATTTAGCCATTACCATTTCTAATTTACATCAATATCCTTTACAAAATCATTTGTACTGTAAAATATTTTAAATATTCTATATTTATATATTTTTTTTTAACTCAATCCAATGAATTTAACTCTAATAAACATAAACTATATTTTATATTTTTCACCTAATTTTCATTAATCCATTGTGAGAGCCGAGTCTGTGAAGTCGACAACCAAAGAATGTTGAGTGTTTGACCACTGGCGACTTCAACAATGACAACCACCTTAGTCGACTGACTCGTGTTTTTACGAGTAAGTATGCAACCAGTTCGACTGAAGTGTCATTCACCTGATGCAGAGACCATCAGATCATTTGGTACTTGATAGAAAGCTACCTTGAATTGATATAATAACCATAAATGAAGTCGAAGATATTATGGACCTGGCAAAATTGCTACTGATGCTGCAAAAGTTCATCTGGTGCTTGATAATGCTCCTGCATATATGGCATATTTTAACAGATGCAACTTCATACAGAATGGAAATTAAACCGACGAATTAGGAGGTCAAATTTGACTTCTTATAATCCATGTGAATACCAACCAGATAATTTTCTATACCACCATGATTACATGTAGCCCATGACCAAATTAATAGCACAAATTGTCTTGGGGAAAACACAAATTGCAAAAGGGTACCTGATGAATGGCAGGAGGGTACAAAATATGATCATGCAGTATCTTAAGTTCTGCAGGTTGATGACAACGGCAAACAACTGATGCCATCAGTCCTTTCTGTTCTATGAACAAGTAGAGTAAGAGTGAAATTGATGATCTGGGTTATTTTGCAGAAACACCCAATGTTTTAAGTATTGCCTGACAGGATTTACCTTGATTTCCAACATCAAATAAAGGTGATTTGAGTTTCATTATTCAAACACTTTCGGTGATGACATCTTGGACAAACAAGTATTTCCACATGCAGTTATAGTTAGCCAAGGAAGTATAACATATGGCCAGCCCACGGCTTCAACAAAGCTTTGGACCAAAGACTTGCTCTAGGTCCTACAATTACAAATAAAAATTGTCTGATCAGGTCAAGCTATATAATGACACTGGAAGAACTTCATGCAGCATAGTGCATCATACCATAATCTAGCTGACAACTTTGTTTAATAAGGGCATATAATATATCTGCCCTCTGAGATCTGTAAAGTTCTACTTGTTGCTGCAGGCGCCCATTTCAACTTGCAGCAAGACTGATCTATTGAAAATGTTTTCCAAGGGACACAAGCAAACTCATCTAGAAAGGTTGCTACTACATTCTACCATAATAATAATTCTTTCGTGCTGTAGGAACATAACTTGTTTGCCAAACCTCGTGTACAGGTTAAGTCAGATTCACATTAAGACAATAGGATTGATGATTTACTATGAAAAGCTTTAACAAATATCGCAATGCATGCTGTGAATCATCAACAGAATAAAGGCCATTTTCATGAATTATGACATATAATATGACTAGTTAAGATGTATGATGATAAAGTCAAAGGTAGTTTGGACACACCTCGAACTTCACATGCAGACCCTTCACATCAAGCACAATATGTTGCCAACGTCAGAAGCTCCCAAATCATTAATCATCAATGAACTACTAGCTGCTAGACCTGATTCATCCTTTGCTGTATCTGAATCATCATAAAGAATCCATCTTCATCTTCACCACAAAAATCTTCAATAGGAGCACGATTATAAGGATCAGGGCCTGAAGTTTCAACCGAATTATTGTGGTTTGGTGACATTGCACAGCCATGCTCAGCCTGAGAATCAGATAGAACAACACAAGGATTTCCATCAGGCAAAGGTCTTGCAACTTCAAATGGTACCCACCTGCAGAATCAATATTTAGCAGTAAATAGTATGTGGCAATTGTTTACAAATTTTAACTAATATGATGCACTAGACTTATGATAAAAAAGAAATTGTTTCTGCATTGGAACAAACTCTTCAAGACACCACAAAGATAACAATATTGGAAGTGACAGAAAACTTTTCAAGAAAACTGAAAACCTTAAAAACTTGTTAAATAATTAAAATGAAAAGTATTTTAGCAAATTTGTATTGGCTTCGGAACATTCTAGAAATTCTTGATACCTTTGATATTCTTTTCCGAAGCTTCTCTTACTTCAATTTGTCAATCATTATAATTGTTGTGATAACCATCACTTCTGCACCGTGATCAAAACCATCATCACCACCACTATCAATCGACCTAATCACCATCATCATTACCACTGCTGCACCACCTTCATCGTCATCACCACCACTATTGTTTGCCACCATTATCACCCACTGTCATCATTGTTGTTGTCGTCGTGCCACTTCAATTGTCATTACCACCACCATCATCATTGTCACTACTGCCATCACATCATCATACCACCACTGGTACAACCACCGTCATAGCAAAGCTACACATCTCCACCACTATTATTGTCACCACATTTACTCTTATCAAAACAGTTAATACCACTAACATCACTATTTTTTGTTGCTACCAACATTGCAGACATCTATATAATCTCCATAGATGCTCCACAATCATTACAACTTGATGGATGAAAAACAAAAAGAAAAGAGATTTTTTGTTTGAATAAGTAAACAATTTTTTGTATTTTTCCACAGACAAATGAATGGGAAATTAGACATGAAAAACAGAGATGAAACTGAAAATCTGTTTTCTAAAAAGGAACATCGGTTTGATGTTTCACATGCATTGCACCATATAAATTCTCTAAAATATTCTCAACTACAGCAACTTCTTATTTTTTTCAGCTTCATTTAAAAAAATGCACATCACTTGTGGCAGGTTAAGGAACTTATTAGTTGTCAGATACAAGAATATTCATGCTGTTGTAAACCTTTTTTATCTTTAATTTGGTAAATGTTGGAAGCACCATCATTCTGAAAGGTTACCACATAAGAAAACAAGTCTATCCACATAAGAAAACAAGTCTATCAATATGTTGCACATACCATTGAAGCTTAACATAGATGGACATGAAGCATATCTCACCTATCCGGGCAGAACAATGCACATTTATGCATATAATACATGCACATATGCACCTAAACAATCAGTTGCATGTGTACAAGTATATATATATATAAAATCACACGGATCCATAAAGTACATAGAGCTTGGCCAATATCAAATTCAATTAATTATATGCATGTATACATGCACAAACTGGACATGCGCAGATTTGAAGCATGTTTTCTACATTCCTAAATTCAACACAGGTTCGTCCAGGATGATCTCAATCATATGATATGAAAGCTGAAGATTAACCTACTGGTACGAAGAGGACAAAATATATCAGATGGCCGATAAGCTGCTTTGTATCTCATTTTGCTGCAGGAGTGATTTGGGTCTCCTTAACCCAAATTATTTCCTGCAAAGCCGAATATGTTCCCAGTGACAAAGGCAAAGTCCGGATCCCAAAACAAATACTTGCTTGACAAACATCTCGGAACGATGTCCACAACACCAACTGTGATGAGCTTCCGATCAATCAAGTATTGCTGATGGAAAGAGCCTAAACCACAAGGTGGAATCATGTTATCACCACTATTTGGTGGAATGAACACAATATGAGTATCCACCAGAAAAGTTTTGTATGAATTTACTGTGACATTTTCTGGTTTATCATCATGTACCTTAATCTGGTACCTTCTATATAAAGCACATTCTTCGTGATCAAAACTTGCTCTTTTCATCCGGATTTCAAGCTTTCTTCTATTTTTAGGAAGGTTACACTACTGTCAGCAGTGCAAGTACTTTCAGTGTTACCACCCACACCTTTCAAAGCTTGTGTTTTTTCTTTAGAATTAATGAATTCTGAACTCACCTGTTTGGTGAGAGAATAGAAATTTAGGCGGCCATTCCAAGTTTTTGTTAGAAGCTCAAAAGGTATTTAGTGCTGCTTTACTAAGTATGCCAACTTTTCAGCAATAGCTGTTGGTTTCAAATCCAGTAATTCTGATTCCTGACATTGAATAATCACATCTGTAGCCTGACAATGTCTAATAGTCGCTGCCACCTGAAATGCAATGCTGCAAGTATACACCAGATCTTCAGATATTTCCATCAGTTTTTTCTTGGCTTGGGGTGTCACCTTCTTCACAACAGCCTTAGGAAGCTGAGCAATAGAAAGAAAATTACTGCCGAATAGGACACTTACAGCATGATCAATTAGTTTTGTCAAAGAATGAATAATGTCATATTCATTGTGCAGATTATCAAATGTACTAGCTGAAGATTCTTTTGTTGATAATGCTGTCATTTTCATTACAGATTTGTTTCCAGCCAGTTTGAGTAAGCTCATAGAAGAATTTGCCTTTTGTTTTGTAGAATCAAATTCCTTCATTGATATGGTACCATCTAAGAACCTGCATATTGATTTTGAACCATATCTAAGCATCCAACTGAAACTGAATTCGGTACTAAAGTACTTACCTGTGACTCGCCAAGACCTTCCCACCAACATAATATATCTTGCCAATAGTATAACAAAAACTATCATCTGCATTACGATAGCAAAATGCAAGCCAAGATACCTTCGCATTCTTTTATGTAGACGAGCTTATTCCTTGGAAGGAAAGAAATCAATGGCTTTCAGACGAATGGTATAGATTGGGCAACATGTTCTTTCTATCTCAGGTTTGTATATGAAACAACCAGATCTCCTCCATCCATGGTCAAGAAGCTCTGTCCACAATATTCCATAATCAGCATGCTGACACTGGAATGCAAAAAATTTTCAAATGAAGAAACACAGATGCAATGGACAGGAATAGTTAAGGGATGACTAAGGAAACAAAATGGTCCAATACAAATGAAAAAAAATGCTTTAATGAACACATTTCCTGATTTATGCCATTCTGTTGGTAAGAAATGCATTGTGCTAACTCCAAATTAACCTGATGGAATGCTTTAGTCAATCATGTGGTATGGTGGTCAGTGTTCTGGCACTGAGAAAGTTGTTAAATATGTATGCATATATATGTTTTGAAGTATAGAGGAATTACATACAAGACAAGATATTCTGATATGGAAACTGGTACATCTTGGAGATCAGTCGAAATCAATGGCATGTGTAGGCAAGGAAGCAAGACGTGAATTTGTGAAGGCCTACGGCAATTTCAGTGGATATTTTACTTTAGCATAGAAGAGCTATGTTATGCACATGATAACAGGGAAAAAGAGAAGTACCTTAGTATTCATATCCAGTGACCATAGAAAGTTCTGATAAATTTGACAAAAGTGTTAATAGGAAAATTATAATGATTTTCTAACAAATTTCAGCTGCTATAGTCAACCATTCGTTCTGAAACCACCATGAAAATCCTTCCTTTTGGCCAGCCTAACTGATCATTCCATTTTTAACATAGTAAATGAAACATTAGATTTGATTCTGGTTCAACAATATTGTTCTCTTATCATTCCTCTACTTCACAACACTTATAGCAGTTGTTATAAATTAACTGGCCTTTCTGCGACATAAACAATCTATCTCAACAGCATATGCAAATGTTATTTCACAGCTGGCACGATTTATGATCCAAAGGTCATGCAGTACAAGGTCAACGCAAATCATAATAACATTTTCCACATCGGACAAGTACATAGTGTGTAAAACAATTATAAGTTATATCAGCATCGAGAGATAGCATCTTCACCATATCGGAACAAGGATAGCTTTACTGTGTCCCCAGAGGTTGGGAATATAACCTTAGTTACTGATTAAACCATAATAGAACTAACCAAATAATCTATTGGCCAACTGCAGCAACAGGGAGGTCACCAGACAACTTCAAGAAATTTTCTAAAAATACAGGCAATATTGAGAGGGTACATAAAATTCTTCTAAATACTAGGAGCAACACTCAACAAATCAACTGAATGAATCAGCACAGACAGAATAGATGCTAACTTCAGTTAGATGAATTTCTTTGTTTTTCAGATATAAAAAGTTTGCTCCTAACTTTCAGCATCTCGTCTCATGCATATTATAAATGTGCCTTTTTATGAAGAGGAAAAAATTTAATACATATTAGGTAAAGCAAAGTACAAACCTTGGTAGTCCTCAGCTGTTATACTGTTAGCCCATAAACCTGCACAATTGTCATGCGCTTAAGTTGCAATGACATGGAAAATCTAGAGTATCAAGTACATATATTGATCAAGAAGAACCCAGCTTTTAAACCAGAAGCCCTAAAACTAAAGAAAAAAAGAAGTTGACGTGAGCATGAATATTAAAGTCCAAATTGCATGCTAAATTGCTAACACTCTGACACAGATTCTTCTATCAAGAGATGGCTAACCACGATAAGTATTTACTTGGGGGGTTGTGTTGCACAGAGAGGACTAAAGTAAAGGAATGGTTTCTATCGGTTGCAGACGCCGAAAAGAGCAACTCGGATTTCATTGGGGCGACAACGAGAAAACAGTGCAACAAAGAAGCGAAAGTGAAAAACGAATTCAACAGAAGAAAAATTGCGATATCTAAGGATCGGGGGGAAGGGAGGGGTGTGAGAGATGCTGTGTACCATGGGCGACGCTGGACTTGGAAGTGGATATGCAGTATCCGCAAGAGGTCCTCCTCGTGCCATAGTCGATGACCACCGTGTCGCCGTTCCCCCTTCTTTCCCTTCCTTCTCCTCTTCCTTCCGTGCTGCTGCGGCTGCTGCTTGCCTCATCCCCATCTCTTATTGGGACTCGATCAACTAGAATTTTACAGCGACGGAATGGAGAACTGCGGCTGAGTGGATGAAGAGGGTGGTGAGCCAGAGAATCACGCCGGATTTGGCGGCGCGAAGCCGTCGCCCGCGATGAGCTTGTTACTGTTGGAGAGATGCGAGGATGCACCGACTTGACTTCGAGAGACGGACGCCAGGAACTAAAACCGCGACGACGACAGCGCGAGTTGGATCGCGGTTCTGATGCGATGGTTGCGTTGGTCGTCGCCGAAAAAGTATGGCACATAATTTGTCAATCTACCATAGGCAACATTATATACAATCTGAAATATCGTGCTTACTGATTAATTTATAAGTAAAATAATGAGCGATTTCCTAAAAAAAAAGAGAGTATTTTCAATCAGTACCCCTTTTTTAAGTAATATTTTTAATTTGTTATAATGTTTGGTTACCTTGCCAAAAATATCATAAATAAATCAAATAAAATCTAAACATAATAAAAGTCATTTGACATATCATCATATTATAATTCAAATAGGTATTTATAATAAGAATAATATCACTCAAATAATAATAATAAGATAATTTATTATAATATTTTAGTCACCACGATAAAAATAACCTATAACTTATTCGAAAACATTATAAATTATCTAAATAGACTCTTAACATCAACAAAACCAATTATGAGCCTAAAAGTATTATAACATAATAGTCTATAAGTAATAACAACTAAAAAGGTATGATATGATATCATTACAATGATTTTCTATAACGTCTGTTATATTTTTAGAACAAAATACTATTAATAAATATTTAAAAAGCCAAATACATTTTTTTATAATAGTTTAAAATTGATAAAGGAATGAGCAAAAAAGTTTTACAAAATTTTTTAAGTGTATTTTGGATTTTTTTAAATTAGAGATACTATTTATTATAATTTACACCTCCCTCTTTACTATTTATAATTTCATTTTAAAAATTCTTAATATCTCAAAACTATTACATCATAAATAAACATAAATATCCTAATTTTCTTTCCTCCCATCTTATTTCTCATCCTCTTTTTCTTAGTCCCTTTTCTTCTTCTTCTTAACATGTAAATGGATCGATGAGTGAAGGTAGAGCAAGAGTTAG
Source organism: Ensete ventricosum (assembly GCA_029747655.1). Taxonomy (NCBI): domain Eukaryota; kingdom Viridiplantae; phylum Streptophyta; class Magnoliopsida; order Zingiberales; family Musaceae; genus Ensete; species Ensete ventricosum. Next base: position 10,598,403 of record JAQQAF010000005.1, read on the forward strand.
GGGTGACACCTGATGATGATAAACATAAGTTGAGGGATAAAGATCAACGATAGAGTGGCGACAGAGTGCACAGATTTCACTGGGAAAGGTAAAAAAAAAAAAAAGAGTGATAAAATAGAAATATTATAAATAATAAAAAATATTTATTAAAAATTTAAAAGATTATGAATAAAATAAGAGATTGTCAATGGTAGAAAAAACTTAAATAATAAACTTCTTTGGGAAAAAGTAAAAAAGCGGATGCTTTTTTTTAAAAAATATCCATATTCTAGAAAAATCGTCACTTGAATTACTGTTTCTGCTAAATTGCTCAACAATTATTCAGACCTTTAATTCTGGGATTTAAGATATATTTTTCTGCAATGGATGAGATCAATTAAGGGAAGATAACGACGATGACGGGGACCGCTGGTGGGACCAACTTCGAGATATAATTTCCGCTGCGCCAATGGCAAGGCAGGTATGGCACTCACGGGTGCGTCGCCTCTGCGAAGTTATCAGATGGAGCGGCGGTCTCGTGATCGAGTATCAAAAGGCCGGACGTTTTGAAAGTGTCCACGTGGCGCGCAAAACGTGGCCGTGACGAAATGGCCGGCAGGGACGAAATAAAAGAGACTATACAATTAATAATGAAGCCAAACTACGAATTATATGTTTCTCGAATTCATATCATCTTATCGATGTTGGTCGGACCAATGGGCATCTTTCGACGTATTATATTTCGAATAGGTACAGTGGGGAGGACCATTTTGTAAAATACTCGAATGTTGAGGGCCTGTTCATGTAATTTACGCAGGGAAATTAAATGTGCCGCCTCCCCCGAGTTGGGAAAGAGCACCCATTGCTTTCCATATCGGCCATCCGACGACGGCGGTGGCGACGCGAAGCAAGCAACCGCGTGTGTGTTCGAGTCACTCTTTGCCCCCTCTCCTCCTCCTCTCTTTGCTTCGCTCCCATTTCGCAGATCCGAACGCCTCCCGGGTCGCCTGCCGTCCTCCTGCTGAGGAAACCACAAATCCGACGGCGTTCACCGTTGCACGGGCGCAGACGTGAGTTAGGTTCTCGCGCTGCCTCTCTTTTTCTGCTCTTCTTTTCGCATCCTTCCGTTGCTCCGTCGCCATTCCGCCCGTTTCCTAGCTCCGTGGCGCGATCTGCCCCCTTCTCCTTTCACTTACATCGATGGAGCTTGGACGGAGAGGATTTGAGTAGTTCGGAAAAGCTGGGCCCTTGGAGTGGGGTGTAGGGACTCGAGATTTGGCTTGGGGCGAGGTTTGGTGGCAGAGAAACATGAATCGGAGCCTTAGGGCAGCGGTGGCGCGGTCTCCCGGGCGGACTATGACAAAACAGGCGGACGAGGAACTCGCCCTATTTCTCGAGATGCGGAAGCTGGAGAAGGAGCAAAGCAACCTTCTTCTTCACAGCACCACTGAACTCGATCCCCCGTTGGGTACTTTTTGACCCTTATTCTCTGCTCTCTCTTCGATTCAGGTCTTCCTTGCTTGCAAAAAGGTACCTTTTCTCTTTACGTTGCTCTTGTTATTTGTGGTCGGTAGGGTCTAAACCTGGGACTGCTCCTATATTCAAGATCGCCTCATCGGCGCCGGCACGCGAGGCCGGAATTGCAGACTTCCTAAATTCCGACAGTGAAAAAAATGACTATGACTGGTAACTCTTTCAGGTGTTTCTTTCTAATTATGCCTTTCACTTGCCAACCACTTTCTTCTTCCGTTTAAGGATTAAAGTCATCAAACGCTATTTTGGTGTACCAACGTGAAATGTGTTTTCTCTTCAAAGATATCAGTGTCTGTGGAATGCATTTCTTCATTCTATATCGCGAATCTCTAGTCTTACAGCTTTGGGTTTTTCCTCATAAGTCATCGAAAGAATATAATAAGGCTCGTACTATGTTCGAAAGTTGTGGCTTCTATTGGACATGCCAATACATGGGAACTAGTGGGTTTGTTATACTGGGAAAACACTGTTCTTTGATATCCACGTTCCCAAAGTCTATATGTCAAATCTAGTTCACAGTTTTGTATTCTCAACTCAAGCTCATTCTGTCATTCTCCTGTAATCTGGTTCGCCAGTGCTTCTTTCACATTTCTTATGTTCTCGGGTTAGGTGACTATATAACAATTTCAAAGCTTCAAGCTGCATCACACCATACATTGCCTTGTCTATTAAGGTTTTGACCTGCAATGAATAACTGCATTGTTAACCATAACTAAGTTGGAGACTTGTTTATCTGAAGTTTTTCTTTGGGTTTCTTATGCTCTTTGGGGTACATATAGATAGTTTGTTCATGGCAACTCTTGCAAGCTTTAATATATTTTCCTAAATTTTAAACCACCAACACCAGATTAGACAAAAGGGCTGGAGTTTTTACATTAAATGTTCAATCTTTAACCATTCAGAAATTATATAATAGTAAGTTTTAATTTATAGATGATGCTAAATAATTTATATTTTCAATCCCCTGGATGTGGGTTGGCAAAATAACTCAATCTCAACAGGTGGAATTAAATAAATGGTGAGGAAAATTATATAATGCAAAACTCAAACTTAGTATCTCCTGATTTGATACAACATCAAATTATTAGAAGCTTAAACTAACAGATTAGATGGAGTTCTATGATTTATATACTAACAAGGTGAATTACTGAATATTGAGGAGAAGAGTCCAGAGATGGCTAGGATATCAGGAATGAGGATTATTGTCTGATTGCATAGTTCTATAGATCTACATATGGCTCGTAGAAGTGTTGATTCAAGCTTCTGATACATCATATGATTTCATGATTCTCTTAATATGCAGATTTTGATAAACGTGATTGCAAATTGTCAGTTAATGATGAGAATGTTATACATTGAAGGCGTAGCTAACCTCAGAGTTGTCTATGGGTTAATTACTAATTGTCTACTCGTTATGATACAAAAGGTGTTTTTTCCTTTTCTTTCAGGCTTCTTACGCCACCGGGTACCCCACTCTTTCCGTCTCTGGATACTGAATCAAAAAGATCTCCTTTAAGTAGCACTGGGACCCCAAAAAATCGTTCTACATTGCTAAAATCTAGGGTAAGCTCTCTAACTGATTTATCTCCTTTAACATTTGCACATAACAATTTTGAGTGTATCTTCTAATTTGAATTTGGACACCAAAAGAAACCATGGATTTATTTTGTGCACATTTTAGTGTTATTATTACTTGTGTATAGTTACAGTACTTTTCAGCGATGCATGTTGGACACTGTTAACTGTCCATCATCACTTTCTCTTTTCTTTTCTGGGGTGTTTAGCACGCTCAACCTTATGGAAAAGAATGGCAGATAAACGTATTAGAGCTTGATTGGTATGAATTTTTAGACTTTTTGTTTTTGCTAATATGCCCTTCCAAATTTTATGTTTGTCCAAATACCCCACAATTTGTGAATTACTTGTATAATGCCTATAAACATTGGTTACCCATCGAGTTGGCCCTTCCATAAGCCTCCAACACCAGGTTCATAAGGCAATGATTTTTAAGCGATTGAAAAACTAAAATGCTCTCTCTCTCTCTCTCTCTCTCTCTCTCTCTCTCTCTCTCTCTCTCTCTTTCTTAATGTTACTTCAATTCACATTTCTTTGCAGTTCCTGCTTGTCTAACAAATTGCTAATTCAATAGGAATCTACTAGTTACTGTCCCTGAGGAGACATCCTAATGGTTCCAGTGTCTCACGGGCAGTCATGAATAAGATTTAAAACATAAAATAGGAATCTAGGATTCATCACACTTCTCAATTGTACATGTGCCATGACTCTATGGTATCATCAATATGGGGGTTCCAATTGACTAAAGATCTAAGCCTTGTAACTCTTCTTACCATATAAGACTTATTCGATGCTTTTAACAATGTAAATGTACTACTGTGACCCTTATGGTTATTCATCTACTTAAAAGGTGTGAAGCTCGTTGATAATCGTCTGTCAAATTACTTTACTTTGGCTTCCATTAGATAAACAATTAAGTTGAAAATTACTTTTTTATCAACTTTCTGATATTAAATGCCATGGAAGGGTGTACATTTTGTTAACATGTATAGTTATTTTCATATTTCTGTGATATACTCTGCTGGAATTCCTTATTTTGCTGTTGCTTTTCTGCATCTTAATGCTATATTTTAGTTAGCAAATACTCCAGATCCTTCAAGGAACGCAGCAACAAGGCAACCAACATCATCATCTGGTTTTAATTCGTCTACTGTGGGAACTCGCAGACCGTCATCATCTGGTGGTCCTACTCATTATGCATCTAGACCTGTAACTCCGAATGGACGCCCTACATTAACTGCAGCTTCAAAACCTACCAGAGCTTCCACTCCCACTCCACGAACTGCTTTACCTTCAAAGTCATGTGCTCCTCCACCACGATCATCAACACCTGTTAGATATTCTACACAAACATCTAGGTCATCTGTACCTGCAGCGAGCAAGACTGCATCAAGGTCAGCTACTCCTACAAGACGACCTTCTGCCATATCTGCTGTTCCTTCCAGCTCTACTCCATCAAGTCGATCATCTTCTGTCACAAGGTCAGGACCAACAGTATCTAAAGGTTCAACACCATGTGGACGCTCTTCAGCCATAAAACCTAGATCACTGAAACCCTCAGGTACTCCTGGTTCTTCTCTTGATGCACCCTCAAACTCACACACATCATTGCCTGAGAGGCCCTCGGCTTCTCGAGGTAGACCTGGAGCACCCAACATTCGATCATCTTCTGTTGAGCCTGGACCAAATGTCCGACCAAGGCGGCAATCTTGTTCTCCATCCAGAGGGCGGGTTCCAAATGGTAATGTTCATAAAGGCAGTTCTGTTCCACCATCAAGCAGACCACAGGCAAATGCCAGTGACAACATGAACCCTGTTCTAATTGGAAATAAGATGGTTGAACGGATAGTGAACATGAGAAGACTTGTGCCGCCAAAGCAAGATGACCAACGATCAACCCATAGTAACCTCTCTGGCAAGTCTTCTCTCACACCAGATAGCACTGGCTTTGGGAGGACACTGTCAAAGAAATCGCTGGATATGGCATTGAGGCATATGGTAATATATTATCCGTCATATGTTTTGGTGTCCTTAGCTATCAGAAATCCTGCTTTTCCGAGCTTTCTGTCCATGTTCTTCCTGATAAGTGGTCAAAATTTTGAAGTATGATGTATCTTTTGATCAGATATATTTGCAAATGTAGGATATAAGGCGGAGTGTTCCCAACAGTTTGAGACCATCAATGACAAATGTTCCAGCTTTATCTGTGTATGTGAGGTCAGGACCCACAAGAAGCAGAACAGTTGGTGTCTTGGACTCTCCTCTTGCCACAAGCAGCACAGCCAGTTCTGAACATAGTGTCAATAACAACATGATCTATCTTGATGGGAGTGAAATCGAAGATGATCTTACTAGTGAGAAAGGAGGCAGGTGCTCGCCTGCTGTCTTCATTGCCAGATGACCACCACATGGAAGAGTTACATTCTTGCTAATGAACACATTAGTTTTCGTATGATTTGTCATCATAGTAAAGGCCTCTTTTCGATGACCTGATGATATATTTACTTCATCTTTGATCTTGTTGGTAGTATTTAGGTTACTAATGTCAAAAACACCAGGCCCTCCGGTGTGTTGAGAGGTAATTGCTCAATATTTGGCTTGCAGCTCTTTTGATAAGTTATTATAGATTTCCAAGCTTACCACACTTTATTTAGCCTTTAGCAGACTTAAACATTATTGTGTGTAGAATTGCTATTTTAACTAGCAATTCTGTGTTAACTAGGCTTTTCTTGTTGCAGTTGCACACGATTGAGCCGTGTGTTAGTTGTGAGATGGTCTTCTCTTAGTCTTGCTTCATAAGTTAGCCTTGTGCTAGTTTTCGTATTTAGCACATAAAACTAAACATGTGTTGTTGCCCGGACGTCATCGACTGGGAGTTGGCATGCCTTGGTCTTGACCTGAAGACACAAGGTCATCCAAGTAACCCTTGTGGTAGTATGTTGAGATGGTTGCTGTGGCGTCGAGGTGTTCGAGGTGGTCTTTAGAGGGTCTTTGGGTATCTGAGGTGGTCTCGATGTAGAAGATCCTACGCAAAGGTCAACATAAGGGGAAATTTTTTCAACTTGACTCTTTCGATGCTCAAGTTAACTTTGTGGAGTTGTGCGAGTGTAATAAGTTTTCTTCGAGAGAAGTCTAACCCCTAGGCAGGCAGGCGTCAGGGGTCGGCTTTTATATTTGGGCAGTCAAGGGGATAATTTGTAATCGTCATGATGTCCTTCCCTTGGCATTTTGCCCACGTGGGCGACAAGCTCGAATGGCCCCCTGTTGGTTATTGCCTGAATGACTCGACAGGCCCAGGTTGTTGTCGAGTGGGGAGGTGACTTGGTAGTTGCCCTCCACGTCTGCATCTTGGTAGCGGCTAGTTGTTGGATCGATTTATTTGTCAAAATATTCTCTATCTGTTTTAGATCTCTTGCCAAGGGTTCGAGACATGTCATTAAATCTCTTCGATATAGGAGCATTTAGGGTCTTGTCTCGTGGGTCGAGTTTTCTTGATGTTCGTTGTAGCAAATGTTTTGGTGTGGGTTTGATTTCCCGACTCATATGCCTCGAGTACATTTGGTTTGATGCTTCCACTGTAGTGGATATCTTAGTGCTAGTTAGATTTTTTTACTCACATGCCTTGGGCACATTTAGTCTATTGTAGCGGATATCTTAACGCGGGTCAGATTTTTTGACTCACATACCTTATGCACATTTGGCCTCATGCCTCCATCATAACATATATCTTGGTGTAGGTTGGATTTTTTAACTCACACGTCTCGGGCACATTTGGCCCGATGCCTCCCCCGTAGCGAATATCTTAGCGTGGGTCGGATTTTTTTGACTCACACGCCGTGGGCACATATGGCCCGATGCCTACACTACAGTGGATATCTTGGCACGGGTCAAATTTTTTGACTCACAAGCCTCATGCACATTTGACCCAATGTGTCCATTATAGTAAATATTTTGGCGCAGGTTGGGTTTTCCAATTGACACGCTTCAGGCACATTTTGCCCGATGCTTCCATCGTAGTAGATATCTTGACATGAGTTGGATTTTTCAACGCATATGCTTTGGGCACATTTGGCCTGATGCCTCTACAGTAGTGAATTGATAGAACCCCAGAAGGAGCCCTATAGATTTTGATCGCTGAGGGGGATCAACCCTTGGAACGCTATAGGGGTTCCTCCCTCCTAAACTTGGCACAAAGGCTGAATAAAAGATGATAATTACTTGATTAAAAGAGGGGAGCAGCTACATCTTAAATATGGATCAAAACCCTAGCCTAAGGGGGGTGCTTGCCTAAGTAGAATTATCCATTTGCCCTCCTATAGTCGACCTATCTTAATAGGAACAGGGGTGGTTAAGTTGGCTCTATAATCGACCTAAGCAGGGGGAAACCCTGACCGACCAGCCTAGTAAGGGGGGTGACAAACCCTAAATCTAGTTGAGAGGGGTACCTTCGCACTTCGCTGTTAAGTAGCAACTTGAATAGGGCTCCCGCTTCACTGGAGTTGACAGTTTTTTTTTATCACATACAAAGCCTTTATAATATGCTTGATTTGTTGTAAGCAGTATGATCCGGACTTTCCTGGCCAATAAAAGTGGATCCTTCTCTTCCACTTCTGCGTGTTAGTGTCTGATGATCAGTGTGTTGCATTTGTGTTGGAGTCTTGGTTTTCTGGACGGGGCGACATCCCCTTCTGAAACCTAGATCGTGATACATTTTGACTTTGATAGGACATCGAGAGGCGCTACGTGATGCTGACGTTGATCCTCGGCTGACTGGCCATAATGACTTTGGGGTCGACGAGTTATGGAGAGCGACAAGGGTCGGCGTAAGGTCTTCTGGTTAACATTCCAGCTTGTGGGGAAGAGGACGAGGGTAGGCCCCCTCAAACCCGGATTAGGGATGCATGCAGGTGACCCGACACGGGTATTATCTCGGGTCTGAATGTGATGTTAGGCGCTCAAGCGACGCAGGGCTCTCCTTCTAGCGCCAAAAGAATATTGTATATTTTACGTACCGAGGTTAAGGTGTCGCCTCAGTTTGGTATTGCTCGCGTACATATAGATGCCCGAGATTCTTCACTGGCGCCTCGACTTGTCCCCTCCGATGGTCAAGTCAGCTAGGCTAGGTGAATTATTCTATATAGTATATCTAGCATTGAATAAGGTCCTTTGCTTATTTGTCTGGGCATCATTTCTCTACCAAGATATTTTCACTTTTGCAAATGATATATCTAACTCTGGTGCATCTAATTAATGATGTGGTAGGGCTTATTCTCCATAGAATAAAGATCCATCGAGAGGGTTGCGTTCGTCTACTTAGGGATTAATATTCCTGTGGCATTCATAAACCTAATGTGATGACGGAAACGCAAGTTGGCCCCTTATGCTAAAGATTTTTGGTGATCAGTCATTATCTCTGAATCGGGATAAAAAATATAGGGAATTAGTATTCCTTTGGCATTCATGAAGTTAATTGATGGTGGAAACGCAGATCGGCCCCTTATGATAAAGATTTAAAGGTTTAGTGATCAGTTATCTTTGAACAGTGATCTTATCTCTGAATCTTGATAAATAAATAAATATATATATAATGTTATATCATGCATAAATCTATATCAAATTTCAAAACTATATTATTTTTAATCTTGTAAAGTATCATAAATACATACGGATAGACTATCAGCATCTTTATGCAAGCCACACGAATGCAGGCCACACAAATAATACATACGATCAAAAAATATTTGTTACCAAGGACAAGATATCCAAAGGACAAGCATCTAAGAAAGACCCGAAGGAAACACAAAATGATCGCCAAACACTTGCGATGAGTGACATACAAGTCTAGTGAAACAATTCCACCCTAATTTCATCACAGTGACATTGCTAGGGAAATAAAGTTCATAATGGATTTCAAGTTGACAAAGCCAAGATTAAAAGGACAACGAGTAGGAGTGGCAGTGGAGAAGACATTCAACCAAATTCATGGCCAAACAAAAAAAAAATCAAAATCAAAATCCATGTTCACAATGGAGTCGGATACCTACACATGATTGTGTACTCATCCCCGAGTTTTCTATCGCAAACCAAAAAAATGAATAAAAATTATGAGTACAAATCCATCCATAATCAAAATCTGACACCAAATATCACAACTCCGAGCAGTGATTTTTCATGGTAGGCTTTACTTGCTACAAATGGATCAAAACTCATATAGTTATCTATTGGCCAAACCTGCATTGCACAAAACTTATCAAATTTGTAGATGAACATCTAACCATGTTTCGATTGGAGATATTTCAATTTTCTAAACAGAGGAATTGAGACCTAAGTTTACTGAGTGGTAAATTTAAAAGAGGAAATAAGTTGAGTTGCTCAGCGCTGCAAATATAGCAAAGGGATGAATTCACGAGACAAGGATAATTCATGCCTCACTATATTCAGCACAAGAGCTTTACCTAGAACATGAGAACTGCAGCCCTCCTACAGGATAAAGACACCAATTAAAAGTTAAATCAAGTCCAGCAAGAAACCAATAGATTAAAGGCAAAGAGAATATAGAGAACCTAAGTGCTCAATCAATTAAAACAAGTATGCATGAATCATGGGGATCCAAAGAACTACAAAGGACATGAGGGACACTGTCATTCACACACAATCTGAAGAATTGCTGTCTGTACTAGAAAGAAGTCAAAATGCATATTACACTTCTTTGACTGGAGTTAGTATTGGTAGACCGGGAGTACCCTACTAAACCTCTCCAGCAAGAAAGTAAGCAGTGCTAGGTTTGAAGTAAGAAATAGGGGATGCAGCTAATGGGCGGTAGGCTTTAACTAAGCAGTAGAAGAGTCAAGGGTGAAATACATAATGCAAGGAAGTAATGGTAGGGTTAAACTAACAAACCGGATGTCAGAAACAAAAGTATGCTCTAACTCTATTTTATCAACTAAAAGAAAAGTGCTAACTATAAGTTACAGATTCTATCTCCAGATATTCACCAAAAGTATGTCCGCCACAGAGTCAACAACTATCATCTAACAAGAATGAAATAGTTCAAAACTAAGGACAGCAGAATATATAAGACAGCAGAAAGAGGCCTAAGAGGCTAATTTTGCCTACATAATCCTTGTCTAACAAGACATAGTAGCAAAAGAAGTACAGTTATGATAACAATGAGCTGGAATTCCAAATACAGTAGCAAGAAGTTAGATTTAACAATGGCTTTGATATTGGTAAAATTGCCGCCAACGGAATATCCGCAGATGGGTACAATTAAGGAAAGATTTTTGCAAAGCTTTAGCAAACTATAGAAGAAACATTATGAAAGAGGAAGAAGAAAATACACTAATTCACGAGTCACCGAATACAAGAACCATCAATAAATTTCCAGACTTGGTTGTTAAAATCCATATGGGGCAAGATTAGTCAAAAGAGTCATAATAAAGATTAAAAGAGTCATAATACAAGATGGTCCTCACACGATTTTTATACTTAATAGTTCTCAAAGAACAAGTCGGACAATTGATAGATTCACTAATCAAAAATTGGGACAACCACTTTAAGGACAAGCTTCTTAACCAAAACAAGAAAATAACAAATCTCTGACAAGTTCTGACTGAGGAAAGAACAGACCAGCAAAGAGTACTCCAGCAAACAAGTAGCATGGTTTATCATTGCAACCAAATGTCATCATTTAAACATCCAAGCTAATATCAACCAATCAGGGGTTTGATCCCCAGCAGGGCCAAGTGTGCATCATTAGTCCCTCATTTCTTTGGTGCATATGCCTATGCATATGGTCAAGGGAAAAAAAGTTGGAAGACATGATGAATTAAATACAAATGAAACTAATATAATTAAAATCAAAGAAAGAAAAGGATGACATGAAAAACATGATGCTTGAACAGATATTATCAACTATCGTATGATCAATGATCCTATCATCTCATTCCAAAAAAGAGATATCTGGAATTGCAAAAGCATAAAAATCAAGAATCACACATAACAATAAAGTAAGATCGACAATTATAATTGCTAGAGAACATAGGGAACAGTGAAAAAAGGATAGTTCTACACAAAGATAAAGTAGATCCACAGCGAGGCAGGGAAGGCCTACACGATAGATACAGGATCTTATAACCGTAGCAAGATGGCCAAGATCCAATCACAAAAGAAATCACACAAGTTTATCCACAGCATAATAAAGAATTAGAAACCCTAGATTTTGATATTTTGAAAGGAAGATGGCCTGATAGGCGCACCTATTCATCGATCATCACCATCATCATCTTTTCCATTCTTCATCGTTGGAGGGTTTCTAATCACTGGAGGAGGAGGGTTTGACGGAGTGCTTGGTGCTGTCGTAGTCGACGACCTCGGCATCGGCGAGGGACCGGGAGTGCTGGACGATGGAGCGGCCGATGGAATTGATCCACTCCTCCTTCTCCTTCTCGGAGTCAGCGATGAAGTACATGGTCTCGCCCCGGGTGGAGATTTCGAAAGCGAAGGCGCGATTAAGGACGTCCTCGGCGCCCTTGACGGTGAGGCAGGAGGCGACGGGGATGACGCCACGGGGAGTGGACGCGCGGGTGACGGTGGAGTCCTTGAACCAGAAGAGCTTCCCCTGTTTCAGCACGAACCACCGGCGGCGCCACGTCTTGATGTACTCCCCCTGCTTCGTAAGCCACCCCGCCCGCTCCGGGATCGACCAGAAAGCCACGCGCTCCTCCTCCTCCGCCGGGGCAGCGGATCCTCCGAATACCGATCGCCACAGGCTGGACGCCATCGACTTGTTCCTTCTCTATATGACGTCTTCTTCTCTCCCGCTGCTTTCTCTCTGATGGGCGGGCCACGGCGTGCGCGTTCCTCGTCGTCTCCGATTATGGCGCTGGAATTATGCTGTTTCTAGGGCTTCTCAATTCTGCTCCGCCTTCGTGCCCGTTATCCGTCGAGTATCTCGGTTGCGATGGGCTTATTAAGGGAGAGAGGTGATTGGACATCACAATGTGCACCGCCTCGGGCTGCGGTGCGGTCCGATTTCAATGGGCTTGTTAAGGGAGACCGGTCATCGGAGATATCTCAATTTGAACCGCCTCGGTCTGCAGCAAGGTCGAGACGCGATGATCGACAATTTATTAGGGTCAAAATCATCATATGATTTAAATCGAGTTCGAACCAAACTCAAGTTCACAATAGCCAAATTAAGTTGACGGTCAACAGCACAGCGGAGAGAGAGAGAGAGAGAGAGAGAGAGAGAGAGAGAGCAGCAACACGAATGAAAACAAACTCACTATGCAACTCCATAGAACGTTTGGCATGAGACACATTACATCCAAAGGACACCACCGCAATACTGTATACAGAGAAATGGTGCATCCAGTCGAGTCACATTTCTAATTTCCTCGGCACAATTCACATGTGAGAGGGCTTCACGTCCCATCCACTGGGCCGCTTCCTTGGACGTCGCGGGCGTTCACCTACGACGGCCCTCTCCTGTGGTTCGTCTTCGTCTTCACTTATCCAGCCGTAACAGGGTGTCCTTCTTGGTCTTGGAGTTTGATGAGAACCTGAGCCTGACTCCAACTGCAATTGGTCACACTCTCGGATTGCCAAAGCTAACTGGCCCTCGCCATTCCCGCTCTGCTTCCTGGCGCAGTCGAGGTCTGTGCGTATGAAATGTCCTTCCAGTTTACAGATTGCATGTACGCAAAGCAATTGTAGTCAACATGGTCGAGTGTATGCAAAAACAAAATTACGCTAAATTTTAGAACAGAAACTATCAACATACCTAATGAAGAATTAAGTAAATTAGCCTCAGCAACTTGGCTAGGACCTTCTGAGGCCTTGGCTTCTTCGCTAGCTCTTTGCTCCTGAAGCAGTCGTTATGGATATTTGTGGCCAAGAATAATATTATAGAGCAACTGAGATTACAACACACAGGAACTAATACAAATTGCATACCTAAGCAACCGCTACATGTTTATCATTTACCATAACATAATTAGACCACAATGAATGTATCTGCCCAAGGTAAAATGTATGGCAGCAGTTTGAATAAACAAAGCCAATCTGGCATAAGGCAATACTTCTAAGTCAAACTCAAATAAGTACCACGAAAATAACCAACCTTATCAGTTGTAAACAGATATCACTCTCAGATGATCATGATCAACTGAACTTTTGTGAACATGTAGGATTAATATATTTAACATCAATGTTTATGTTTACAACTTGATGAAGGCAACATACTGCATGAGGTCTATCGCAAAGAAATATCTTCTTTTGAAAATTTAAAATATCTGCTGAATCCACCTTCAACAATGAATTGGACAGGGTTAACAGTCCAATGTTTTCCCTGTAGCAATCAATCAGAATTCATCTCCAAATTCTGCATATCAGTTTTATTATACAAACGCAAATGACCACATAGTTTTTTTGTTGGAACTCTTGCAGATCAAATCATCACCTAATTGCATAACTTGAATAGATGAATTTTAAAGATCAGACTTTAGTTGGAGGACTTTCTTTTGACTGTTGATTGAAGGTATCAACGTGAAATCCACCTGTGATATTTAAGTATGTGATGAGTAGGTGTTGATTCTTTAAAGGTGATTTGTTCATAAAGATGCATGAAACAAATTCCGCTACACTGCATAAGTGACATTGCAGGCCATTACTAGCAACAAACTATAATACACATGTCACACATACCCATCCATTATATTTGCCACTCATAGTTCAGTGCAGTAGAGATGTGCTGGAACAAATAAGATTGCCAATATAGGTAGTACAACAATCGACTAGCATAACGCAGAGCATGATCAAAAACCACGACAAGAAAGATGCATGAAAATGCCAGAGGTCAAAGGAAGTACCTCTCTCGCCTTTTCTTCTTGCTCTTCCAGGATGGTCTCAATGACCAGCCTGTAAGTATCTTCTTCGATAACGTGCCAAGCAGCATCATCATCATAAACCTAACAGTTTCCAAGCACAGTAGCTGTAATACACTTTAAAATACTAATAAGAGAGTGAATAGGAAAATGAACAGACAAGAGGGGTCGTACCTTCAGAAGTTTTTTGACAGTCGAGCAGATTGTTTCCTTGGAGAAACCATAAGGGAGCAGTGCATCAATCGCAGCATCTATCCGCATCATCCCCACCTAAATCATTCAGGTAATAAGGTAATCAAGCAGAAAAAGAAATCAATGTCCCAACAACAGTGGAACTGATGATGGATAATGGAGTACCTTCTTCTGCCTTCTTGGAGCCATGTGCAACTGGACCCAATGGAGAGTTCTTAATTGATGCCTTCAACTCCACCACCAGCTTCTTCACCTCTATCTCTTTCTAAGACAACACTACCTCTGTTTCTCTTTTTAGTAGAATGAAACACCAACTACCACCTGTACGATTAAACTATCATGCAGAATACAATCGAGTCAAGATTGAAATCTAAATTACGTACCATAGATCGAGAATAGGATGTGTACCTTTCTATATCATTATCCATACCAAAAATCTATATCGGAAAAGGCTACGCTCTTCTCCTCTCCTTGCTTTCCGTAGGACCATTATGAGCGATAGAGTATGGACCTATCAAGGTGAGAAAAGAGATCTCAGATGTGATTATATGATCATCAGATCTCTAGCAGGTCCTGTCGTTATGTAGACGAGAATACAGAGTTTAGGAAAACATAATTAGGATAGTCCCTCACATCAAGATACTTTCCCAAGTATTTCTTAAGATATGAGGTTCCTATTTAATAATCGATAACCTTACTCAGAATCCAATTAGATCTTTAATATATTTTATCCTCAATTAATCAAGGCACAAAATCTAACAGTCTACCACTTGGCTTATTAACTGATTTACATATAAAACAAAGGGTTCAAAATCATAATTTTAAAAGTAATATTACCTATTTAGATTTTAAAATTTTGAAAAGTATTTTATTCATGATTACAAATTTTAGAAAGCAAGTCAATAAGTCGAATAATTTACAATAATACTATATTAAGTCTGACTGTCAATATAAGTCACAATAATTGTATTTCATTATTGTCATATTTCCTTCAATATACCACGATACGATTAATCTTTCCAAATGTAGTCTATAATGACCTCTATAATTTTATCTTATCAAAACAATCTCGTTATCACATTTAGTCATAATATGTACATACATAAATATAAACATGATAACAAAAATAAATAACCTTAATTACATAAGCATCAATTGTCAAGTACAATATCCACTTAAACATGTATCACCATACCTTTACTAGATTGCTCATGAACCTCATTCTAAGAACATTTTTTAAATCCCTTAGGCTATAAGGCCTTAGTGACTGAATCGACAATTATTAAAGTACTTTATCACGATATGCTTAGAACTGCTAAGTTGTCATTCTTAAGGAAAAAATTGGTATTGTGTTATCACAAAATATCTTCAGCGACTTGGCAATTAAGTTAACCATGCTAAGTCTTAAGATGAAATTCCACAACTACAAAACTTGATTAATAGTTTCAAAGCAGTCTACAAGTTTAGTTTTCATTGTCAATAATGCAATAATAGATTGTTTTATACTTTTCTACTGAATTACCCCTCCAACAAATATATATCTTATTTTATTGCTACCTTCCAGCATTCCATTCTTCAATAATTCTACTATCTACCTAACAATACTATTAGAGAAAAAAATCAGACTCTCACTCTAACCATCAAGTACTTTATCTCGATATACTTGAAACCATTAAATTACTTATCATTTCTAAAGAAAAAATTACCAGTGTGTTATCACAAAATTTCTTCAGTGGCTTAGCAATTGAGTTGATCATGCTAAGTCTTGAAATAAAATTCTGCAGTCACCAAGCTTATTAATCTCAAAGCATTCAACAAATTCACTTTCCATTGTCGATAATGCAATAATAAATTACTTTTATACTTTTTTACTGAATTATCCCTTCAGCTAACACATATCTCTTTTTTGTCTTCCAACGTTTCATTCCTGGATAATTCTAATATCTAGCTAGCAGTCAAATTACAAAACTAATATATGATCTGGTATATGCCAGATCATATAATAAACTTTCAATTATTCACGCATAAAGTCTTTTTTTTTAATCATTTTTAGAACAATAGCTTTGACTAAAATTTACACCTTTGGTTATTGGTATATCATTTACTGAATAAGATTACATAGTAAATCTCTTGAAGGCTCGATCAATATATCTTTTTCTAAGATAGTCCTAGCAATCCTTGAGATCCATCCTTAGATACCCATATATCAATAATATGAATTGTTTCATTCATATCAATTATCTTAAAATTCCTAAGAAGATTTTCCTTAGTTTCATACAATAAACCAAGATCACTATTAGTAAACAAAATATCATCTATATAGAATACAAATATAATAAACTTGCTCCCACTAACATTTAGATATATACAGTGATCAATAACATTTTCCTTAAATCTAAAAGAAATATAGTATCATAATAATCATTGTCTTAAGGCTATAAATATATTTTTTAAGTTTGTAAGTCACATATTCTTTTCCCTTCTGTACAAATCCTGCAGGTTATTGTTTATAAAATTTTCATCTAGATCTCTCATTCAGAAAAATTATTTTCATATCTATATATTGTAATTGAGAAAAATCTGTGATCACAAGTCTAGTTTTGTATCATTCAATATTATCTTTTGAGTCGTGTTTAGTCTTAAAGACCCAAATCTGATTCTTTTATAATTATTAGGCAACTCAATGAGTTCATATACACAATTCTCATTCATTGATTTTGACTCTTCTTTTATGTCATCAAGCCACTTTGAGAATTGTTACTTTTCATAGTTTAAAAAAAAAGATAATGGATATTTTATGATTCATATACCATGGTCTAATTTTTATAAATATATCACATAATCATCAGAAATAACACGTCTTTTTTCCCTGTGAGATCTTGAAACTGTCGGTTTTGGTTAATCGACATGTTCATCAACAACGATATCAATATAATGTGCGAGTTTATCAATATTATTTTATTATTCACCGTCATCAAACCATTTAGTGATTTGAGGAACAACTTCTCGAATAGAAAGTTGTGAAGGAGCATAAACTTGTATATCCTTAATATCAAGAATTAAATTTTTCAAGATTTTTGACTCCCATTGATTTCGTCATTTTCTACAAATCTTTTATTAGTAGAGTCAACTATCCTCATTTGTGATTAGGACAATAAATCTATACTTGACCCGATTCATCATATCTATTATAAAATTAATCATTCCCATCGAATCAGACAATTTTATTGAATTGTCTCTCCACTTTATTTATGTATACTTCAAGGATGTCAACAACATAAGACCTTTCATTTATTAAATATACATATTCATATCTTGACAGGCCATCTATAAAGATAATGAAATACTTTTCTTCACAACACAAAAAACATGAAATGCTTCATATATATAAGTATATTAAATCACGATGAGTTTATTAATGAAACTATGTTTTATTCTAAAATTTAATTACAAGATCATTAGTGTCTTTACGAACTCAAGATTCAGATTAATTCTATACAAACCATTATACAAAATTTTAAAATCATTTTTTATTGAATAAAAAATATACTAAATTTATCATGACCAAAAGAAAAACACTATTTTAACTCATAAATTCTACATAAAGAAACTAAATTTGTAGAATTATAGAAAAATAACATGCACCCTCAAAATTCGTCAGATAAATCGTCTTTAGGCGTAGGCGATAAGTGATCACTAATATGACATTCGCTTTAAGACGATTCCTTGTAACTATAAATCTTTCATGCTTTTTTTAGTTTTCAAGTTAAGTGGAATCTCTCCAAATTATTGGTAACATATGTTGAAACACTAGAGTCAATACACTAAACAATATAAAAAACTTTTGTAATGTTTGATTCTAAACAAACAAATATAAAGTTTATATATTTCTTTCTGAGCCAAACCTTATAGTCCTTCACATATCCTTTCTTGCCACAAAAGTGACACTTTACTATAAAGGTTTTCCTTTTCATGAGTTTGTATAGTATTTCCAAACTCAGATGATTTACTTCGTGGATTATGCTTTAACTTTCTTTTCTTATTACTCACTCATTGAGTAATAGCTAGAATATTATGATATCATTTATACTTTAATCTTTATTCTTCCTAAATACACATATTAGTTAGCTCATATCAATTTATTCTTATTTGTGTTGTAATGAATCTTAAATAAACCAAACTAAGAAAGAAGAGAATTAAAAATGAATTACACTATAAATGATTCATTTATATTAATGGCCAAAATTTTGAGCTTTGCAACTTTGTCAACTATATTAAGGATATGATCTTAAATTTCTCAAGTGTCATCATACTGAGTTGTAGTTCGCTCTTTCATTAATGTAATAGTTAGTGACTTGTCAACATATTTAAACTGGTCCAATATAACTTTTAAATATTTTAGTGTGCTATTTTCATGCAATAATAAAGTTTATATGATATTAGCAATTGTCATCTCTATAAATGTAAGATAGTTGATTAGATCCTTCAATATCATTATTGAATCGGATTGAAATCCATTTCATCATGTAGAATACAATTAAGCTATGATTGAAATCTAAATTACCATAAATTAAGAATAGGATATGTACCTTTTTATGCCATTATCAAATCAGATACCTCGATCGTTGTAAAGCTCTACACAATCGATCTACACACGAAGAAGCTAGGCCCATCTACTCTTTTTTTACTTTTCACAAGACCACTATGGTCGATAGAGTATGGACCAATCAGGGAGGTGACAGAAGAGATCTCCGATGTGATTATGTGATCATCAAATTCTTAGGAGGTCCTATCATTATATAGACGAAAAACAAAAGATCTAAGAAAAGATAATTATGAGATTCACTCCAATCAAAGTTATCTCCTAAGATTTTCTTAGATATAAACTTTATTTTCATTAGTCAATAACTTTAATCAGAATCCAAGTAAATCTTTAATATATCTTATCCTCTGTAGTTGAGTCAATATTCAACAGCTTAGGGTAGTTATTGATTAATATAGTTTTAATCAAGGTTCTCTGTTTCGAATTGTACCGTCCGATGTGGGCAATATGTACCAATCCAACAGGATATCGGTACGCGGACTGCCTGCCACCGAGAGGTACCATGCGTCTCCCCGTGCGGGAATGAGGCGATGCCTCGTCTTACCGCGTGGGAACAAGGCGCCGCATCATCTTCCAGCAGGAGAACAAGGCGTCGTGCGGGAATGAGGCGCCGCCTTGTTCTCCCCCGGGGAGATGAGGCATCATTCTCCTGCGAGGCGAGGTGACGCCTCGTCTGTTTTCATTTTTCTAATATATATTATACTATATTTATATTATATTATATTATATAATTATATATTATATTATACCGAGTGGTACACACTATACGTACTGCTTGGTACCAGGTACCGTATCATACTGAAATAAACTTAATACGTCGGTACGGACCGGTATGACAAACCTTAATTTCAATAAACTTCTCGACAAATGGACACAAAGGTTAACGGGTTCACTAAGATATGCCCCCCAAGTGATTGGTAATTAACAAAAAAAATGCATGGTATGAACCACTACAATGGAGTGTACCAGGTACTTAGCAAACAGAGGAATTAGTAGGATAGATAGGAATGCATTGTGATGTTACATCTACCAAGATAAAATTTCTTGTTCTACGGTTTTCCTGCACAAACTGCGGAGCAGACAATTATGCACATCACAAGGCATTAGAAATCAGCAGAACAGTATCAGAAGTTGTGAAACAGGTATCAGTCACATAAACTAGGCACATATTTTACCAAATTCAAACAACAACAATGGGAGCTAATCATCTAGATTCAGTAGATCAGGAACACACAACTGTGTATGGTTCAATCAACCTATAATCACTAGCACATGTGAGATGCTAAAAGAAGTTGTACGAGATATCTTTGACAAAGAACGAACTTCCAGAGTACCAACATCAAATCTTTAGATTCATGAATAAATTAATTTCAGTTTAAAGCAAACTAATCCATCAGAGAATGAGAGAAAAACACTGACTCCAAAGCTTAGCGCATATTTATGGAGAAGCGACAAAAGAAATGAGAGACAGAGTAGAAAGATAGGGGTGAGCGAAGCTGTTCGGGGGTGCAGGGCAATGCCCTAACCCGACCGGCTAAATGTAGAGAATGGGGACTCATTCCGCAAGACGAGTGGGGGTTTTGGTTTATCTCTGTTGCTGCATTTCATCGAGAAATGGAAGAATCAACCCCGACGCCTTCCGCCCAAATGATGATGCAAAACTAACTACAGGAAAACCTATTCCTATAAACCCACACCATCTATGTACTCCGTCATGAACCAAAGAAGAAAAGAGAAGAGATAGGCGAAATGACCAACCGTTGCGGGCTTAGTAAAAGCTCCTGCGAGAACTGAAACGAAAGCGTCGAAGAGTCGCAGTACCTGAAGACTGTAAGGTCTTGGGAGCTACGGAGGGATCGGCTCCCCGGCGGCAGAGTATCTGGAGGGAACAAACAAGAACCCAAGAAAAGATAGCTAGGGTTTACGGATGGACCGAGGAGGAGGCGGAGGACTCCTGCCTCGCGTTGAACATAAAGTAGACACCGGGGATCGCGAAATGGGCAGTCGTCGGAGATGAAGAAAACATAAGGGGAGGAGCGAGAAAGAGCAAAAAGAAAAATGTGTGCATATATAACATGCCAACGCCGTTTAGGGCACGAGTCCTGTGCCTCCGCGGAGGCAGGAGACAGGCAGTAGCCACCCGCGTCCCTCATCAGTTTTCGTAGGGACCGAACGCTTTGCGCCGTTACAGAACCGGCCACTTGGTAACGGCTGTTCTTGGCTGCAGTGGCCGATGTGACTGTTGAGAATTGATCGATGATAATTACATACGTAGTTAATATTAATATGTAAAGAATTTATTTAGATAATGGATCATGATGAATAATTTAATAATTAGTATTAACTATAAGTGATATAGTGAAATAGTTAGGTAATAAAGTAAAGTAAGATATTTATTATTATGTAATATATAAATATTACCTTAGTTAATAAAGTAAATGAGTAATGAGTATTTATTTGAAGCTAATCTTATAATTGTTCTTATTATTTTACCTTTGTTAGAGGAAAATCTTTGGTGTCTGTTCAGTAGACGCGACCTGCCTCCGTGTCTGTTGGGCGAGCATTGTTGGTTCATGCCCGTGTGTGCTAGTTCGCCTACGGTCGTCTCGGCACAGAGGTGGAGCTCGGTTGGATGGGAGAAACCCTCGGGTCTTGGTCGGGAAGTCGACTACTTACGTGGTGGAGTCGGGTCGACCGTCGAGTTCTGCAAGAAGGTCGGGTCGGGTGGGGTTCCCGACGTGACCTCTCCAACAGTCAAGTTAGTTCGGTTGTCGATTTTTCGATCCCCCCCTCCATAGAGGTGCATGGCTTTTATAGTAAAGGCTACGAGGCGTTCGTACCTAAGGTCCTTACTGCGCCTGTTGCTTACCATGTCGTCATTCTTCGTCGCAACCTCTGTGGTCCTTGTGACGAGGGGCGCGGCGTGCTTCCTGCCACTGGGGAACGTCGGTTTTTCCCCCCTTACCCCTGTCAGTTTGGCCGTACGACGGCTGACCCTCCCATGCTTGTGTTAGGCCGGCTCCAATCACGTCGGGTCGACCACGTCGTTGGGCCAACTGTCCGGGGGCGTAGGGACGTGGCAGTCAAGTCAACATTCGTCATGAGCTGTCAGGTTGTAGCGAGGGCAGGCTGGTCTTTGACCCGGACGAGCGTGAGTAAATCCAACTGAGCAGAGGGCTCGGGAGATGATCCGATCGGGTAGGAGCTCGGGAGCTTATCAGACTGAACAGGGGCTCAGGAACTGATCTGACTGAGCATGAGTTGATCTGACCGAGCAGGGGCTCGGGAGATGATCCGACCGGGCAGGAGCTCGGGAGCTGATCAAACTGAATAGGGGCTCAGGAACTGATCTGACTGAGGTGAGTTGATCCAACCGAGCAGGGGCTCGGGAGATGATCCGACCGGGCAGGAGCTCGGGAGCTGATCAGACTAAATAGGGGCTCAGGAACTGATTTGACTGAGCATGAGTTGATCCGACCGAGCAGGGGCTCGGGAGATGATCCGACCGGGCAGGAGCTCGGGAGCTGATCAGACTGAATAGGGGCTCAGGAACCGATCTGACTGAGCGTGAGTTGATCCGACCGAGCAGGTGCCTGGGAGATGGCCCAACCGGATAAGGGCTCAGGGATTGACTCGAGGAGAGGCTCGGGAACTGACCTTGGCGATTTTGCCGAGGGGTGATCTCGGGTGCAAATCTTGGAGATTTGGTCGAGGGGTGGTCTCGGACGCAAATCTTGGAGATTTAGCCGAGGGGCCGATCTCGGGCACAAATCCTAGGGATTTGGCCGAGAAGGTGATCTCGGGCACAAATCCTGGGGATTTGGCCGAGAGGGTGATCTCGGGCACAAATCTTGGAGATTTGGCCGAGAGGGTGATCTCGGGCACATATCTTGGAGATTTGATCGAGGGACCGATCTCGGGCATAAATCATAGTGATTTAGTTGAGAGGGTGATCTCGGGCACAAATCTTGGAGATTTGGCCGAGGAGCCGATCTCGGGCACAAATCCTGGGGATTTGGTCGAGAGGATGATCTCAGGCACAAATCCTGGAGATTTGGCCGAGGGGCCGATCTCGAGCATAAATCCTGGGGATTTGGCCAAGGGATTACTTGCGTCGTGCCATTGTTATCATTTTTTATTTAATATTATTATATATATATTTTATTATTATTTCTCCTACATCGGACTGCCCTCAATGCGGTGATGCATTTAATGCATTGGGTGGTTTGGAGCGGCGCCTTGTTCTGCCTCGGGAAGCTTAAACGACACTCTTGGGCCCTATAAATTTTTTACGACCAGGTTGAGATCTCACTTGCTCATTTTGCTCCTCTTCGCTTCTCTCTCGGGAATCTCTTAGCCACCCAGCGTTCCTTCAGTCGGAGTCTTTTTTGAATAGGTCGGAGTGACCTCCTCGGATTCTTCGAGTAGTGTTAGGGTCATCTCTTCCCCGGGGTCGGGGGGAGTGAGTCAGAGTGATCCTGAGGCCAGTCCCTCGGGAGCGTCTTCGGGCCCTCCGTCGTCGGTTGACTCAAGGGCCCTGCGGGATCTGGAGGTCATAAAAGCGGATCATGACCTAGATACGGCAGTGACCGAGGGGTCCCTTGCCGTGATTAGGGAGCGGTATAGCATCCCGGTCGAATACGGGTTGCATGTTCCGTAACCCGGGCAGCGCCCCTTCAGTTCGAACGCGCCCGGTATGTGCATCTCGATGGATACTCTAGAGGCTGGTCTTCGGTTTCCACTGCATCCCCTTATAAAAGAGTGCCTTAAATGGTGGATAATCTCCCCCAGCCAAATAGAGCCCAACTCGTGGCGTTACCGTTACCTGATCGTGTTTTTGGGCGAGTGCCGAGGGGTCGAGATCATCCCGACTTGGGACTTGTTCATGGCATGCTTTCGCCTTTCTAAAAATCGAGGCGACTACTATCTTACCGCCCGAGTCGGTTTCTGGGTCAGTGGGGCACCTTCCAACAACAAAGGTTGGAAATCTCGCTACCTTTTCGTGAGTGGTCCAGTTTGAGGGTTTATGCTTGACTGGTCGGTGATGAGAATAAAACAGGAATAAACTTTATATACGAACAAATACTAGTAGACCGTCACACACAGCGGAATCAAACAAAAATCATAATAAGATGAACACCAAGATTTAAGTGGAAAACTCCTTCAACTCAAAGGGTAAAAACCACGGGACAAGCTAGAGAAAATCCACTATCAAAATAATGAATATATATATCTCAAGGCTTCTTGCCCAAGCCCAAAGCAATATTCACAAGAGAATCACAGGGATACAAGGACTATAATCCTAAGTACAATATCCAAAACATTCCCAAGAGATCACAGTAATAATCCACTGTAAACTGATCTAACCTGAGATTTGAATGATTGAGAATAGTCTTTTCCTGTCCTTGTCTTCTTCTCTTTCCTGAATCTCTTATTTTCTGGCCTCTACTGTCAATCTGCAGTCTTCTTTCTCTCACCCACGTTTTCAGCCGTCGCTGCTCTCTTAATCTCAACCCTAGCCACCTAATCTAGATTTTAGGTTAACATAAGTGAGGTTATGGGCTGTGAGCTTCACTAAAGCCCATTATGGGCTGAATCTGGGCCATCTACCCAACAACCTCCCCCTTCAGTCCATAAGGGAGGTTGTCTCATGACTCATCAACGTGAAGCCATGCCGACCAGCTGTCGGTACATCTCCTGTCTCTCTTTCGGTAAAGCCTTTGTCAATATGTCTGCCCCATTATCATCTGTGTGAATTTTCTGAAGCTGTAACTGTTTCTCTTCAAGCACATTTTCTGATCCAATGATATCTGACATCTATATGCTTTGACTTGAAATAAAATATTGAATTTTTGCATAAATAGATGGCACTCTGGCTGTCACAATACACTACATAGTTTTTCTGTTTCAGCCCCAATTCTTGTAAGAATCCTTTCATCCATAATATTTCTTTGCAAACCTATGTAGCAGTAATATATTCTGCCTCTGTGGTGGAGAGAGCAATACATCTTCACAATCTGGACTGTCATAACACAGCTCCCCCTGTAAAAGTAAGTACAAAACCTGATGTGGACTTTCTTGTGTCAATATCTCTTGTCATATCTGCATCTGTGGAACCTGTCAAAACAGATGGTCCACCTCCAAAGCTTAAACAAATTTTAGAACTTTATTTGAGATATCTAAAAATCCACTTCACTGTTGCACAATGCTCTTTACTTGGATTTGCAAGAAATCTACTAGTAACACCCACTGCATATGCGATGTCCGACCTCGTGCATATTATTGCGTATATTAAACTTCCAACTGCTGAAGCATAAGGAACCTTTTGCATTTTCTCCTTCTCCTAATCACTTGACGGACTCTGATCTGAGCACAACTTGAAGTGACCTGCAAAAGGAGAACCAACTAGCTTTGCATTACTCATACTGAACCTATCCAATACCTTCTCAATGTATTTCTCCTATGACAACCAAATCTTCCTCTTTTTTCTATCACGAGAAATCTGCATGCCCAGTATTTGCTTTGCTGGCCCAATGTCTTTCATCGCAAAAGACTCACTCAGTTCCTTCTTCAACCTATCAATCATAGACATATCTTTCCCAAGATAAGCATATCATCAACATAAAGTAAGAGAATAATAAAATCCTCACCAAACCGTTTGATATACACACAATGATCTGAAGCTGTTCTTTTGTATTTATTTTCAATCATAAATGAATCAAACTTTTTATACCATTGTCTTAGAGCTTGCTTCAGCTCATACAAGCTATTCTTCAACTTGCAGACAAGATTTTCTTCACCTTTGACTTTTAAGCCTTCTAGTTGCTCCATATAAATTTTCTCCTCCAAATCACCATGAAGGAAAGCTGTTTTCACATCTAACTGTTCAATATCCAAGTCTAGGTTAGCAGCAATACCAAGAGCAACAATGATAGAATACATTTTAACAACAGGAGAAAAAATTTCTTTAAAGTCAATACCTTTATTTTGACCAAAGCCTTTCACAGCCAATCTAGCTTTATACTTTAGTTGAGAATAATATTCTTGAGTCTTCAACCTGAAAACTCACTTGTTCTTCAAGGCCTTACTTCCCTCTGGTAGTTGCACCAAATCATATGTGTGGTTCTTCTGCAGAGAATCCATCTCTTTCTACATAACAATAAACCACTTCTTTTTATTCTCACTTTCAACTGCTTCCTGGTAACTCTCTGGTTCACCTGCATCAGTAAGCATCACATACTCATCTATAGAGTATCTTCTTGAAGGTTGACGTGGTCTAGAAGATCTTCTTAACTGAGGTTCTATGGGAACTTACTCTTTTTTTTTCTTCCTGCTCAACATGTACTGCAGGTAGATCAACATTTGGCTCTGCACCATCTTCCTGCACATCTCCCCCATCACCCCGATATACTGGAGGAATAACTTGGTCACAGTCTATAAATCCCTCTGCAAAAGTCTTAGCTTGTGCTTCCTTCAAATCCTCAAGGGTTTGATCCTCAAAGAAGACAACATCTCTGTTTTTCTGGATCCCAAAGCCTGTAACCAAACTGATCATGTGAGTAACCAAGAAAAATACACTCTTTTGTCTTACCATCCAGCTTGGACCTCTCATTGTTTGGAACATGTGCAAATGTACGACAACCAAACACTCTTAAATGCCTATATGAGACATCTTTCTCTGACCATACATGCTCTGCAACATCATCATCTAGAGCTATATATGGTGATAAGTTGATTACATCAACTGCAGTCCTCAAAGCCTCATCCCAAAACCTTTTGGGTAGCTTGGCCTGTGAAAGCATACAAATGATCTTTTCCATGATGGTGCGGTTCATCCTCTCAGTAATTGCATTATGCTGAGGCGTACCAAGGATTGTCAACTCATGCTGGATGTCATGTGACATGCAATAATCATTAAACAATCCTGTGTACTCACCACCATTATTTGATCTTATACATTTCAATTTCTTTTTTGTCTCCCTTTCAACTCTAACATAAAATTCTTTGAAGACATTAATAACCTGATCTTTAGTCTTCAAAGCATAGGCTCAAACTTTTCTGGAAAAGTCATATATAAAAGTAACAAAATAAAATGCACCACTGATACTATGAATATTAACAGATCCACCATGAGTTTTTATCCTCAAAGGACCACACACATGTGTATAGACACGGTCCAAGACATGCATTTTTCTAGATAAGGCAGGACTAACAAAGGGAACTCTATATTATTTACCAGCCAAACAATCAATACAAGAGTTAAAATGTGTACCTCTGAGGTATGTCAATACCTCTCTCTTAGAAAGTTCTTGCAGCTCTTTCTCGCTCATGTGTCCCAGTCGCTTATGTCACAACTCTATGCTGAAGTATTTCTCTGTAGCATTCAACTGCTCACCACAAGCTTTAGCCTGCAATCTATACAATGTATGACATTTCTTCCCATTAGGTACAATAAGAGAACCCTTACTGAACTTCCACTGTCCTTTGTGAAATCTGACATTAAAGTTTTCATCATCCAGCCTTCCAACTGAAATTAAATTAAGTCTTAAGTCAACCACATGCCTCACATCCTTAAGTACCAACTTGCAGCCAAGGTTGGTCTTTATATGGATATCTCTCATGTCAATGATGTTTGCTGTGTCATAGTTGCCCATCTTGACAACACCAAAATTTTCAGATCTGTAAGTAGCAAAGAACTCCCTCTGTGGTGTAGCATGATAAGAAGCACATGTGTCAATTATCCACTTGAGATCCTAGCACACACAAGAAAATATATTATCGGAAGTAAATAAAATCAAATAATCACTACCTTGTACTGTAGCTGTGATATTCTCTTTTGACTCTATATGCTCCACTTCTTTCCCCCTTTTCTTATTCTTCTTAGGTTGCTTGCGCTGATTCTTGTAATATCCTTGCTCACCATAATTGTAGCAAACAATATCTTTCCTTAATCTTGACTTGCTTCTACCCACGCGTGAATCACTTATATCCTTTTACTTTGACCTTCATCTGTTCTCTAAGACGAGTGCTTGTGAATCAATCTGAGAATTTGCTAAATTCTTTCTCCTTAACTCCTCATTCAACAAACTACTTGTTACTTGACTTATGGTGACAATACCATCTGGTGCCGAATTACTGAGGGAAACTACTAGTGTCTCCCAATTTTCTGGGAAAGAACTAAGAAGTAACAATACTTGCAACTCATCATCAAGAGATATTTTCATAGAGGATAACTGGTTAGTAATACTCTGCATTTCATTCAAATGCTCATGAATAAAAGTACCCTCTTTATATTTCAAGTTCACAAGTTTTCTGATCAGAAAAACTTTGTTGCCAGCCGTTTTTCTTTCATAAAAACCTTCTAACTTTTTCCAAAGAGAGTAAGCAAAACATTTAGTAGAAACATGGTGAAATATACTATCATCAAGTCATTGACGAATAAAGCAAACTATTTTTCGATCTAACCTCTTTCACTCATCATCTGTCAAAGATGTGGGCTTTTCCCCTTGCAAAGGTCAATACAAATCTTTGCAATACAAGAGATCTTCCATTCTTGGTTTTCATATCATCCAATTGTTTTCATTTTAACTAATCATGCGAGAAACATTATCAGCCTCCATGTTCAGATACAAAAGATTAGATACCATCAGAACCCTGCTCTGATATCAGTTGATGGGAATAAAACATGAATAAACTTTGTATACGAACAAAGACTAACAGACCGTCACACACAGCGTAATCAAACAAAAATCACAATCAGATGAACACCAAGATTTACATGGAAAACCCATTCAACTCGAAGGGTAAAAATCATGTGATAAGCCAGAGAAAATCCACTATCAAAATAATGAATATACAGATCTCAAGGCTTCTTGCCCAAGCCCAAAGCAATAGCCACAAGAGAATCACAGAGATACAAGGACTATAATCCTAAGCATAATATCCAAAACCTTCTCAAGAGATCACAGTAAGAATCCAATGCAAACTGATCTAACCTGAGATTTGAATGATTGAGAATAGTCTTTTCATGTCCTTGTCTTCTTCCCTTTCATGGATCTCTTATTTTCTGGCATCTGCTGTCAATCTGCAGTCTTCTTTCTCTCACCCACGTTTCCAATCGCCGCTGCTCTCTTAATCTCAATCCTAGCCACCTAATCTAGGTTTTAGGTTAATATAAGTGAGGTTATGGCTGTGGGCTTCACTAAAGCTCATTATGGGCTGAATCTGGGTCATCTGCCCAACAGTCGGCACACCCGATCGACAATGCCCCCCCGTACTTATCCGACGAGGAATTCTTCCTGGTCGACAGACTGAAGGGAATCCTTTCCTCTTCACGCGCGATTAAGGAGATGACCGAGCTTTGGCTGGTCAAGACGGGTCTTAGCCCGACCTCTAGGGGTATTGTTATTTTACCTTGTTTTAGCTTTTCAAGTTGTTTTCTAACCTGTAAGTCGAGATGTAGATCGGATGAATCTCGGTGAGTTACGTGGGATGCCTAAGGTGTCTGGCGGCAAGGCCCCCTCGACTCATGTCGCCGCGCCAGCTCGGGCGGTCGGCGCTTCTCCAAAGAGGGAAACTCCGAAGGTCTCATCTAAATGACCGATCGATGTATCAACCGAGCAGGTCGACGATCCAGCTCGGCGGCCAAAGAAGGTGAAGGTGCTGATGAGGAGACACAGGTCTCAACATGGCGAGGGAAAATCTCGCTCCCGCTCCAAGGGCAAAGAGCCAGCAGCAGCGTCGGAGGAGCTCGAGACGTCCGTTGAATCTGATAAGGGGGGCGCGTCGTCGGTTCACCACTGCCCGAGGTCCATGAAGGACCTCTTTAAGACCAAGGTTCACAAGGACGATGCGGGGTACTACACCCTGCATATGTCCGATCTGGGTCATTAAGACCCTGACAAGGAAATGAAGGCCAGGTGGAGGGGGTTGAAGAACTCGACGAAAATATGGAATGATTTATCGGTCACAGAGGAGTTTGAGAGGGGACTTCTCCACCCTCAGTTGACAGGGGAGCTATACACGCTCCCTTCGGAAGTCTTGCTGGCCCGGGATGCCAAGGAGATGGTTATGGTAAGTTCTCGACCCTTGTCTCGGCGTCGCTAGTTTTCATCTTAATCGGGTTCTTATGATTGTCGTTCTGTGCAGAGCCAACATTTTCAGATGACGCTCTTTGACCGAGTCCATGATGCAGGGCGGTTAATTATGTTCATGGATTACCATATCTCCAATCTTCAACAGGAGCTTGACGCCCTAAAGTCTGGAGGGGGTCCGGAGGCGGTCGCCAAGGCCAAAGAGCGAGCTTCTGAGCTAGAGCAAGAGCTCGAAAAAACCAAGCGAGAACGAGATGAGACGCTCCAGCGGCTCGAGGCCTCCGAGAAGGAGTTGACTGAAGTCCGGAGCAACCTAGCTGAGATTCAGAGGTTGCTGAAGAAGGCACAGGTCAGAGCTCAGAAAATGGACGACAAACTCTTACAATCTACGAAGGCTTTGGAAAGAGCTCGAGCCGAGCTACCCAAGCAAGCGGCTTTACTACCACCACCAAAAAGACGCAGCAAAGCATAAATCATCGTTATTCTTCAACATTCATTCACATGTTGTCCTCAGAAACCCCCGGCCATGCCGGACCAACGCAGGTTGCTTATGTTGAGGACTCATGACGATGTGCTCGTCAAAATGACAGGCACTTGAACAAACAGCTACAGGTCTCAGTCGCGTGCAGCCCAGGTTCCCTATCGGAGGCCCTGGATAACAACAGCAGTACCAACAACGAAAGCTAGCAGATCTTGAACAGACAAGATCGCAGGAGCCACCCAAAAGATAAAGAAGGCAACCGACACGAACGGGGGAGGTAAGAGAGGAGCCCACCTTCGGCGCCTTCCCCTGTTTGTTGTATGTTACAGGCGACAAAAGGAAGCAGACAAAGCAGAGAGTAATAGGAGGGGGATGAGGTCACGGCTCAGTGATGCCGCATTTGAGGTGCAGGGGCAGGGGGCGGCTGGGGCTTGGGGCACTGGTAGCACTTGGCGAACAGCCCGAAGGTGTCCACCTGCTTCACGAAGTTGGTCATGCTCGCCCACCCGCCGATCCCGAAGCCCACCACCAGCACCCACCCCACCACGAAGGCGTTCACGGCGTACATCGCCGTCCAGCTCGGCAAGAAGAAGGGAGGCTTCTCGGCCGCGTTCTGCAGGGACATCCAAATGCAGGCGTTAGATGTGCTTGGCGTCCGTGATGACAGGTTCAACCAC
Organism: Ensete ventricosum; assembly: GCA_029747655.1. Taxonomy (NCBI): domain Eukaryota; kingdom Viridiplantae; phylum Streptophyta; class Magnoliopsida; order Zingiberales; family Musaceae; genus Ensete; species Ensete ventricosum. Next base: position 10,629,422 of record JAQQAF010000005.1, read on the forward strand.
GGTATGCATGAACATGATCAGGATGATGGTACCTGTCGCGCTGATGGCGTCCGGTAGGTGAGAATGTGTGCCATGGCGGGGATGATGTAGACGGTGAAGCTGACGAGGAGCGCCCCTACGGCGGAGTTGATGGGCCCGAAGAAGGGGAAGATGATGGAAAGGAACCAGATGGGGATGACGACGGGGAGGCGGGCCAGGGCGCGGAGGCAGATGCTCTTGGTGTCGTGCATCCCGATCACCTTCTCCCACACGAAGTAGAGCGGGGTGCAGGCGAAGCCGAAGGTGATGAACTGATGGATCAGCATGAGGATCACGGCGGCGTCACGCCACCTGGAATTGGGTAGTAGCGAGAAGGCGTTGGAATGATTCAGGAGCTGGTCGCCGAAGGCCCAGTACACGGCGGCGGCCGACGGCAGCGTCAGGGTGAACACGTACACCGTGGCCATCAGGTAGATGTACTTGAACTTCTGCGGCTTCCACATGGCGTGCATGATCTCCCTGCACACGACATCACCGTTCATCAATACGACCATGAATCATAGGAGAGAACATGGCCGGTACAGTGAACAGGCTTAAACAATAACTAACATAACTGTCGGGCCATCTTGCGGACTGTTCAGCTAAGTTTTGTTTATGTCACCATTGTTCAGCAGAATCTTTCAAGGCTTCATTTCAATTAAAAACCATACAGCCAAGCCCACACTATCAGTACTTAATCAACCATACAGCAAATCTTTGACTGCCTTACTTCTTATTCAAACAATTATGACAGCAGTAGAACATCATATACATATATATATATATATGAAATAGATCAAAAGAATCAGATCATATCAGTTAGTGATCTCCATGGATGGTGAGGCTAGCAAATCTCATTGCACGCACCAGCCTCGAAATAAAAAGGTATTGGCTCCGTGCCAAACCGGGTCCTGTTTGGTGGGTCAATGATGAAGAAGACATGGTCCAAGTCCATTCCATTGCATTTAGGAGGAGAAGCGAAAAAGAAGCGGCGACAAGAAAGAATGGGGAATGATTTCCATATCCGGGCCGTGATTAAGCCCCACCACCCAGCAAAAGCTGCCGAGAGAAGGGGGCGGCGAGTACAAAAGGTGAGATGAGAAAAAAGTTGATGAAGTGGGGAGGTAGGAATTAACGAAGTTGCTTTTTTTCTTTAATGGGCTGAGGAGGCCAGGGAAAGGTTGATGATGCACAGGCGGAAGGTAGATGTACTGTTATTCTAGCGCAGGTCAGTGAGCTATAGTATGAGATATGACGGGACTCACACGGTGACGGCGTGGCCGCCGAAGGTGTAGAGTATGTTGGTGGCGCCGGTGAAGTACAGCACCAGCTTCGTTGGACCCGAGTGCGTCACCCCTTCCACCTGCATCATATATCCATCCAAAAGTGACCATCACTGTCATCATTCCTTCTCCCTCGCGCAGCAGCAGAAGTATTTGGGAGGTGAACGGCGTGTGCGATCAACCAACAGATCATATAGTAGAAACTACTACTGCTGCTACTGTACTGTGGTTGTTGAGGATGATGACGCTATGTTACCTGGCCATGGACGACGGCGGCGATGGTGAGGTAATAGGCGGTGTAGGTGGTCATGCCGAGGCCGAGGAAGGACCATATCCTGTAGTTGTGGAAGGAGGGTATGAACACGGTAGTCGCGCAGCAGGCGCCAAATATGTACGTCCATGTCCTCTTGTCCAGCCGGTCGTTGATGTAGTATATGTTGCTGCTCCGCCACCAGATCAAAGAAGAAAGGAACATTGCGATCAAATCGCAAGCGAGAGATGCAGAGAGGAAGGCACGAAAGAAGAATACCTAGCGCAGGCGATGAGCTGAATGACGGAGCCGAAGAGGAGGAAGGTGCAGTTGAAGGCGAGGCCGGCGGCTTTCCAATACGGCCCCAGCAGCCCATCCAACACCTCGAACCACTGATACGTGTGCGGCAGAGGAGGAAAACAGAGACGATTTCGTCATCTTAATCATTAGTCAAAAAAGGCACAAGTCATAATTGAAGCTCTGAGTTGGACACTTGGGCTGTCTCGATGAGAAGTCAGGGGTGAAGAAAGAAAGAGGGGGTAATTGCGAAGCATGGATCATGGAAGGAGAAGAAAGAACGAACCTGGATAACGTGATTCTTGAAGCTCGCGTTCTCCTTCTCCTTCCGAGTGCGGTACTCCACGTAGAGGACGCTAATTAGATACGCCGTCCAACTGCCCATGAACCCATAGAACAGCTGCAGGATAATCCCCGACAGCATTCCCAGCTGCGAGAACGAGTACGGCAGCGTCAGCAGAACCTGAGCCACCTGCCATGCATTTTGCATCCCGAAACAACTCGATCAGAAAGGTTACAGATTAGTGATCACAAAGATCAAAAAGGAAAGGGAGACGATCTTGGGATGTAATCGATCGATACGAAATGCGGGAGATGGAACACGGGAGTACTTGATTGGAGGCGCAACTGAACCAGGCGTCCCAGGCGGAGCCGCCGTGCCAGAGGAAGCTCTTCATGTTGAATCCATGGGCCGTCTCTTCGTCCTCCCCCTTGCCATCGACGTCCTGCTCCAGCTCATCCTTTAAGGTACTGTTGCTGCGAGACACGATGGCTTCCTCTGCTTGCTTCTGCGGCAGCATCTTCTACACCCCGATCTTTCGTCCTCCCCCTTCTCCTTTGTCACGAAAAGCAGCAGCAGCAAACGGGAGCAGAGGAGGAGCAACAAGACAAATCACGGTCAGAAATCCGTAGGAATGGATCACTGCAACTAGGAAAGGAAGAGACGAAAGAAGAAGACCCAGTTCCTGGTCGTAACACGGAGGATCTCATTCGAATCACGTAACACCAAACCAAAATGACAACTAAAGTGGGGCGAACCTGTTTTCTCCACTCCCCTCAAACACCATCAAAGAGCTGAGCGTAGACAGACCAAGTGGAGAAAACGAACAAGAAATAGAAAGGACAAGAGGAGAGATGAAGGAAGGGCATCGTACCTTGACACCGTCCGTCTTCACAGCAGCGGGTTGATCACCTGCAATCCTCCTCTCTTGTTTAGAGATCACCCCTCTCTACGAAATGCTCTTCGAAAACTCTTTTTCTCTACAGCTGTCTTTCACAAGAACATGGATTCATTCCTCCGAGAAGACTAGGATCGAGGGAGACGACAGAGGAAAGGAGGCTCAGCTCTCAGGACTCCCTCTCCCTCTCTCTCTCTCTCTCTCTCCCAGCTGTTAACTACCGAGTGGCGATCTTTAACTGCGCTGAGCGCTTGCCCCACTCTCTTATCAAATGTTTCCTCCCTCCCTCTCCCTCTCTCTCTCTCTCTCTTTTAGCTCACCGATCAGAAGCAGGATCGGATCCAAACTCCATCCATTTTAAATCCCGGGATCAGCTGTCCCACATGAACCGAGCCAGTAGCATAGCAGCGGATGCTGCACCGTGCAGCGTTTACCGAATAAACTACAACACGGCTGCAGACGGATCTCCTTTAGCTTAATGACTACACAATTCATTTCACCTTCCCCTTCACCTTCCCCTCACTCAGGTGCCATTGGCTTTCCTTTCTCGCCTACCCCCCCCGCGTTCGCACCAATGACACCCACACCGATGAGTGGAATGGTAATGATTAATGGCTGGATTTGGACGCCACGGCATGTGGAAAAGCTCGGCCCGTGCTCCCACCTCCACCGTGATCATCACTTGGCCCACCGCCACCCTCGCCGGAATCGAGGACTCACGTCACCACTTGGTCGCACCGGATTGAATCGACAGATTAAATTCCATGAAATAGATCTTCAAATTAGATTTGGTACGAATTCTCGTATTCTATGGTTTGGCCACCTACAGAATCTTGGGCAAGGAATTCGGTGGGGAAGGGGTCCCGGCGGCCGCACGAGGATAAGAAGACGGGCGAGGCCTTTCGGCGTTGAGATAAGTGCGTGCAGCTGTCGCCTCGCGATTCGCACCCGCTCATCTCAGAGAGCGTGGGGGGGGGGGGGGCCGCTGTGATTCGTGCTCTTACACCCGCATGACGTGATGATTGGAGTAGACTGTACGAGTCGGCAGTCGTCTCGCCTCGGGATCGGACGGTCATCAAATTTATCAGATCCTGCGAGATTAGTGATCGCCGCCATCGAAATCTTAAAACATAATAAGTTTAATACAGAAACAGCAAACATTAAAATGAGGTGGAAAAAGCACATGCGTTCTCTCGTCTTATTACCATTTGTTCTTTGTTTATGTGAGTAGTTCCCAAACTCGAAGCTTGACCGCTGTTATCGTCTTCCAGTCATGCTGATCATTTTTGACCCGTTTATACGCGCATATACAATCATATTTCTCGAATTTAGCGTACTCTGCTCAGATACATTGACTTGAACCCTAAATAGGAGCTTCCAATGGCTCCAACCACGAGCTCTCTAAAAGTCAACTTTTCTCATTTCTTTTTATTTTACTGCGAATTGCACTGATTTTTCCTCCTCCATCTTCTCGACACTCGAATAAACCCTAAGTTTCCATCAAACAGTTCTCAGGTAGGTATGGAAGTCATAGCAGATTCTCACCCTCTCTTAGAAGATGCTCCGGGACTAAATAAAGGGAACATGTTTCAAGTGCGGCCACGAATCATACGGTCTACCATCTCCGGTGGCCATGGCGCTTTAAGCAGACAGCTTCCTGGGTTCCCTCCTGCTCTCCTTGGCCATGGTGATGTGGAGATCACAGTGACGCACAGTGTGGTGGGGTTCCATTGCTCGAGGAAACGCGCACGGTCTGCTTCAGGTTTGGCCTCATCCCATGTACATCTGATATGTGTCAAATATATCACTGTGACCAAGGTTTGATTTGGATCCGATTCGAATCTCCATCAAGTGACACTAAATTATTAGATGGACAGATAAAAAGTTGATCGAATTTGGTGTGATTAATAATCGAAGATCCGATCGAATCCAATCCGTCTACTTTTCTTTCGTCATCGTATCGATCTGTCGCGCCGGGATGAGATATTGCGAGGCTCTTGGTCGATCGAGATCCGATTTGAGCTAAGATCCGTTCCCAACGGATCGAATCCAATCTTTGCTTGCTGCAATCTTTCCCATTGGTGTGGCCATTAAGAGATGGTTCGAGGTATCCATTGTGATCTGCCGACTTAAAGTAGCAATCCAATCCATGTTCGACACGAGCCGAATCGGGTTTAGATTCGCGGGGCTCGAAACCCATCCACTTGTGACCTTCCTCCCCACTCTTACGGGAGGTAAAAGATGGCACAGGATGAAGAAGGATTAGGCAGGTGCTCTACTTAACACGTTCATCTTCCGGGAAAAGAGAGGGACAGCTGCCTCACATGCATATTTACCCACCGCCGTCTCTCTCTCTCTCTCTCTCTCTCGCCACTTGGGGAGTGATCCGGATTCCCGGAAAGAGACTGATATGACGGCCATGGACGTTGATGTGTCTCCGGGAAATCTGATGACAGAAGGGGGCTTGTTATAATTCCCAGGAGTAGAAAAAGGAGAAGCGGCATCTGAGGCTTCGTTTGCTCTCGACTTGGCGGGCTCGTTTGTCCTACGTTCGAAAAGCTTTGGCAGAGGTAGCAGATTACTATAGATTAAAGGACATCTGAAAGAGACTGCAATCGTACATGCACATCCACTAGTTCTTGTTCGACAATAACAAGCAGTGTACGACAGCAGCACCAATATAAAATATGAAGGAAGAGTCCGGTACGCAAGACCCGAATAAACTCATCAACGTTCTGTGTTGGTCGTCTACAATGATTAAGCAGCGCCTACTGGCACAAGTGTGTGTGTGGCCGAAAGATCCCAAGTGTCTCCTCTACGGTGGTGATGCCAACTTCTTCGTCCGCTGCTTCCGGTTGTCGGCGAGGATGGAGATGCAGGAGAAACGGCTATGGCAGACAGCAGGAGAGCCACACTCGACTGCGACGGAGTTGAAATGGGGACGGCCACACAACAGTCTTCTTTTTGGTAGTGCGCCGGCCGGTAGAATGGGGACGGTCACTGAGGAATGTGAGTGAGATCGAGCAGATACAAGTCAAAGCACCACGCATGCTCAAAGTTAGTGGGGGAAAGAATTCCAACGAGTCAATGCCACTAGGCACAGTGATCCAACAATCACCAAAACCTCCAATTATTGCAGAGATATAATTGCATATAATCCTCCTACATTGACAAAAGTCTTGTACATTATAACTTTGCAATCTATAAATATTATGAAGAGAAAAAAAATCCATTGAATAGAATTTGATCTATGTCAGTAAAAATAAGTTCAGCAACACACTGCTAGAGCAAAAGGCGATCATAATAGTTCTACAAAATGGTCCACAGTTGACCAGCTAAAACTCTTCCCTTTTATTATTATTATTTTTTGGACCGGTGTCCAAAGTATTATCTCAAGCCAGCATTTTCTTCGAGCATCTACCACGAGGCTTTCTTTGAACTCTCAGGATAAGAAACATGAACTAAGCATATATATATGCAATCGTAAGTCGAAGTAACGTCTGCTTTCTTTCGTCCCCTCTCAGAATGCTGGTTGTTTGCAAGATAACACATTTTGAAATTTGAGGTGCATGAGAAAAAATTGCCACAGCAGATGAATTTTCAGATGCAGCACAATTAGGCTTCCAATCCTGCAAAAAGGAGTTCACGATTAACAACGGCATCCAGCAATTGAACTTCTAAAGAACCTAAAAAAGGCAAGCATTGTTGTAATCTATTGCTCTATATTAGCATCAGCTTTTGCTTAACTAGTCCCCAACACAAGCTTTAACAAGGTGAGCATATTCAGAACCATCCATGTTCATCTGACAATAAACTTTGCTGTCTAAACTATGAGTTCATGTTCAATAGTACTCGAGTAGGCAGTGAAGAATTGACTGTAATGAGCAGCTGACCTTACCAAGAGGATAAAAGAATTCAAACTTAATAAAGAGAGGATCAGTCATCACTCCAGGCAATTTTGGAAAAACCTAATACCCTGTAACAATCAAAGTCTGATAAGTAAGAAAACAGGTAACCGATAAAAGAAAAAAAATTAGAAATTAGTATGTAGTTAGGAGAGACAATCAGTACCTTGAAAGCAAAAGTGATGTCTGAGACATCAACTTTTAACTTTATTTTCTTTGATCCATCTTTCCTAGAGTTTCCAAGCTCGAGAAGCCCCTGGAATTCAAATTGTTATGCTACGTTTTCCCCAAAAATACATTATGATTGGTATATTTCTATTGTATCCCAACCTGATCAGCTAGCGCTCTGCACATGTCGGTAAATTCTGTCATTCCAATTGGACGAATTTGGGTAGCTTTGCAAATATCTAAATACGATCTGTTAAGCTGCACCCGTAAACATTGATCAGCACATTCATTATATGTGCTAGTAGTCAAGAAGAAAAAGGAACTGTTTAAAGTATTTCTAGAGAAAAAGAAAGATCGATAAGACTGAAGATCCAGATAAAGTGCAAAGTTACTAAAAGAGATAGTTCAAGTTGCTTGTTCCTTTATATCAATTTGAAACCAGGAATAGATAGTTAAACCAAACTTGCCTCCCCAAGAGTAGTAGAATTTTTGTGCTGTCGAAATAGTCTGACCAAGGAGCACAATATTACCTGCAAATGTAAAAACAGATTACTCATATACCACTGCTGCTTGTGTGCATATCTACCATCATGTAGAAATCCCATGGTAAATCTCGGGTACAGAGAATGAATTACATATCTCAGCAAATATATCGCGTTCAACCTAGATGTCAAATTTATCCTAATACATTAAATTTAATTTGCATCAGGTGGATATATAAATGTGGTAGAAAATCTTTTTAAAGAGAGTAACTATATGAACATTCTATCAACTGCAAGAAAAGTGGGTGTTAGATCTTCTGTTGATGTTACTCGCCCTCGACTCTATGGAACTTAATCAACCAAGTATACCTACATCATCAGTGATGCCCAAGATGCCAAAAATAAGATAATTGTCTCCTACTGATGCACCAATTAGATATATCACAGAAACACACCACACGAAATTCACAGGTGTTAAAATGGTAAAGGAACTTGGATCTATTATACACTATATTTCATATTAAATGTCGTGATCGATTAGATGCTCTGTCTAATAATTTATGCCCAGAGTTTTCCCGAATTTTTACCTGTTGATGTTGTGGAAGAGACCGTATGATATTTACCAAAGGTGACTTGCATGACTTTGATATAGCAATATCCATATGATCAAATGACACCTGTAACATGATCCAAACACACAACAATACTTGGTCAAGATGATCAACGCATATCCTTAATTGTACACTTTTCTTATAGCAATCAGATTTAGCAAATTATTGTGTCAGATTTGATAACAAATCTTAATCATGCTTCAGACTATCACAAGTCACTAAGAGGTATCCAACTTACAATTTCAGTTTCCTTCTTGTCAGTGGGATCTCTTAACTCTGCTTCAAGCACCTCAATGGCACTCCTAGAATGAAGAAAGAAGCATTATGTATAGTTTAGTGTCCGCTGATATATACAGGACCTTTGTACTTTTCAACTAAATGAAGGATAACTCCTCGTAGAATTATTCTCAATCACAAGATTAAAGAAGTGAATATTGCCAGTAAAATGGAATCTGAAAGAATAGATCAGAATCACGACACAGATTTTCCATCATGGACTAAGAATGGTAAACATCTATTGGATTGTAAGCTTTCTGAGGAAAGTAAGTTGTAAATAGTAACAGGTGGAATGAAGCACTTTCATTTTCATCCTTAGTAACGAATTAATAATGGTGAAAAGACTAGACACTGCATAGATTGCAACCCAAAAAATAATAATGATCAATGACCCTAATGATCTTTATTAGCAATGAAAGAGAAACTAAGTAGATTCATCTATGGAAGAAAAAAGTATGTGCTGGTTGGAAGACACGAGATAGTGATTTAGAAAGGGCTAGATGACTAAGGAGACTTAGCACATCTGAGATGATCTAAGCAGCTAATGAACTAACCTTGACGTAAAGCTTCAAGGCATGCTATTCATTTAGAGAAAGAGAATCAGAAAGTACACTTTATTCTTTTACCAATTGGCATACAACGAAAATCTTACTGTTTTCTACCAAATTTTGCTTTAGTCTATCCGACCAACTTATAACTGATAAAGGGGGTGCACTTATTAGTATCATGAAACTTCACAGTCCAACTACGGAGGATAACAGACTCAAAAAAACAGAAAAAGTGCAGAAGAATTAATCTTGTGCTCTGATAAGTTTGAACAAAGCCTATCATGACAAAAGATGGGCAATAAAGCAAATCACAAATAAACATTGCAACAAACTATATGCATCATGAATAATTGCACCAATATACCTGCAAATATCAAGTGCTCTTCTAATATCTCCAGATGCCGCTGCAACTTTCTGCAAAGAAAATAAAAATTTTAGGTCATACACTAGATGCACTTTTCTCATCCTGCCTTGCAGGTTCTGAGCTTGAACACAGTACATATAAGTAGGCCAAATTCATTTCTTTGAAGAAGATGACAATTGCATTCTTCCATTTGTTCATCATTCAAGCAAGAACAAATTGATTCTCAAAGTCCAGACCATGTCGATGCAGTTCAAGGAAGGAACATATTTGCAGGGATTGAAACCGAGTCCATTAACCTCATCTATTCAACATAAAGAAACAGAAAATATATAAAAAAGAAGAATAAAGCTAAAAATAAGTTTAACTTACTCTTGCACAAAATTCTAGTGCTGCAGATTGGAAGACATCATCACACCCAAGAACCTACATAGAGTGATATGAAAAAGAATTGAAAATCAATAAGCTTATAGAAGAACTCCAACTAATAGAGACAAGGCAAACTATGTAGCAAATAGAGGACAAATGAAAACAGACAAGAAGAATCACCATAAGTCTCTGCTGAAGAATCTTGAGTATCTGATCTTTAGAATAAGCACGGAAAGTGATGACAACAGGCTTGCCTAGCAACAATATAATAAAAGATTTATAATCATTTTAGTTTCATTTGCATAATGCCCTATAATGAGAATCTTTTATGAACAAAAGACAATCATCATAGTCGATGTGGAAATGTTTCCCGATAGTCAAAGTTCAAAGGATATCACAAGAGAGAGAGAGAGAGAGAGAGAGAGAGAGAGAGAAGGAAGCAAAACTGTAAAATTAGCATTCTCACAGTTTAATGATTCAAGTTTTGGGAGAAAGCGATCTGCTAAGTCTATTGCATTTGCTATACCTGCAGAGAACAAGTTCAGCAGCTAAAGTCACTTAAATGCTAATTTTCAATCTCAAAACCTGCTACTATGAAGAGAACTATACCTATAAGTATGCATCGAGAGAAAGGTAAAGTTGTAAGCATGAAAAGATCATGAAGAACAGAGCTATCTTTAGTTATAAGATAATCCATCTCATCGGCGACTATCAACCTGTAAAACTAGAAATTGTGTAAAAATGAGCTCAGCTTGGTAAAAGAGGGAGAAAGGAAGTTCATATAACCAGAACAATTATATTGTGATATCTACAAAACATGACACATGACATGAAGGGTCAAATTTAGTGTTTCTTACATCATTCTTCCAGATGATTGCCCTTTTTGAGAAAATATCTTCTGGAGATGCTGAAGAGGTGAAATTTTTTTCGTTATCTTGCTGGATGGTCTGAACTTCACAAGCATCTGGAATTATCATGGAAATATTGCAATATAAATGAAATGATTGCATAATTCTATAGCCAGGTCATACAATACTTGATGTCTGGTGCTGTACCTTGCTGAAAATTTCAGATGTGCTAGTTAGAGAAGTGCAGTTAATGGTCAAAATATCTGGTGACTGAATATCCTCCTGTCAATTTGATGAGAAAGTAAAAGAATAAGACTGACAACAGAGGACTTGCTTTGAGATAAATCCAGATTAGGCAAATGGCATAACATAGTTTAAATCATCAACAATACAGAAGAAGCTCCAAACTCTACAGCTTATGAGGAGCCTGGTAAATTCCATTGGCAATCAGGACCACCCTATATAGTTGAAGATGTCACTCATTGAAAGCACAAAAATGTATGTAGATATTGTACGTATACAGCAATATGTTAGGATGTGATGTGGACAGAGGTTAGTTCAGCTGATTAATGAAAAGTGTCAGCAAGATTGATTTTATAATATAAACAATAAAATATTACAAGTTACCCATGATTCGTTTTATTCCTTCATCAACATATCTCCCATTAGATCAAAGTACAATTTGCAGTAACAGCTAACAAAACTAAGTAACTTCTATGTAACCACAAACTCATAATACCCTTTATAGACATCAGGATTAGCAAGATTTGTGTTCCTCCTTGCTCTATATAATGGACAAATACAACCGACAGCACAAAATTCATGCTTCACATCGGAAGTTAATAAAGTTCATGCAACTCTTCATTGTTTAGCTTATGATACATCAATGACTTATTACAACAATCTAATCCAAAAAAAAATCAGATCTTACGATTTGGCATACAACACAATATGATTTACGGAAAATCCAAGTGTCTTCAAAAGTAGGAATAAATTTTTTGCTTGCTCCATAGTGTACACGAAACCACCAAACTCAGGTATAAGAGAATGTGCAGCAGTACCTCTTTAGACCACACAAGCAGATGCTCTTGCACCTTGCCAATTGACAATGTTTTTCCAGTTCCTGGACATCCACATACATAAAGGCTGCCAGCTTTCCTTTGTTGAATGCAAGCTTTGCAAAAATCAATAACCTTTTTCTGCTCCACTTCACGGCAGACCACATTGGCTGGTGTTGTTGCCAAATGCAGTGCTTGCTTTGCGGCTTGCATCTGTGCAGGGTCTGCAAATGATCGGTTCCATGCCACATCTCAGAATTCAGATGGTAGTCAACAGAAGGAACGAGATGCGAAGATCAAAATACTATATAAAAAAGGTGAAGTTAATTAAAAGAAATGGATCAACACAAAATCACCAACGTAATTACTACAAATCTGATTACAAGGAATCACAGATGTCTGTTTATATCAATTGCCCATAGATCCTCTAAGAAAGATGATCGCATGATGCAATGGTGCAGGTAAAATTTCTGAAAAATTATAGAAAATAATTGTATAACTTACCCCTTGGATTCCACTTGGGCTTCTGATCAGAAGGACCAAAGAGTCTTTTCCTGGGTGATTTAGGCGAACCTAATTGCTTTCCGATGGCAATAGACCCGTTGTGCTGCAGAAGCACCAGTTCGGGAATATGTGATCGCGTGGTGAGAAACCCTTGACCACTAAATAAGGAATTAATGTGAATCTAAACATTGAAAGACCGATTCGCTCACTATTCCTATGCAGTTTTGTTCTCGATCGCCGTTGCATCTGCGCGGGGATCTCCGTTTAGCCGGCTGCTGATCCTTGATCGGGCTCTCGCTGGCGCAATCAGATCTCGACCGTTTCCTGCTCGATGTGGAGTCCACCCTCGTCTTCGTCTCTCCTGGGACCTTGGCAGCTGGGGATCCACCGAGAGAGGCGGGGCTTCGGTTCATGGTCATCGTAGGCCGCGTAGCGGAAGCAATTGGCTGACGAACAGAAGACGGCTACTCCAGATCTGCTTCTACCTTCCTGATCGATCAAATGGGAAAGGGAGGAGGAGATGAAAAAGATTAGGGTTCTCGTCGTTTGCGCGGGAAAGGGATAGAGCAGTCCTGTTTCTCCCGCCACGAACGCTTCGTTTTTGTGGCGGGGCCGCAGCCGCCGCGGCAAGGTGAAACGGGTCGGATCCTTTCTGATAACACCATCAAATCCAGTCCAGAGATGGGGAGGGGGAACTCATCCGTTGGGATTGGTTTGAGATCAGCCGTTGGGTCTCATCTAACGGCAGAAAACGCGTCAAGTATAGTAATCCATATGATAGATGAAATGTAATATAGAGTCGGATCATGTCGTTACCGGATCGGATCGCCGATCCGTCTCGCCCTGCAACCCGGTCACGAGTCGGATGTATTCGAGACATCGCATCTGGCCCAATTTTGGCGCCCCTAATTGCTCCTACTGTAAGGCAAAATTAAGGATTGGAGCATAATTAAAATAGGCATAATAAATCCAAACGAACCAAATAATGTATCCAAATTATTAGCATCTGATATTGAAATGTGCAGAGAACCAAGAAAAAGCTTTTTATAAGCGGATAAACAGTGGATTTGCATGTGCATGCATACATTTTGAAGTGGAAAATTATAATCTTCATCATGTTTTTAACTCACGAGGCTTTTTTTTTTCCTTAAATTCCATGTGTAGTGAAATATTTTTTTAATATTTTAATCGAACACTAAATATTTTGATATTTTTTTATATTTTAATCGATCGCTAATCATTATATTTATGGCATGTTATCTGAGGACGTTACTTTCCTCGCTCGGATATGGGTTGCACCATTTCGACCGCAGTGTTAACGTTTTCTGGATTAACTTTATACATTTGTGTATAGAAAAAAGTCAATTTGTAGGTCTAACGTTAGACTCTGCTGGCGTAAGAAGGCATAAGAAATTGCATTTCGAGGAGTAACTGAGAGCTGTGGTTTCTCTTTTTCTTAGAAAAATACTTTATTGCTCAACAACTATGTAGAAATTTTATAAAGAAGCTTATAATATAATCAATCCCTTTTCAGTACACGAAAGAGACTCCTTACGACAACAGAAACGGAGTGATCAATAGAAGAAGCACATACAAACGAACAAATTGATGGACGAACGATGATCACCAGCAGGATCGTGGACGAAACATGACGCGGTTGTCGTGCGGCTCTCCCGCCTTTAAGCAGCAACAGCGGTGGTGGTAGCAGTTGATGAAACACTCACTTGATCCGGAGACGAGCATAGATGGCGGGCGTCGTCGCCGTGGCTCCTTGGTCGCACGTAGACTCGAAGCCCGTTCTTCATGAAGAGGGTGAGGGACATCTTCTGCTGCACCCGGTGGCCCGGCACGAGCTCCAGGCGGTAGCGGAGCAGCACCGCTGATGCGATGGACTTCATCTGGAGGTAGGCCAGATCCTTCCCCAGGCACGTCCTCGGCCCGCCGTTGAACGCTACGAACTGATATGGATCCTTGGCCGGCTCGAATCGGTCCCCCTCGGCCGACAGCCACCTCTCTGGACGGAACTCCCTGCAGTCCTTCCCCCATATCGACTCCATTCTCCCCACTGAGTAGATGGAGTAGGTGACGGTCGAACCCGCCGGCACTACAGTCCCGTCCGGCAGGACGTCGTCGGCGACCACGTACTTGGTGTCCTGCGGCACTGACGGGTACAGTCGCAGGGTCTCCTGCAGTGCCGCCTTCAGGTGCACCAGCCGGTCCAGCTCGTCGAATCCCATCGGCTCCGCCAACCACATGGCTGTGTCCGGCCCGCGCGTATCCGTCAGTACCGCCGTCATCTCGTCCACAAGCTTCTTCTCCACGTCCGGCCGCCGCATTACAGTCCAGAAGAACCAGCTGAGGGCGACGGATGAGGTGTCGCGCCCGGCGAGCAAGAAATTGAGTGCGATACGCTGCAGAACCGAGGACGAGAAGGCGTTACCGTCGGCGTCGCGCTTCTTCATGAACCGGGAGAGCAGGTCGTCGGAGGGGGCTAGCTTGCGCTCCGCGATGGCGGTGGCCATGTGCTGGTCGACTACCTCGAGGCTCTTCCGCAGCCTCTGTTCGCTTCCGAGGCGCAGGGCCTTCTTCAAGCGCCAGAAGAAGCCAGGGAACAGCAGGCGCTGGAGGGTGGCCTCGGTGGCAGCGTCGAAGGCCGCGGTGAAGGCGTTGTGGGGGAGGCCTGGGGACAGCGTCTCGGGGTCCTTGCCAAAGGTTAGACCGCAGATGTTGTCGAACGTGAGGCGGAGGAGGAGGTCCTGGAGGTCGACGGCTTTCCCGTCACCGCAGCGGTCAGCAAGGATGCGCCAGAGGCGGTCCTTAATGGAGCGGTTCGTCCATCGGGCCATGGCTTGGCGAAGGGTGCGGGTGGTGAACTCGAGGGCGGCGGTCTTGCGCTGGATGAGCCACGTCTCCCCGTCGGAGTTGAAGATGCCGCGGCCGAGCAGGTCGTGGAAGGCGGCCTGCATCTGGGGGCCTTTGGGGTAGTTCTCGAAGCGGCTGCGCAGGACGTGCTCCAAGTTCCGGGGGTGGCAAGTGACCGTCACCAGCCCCTGACGGCGAGCCAGGAGAGGCAGCGGCAGGATGCAGGTCTGGTAGGTGGCGGCATCGCCGGTGGCCCGGAGGTTGTCGGAGATCCAGTCGTGCATGCGGGCACGGTTGGCGACGAGACCCGGAAGGCTACCGAAAAAAGGCCACACCTTGGGGCCGTTCAACCGCCGCGTCAGCGCCCAGAACCACGCCAGGTAGGTCGACACCGCCAAAGCCACCACGAGCGCCGCCAGCAGCAAGCGGAGGCTATCACCTTCTACTTGCCGCTGCTGCTGCTGTTGGATCGCTTGGATAATTCCCGCCATTGCCAAATGCCTTGTGGTTGTAATCGGATGGTGCTATATCGAGCACTGTCCGATGAAGATGGGAGCAATGTTCTCAGTGCTCGTGATACTTATAAAGTCTCAACCAGCGCTGCGACGACAGAGGGAGTAACATAGGGTTGTTGGGAAAGAAAACGAAGCAGAGCTTCTCTCATACTACATTTCTTGCAGCGGCACCAGACTTCATAGGTCATACCAACCATGGAAGAAAGTCTCTGGAAGAATTAATAGACTGAGCAGGAAACTGTGGCCTTTTAGAGTTGACAAAGAAGTGAAGTGTCCCTCTGATACACGATTTTATTTGCACGGTGAACACTCAGACGACACCCTTTTCCTTTAAACGATGACTTTGAAAGAAAAAGTGCGCTTTGGTTGATCCGTCCAACCAAATCAAATCCGTGGGTCTGGAAAAAGGGGTGGTGAACCAAATCAAGGTTCTGGAGAAGCCATGCGCGAAAGGGTTGAGTATGAACGAGACAACCCAATCGTCTTCACTTTTGTCTCACTGGTATCGTATTAACTTGAAGCACGCCATTCGTTGGTAGGTTTATATGAACTCTGCTTAGCCAAACGTATGGAAGATAATAGTAACTTTATTGTTATGTTGTGATTGTATTATCAAGCACGGATGAAGTATGAAAAATCACAGACCACAAAACACGGCTACAAATGCGTACGGTGATGTCGCTTGAAGAATACGAATCTCATGATTTCGCCGTTGCACAAATCTCAAGGCAAAAGGTGCAATATATTCATTCCTTCGGGATTGCTGAGGGTGCATGTGACCGTGGGGCATACGTCACCCAAAGCGGGATCTGTCTCATATAAGTTAAAAACAAAATATTATATGAGTTATTTGATATTATTTTAAAATAAGCCATTTATATCAATTTGAGTTGCAACAACACTATCACATAATAAAATGTTTATAAATGATTGATTTTTCGAAAGGAGGAGGAATAAATATGTGATTCATTATTTAATTAGAGAAATATCTATGGAAGTTTGCCGACCAAAAATAGTGTTTCTGTAAGTGGCGGATGAAACAAAATCCATTCAACGATCGGAAGGGGACAGGTGGCACGCAGGAATTGGACGGAGGAGCATGACCGAGATTTGGGGCTGGGAAGAAGAAGAGGGTGGATTATGCGATGACGGCGGTGGCTCACAGCATGTTCCACCCAAAAAGCCAAAACGAAGAGCATATGCGCCCTTCTTATTCGCTCCTCCGGCGAGAATATACCTCTCCGAGGAGGAGAGCCTTCTCAAAACCCTCCCCACTCCAAACGAAGGCAAGCCCTTGTCGCCCCTCCCCACCCTTCATCTTTGCCTCTTCTTTCGTGGCCCTGCGAGTTGAATTGTAGGCGGCCCAACCCCTCCTTGCCTCCGATTCCATCCCTTCATCACACATGATTCCCGCTGGCTCACTACTTCGTACAAATCATCTCCGCTCTCCCGCCCTCACCTCTTCTCCGCCGACGCGCCTCCTTAGCTTCCATTACGCCCCTGCTTCTTCCTCTTCTCTTCGCTTCTGGTCGTCGTCTTTTCCGAGGGAGCTGCGGATCGCCTTGCGGCGAGGGAGGCGGACAATTGGGGCCTACGCCGAGATGAGCAAGAAGATGGTCACTGAAGAGGTTAACGAGGAGGAGGAAGAAGAAACTCCGCCCATGACGTTGGTGGATCAAGAGGATAGCTGTAAGCCTCGCCGCATTGCCCTCTTCGTCGAGCCCTCCCCCTTCGCGTAAGTTCTCGTTTTCTTCTTTGCTCTGTGTTGAAATGCTTTTTAATTTGTCTTGGTAAAGGAACTTCGTTCTCTTTTTCTGTCTGTGGTTTGTCAAGATACAATCTTGGAGCGAAGTGGGTTTGATTATTGCTTGCGATTCTTGTTAATCTTTTTCAGCTTTTCTACATCGTTTTTCTTGTACATTGCAGGGATCAATCCTAAGGTAAATTAGTTTATCTGTTCATCGTTATCCCGATTTATGACTATTACTTATGGAATCTAATTTTACTCGCTAAACAAGAATTAGTCAACATACTAAAAGAATTTGGCGGCGATGCAGAATAAAGCATCATAGTAAGTCCATCTGTCCAAAAAAATCACATATGTACAATTATAAATTGATGTCAGGCGCCTTATAATGCTTTCTCAATCGTTATACTTGTCCATATTTATTCTGATATAATGCTTATTTTTTTAGCAGGCTCGTGTCCAAATTAACTAACCTTGATTTTCCTAATAAATTGTTACTTATAAGCTCATTATTCATTATTCTTTTTTGATTTCATGGTTGACAGTTATATCTCTGGATATAAGAACCGCTTCCAGAATTTCATCAAACATCTGCGTGAAATGGGGGATGAGGTCTATACTTCTCCACATTCAACTTCATCTGCGACTCTTATTCATTTTATTGACTATATGCATTTTCTATGTTACTTTGTAAACACTAATTCTTGGGGTGTTAGCAAAGTAGTGAATGCCATCCTAACATTTATAAAACGAGTATCTTGAAGTTTCTTTTACTGAGAGAAAGTTGTGTTTCTGAAGTATTTTTTAACTGGTGCTTTGTGTAGGTCATTGTGGTGACCACCCATGAAGGGGTACCTCAAGAATTCTATGGCGCAAAGGTTATTGGTTCATGGAGGTACACAAAGTTCATTTTCCTATATATATTTGATGCACTATTTCTGTCTTAGAAGCAGATTCTTGTGTACTTGAGGGCGTATTGCTTGTCAGACCTTCATTTCCAATTGCTATCGAGACCTAAAAAGTTATGGACAATTTAATCATAATGAATTACAAAAGGGTTATTTCCTTTGATTTTTAGCATCCTCAAGTTACCTAAGGGTCTGTAATGTGCATGCCTTGCTCCTATGATGTTACCTATGTAAATCATATTGAGCAGATTAGAAATGTCATGTTGCCCAAGTTGATCGAGCTATTTGTGGTTCTTCTCTGGTTGTGAACTTTGTATTATCTACCTCAGGCAGTTCAAATGACATATTTCATCTTAAGTTTGTATCGTAAGTAGCATTTATGTGGTGAGTTATTATTCAAGCAACTAACTTGTATGAGTATATATGATATAAATATGACATTTCATCTGCGGTATATATTTTGTGACATTCACTTGACTCTAGAATTTTTCTCATTGGTTAAAGTTCTTGGTTTTTTTGGTTTAGCTATCTGTAATTCTCAACTACTTTGTTCAGCTTCCCCTGCCCATGGTATCAAAAAGTTCCACTTTCATTGGCGCTAAGCCCTAGAATAATTTCAGAAGTTGCAAGGTTCAAGCCTGACATTATTCATGCATCTTCTCCAGGAATCATGGTATTTCTAATATTCTTAGCTCAGACAAGGATCTTCATTCATAGAAATGAGTGTTTTTGCAGATTATGTCCTACTAACGCTGAGCATTTCTTTCAGGTGTTTGGTGCTTTGGCAATTGCCAAATTGCTTTGTGTTCCAATAGTGATGTCATATCACACTCACGTTCCATTGTAAGTTTGGTTTTCTACTAAACTATGTAATTTTGTTAACGTCACCTGCTCCTGTGCATTTTTTGATGTTTCGTTAGAACCAGATGGCCAAGTTCATCAATAGTCCACTACTAAGAACTGATTTGAAAAGGAATGCATGACCTTGATAAGCACAAAGCTTATTACCTTTTTATTCTACCAGTATATTTGTACTATTGTAAGTATGACTGCCTGTGCTCTAGATCCCAAGAAGTGCGTAATGCCAAATCGACATCATTTATAAGATGTTTGAATTTTTTTTTCTACCAAATTTTTTTCCCATAAAGAACTTCTTTACCTTCTTTTGGATGTCAGTCTACTAATCAAATTTAGTTGCCACAGTCTATTCTATTATCGGAGTCTGCATTCTCAAGTTAAAGAAACAGCTCCTTTAATGACAAAAATGTATCATTTATTGTTACAAATTTCTGACAGCTAATGATTTGTTTCCAGAAAGATTTAATACTTATTTCACATTTTTTTCATCTTTTAAAAGAAAATTTGAAGTTGGTAATCTGTTTTGCTTTTGATGGTTATTAAACATATGGCAATCTTACTAATGCAAATGTACGAAATTTGTTTACCAAGGTAGTATGAGAAGGCAAAGAAGAACACAATCTTTACTTAAGATATATGTTACAGATAGTTAATCTGTAGATATGAAGTGGCTGTCATTATATCTTGCTTCCAGGTAGCCCAAGTTTTATTGACCAAGATATAATCAATGCCTCTAGTTAGCTCTCCCTTGCATCCATTTCCTTTTTGATTTTTGTCTTTAAGACATCAATGACCTTCCTTTTGTTATTTCCCCTGATCAAGATTATATAAATAAGAAATGCTCCTTTAATAATGTCTAAAAGCATTTCCATATAAAGGTGGTTTTCTATTTAAGGAATTACTCCATATAAAAGCATTTCCATATAAAGGTGGCGCCCCCCAATCAAGTTTCTTGCTTTCGCTAATATGTATTTTAAATGTGTAACCAAATATAATGCTTTAATAATGTCTTGCTCGCAACTTAGCTAGTATTTTCCTGTCATTGTCACAGATATATTCCCAGATATACATTCAGTTGGTTGGTGAAGCCCATGTGGTTGATAATAAGTAAGAAATCTATTTCTTGTTCCTTTCCCCAAAGCATAAGCTCCTTTAACACTGTTAATATGCTTCTAATTCTCTGATCTTTTCTTCCAAGGGTTCCTTCATAGAGCTGCAGATCTTACTTTAGTGCCTTCAGCTGCTATTAGCAAGGATCTTTTAGATGCTCATGTAGCGGCAGGTTAATATTTTGTTGCAGAGCTGTGCTGACTACCTTTGTTCCTCATGTGTTGTATTTCTCCTTTCGTGCTGACACATGCCTTTATATTTCAACAGCTAACAAAATTCGCCTGTGGAATAAGGGTGTTGATTCAGAAAACTTCCACCCTCGTTATCGGAGCCATGAAATGCGTATGAGGCTAAGGTAGCTTGTTGCACTCCACCAGCACACTGGCATGAACAAGTTGACTTGCAAAAGGACAGTGTTTAAAAGACTTTAAATTCGTTTAATTTTGTTTGTCTCCTTTGCTAGTAATGGTGAACCAGAAAAGCCATTGTTAATTCATGTTGGACGATTAGGAGTTGAAAAGAGCTTGGATTTTCTGAAAAGGTTAGTTCTCCTTGTGAGGCTTTCACCTTTAAACATATTGGAATCAGAAATCATCTTTGTTTAGCTCATTTTCAGTTCTACTAATTTTGTAACTGGTCCTCTTTTTTTTCCTTTTGACTTGTGACTCACATATTCTTTAGGAATAAAAACATTAGGATGGACAGTCAAAGTGAACAAAGGTTTGGGAAAATCTACAATTCTTGGAGGGGAAAAAACGAAACATAAAAGATGATTTCCAAAAAACAAAAGAGATTCTTCTCTAATTTTTCTTGTTCCCCTTTAATAGATTGTGAAGGAAAATACACTTTTCTATGGACTCTTTGGTCCAACCAAGCATGACTTCAGATATGTGGATGAACTATCCACCTAACTGCAATTATTCGCCTATGATTTTTTTTCCCTGCGTTTACAAGAATATTAACTCATCTGCAATTTATGATTGATCAGTGTTATGGATAGACTGCCAGGAGTGAGAATTGCTTTCGTCGGAGATGGACCATATAGGTATTGCTACTGTTGCTTCGCTTTCTTTCTTTTCCCTCAGGTAGGAAGCTAACTCTGATAATACAAATGGCATGCTGTGAAGGACATTCGTTTCTTCTCATATATAATTTCTGATATCTCCTCTGTTGTCTTTAACATGATATCTCCAGATCCCAAAAGAGCATGAATTTTGTTTTGACGATTCTTTGTTCCTGTTATAATAATGAAGGCATTGCAGGCTTTCTGATGATGTTATGATTTAAGAAAATTACCATATTATCATCATCAACAGAAACTTTGGCATGCCATTGTCAGGCTAAGTTGCCACCACTTCAATTTCCTTTGCATGCATTCTTAGAATTCCATCAATGCACAAATCAGTCTTATTAACTGATTCCAGGTTTGGTTTTGTTCTTGACATGTCTCTTTATCCATGCAGGCCTGAACTGGAAAAGATGTTCTCAGGTATGCCAGTGGTGTTCACGGGAATGCTGCAGGGAGTAGAGCTCTCGCAGGCG
Organism: Ensete ventricosum; assembly: GCA_029747655.1. NCBI lineage: Eukaryota > Viridiplantae > Streptophyta > Magnoliopsida > Zingiberales > Musaceae > Ensete > Ensete ventricosum. The sequence continues at coordinate 10,651,120 of JAQQAF010000005.1, forward strand.
TACGCCAGCGGGGATGTTTTCATGATGCCTTCGGAGTCAGAGACCCTCGGCCTCGTCGTGTTGGAGGCCATGTCGTCCGGAGTTCCCGTAGTAGCAGCCCGTGCTGGAGGAATTCCAGACATCATACCGGAGGAGCAGGAAGGGAAGACCAGCTTTCTCTTTACTCCCGGCAACCTCGATGACTGCGTGAGCAAGATCGAGCGGCTCCTGTCGTGCAGGGAGTTCAGAGAAGCCATGGGCAAGGCGGCACGGGAGGAGATGGAGAAGTGCGACTGGAGAGCAGCGACGCAGAAGATACGTAACGAGCAATACAATGCAGCAATCTGGTTCTGGAGGAAGAAGAGAGCTCAGCTGCTCGGACCGATCCAACGGTTGGTCAGAAGGTTCTTCAAATCACGACAAATCAACTATGGTTGATATGTATGTCTGCGATGGTCGCTCAATACCTTTACAGTGTTACTGGACCAATTCATTACTAAGCTGGCTGCTGCTTATGTTAAGAATGTAACATGTGCAGCAAACTTCAGATGGAAATGGAAATGATCATAATAACGCAAACAGATAGGTGATGATGTCTTTTGTAATATATCAGTGATAATATGATATGCTTGTAGCAGGGTTCCTATTCAATCAAATCAAGGTAATAATAAAACCATGAGGGATGTAGTAAAAATCCACCTAGTTGCCTTTCATCTTTAACTAGGTCGGTTAGGGTTTGAGGAAATAGTTTTGGAGCCTCTTAGTCGTTGTCTATCTTATTGGGTAGGCCGGCTAGGGTTTAGGAGAGGAGACTTGGAGGAGTTGGAGTCTCATAATCATCACTCTTTTATCGGGTAAGTCAGCTAGGGTTAGAGGGTGAAAAATAATTTTATTTAAGGGAGTAGTCTTTTTAGATTTAGGGTTTTAGAGTCGATCAATTTTTTTTGTTGACTGACTATCGAGAAAGGGTTGACTGACTATCGAAAAAGGAGGACCCCATAGAGTTGAAGGAGGTCGATCTCCTTACTATAACCTATTTTCCCATAGCGTCATATTATTAGGAATTTACGACTCTTAATCCCCAAAGCTTAATTGGTTATCCTTGCGGACTGCTGTCAGCGACAATTCATCATAAGCAGGCTACACCACCCGAAGACAGCGGTAAGTATCCGAACACTTAATGCCTGCATTTGATTTGGTTCGTCAACCGGGCCACATCGTCCAATAATGGTGTAGTAATTTCCTCCCATCTTTGCGTAGTACACAACGCAACCACCCCCTCCTCCCTCTCTCCTCTTCCGAGACTCCCCTTCTGTTTCGTCGGTACATCATCAAACCATCTTTTCCCCATCATCGCCCTCGTATGCTGTAAACCCTCTTTGCTTCTCTCTTTACCTACCACTCGCTCTCTCTCTTGCCCGTTCTCTTGGGCGAGTTGGTCGTAAGGGCAGGGAGGGACAGGACGGTGGTAGGGAGGGATGTCGGACGCGCTCATCAACGGGTTGGCCGGCGCCGGTGGTGGGATCATCGCACAGCTCCTTACCTACCCCTTGCAGACCGTACTCCTTTTATCCTTTCTTGATCAGTTTCTGTTTTGGGTTTTTGTAATAGATCTTTCGTCAAATTGATCTCTCATATGAATCGGATCGTCTCAGGTGAACACCCGTCAACAGACCGAGCGCGATCCGTCCAAGTTCGCCGCAAGGGATGGCGTCGTGCGGCAGATGCTGGAGGTACGTTCCACCGTCTTCCCTTGATTTAGGAGATCTTTTTGTCCCGTATGTTTTTAGAGGACCTGCATTGGTTGGGGGTAACCTGCTTGATCGCAGGTGGTGAAGCAAGAGGGATGGGAGCGGCTCTATGGTGGGCTGGCGCCGTCGGTGGTCGGCACGGCGGCTTCCCAGGTTGGTTTGCCAACGCGGACTCTCTTCTCATTTGCCCTTTCTAGTTGACGATTTCTTGTCCGGTCCCACCTTTCCCTTTTGCCTTCCTCCCGTGTTTGGTATGGGCTTCCCGTCGTTAACGATTAAAATCACATTGGTTGCATTTCTTTTTTTGTTTTCTTCCTGTGATGGCAGCTTGTGTCCAGTTGGCTGGTTCTTGGCCAGGTCCAGTTGCTACTAGTACTGGCTCGGTTCGAAGTTCTAGGATCAGGACGACTGCTGTGTATAGACATGATTTCTATTCCATTTATTCTTTCAGTGTAACGTGCTACCCTGAATGAGATGATCCTTTGATTAAGAATGTTGCTTAATGTGTTGTATGACTAATAAAAGACAATTTGGCAGCATCACTCCATAATTAAGGACAAGATTCCAATTTCTCCTTGTTTCTGTTTCTGAGGTCGGCATAGGCTTGGAAGCTATTTTATACAGCTAAATGACAGCAATTCTTCACGCTGTTGGTATTCTTCACACAGTGCATGGCTCCAATAGCATGAAGAAAGGTCTTCTTACCACTTGTAACCAAGGTCGGTTCTGTGCCCTAGGTTTTCATTGTCATGACATCAGGAACCAATGAGTTTTGCTGGCACTATGAAATAGTATGTGTATAAAAGAAAAAGTTCATTGTCAAAAGCATGTTTCTCATGGGAACTGAGCCCTAGGCTGATGCTGCTATAATTTGAGGTTGATGAATCTTATGTTGCAGAAGCTTAAGATCGCATTGGGGGATGTTTGAGATAAAGGCCTTATAAGACTTTCTTGGGAACCTTTCCTCTATGGGATTACCTACCCATTATGTGGTGACTTTGGATTTCTTGGCTTTGACTTGATCCAGTTATTTGTTGTCTAGATCTGGTTATATGTTGTCTAGCAAACAGAAAAAAGCTTTCTGACCAAATTATGCTTATGTTTTTCTGCATATTTGCTTGCTATTGTCTTTCGGATTCATTATGCAAGTGCCTTTGCACCAATTGCATGCTTTTGTAGCTTGTTGTTTTCATTGTATTTAACTTGCATAATTATAAGTTTGTTAACTGCCAGAATAATTATAAGTTTTTTCCACACAAGGCCTTAATGTTGAATTTGTCTTTCTTGTACAGGGTGTTTATTACTATTTCTATCAAATATTTAGGAACAGGGCAGAAAATGCTGCTCAAGATCGCTGGAAGAAAGGCATTGGTGATGGATCTGTAGGCATGTTCCAGTCACTTGTTGTTGCTGCACTTGCAGGGTGATTAACTAGGACATTGGTTTCTTATTCAAAATTTTTAGCGTGCTACCGGAGTTGGATGTTACACTGCTATTTCTTGCCACATCTTGCTTAATATATTATGATTATGTTATATTACTTTGCAAGACAGTTCCTACGAATAGTTTGACAGAACCTTCTTAATTTTAGCACCATCCTTGGTGTAATATATTGAGCTTATGCACAATTAGCCATTTACTAAGTTTCTCACCATTTTCATGTTTGCAGATGTGTAAATGTTTTACTGACAAATCCTATCTGGGTGGTGGTTACTCGTATGCAGGTAACAAACTAGTTTGGTCTTTGGTCATTTCTAGTTTGTTCATTGTTGTGTCTTCTTTTTCAGCACTATCATGTGTAATCCTGGGTTACCTCAATGGCGAAATAATTGCCAAGAATTACTTTTCCTACACGATGACCTGGTTTTATTTGCTAATATGTGACACTATGCAGACTCACAAGAAGAAAAGTAACAGATCACCTAATCATGTTCTACCATCTCTTCCTGATGAAGCAATTCAACTTGCAGTTGTTGAGCATCTGCCATACAGAACTAGCCATGTGGTATGCATAAGTTGGTTGTCTACTCTTTACCAGTCCAGTATCTAATATTAATTTCTAGGATAAGTATAAAGCTTAATTGTATTGGTATGTTTTTTCCCATTAAAGTACAGGGATGGTCACGCCGACATTCTTAGTTGTATAGAAGGGAGACCAAGACTTTTAACTTTTAACTCCATAATAGATACTAGAGCATAGCACATGCTTTGCATGTCAAGAATGGTGGAAATTTGGATAAGGTAGATGACAGTATTTATACTACAATGCACATAGATGTTAGGAAGCTTAAGTACTTGTTCAAGGCATGTCATGGTACCTCCTTAAATAGTCCCTTTTGCTGAATTTATAAATGAACCACAAATACAATAAGATAAGATTGTGAAAAGGGGTGAAAAGTATCATGCAGTCTATTGGAAAGAGGCCAATTCTATCTTCTAAAGCCATCATATAGTTGATCATTCAATATAATGCAATATAGGCAAACACATATTAGACAGTAGGAAACTTATTTGAATAGGTCAATTTGCTGTTTTTTAACAATGCGTAATACATCCGGAAGTCTTCTCAGTATCACAAATGTTTATATCAGAATTATGTAGCATGGTCTTGTGCACAAGATTTGAGTTACTTTAGATCCAGGCAATGAGGCTCTATCCATCATTTTAAAATAGAGGACTACCAAGTTATGATAGAATAAGTCTGCTCATGCAGGATCTGCTGGTGGTGGTTTTATAATTCTGTAAATGCTGGCTGATGCTTCCGAAAACTACCAGCAACTTACGGAAAACGTTTGCAAAAATTACTGGAGGTATATTAAGGATCTTAAACTCTATCTTGTCCTGATGGGCAATTTCATGATTAGATTGGACATGTAAACTTAAGTTGTTTACAGAAAGAAAATACCTCAAACTTTTAACATTGACATTGGTACTGATATATGTAGCATGAGTGAACTGTCTTCATAATCTGGAATCAAGACTAATGACAACTGATAGATGGGTCTGTTTGGTGTAATTATCGTTTGAAAGGATAGACACTTTCCTTGACGTCTTTTACAGTTTACTGGTATCAACTTTTCAATCTGAACTTTGTTCTAGAGAAAAGGCATTCTCTCCTAGCTAGTGATAAGATTCATATAACTAGCCCATGAAGGTAATGGCAGCACTGGGGAATTATCCTAAAAATGCTCTCGGGCTCTGAAACGCTATAGATAGTTATTAAGTGTTCCATGTAGATCTATCATTAAAATCTTATGAATCTGAGGCAAATATTGTGTTTGGTACTAGTAATGCTACACAGGGTAGGAAACTTCATTGCCATTTCCCCCAAATATATAATGAATTTTTTCGGTGATATTTTGGACCCTAGGTGTATTAACATTATTTCAGAATGACATTTTACTGTTTAAGGTTGATTTCCTAGAATTAACTCAGATTCATCTGCTCATCTGCTCATGTAGATCTATCATTAGTACCATGCAGTGTTCCAATAGTTGTTTCAGAAATAAATTTTGAACCTCCTTTTGTTTTTAGTTGCCCCCTATTTTCTTCGAGTGCTCCTTGGTTTTAGAATACATGGATTGTATATTGCAAACATATTTCTCCTTTTGCCCTGATACTGAAGTTTCTTAATTATAGCCATAGCATCTCACCTATTGACCAGTTTATTGCAAAATCTGTAATTTCGTGAAGGTCTTGAAATATATCTGCCTATATCCTTCTTTCATAATTCATTACGAGTCTTGTCAGGACAATTTCTGGGTTTCTCTTCTGTCAAGTTCAGTTTGGCTAGTTTTATTGACTCAGGATTTTTTTTTCCCAATGCAGGTTCAAGAACTCTATGATGAAGCTGGATTTTGGGGCTTCTGGAAGGGTGTAATTCCTACACTAATAATGGTCAGTAGAAAATAAGCAGATTTTATATTTCAATTGATGAGGTCTCAGTTGTGCACCTGTTTCAGGTTAGCAATCCTTCTATCCAGTTCATGATATATGAAACTCTTTTAAAAAAGATCAAGAGAAAACGAGCTTCAAACACCAAAGGCGCTGAAGGATTAACTGCTCTTGAGGTAGACCTTTATCATATCTGAAGTAACTTATCCATAATTCATTAGTAGAATTTGAATGTATTCATCTTGGTTTATGCAAGTTATTTGAATTGGTAAAGTTTCTGGTTGACATGTTATATTTGTTTCTTCTCAGTGGTCTTTATTATGTTTAATTTAATTCATATTAACTCTAGTGGGGGCATGCCTTGGTTTAGCAATTCTTCCATAATATTTGCTTCCTTTTTCGCAGTCGTTACTTGGGTCTGTTATGAAATAATCTAGTATATTGGGGAAAAGTTGGATGAATGTTGCCATGCTTATGCCAAGCATAAATACTACTAGTATGCTTCATTTCAGTGTGTTTTAAATGGCACTTATTTTTTAGATCACAATATATGTTTTCAAGTTATATTAGATAATATGTATCACCTACAGTTATGATAAGATGTAGGATTCTTCAATAATCTGAATAAGGTTTATAGACGTTATGTGGACTTTTGAGTTGCTACGATGATAATTTTATTAATATTTCCTATATGTGGTTGAAGTACCTTTTTGAAGGGCTCTTATTTGTTTACATGATCGATATGGATTTCTGTTCATTGTGTTTCATGTCATAGTCTTTTAAAATATGCCATTGTCAATGTGTCAGTATCATCTTGCGCTTCTGTTGGTGACCATGTGTGGGCTGCTGTCTGTCCTCTTTAATGCATTCAAAATCAACCATACAATTGCAAGTATATTGCTAGATTTCATTAAAGATCTGACCACTATAGAGTAAATGACAATGGCCAGATTTTTTGGTGTTTAAACATATTAATGCACTGATGCTGGAAATAACTCCACAGATTTTCCTTCTTGGAGCCATTGCGAAACTTGGAGCTACTGTTGTTACATATCCCCTGTTAGTAGTGAAGGTGATGAGATTCATAGATTGATTCAATGGCTGCTTTTATTGTTCATTCATCATCCACAATGATCAATTTCGGAGTATTTTCTGGTGGATGTTTGTCCCTTTCATCTTATTGAAGATCTGATTTGATAACGTGAGATATGTTTCTTTCCAGGCAAGGCTGCAAGTAAAACAAGTACTTCATGATGACAAGAGGCGTCAATATACAGGTCTTCATATCATGCCTTTCACCTTTTTAATAAAATATTCACTTTGCAGTGGTTATTGTAAGTTTCATAAATACATACAGATTTATAAGTATATGTTTCTTATGCTGGTCGTAGGAATTAGATGTATAAATATTCACTTCATGAGATATAGGTATATGTTTCTTATCTTAGTCAAATAATCTGTTGAATCCAATGGTTGCCGGTTTGCTTTCCAGATTACTCACCTTTGATAAATTTTTTTAAAAAATCTGAAGGTACATTTGATGCCATCACAAAAATGATGCGCTACGAAGGTCTTTCAGGTTTTTATAAAGGAATGGGCACAAAAATAGTCCAGAGCGTATTTGCTGCAGCAGTTCTGTTTATGGTGAAGGAGGAGCTGGTAAAAGCAACCCGGATATTGGTTACAGGAGAACTTAGCAATTCAAAGTTGAGACCACCTTAATGGCATTCGTATCTGGTTATATTTTCTATCAATTGCCCTCAGGAGATATTGGAAACCATCAGTTACACGAATTGTAATTACTAAAGCAATAATTTATGGTGCCTTCTGTAGAATATGCATACAGAAAACAAACCTATACTTTATGACTATTCAGCTGAAGGACTATAATACTGAAATAAACAGCATCCAATAATTTTCTGGAGTAGTTTTATGATTTGATCCATAATGTTGCAGTACTTCTCTCGTCGGGCTTCCTACCATAGGGCAGGTAGGAGGTTATTTTCTGAATTATTTGTTTCTATGTACGTGCTCTTCGGCCCGGCGACGGTGTGCCTCCCAGCGCACTCCGCTCCGGGACGATCAAGATGCTCACACCCAGGACACTGAACCTGTTAGACATACTCGGAGAAATTGATACTCACCACCGAGTCGGTGGTGGACTATCTCAACTCGATGTACGGGGAAAATGATGCTGATGAAGAGGAAGGCCATGCGGTCGTTGCAGATTAGTTGAAGCCTTCTTGATTCTGCAAATTGATTTCACATTAGAGTTGCATATTCTTCAAACAGGTTTGTACATATTTTTGATGGTAGTGTAGTTTTTATTTCTTTTTCTTCTTCTTGTTTGATCAGCCAATACAACAAAGTTTATGATGGGAGCATATTCTTTGTTGGCTTTCAGGAGACGAGTAAGATGACACCAATTCAACTCTATCATGTGGTAATGTCATAAGGATTCCTTCTGTCCGGGTTGTGCACTGCAAGTCGATGTAAGTTCCATCATGAAGCAGATTGCGTGGTTGAAGCTTGTGTTCGATAAGTTCTGTTGTTCCTAGCTCTGCAGCTATGCAATCTTAAAAGATTCTTTGATACTAAGAAACCAGTACATACATACAATTGATTTCTTGCATTACTTTTGATAGCATCATAACGGGTTCAAACCATCAAATTGTCTGACTTTTGATACTAAAGATATTATTGATAATTGTATGGATAGTGGTCCAAGATAGATACTTAGGAGTTATGTTCGCCCTTATCATTTATATGGAAAAGAGATCAAATAAAAAACGCCCTTATCATTTATATTGGAAAAGAGATCAAATAAAAAAAATGTTAAAGGTGGTTAATAGTTGCTCCCTAATATTTTATAGAATATATTGTTCTTTCAATTCTATGTATAAAAAATATTTTAGACATAGTTAAGATGTTATTTTTTTACCATCGGCCATTGCACTCATCATCTTCGTTTACTTATGCATTGGAGGAATTGACTTAGGAAACCTCTTTGGATTTTAGTCTTCGTGCAGGTGACATCTCGAATGATCTCATCGGGAGCTCAATGTTTTCATCTCAGAGGTACATTGAATAATTCTTCTCATATGAGTTTGAACTACGTCGAGCTAATCCAGACGTTAATGATATCTTCTCGTAATATTTTTTTACGCTAGTAGGAGGGCTCAATAACATAGGAATGTCTATTCGTCGATCCTCCCAACGAATGCTCGAGTGAGGAGGTTTTGCTTTCGACTCAATAATTCCACCTAAGAGGGCAGCACCCACCCTTTTCGCATATTGGTGGATCCATTGCGGTGTAGACTCTAATACGATAATGATGTCTATTCAATGGCCTGGGTCTCTCACCCTCCAGGATAGTCTAGGGCCACCTCCTTATTCTCGTTGAGGTATTTTTATACCTCACTCAACAAGTACAAATGCTTACAGGTATGGTACAGGTTGTCGCTCTACTTTTGCCCTTGTTCAACGATTGTGGAATTTAGCATATCGTACCACCTCTCTCTATCCCACTTGAATTCAAGATCCAATTAATGAGCTTGATGGAAGATTCCCTATGGATCCAGCTTGGATTCAAGACTGTGCCCGAGGTACTTCAGAGGGTCAATCAGTATATTATTATTAATACAATGGTTTCAGATAAGTGTGAAAAGTCATGCAAGAGGCTGAAGTAGGAGTGACCGTAATCAACCTCAACCCCGAGGTCATCACGATGGAGAAGAATTGAATGGCCTGAATTACCTTACCCAAGGACCAAATTGACCCCTCTAAATATGAGTAGCATCAAAGTCTTTCTATAGATAAAGGAGAAAGAGCTCTTAAGTGACCCTCATCCAATGAAGATATCATTAGTGAAAAGAGATAAGTTAAAGTACTATTATTTCCATCGAGATTACAACCATTGCAGAGCTCAAAGAGTAGGGGGCACCTCGTATGGTTTCTTTAAAATCATCAAGAACCCTCACCCTGACCTCAGGGGTTGGTAGAGAGATATATTGATATTATTATCGGTGGACCTATCTTGAAGAGGGATAGATCCTTGGATTATAAGACTTATACTCGAACTACCATTTGAAAGTGCCGAGGATAGAGGGTGACCCAGAGATAACTTTCACAAAGGAAGAGGTAGAGTATCTCGACATGAATCATGAAAATGCCTTGGTGATCTCTGTGAGTATGAATAACACCTTGGTGAAGAGGATCATGATCGACATAGGTAGCTCTACCGACATCCTTTACTTTATTGCTTTACTTACCTCAATGACTTCTTCGTTGATAAGGTTTACTTATGACTCTATTTCTCCTATTAGGACTATGCACCTATATGTCACATTCCGGGACAATCACTAATCTAAAATAATATTGATTAAGTTTATAATGTTGATATCCCCTCGTCGCACGATGAGATTATAGGTCAACGCACACTGAATAGACCAAGGGTGATGGTGTTGACTTACTATATTATGATGAATTTTTTGATGAGGGCTAGCATCAGAGAGTTGAGAAGCAACCCATGAGAGTCGCTAGTGCTACTTATTGACAATCTCTTTACTAAAAAATGTTTGACTCAAGACACCACCTATGGACCCCTGAGACTTAGCCAAGTTCATCCCATATCTCGAGTTGGAGGAGTTGCTGATTGAAGTGCCCCTTAGAAAAAGTCCGACCTAACCAAGCCGTCAAGGTTAGTGTGACCCTTCTCGAGGAGAGGTGGATGCAACTCAACAACTTTCTCTGGGAGAAACAAATGCTTCTTAAGTTTGCTCCTAATCACTAGTGAGAGATTAATGAAGAGGAGATATATTATTAGGAGCAAGATTTATTACCGAGATGTAGTACCTCTGTCTATCCTTAGTTACTATATATCTATAATTCCTTATTAATCTAATATTCTAAAGACTATATATTAAATATGATACTATAAGGCCTCATACAAAATCCATTTGGGTCTCACTCTACTCGGATTCTCTTGGAGAACTCATTCTCTGTCAATCTGAATGATCTTGGCCAGGAATTTGCTTGAGCGAGAATATACGAGATATTCCTCTAATAATATTTAGAGTGAATGATCCTCTATTGATACTCAATTATCTTTGTAAAGTTGGCTACCAATCTCGATAACCTGCTATACCAGATCTAGAACTTTCAGACTAGTAAGTTCGACGTTAAATAATGGAGTATTCAAACAAGACATCCTTGGTGTCTTAAGTTTAAAGACCAGACATACAACTATGACTACAAAATCACTGTTAATGTCAAGTATCATTAACCATCCAACATTTTGTAAGTGAATCAATAAGTGAACTCATTATCTAGTGAGCACTTACACTATATTCTTAGTGTCCCCACACAAGCAGCTATGAGACTAATTATCTCTTTCATATGGATGGGCATATAGCATACCAGTTTGTCCGGTTATCTTAATGTCCCTCTCGAGTAACCTATGATCAGGATTATTTGAATCTATGTTTAAAGATAAATTAATCTCATTATCATTATTTCATCACATTACATGCAACATGTAACATAAAGTGAGAAAGTACTAATAATAATAAGTAAAAAGATTGTGTAGTATGTCATATGTGCCATCATTTACGTGATTAGCTTGCAGGGCACCTGTAACTGACAATCTCTCACTTGACCTAAAGTCAATCACCTATGTATCTGATCCCCTATTAGTGGATCTGTAATGTTATCTTCGTTAGTGGATCTGCAATGTTATCTTCGGATGAAATTTTTTCCATTACTACATCTTTACCGGTCATGATTTCTCTGATCAGGTATAACCTTCTCAGAATGTGCTTGGACTTTTAATGAGACTTGGATTCTTTTGCTTGAGCAATCATCATGTTGTTGTCGTAATATATAAGAATCGACTCTTTGCTGCTTGGTATGACTCCCAAATCTATGATGAACTTCTTTATCCAGACTCCCTCCTTTACAGCTTCTGTTACAATAATGTACTCCATCTCTATGGTCGAGTCGATAGTAATATCTTACTTAGAACTCTTCCAGCTTACTGCTCCGCCATTCAGGTGAAGACATACTTGCTATCATCAATATCAGACTGAAAACTTAAGTCAGTATAGCCCTCAACTTGGAGACTATCTCCTCTATATACTAGTAAAAAATATCATTTTTAAGTACTTAAGGATGTACTTTTTTATTTTTTAATGTTTAAAACCTGGATCCGCCTAATATCTGCTTATGACACTCATAGCATATGTTATATTAGGCCTGGTACATAGCATAACATATATGATAGATCCTATCGTAAAGGCATAGGGTGTCATATCCATATTTGTCCTTTTTTCAGAAGTCTTTTAGGTACATACTCCTAAAAAGTGATATTCTATATCTTATCGATATGAGATTTCTCTTGAAATTTTTATATCAAACCTTTTAACAATAGTGCCTATATACTTAAATTGGGATAAGTTGAATAACCTCTTGGATCTATCTCTATAGATCTGAAAACCCAAGATGTAGGATGCTTCCTCTAAATCTTTTATGGGGAAGTGCCTAAATAGCCAAACCTTAACTTTAGAAATCATTCCTACATATTCTTAATGATTAGGCAATCCATGTATAGCACTAAGAAGTGATAATGCTTCTATTTACCTTCTTATACACACAATGCTCATCTTCATTCTTAAAAAAATATTAGATATGATCGCCTCATCAAATCTTATATTCTAAATTTGGAAAGCTTGCTTCATTCCGTAGATGAACCTGAACAACATGCACATCTTATCTGGACTTTTTTTTGGACATGAATCTCTTAGGTTGTATCATATCTGCCTCCTCTTCGAGGTTATCATTGAGGAACGTGATTTTCTCATTCATCTGCTAGATCTCATAGTCATAGTGTACTGCAATGACCAAGAGAATTTTGATGGATTTCAGCATAGGTACGTGTGAGAATGTTTCATCGTAGTCAATACCTTGCCTTCGACGATACCCCATAGCTACTAGACTTGCCTTATAGGTCTCTACTTTTTTATCTGCTCTGATCTTTTTCTTGAAAATCCATTTACAACCGATGGGTACGATACCTCAGGTACATCAACAAGGTTTCAAACTTTGTTGGAGTACAAGAAATCCATCTCAGTATTTATAGCTTCTTATCACTTCTCAGAGTCTATGCTTATAATAACACTCTTGTAAGTCTGAGGATCAACATCCTGAGTATCCTTTCTATTGATATATCCCAAATTTCTTTTAGGAGGGTGGGACACTGCTAGATCTACATAAAGTTAGAACTTGTGTGCTAGATTTCTGAACAGACTCGACCTTTGAAATGATGCTTGAGCTAGGTTCTCCAACCTTGCTAAACCTATTATGCTTCCACTATTTCCACTAAGAATGTGCTTCTTCTTAAGGAACATTGCCCTCTTCTTAATAAAGACCTTTTGGTCATCGGGATGATAGAAATAATATCCATAAGTTTTCTTAGGGTATCTCATAAACTTACACCACTTCATCCTTGATTCTAATTTATCGGGGTTGTGTCTTTTACCGTAAGCAAGATAACCTCAAATCTTTACAATAAAATTGAGCTTCTTTCCTTTCTATATCTTATATGATATAGACATAATTGACTTAGATGGAACTCTGTTCAGATGATAAACTACGGTCTCCGGGGCATATCCCTAAAATGAGATAGGTAGGTCGACGAAACCGATTATGGATCACACCATATCTAACAGTGTGTGATTCCTCATTTCTAATACACCATTGAGCTAAAGTGTATAAGGAGGTGTCCAATAAGATAAAATCACATGGTCCTTGAGGAAATGAGCGAACTCTGTACTCAAATACTCTCCTCCTTGATCTGATCGAAGGGTCTTAATACTCTTTCCAGTCTGGTTCTCTACTTTATTCTTATATTTCTTGAAGACTCTGAACTTGTACTTCATTAAGTACACATGTCCGTACCTAGAGAAATTATCAATGAAAGTAATGAAGTATGAGGAACCCCACCTATGACATGAGTTAACATGGGACTGCACACATCACTATGTATGAGTTCCAATAACTCAGTGGCTCTCTCTCTAGTTCCAATAAATGGAGAGTTAGTCAACTTTTTACGAAGGCAAAATTCACAAATTGCATATGACTCATAGTCAAATAGATCAAAACATCAATCCTTTAGCAACCTTTGAATTCTTTCCTCGTGGATGTGACTTAGCATATAATGTCACAAGCATGCATTATTTATCTCATCTCATTTTCTCTTGGGCACATTTACATGTTGGTTATAAGTGCCCTACAAACTAATCATATGATTGATGACATATGTGATATGCTATGCGACCTTTTTGTATATGATTATTATTGGTAAATTCTTACATTATATTATTTATTACATATATATTATGATCTCCTTGATTCTGTGCAATGAGAATCAGATCGTGATGAGATCATGATAATGAGATCGATTCACCTTTAAACACAGATCCTACATAATCTTTATCATAGGTTACTCGAGATAGATATCGAGATAACTAGACAGACCGATATACTATATACCTGTCTATATGATGGAGGCGGCTGGTCTCATAGCCACTTGTATGAGGATACTAAGGATATAGTACATGTGCTCATTGAAGAATGAGTTCACTGATTAATCTGCTTACGAGATATTATATGGTTAATGATATCTAACGTCAGACATTAATTTTGTAATCTTAATTGTGTGTCTGCTCCTTAGATGTAAGACACCAATGATGCCTTGTTTGAGTACTCATTTATTTGACGCTGGACTTATAGGTCTGAAAAGTTTCAGATCTAGTACAATTAGTTATTAGGATTGGTGGTCAACCTTATAAAAGCAATTGAGTATCAATAGAGGATCATCCACTCTCAGTATCATGAGAGAAATATCCCCTGTGTTCTTGCTCGGATAAATCCATAGCCAGGGTCGTTCATATTGAGAGAGAATGAGTTCTCCGGGAGAATCCAATTAGAGCGAGAATCAGACATATTTCGTATATGGCTTGATAGTACTATTAAAATCAATTGGCAATAAGGAAGGGGGGGAGGAATTAGTGTAAGTGTAAATTTTAGTTTTAACAAAAACTTTTCGCTTTAAGCAAGATAGGCAAATCGAAGCTTTTCGTAACAAGTGAATGATCCGAAGAAAATTGCTAAGTTACTTACTTAAATATGACTTAAGAGGAAATAAGCAAATCCCAATAAAAGATAATCAACGTCGAAGAGAAGTGCTTGACTTGAAACTTTGCTTTCAAGGAGTAAGTAAAAACCGAAAGCGTCTATTCAGTTCAAAACGATTAGGAACTCGACAATTGCAAGTGAGTAATAAATGCAAGAATTAAGAAACACTCACAATTATAGTAGTTCAGCACCAACGGGCCTACGTCCACTCTCGAGTCCTCCTTCTTGAGGCACACCGATGTCCACTATCGATCTTCTTTGGGTGAAGACCAAACCCTTACACTTTGCTTACAAGGGAGACTTCAAGAATTTTCTAACTCTAAGCTCTCTCCCTTCCCCTTTTTTTCTTATAATTCACACAATTTATTTCACAGAATATAATCCCAAAATTGTTATATTGAATGAATGTAAGAAAACCTAGGGTATTTATTGCCCAAATGGCTTCAGAATTTTGGAGCCAAAATTCAAACATACTTGAAAAATTTGGGTATGGGCGGTTTACCCGCGGCTTGGGCAGGTCAACCGTAGAAAGCACCCATAATCCTAGGTACGGGAGGTTCAGGCACCCAACCTGGGTGGTTTACCTATTGTCAACCGCCCGAAAACTAGGTACAAACAGTTTACCCGTCGATCCTGAATGATTCAGCTGACCTGTTTCCAAGGTACAAGCAGTCCAACCGTCGCTCGCTGGTGGTTTACTCGTCGAAATCTTTGGAAAAGTGGTTCCCTTCACTTTTCAAATTTTGGCTTGAACATGATATTGACCAATTCTTTGGTCAACTAATTGAGCTCAACCAAACCCCATAGTGGACTCGGTTACTTTATTGAGTTGATTTGGATTTCATCCAAATCAAACTCAATTAGGACTTAATCCCTAACTACGACTCAATGATTACAACTCTTAATGACCAACAAGCTAAACCAAGACCTAACTCCCGCCAATCTGGCAACCTCTGACATTCTTGCGGTGAGTCTTCCGGTCTTCTTCCAGCGATCTTCCTACATGTTCATAGTGAGCTTCTCGATCCCTTCGACGAATCTCCTAACAAACTCTCGATAAGGTCACACTGCATCGTTTGAACCTGGCTTGATGCCCAAGCTTGATCTTGGCCCATCATCTGGTTGTAACTCCATTGCTCTTGTCATTATTAGAACTGCAATTCTTCCTCTAACATATATGTTAGATTAAACATTCATCAATCGGTTTTATCATCAAAATCTGAGATTCAACAATCTCCTCCTTTTTGATGATGATAATCAAATTAATGACGGGAGTTAATCACCATAATAACGAAGAATTAAATTCGAGAATCACACACTCTTGAATTCAAGTGAATTAAGACAATTAATATTCCAAGTAAATGATATTTCAAAGATTGCAATAAGGCACTCATATATCAACAAAAGTTTGCTTTTAAATTATCAATTCATTAACTTATTAACGATTTTCATGAATTTCAATCATTTAAAAATTTCCACTTAAGTTATTATATAAGCCATTAACATCCATTTCTTGCCCTTTGTTATCAACAAAAAAGTGAAATGTGGGGCTAAGAATTTTAAGATATATAAGTTTTTGCTCCCCCTTTTTAAAATATGATATAAATTATAAATAATTTTTTCCTCTTGTGAACAAAAGGGAAAGAAAATAAGGGAGGAGTTATAAAACATCATTAAACATAGCTCTCAAATTTTAAAGGTGAATTTCGAAGATAAACTCAAAACTCTAAGACATTCAAATAGATTCAAAAGTTTAAGAGCTACTTATGTATTTAAAATTATCATATATAATTTCTAGCAAATAAGTCCATAAACTAGCAAAACATCATGTAAGTTTTCTCTCTTTTTATGAATAATAAGATAATCACCTCATGGGAACAATAAGATAATTTTTTTCAAAAATATTATCATAAAGAAAAACTCATTCTCATGAAATCAAGCAATTCATATATTTTCATGATTTAACATTCCAAGTTCTCTTATAAGAAAATCAAATTATTCTTTATTTAAGGGTTTTGTAAAAATATCTGCTAATTGATGCTTAGTGTCAATAAATTCCAAGGAGATATCTTGATAATTTACATTATCCCTTATAAAATAATATTTAATGCCAATATGTTTGGTTCTTGAATGTTGAATAGGATTTTTGGTTAAACATATAACACTTGTATTATCACACTTTATAGGAATATTTTTTAATTTCATTCCATAATCTTCTAGTGTGTTTTTCATCCAAATAACTTGGGTACAACATGCAATAGCTGTAATGAATTCTGCTTCTGTCGTAGATAAAGCTACTAAATTTTGTTTCTTGTAAGTCCAAGAAATAAATGCATGCCCTAAAAAATGACATGTTCTGGAAATATTTTTTTTTATCTATTCTACACGCACCAAAATCGACATCAGAATAGGCAATCAAGTCAAAGTTCTTTAATTTTGGATACCATAATCCTAATTTTGAGGTTCCTTTTAAGTATCTAAATATTCATCTAACTGCTTTCAAATGAGAGAGTTTCGGGTTAGATTGATACCTTACACACAATCCAACACTAAACATGATATATGGTCTAGTAGCAATTTAAGTATAATAAACTTTATATTATTCCTTCATAAGTTTTTTGATCAAAGTTTTTTCCTTCATTATCTAAGTCCAACTTTGTAAATATGCTCATGGGAGTGTTTAATGCTTTAGCATTTTCCATCCCAAACTGTTTTATCAAGTTCAATGAATATTTAGTTTTACTAATAAATATATCATCATCAAGTTATTTTATTTGTAATCCTAAGAAGAATGTTAACTCATTCATTAGAATCATTTCAAATTCTAGACTCATTTCTTTAGCAAAAGACTCACATAAAGATTTATTTGTAGATCCAAAAATAATATCATCAACATAAATTTGAATAACAAGTAAATTATTTTTAAAATACTTAAAAAATAATATGGTATCAACCTTGCCTTTTGAAAATTTATTTGAAATTTTCAAACTGGGGGATTGCTTAACATACACTTATTCGGAAATAAAATCATTTATAAAAACACTTCTAACATCCATTTGAAACAATTTAAAATTTTTAAAAGAAGCAAAGGCAAGGAGCATCCTTATGGTTTCAATTCTAGCCACAAAAGCAAAGGTTTCATCATAATCGATTCATTCTTCTTGGTTGAAACATGTAGCCACTAATCTAGCCTTTTCTAACCATGATATCATTTTTGTCTTGCTTGTTTCTAAAGACTCATTTATTACTAGTCACTAAATGGTCATCAGGCTTAGGAACAAGCTCTCATACCTTATTTCTCTCAAATTGATTAAGCTCTTTATGCATTGCATTAACCCAAGAATCATCTCTTAGGCCTCATCAATGCACTTTGGCTCGATTTGAGAAAGAAACGTAGCATTCGCACAAAAATTTCTAAAAGAAGACAGAGTTTGAACTCCTTTTGATGTTTATCTTATTATAAACTCCTTAGGATAATCATTCACAAACTTCCAATTCTTGGTAATGATTTGGAAGAAGATTCATCCAAGTTAATTTTAGGAGTATTATCATTTAAATTCAAGCTCAACTTCATCATTAAAATCAATCTTTTTAAATTTGAAAAACTCATTAAAAACAACATGAATAGATTCTTTAATTACTAATGTTCTTTTATTAAAAACACGATAAGCATTTAAAATAGAAAAACAACATAGAAAAAATACTTTCATCGAATTTTGCATCAAATTTACCTAAGGCATCCTTTTCATTTAAAATAAAATATTTACTAAGAAATATTAAGTTTTTTATCATTCCATAATTCATAATGAGTTTTAGTAAGTAATGGTCTTACATGAATTCTATTTAAAATATAGCATATTGTATTAACGGCTTTGGCCCAAAAATATTGGGTAGACTATGTTCATTCAATATCGTTCTAGTCATTTCTTGTAAGCTCATATTTTTTTCTTTCTACTATCCTATTTTGTTATGGATTCCTTGGAGTAGAAAAATTATAAATATACCTATTCGAATCATAAAAATTTTAAAAATTATTATTTTAAAATTCTCCACCATAATCACTTCATATTGAAGAAATTATACATCTTTTTTATTTTGAATAATTTTATAAAATTTTATAAAATATTTAAATATATCATTTTTCTGTGCTAAGAAATAGGTCCAAGTATATCTACTAAAATAATCCACTATAATAAATACATATTTACTATCACTAAACTTATAATGTAAATTGGTCCAAATAAATCCATATTGATCAATTGAAGTGGCCTAGAGGTGTTTATTTGATTTTTCAACTTAAAGCTACTCTTTATTTGTTTTCCTAATTGACAAGTGTCATATACTTTATCTTTGATAAACTTAAAATTAGATAAGCCACTTACTAGTTCCTTGGTATAAATATGGTTTAAAAGTTTCATGCTAGCATGACCTAGTCTTTTATGCTAAATCCAAGCATCATAATTCAAAGCTGAAAAACAAGTTTCATCAGAAAATTTTTCAATATCTATGGTATATACATTATTGTTTCATAAGGTAATTAATGATTTATTTTTGTATGGCAATTGAATTATGCATTAGGTTGAAATTTAACCACATATTATTTATCACATAATTGACTACTACTAAGCAAATTATGTTTAAAGCCATTAACTAATAATACGTCTTCGGTTAAGAGGTTTGACATGTTACTTATTATTACTTTTCCAATGATTTTACTCTTATTGTCTCCGAAGATAAAAACTCCTTCACTTAAGCTAGTGAGCTTAGAAAAATAAGATGGATCTTCTGTCATGTGCCTTGAGCATCCACTATCAAGATACCATTTGGTGCTCCTAGCTTTAGTTTGGAGATAAACCTACAAGAAAGATATTTTTGGTTTAGGTACCCATTTTATATTGGGTTATTCATAAAGAACTTTATCTTTTTTTTAATTATTTATTGTTGTATAAAGTTTCCTTGGGAACCTATACAAGTTGATGTGGACTATATTTTCTAAATAGACATTTGTTTGTCTTATGTCCTAATTTATCACAAAAATTAGACTTGATTTTTAGTGGCACATTTAAGGTTGGTCCTTTAACAAACATGGTTGGCTTTTGTTGAAGATTACCAACAAATCCTATGTTATTCCTTCTATTAATATGACCCTTATTGGTAAGGATCATATTTAGGGATTTATTCTTAATTTTAAATTTTTTAATATTATTTTAAACATAATATTTTCTTATTTAACACTATCTAGTATCTCACATTTAGAACATGTATTATATGATACAAGTGAATCATGCATTTCGTCAAGTCTAATAACTAACAATTCATGATCATGCTTAAGCAACTTAAAAGATTTATTAAGTTTTTAAAACTCATCAAAAAAATCATGAAACATACTTAATAATTCTGAAAAAGAAATACTTAAAGACTACTAACCTCATCTTCGATTGCCATTAGAGTATAGTTTATAATATCTTCTTTGGATTGGTCATCATCCAAAGAACTTGAATCATCATAAGTGGCCGAAAGTGCTTTCTTCTTGAGCGTCGAAATCTTTTTCAATTGATGACATTCATTTTTAAAATATTTCGATTTTTTGCATTCATAACATATGACATTGTTCTTCTTCAATCTTTTTTTATAGTTTTTATTCTTTTTATAATTTTTTTAATTTTTTTCATAATAATGCAATATCATAGTCCTCATCACTCGAGGTTTCACTCGATGAGTCATTTATTATCTGAAGTGCTACATCCTTCCTGTTTTTTAGAAGGGATTCATCAAGTTTATCATGAGCTTTACAATTTAGTTCATATGTCATAAGAGAGCCAATCAGTTCCTAAAGAGGTAAATTATTTAAATATTTGGCCTCTTGAATAGCGATTACTTTAGAATCCCAATTTTTAGGTAAAAATCTCAAAATTTTACTAACTAATTTAAAATTTGAAAAACATTTTCTAAGTGCTTTAAAGCCATTGACGACATCTGTGAAACGGGTGTACATGTCTCCGACGGACTCATTTGGTTTCATTCGAAACAACTCATAATTATTAACTAAAATATTTATCTTAGCTTCTTTTACTCTATTAGTCCCCTCGTGTATGATTTCTAGAGTTTGTCAAATATCAAAAGCCGATTCACAAACGGAAACATGATTAAACTCATTTTTGTCAAGAGCATAAAACATGACATTCATAACCATTGCATTTAAAGAAAAATTATTCCTTTCCAAATCATTCCAGTGATTCATTGTATTAGAAGATTTTTCAAATATATTTTCTACTATATTCCATAAATCAAGGTCTAAAGAAATAAGAAAGATACGCATCATTGTCTTCCAATATCTTGTAATCTGTCCCATTGAACATGGGATGACGTGAAATAAAATATCTCTTATTCATATCAAAATAAGTCATTTACTCAAGTGGGGGGGGTTAGTGCAAGTGTAAATTTTAGTTTTAATAAAAAACTTTTTACTTTAAGCAAGATAGACAAATTGAAGCTTTTCATAACAAGTGAATGATTCAAAAAAATTGCTAAGTTATTTGCTTAAAAATGACTTAAGAAGAAACAAGCAAATCCCAATAAAAGATAATCAATGTCCAAGGGAAATACATGACTTAAAACTTTGTTTTCAAGGAGTAACTAAAAATTGGAAGCATCTATTCAGTTCAAAATGATTAAAAACTCGATAATTGCAAGTAAGTAATAAATACAAGAATTAAGAAACACACAATTATAGTGGTTCGATACCAATATCCACTCCTGAATCCTCTTTCTTGAGGCACATTAGTGTCCACTACCGATCTTCTTTGGGTGAAGGCCAATCTCTTATACTTTGCTTACAAGGGAGACTTCAAGAATTTTCTAACTCTAAGATCTCTCCCTTCCCCTTTTCTTTTTTCTTACAATTTACACATAATTTTTTTCATAAAATGTAATCCCCAAAATTAATGTATGGAATGCACAAAAACTTGGGGTATTTATAGCCCTAAATGACATTAGAATTTTAAAGCAAAAATTCAAACATACCTAAAAAATTTGGGTACGGGCGGTTCACCCGTAGGCCTGGGCGGATCAACTGTCGAAAGCACCCAGAATCCTGGGTACAGGTGGTTCAGCTGCCCAGCCTGGGCGATAGTCAGCCGCCCAAAAACCAGGTACGGGCAGTTTATCTGTCGGTCCTGGATGGTTTAACCGCTGACAGTCATTGGCAGTTGCCCTGTTTTCGGGGTACGGGTGGTCCAACCGTCGCTTACCGATGGTTTACTCGTCAGAATCTCTGAAAAATGGTTCCCTCCACTTTTTGAATTCTGGCTTGAAACTGATGTTGACCAATTCTTTGGTCAACTAATTAAGCTCAACTTGAGCTCAACCAAACCCCATAATGGACCCGGTTGTCTTATTGAGTTCATTTGGATTTCATCCAAATCCAACTCAATTAAGACTCAATTGCTAACCACGACTCAATGATTATAACTATTAATGACCAACAAGCTAAACCAAGACCTTACTCCTGCCAATCCGACAACCTCCGACATTTATGGTGAGTCTTCCAGTCTTCTTCCAGCGAGCTTCCTGATCCCTTCGGCAAATCTCCTAGTGAACTCTCGGCGAGGTCCCACTATCTCCTTCGATCCTGGCCCGATGCACAAGCTTGATCTTGGCTCATCATCTGGTTGTAACTTCATTGTTCTTGTCATAGTTATGATGGGAATAAAACAGGAATAAACTTTATATATGAACAAATACTAGCAGATCGTCACACATAGCAGAATCAAATAAAAATCACAATCAGATGAACACCAAGATTTATGTGAAAAACCCCTTCAACTCGAAGGGTAAAAATCATGAGACAAGCCAGAGAAAATTTACTATCAAAATAATGAATATACAGATCTCAAGACTTCTTACTCAAGCCCAAGCAATAGCCACAAGAGAATCACAGGGATACAAGGACTATAATACTAAGTACAATATCCAAAACCTTCTCAAGAGATCACAGTAATAATCCACTGTAAACTGATCTAACCTAAAATATGAATGATTGAGAATAGTCTTTTCCTGTCATTGTCTTCTTTCCTTTCCTATATCTCTTATTTTCTGGCCTCTACTATCAATCTTCAATCTACTTTCTCTCTCCCATGTTTTAAACCGTCATTGCCCTCTTAATCTCAACCCTGACCATTTAATTTAGGTTTTAGGTTAATATAAGTGAGGTTCTGGGCTGTGGGCTTCACTAAAGCCCATTATGGGCTGAATCTGGGTCATCTGCCCAACAACCTCCCCCTTCAACCAATAAGGGAGGTTGTCTCATGACTCCTCAATGTGAAGCCATGCCGACCAACTGTCGGCACATCTCCTGTCTCTCTTTCGGTAAAGCCTTTATCAACATGTCTGCCTCATTATCATCTGTGTGAATTTTCTGAAGCTATAACTGCTTCTATTCAAGCACATTTATGATCCAGTGATATCTGACATCTATATGCTTTGACTTGAAATGAAATGTTGAGTTTTTGCATAAATGGATGACACTTTGGTTGTCACAATACACCACATAATTTTCTTATTTCAACCCTAATTCTTGTAAGAATCCTTTCATCCATAACATTTCTTTGCAAACCTCTGTAGCAGCAATATATTCTACCTCTGTGGTGGAGAGAGCAATACACCTTTACAATCTGGACTGCCATGATACAGCTACCCCTGTAAAAGTAAGTACAAAACCTGATGTGGATCTCCTTGTTCAATATCCCTTACCATATCTGCATCTGTGTAACCTGTCAATACACGCGGTCCACCTCTAAAGCTTAAACAAACTTCAGAACTTCCTCTGAGATACCTAAAAATCCACTTCACTGCTGCCCAATGCTCTTTACCTAGATTTGCAAGTAATCTGCAAGCAACACCCACTACATATACGATGTCTGGCCTCGTACATACCATCACGTACATTAAACTTCCAACTGTGAAGCATAAGGAACCTTTTGCATTTTCTCATTCTCCTCATCACTTGACGGACCCTGATCTGAGCACAACTTGAAGTGACTTGCAAGAGGAGAACCAACTGGCTTTGCATTACTCATACTGAACCTATCCAATACATTCTCAATGTATTTCTCCTGTGACAATCAAATCTTCCTCTTTCTTCTGTCACGAGAAATCTACATGCCCAGTATTTATTTTGTTGGCCCATGTCTTTCATTGCCAAAGACTCAGTTCCTTTTTCAACCGTTTGATGTACACACAATGATCTGAAACTGTTCTTTTATATTTATTTTCAATCATAAATGAATCAAACTTTTTATACCACTATCTTGGAGCTTGCTCAGCCCATACAAGCTCTTCTTCAACTTGAGACAAGATTTTCTTTACCTTTGACTTTGAGCCTTCTGGTTGCTCCATATAAATTTCTTCCTCCAAATTACCATGAAGGAAAGCTGTTTTCACATCTAACTGCTCAATCTCTAAGTCTAGGTTAGCAGCAATACGAAGAGCAATACAGATAGAAGAAATTTTAACAATATGAGAAAAAATTTCTTCAAAATCAATACATTTCTTTTGACCAAATCCTTTCATAACCAATCTGGCTTTGTACTTTGGTTTAGAATAATATTCTTGAGTCTTCAACCTAAAAACCCACTTGTTCTTCAAGGCTTTACTTCCCTTTGGTAGTTGCACAAAATCATATGTGTGGTTATTCTGTAGAGAATTCATCTCTTCTTGCATAGCAATAAACCACTTCTTTTTCTGCTCACTTCCAACTGTTTCCTGGTAACACTCTGGTTCACCTGCATTAGTAAGCATCACATACTGATATGTAGAGTATCTCCTGGAAGGTTAATGTGGTCCAGAAGATCTTCTTAACTGAGGTTCTATGGGAACTTGCTCTTTTTCTTCTTCCTGCTCAACATGTCATGCAGATAGATCAACATCTGACTCTGCACCATCTTCCTGCACATCTCCCCCATCACCTTGATATATTGGAGGAATAACTGAGTCACAGTCTACAAATCCCTCTGTAGAAGTCTTAGCTGGTGCCTTTTTCTTCAAATCCTCAATGGTTTGATCCTCAAAAAAGACAACATCTCTGAACACCTTCTGCTTTTCTGGATCCTAAAGCCTGTAACCAAACTGATCATGTGAGTAACCAAGGAAAATACACTCTTTTGTCTTACCATCCAGCTTGGACCTCTCATTGTTTGGAACATATGCAAATGCATGACAACCAAACACTCTTAAATGCCTATAGGATATATTTTTCTCTGATCATACATACTCTGCAACATCACCATCTAGAGCTATACATTATGATAAGTTGATTATATCAACTGCAGTCCTCAAAGCCTCATCCCAAAACCTTTTAGGTAGCTTGGCCTGTGAAAGCATACATTTGATCTTTTTCATGATGGTGCGATTCATCCTCTCTGTAATTGCATTATGCTGAGGCGTACCAGAGACTGTCAACTCATGCTGGATGCCATGTGACCTGCAATAATCATTAAACAATCCTGTGTACTCATCACTATTATATGATTTTATGCATTTCAATTGCCTTCTTGTCTCCCTTTCAACTCTGGCATAAAACTCCTTGAAGACATTAATAACCTGATCTTTGGTCTTTAAAGTATGAGCCCAAACTTTCCTGAAAAACTCATCTATGAAAGTAATAAAATAAAATGCACTACTAATACTAGGAACATTAACAGATCCACCATGAGTTTTTATCCTTAAAGTACCACACACATCTATATAGACATGTTCTAAGACATGTATTTTTCTAGATAAAGCAGGACTAACAAAGGAAACTCTATGTTGTTTACCAGCCAAATAATCAATACAAGGGTTCAAACGTGTACCTCTGAGGTCTGACAATACCTCTCTCTTGGAAAGTTCTTGCAGCCCCTTCTCGCTCATGTGTCTCAGTCGCCTATGCCACAACTCCATGATGAAGTCTTTCTCTGTAGCATTCAACTGCTCACCGCAAGCTTTAGCCTGCAATCTGTACAATGCATTACATTTCTTCCCATTAGCTACAATAAGAGAACCCTTACTGAGCTTCCATTGCTCTCTATGAAATCTGACATCAAAGTCTTCATCGTCCAGCCTTCCAACTGAAATTAAATTCAGTCTTAAGTCCACTATATGTCTCACATCCTTAAGATCAACTTATCACCAAGGTTGGTCTTTATATGAATATCTCTCATCCCAATGATGTTTGCTGTGTCATAGTTGCCCATCTTGACAACACCAAAATTTCTAGACCTATAAGTAACAAAGAACTCCCTCCATGGTGTAGCATGATAAGAAGCACCTGTGTCAATTATCCACTCGAGATCCTGGCACACACAAGAAAAAATATCATTAAAAGTAGACAAAATCAAATAATCACTATTTTGCATTGTAGTTGTGATAATATCTTTTGACTCTGTATGTTCCACTTCTTTTCCTTTTTTCTTATTCTTCTTAGGTTGCTTGCACTGATTCTTATCATGTCCTTTCTTATCACAATTGTAGCAAACAATATCTTTCCTTGATCTTGACTTGCTTCTACCTATGCGTGAACCACTTCTATCCTTTGACTTTGACCTTCCTCTATTCTCTGAGACAAGTGCCTATGAATCAATCTGAGAAGTTGTTGAATTCTTTCTCCTTAACTCCTTATTCAACAAACTGTTTGTTACTTGACTCATAGTGACAATACCATATGGTGCAGAATTACTGAGAGAAACTACCAGTGTCTCCCAACTTTCTGGCAAAGAACTGAGAAGTAATAATGCTTGCAACTCATCATCAAGAGACATTTTCATAGAGGATAACTGGTTAGTAATACTTTGCATTTCATTCAAATGCTCAGGAATATAAGTGTCCTCTTTATATTTCAAGTTCACAAGTTTTCTGATCAAGAAAACTTTGTTACCAGTCGTTTTCTTTCATAAAGACCTTCTAACTTTTTTCAAAGAGAGTAAGCAGAACATTCAGTAGAAACATGGTGAAAGACATTATCATTAAGCCACTGACGAATAAAGCCAATAATTGTTCGATCTAACATCTTTCACTCATCATCTGTCATAGTTATGGGCTTTGGACTATCCCCTTGCAAAGGTCCATACAAATCTTTACAATACAAGAGATCTTCCATTCTTGATTTCCATATCATCCAATTGTTTCTGTTTAAACTAATCATGCGAGAAATATTACCGACCTCCATGTTCAAATATAAAATATTAAATGCCACCAAAACCCTGCTCTGATACCAATTGATGGAAATAAAACATGAATAAACTTTGTATACGAATAAATACTAGCAGACCGTCACACACAGCAGAATTAGATAGAAATCATATTCAGATGAACACCAAGATTTACATGAAAAACCCCTTCAACTCGAAGGGTAAAAACCACGGGATAAGTCAGAGAAAATTTACTATCAAAATAATGAATATACATATCTCAAGGCTTCTTGCCCAAGCCCAAGCAATAGCCGCAAGAGAATCACAGGGATACAAGGACTATAATACTAAGCACAATATATAAAACCTTCTCAAAAGATTATAGTAAGAATCTACTGGAAATTGATCTAACCTGAGATATGAATGATTGAGAATAGTCTTTTTCTGTCATTGTCTTCTTTCCTTTCCTGGATCTCTTATTTTCTGGCCTCTACTGTCAATCTTAAATATACTTTCTCTCTCCCATGTTTTCAGTCGTCGCTGCCCTCTTAATCTCAACCCTGACCACCTAATCTAGGTTTTAGGTTAATATAAGTGAGGTTCTGGGCTGTGGACTTTACTAAAACCCATTATGGACTGAATCTAGGCCATCTGCCCAACAAGTTAGACCTACATTTCTTTCTTTAACACACATGTTAGATTAAATACTCATCAATCGATTTCATCATCAATATCTTAGATTCAACAAGTTTCATGCCCAATATATGGTCTCTGGGATATTAGATGGATAAGGGATTATAGATATATGATAATGGAGGATAGACATGTCTAATGGATAAGATCCCCTGTACCGTTTAGGGTCTTTAGCGTAGTGGCCTAGTACTTTTATAGTTAATAAGTTGAGTGAATTGTTATGAGATAACAATTCATTGAGTTAGAAAGAGTTCTAACAGGAAGGACTCACGACCGGTTAGGTGTTGGGTCTAGAGCGTCACACATATATGATGGATTTTTCAGCAAGTAGTGGATTAAATATAAGTTATCCAATTAGCCTTTGTTCTTATTGGATGAGACCAAACATTGATAGGCTCCATGCATGAGGCTCAATTAGAGACCAATTGAGATTATTAGATAGAGATTCAATAATCTAAGATTAGTCGATAGTTGGATGAAGATCTAATACCCATTAAGACATGATCCATTAGGGTTTTTGGTGGCTCTCTATAAATATGAGGCAAGGGTGGCACATTAGTAATATGTTGCACATTTGGCCGCCTCCTCCTATTCTCCTCCCTCTCTCATCTTCTCAGTCGACCAGCCCTTCCCTACTGCGAGTGGGTAATAAAGAATATATTAAATCTTCTTCCATAACTGTTATAAGAAGGTACGCAAGAGTTATGAGTTTTGGGCTACGATTAAAGGAGCATCATTGCAACGATCCATCATGTGAATATCGCTAGAGAGGAGTATGTTTGACCTTCTTCATCCTATCTATCTGGATATGAATTTTCATAGATATACGACCTCCTTTGGTAATCAATCTCTTACATATCACCGTTTTCATTTTTGTGGGTTTTTACACACCAATCTTTGTACAGTGATTTGATACACATGGAAAACCTATTTTGTTTTTGTTTCTTCTATTGTGTACATGATGCTCTGATGGTTTTCCAATATTACATTCATCATATGTGGAGCATTGTCTAACATAAATAAACCATTATACAATGTTCCTCTAGTGATAATCTTATCATTCAAAATTAATGAATAATTATTATTCTAAAAATAATAATTTATATCTACTAATAATTAAAAAAATAAAAATAATATTTTTGATAATAGAAGGAACAAAATAACATGTATCTAATTCAATAGTAGCTCTACCAGATAGATGTAGGATGACCTCACTAACAGCTACTATGGCAACTCTTGCTCTATTGCATATCTCGCCTCTCGCCAAACTCCTAGGCCTTGCCATAACCTGCAATGAATTACTGATGTGATAAATACTATCATTATCTAATACTTATGTATTATCATAAAAATATGATTAATGGAGACTGATCATGAATATACCTGAAGCTTCTTTAAGCTTCTATTTTACCTTCTATATTAGATACTCTTTATAATTCCTTTTTTAATGTCTGTCTTTATCGTAGTGGAAGCACTGACCTTTTTCCTTTGTTGGATCTTTCTTGGCATCCTTTGCCTTACCTGGTTTATCATTGCCCTTCTTAAGGGATTTGTCAGCCTTCCTTTTTTTGTATCACCAATGTAGAGAACTGACTTCTCTTTCTTGATGGTGCTCTCAGCCTCCCTTAACATATTGAGGAGCTCAGGGAGAGTTACCTCAAGCCTATTCATGTTAAAATTTATGATGAATTGTGAAAAGGAGTCTAGGAGCGACTTAAGTATGAGGTCCACACATTGGTTACTCTCTGTGATCATTCCTAGACTTATAAGTTTCTCAATCTATTCAATCATCCTTAGGATATGGTTCTGAACCATGTCCCTTCTGTCACCCTAACATGGAAGAGACTCATGGATATCTCATATCTCTGAATTCTTTCTTGTTCCTCAAATAGCTAATGAAGATGAAGGATGATATAATTAACATCCATACTTTCGTGCAATCTCTATAGCTCAGGAGTTATAGAGGCCAACATATAACACTTAATAAGAGTGGAGTTGTCTATATACTTCACATAGCGAGTGATCTCATCCTCACTTGCCCCTTCCTCTGGCGTGGGCAATATCGTGTCATGGACATATGCTTTCTCCGCAGTAAAAATGATTCTTAAGTTATGGAGCCAATCCATGTAGTTTTGACTAATGAGGCGGTTGGCATCAATTATGCCACATAATGGATTTACAAATGACATGTTTTTGACAAACAAAATATGTAACATAAATAACTAACATACATATTTTACAGAAAAATAAACAATCAAGATATGAACTTCTATTTTTCTAGGGATTATGTAACACTCTTCGGCACGTGAAACGAAAATCTTTAACAGATTTCTAATGGTGATCGGGATATAATCGACGTCTTAGTGTAACATCGAGGGACTTAACCAATCACACTAAGCCCAAAAAGGTAGACAACGCTCGAGGGACTCAACCAACCTGTTTGATTAAGTCATCACCATCATTATAATATGAGTATAATTCAATGATATGTTATTGAGGGACTTGACCAAGCATACCATGTCCTTGAGTCATCGATGACATCTTTATATTGTAGGCAAGATCTTGAATCCCAATATAGGTAAGCCTCGAGAGACTTGACCAACTCAACCTATGTCGGGATTCAATTCTTCTTGTGACGATGGAAGGGCATGTGGGTCAATCTAATTACCTCACGTTTATCGACTTAATATTATCGAAGAAGGTTATTTTGATTTAGTCTCCTAATATGGCGTGTCATATATATATATATATATATTTAGCATATATCTATATCGTATGCAAATATATATGTATTTATTAGGTCACAAACATCCACGTAACATATATAAGTAACAAGACCATATGACATGAACCACACCCTAATGTGATCAGGCCCGAGCCAATGGGCCCAATCACTCACAAAATGGATCTATGTGTGTAACGGTGTATCTTCATGCCCTGTGATCATCAGTTGGTCCTTCCGGCATCTCGGCACATCTTCAAGCGTCGGGATCGTTCAAATCGACCTCGTAGATTCTATTGCCATCTCCATATTTTATCGCACCTTCTTATACAATTACAATATAATCATAAGCATGTATGCCCAATAAATAAAAAAGAGAGGCTCGTAAACCCTAATAATAATAATAATCACATACACACATATTATGTCACATGGTCCATGATCATCCATTCACATTATACGCCACATGTACATATCATTATATAGGACTACTAGATAATTATAATTAATTAAACTATTTAATTAATTATGTATAATGTTTAGGGAAACCTACCATAGGGTGCCCCTTATGGTAGCATGTCCCTTATGCTGCTAGGATACCCTAGGCACTAGAGATACCCCTGCGATAGGTGTCCTTGGCTATCGGGCAACCTTGAGCAACTAAGAAACCCCGACACAAGCTACCATGGGTGGCCAAGAAACCCTGGCAGCCATGCTACCCCCTACAGTTAGGAATCCTTGGCCGTAGGGTCACCACCTATGGCTAGGAAACCTAGCCAATAGGGGTTCCCTATGCGGTTAGGACTCTTGGCCACATAGTGGATCATAGCCTTGGTCGAGAGCACAACTTGATGCTCTTGGCTTGGCCAGCATTACTACTTACAAACGTCCTATAGGCCAATCACGTGAGTGATGACACATGTGACACGCTATATAGTTCTTTTACTTATTATCATTGATATTTTCTCACTTCATATTATTTGTTATATATATTGTGTTGTCCTTGGATTTGTGCAATGAGAATTGGATCATAATGAGATCATGATAATAAGACAAAGTCACCTTTAAACAAAGATCTCAAATAATTATGGTTATAGGTTACTCGAGATAGATATCGAGATAACTGGACAAGCAGTATGCTATATACCTATCCATATTATGGAAGTAGCTGATCTTATAGCTGCTTATGTGAGGACACTAAGGATTAGTGCATGTGTTCATTTAAAAATGAGTCTACTAATTGGTTCGCTTATGGACTGCTAGATAGTTAATATACCTGACATCAGATAGCGATTCTGTAGTTCCAATTGTGTGTTTAATCCTTAGACTTAAGATACCAAGGATGTCTTATTTGAGTACTTCATTCTTTAATGTTGGACCAACATATTTGAAAGTTTCAGATTTGGTATAGCTGGTTATCAGGATTGGTAGTCAACCTTATGAAGGCAATTGAGTGCCAATAGAAGATCGTTTACTCTCGGTATCACAAGAGAAATATCTCATGTGTTCTTGCTTAAGCAAATCCCGAGCCAGGGTCATTCAGATTGAGAGAGAACGAGTTTTCCGAGAGAATCTGATTAGAGCAAGACTCAAATAGATTCCATATGAGGCCCGATAGTAACATGTCTGATATACGATCTTTGAGCTATTAGATGGATGTGGGACTATACATACATGGTAACCGAGGATAGACATGTCTAATAGATTAGATCTCGTATACCGTATATGGACTATGGTGTAGTAACCTAGTATGTCCATAGTCGATGAGTTAGTGAATTATTATATAATAATAATTCAATGAGTTAGAAAAAGTTCTAAGTTAGAAGGAGTTATGATAGGTGCATCTCACGGCCAGTTCAGTACTGGTTGTAGAGTCACACACATATGGTAGATGTTACAACGAGAAGATGTTCAGATATGAAATATTCATAGAGCTCCTAGTTTATTAGATATTCAATAAGCCCCCTTATTATTGAATCATATGAATAAGATCCAATAAGAGCTAATAAGAGATTATAGGATAAAGATCCACTAATCTAAGATGCTTGAGTAACTGGATAAAGATCCAATATCCAATAAGACAGAATCCATTAAGGGTAACTTGACAGAGACCTCTATAAATAGGAGGGGACTAAAGGGGTCATAGGCTAGACCTAATTTTAGTGCCACCTCTTATTTTCTTCCCTCCCTCTCCTCCTCAATTGATAGTCCTCTTGATGGTGCAAAAGGATAGTAAGAAGGGGTTGGCCCTTCTTGATCATTGTTGTAAGGTGGTGTGCGAGGACTGCTAGGATTCACGTTACAAAGGGAGGAGCATCGTTGCATTGATCTATCGTATGGATTGCTAGAGAGGAGGACATCTAACCTCCTTTATCCTCTCCTACAGATATGATTTTTTTTAGGGACATACGATCTCCCTAGGGAAAACATCTAACACATGATATGTAGTTTTTCGATTTTACATTATTTTTATGCGCACCAATCATTACATGACGATTTGATAAACTAGTTTTGTTTCATGTTTTCCATTATGCATGTGATACTCTATTGAGGTTTCTCAACGCATTGTGTAATAGAGAGATAGGTACAAGCCGTATTAGATGTGTGCCCACCTCGATCGGTAAGAGAGGTTCAGTAGTTAACAGGTTGGCTAATAACATTTAGTTGATTCTTTTAAGTATTGAAGGATCCAAAGGGTTTTGAATGGATAAATTTGAGAAGTTGAAGGATCACATCATCAAGTTGCCGCAGCTCACTTCCTCTACTTGAAGTGAAATTCTAATTCTCTATCTCGCTACCACTGACCTAACTATCAACTTGATGTTGGTATGGGATAACTAGGAGTTCAAAGGTACATTTACTATGTTAGTCACATTCTAAGCAGACCCAAATAGTGGTACCCCTTTATTGAGAGGCTCGTATTTGTGCGTCTTAACAACAAGTAAGTTTTACCTTTATTTTCAAGCATATGTTGTACAAGTGATCGGTACCAATCCTTTAGGTAGGTTCTCTCTAGGTTTTCGAGTTGGTTACTGAGATGGTCAATAGAATTGGAGGAGTTCGACATCTGATATATCTCAAGGCTTACTATAAAGGCCCAAGCATTGGTAGACTTTATCTCAGAACTAGCTCCTTCGTTTGAGGTTGACCAACACATTCCACCTGGTTAGATATTGTTCGTAGACAGTTCCACCACCGCAAATGGAGGCAATGGTAGACTCATCTTAAAAGGCTTGAACAAATAAATGTACAAACAAACTCTCCAATTCGAATTAAAAACCTCCAACAATGATGCTAAGTACAAGATGCTTCTCTCAGGGTTTTGACTCGCCCAAAAGCTTCAAATTGAAGACCTAATAGTGTTTAGTGATTCACAGCTAGTTGTAAATTAAGTAAAGAGAAACTATGAGGCTCAAGATGCAACCTGGCAAAGTACCTCACTGAGGTGTAGAAGTTAACCTATAGCTTCTTATGATTTAGCATATTTTAGGTTTCCCATGAAGAGAATGCTTAGGCTGATGCACTTGCTAAATTTGCATCAGCTTGAGTCACGAAGGATGGCCAACTACTGATTGAGATGTTACAAGTCTAAACCATAGACATGCACAATGTGGCTATAGTTGAGGAAGAGTTGAGTTAAATGGATGAGATCCTATACTACCAAAAGATGGTATACTTTCGACGAACTTGTATTAGCTTAGGGAGTCAAGCATCATTAAGCATAGTATTAGCTAATTAATGATTACTTATATCATGTCTTTTAGTTGATGTGCACTAGGGTATCTGTGGGGAACATAATGTTAGACAAAAGGCGAGGGTCTTTCTAGCCGATGCTACATAAGTATGAGATATAACTAATGCTAAAAAATATGATAGGTGCTAAAGGTTCATGTGGATACAACGTTAGTTGATAGTCCCTTTAAGTTTGATTGATTATAGATGGCCCTTAGCATAGTAGGATATAGACATCCTTAGACATTTCCACTGGCCTCATGTTAGAGAAGGATTCTTATCATTGGAGTTAACTATGTTATAAAGTAGGTGGAGGTTGAGCCACTAGCGTCCACCACTAAGAAGTAGGCCGAGGGATTTATATGGAAGAACATTATCACCAACTTTGAAATCTTGATAGTCGTAATCATTGATAATAGAGCTCAATTCAATAGGGTGAAGTTCAAGAATTTTTGTCAATCCTATGGAGTTCAATTAAACTTCAGCTTGATAGTTCATCCTTAAACCAACGATCTCACTGATGTTGCAAATCGAGTCATTCTCGAAGGGTTAAAGAAGTAAGTCATTGAAGTAAAAGGCACATGGGTGGATGAACTACCAAGTTAGGAGAGTTATCATTCAACTTAGCTTTCGGTATTAAAGCTGCCCTACCACATGATAAGAAAGCCTTTGAATGACTTCGGGTCGAACTCGAGCTAATTAGCAAGGTCATAGTAAGGGCACACCTAAGAGTGTTAAGAGACAACAAAGCGATGACAAATCTTTACAACGAAGGTGTTCGTCCTCAGGAGTCTTCAAAAAGCTGAAGTTAATGATCTAAGTGGATCTCGGGGCAAGTTAGCACCAAACTAGGAAGGGCCCTATTAAGTTGTTGAGGTCATCCGAGATGTAACTTATGCTTCGAAATAACATAGGGGGTGCTACTACCAAGGACTTGACACGTTACAAACTTAATTTTTTTTTGCCCTTGAGGTATCCCTTAGGGTCGGGTCAAGGTGATTATCCCCTGATTATTAAGTCTATCTCTTCTATATCATTAGTGTAGTTGTAAAAAAAGA
The DNA here is from genome assembly GCA_029747655.1 of Ensete ventricosum. Lineage (NCBI taxonomy): Eukaryota > Viridiplantae > Streptophyta > Magnoliopsida > Zingiberales > Musaceae > Ensete > Ensete ventricosum. The sequence goes on from JAQQAF010000005.1 coordinate 10,686,305, forward strand.
GAGAGAATATTTTCAAGGTATAGATGTTGCAAGCTAAGGAAAGAGTTTCATTACTTTAAAAAGACTATATCAACTCGGTCGGACCTTTACATCCAAAATGAGACCTTGCCCTCTAGAAGTAGAAGACTGATCGGATAAACATGTCCGATGATGTGACAAAGTAAAGATACAAAGATTAAGTCAGGTAAATAGACTCAACGACTTAGTGGAGGCAAGCATAAAATGACTAGACGAGAAACTAAGCATTAGACGAGGTGGTGAGTCAGGGTCATTATTAAAAGAGACTTTGGTAGCTGTCGAAACATTATGGTCTTCAGGGTACTTCATGAATGAGTTATCCTTAATGTAAACCTTGGGATACCTTAAAACTAGCTAAGGCGATTCAATATCTGTATTGATATAAGGTGACCCTTGACCTCTTCAAACCTTTACTAAACCTGATGGAGGCTTTGTAGTCGATGGTTGCCTCCTCCCGATATCTTACTATCATGATCCTCTTAAATTCTAGTGTCTATTTGGAGCCCCTAACTCATTGCTCAGACTCTCAATTTGCTTATTCAAGGTGGCCAACTACTTCATCACACTCATGACCTATTCATTAGTTGTGAACTTGCTTAATAAGCTCAGAGTTTTAGATCCTCAATGAGTCAAACTCTTGAGTAAGTCATAGCAGCTCGTCTTCCATGCTACTGTTGTTGCTCGACACTATCTTCAATTATGTGGCCTGAGCAACAAGACATGCTTGATCTCGTCCAATTACATCACTAGGTCAACTCCCCAAGCCTCTACCTCAGTGACAAATGTTGGGCATTCCCTCTCCCTTTTCTGCCCCTCCACCTCCTCTTAGATATTATCGATCATAATGGACTTCTAATTAATCACAGAATCGGTGTCCCATATGCGGTCGACAAAGGCAGTGATGTAATGATGACACTACAAGTTAAAAATAAAGGAATTAGCAAGGATACAATAGCAAGATACTAAGGGATTAGTCATGGCTTGGCTTACCAACACTTCATTATGATATCTTGTATTGAGCAAAACCTTCGAGGGAAATGATAAATCTAATTTGTTGTCCTGAAGCACAAGAACCCTCGATAGTATTGTGTGGCGGCTCCAACATTGCTCCATATTCCTTGTCCTTGTAGGCCCTCCCATATTGGCTAGTGGCACATCTAGATTGAGTCCGTAGCTCAGCTATTTTTAGTGCTGCCTTGCATAAGTCAAATACTGATGTTTGTCTCCCTCATCTGCTTTCCAAGGAGGACCTTAAGCTTCAAGGCCCCTCTAAACATGTTGGCACCATAGGGGCAAGAAGACTTTTGTAGTTGGGGAAGTGTTAAGTCACTTGTACGCTTCACGAAGTGGTATAAAGAAATAATAGCTTTGCCAAGATATAAGTAGATCTCACCCAAATGTGCCTCAACATTTATATGGTACAAAATGTACTAGATTTAGCCTATCCATGGGGTTGAAACAACTTGCAATGAGACTTAGGGGCAAGAGGACTTTTGTAGTTGGGGAAGTGTTAAGTCAATTGTCCACTTCAAGAAGTGGTATAAAGAAATAATAGCTTTGCTAAGATATAAGTAGATCTCACCCAAATGTGCCTCAACATTTATATGGTACAAAATGTTCTAGATTTGGCCTATCCATGGGGTTGAAACAACTTGCGATGAGACTTTATATTGAATATCGCAACTAGAAGTTGGCCCTATGTGAAACTACCCAATTGAAAGCCTTCAAATACACTTCATTCGTTTCCTTTTCAAAAATCTGCATTGCCTTGGGTTCCTCGACCTGTCGATGGTGGCACACCTTCACAACCTTTTTCTTCCTTGGCTAACTAGTGGTTCCTCGACTAGGTCGAGGCCAACGCCTTGGGTCACCCAATGTATCGGCTCATGAATAGCTAGGGGAGGAGCCGAAGGAGCTATTGTTGGTTCCTACTCTCAAGTTGTTAGCATGCAAATGGGTGGGGGAGGAGTTGAAGAAGCCGCTATGCTCGAAGAGGAACCAACTCTCATTCTCCTTAAGGCTCAAAGATCCATATCTACAAGAGATCAAAGTCATAAGATTGCATAGGTTAATTTTTTAAAATGCAAATAGAAGTGAGAAAGGGAGGAGCTAGGCTAAGACCCATGTCAATCAACTAATCTTCATCGACCTTCCTGATAGTCTAAAAAAAAGAGAGAGTATATCTCTCAACCAAAGTACTTGATTGGTCTCCTTGATCGATAGAAAGGGAAGTATATTATCTCTAGAGTGTGCGGACTAGGTGTGATTGAAGCCTCAATCCCAACTTTTATCTTATGAAGAAGTGATTCTTTCAACCCTTATTGTTGGAGTGGACACCACTAACTTTAAAGCCATCTCAAGCAACTAGGTTTTAAGCACTTTTTATCTTACATAATCAAAAGTAGGTAGCAAAAACTTTATGAGTTGGAGTAATATAAGTATGGTAGCACTTCCTAATGGACACTTCCAAATAGTATCTTGAGTTGAACATCATCTGTGAGGGTAATATCCTCCACCATTAGAGTCAAGACACAATCATTGAATGAAGAGTAAAACAAAGCCCTACCTTTTGGAGCATCAAAAGACAAATAAAGAAATCTAAATATTGCATCATATGGACGATTATTGCATCGAGGGATTTGCAACTCGAACTCGGTTGGGACGGAGTACCTTATATCTGCAAGTGGGTCCAAGAATTGTGTGCTCATCACTGAGTTTCTATCATATATGCTTTTCATGGACTCCGAATTCCTAAAAAGAATTCTCGGGTTCACTAGGACTGACTCTCCCAATGAATGAGAGGTCAATAACTTCTTCTACCCTTGTGTTATTTAAGGACGAAGCACCAACCTCCTCAGCTATTTAGTAGCCATGAGATCAAAATGAGATATGCAAGAAATAGAAGACATATCGACTTATATAAGCTAAAGAAGTTTTTTGGGATCAAGTTGTTAGAAGGTTGAGGTACTAGAGAGTCGATGCATTTGGAGGACAAGATACTCAGGAGCCAACCCACCTTCAAGAAGAGGAAAAGGTCCAACTCATCTTGAAAAGAGCTGAAGCTAAGAAGAAGAAGCTCCTAAGGAAGACTATGAAGACTCAAATAAGAGAATGAGTCTCGCCCCTCATGGCTAGAGGGATTTATAGGGAGAGGATAAATCAATCTCTCTCCTCCTATATTGAAGATAAGTATCCTTTTGGGTCAAATCCAAAGTGATGATAATTGATGAATGACTACCTTGGGAAGCATGAAAGTATCTATATGAGAAGATTACCTAAGAAAGCACAAAAGTGACCAATTGCAAAAATTATCTCAGAAGAAACCCATCATGGTGGGAGGCATAAGGTAAAATATGCTTGAGGCATGTGAGTCGATAAAATCTGACCTGTATTAGAAGAAAATTATCATGACAGGAGACATAAAGTAATATGTGTCTGAGATTTGTAAGTCGACAAAACTCAACCTGAGTAGGAAGAAACTCAGCATGGTAGGAGACACAAGGAAAAATATGCTTGATATATGACTCGATAAAACCTGACCTGCATAAGAAGAAACATGTCATAATGGAAGGCACAAGACTAAATGTGTCTGATGTGCATGAATCAGAAAAACTTATCCTAATTGAAGAGAGCCCTCATAAGCATAGGTCAAAGTAGGTCAAGAAAGATTAACCCACCTAAAATAAAACTTGTTCGAGACATAGAGGTTAAGAAACCTTACTCCCTCAAGGCTAGCCTAAAGTGGAGGGGGTAGGCGCTGACCCCCTTTCTGCCCGAGATGGGTGGGTCAGACGCTGGCCCCCTTTTCATTGATGGGTCGGGTCTCGATCTACTTTGTCAACCATAGAGGAGGGGTCAGGCACCAACCCCTTGTCGACCATGGAGGAGGTCAGGCACCAACCCCCCTTTCCACCCAAGGCGGATGGGTCAAGCACCAACCTCCTTCACCGACCATGGTGGAGGGGTCAAGCACGAGCCCTCTCTCCACCCGAGGTGGACTAGTTGACACACATCAATCGCCTTGCTTCTCGAGGCTAGGAGGATGAGTTCCCAGTCCCTTTTTGGGTGTCCCCAAGGTATGTTGGTTGGGAACCCTTGCTCCCTCTTAAAGAAGTGATTAAAAGTGTATAAGACTAATGTATTGAATGGACTAGATGTTATGCTTTCAGACCCTTGCCAAATAGCCCTCGAAGCATACTTTTGAGGGGGCACAAATGAGAATGAAGATATTATTGACCAACCACCAAAAGTTGTGTGTCTTTCATATGACATCCAAACTATCAAAAAGAGACAAAAGTTACCCCAATCTGCTCATGTGGACATTGATACAAGATAGGTAGTAATGGGCTATCTTTGCCCTTATCACCTACATAAAAAAGATATCAAATCAAGATCGTTAAAGGTGATTAAAAGCTATCTTCCAAAGAATATTTCATTAAATATATTATCCCCTTACTACTAGGCATAAAATCTCACTTTTAACATAGTCGAGTGGTTACTTTTTTACTATTGACGATTGCACTTATCTATCTTGGGTTACTAACTTAGGCATCGGAGGGACCAACTCAAGAAATCTCTTTCGATCTCGATCTTTATATATATAGCACCTCGGACAACTTACCCTGGAGCTCAACATTTTTACTTCAGAGGCACCTTAGAGAACTTTATGCACACAAGTTTAAACCATGTCAGATTGATCCAAATATCAATGACATCTTTTTGTAACAACTTTTTTGGTATTATTATTCATAGTTAGTAAGTGAATTGTTTAGACATAAATGATTGACATAGCAAAAAAAAAAGAGCCAAAAAAGAAATATCGAAATTGTATCTTTGGGCGCTTCTCCCTAAGATAGATAGCCTTCACCGTTGATTGTGTTCATGAGCTAACAGGCTAGGAGATCCTTTGGGGTTGGCAAAATGGTCTCATTTGGGCTCTCTCCGTTGTCCACAAGAAAAGTCATCTTTAGCCCCCATGTCGTGTGCATCTCCAGATGACAATGTAGGAACCAAATGCCTGCATCAAAACCACATTTTAGATTAGTAGAGATCTCTCTGTGCATCCAATCACTCACAACTTTACGAATGCCTTAATGTTGATTTACTTGGATTGTTTGCCCTACTAAATCTTATGGCAATCCACCTGTCAGAGGGGACGCCAATGATGTTCCTCTCCACTGGATCCACGAGATTGAACTTGGAGGGAGACGCTTTTGGGTCATAATTCCTAATCCCCCTCCCTATCACTAGAAGTTGAAGTCATACAAATGGATGGGGTGGTTCTTCAGTGATATCATCTCTATCTCTTGCAGAACAAGCTGCACTGTGGCATTGTAAGGAAGGTGATATAGCCTCGTCCCATTCATGGTCCGCACGTTTTGTGGGCCATTGCCGAAGTAGTTGTAAGCCACCATCGGGTTTGTCGGGAAGTCATCGATAAACACCCCGCTGATGCTGAAGTAGTACGCTTGGAGGAGCACCATGGTCAGCATCGCATAGGTTACGTTGTTGATGTCTGTCGTCACTTGGCTCCCATCGGCATAGGTGGAGCACGAGTTCACCCTGAGTCCTATGGTGAAGAGAAGAGAGTGATCCACGGTCAGTGGGACCTTCGCCGGATGCTGCTTTGAGTTGAGGTTGCGGAGGGAGCCAATGAAGCTAGACGCTACGAGGGTGGCATTCTATGGGGTTGGTCTAGTGGTGGAGATGGCAGAGGTGAAGATCGTGTTGGCGTAATGCAATGTGGCCATGGCGATTTTTGTTGAGAATTGATTCATAGAAGTTACTTAGGTAGTTAAAATTTTTATGAGTTATGGGGGTAGTGGCCGAGTTGTGGAGGTAGTGACCTATGATTTAGGAGTTAGTAGGGGTAGTGGCTATACTTGCTCAATCATGGGTAAAAAAGTAAGGTGATGTAGTTACTATTATGTCTTATAAATAGGACCATAGTTCACGAAGCAAGATGAGTAGAGTTTGTGTATTTGAAAAATATCTTATAAGTGTTCTGTTACCTCCTATTTAATACTATGTTAGTTTTATGATTGAAAGCGTTCTCGTTTAATTACATAGTAATATTATGTTTTTATCATTTATTTGCTCCTCATTTTCCAACATTTGTGGCATCAGAGCTATGTTTCAATCTGAACTGGGCATTATAGCTTTTAATGACAATTCTATATCTCAACCCCTTATTCCCATCTTCTCAAGCAAATGTTATAAATTTTGGAGTATCAAGATGAAGACTCTATTTAAGTCTCAAGATCTTTGGGACTTAATAGAGAATAGATATGTAGATCTAAATGAAGAAATCAAGCCGAGGGAGAATGGAAAGGACTTAAAGGCATTGTTCTTCATTCAATAAACTATACATGAGATAATCTTCTCAAGAATTGCAATAGCGATAATCTCAAAGTGAGCTTGGTTGATACTTCAAAATGAATTTCAAGGCTCATCGAGGGTGATTATGGTGTAACTTCAAATCCTTCATCATAAATTTAAAATTTTATTTATGAAAATCAATGAATCGGTGCAAGAATTTTCTTCTCGGGTGATTGAAATTGCTAGTCAAATGAAATCTTATGGTAAACATCTTCATGATCATATAATTATTACAAAAGTTTTGAGAAGTTTGACTCTGAAATTTGATCATGTTGTTGTCATGATTGAGGAGTCAAATGACTTATCTACTTTTTTATTTGATGAACTAATGGGTTCCTTGTAAGCACATAAAGAAAGGTTGAATATGTCACTTGAAAAAAATAAAGAAAAAAAATTTCAGGTTAAGGGGGAGTCTTTTACTTTAAAATAAGATAAAAATCAACAGGAATAGAACATGGCAGAGGAGGATTTCATAGTAGAGAAAATGGAAGAGGAAGAAAATATTTTGATGAGCATAATAAACAAAAGCAATCAAACTATGATTATAAAACTATAAGAGTAGAATTCAATATCACTATTGTAAAAAGTTTAGTCATATGAAGGTAGATTACTATAAAAGAGAAAAACAAGCAAGCTACGTGGAGGAAAATAAAGATAACAGTAAGTTATTTATGATTCATTAATAATTTAATGATATCTTAAATGATATTTGGTTCTTGGATAGTAGATGTTATAATCATATGTCAGACATAAGATCAATGTTTAGAGATATTGATGAAACTCACAAGTTGAAAGTTAGATTTAGAGATAACAAGCAAATCTAAGTCAAAGGAAAATGAACAATTAAGGTGAAAACAAATCAAGGGAAGGTAAAACACATTGATAATGTTTTCTTTATTCCTAGTTTATCATATAACTTGTTGAGTATTAGATAATTGATAGATGACAGATATTTAGTTATATTTGATGATGATTCATACATTATTAAAGATAAAAAATATGGTTTGATTATAGTATATGTTTGCATGACGCAAAACAAGATGTTTCTACTTGATGTTTCAAATATTGAAAAGCATGCTCTTATTGCAACTCAAAAGAATGAGTCTAATTTGTGACATTTAAGATATAGACATCTTAACGTTAAGAGTTTAAGGTTGCTAAATAAAAAAGAAATAATTTTTGGATTATCCAAAATTAATACACTTTATGTATATGAAGGATATATTTATGAGAAACAAAGTAGGAAATCATTTCATGTTGGAAAAGCATGAGAGCATCTAATTATCTTGAATTAATTCATGCTGATTTATGTGGATATATGAATGCAAAATCATTTGATGGAAGTTGATATTTTCTGTTATTTATTGATAATATTAGCTACATGAGTTAGGTATATCTTCTGAAATTATAATATGAAACATTTGATGATTTTCAAAAACTCAATGCACTTGTAAAAGACAAAGTGGTAGATGCATAAAGACACATCGGACAGATAAAGGTGGTGAATTTTTTATCTAATTAGTTTAAATTTTTTTATGAAGAAAATGATATTCGTTGGGAATTGATAGCACCATATACACCAGAGCAAAATGGTGTAATTGAACGTAAAGATCAAACTATCGTCGAAATGATAAGAAGTTTGCTTAAAAGAAAGCATATTCCAAATCAATTTTGGATAGAAGCAGTTGCAACATCAGTTTACTTATTGAATATTTTACTGACAAAGACTATTATAAATCGAACTCCTTTTAAGGCTTAGTATGGTATAAAGCTAAGTGTAAGTCATATAAGAATTTTTGGTTGTATTGCTTATGCTTTAGTAAATTCACGAAACCATAATAAGCTTGATGAAAAATATAAAAAATATATTTTAATTGGCTATCCTATATAATTCAAAGCATATCGATTGTATAATCTTATTAGTGTTAAAGTTATTATTAATAGAAATGCTGTGTTTGATGAAAGGGTAAGTTGGAATTGAGAGATATTGAGGTGAAATACAAATTCATATTCCAGCAGAACTAGTCACTCCACAAAATCAAGTGACAAATCATGCTCCAGCAACTTCATCGTCAATCTCACCAAGTAGCAGTTTAAATTCATCAAATGATTCCTTAAGATGAAACCCCCTCCATAAAATTTCAGATCACTAGCGAAATTTATGATTCAATATTTCCTTTATTTATTTTAGATTTTATAAGTTATAATTCAACATTTGATTTTAGATTCTATAAGTTTTGAGGAAGTAGTTGAAAAAGAGGAATGCCGAAAGATAATGAAGGAGGAAATCAAGTCAATTGAGAAAAATAAAACCTAGGAGCTAATGGATCTACCGAAAGAAAAGAGAGCTATTAGATTAAAATGGGTGTTCAAAACAAAGTAGAATGCATATAGAAGTATTCAAAAGTATAAAGGTTGGCTTGTAGCAAAAGGGTATTCACAACAACATGGTATTGATTTTGATGATATTTTTTCTATAGTTGCTAGATTTGAAACTATGATAACTTTCTTGCCTTTAACTGCTCACTTGAGTTAGCCTATTTATCAATTTGATGTGAAGTCTATATTTTTTAAATGAAAATTGATAAGAATACATTTTTGTTAGTCAACCTAAAGGGCTTTTTAGTTAAAGAACATGAAGAAAAGATATATAAGGTAAATAAAATTCTTTATGAGCTTAAACAAGCTCTAAGGTACATCAAAATTAATTATTATTTTCATAAATAGATTTAAGAGGAGCGATAATGAACCTATCATTTATCTAAAAGAACGAAGGTGAACATAATATTCTGATTGTTTATCTTTATGTTGATGATATTATATTATATTATATTATATTATATATATATATATATATATATATATATATATATATATATATATATATATATATATATATATATATAGGTTCATCTAACTTTCTTGTAGCAGAATTTAAAAAATATATAATAAATAAATTTAAAATATCAAATCTAAGTTTACTATATTATTTTTTTAAAATTAAAGGTGAAGCAAAAATCAGATAAACTTTTTTATTTCATAAAATAAATACAGATTTGGTCAGATAATTACTGGTGCACGGTGACTATGGGCTTGGTGGAGCAGAGCCGCGTCACATTCTTCATGACCATCTGCACAGGCCCAAGGCAAGTCCTTGATCAACCCAAGCCTTCTTTTGATCTCGGCCAAATCGAGTCTATTTCGACTGAGCCGAACAAGATGTGTACTACATGTCACCCGTCTCAAAAACTTAAGTCGAACTTGTACTGCCGAGTCCGTCCTTCCGTGAAATCTGCGAGCAGGCACAGGGCAAACATCAAAGTCCAAACCCGGGCCTCCATGTCCCCTATTCTTCTTCTTCTTCTTCTTCTTCTCTCTCTCTCTCTCTCTCTCTCTCTCTCTCTCTCTCTCTTAGTAGTAGAACTTTGTTTGCATGTAGTGACAAGCCAACACGTCCTTATAAATGAATGTGAGCTGCAGCTGCCAAGTCGTTGTAAACATTAGGTAGAGAAACCTTGGAAAGCAAGGCTTTGGTAGTAGAACCGCAGCACATAGTATCTGCATCACCTGGATCCCACATAAAGTTCACATGTTCCGACATGCAGCATTAGTTCTGGGTGCTACCTTTGCATCTTTCATTCTGGAATGATCAAGGATATTGCATTTTAAAGATCGAATCCCAAAGTTTCTGTAGGTGTAGGAATTAAATTGTCTTCAGTGGACATGACCAATGAAATCTTGAAAAGGTTATCATCACTGTTCCCAAACCTTCAGGATGGAGAAGCAGTCAGCTTCTATTGACTTATCAGTGTGTCACATCATCAAGGAAAACATTATGCAGGTAGACTGGATCAGCCCAGGAATTTTTTAGGTGATGGGGTCTCAGAAACGGTAGAAAAAAGAGCAGTGAAGAACATGCATGATTGTTAGTTTTGAAGCTAAGCGAGCATGGGGATCAGTGGTTTGTCAACCATACATACCAAACATTAGACGCATCAGAAGTGTTCCTTCACCCCAGCGAAATATACAGGTGAAGACCAAAACTTTGAGGATACTCCCTAGCCTTCGGATGCCAGGCCAACACCGTCTCTTAGCTTTTCACAGTAAGATTGCGACAATTATCCTTGTATTAGGATATCTTCTCAAAGCAAAGAGAGAGTTCTAATCAACAGCTACAAAAATTCACTAATCAATCAGTCCACCGCTTGACCATCCAAAGGATCTCTCTCACCACCTTGTCAATGAACACTGCTCCCCAGTCCATTTGCAGAGGATGAAAATGCCAAGATCATTCAAGCTCGAAAAAACACACTCCGAAAGCTTGTGGATGCCAGGGTCTCCGCACCAGTAAAGCCTTCTTCTTAATAAATAATAGTACTCCCTTGCTTGGCTTGTAGAAGATATTAGAGCACCTGGAGAGTCTGGAACATGCCTTCACATAATCTGCCGAGATATTCAGACTGGTCATGGAAGAAAGTAGATTTTAGACAGATTGGGATAGCTAGATATATGCTTGTTCATGTTTAATTTGACAAAGGCATCTTCAGAAAGAGAAGAACCTAGATGACTGACAAAAGATAAGATACACTATGAAAATCAGTGAAGGATCAAATATTTAACAAACATATACCCTGTGCTAATGGCTTTGCTTGCTGCCATGATCTGCAATGCTCTTATTGATAATTATGAGTTGAATTGGTGTAAAGTTGCAGCATTTGACTGATAATGTGCGGGCTTGCTTTCTCGGATCATATGGGAGAACAACCTGCCATTGACGATTAATTTAATATCAGGAAAAGTCAAATATCTAGGAGTAGACAACAGCTCACCAAAAGTACAGTCTAATTCATTATTGCGGTGCGGCATGTTGTGTGCTCAGAGTTGAAGATGAAATGATGCATGTAGATAATCGATAGAAAAAATATCTTGTAGTTTGCTACATACAAGCTTAGTTGGTAGGGCGCAAGGCTCTTAACCTTGTGACTGTGGATTTGAGCCCCATGGTGGGCAGTTTAGTCAATGTTTAAAATGGCTTTATTGTTGGTGTTGAAAGTTGTGTAATTGAGTCACACACCCTGATGCTACTCATAGTTTTATTCCTATCCGGCTCACATAAATAAGGCACAAAAATTTTGGTTTCAACTAACAAGACATATATAGGTAGCATGACAATGCTAAAGAAAAATATTGTTGCAACTTGAGCCAAGGAAAAGCAGAGATGGTCACTAACTTAATGCATCAGAAACTGGTCTCCATATTAAGCTGCTAATAACAATGTTAGATTGGAGGTTAATCAATAATTGGCATACATACAAGGTGAAGCCAAATAGTAGACTGTAAACTTTGACCTACAAAAGGGAACATACCTTAGATAGAATAAGTCATAATAATAACTTGCAGTATCCAATAAGCTTTAGAAAATTCATGTACCAAGTCTTTATAACCAACATTAAGAAGGATAGCTACATCAGTAACATCAAAACCAAACACCCCACCCAAGATATATACAATGAAAATATAAAAGAGGAAGGATATAAATGTGAAATGGATGCAACATTGATGTCCAGAAAAAAAAAAGCCTTTTATGCATTAAATAAAGTATCAAAATATATTCATATTGTTAATATGGCCTCTAAGCATTATCACAACTTCCATCCATAACATTGAAGGAAAGGATTTTAACTGTGGGACTATAGGAATGTATTCTGAGCATTTAAGAACTTCTTCTGGGGTATCCTATGTAAATGCGACCTAATAGCAGAATAGCAACATAAACACAATAAAAAGTTAATGAAGAGATAGGATGCTGACCTTGAGGCAGAACTTCATAGTCATCAAGTTTGAGCAGGACCTTCTTTCATCACTGCCCTAACAAGTATACTCCATGTAATGGTGGTTGGGATTATACCATGGCTCAAGGCATCATCCAACAACTCAACTGCTTCCAATGTCCTATTATATGAACAAAGGCCTTTGAGAACTATGTTGTAAGAGATGATGTCTGGCTCCAATCCAGCTTCTAGCATCTCAATCCATACAGCCGATGCTTTTTCACAATCACCAGATTTATAAAGTCCATCCATGAGCATATTATGGGTGACTAAGGTTGGCATGCAGTTTCTTCGTTTCATCTCAGAATGAATACGTAAGGCTTCTTCCACTTTCCCAGCAGAACAAAGACCATGGATGACAATGTTGTGCATAATGACATCAGCTCCATCTCCCATATTGAAAACTCTGTTCCAAATGTCAAGAGCAGCATCAAGCTTCTTATCTTGACAAAGACCATTTATCAACGAGCTGTATGTGATCGTATCAGGTTTGAAGCCTTTCTCCATCATTTCCCTTGTAAACACAGAAGCTTCAAGGAACCTTTGTGCTTTACACAGACCACTGATAAGGGTGTTGTATGTCACAATAGTAGGAGAGCAACCACTGCTTTGCATCTGATTGAAAAACTGGATGGCTTCTGCAATCTTAGATACTCTGCAGAAGCCACTTATGAGGGCATTGTAAGTTTGCGAGTTTGGTCTGCAACCACATTTAGCCATTTGATCGTAAACACAAATAGCTTCATCAATTCTCCCGTCTTTACAGAGACCATCTAACAGAGATGTATATGCGAAGACATCCAAAATCTTATCTTCACCTTCTTCTGCCTTCTTCAGTTCTTGCAATGCCTTGTTAATGTACCCATTCTCACATAACCCATGTATCAAAACACCGTAGGTGATTGAATCTGGACGCAAAGCCTTATGCTGCTGCAACTGTTCCCAGAGTATCATAGCATCTTCTACCCTACCATTCTCAAAGAGGCCTCTAATCAGTATGTTGTAACTGACAATGTTACAGTGCCCTGCGCTTTGCATTGATTCCCACAGCTTCGAAGACTCCTCCAACCTCCCAGCTCTGCAGAAGCCATTAAGCAGAGAATTGCAGGTGACAGTGTCAAGAACAAGCCCATTCTTGATCATCTCTGTGTACACTCGTGATGCCCCAACCACACTCCCGGACTCGCATAATCCATGAATCAGAATTCCATAGGTGAAGGAATTAGGACGGTGGCCGTTTGCCACCATTCGACCCCACATCTCCATCACCTCATTGAACTTGCCGAGCTTGCATAGACCATTCAACATCACACTATAGGTCGCCACGTTCGGACTAACTGCCCTGTCGCTCTCCATTCGATGCCACATCTCCATAGCCCTGTCGAGTTCATTGTTCTTCAAGAACCCATCGATCAGAACATTGTAGCAGACAATGTCGGCAGCCACCTTCCTGTCGCACATTTCATCGAAGACCTCGAGTGCTTTGTCCAAATCACCTCTTTTGATCAGGCCACACATAAGGGTGCTGTAGGTGACGCGGTTGGGCTCAACACCGCCAGACCGGATCGTTTGGAGCAGCTCCAGCGCCCGGTCGACCTGTTCTCGAGCACAGAGGCCGCGAATGAGGATGTTGTAGGTCTGGAGGTTGGGGCGGACGCGAGCGCGGGCGGAGAAGAAGGCGAAGAAGGACTCGGCCTCATCCCAGCGGCGCGCGCGGACGAAGGCGTCGAGTAGGGCGTTGTGGGAGCGGACGCCGGGCGTGCAGCGGAAGATGTCAGGGAGGGAGCGGAAGGTGCGGAGGGCCTCGTCGGGCATGAGAGCGCGGGAGAATGCCTTGAGGGCGACGAGGGCCGGCGCCTCAGAGAAGCGGGGGCCGCGGGGGTGATGGCGGAGGAAGCAGAGGAGGCGGGGGAGGTGGGAGGGAGCGGAGGCGGAGACAGCGCGGAGGAGGCGGAAGAGAAGGGAAGGGGAGGGGCAAGAGAAGGGATGGTGGGCGGCGAGGGAGTCAAGGTGGGCAAGGGCGGCGACGGGGTCCTTGTGCGCTTTGAGCTCGATGAGTTCGACGAGATGGCGGACGCGGGGAGCGCAGGCAGGAGGTTCGTCGGCCGCCGTCATCGGGACCGCCCCGCCGCCGGTCTCGTCACCGAAGACTCGAATCCGTGCGCACAACACTGCGTTCCATTTTGAATCAGAAAAACGAAACTGACATGCACGAATCTCAACAGCGGCCTTTAAGATCGTAGGCGAGTCTTGGTACACAGGATCCGGAATCATGTAGGAGGCGTCGAGATTCCCGAGCCTACTTGATGGACGGTCAGATGTATGCGGTAGGACTGGTTAATCTTTAGTTCGATACGATTTCGTGTAGGGGGTCGTGCCCCCACCGCTCTCGAGGACAATTCGGTAAATTCAACCAACATCCTTATTTTAAGGCCAAAGCCACAGGGATAACATGGTAAAATCGTCTGCCACGACGCCCAATGGGCAAAAGAAGGCCAGAAACATTGCGCACATTTTAACACGGAACCAACGGGTATGGACTGGAATATGGCAACCAAGAATTAGGTGTTATTGTCCTTTCAATCACACTAAAGAAAACCCATGGATTACCGTCCTTTGTATTGTTTGGATTCCACCAACACAGCAGCATCTAAAAGGTTCCGACGACGACCGCCCGAATTCTTGCCCTCGTAGCATTTCTTTATTAGCGCCTCCTAATCGCTCATGTGCCATACATACATAATACCAGCTCATAAGGTTCGAAGGGTCTCTTCGCTCCCCCAAATTCCTCGGCCGCTGTGTGCCTGCCCTGTGAGTCTTTCCTCTCCTTGGCCATATTTGTATTGTTGCTGTTAATAATACTTCGTTTCCCTTCTCTCTTCCCACTTCGACGCCCAAAAATTACATGCTTCTCTACGGTTTGACTGGTATTTTCTTCGCCCTTCTTTTTCGTTTCTTAGGTTACGGGAGACATGTCTCTCTGTAGAGCTTAGCTTGTCTAAATCAAACGATTACATGTAACCCTCATGCTGGATTTCCTTTAATTTCCATGCCCACCCAGGCTTTATTTATTATTCCTCCAAACAAAACCCTAATTGCTCGGGTAGCCTTTTTATGCGTGAGTTCGAGCGAGGCCTTATCCCGATTAATGTGGCTGTGGATGTCCCCAATTTGGTCATACGCTTTCCGATCGGTAAACACAGATGTCGTGTAACATTGATGTAGAGAGGTAAAGAATACATCCCTATTTATTAATTGCCAAAGGAATCATGAACAAAAGGCTGTGTGGAATATGGTTCGATGTCTTCTTCTGTAATCGATTGTGGATATAGTGTGGACTGCTGAGGCTGAAGCATACTCCTTATTTCTTGTCCTCAATTGGGGTGTCAGGTGTATGCTGAAATGAAAAAATAGGCGCCAACTTCTTCAGACTCGGGCGGTCTCTCCATAAATTGATCTCCCCCGACCTCGCGCTCTCTCCCTCCCTCGTTCCCTCCATCCATCCATCCATCTCTTCTTCCATCGGTAGCCCCGTGCGAGCGGAGGCGGGCGACGTGTAGTCCCGATGACCAGCTTATCGTTTTGCGACGACGGCGTCATCCTCGACCCTCTCCTAATCCCGACGGAGGACAAAGAAGAGAAGAAAGAAGGGCTTGGCGGCATCTTCTTTCGTCGCATCCCCGTCGCCTCGACCGCCCTCTCCACTACCCCGGAGTTCCACCAGTTCCTCCCCATTCCGTCTCCCGAGTCGCAATCGCTCCCCCGCTCGCACCTTCCCGAAGCTTCGGACCCGATTTCGTTCACCGCGGACGAGGGCGGCCTTTACGATGCCGACGTCGCTGTCAGGCAGACGGACGACAGGATGGCCGGTCGCGAGGGGGACGCGAGCCCTTCCGGGTCAAGAAAGACTACTAGATCGGAACTCGTCGGCGTGCTGGCGCTGCTGAGAGGCATGTCTATGGATCCTCGTAACCGGTCGATGGCGGCGGCAGAGGAAGAGTGGTTGGAGACGCAGGTATTGAGAGCTCGGGAGACTTTGTTTCAGACCTTGGATGATGCGACTAGGAGGAGCGAGTTTCCTCCTCCTCCCGAGGTAACCTTTTGCTGATGTTGCTCCTTTTCTGATTCCTGTTGTTTTAGTATGAACTGCTTGTAGACAAGTATCTATTTCTCTTAGTGTTCCTTGTAGAAAGCATGCTTTAGATTACTACATTTGCTGGGTAACCAATTTCGGACGCTTCTTTTCTTATCTTCCATTTTGATCCTCCGATATTTATGGTGTCATGTAATACGGCGGACATACACACCACAGAGGATCTACGAGTGATGGCTCTGTTAAGAAGATTTCATTTGTAGTCGTTTCATACACAAAACTGAGTAATGACCAGAAAAGTCCATGTTAGTACCAACTAGCAGATGACCCGTGTAGCCAACTGTTGAAACAGATCTTAATTGCTAATTGATATCCAGTGATATTCTCGTGGGAATTAAATAGCCAACTGTGGTTAAGTTACTATGTATTTCTAGTCATCCTATCATACTATTCTGTAGACCGTAGCTAAAAGAGAAGCACTTCAGATGGTAGTAGTCTTTCTTGGAAAACTGAGTGACATGTCAAGCATCAAAATTTTTTTTCTAGGTTTTATCTCATGAACACTTTATTTGATGGTATAAGTGAAGTCAGTGTAAGACATGGCTTGCATGGACTTGCAGCAATAAGGGCTAAGAAAGCATGTTTTTTACTGGATTTATGGTTATGGGTCATGTCATTACTCCCAAGTCCTGTAAAGCCTGGATTTGTTTATGACAAATTTTCCCTTTGAACTTTTGACACTTTAGCATCAAATTCTTATACTAGGGTTATTCTTTGTCGTTGTCATCAGCATTTTTGTTATTATCTTTTGAATAGGTCAAGGTGCTTAGATGTTGTACTTCTTGTATGACCATTGTCCTAGTTCGACGTCAGTATGTTTGTTACTCCATATCTGTTAATTCTTTGCGGAACACTGTATCCATTAGTTCCTTATGCTAATTCGAGGACGAGTGCATCATGTCTGTGCTTTTGTACTTTTGTTTATTGTCAAGCAGGTGCTAATTTTGTTTGTAACTGCCAGTCAGTATGTTGGTCTTGTTGGGATCATTATCTTGTTTTCTCACTTGTTTAAAACTAAGATGTCCTTCTTGTGTTCTTACAAAGTTAATGCTTTGAGCATGATCTTTTTCTTAACATCTTTCTGTATAAGAATAAAGGTATACTTTTTTATTTTTTTGGAAACTAAAAGAGGAGGTCTCCCCCCACTCAAATTGATAACTAAAACCATGATTTGATATGGTTATTTACTAGGAATAATTAACCTTAAGATGGAATCCCTACATTTATGGACTTTGGAGCACCAGAAGAATGTCACCATTTCCTCAGAATGCTTCTTTAAGTACTAAGACCTATCTTGATCAGATTATTTTACAGGAATTAGTCCTCCATGTATAGTACAGGGAGCAATAAGCTCTGAAAGATATACTTTGCTGGAAGTTTTGTCTAATGTTTATAAAAGATTATCTTTGATGGAGAAATGGTATTGCACAAATGCAAGATGCATCTTCTATTATTTTTATAAAAATAAATAAAAGAAATTTTCATTACATCAAATGGCATATATGATGCTCATATGTGTATCATTACATCAAATTTTCATCACATCAAATGGCATATATGATACTCACATTACATCAAATTAAAAGAATCTGAGACTTATCACTTGTGCAAATAATACACTAACCAATCCGGATGTATCTTCTATTGTTATTTAAATAAATCATAAAAATTCTCTTTTATCCCTTTTGTTTGTTTGCTTTTTATGATTATCCATCTTCGACGTTAAAAAGGAGATGAACCATATACACAAATATTCAATATATATGGAATGTGTAAAGTTGTTAAACTAAGACCATTTACAAATTGTTGTATGATCTAATTTCTTGGCTGGTAAGTGGACTTCCCAAAGTTCATTTAGAACAATATCCGAAGTAATCTGGACATTGCAACCATGTTTTACGACTTGACTTGTGTATATGTCTACATCATGTCCGAAAAGGAAAAGAAATATATGGATAACATATCCTCATATTGTATGTGATATATATATCTGCATGTATATATATACACATATATATGTACATATGCATATATAATGTTTCCAGTTGTATGCCTATAAGGCACATGTAAGAGCCCGCATATCCATGCCTGACCTAGACCCAAGACCATGTGGTTGGATATGTCTAAGGTTAGCTTCATTTGTGGGTTCAAAATCCTGGTCGAAGAAAATGCACAGACCTGTACATGACCAACTTATATTTTACTTATTTTTTAATGTAATATACAATATATATTATATATTTATTTATGTGTTCATTGACTTTTATTAATCTTAGCAGAAATTATTATTAGGTTGTTTATTGATTTTATGATAATTTTCTTTTATTTCTTGTTTTTTGGCAAAATTATCATTGTTTAATTTCTTTTATTCTTTTGATTGTATATGCTACTACATCCTTTTACCTTATGACTTAGTTGATTCTTGAAATATAAGCCCTAAACTGACTTGAAATTGACCTGGATTCATTCACCCACTACAATGGGGAGGTTGACATCCAATTTTTACCTTTGCTTGGTCTGGGTGTGGGTCCAGAATAGGTGGTAACTGAACTTGACCTTGTCCAAGATTCACATGTAGTGAATAAGCATAAGATCGATTTGCTTTGCACAAGAGTCAGATTTATGCAAGCCTAAGTTCTAGACTTGGGCATGAACGAAACATTATTTCAAGGACCCTTGTTTGGCTGAGGTGCCTTGCAGTTCTCATTATCAAAGATTTCTCTGTCTACTGGAATTTTCTGATCCTGGTGAGCCGTCAGGTATCTTTCATGGCATGTTTCCATTTGCTTCTGTTTATTGTCTTCTGTAATATATGAATCCTTGGCTTGCTCGCTGCTTTCCTACTTTCGATGTTTTGTATTGTAATTCAATTTAATCCTCTTGAAGTCACATATTTATGAGAAACTAAAATCTGTCTTAATTGTCAATTCCTAGCTACGAATTTTACTTCAAAATATTCTGGTATTATAAAACAATAAAATATCATTTGCTTGTTCTTTGTTTCATCACAGTAGTAAATGTCTGTTGTTTTTGGAAAAAAATTCTCTGGTTACAGTTAATGAATTCTTGAGTTCTCAATGTTGAGTGTTTTTCTTGGTTGGTGCCGTCATCAACTGAATTGTTTCAAATTTCAGAGAAAGCTAAGAACTGGCAGAATTTCCACCGAAGGATCACAGAAGAAGAACAGTGGGAAGCTTGGTTCTGTTGAGGTGCCAACTCAGCCAAAACGGAGGTCTGAAAGGATCGCTCAGAATGCAAACCAAAGTATACGCCATCTTCGCACCCGCAGGCAACGCATTGGATTCGGGTCAAACTTCCAGGCAGATGTGCCTGATTGGACATCCCCACCCAGTGAAACAGATGTTTCTAATTATAAGGAGGATTTCAATACCTTGAAGTGGTTGGGTACTCGAGTTTGGCCAGCAGAAGGGGATGACAGGAAAATTTGTGATTTAGTTATTGGGAAAGGAAAGCAAAATTATTGTGCCTGTTCCTTTCCAGGATCTGTGGTCTGCATAAGGTCTCATGTGAGTGAAGCCCGACTTAAACTTAAGGATGATCTGGGTCAAGCTTTCTTTGCTTGGGGCTTTGATGGCATGGGTGAAGAAGTTTCACAGTTATGGACAAATGAGGAACAGATGAGCTTTGATGCACTTAAGAGACTAAAAAATGAATCAGGATATAACTGTTTCTGGGAAGCTGCCTCGAAGTACTTCATCTCCAGAAGTAGACGAGATCTTATAAATTATTACTTCAATGTATATCTTCTGCGACGAACAAGCAATCAAAGTAGATTGACACCTGAGCATATCAACACAGATGAAGAGGACAATGAACACAGTGAAGATGTCAAAAAGATGAAAAGAATAGTGATAAAGAAAAAGGCAAAACTGATGAGGAATCATGATCAAGATTCTTCATGTGTTAATAGGGTAAAGTCCTTTACCTTAGCAGCCTAAGATTTGTTCCTGCATTCAATTTGAAGGCTTATACATGTGTAGAGAGAGAGAGAGAGAGTAGCTCTTCTAGGGCTACTTGATGCTTAGCCAGTATTTAAGATCTTTTAAAACTCATACTGGATATTTAAAATTTTATTTCTACCCATTGAAGTTGATCTACATCCTCTAGTGTTTCTATGTATAAGGTACTATCATATTTGAAATTCACTATCCCATTCATCAGCTTGTTCAAAAATCAATGTACATGAACTATCATAATATTTCATATGGGATAATCAAATTAGCAGTTGAAACCTTGATTTTATGGTTTGATGATTAATTTTTGACATGATGAAATCTCATAATTCTATAATGTCCATGCACACTCTGATTGTATAAATTGAGCTTATAAGGTGTGATGACAACCCAACTGTGGAGTGTGATGTCCTCCTAAGGTTCTTTTTTTTACCATAGGTCTCAAAAGGTGAAAAAATCTTGATATAGCATTATCTGTTATAATATTTTTTTTCCTAGCATGGTAAAGGAGAGGAGCCCGAAGGCCATGAGTAAGTTTTGCAGGCTTTTCTAGAGAAACCCAAGTGCTTTGGCCCAGCTGAGAAGCTAAGATGATTGTCAATAACCTTCAAGTTTAAAGATTATAGATATTAAGTTGGCATCCATTTAGTAGTCTTTTGGAATTTTCTGGTATGCAGGTCAATTGAACATAAGTAACAACAAGAGAAGTGTCTAACACCACTTTCTGAGGTTTTTGAATTTTATTTGGTCATTCTATTAGCTGAGTTAATATATATTAAGTCTGTTTGGGCAAATTGCTCATGATGTTAAGACTTTTCAGTCTTTTGTGACATTACCTATTATGTGGTATGCAATCCTCGTTATATTTGATACTGTGGTACTAATGACTATAGGATGTGTGGTCATGCATCAGTATATCATCTTGGTTTTCGACCAAGAAGGTTATATCTCTATTCATTGAATTGATCATCAACTGTTGTCTTCTATAAAATTCTTATTTTTCCTTTTTAAGGGAAACCCTTCTGTAAAGTTCTGAGCCTCTTTCATGTGTTTTCCTTGTTGCAAGAAATCTTTCCGGAAAGATATTTCTCTGGTGGACTAATTAGAATCTAGCTTCTTCATGATCTATGAGTGCCTTTGATCTCTTAGACATGCAAGTAACACTAGTGAAATGTTAAAGACTAATGCTGTGAAATTTCTACTGACTGATAGATGGACTCTGGTGATTTTCTTTGTGAAATGTTAAAGACATGCAAGTAACACTAGTGAACCTTTTATGTATTTTCTTGCATTCTCCTCCAGGTATACACAAGCTTAATATATAGTATGATTGAAGTGTAATGGTGATTGAAGCGTACTGGTTATCGCAATCTTTATTATTCTTCTTCTAAGGTCATATTGCTTGCTATGTTAGCAAAGAGCAAGCTGAGATGATGATTCTAATGACTGACTGTTTTGGCCAAGAAAAATGCTAAATAAGAAAAAAAAAAGTTTTGAAATTTTGTAGTCCACTTTCAGCCTTATTTTGAATTGAATTGGATTCTTATAACTTCTAATCAGGCTTGAAACAAATTTGAGTAACAAATAAGTATATGCGTCGGATTTGGATTCTGAGTTTTAAGTTATTGAATGGTTAGTCAAATTTAGATTCAAATAGGATGGAATTTATAGATATTTATCCAGTGTTATTCGAATGGTAAATGATAACAATAGTTGTCGAGTCATTTGCTGTATCTTAGTTGACCTATTTGAATCATGAACGCATTTTAATTAGGTTTGGTATGAGATTAATAGGAAAATAAGTATTGGAGTTCATGTATTTAGCTCGTTGGAATGGGATGAAATTAAATTAATGGGTAATAACGTCATTGTCATTCGAGGTGTCAAAGTTGATGGTAATTCATTGTTTGGACTCTTCCGCTTCAATTCTTTTGACCAAATTAAAAACAATCCCTCATATTTTTCAAAATACTTTTTTATTATAAAAATGATAGGATTATTTACTCAATAAAATTTCTCCTTTTTTTTTTTTTCTGTTTTACTACAAATATTGTTTGTTTATCTATTTTGCCACAGGTTTTTCTTTCTCAAATCCCCTCGAAGGTGATTGGTCCAATTATACAACTCTTTGGTTTGGTTCGAGAGATAAAAACAGATGGAGCGAAATTGAGAGAGTGAGAAATGAACCCATAATGTTTTAGAGATAATATCAAATATTGAATTATGCAGTACCAAGAAACAATGTTACGCTCGACATGCCTGATTTGCTTCATATATATAATAATCTTAATCATTCACCAAATGCTATATATCTTTTATATGAAAATCTCATGAATGTCATGTTCCTTGTTAACTTGTTTGTGATATTGAACAATTTTATCGGATAACGAGCATCTGCACAATAAAGAAAAATTGATATTATTCACTATTCTTCTAATCTAATTTTTTGGTTCAGTAACCAAAGTGTTGCAGCCTGTAATGTATGACTTATTTTTGTGTGATTCTGAACTAATCTTCTGTGGATAATAGTATATGGAATATCTATAGCAGTAATACTTTTAATTAATGAAGCCCCCTGATTATTATTATTATTATTATTATTATTATTATTATTATTATTATTATTATTATTATTATTATTATTATTATTCCAAAAGTGAAGTTGATATCGCCTATGACCCTCTCTATTCCTCCTATCTTCTTTGAGTTTGTATATGCTGAACCTGAAAACTTGTGGACTTTATTCTATATATTAAAGCTTTCCAGCGCCCAAAAGGTTATATGGCTACCCGCTAATCTTATTATTTTATTTTATTTCCTTGATATCATCTCGTCTTCTAAACCTGTATCGTCGTATATACTTCCTGTGGCCTCATATCATCTACAGTTGCAGTGGAGTTCCATTTAATGATGGCAAGCTAGCTTGACGTATCCATACAATATCTCAGCCAAGAAGGAGAAGGGTTATTGAGGTACGATCCATAAGTTACAGGCTTATTTTATTTTGTTTTTTTGTTCCATAAACTTTATGCTAACTGTTCAGTTCCCATATTGTACTTATTTTCAAGTATTTGCACTTTTATGTGGCGGCAAGAAAGTAAAGTTCTCGCTGTCGAAACAGTCGGTTGCTCGGTCATTTGCAGAAGCAGCTTAGGTCGACGTTAGCAAGTAAGTATGACGTTTTTTTTTCTTTTTTTTTCAGTTGAAATCTTCATGATCCATGCAATTATGATTGTTTTTTTTTTGGCACAATGTGCCAAAAGAGTCGACGATGAGTCGGTTAACCTCTCCATATCGGTTGTTTCCTCAGGGTGGTCGCTCGTTAGGACAGTCATGTAATTAAAGGTGGTCTTACTCATGGTAGTTGTGTCTTCAAGTTAGCATCATTAAATTGGTAGCACCTTTAAGACAATTTTCAAAACAATCATGTTTTCAAATTGATCGTACCTTGAAGACCAACAATGTCTTTAAGAAGGCCGCATCATCAAATTCTATCTTTAAGATTGTCAAATCGTCTTTGTTGTTAAATTGATTGCGTCCATGAGACGGTCGTATTGTTAGTGCGATTGTACTCCTCAAAACTATCATACCGTAAACTATAATAAGAAGCTTTGGTCAGTAGTCATGATCACACAAATATGACCAGAGCCCGATCCACTTTGGTCGGGTCAGCCTACGCCTTATCAAACCAACCCATCACTGATTAAAAACCAGCCTCCCATGATCAGGTCAGCCCAAACCAGACTTAAGCTTAACCTGACAACTCGTATATATCATCTCAAAACATCAGCATAGCAAATCCTAACACTCTATATATCATCTCTTATATATATATATATATATATATATATATATATATATATATATATATATATATATATATATATATATATATATATATATATATATATATATATATATATATATCAATCAGGACTGTAACAGCTCAATCAGCTGGATATGACAACTCGTATTGGATCGATGCAACGAACGGTTCACATCTAAAGCCGATCAAGTCACGGTCCCCGTGTGAACTACCACCAGAAATAGCAGTAGGTCCAATTTTTTTTCACGTTTTGAGCATCCAAAACATCCTCCTGTTCTTTTTTTCCCCCTTTTATCGGGAAATATCTGATTCAATCGTGCAGTGCTCGATTCATAATGGCACTCGTTCCGTATCTTCTTTTTCTGATTAGAGAAAACTCCGATATTTTCATTACCCATTTCTCTTTCCCGTCCTCGATATTTCTTTTTTTTTTTTTTTTTTTTTTTTTTTTTTTTATCTACTAGTGCGTGCTTTTACCTCTTCACCAGACGCCAAAATCCGCCACTTTTGTCCGCTTCTCTCTGAAACCGTTCGTTCCCTCTTTTCATACATACAGTCACGGACGCTTCACAAAAAAAAATATCTCGCTTCCATCTCTTTTTCTCCTCCTCCTCCTCCTCCTCGGGTGACCATTCTTTGCTGCCCCCCTTCACTGCATTCTCATCTTGGATCCCCGGCTTCCCGTCAGGTGACTCACCGCCTAGGGATTACTAATCTCTTTTTGATTGAAGGCCCCGCCCCACCTTGGGGAAGAGAGGCGAACCCCATTCTCGAGTTTTTGGGGCCTCACTCGGCTGTCGAACACAGTGGTAACTTCTCTTCCAACTCCATTCTGTATGTATTCCTCTTCTTTTTTCCATCGGTTCGCGTGGCATTACTTTTGTTTATAATCCATTCCAACTTCATTATGTTTTCTGATCATTCGAGTTCGTTATATCGTAGCCTGCCTGCCTGCCAATTCCTTCTTTTCTTTTTCGGGTCTTAATCCATATTCCAAGCTTTTTGTCGAAAAGCAAACAACAAGAAATACGTTAGGACATCTAAAATTATACTTTTGAGATACTTATTGCTGAGCTCACCTGTCGTGGAATCAATTCTTTAGGGAGATTTCCCATGGCAACAACCGAAGAAACCAATGCCACAAAGGTTCCCGCCGTCGCCCATCCTTTGGCAGAAGAAGCGTCGGAGATCGCGTCCAATATCGCCTACCATGCTCGCTACAGACCTCACTTTTCCCCTCTCAAGTTTGATCCAGAGCAAGCTTATTATGCCACCGCAGAAAGCGTTCTTGATGTCCTGATTCAGGTCAGCCCTTAGGGGACCGGTACTCGTCATCCTCGACTTGTTTCTTGTTTGCTGATCATCTGGTGGTACGGTTTGCAGAGGTGGAACGAGACTTACCTCCATTTTCACAGAGTTGACCCCAAGCAGACATATTACTTGTCGATGGAGTACCTACAGGGTCGTGCTCTGACTAACGCCATCGGAAACCTTGGAGCGTCCGGTGCATATGCTGACGCTCTAAATAAATTGGGTCACCAACTTGAAGAAATTGTTGAACAGGTACTATATCTCCTCAGTCCTCACATTCTTGTCAATCCTTAGGCCGTCTTAATATTGGAGAGGTGTTACAATAAACAAACATAAACAAGATGAAAGAGAGAGAGAGAGAGAGAGAGAGAGAGAGAGAGAGGAGCATGGAATCACGAAGAGGAGGGATGCTATGGGATGGAGATGGGGTTTAGATTCTTAATCACAACCTGAGATTTCCATATATCGTATCTACTTGCTATACTGACATAATTAGTTTCCCACTCCTGTTATTCTCAATTCTCAAGAATCTTAATCGTTTAAAACTTATTTTTTTAGCTTATGTTTTTTTTAGGACTTTGCAACTATCAATCATGGACAAAGTTCAGATAATTGTTAGTGGTATCACTAAACCCAATTCTTTAGAAATTAATAAGTAAATGGTATTTTACAGAAACATCATCTGCACATCTAAAATCTAATTGAACTTCTATTACGCACTATGCAATTGGGAATTTTTTTGATGGAAACCATGAAATTTACTCATCTACAACAGGAACGAAGAAGGATGAGTAATAAAACCCTCTTTGAGACCCAGCAGGAAAGAGAGGAATGCATTTTCTCTGACAGCAGCGACTATAGAATTTCTTGGAAAGGCTATAGTTATGTAACATTGTAGTCATGATACTGGATTTCTCAATTTCAAAGCATATAATCTAAATGGCAATCTATAGTAGAGGTCCATCTGGATATAAGACATGGCTTTACTCTGCAAATATTTTAGAAGAAAGAAGACATCGAGTATATGCATCAGGAAAGTTTCTGTTAACAACCGGCCATTTCTATTCAATCTACAATATGCTTAAACCTAGAAGCAAAAAACAACATCAAGCTGCTTTTAACTTTCAATTATTATCTTCTCTTGAATTGATGCTTAAAGTGAGCTTTATTATTTTACATATAAAGCATGCTGACTGCAACTTCCCTTTGTGATACTGCAACTTTCTTTTACTGTTTTCCTATCATCTTATTGCTACTTCTTTAATGTAACCGCTTTAATATATTCATTTGTTCCAATCATCAATCCCTGACATTTTGAACATGCTACCAAGAATCTACCATGGATATGTGTTTCCATGCAGCAATTCTTTTCAATTTATTGAGTAATTTATGGAAAATGTTGCTGTTGTATGCTTCCGGTGGCAAAGAACTTACTTGTTTATGTTTGAAGACCATACCTTTGCTAGTGTCCTTGTTATCATTTTCTGCTGTCATGTAGAACTTTGTATATTGACAATTATCATCATGGATGAAAATTTCAGACTGTATCAAGGCACTGGTATGTCGTCATTATTTTATCTTGGAAATTACATACGACATGCCTTTGCAGGAGAAAGATGCAGCATTGGGAAATGGAGGTTTGGGAAGACTTGCATCTTGCTTTCTAGATTCAATGGCAACATTAAACTTACCTGCTTGGGGTTATGGTCTACGATATAGATATGGCTTATTTAAGCAACGGATCTCTAAGGAGGGCCAAGAAGAGGTAGCCGAAGATTGGCTTGAGGTACTTTTTTGCTCTTGTATCTCTTTGTATTTTTTTTACTATTATGAAGGACTGTCATGAAAAAGCTGGTGTCTGTTGATTTTCACTTTGACAGAAGTTCAGTCCATGGGAGGTTGTCAGGCATGATATTGTGTATCCTATCAGATTTTTTGGCCGTGTCGAGATCTCCCCCACAGGATCGTAAGTTCATTTACTTTGGCACTTTGTGACATTATAAGTTTGATTGTCAGTCAGAAAACTATTTTCTAGCTTTTCGTGCCTAACTGGACATTAGGAGATATTAAACCCTTTCTTTGTTGATAATAACTGCTGAATCAAATGATATGTTCATCATAAAGAAAGACTAACAATCTTTAACGGATTTTCAGTTGCCCATTAAAAACCCAGATTAATTATCTAAAAAAATGAATTTGGTATAAAATAGTTACATATTATTATTATAAAGAGAGGACAATTCAAAGGTGTTGTTGCAGTGTACCAGGAGTTGGTCTCAGTTTGCACATGTATGAGACATTGTTTCTCTGAAGCAGTTAAAAGTGAAGCTACAATTGCTACTTGCTACTTTGGTGTTTCTTAAATGATCTGTCGCCTTTATTGTCATTATTTCATTCACTTCTTTTTCAAAAATACATCAAGGTTATGATGAACGTCGAGTGGACTTGCATGGTCAATATGGAGTGCATAAAGGAGGCACAAATTGAATTTTGAATTGAGTTTGCAGATTGTTGAGATGAAGCATGGAATTTATTTTGTTGAATTTTATAGAGAACTCTTTCTATCTACCAATCTATACCCTTCGTTTTTGGTGTCCAACAAAGAAACACTGGTATCTGTGACTGATGTGCTTATATTTTTCTTGCCATTTTTAAGTCGCAAATGGGTTGGAGGAGAGATAATACAGGCATTGGCATATGATGTACCAATACCTGGGTACAAGACAAAAAATACTATTAGTCTTCGCCTTTGGGAAGCGAAGGCTAGCGCTGAAGACTTCGATTTGTTTCAGTTTAACGAGGGACAATATGAATCAGCTTCTCAGCTTCACTCAAGAGCACAGCAGGTATAACTTTTGTTATCTGTACAAAAGTCATCATTATAGACTGGATAGTGTGGCCTCATCATCTTAAGCTAAACTAAGTTTTACATATTATCAGAAAAACTCAAAGACCTATGATCTTGTCCAGATGAATTACATATTTCACTATGTTTCTTTTGAAATGATATATGTTGGTTATTCTTTGTGGTTCTTTTGCATACATTTATGATAGTAAGCTCTCTGGGGCTTTAAGCTATACATAAATAAATTTTCATCAGCAGAAGTTCTTCAAGATTAGGTAGTTTAAAGGGATTTGGTCTCTGCAACATCTAATCATTTGAAATTATGAAAAAGTTGGTGTTAGTTGCATCAATTTATAGTTAACACTTGAGAAGGCATTGACCAGTTTAATTTTGATTGCAGATATGTGCAGTTTTGTACCCCGGTGATGCTACAGAAAATGGGAAAATGTTGCGACTGAAGCAACAATTTTTCCTCTGCAGTGCATCATTGCAGGTTTGTTAAATATAACAGCCATGGTATTCTTTGATTAGGTGCCATCTAATGTAAATCATTGAGATTTTAGTTGTATTGCATTATCATACATGGCTCACTGACATTGATTTTCATACATTCTGCCAGTGACATGCAGGGAAGGCAAGGTTCTTGTCTCCACCATTTTAGTGGGTGGTAGATACACTGGAATAGATATACTCCTGCACACTGTAGGTCAATGAAGACATATAGTAGATAGTGAATCTTGTGTGTCATTTTGCTCATAAATGAATAAGTGGGCTGAACACACTTAAGAGTTTTACTGATGACCAGGGGTAACACCCACCTCTGCAACCGTGTAGGTTGATTCTTGGAGAACTTATCTTGGTTCTAGCACATTGAAAATAGGAAAATACTATCCTTACAGAAGGAGAATGTTCATATTGTTCCTTTAGTTTGCATTTTGCTTATATGCTGATTGCCTAGAAGTTACTGTGGTTGTATGAAGTTACCGAATCCACTTTGCAATTCTGTCTGCTTCCTTGATACTACTTTGGTGAACTATGCAAATACCAAACATAATTTGCAGGACATCATAATGAGATTTAAGGAGAGGAGGTCAGGGAACATGGCGTGGAAGTGGTCTGAATTCCCCAGCAAGGTTGCTGTTCAACTGAATGATACTCATCCAACACTTGCAATACCAGAACTGATGAGATTGCTCGTGGATGATGAGGGACTCGGCTGGGATGAGGCGTGGGATGTGACAACAAGGTGTGTTTAGTAATTTCCTTTATGTTACAACAAGGTGTTGTAAAGCTTTTGACATGATGTTCTTTTATCAATGCTCTTGACGTAGATTTTCTTCAAAATTTTGCTTCAGAACTGTTGCTTATACCAATCATACTGTTCTTCCCGAGGCACTGGAGAAATGGCCACAAGCTATAATGTATAAGCTTCTTCCACGACATATGGAAATCATTGAAGAGATCGATAAACGGGTATTCTGATTCTCTTTGCTTCTATCTCCATTTCACTGTAACCTTAAGTTAATGTGTTTTAGTATTCTGGTTTTGCAGTTTATGGCAATGATTCGTTCCTCTTTAAATGGCATGGAGAGCAAACTTCCTGCTATGCAGATCTTAGATAACTCCAATCCTCTTAAACCTGCGGTGCGGATGGCAAATTTGTGTGTAGTGTCTTCTCATACGGTATGAAGTTCCTTTTGAAATGAGTCATTTAAATTCTCAACTGCTGCTGTTTGATAGCTGGCATTCATGATCTAATAGTGATAGGCTTTGTGCTGATCAAGAAGGCAAAAACTTTTAGCTATTTTACATTATTTTACCCTTTATCAACAAAGGTAAATTTTTTACCTTCGTATTCCTGGCGATTATCAGTTTCTTTGATAGCAGTTGAGACATTATGGCTTGTTATTGTATATCAGTTTATTTGGTTACCATGATATTGTGAGTAAGTTTGATACAAATATATGCAGGTGAATGGAGTAGCCCAGTTACACAGTGACATTCTGAAGTCAGAGTTATTTGCAGACTACTTTTCCATATGGCCTAAGAAGTTTCAGAATAAAACTAATGGAATTACACCTCGTCGATGGATCCGGTTTTGTAGCCCCGAGTTAAGTGACATTATCACCAAATGGCTTAAAACAGATGAATGGATTACAAATCTTGACCTCCTTACTGGTCTCCGTCAAGTACGTACATTGTGACGTTTGTTTTCATGATATGCTCTGTGCATCTGAATTCTGACCAAACATAATCTGCTGATATTTTTAACAGTTTGCCGGCAATGAGGAATTGCATGCTGAGTGGGCTTCAGCCAAGATGGCTAACAAACATCGCCTGGCGCAGTATGTATTGCATGTTACTGGCGTCGCCATTGATCCCAATAGCCTCTTCGACATACAGGTTAAGCGGATCCATGAATACAAAAGACAGCTTCTGAACATTCTGGGAACAGTCTATAGATACAAGAAACTAAAGGTACAAATGTTGATCTGACCTCAAATTCATTACTGTTGGCATGCCTTAAAAGGCCTCGAAAAAGTGCTGAATCTACTTATGTATTAAACACTATCAATAGGTGACATGCAAAACTGATGCAATTGTACTTTCTCTCTGTACATAACTGCACTATCAGTATCACGTTGGACTATGATCACTGTACATAACTCCACTATCATCGACCAGGTAATGTCCAGATGATAAAATTATGAATTGTGACTGGGCTTTGTTGAAACCAAATAATTAGCTATTCAGCTAAACTCTTAGCAACATGTTGGAGTGTTAATTGCTTCAGCATGACGTTAGAGTCAGTTGGTCCAGCTGCATTTCATTCTCTAGATGGGCACCTTTTTCAATGATAAATCTGGAGTGAGTTGCAGAATTTTCTTTAGATTCTCATATGGCACTTGTATCCTAGGAAATGACTGTTGAAGAGAGAAAGAAAATGACATCAAGAACTGTCATGGTCGGTGGAAAAGCATTTGCAACATATACTAACGCTAAAAGAATCGTCAAGCTGGTTAATGATGTTGGTGCAGTGGTCAACAATGATCCT
Organism: Ensete ventricosum; assembly: GCA_029747655.1. Classification (NCBI taxonomy): domain Eukaryota; kingdom Viridiplantae; phylum Streptophyta; class Magnoliopsida; order Zingiberales; family Musaceae; genus Ensete; species Ensete ventricosum. Next base: position 10,717,696 of record JAQQAF010000005.1, read on the forward strand.
GAAGTGAACAACTTTCTGAAGGTATGGTGGTTTGATATTTGTACAGCTTATTTTGATTTTCTCTTCTTGGGGTAAAGAATGGTCAAACTCCATACAATTTTTCTTTCTGGTTATTCTAATTGGTAAAGAACACGTCAACTGCTTATTATAGAGTTCCACTTTTAGTGATTGTTTAGATGACTCCAAGTTCCACAGAGAGAGCAGTGATAGTTCCCTTGTCATTCTCCAGGTAGTTTTCATTCCAAACTACAATGTTTCTGTGGCTGAGATGCTCATTCCTGGCAGTGAGCTATCTCAGCACATCAGCACAGCAGGCATGGAAGCAAGTGGGACTAGCAACATGAAGTTCTCGCTAAATGGTTGCATCATAATTGGGACTTTAGATGGTGCCAATGTCGAAATCAGAGAAGAGATAGGCGAAGACAATTTCTTTCTCTTTGGTGCCAAAGCTGATGAAGTCCCAAGGCTGCGTAAAGAGAGAGAGAACGGACTGGTAATCGTCCATTATCTTTATAGAATCAGTTTATCAGATACTTTCTGCTTTTTCAAATGACGTGTTTATTGTTGCAAATATCTATTCTTATTTATATGGCCATGCATTTGTGGGCTCAATTATTCTGCAGAAGTCTTGATAAGTTGAATGATATTTACTGATAATTCCGTGCATTCCACACCACGTGAGCTACCAAATCAACCAATTGAATGAATAATTGCTTTCGGTTGCTAATCGGAGTCCATCTCATTTTTTCACAGTTCAATCCAGATCCACGATTTGAAGAGGCCAAACAATTTATTCGGAGTGGTGCATTTGGTCGCTATGACTACAACCCTCTACTGGATTCCCTGGAAGGAAATTCTGGCTATGGTCGTGGTGATTATTTTCTTGTTGGTCATGACTTCCCAAGTTATATTGAGGCACAGTCCAGTGTGGATGAAGCATACAAGTAAGGAAACTGATGCCCAGCAGTAATTTTTCTATATCCTGGATTGCCTAATAAATGCTGCACGTATTGTTGAGATATTTAGTGGATTTAGCATATCCAATATGATAAGATGATAGCTTATAAAAAAAAGTGATCTGAAAACATAGTGGTAAATAATATGAATGAAGCTAGGATGGAGGCGATGTTTCTTCTGTTAGGGTAAGTAGTCAGATTTCAGGACCAAGTGATTTTTCTAATTTCTTTCTGCAACTGCCTCCACAGCTTAGGTATGAATTAGAATTTTGAATTAATTATGAATTTTAGATTTCAACTAGTGCATCATACACTTTTTTTTTAAAAAAAATTGTAATATTAAAACATATTTCATTGCTGTTTCAGCACAAATTTTATCCCTGTTTTGATTCATTTTTTTCTGTTTAAATGTATCTTTTCTTCTAACTTTGCAACATCTGATTTGATGCTCCTTGAAAGGTCATTATTATATCAGTAATTTAGTATCTCAGGAGAAATGAGCAAAAAAGAATACGGAGGATATTGTTTTCATGTAAAACAAGCTTGTAAGGCTTGATTTTAATCTCTCTTTTTTCTTTTTTCTTTTTTTGGGTGCCACAGAGATAGAAGAAGATGGTTGAAGATGTCGATATTGAGCACTGCGGGCAGTGGCAAGTTTAGCAGCGACCGAACCATTTCCCAATATGCAAAAGACATATGGGACATAACAGCTTGCCCTGTACCTTAAATGTGATGTGATGTGATGCGATGCGATGCGATGCGGAGCACCAGAGGCGTTTTCTACATGCTAATAAGTTCCAGACAGGTGTTGTATGAGTTGTGAAGACATATATCTATCTACTACTGTTAAAAGTAGTTTCGATACCTTCCTTATCCTTTGTTAGTGGTAACAAATAATCATATAATGCAGCAGCAAGCCTTTGTCACGTGACTTACTAGCAAAAAGACTTGTGCTACAGGAAAAAAGGGGGACCATTGAGGATAGTCAGCTCCGGAGGTGGTCCTCTGGTTTGATCTTTTATAACTCGAAACCTTTAGTTGCTCAACTTTAGGCCCTAACGATTGACGAGATCTTATCGGGTACACCCTCTGTACGTTTGTTGGATGTTACTGGCTACACGTTTATGATTCTCGAGAGAATCAGTTGTAGGTTGGAGCTTAATGGGGCCAATAATGGTCAGTCCAACTTGGCAAAAAATACATCTCCATCTTGGTCATGTCATGACTCTGATGGCCTTGTGGTTGACTAATTGTCCCCCCTGATAACGGGTGGCGCAGCAGAGCTGACGTGTCAAACCAACCTCCCTGACCCCTGACAGTTGGCGACAAGCTGTCATTGACAATAATGTAAACAAGGTGTTTGATGAAATACTCATGTTTGTCTGTGTCCTTCGGTTTGTGTACATACCATGTACAACAAGTAGCGGACTTGCAGTAGGCTTAGCAGCCCTAGTTTGATTTGCTTTATGGCCAATTTTGACTTGTAAATACGAGTATGTTTTGTAAGCACTTGTGGGGACTTTGGTCTGTAATGGACCATTATCCTTTGTATGCAACATCTTCGAGTTTGTAATGTCCATAGGTGTAATTTGTATATGACTTTATAAAGTGTTTACTTGAGCAGTTGCTTGTGGAGTTGGCCCGTTTTCTCTTTTGTAAGTCTAAGGGAATCTAGGAGATCTCGGGGAGGGCTGACCTTTACGGACGGACACGCATGGGTGCCGCATGGGTGCCGCATGGCTTAGGCAAAATTAGCTAAGCCCGTGACAAAGCGACGTGTCAGGGCAGACGTAGCAATCAACTGGCGAATAGTACCCCCTGACCCATGGCAGTTGGCGACAAGCGGCATGTCAGGGTAGACACAGCAGCCGATCGACGAACAGTACCCTCTGGCCCCTGACAGCTAGCAACGGGCGGCGTGCCAAGGCAGACGTAGCAGCCGATCAGTTACGATGCCCCCGACGACAGGCAATTGGTGACATGTTAAGTACTGTAGCGACGACGTGGCCCATGTACGACCAACTCGTCTACGTAGGTATAAATGTCCACTTACCACACCTGCACGGGGATCCTCATATTTTTTCAGTCCAGCCGACCCTTGACTTGATCATCGGAGGGACTCGGTCGAGCCCAAACTGCTCGGCTCGAGTCTTTTGTAGGACTTACCGACAGACCGAGGAAGCTGCCCGAAGAAAGGAGCGGAGCCGCCACGTCACCGGCTCACGGAGGTGATCTAGCGCACATGGGAATCCTCACCGGGGTGACCTGTCATCCCACATTGCGGGACCACCCCAACATTTGGCACTAGAAGGAGGGCCATGTCGTAAGATCGCATCTCCAATCTCTTCCCCAGTAGGGTGACGGACGAAGTAGTTCCGCCTACTCCCGCCCCCGCGCCCATGCCCCAGATCGCGATTGCACCCTCGGCTCCCCAATCGGGGACCACGGATGAGGGACAGTCTACCCTGACCCCTGACAGGTACTGGAGGTTGTTCACCGATCCCGGGCTCACCCCTCCGATTCATGCATCGCAGGTAGTCACCGCGGAGGCTTTCCTCGGGCTAGCGCATCAAGTTCAGGCTTTGACAGGGATGATACAAGCGATCGTCCCCTATATTCCTCAGCTCACTCAAGCAATAGCTCCCCTCCGACCAGAGCCTCAGTGGGCCCCTACCAACCAGGATGGGTCTCAGGAGCGCCCGGCGCCAACCCGGCCTGGTCCGATGGAACCAAATCCTCCCGAGACCCGGTCCGAGACCCCGTCGATTGTCCCGAAAAAATCCACTGCTCCGTACCTCGGGATGGAACACGCCCCGTAAGACCCGGACACCTTGTCGTCGGACTCGACCAACTCGTTCCGAATGCAGCTCCAACGCATAAACGAACGCCTCGATGAAGTACAGAAGGAGGTTACCAAGTCGAAAGAAGAGGCTGCGGAGAACTCCAAACATAAATCTCCCTTTGCCCTGGAAATACAGGACAAGCCGATCCCAGCCAACTTCAGATTACCCGTTTTGGAGTCGTATGATGGGAGCTCGGATCCGTCCGAACATGTCACGACCTTCCGAGTGCAAATGGCATTGTACGACTCGTCTGATGCACTAATTTGTCGGGTTTTCCCGACCACCTTGAGGGGGCCAGCCCGGATGTGGTACGACCATCTCCAACTGACATCCATTATTTCCTTCGACCAGCTTGTGAGGGAATTGGAGCAGAGCTTCCTCACCAACTCCTGACCGAAGCCCACGGCAGCCTCGCTCCTCGGCATCGCCCAGGGAAGGGAGGAACCCCTTGCCCAGTTTGTCAACAGATTCACCATCGAGTCGCGGGCGATTCCTGACGCACATCCCTCCTTAGTTATCCAAGCCTTTCTGATGGGCATACGCCCATCCAAACTGTTTTGGTCTTTGGTCGAGAAACCTCCGACCACAGTCCCCGAGATGACGCAGAGGGCGAACCACTTCATCGCCGCCGAGACTCTGATAGCCGGAAAGCGTGAGTAGAAGCATCCCAGAGTGGAACAACCTCGGGGACCCGCCTCGGGACCGTCGAGGAGGATAGAGGGACCAGACTTCAACCGCTCACGACCCCCGACGACCCCTCTCAACTCCACGTGGACCGAGATTTTCCTCCATATAAGGGGGAAGGGGCTCCTGACACCACCAAACCGCATTAAGACCAGACCCGAGGAAAGGGACAAGGGCAGATACTATCATTTCCACCGTAAATATGACCACGATATTAAAGAATGCCGGGATCTGAAGAACCAAATCGAGGACTTGATCCGCCAGGGACACCTCGGTCATTATGTCCAAAGGCAAGTGGACCACCCAGATAGGCGATCGGAGAGAGATCGCCAAGCACGCCCAGCCGACCCAGTCGAACGGCAGATCAACGTCATAGTCGGCAGACCCGCAACGAGTGGAGACAGCACCTCGGCACGTAAGGCCTATGCTAGGGCCACGAGCGAGAAGAGGTTGAGGCACCGCCCCGACCCCCAGATCAGTTTCTGACCAGAAGGAGAAGAGTACCCGGATCATGACGACGCCCTGGTCATCACCGTGCGCATCGACAACGCTCGAGTCAAGCGGATAATGATAGACATAGGGAGTGTCGCGGACATTCTGTATTTTGAAGCCTTTCAGAAGCTCGATCTAACCGACCAAGAATTAACCCCGCTGACCTCTACGTTGACAGGGTTTACTGGAGATTCAATCGCCCCTCTCGAAATGATGACCCTGCCATTGACGATCGACGAGGAGCCACATACCAAGACACTAATGGTCGTTTTCATGGTGGTCGACCTCCCTTCGACTTACAACGCTATAATTGGCCGACCAACCCTCAAAAGGTTGAGGGTCGTGGTATCAACATTCCACCGCTCCATGAAGTTCTCGACCGACGCGGGAGTCGGCAAGGCCCGTAGCGACCCCCGGGAGTCTCGACGATGCTACTTGACTGCCACCACACTCCTGAAGAAACCCAAAATGACAAGCCCGGGGATCGACCTGAGAGGACCCAGAAAACTTGCTTTGAACCCCGAATTGGTCGAAGGCGTAAAGGAAGTAGTCACCGACCTCAGCCAGCCTGACAAAACCTTTAAGATCGGCTCGGCGCTCTCGGGCCAACAACAAGTCAAGATGGTAGAATGTTTGAACAAGAATGCCGACCTGTTTGAGTGGACCCCGGAAGACATGCCCGACGTTAACCGAGAGGAGGCGCAACACTATCTCAATATAACTCCCGGAGCTCGATCGGTCAAGCAAAAGTTAAGAAGGTTCGCTCCGGAGCGCCAGAGAGCCATCGAGGAGGAGGTGACACACCTACTCAAAGCCAACTTTGTTACAGAAGTCACGTACCCGACCTGGTTGTCCAATGTTGTACTGGTCAAAAAATCCAATGGGAATTGACGGATGTGCATTGATTATACCGACCTTAATCGAGCCTACCCTAAAGATTGCTACCCCCTGCTTCACATCGACCAATTGGTGGACTCCACTGCTGGTTACAGGTGCCCTGCAAGCCAATCACGTGAGTGATGGCATGTGTGACATGCTGTGTGATCTTTTTGCTTATGATTAATATTGGTATATTCTCACATTATATTATATGTAGCATATATATTGTGATATCCTTGGTTCTGTGTAATGGGAATCGGATCGTGATGAGATCACGATAATGAGATCGATTCATCTTTAAACACAGATCCTAAATAATCTCGTCATAGGTTACTCGACAGGGACATCGAGATAACCAGACAGACCGGTGTACTATATACCCATCTATATGATGGAGGCGACTGGTTTCATAGCCACTTGTGTGGAGACACTAAGGATATAGTACAGGTGCTTATTGGAGAATGAGTTCACTTATTGATCCGCTTATGGAATGTTGTATGGTTAATGATACCTAATGTCATACAGTGATTCCATAGTCCCAGTTGTGTATCTGGTCCTTGGACTTGAAACACCAAGGATGCCTTGTATGAGTACTCATTTCTTTGACGCCAGACTTACAGGTTTGGAAAGCTCCAGATCTGGTACAGCTGGTTATCGGGATTGGTACCCAACCTTACGAAGGCAATTGAGTGCAATAGAGGATCATCCACTCTCGGTATCACGAGAGGAATATTCTATATATGCTTGCTTAGACAAATCTCTGGCCATGGTCATTCGGATTGAGAGAGAAGTTCTCTGGTAGATCCGAATAGAGCAAGACAAACTGATTCCATATATGACCTGACAGTACCATGTCCCATATACGATCTCTGGGATATTATTTGGATGAGAGATTATAGATACATGGTAACTGTGGACAGACAAGTCCGATGGATTCGATCCCTCTATACCGTTTGGGGACTATGGTGTAGTGGCATAGTACGTCCATAGTCGATGAGTCGAGTGAATTATTATGGAGATAATAATTCACTATATCAGAAGGAGTTCTGATATGAGAGACTCACGGCCAGCTTGGTATCGGGCCTAGAGGGTCACACACATATGGGGGATGCTTAAGCGAATAGTGGATTGGATGAAGATCCAATTAGCCCCTATTTTCATTAGATGAGACCCTATGTTGATGGGCTCCTTGATTAAGGCTCAATTATAGGCCTAAGGAGATTATTGGATAGAGATCCAATAATGAAAGGTTAGTGGGTTATTGGATGAAGATCCAATACCCACTAAGGAAGGAGCCCTAGGGTTTTGGTGGTTCTCTATAAATAGGAAGGGAGACTCATGGTTGATAGGCTGCAGCTTTAGCCACCACCTCCTATTCTCCTCCCTCCCTCTGAGCAAGAGTTGCAAGACCAAATTGGAGGAGTTTCGCTGCAGAGATCCATCGTGTGGATACTGCTAGAGAGGACGCTTGACCTCCTTCATCTTCTCCATCCGGATCTAAAATACAGGGATATACGATCTCCCTAGGTAAAATCAATCTCTCACACATCACGGTTTTATCAATTTTTATATTTTTCTCACAACCCCAATCTTTTGCACAATCATTTGATCTGCGTGAAAAATCGATTTTTGTTTTAATTTCGACTGCGCATGTGATGCACCCGCTGAGGTTTCCCAACAGTAGTATCAGAGCCAAGGTTTTCATACGAAAGATTGGTTTTAAACTGCGTGTGATGAGATTGAATCGTGTAGAATCGTTCTACACGTTCTTGTTGTGTTTTCGCAGCGAAGGAAGCCCTTGCAAGGGGCAATTGGGAATGACCACGGCTAGCCCCCTTGCAGGGGCGGCCACCCGCAGTGGCAGCAGCCCCGCGGGCACGAACGGCTACGGCCAGCCCGCAAGGGCCTACTGCACACGGCGCGATTGCAAGGGGTAGCCGCCTGTGGCCAGGCCGTAGGTGGCGACTGCCCGTTGCAAGATCGCAAGGGGCAGCCCCGCGACCAGGGCTGCCGCCTGCAAGGGCAACCACTGGCAGGAGCGATCGCCAACAGGGGCAGCGGTGGCGGCGGCGGTGCAGATGGGGGCAAGGAGAGGGCTAGGGCATCATTTTAAGTAAAAGGATAATCCTACCCCTCTGATTTTTAAAAATTTTGAGGACTGTCCTCATGTGTAGAATTCTAAAAATACCCTCAATAATTTTAGAAATTTCGAGGACTGTCCTCTCATCCAGAATTATAAAAATACCCTTAACAATTCTGGAAACTCCAAGCATATCTTGATTTCTAAAAAATAATTAATTAAATAGTTTAATTAATTATTATATATATCTAGTAATCCTATATATGATGTGATGTACATGCGATGTATGTTGTGGATGGATGATCATAAGCCATGTGTTGTGATGTATGTAATTATGATTATTATTATTATTGGGGCTTACGAGCCTGCGTTTTTCTTGTTTATTGTTGGGCCTGTGTGCCTGTGATTATTTGTAATTACATGGAGAGGCGCAGCGGGAGCGTGAAGGTTACAACGGGACTCACGATGTCGTGGCGGGAGATCACGACGCATGGTGATGCGATGATCCGATGGAACCGATAATGATGAGATCAACAATCACATGGCATAGAGATGCGCCAATGCACATAGATCCTATTGTGAATGATTAGGCCCATTGGCTCGGGTTTAATCATATTAGGTGACGGCTCATGATCATCCGGTGTGGCTTGCATATATGATGTGTTTGTTATATACCTACTAGATATATATATATATATATATTTGCATGCGATGTAGATATATATTAAATATGTATGTGTGTGACACGACATATTAGGAGACCGATACGAAACAAAAATCTCTCCTACGATAATATTAAGCCGGTAAGCATGAGGCAATAAGATTGACCTACGTGACCTTTCATCGTTATAGGAAGAAATTGAATCACGACATAGGTCGAGTTGGTCGAGTCTCTCGAGGCTCACCTATCTATGTGATCGAGTTCTTGCCTACGACATAGAGATGTCACCGGTGACCTGAGGACATTGTATGCTTGGTCGAGTTCCTCGAGGGCATATCATCGAATCAGACTCATCTTGTAACGATGGTGATGACTTAACCGAACGTCATTGTTGGTCGAGTCCCTCGAGACCATGATGATTCGGAGGCCGAACGTGACATGAATCATAATGAGTTATGATTGGCAAGAGTTACCTACCTTTTGGGCTTAGTGCAATTGGTCGAGTCTCTCGAGGTTGTACTAAGATGCCAATTGGATCTCGATCCCCACTAGGAGTCTGCCGGAGACTTTCGTCTCACGTGTCGAGGGTGTCGCGTGATTCGTTAAAAAAATAATGGGAGTATATTAAGATAGAAGTCCATATCTTAATTAGTATTTTCTGTAAATCTGTATGTTATTTAATTTACGCTATATCTTGCTCGTCGCTTGCAAAACCCCTACGTGACATACTTGATGCTAACCGTCTTATTGGTCCAAAAGCTCCACAATTTGAGAATTGTTCTCACGGAAGAGAAAATCATATATGTCCTTAACATGATTGTGCCCACACTGGAGAAAAGGATAAGCGAGGATGAGATCGTTTGCTTTGTGAAGTATATAGATAGTCCTAGAGGATAACTTGTGCGTTGATCTTATACTTCAGTCCCTACCATATTCATTTTCTTACTTCATCATGAATTTTAACATGAGCAAGTTTGAGGTAACTCTCCCTGAGCTCCTCAATATGTTGAGGGAAGTTGAGAGTGCCATCAAGAAGGAGAAGTCAGTTCTCTATATTGGTGAGACAAAAAAGAAAAGGAAGGCCAGCAAGACCCTTAAGAAGGGCAAGGGCAAAGAAAGACCGGGTAAGGCAAAGGTTGCTAAGAGAGACCCGACAAAGGATAAATGATAGTGCTTCCACTGCAGCCAAGACGAGCAATGGAAGAGGAACTGTAAGGACTACCTTGCAGATAAGGCAAAACAGAAGCTTGGAGAAGCTTCGGGTATATTCATGATCAGTTTTCACTTGTCAAATTTTCATGATAACACATGGGTATTGGATACCGGGAGTGTTTATCATATCTACAATTCGTTGCAAGTTCTGGCAAGACCTAGGAGACTGGCCACCGGCAAGATGAACCTCAAGATGGGCAATAGAGTAAGAGTTGTTGCAGTTGTTGTTGGAGAGGTCACCCTACATCTACTTGGTGGAGTTATCATTGCATTGGATGCATGCTATTTTGTTCTCTCTATTATCGAAAATATTATATTCATCTCTTGTTTGACAATTAGTGGATATAAATTAATTTTTGAGAATAATAGTTGTTCAATAATTATGGATGATGAGATCATCACTAGAGGGATTCTAATAAATGACTTATATGTATTAGACACTTCTCCACATATCATGAATATAAATATGTCTAAGAGAAAAAGAGATGAGGTGAATAATGTATACCTATGACATTGTAGGCTAGGTCATATACATGAGGAAATGATTCAAAAGTTGCTGAAAGATGGATACTTAGATCTATTTGACTATGAGACATATGCAACTTGCGAACTTTGCCTTCGTGGGAAGATGACCAACTCTCCTTTTAGTGGAACTGTAGAGAGAGCCACCGAGTTATTGGAACTCATACATAGTGATGTATGTGGTCCCATGTCGACTCAAGCTATAGGTGGTTATTCATACTTCATTACATTCACTGATGATTTATCTAGGTATGGACATGTGTACTTAATGAAGTACAAATCTGAGACATTCGAGAAATTCAGGGAATATAAGAATGAGGTAGAGAACCAAATTGGAAAGAGTATTAAGACTCTTCGATCAGATCGAGGAGGAGAGTACTTGAGTACGGAGTTCACCCATTTCCTTAGGGACAATGGGATCCCAGTGACACCTCCTTATACATCTCAGCTCAATGGTGTATCAGAAAGGAGGAATCGCACGCTGTTAGATATGGTGCGGTCCATGATGAGTTTCGTTAATCTACCCGTCTCATTCTGGGGGTACGCCCTAGAGACTGCAGCTTACCTTCTGAACAGAGTTTCATCAAAGTCGGTAGTATCTACACCATATGAGATATGGAAAGGAAAAAAAGCTCGATCTTAAGATTGTTAAGATTTGGGGCTGTCCTGCCCACGTTAGAAGACATAACCCCGATAAGTTGGAATCAAAGACAGAATGGTGCATATTCGTGAGATACCCAAAGGAAACTTGTGGGTATTATTTCTATCATCCTGAGGACCGAAAGGTCTTTGTTGCCAAGAGAGCTATATTCCTTGAGAAGGAACACATTCTTGGTGGAAACAGTAAGAGTGAGATAGAATTGAGCGAGGTTGGAGAACCTAGCTCAAGCACCATTCTAGAGCCCGAGTCTGTTCAGGTACCTAACACACAAGTTCCAACTTTACGTAGGTCTAATAGAGTATCTCACCCTCCTGAAAGATATATGGGATATATCAGTGGAGATGACTCTCAGGATGTTGATCCTCAGACCTACGAGGAGGCTATTATGAGTATAGATTCCGGGAAGTGGCAAGAAGCCATAAATTCTGAGATAGATTCCATGTACTCTAACAAGGTTTGGAACCTTGTAGATGCACCTGAGGGTATTGTACCCATTGGCTGCAAATGGATCTTCAAGAGGAAGATCAAAGTGGATGAAAAGGTAGAGACATATAAAGCAAGGCTGGCAGCTAAAGGATATCGTCAAAGACAAGGAATTGACTATGACGAAACTTTTTCATCTGTAGCCATGCTTAAGTCCATTAGAATTATTTTAGCTATTGTAGCACACTATGACTATGAGATCTGGCAGATGGATGTCAAAATAGCATTCCTCAATGACAACCTCGAGTAAGAGGGATTCGTATACAAAGAGAGTCCAGATAAAATGTGCAAGTTGCTTAGATCCATTTATGGATTCAAGCAAGCTTCCCGAAGTTGAAACATGAGATTTGATGAGGTGATCAGATCTTATGACTTCGTTAAGAACGAAGATGAGCCTTATGTGTACATGAAAGTAAGTGAAAGCGCTATCACTTTCTTGGTGTTATATGTGGATGACATCTTAATCATTAGGAATGATATAGAAATACTCTCCACAGTAAAGACTTGGCTATCTAGAAACTTCTTCATGAAAGACTTAGGGGAAGCATCCTATATTTTGGGGATCCAGATCTATAGAGATAGATCCAAAAAGATGTTTGGCTTGTCCCAGTCTAGGTACATAGACTCCATTGTCAAAAAGTTTGACATGAAAAATTCCAAAAGATGTTTTATACCGATGAGACATGGAATATTACTTTCTAGGAGTATGTCCCCAAAGACTCCTGAATAAAGGGCATACATGAATAAATACCTTACGCCTCAGCGATAAGGTCTATCATGTATACGATGCTACGTACTAGGCCTGATATACCACATGCTTTGAGTGTCACGAGCAGGTATCAGACAGATCCAGGTTTAGAACACTGGAAGGCAGTAAAGTGTATCCTTAAGTACTTGAGAATGACTAAGGATCTTTTACTGGTATATGGAGGAGGTAGCCTCCAGGTTGAGGGCTCCATGGGCTCGAGTTTTCAGTCCAACATTGATGATAGCAAGTCAAATTTAGGGTATGTTTTCACCCTGAATGAAGGAGTAGTAAGCTGGAAGAGTTCCAAGGAAGATACTAATGCTGACTCGACCACAGAGGCGAAATACATTGCTGTAGTAGAAGCAGCAAGACGAAGGGGTGTGGATGAAGAAGTTCATTAAGGATTTGGGAGTCATACCAAGCAGCATGGAGCTGACTCCCATATATTGTGACAGCGACAGGGCGATAACACTAACAAACGAACTAAGGTCTCAACAAAATTGTTCTGAGGAGGTTCGATCTTATTAGAGCGATCATGACCCAAAAAGATATAGCAATGAAAATAGTTTCATCCGAAGATAACATTGCAAATCCACTGATGAAGCCACTAGCTCAGATTATATTTGAGCATCACAAGGGTCTGATGAGGATCAAACACATAGGTGATTGGCTTTTGGTCAAGTGGGAGATTGCTGGTTACAGGTGCCCTGCAAGCCAATCACGTGAGTGATGGCACGTGTGACACGCTATGTGATCTTTTTGCTTATGATTAATATTGACATATTCTCACATTATATTATATGTAGCATATATATTGTGATGTCATTGGTTCTGTGTAATAGGAATCAGATCGTGATGAGATCACGATAATGAGATCGATTCATCTTTAAACACAGATCCTAAATAATCCTGGTCATAGGTTACTCGAGAGGGACATTGAGATAACCAGACAGACCAGTGTACTATATACCCGTCCATATGATGGAGGCGACTGATCTCATAGACACTTGTGTGGAGACACTAAGGATATAGTACAGGTGCTCATTGGAGAATGAGTTCACTAATTGATCCGCTTATGGAATGTTGTATGGTTAATGATACCTAATATCAGACAACGATTCCATAGTCCTAGTTGTGTATCTAGTCATTGGACTTGAGACACCAAGGATGCCGTGTATGAATACTTCTTTCTTTAACGCCAGACTTGTAGGTTTGGAAAGCTCCAGATCTGGTACAGCTGGTTATCAGGATTAGTAGCCAACCTTACGAAGGCAATTGAGTGTCAATAGAGGATCATCCACTCTCGGTATCACGAGAGGAATATCTCATATCTGCTTACTTAGACAAATCCCTGGCCAGGGTCATTCGGATTGAGAGAGGAGTTCTCCGATAGAATCTGAATAGAGCAAGACAAACTGATTCCATATATGACCTAACAGTACCATGCCCCATATACGATCTCTGGGATATTATTTGGATGAGGGATTATAGATACATGATAATTGTGGACAGACAAGTCCGATGGATTCAATCCCCCTGTACCGTCTGGGGACTTGGCGTAGTGGCCTAGTACGTCCATAGTCGATGAGTCGAGTGAATTATTATGGAGATAATAATTCACTATATCAGAAGGAATTCTGATGGGAGTGACTCACGGCCAGCTCGGTATCGGGCCTAGAGGGTCACACACATATGGTGGATGCTTCAGCGAATTGAGGAGGATGAGACCCTATGTTGATGGGCTCCTTGATTAAGGCCCAATTATAGGCCTAAAGAGATTATTGGATAGAGATCCAATAATGCAAGGTTAGTGGGTTATTGGATGAAGATCAAATACCTACTAAGGAAAGAGCCCTAGGGTTTTGGTGGCTCTCTATAAATAGGAGGGGAGACTCATGGTTGATAGGCTGCAGCTTTAGCCACCACCTCTTATTCTCCTCCCTCCCTCTGAGCAAGAGTTGCAAGACCAGATTGGAGGAGTTTCGCTGCAGAGATCCATCGTGTGGATACCGCAAGAGAGGACGTTTGACCTCCTTTATCTTCTCCATCCAGATATGGAATACAGGGATATACGATCTCCCTAGGTAAAACTAATCTCTCACACATCACGATTTTATCGATTTTTGCATTTTTCTCGCGACCCCAATCTTTTGCACGACGATTTGATCTACGTGGGAAATCGATTTTTGTTTTGATTTCCACTGTGCATGTGATGCACCCGCTAAGGTTTCCCAACATCCACGTCGGGCCATGAAATGCTTTCCTTCATGGATGCATACTCGGGATACAACTAGATCCACATGGCACCTCGAGATCGGGTAAAAACTGCCTTTATCACGCATGTTGGCACATATTTCTTCAGAACGATGCCGTTTGGATTAAAAAACGCAAGCGCCGCCTACCAGAGAATGGTGAACCGCTTGTTCAAGGACCAGGTCGGAAATACCATGGATGTCTACGTCGACGACATGATTGTAAAAAGTAAGGCCTCGGAGGACCACTTAAGAGATCTAGCGAAAGCATTCTGGATCATGCAACGCATTGGGATGCGACTCAATCCCAGCAAATGTGTCTTCGAAGTCACCTCGGGAAAGTTCCTCGATTTCATGATCCACCAACGAGGCATCGACGCCAACCCCAAGAAGATAGAGGCGATCCTCCAAATGAGATCCCCCCAAACGATGAAGGAAGTACAGCAGCTTACCGGAAGACTCTCAGGCAGGTGACAAAACGTGTCCATTTTTTCGCACCCTAAAGAAGGCGAAAGATTTTTTGTGGACACCTCAGTGTGAAGAAGCCTTTCAAGAACTAAAGACGCACCTCTCCCAGCTACCTCGGTTGTTTGCGGTTTCTCCGGGGGAACCCCTCGGACTATACCTGGCAGCCTCGGCGGTGGCCGTCAGCTCGGTCCTAGTTACACTCACCGAGGTGGAAATGCCAGACTATTTCTTGAGTCACATCCTCAATGGTCCTGAGGAGCGATATCCCTCGGTCGAGAAGTTGGCTCTTGCGCTCCTAATGGCCGCAAGAAGACTCGGACCTTATTTTCAAGGACACCCCATTAAGGTAATAACTGACCAACCACTCCGATAAGTTTTATCAAAGTTTGATGTTGCAGGCGGCATGCTCAAATGGTCGGTCAAGCTCGGCAAGTTCGACCTCGAGTATGTACCCCGGTCAGCCATAAAAGCGCAAGTGATGGCGGACTTACTCACCGAACTTACTCCGGCAAGCGAGCTAGTCGATACGATCTCGGTCTGGAGATTGTATGTGGACGGGTCGGCCAACGCCAAGAGAGGGGGCACTGGCCTCATGTTAGAAAGTCCCACCCGTCAGGTATATGAGCAGGGCCACGAACAACGAGGCATAGTACGAAGCATTATGCTTTGGGCTAAGGCTGGCAGCGGAACTCCAAGCGGAGACGGTCGAGACCTTCACCGACTCCCAACTAGTGGCTAGCCAGGTCCGCGGGGAGTTCGAGGCCCGAGATGACACCATGGCGAAATACCTGGCTGAGGCACGACAATTGATCAGCACCTTCCGACATATCTCCATTGCCAAAGTGATGCGGGCCGAAAATACGTGTGTCGACGCCCTAGCAAAACTCGCTTCGGACCAAAGCGCTTACGAGGAAACTATTCGGCTGACTAAGCTCACCCGACCTTCTATCACCTCGCCCGAAGTGGCAGCAGTAGAAACAAAAGAATGTTGGCTCGACCAACTACTCTGGTACACGACAGAAGGCATCTTGCCCGAGGAGCAAGCTGAGGCACGTCGAATAAAGCGATTGGCATCCTGGTATTACGTGATCAATGGCCGCCTCTACAGGAGAGGCTTTAGCCGACCTCTGCTCTGATGCCTCCGTCCGAGCGAAGCACAGACGACGCTCGCCAAGGTGCACGAGAGAGTGTGCGGAGAACATATCGGGGCCCGCACACTCGCACATAAAATTCTCAAGCAGGGCTACTACTGGCTGACCATGCGAAAGGATGCCCAGACCTACGTACAAAAGTGTGAACAATGCCAACGTCGCGCTCATGTGCCACACCAGCCGGTAACTCCTATGGCAACGTCCGAGGCGCCCTGGCCATTTGCCCAGTGGGGAATGGACCTGCTCGGCCCTTTCCCCCCCGCCGCGGGACAACACAAATTTCTTATCGTAGGGGTCGACTACTTCACCAAGTGGGTTGAAGCCGAACCATTGGCTTCAATCACAGAGAAACAGCTAGAGAACTTCGTTTGGAAAAATATCATCACCAGGTTCGGCCTACCCAGAGTCATAATCACAAACAACGAGACACAATTCAACAACCAAAAGTTCAAAGACTTCTGCCGAGGTTTCAACATCCAGCTCAAGTTCAGCTCGGTCGCTCACCCCCAAGCCAATGGGTTCATCGAGGTTACGAACTGAGCCATCCTAGAAGGTCTAAAGAAAAGGGTCACCAACGCGCAAGGAACTTGGGCCGACGAGTTACCCAGCATTTTGTGGGCTTCAAGAACGACCCCAAAAACATCAACGACAAAATCCTCATTCAGCCTTGCCTTCGGGACCGAGGCAGTCTTACCGCCCGAGATGGTCTTCCCGACACTCAGGGTCGAGCATTATGAAAGAGGTACCTCAGATGCACAGTTACGTGAGAACCTGGACTTCTTGGAGGAAAAACGCACTGAGGCACATCTTCACGAACTCACATACAAGAAGGCCGTTGCGAGACTCTACAACAACAAAGTACGCCCTCGACAAGTAACCACGGTGACCTCGTCCTGCGCAGAGCCGAGGTAAGTGATCTGGCTCGAACTCGGGGTAAATTAGCACCTACGTGGGAAGGTCAGTACCGAGTCGTTAGAATGTTTCGAGAGGGTACTTGCATCCTCACGAACCTCGACGACAGACAATTGCCGAGGACCTGGCACATGTCCAATTTGAGAAAATTCTACACATAGGATGGGAACCAAAAAGTCATTTTGCATTAAACGAAATGTTCAGTTACAAAATTTTTCAATTACAACACCGATCCTGGATAAACCCTAAGGTTGGGGTAGAGTTACATGCAATACAGACACACCAACCCTCTCGGACCCCTGAGGTTACAAAACTCTCGATCATTCCTGGGGGGGGATGGAGTCGTCGAACTCTTGACGAGTCTCCATCGACACCGAGCCATCTTCAGGTCGCTCGGTGAATGGGTCACTGTCGACCTCCAAGTCGGGGTATCGGGCTTGGAAGCAAGCCAGGGCAACCCGATACCCATATTCGTAGGACACTTGTCCCATCCGCCGCAGTCCCCATCCGAACCCGACCGACTGCTTGTAGTTGGCGACGCTTTTGCCCGATAGCTCAGCCTTGAGGGACTCGTTCTCCCTCATCAATTTCAACAGCTTGTTGTCTGCTTTATGACGGTTAGCCTTTTGCTCCTTCAGCTGACGTTGGCTCTCCGCCAGGCCTTCCCGGAGCTCGTTCAACTCCTTGTCGGCCTCGTCCAACCGACTACTCAGCTCGTCCAACCCCGACTTCAGCTTGGCGTTGTCCGCCTCCAGTTCGCCCACTCGCTGTTTAGCCCGGGCCAACTGCTCGGGGTCCCTTTCTGACCTCAATTTCTCGAGTTCTGCCTCGAGTAGGGACGCTCGGTTCCCCATATGGGTCACTAGATGACCTGAGTCATGCACCATGTCTAGGAGGGCCATCTGATAATGGTGTCCCTACGAAAAAGGAAAAGATAGTCGGCATAAGGAAAGATAGCAAGCAATGACATTAAGATTCGAGACATGACTTACCAGCACAATCTGCTTCACCGCTCAGGCAATGAGGACCTCCGAGGGCAAGGTGTATAAGTCCTTGGCTAGCATCGAGTGCAATACCCCGCGGTCAAACTCCGAGGCCGCTTCGGGGTTGTCCTAGACCTAAGTCTGGTACGGAAGGTTCGACCACCGAGCCTGCATCATTGCACTCGAGTCCCTCGGGGCCCAGTAGGCCATCTGAAGGACGTAGTAACCCTCGTCGTCCTCCCAAACCTGCATGTCGCACAGATCCCTCTTGGGTTGGCGGTAGGTCGGAGAAAAGTCCTTCGCCGAGACCTCCGATTCTCTCTCCCTAGCTGCCCGACATGAGCTCCCCTCGTCGCGGTAGGCCTTGTGTTTTCTCACTGCTATCTTGACCCGCTTTCCGGGTCGACCAGCGGCAGTTTGATCGGGAACCGGACTCCCCGCGGGTCGCTTTCCCAAAGCCTCCACGTGGGTCACTTCCACCTTCGGTTGTGTGCCCTCGGGACTAGCGATAGGAGCGCCCTTCCCCCCGGCATCCAGGGCTTCTTCCGCAATACATTCAGATCCATAGCACCTGCATCCCGAGCGACAAGTCAAAATCTGGATGGTAGTCACGCATGCTAAGAGGCATTAGAGTACAGGTATACCTCGAGAAGTTGGACTGAGCCCAGCCTCTACCAACCACTTCTCGGTCATATCCCGGATTGCCCGGTAAAGGGGAAGGACTCCCCTCAACCTGTTGACCGCAACAAGACTCCTCGAATAACAAAGGGGGGACATTGTTAATCGGGTGAATTGACCAATCGGCCCTAAAACCCCAACTCGGACCACTGACGAAGAAGTACTGGGCCTTCCAACCCTTGTTGTTGGTCGGCGCACCACTGACCTTAAAACCAACCCGAGCCATCAAGTAGTAACCTCCCCGACTCTTATAGAAGCGAAAACAAGTAAAAAATAGAGTTCGGCTAGGAACAATGCCAGCCCCCCGACACTCGCCTAAGAATGCAATAAGGTAACGCCACGAGTTGGGCACCATCTGACTTGGGAAAATCCTCCACCACCTAAGGCATTCCACTATAGTGGGGTGCAGAGGAAAGCGCAAGCCAGCTTCCAATGCGTCTACCGAGATGCTTATCTCGGAAGGCTTGGGTTGGTAGGGCCGTTGCTCGGGCGAAGGGGCCCGAAGCGCGTACCCCTCGAGAATGCTATAGCACTCCCGAATGGACTCAAGAGCCTCCTCACTTATGACCGAGGCAATATCATGACATGACTTCATAACCTCCAAGTCCCTTCGCGACCGGGCGTCCTCCGGGGAAGGTATCCCCGAATGTGACGATCCTGAGACGCTAGTCTCTCGACCCTCCGACCGCGTCCCCTCCGAACTGGCGGAGGGAACGACCCTAACGCTAGATGAACCCAAGGAGGACATCCGACCTGTTTGAAGGAGAAGGGGGGACGGGGGAAGGAGAACTGCGAAAAGCTGAGGCAAAAGCAAGTGGAGTTCAGAAGAGCAAGTAAGGTCTCTGGCCGTGGTAGACGCGATTATAAAGCCATTGAACGGTGGTTCGTGTGCCGGAGGCAAAGAGAGAACACCGCCCAGAGAACCTACCATATCAATATGGGACCACGTCAGCCCTAAATGGCCATGACCATCCACCGCCAAAACCACGGGCGCAGCACGCGACGGGCCAGAGTGCGGATCTGCATGCACACATCAAGCGTGGCCAAAACACGTGCATGCTGGTCACATGTGACACACCGACGGATGTTCTCGATGCACACCCTTGAGCATCATCAGTGTAGTCATGCCCGAGACGTGCCTCTCGACCATCATTAGTTCAATTGTGCCCGAGAAGCACCCCTCGGCCATTATCAGTTCAATTGTGCCCGAGACGCACCTCTCGGTCATCATCAGTTCAGTCGTGCCCGAGACATGCCTCTTGGCCATCATCAGTTCAGCCGTGCCCGAGACGTGCCCCTCGGCCATCTTCAGTTCAGTCATGCCCGAGACGTGCCCCTCGACCATCGTCAGTTTAGTCGTGCCCGAGACGTGCCTCTCGGCCATCATTAATTCAGTCGTGCCTGAGATATATATACCTCTCGGTCATCATCAGTTCAGTCGTGCCCAAGACGTGCCTCTCGGCCATCATTAATTCAGTCGTGCCTGAGATATACCTCTCGGTCATCATCAGTTCAGTCGTGCCCGAGACGTGCCTCTCGGCCATCATCAATTCAGTCGTGCCTGAGATATACCTCTCGGTCATCATCAATTCAATCGTGCCCGAGACGTGCCTCTCGGCCATCATCAGTTCAGTCGTGCCCGAGACGTGCCCCTCGGCCATCTTCAGTTCAATTGTGCCCGAGATGCATCTCTCGGCTATCATTAGTTCAGTCGTGCCTGAGACGTGCCTCTCGGTCATCATCGATTCAGTTGTGCCCAAGACGTGCCCCTCGGCCATCTTCAGTTCAGTCGTGCTCGAGACGTGCCCCTCGGCCATCGTCAGTTCAGTCGTGCCTGAGACATGCCTCTCGGCCATCATCAGTTCAGTTGTGTCCGAGACATGCCTCTCGGTCATCATCAGTTCAATCGTGCCCGAGACATGCCTCTTGGCAATCATCAGTTCAATCGTGCCCGAGACGTGCCTCTCGGCCATCATCAGTTCAGTCATGCCCGAGACATGCCCCTCGGCTATCTTCAGTTCAATCGTGCCCGCAACGCACCTCTCGGCCATCGTCAGTTCAATCGTGCCCGAGACGTACCTCTCGGTCATCATCAGTTCAGTCGCACTTGAGACACGCTCCTCGACCGTCATTAGTTTAGTCGTACCCAACGCACACCCCTCGACCATCATTGATCCAGTTGTGTTTGAGACGCATCCTTCGGTCACCATCAGCTGCAACACGCCCCATCGATGCCCCTCGGCCACGGCCGGGCGCAACAGGTCTGCGACGCCCGAGCCGAACAACTTCCTCGCAACACGCCCCAGAAGATCAAAAGCTTCGTGGCAATCCTTTTCGCCGAGATCTAAACCCCAACACAACTCTTGCAGGCGTGCCCCATAAAGTAAAAACGAAAAGGATTTCTGTGAGGGGGAGAGAATGATGGGGCCAATAATGGTCAATCCAACATGGCGAAGAGCACAGCGTCCCCATCTCAGCCACGTCCAGCATGCGTCCTCCGCTCGACCCGACCTCAGGGTATCCTTTGACAACCCTGCGGCCGACTAACTGTCCCCCCCCCCCCCCCCGATAACGGGCGACGCAGTAGAGCCGACATGCCAGACCAGTCCCCCTGACCCCCGACAGCTGGCGACAAGCAGCATGTCAGGGCAGATGCAACAGCCGACCGACGAACAGTACCCCCTGACCCATGGCAATTGGCAACATGCGACGTGTCAGGGTAGACACAGTAGCCAACCAACGAACAGTACCCCCTGACCCCTGACAGTTGGTAACGGGCGACGCACCAGGGCAGACGCAGCAGCCGACCAGTGTACGACGCCACCGACGATAGGCAGTTGGTGACATGTCAGGTACTATAGCGACGACGTGGCCCACGTATGACCAACTCGTCTACGCAGATATAAATATCCGGTTACCACACTTGCACGGGGATCCTCATATTTTTTCAGTCCAACCAACCCCTGACTTGATCGTCGGAGGGACTCGGCCGAGCCCAAACTGCTCGACTCGGGTCTTTTGCAGGACTTACCGACCGACAGACCGAGGAAGCCGTCCGAAGAAAGGAGCGAAACCGCCACATCACTGGCTCACGGAGACGATCTAACGCACACGGGAATCCTCACCAGGGTGACCTGTCATCCCACGTTACGGGACCACCCTAACAAAGCTCAAATTTGGATCACAAGCTCAATTTGACAATATCGTAAGAGAATCAAATGAGCGTAAGCAACCAAACAAAAAGACTTTCTCATTCGGTTTATAGTCCCATATTGAGATTACATTATATAAATCTTTTTTTTTTTTGTCTCATCTGTTGGGGCCTCTAGATTGGCACAATTTTTAGAGCACCTCTTTAAATTTGGGCCCTCTGGATTGGCACAGTCCATTGCTTCATTAGGGAACTAGGCATCCCTCTTGGAATGATTAGTTAGGGAGGAAGTACTATTATGAGCATCCATCCGTATTTCCTCTACGGTCAAAAAAAAAAGAAAAAACACAGAAAGCCTCTGTTGTTGAAAACACAACAGAGACGCCATGCTTGTTAAGATGGATGGGATATATGTAGATCTCTGGTATAGTGTCAGCGTCAAATTCTCCCTACAACTATTGGAATCTCTATATTTCCTATTTGGGTGACCATTTATTGTATAGAGACTCTTTCGGGGATGGGTAATTGGACCAAAGAAGGCTTCGAAGGCCAGGAGAGTACCCGAGCAAGTCACACCTTGGGCCCAAAGGTCTGATAGAGGCAATCTTGTTCTCGTTCCCCCTAGGGGGCCAACTTGAAAATAATATCGATGGCTCTTCCCTTTTGTAGGATTGTGGAATCCGATTTGTTTTTCAAGTCACACCACAAATTTGTGCAATTATCCTTCCAATGTGAAACTCAAGCTGCTAAATTTGGACTGCCTTGTGACAAGCATAATTCTTTCTCAAATAGTAATAACAAGTTACTACTAGCTCACGATCAAATCAAATAGAAGAAAAAAATCACCATATTTTTTTTTTTATTGAACTTCCCCCCCAAAAAAAATATCTTGGATGACTCTTAGACTTGACTTCAATAATTAAGACTTTGATGGATCTACATGTAGATGACACCTATTTATAGATGTAAAATACAAGAATCCTTAATCTCTACAACTCTATCTAATCTTATTTGAAATCCTCAAAAAATACATTTTAAATAAGAATTTTTTATCTCTAAAACTCTATGTAATCTTATTTAGAATATAAAATATTAATTTATCATCTTTCAAAATATACTTTTAACTTCTAACACATTAGTTAAAGTGTACTTTTGGAAATAAGTCTCGGCTTGCTTTGCAAAGTTAAGCTCATAACTGCCACTAAATATGGAATCACCAGTAGAAATACAACATCAACCAAAGTGTACTCCAGGGGTGTACATGAATGTTACCATTCAAATCCTTTCTTATACTGTTCAAAAATCTACTTGAATCAAATTGCTCCATTTGAAAACTTTTAGGATCATCGGGAATACCTCTTAACTTAGAGTCTCATCCAAACTTACTAGATGGAAGATGCTGAAATCTCTAATTGGACTTCATGCAAAAGGCAACATCTCTAATTGGACTTCGTACAAAAGGCACAACATCCATACAATGTTCTAATTCAAGAATAGGCTTGTGCAAATCAGATATAGCACCAATTTTCTCATACAAACAGACAGGCCTTGATACAAGATCTCAAGTTTCATTTCATTTTTATGAAGATCATTGATTTCTTTATTTATGACATTCTCCCACAGTCTAACACCTTTGACCTCATCAAAACAAGTAGGCTTAAGATCGTCAATTGATCCTCTTCATGAATATCATTACTCCTATCGCTTTGCTCTATCATTGGTGATGAAGAAATAATATGAATAGATACAAATGAGGAAGGAGATGAGCTAAAATCCATAAGAGCATTAGATGATAAAGGAATCTCAACCACAGGTTTTGAACATATATCAATTTCATTATTATGATTAATATTTTAAAAAAAATACTTATGAAAGATGATAATAAACAATTTCATCAAACACAATATCTCGAGATACCACATACCTATGAGTTTGTGGATCCATACATTTCCAATCTTTCTGTCCTTTCATCATAGCCTTAGCATCAAGCTTGTTCCTCTTGGAGTCTGATATGTTAACATAACATGGGGTATCAAATACTCTGAAATATTTAACATTTAGTTTCTCACCAAACATAAGCTCATATGGAGACTTAGATTGATTGGACTAAGAGTTCACATTAATAACATAAGTTGCACATGTGATACCTTCTGCTCATAAGGCTTTTGGTAGATTCTTTGTATGAAGCCAACATTTATAAGTCTCCACAAAATATCGAATCTTTCGTTTAACCGCACCATTTTGTTATGGTGTAGTTTACACATGTAAGTTCTCTTTTAATATCATACTCCTTGTAAAAAGAGAAGAATCTCTCGAAGTGAACTCTTAGTCATTATCGGTGCATAATCTTTTAATTTTTCTTTCAAGAATACTTTTAACTGTTAACTTGAACTCTTAAAATTTTGAAAAAACTTTTTTTCCTTCACAAAAATAGACCTAAGTGAATCTTATAAAATCATAAATAAAGAGAAGCACATAACAAAAACCTCAATAAGATGGTGTTTTAAGTAGGGTATATTAGATCGCTATGAATAAGTTCCAAAGAAAATTTACATCTTGAAAGTGATCTAGCAAAAGGTTGCCTGTGTGCATTGCAATACTGATACCCTTCATAAACTTCATTACAACTGATAGTAGTAAGATTGGGAAAACCATGCACTATCAACTTAAGAAAATTTAAGACCATTGTCTGTGTGCATCTTCAATTTAAGAAAATTTATAGGACCAAGTCTAGCATGCCAGATTGATGCACCATCATTTCTACTCAACTTATCAACATAAGAGTTTGATGCTAACAAAATATATAAATCTTTGACCCTTTTACCAATATGTATTATATCTGTATTTAATTAATTTACAAAGAAACTTGACTTCATTAGGACCAAGAACATAATTTCCTACATCAACTGCATTTGCAATAGAGAAGAGATTTTTCTTCATACCTAGAATATGGTACACACTCTTAAATGAAATAAGATCATTATCTTTGTCTGAGATTATGATAGTGCCTTCCTTTTTCACTTAGTGAACATTGTTGATTGTAGTGATAATTGCATCATTACCTTCATATTGACGAAGATTGATGAATTTAGTATCATCATCAATGAGATGATGATCACATCCTGAATTAACAATCCAATCATTTTCAAAATTGATAGATGTAATGGCCTCAATAGTTTCAGCCACAAAGCATTTGCCTCATTCTTCATCAGTAGCATTAGAACAATCTTTTTTATTTGCAATATTTTCTTCTTTAGTCTTCACACGATAGTTTTTCTTGATATGGCCTAACATGTCACACCTATAACACTTGATCTTTTTTCGATTTGCACCATTGTACAAAGAATACTCTTGTTGCTGTTAGCATCATCTTTTCTTTTTATCATTATCATTACCCTTTTTCTTATTTATAAAAAGGGCATCTCCATCTCCCCCTAAAGTAGAAACTCTCGTCATTTGATGAGCTAAAGATTCCTGAGAGGCAAGAAGATTTTCCAATTCTACTAAAAATGATTGTTGAATCTATCCTTGAATAAATATAACATAAGAAATATATTCTTTTCGAAGACCACGAATAATATAATGTTTAATTCATGTATCAGAAATAGGCTCATCTGGATCTAACAGTGATATCTCTAAACATAAATTTTTAATCTTCAAATAATATTAAGAAATTGAGAGATCACCTTAGATAGCATTTGTCAAATTATTCTACAAATAAAGTCGAGCCATATTTTTTTTATTGAGTAATGCATCAAGAGTGATCCAAATCTCTGAAGTTGATTTGCAATGTGTAATGTGTTCAAAGAGATCATGAGGAATAGATCTCTTTAATACAAATTCAACCTTTGCATTTAAAATCCTTCATCTCTTCATGGTATCTCCATCTGTAGCATTTGATGCTATTGTTGCATTGTCACAAACTACATCCCATTGTTCTCCTATGAGATAAGACTCCAAACTAGTCTTTCATATCATATAGTTAGAGTGATTAAGAAGTTCAATACCAAACCCATCAACTCAACTAAGCATTCCATACCCGAAAAATGTTGTCTTCTTCAGCAAAGAGATCTTGAAACATAGATTACCACCCTTTAAACTCTGATACCATGTGAAGAAATGGAGGATCACATGCGTGCAACCCTTTCTTAAATAGTAGTAACAAGATACTATTAGCCCAGGATCAAACCAAATAGAAGAAAAGGACAATCAAGACAGAAAAAAAAAACTTTATTGAACTTTTCAAAAAAAAAAAAGACTTACGGATCTTGAACGACTCTTAGACTCAGACTTCGATTGATCTACATGTAGATGCCACATATTTATAGATGTAAAATACAATAGTCCCTAATCTATATAACTTTATCTAATCTTATTTAAAATCTTCAAAAATATATTTTACATAAGATTTATCCCTAAAACACTACGTAATCTTATTTAAAATATAAACTATTAATTTTTAAAATATACTTTAATTTCTTAACATATCTATTTCAACAAGGTTGGTTTTGTCTTGTCTTTAAATGCATCACTGAAGAAGTTTGCTTCTTGCTCTCACACTTTAGAAGTCTAACCAATTGGGCTGCAAATAGAGGGAGACTCGATAGACGTGAGGCTTTTTGTCCGATGACGTTACCAACTCTTTTTATAAAATGAGAAAAGTCTAATATAATTCATGGATTGAAATAAAAAAAGAATATAAGCCTGGGAACTGTAGATGATTACTTACGTGACCAATATGTTGGAGCTGGCATCCGACCATGACGTCAGGGCCTGACAAAATTGAAGCACAATCAATCTACACGAACAGATGATATGCCACTGGGACAGTAGAAACAACTGCAGTAACAATGAGTTAAAAACAGCATACAAGCTAGTTAATGCAACAATTTCTTTTTCTTTCTTCTTTTTTTTGATAGTCTGACGTTTGCTTGAGATAGTTTGATTCGATTGTTAAGGTTCTGATAAAGCTTTTTAAGTTCATCTAACCTACTGGCAAAATACGCTTCAAGTGAACAACTCTCAAGTCCTCAGAACCATTTGCTTACAACAATAATTAAACATAAGAATCACCAAGGCAAACGGCAATAACAGAGATTGACAGTAGAGATGACACTCAGCAAATCAAATTAGAATGTCAAAATACCTTCTCGGCGTAAATGACATCACTTTCCGAAACAGAATGATTTATATGATTCAACGATCTGCTTCCTCAACTGTACCATGAGATTCTGTCAGTCCAGGAACAACGACAAGATGCATGCTGGCTACCTGCCAACAATACCATGAAAGTTCAAAGAGGTAAGATCATGACCTAGAAATTGAAAAAAAAAAAAAAAAACTGATAAATTCCTGCAGAGCCATTGTAGTACACTTAGAAGAAGATACTTGACATATGGTCAAGAGAAGCATCACAATGGCTCTCAGTACCCAAACTTTAACCCCAACCACATTTTCCTAAAAAAGAATGTTTTTAAGGAAGAAATAGAGGTCATAAGTTCAAAAGCCACACATCAATGCAGTGTGAAAGGAAGGTCAATATACCAACCAATACGCACACAGCTTTCCCCTTACAAACAAAGAAACCTGGTCGGTACCAATACTACTGTAAGCTTACATCTACTCAACGACCCTAACAAGAGGAAGGACCAACAAAAACTCAGTGCCAATTTATATCTCGCTTCGTTTAAGAAAGTGATACCCTGTCGAATTACCAAAATTCTCAAATCAGAATTGCCAGGTTATTACAGATCCTATTAAAACAGATAAATAAGATATAAAAAAATCAATCAGAAGCTTTTGAATTGTCAAATTCCAGAAAAGAAAACACACCATGTCTATATACGTTTTAGGCACAGGTTGCTTGCTGAAGGTTTGACAGAAAGGAAAGTTGAAGTAGGTGAATCATATTCGCTAAAAAACCAGTTAGTTTTGCAGAAACTACAAAAGATAATCATGATATATATACTATGCTTGTCAACCAACCACAATGATTGTGGATTTTTCATCCAATATAATTTATTGCATTTGCAATGGAGAGAATAGCTAAAAGCCCTATTACCAATACATCTTGAATGGCTAACTAGAATATACAATAATGATTATGTTTCGATCTTCGGTTCTCTTGTCACTCGTGTCCAAAGTTAGATTATTCTAATGCATGGCTTATGAGAAGTAAACATAAATTGATGAAAAGAAAAAAGAGAGACATGAATAGTAAGGGTGGTAGTAGCCCCCTATATTATGTTTAACTAGAGAATTTAGCTTCGAAAGTATCAATTTTCAAGAATTTGCCAACAGTTCAAAAAGACAAGTATAGACATCAGGATCCCAAAAGCGCAATAAGCAGCCCATTTAATGTGTCAGACCAGTTTAACGTTTGCTTTGCATGGTAGCCTGATATGAAATAATAATATATTTATTATGTTCCAGTTCACATAACCTCATACCACATTGGCTCCAACAATATCTATATAAAAGCTATTACTCTCACTTTTATCTAAGATACTTGGCTACTCATTAGCACGGATAATCATTTATGATATATCTCCTGGTTCTTAAAGCAGCATGGCATCAGAAAGCATGCAGCTCCGAACAATCTCAGTCCTAGAATATTGTCTCACAGATATCATCTAAGTAACAAGAAAATAAACCATATAGGGAAAAATGGGCAAGGAAAGATGTTTGACTAAATGTGAAAAAGAGATGCAGCAGGCACTCAGCATACATTTTTCATTGTCTTCACAAAATAATCAAGTGTGCTTTTGTAGGCTGAATCTCCCATCATTCTTGACTTACCTGAAAATAGATATTTCCAGAATGTCAGCTGGATAGAAAGCCCAAATATATATTTGTAAGTTGTACACATTGCTTACATATATTAATATAAAATTTAAAATTAGATAATCTTTATTCTGCAGCCACCTACTAAGCATACAACAACAGCAAGCCAAGCCAGTTATATATTATATTAGTATAACAGTGGTAATATATAAAACAGAATTTTTTTTATCCGCCATCTATCTATCTGATGGTTGTTTTGCAAACAATTTTCATTTTAAATCTGTCATTCATATGATGAAACAATTAGAAGGAAATATGGAGAAAAGTAAGCACCGGGGAGATTAAGGTTTAACAACTGCTATCTGTAAAAGCATCCATTTCAACTGAATTTACATGCAAAAGGACCAACATACCATTGTAGTATAGGAAATACAGCATAGTGTAGGGAAAGAAAAGAAGAAAACACAGAATTTGTGTCATCAGGAAGACAGAATAATGGAGATAACAAGAATGCACTCATTATATATGTGTTTGTGTGTGTGCGCGCATGTTGGATAATGTCAAAGATATATGTTACTAAACAACAGCAGACTTTTCAGAACGAAGCCAAAGGAACATTTCCATCAAAGGGAACTGGGAAAAAAGTTCGAGTATACACTTCCAATGTATGATACTACCAAGTTAAGGTTGATTTGAAGTCTTTTATATGAACTACAATACAGAACAGCTATCCCAGTCCTCATATTCCTCCAGTTCAACACTAAGCCTTGTTATAAGACATTAGGATGAGTTCTTTCAGTTAGATTTTGGAGAATCTAAGATCTTACACAAATTCTCTAAAAACTGGAACTGATCAACCAGCTGTTTGCTACAGACACATCATTGCGCTAATGGAACAAGTAGGATAAGATGATAAGTAATTTATAAACAAGCTCACCACATCAACAGGAGAACCGATACAAACAGCAAAAAAACCAGCACCCAGACCAGACAAAAGATGAGTAAAAACGTTATCTGTGAATCCAGGGATTTTCAGAATTGTCTGCATTGATGGAAGCTTGGTAATGTTAAAAGAGAACAGAAACATAAGATAAAAATGAGCACTTTGTAGCGAGATTTTGGGTAACCTGTTTGACTTGATCGTAACTAACCAACTCAGCAGCATTTATAATAGCATTACATGCAACATAGGACCAAGACCAGTCCAGAGAGCCCCAAGCCCTTCCTAGATAATAAAATAATGAAGATTCAGCATGCAGATTGCTTGAAATATTAAGTATTAGTTTTTTGAGTGATAACCTGTCTGACTATCGTGGAGTAAGCATTCAATGCTCATGAATAGCGTCTTGGTACACCAGGTGGAAGCTTCCCTTCAGCTTGAAGTCGTACTTTCACTAGATCAGTTGGATTTGCCACAGTAATCGCCAAGGCACCTACGGAATTGTAATAAAGTTATAGTATCTAGCTTTCAAGAAATCAACTGCAGCAATATGATCTCCTGGCACTAGCTATGCACCACCAGATTGTTCAAAAGAACAAAACATGAAAAGGAATCTCTATTCTTTTTATTAGCACTTCCACACATAAACACACCATTTGTAAGACCAGCGAGAATTTTCTTGGACAAAGGTATATCTCCCACAAAATTTTCACCAACATAGAAGGACTTAACCTGTGAAAAAAGGCAAGACATAACTTCACATTATATGAGAAATATCAAGAACGAATGCATGAGTTATAAACTAACAAAGGACTTTGAAACTTACCGGCTCATACAACCCAATCCGCAACCCTCCAAAAAGGCATTGGCGATGCAAACCAGGTACGATGCCTTTCCAAAGTGCTGTCATTCCTTCCTTGCGATGGTTGCGACAGTTGCCAGCATTCCTCTGTACTTTGGCATGGCCATGGCATCCGAAGCTGCTTTCTCCTGCAGCTGAAGCCTCAACTTTGCAGTGTCAAGAGGGATAGTGCACAGCCTCAACAGATACAAAACGAATACGGAAATTAAAAACCCCCCATTTATCCTGGACGTAAAGAAAATTATTTGCTTGTTTCTTCTACTGCAAAGACTTCTTTCCTCGCAAGCATTCGTGACTACATTTGTTTCCTTCCTTGTCTCTATTTCTTTAGATAACGAAGAAAAATAGTAATCGAAGAAGTTTGATATATCTTGTGATGGGAATAAAACAGGAATCAACTTTGTATACGAACAAATACTAGCAGACCGTCATGCACAGCGGAATGAAATGGAAATCACAATCAGATGAACACCAAGATTTACGTGGAAAACCCCTTCAACTCGAAGGGTAAAAACCACGGGACAAGCCAGAGAAAATCCACTATCAAAATAATGAATATACAGATCTCAGACTTCTTGCCCAAGCCCAAAGCAATAGCCACAAGAGAATCTCAGGGATACAAGGACTATAATCCTAAATACAATATCCAAAACCTTCCCAAGAGATCACAGCAAGAATCCACTGCAAACTGATCTAACCTGAGATTTGAATGATTGAGAATAGTCTTTTTCTGCCATTGTCTTCTTCCCTTTTCTGGATCTCTTGTTTTCTGGCCTCTACTGTCAATCTGCAGTCTGCTTTCTCTCTCCCACGTTTTCAGCCGCCGCTACTCTCTTAATCTCAACCCTAGCCACCTAATCTAGGTTTTAGGTTAATATAAGTGAGGTTCTGGGCTGTGGGTTTCACTAAAGCCCATTATGGGCTGAATATGGGCCATCTGCCCAACATCTTGACACTGTCTATGCAACTGTGATCCAAATCTAGTAATAAGCTCACATTAATGAACCTAGTAATGTACTTAGAACCAAGACAGTGAGATCGTATTTTAATCTATTGCGCATAAGTATCCAGAAACCCTCGCATCTCGATGTTGTCGCTACTTTCAAGAAAGGAACAATGTTAAAGATCACGCCTATAAGCAAAACGACTCCGAGAAAAAGAAAAGGTAAGAAGCAAATAGCAAGACATTGGTAAGCAACGGAAGGAGCGAGTGATCGCGGTACCTCCGCGAAGCAGGCGGCGATGGCGCTGCTGGAGAACCTTCCGGCGAAGGAGATCTCCGTCATGGTGCCGTGATCGGCCATGGCTACTGCAGGCTCACTGCGATCTGCGGGGAGGCGGTAGGATGGAGCTCCGGGATGAAAGACCGGGAAGGGTTGTCAGGGGGGGATAACAAAATGCGATGGGGGGGAGGAAGGAGAAATGCGGAGGCATACACTAATAAAATAGTGGCATCGGCGCCCGAAAGGAGGTTGGTCTGCGAAAAGAAGAAAGTTGGCCACCGCGGTCTTACCCACGTTTCGTAATACCTGCTCGAGTACCTTCCCTGTAATTGGACAATTCGACCCAAAAAGTGGGACCCTTCAGGATCCATCGCAGGTACGCCAGCGAGTAAGAAATAACAGGTAAATACATAATAATCAAAGCAAATTAATAAAGGAACTGCATGGATGGCTATGAACGGTATGAAACCGTGACAGTGAACTCGTCGATGCATGTTTGAGTGAAGCGTGAACAAAGAGTCGGGAATAGTGACTTTAGACCTATCGTGACGAATGATTCCTTTCCATGGGTTGTGACGGGCCAGATTTGCTGTGAGATTGGAGTGCGATCGGTCTCGTTCGAGTTCCGAGTTCCGTTTGACAGGACCTCATCCAGAACGAAGAACGTTCTGGATGCCAGTCGTAGCATCCGGATTCGAAGACCCCCACCGAGCCCAACCCAACTGAAGGTAGAGGAATTCTCTGGAACCCCCGTTTCCCCCTCCCATTAAAACCGTCGGAGCGTCTCCTCTGCTCCCATCCAAATTCGGAAGCCCTCGAGTTATCTCTGAGCTTTTTACTTTCTCAATTCCTCTTCTTCCTCTCCGTGCGATCGAACCAAGGATGTCGCTCATCCCCTTCGGATTCGGACCCTGGCGGAGCGATGTCTTCGATCCCTTCTCCCTCGACGTCTGGGATCCCTTCCAGGGCTTTCCCTTCGAGTCCTCTCTCTCCTTCCCCCGTCTCTCCTTCCCACCCGTCGCCTTCCCCGGGGAGGCCTCGGCCTTCGCCGCCGCCCGTGTCGACTGGAAGGAGACCCCCGAGGCCCACGTGTTTACGGCCGACCTGCCCGGACTGAGGAAGGAGGAGGTCAAGGTGGAGGTGGAGGACGGCCGCGTCCTCCAGATCAGCGGCGAGCGGAACCAGGAACTGGAGGAGAAGACCGATACCTGGTACCGCGTCGAGCGGAGCAGCGGCAAGTTCCTTCGGAGGTTCCCCCTGCCGGAGAACGTCAAAGTGGAGCAGGTGAAAGCCGCCATGGAGAACGGCGTTCTCACCGTCACCGTCCCGAAGGAGGGAGCGAAGGTACCCAATGTTAAGTCCGTCGATATCTCCGGTTGAGTGGTATGATAGAATTGGCAAAGAGTTGAGATATGCGTATGAGAATTATGTGCAGCTAGTTCTTCCTACGAATCGGTATTCTACCATCACTTCGCAGTGTCCTAGTCTGTGATGCGTTTGTCTTTATGATATTTTGTGTATTACGGACGGCTGTATATAAGTAATTCTTCGCAGAGTCGTAGTCTGTGATGCGTTTGTCTTTGATTTGTGCGATAAGATCTTTTGTGTATTAGGGATGGCTGTCTATAAGTAATTAAATCACGCATGCAGTTTTACGTTCTGTTGTGTCTCCTCCATCGGGTCCAATTGATTCCTATAATAGGGTTCGAGTTGTGAGCACGAGAGGTGTTCCATGCTGGCGATCCTGTGGACCCTTTGGTTGTGACTTTGATGCTTGAGCATCGGAGTTTCTTTTTCTTTTTGATTGAAGTAGAAAGGGAGAGCCAGCATACCCAGAGAGCTCTTAGGGTGTCATTTTTATATCTGTATATTGTTGATCGGTCAAATCTAGATTTCATCATTCCTTTGATGTTTTTTGCGAGCATGTTTAATGTCGTCGGCAGTATCAACGGCTATTCATGTTGTCGATTGTGTGTTGTTTCTGTTATGTTGTCGTGTGGTTCCCTCATGTTCTTATGAGACTTGATGGTGACTGCACGGTATCCGATGCTTCATGTTTGTTTGTCCGTTTGTGACACGTTGTTCATGTGCGTCAAAGGGTGGGGTCCAAGAAATTGGTCATTCGGTCCCGTCCTTCCACGTTGGTTGGTCTTGGGTCACGTCGTCTGGTTTAGGAGGGGGACCATTATTGTCTCTATCATTCCCCCTCCCCCCGCCCATCCCCCTCGAAGAAGGAGGCTTCACTGAGGTCTAGGGTTTTGAGTCGCCCCTCTGGGGATTCTGTGTCAGTGGCTATTGTCCCATCGTCCAGTGCTCTGGGCGACTCCAGGACCGTTGGCGCCTTGGCGGCGATACGGTCTTTTTTCAATGTACACTCGATCGTGACAACTCGTCGGTTGGTCGAGGTGAGGAAGAATTATTTCATTCCTCCGGAGTGGAACTTCATGTCCCTCTACCGGGGGAGAGTCCTTATGATGCTTTTCCATGTGATTTCGGTCTGTCGACTGACGCCCTTGAGGCGGGATTGAGGTTCCCGTTGCATCCTGTGATCGAGGCATGCCTCGAACAATGGAGGATTTCTCCCTCCCATATGGCACCCAACTCGTGGCGGTATCTGGTGGCTTTCTTGTGAGAGTGTTATGTGTCGAGTATAAGGGCTACCCAATAGTTGTTTATGGTTGCTTCCGGCTAAGTCGTCGGCAAGCTGGGTATTACTTGGCTACTCGCAGCAGATTTCGTGTGAGTGGTGCGCCTTCCAGCAACAAAGGCTGGAAATCGCGTTTCTTCTTTATTTCCTACCGCCAGGGTTGGAGCGTCCCGACTGAGTGGACCTCTCAGACGGTGAGCAGCTCCGTATCGATGTTGTCGACCGACGAGACCAAATTGGTCGAGATCCTCCGAGGGATCCTTTCTGTTTCAAGGGAGGTGAAGGATATGAACGAGGCCTGGTTGGCCGAAGCGGGTCTTAGCCCTGCCCTTGGGGGTATGTCTTTTCTATTTTTAGGTTGGGTTTGGATTTTTCCTAATCGTACCTTTTATCGTGCAGAGATGTTTAAACTCGACAAGATGAAGTCTGCCGGTGGAGCGGGTAGCGGTTCGACGGCTCCATCGGTAGCCAGCGTGCCTGCAGCAGGGGATGCTGGGGTGTCCACGGTTGAGAAGCGCCCTAGCTCCTGCGTGGAGGCGGGTATAAGGAAACACCTTTGGAAGGTGACCGCTGAATAACCTGCGAACGCCTTTGAGAGTACTGCGAGGACCTCTACCGACAAGGGCAAAGGGAGAACTTGAGGAGGTCACCAAGCAGGGGTACACCATGAGAAAGTTGTGCGAGGTCGAAGACCGAGCGGGGGGCAGATAGGTATTTCGCCTCTATCATTACGCGGCTGAAGTGTGTCGAGGGCGAGGACTCCTTGGTGTCGAGGTGGTTGACCATCTCCGAGTCCAGTCTGTTCTGGACTGAGGGGGCGTTGTCCGGGGAGTACTTGCGGGGAGCTCTACACCCCACCTTAGCAAAACAAGTGTATGAGTGCTCCTCCGAGGAGCTTATGAATCGGGTCGGTAAGTCCGCAGTCTGGGTAAGGAGCGTCTCTTTTCTTCATCTTTTATTCATTCAAGTTTAACTCTGTCTGCTTGTAGGGACTCCACTTCGTTAGTGCCCTCATCGATCGGGTCCATGATGCGGGCCGACTGGTTCGGAGCCAGCATGAGAAGATTTTGGCCCTTCGGGCTACGAACAAGGAGCTGAATGCTAGCATCGGTCAAGAGTTAGCTGCGGCCGTTGAACGACAGGTGAAAGAGCTGGAGGCCAAAATCGAGAGGATGCAGACTGAACTGGAGTCCCTTAGGAGTCAGCAGAGGGAGTTCGAGCAGAAAGTCGGGCTCCTGCGCTCTAGTTTGGATGGGGCTCGGAATGACCGAGCCGCCTGGAGGGCGACGTCCTCTCGTTGACCAAGGCGACGACATTCCTCGAAGCCGAACTGAGGGCCAGAAGGCGGTAGCCACCTACAAGGCATCCCGAGTATTTGAATCTGACCTCGAGAAGATGGGGAGGGTCGGCTACGAGTTCGGGTACCGGGTGACGCTCGAGCGACTTCGGGGGAAGCACCTGGACGTTATGATCGAGCTGGAACCCTTCACCAAGTGTTCAGAAGATGCCAACGTCGAGATGGACCTCGACCAGCCTTTCGACGATGGCACCCCCTTTGAGAAGCAGCCTTTGGGCGTTCGAAGATTTGCTTCCAACTGTGTCATCTGACCATTCTGTAATTTTTTACTATCAAATAAAGTTTCCTTTTTGAACATTGCTTTGTCTGAATGGCTCTGAATGCCGAGTTAACATTGTTGTGTTAGACGTAGAATTTCTTCAAATTTGACACATGCTAAGTCCGAGGGAGTGTTTTCCCTTCCATTGTCGC
Organism: Ensete ventricosum; assembly: GCA_029747655.1. NCBI lineage: Eukaryota > Viridiplantae > Streptophyta > Magnoliopsida > Zingiberales > Musaceae > Ensete > Ensete ventricosum. The sequence goes on from JAQQAF010000005.1 coordinate 10,753,735, forward strand.
TAGGGTGTATGTCTCGTCCCGAACGACTTGGGTAACACGATACGTCCCCTCCCATCTCGGGGCGAATTTTCCTCGGGTGTGTCCTGGGTCACCGACCTCGGCCCTCCTGAGGACTAGGTCTCCCTTCGGGATGGGTCAAGGTCGGACCCTTCGGTTATAGAGTCGGGCAATCGCCCTTTGATAATGTAGATTCTTCTAATGCGCCTTGGCCCTGCGTTCTTTGAGCATGTCGAGATTTTTCCTAAGACCTGCTTCTGATGCTTCGGGAGTAAAATTTTCAATTCTCAGTGTCGGGAAGACCATCTCGGGAGGGAGGACAGCTTCAGTACCAAAGGCTAGACCATAGGGAGACTCTCCCATAGGGGTTTTTGGTATCATCCGCAGAGCCCATAAGACGCTGGGGAGCTCCTCGACCCAGTCCGTAGGAGTCCCCTCTACTCGTCTTCTCAGCCCTTTCTAATATGCTTTTGTTGGTCACCTCTGCCAATCAGCCACCGAGCTAAACTTCAATTGGATCTGGTAGTTTTTGCAGAAAGTCTTGAACTTAGGGTTGTTGAATTGTGTCCCATTGTTTGTGATTATGACCTTCGATAGGCCGAACCTTGTTATGATGTTTTTTCATACGAAAGTCTTCATCTGCTTCTCTGTGATCGAGGCCAAGGACTCAGCCTCAACCCACTTGGTAAAATAATCTACCCCGACGATTAGGAATTTACGCTACCTAACTGTTTGTTGGAACGGGCCGAGGAGGTTCATCCCCCACTGTGCAAAAGGCCAAGCACAAGGAGTCGAGGAGAGTGGCAGGGCTGGTTGGCGAGGAACGCAGGCATGCTTCTGGCATTCTACTCACCTCTGGACATAGAATTTGGCATCTGCTTGCGTGGTCGTCTAGTAGTCTCCAAGCGAAGGATCTTGAAAGCTAGTGTGCGCCCTTCAATGTGTTCACCACCTCCTCGTGGACCTCGACAAGCACTGTGTTAGCCTCGGATCTCGATAAGCACCGCAACAGGGGCTGGCTAAAGGTTCTTCTATAAAGGCACCCATTGTTGGTGGCAAACCATGCTTCGGTCCTTTTGACTCATAGTGCGATGGCCTCGTCCACTGGGAGGGTTGCATATTTCTTGTAGCGTAGTATTTCCTCCCTCCAGTCGGGGTGTGTGGCTGTAGTGGCCGCTTCAATTGTGCCGACTGTCAGCTTACAGAGGCTAGGGATGGTCGACAACTCACCGACTGCATCGGTAGAGGCTGCCCGGGCCAGGGCATCGGCTCTGGCATTCTCGAGGCGTGGGATTTAAAAAATTTTGAAGTACTTGGTCATACCTATCAGTCAACGGGCTTCGGAGAGATAACGGGTCATGTTTGGTTCTCGAGCCTCGAAGCTCCCGTCGATTTGATCGGCAACCAGTTAGGAATCAGTATACACCTCTAGGTGCTCGATTTGTAGCTCAATGACCAGTCGTAATTCGAGCAGCAATGCTTCATACTCTGCTTCATTATTAGTAGTCAGAAATTCCAACCATATGGCATGTTCCCAGGTTTACCCGTCGAGGTCTCTCAGGACTATTCCAGCTCCTCCCTAGAGGAATTTATCGATCCATCAATGTGGAGAGTCTATGTAGGTTTTTCCTTAGGAGGCTCCGGGGCGATCAGCTCCAAGGAGAAATCGGCAATGACTTGGGCTTTGATGGCCTTCCTCGGGGCGTACTCTAGGTCGAATTCGCTAAGTTCTACCGATCACTTGAGCATCCATCCTGAAATGTCAAATTTAGAAAAAAATTTGGCGTAGTGGTTGGTTGGTGACTACCTTGATAGTATGAGTCTGGAAGTAGGGCCTTAGCTTTCTGGCCGTGAGGACTAGGGTGAGAGTGAGTTTTTCTATCGGAGGGTGCCGCTCCTCCGCATCTTGCGGGATGTGGCTGGTGTAGTAGACAGGACGCTGACTATTCCCATCGAGCTTTATCAGAACTGAGTTGACGGCTCGTTCCGTGGCGGAGACGTATATCTCAAGCTGGTCGTCTGGGTCGACTGAGGACATCCGAGTTAAGGTTGCGAGATGGGCCTTAAGCTCTTGGAATGCTTGCTCGCACTCAGGGCCCCAGCTGAAGTCTTTGTTACTCCTTGGCGCCCGCAAAATGGGGTAACTTCGGTCGCCAGCCTGAGATATGAACCGCCTGTTGGGAAACCTCAACGGGTGCATCACATGCGCAGTGGAAATCAAAACAAAAATCGGTTTTCCACGCAGATCAAATCGTCGTGCAAAAGATTGGGGTCATGAGAAAAATCACAAAAATCAAAAAATCACGATGTGTGAGAGATTGATTTTACCTAAGGAGATCGTATATCCCTGTATTCTAGATCCGGATGGAGAAGATGAAGGAGGTCAAGTGTCTTCCTCTCTAGCGGTATCCACACGATGGATCTCTGCAGCGAAACTCCTCCAATCTGATCTTGCAACTCTTGCTCAGAGGGAGGGAGGAGAATTAGAGGTGGTGGCTAAAGTTGCAGCCTATCAACCATGAGTCTCCCCTCCTATTTATAGAGAGCCACCAAAAACCCTAGGGCTCCTGCCTTAGTGGGTATTGGATCTCCATCCAATTACCCACTAACCTTGCATTATTAGATCTTTATCCAATAATCTCCTTAGGCCTCTAATTGGGCCTTAATCAAGGAGCCCATCAGCATAGGGTCTCATCTAATGAGAATATGGGCTAATTGGATCTTCATCCAATCTTTTATTCGCTGAAGCATCCACCATATGTGTGTGACTCTCTAGGCCCGATACCAAGATAGTCATGAGTTGCTCTCATCAGAACTCCTTCTGATATAGTGAATTATTATTCTCATAATAATTCACTCGACTCATCGACTATGGACGTACTAGGCTACTACGCCATAGTCCCAAGACGGTACATGGGAGATCAAATCTATCGGACCTGTCTATCCATAGTTACCGTGTATCTATAATCTCTCATCCAACTAATATCCCAGAGATCGTATATTGGACATGGTACTGTCAGGTCACAAACGGAATCAGTTTGTCTTACTCTTAATCGGATTCTACCGGAGAACTCCTCTCTCAATCTAAATGACCCTGGCCAGGAATTTGTCTGAGTAAGCACATATGGGATATTCCTCTTGTGATATCGAGAGTGGATGATCCTTTATTGACACTCAATTGCCTTCGTAAGGTTAGCTACCAATCCCGATAATCAGCTATACTAGATCTGAAACTTTCCAAACCTGTAAGCCTGGCATCAAAGAAATGAGTACTCATACAAGGCATCATTTGTGTCTCAAGTCTAAGGACCAGACACACAACTGAGACTATAAAATCGCTGTCTGAGGTATCATTAACCATACAGCATTCCATAAGCGGATCAATCAATAAACTCATTCTCTAATGAGCACATGTACTATATGTTGGGAAATCTCAGCGGATGCATCACATGTGCAGCGGAAATCAAAATAAAAATCGATTTCCCATGCAGATCAAGTCGTCGTGCAAAAGATTGGGGTCACGAGAAAAATTATAAAAATCGAAAAAATCGCGATGTGTGAGAGATTGATTTTACCTAGGAAGATCGTATATCCCTGTATTCCATATTCGGATTGAGAAGATGAAGGAGGTCAAGCGTCCTCCTCTTTAGCGGTATCCATACGATGGATCTATGCAGCGAAACTCCTCCAATCTGATCTTGCAACTCTTGCACAGAGGGAGGGAGGAGAATAGGAGGTGGTGGCTAAAGCTGCAGCCTATCAACCAAGAGTCCCCTCTCCTACTTATAGAGAGCCACCAAAAAACCCTAGGGCTCCTACCTTAGTGGGTATTGGATCTCCATCCAATAACCCACTAACCTTGCATTATTGGATCTCTATCCAATAATCTCCTTAGGCCTATAATTGGGCCTTAATCAAGGAGCTCATCAACATAGGATCTCATCTAATGAGAATAGGGGCTAATTAGATCTTCATCCAATCCTCTATTCGCTGAAGCATCCTCCATATGTGTGTGACCCTCTAGGCCCGATACCGAGCTGGCCGTGAGTCACTCCCATCAGAACTCCTTCTGATATAGTGAATTATTATCCTCATAATAAGTCACTCGACTTATCGACTATGGACGTACTAGGCCACTACGTCATAGTCCTCAGACGGTACAGGGGGGAATCAAATCCATCGGACATGTCTGTCCACAGTTACCATGTATATATAATCCCTCATCCAAATAATATCCCAGAGATCGTATATTGGACATGGTACTGTCAGGTCACATACAGAATCAGTTTGTCTTGCTCTATTCGGATTCTACCGGAGAACTTCTCTCTCAATCCGAATGACCCTGGCCAAGGATTTGTCTAAGCAAGCCAATATGAGATATTTCTCTCGTGATACCGAGAGTGGATGATCCTCTATTGACACTCAATTGACTTCGTAAGGTTGACTACCAATCTCGATAACCAGTTGTACCATATTTGGAGCTTTCCAAACCTGTAAGTTTAGCGTATTGTATGAGTTCCAATAACTCGGTGGCTCTCTCTCCAGTTCCACTAAAAGGAGAGTTGATCATCTTTCCACGAAGGCAAGGTTCGCAAGTTGCATATGTCTCATAGTCAAATGGATCTAAGTATCCATCTTTCAACAACTTTTGAATCCTTCCCTCATCTATATGACCTAGCCTACAATGTCATAAGTATGCATTATTCACCTCATCTCTTTTTTTCTTAGACATATTTATATTCATGATATGTGGAGAAGTGTCTAACACATATAAGTCATTTATTAGGATCCCTCTAATGATGATCTTATCATCCATAATTATTGAACAACTATTATTCTCAAAAACTAATTTATATCTACTAATTGTCAAACAAGAGATAGAAATAATATTTTTGATAATAGAGGGAATAAAATAACATACATCTAATGCAATAATAGCTCCACCAGGCAGATGTTGGGTGACATATCCAACAGCAACTACAGCAACTCTTGCTCCATTGCTTATCTTGAGGTCCATCTCGCCTCTAGCTAATCTCCTAGGTCTTGCCAGAACCTGCAATGAATTACAGATATGATAAACACTCCCGATATCCAATACTCATGTGTTATCATGAAAATCTGATAAGTGGAGACTGATCATGAATATACCTGAAGCTTCTCCAAGCTTCTTTCTCGCCTTCTCTGCAAGGTAGTCCTTATAGTTCCTCTTCCAATGTCCGTCTTGACCACAGTAGAAGCATTGTCCTTTGTCCTTTCCTGGGTATTTTTTGGCAACCTTTGTCTTATCTGGTCTTTCTTTGCCCATGCCCTTCTTAAGGGTCTTGCTGGTCTTCCTTTTCTTTTTGGTCTCACCAATATAGAGAACTGGCTTCTCCTTCTTGATGACACTCTCAGCTTCCCTCAACATATTGAGGAGCTCAGGGAGTGTCACCTCAAACTTGTTCATATTAAAGTTAATAATGAACTATGAAAAGGAATCTGGTAGGGACTGAAGTATAAGATCAACACATAGGTTATCCTCTAGGACTATCTATATACTTCACAAAGCGAGTGATCTTATCCTCGCTTATCCTTTCCTCCAGCATGGGCACAATCATGTTAAGGACATATACGATTTTATCTTTCACGAGAATAATTCTAAAAATGTAAAGCTTTTGGACCAATGAGGCGGTTAGCATCAAGTATGCCACGTAGGGGTTTTGCAAGCAACAAACAAGATATAGCGTAAATTAAATAACATGCAGATTTTATAAAAAATACTAATTAAGATATGGACTTCTATCTTAATGTACTCCCACTATTTTTTTAGCGAATCATGTGACACCCTCGACACGAAGTCTCCGACAGACTCCTAGTGGGGATCGGGATCCAATTGGCGTCTTAGTGCAACCTCAAAGGACTCGACCAATTACACTAAGCCCAAAAGGTAGGCAACTCTTACCAATCATAACTCCTTGTGATCCCCGTCACGTTCGGCCTCCGAATCATCATAGTCTCAAGGAACTCGACCAACCATGATATTCAGTTAAGTCATCACCATCCTTACAAGATGAGTCTAATTTGATGATATGCCCTCGAGGGACTCGACCAATTATACAATGTCCTCAGGTCACCGGTGACATCTCTATGTCGTCGGCAAGAACTCGATCACGTAGATAGGTGAGTCTCGAGGGACTCGACCAACTCAACCTATGTCATGATTCAATTTCTTCCTATAACGATGGAAGGCCACGTGGGTCAATCTTATTGTCTCACGCTTACCGACTTAATATTATCGTAGGAGGGGTTTTTTGTATCGTATCGGTCTCCTAATATGTCGTGTCACACACATACATATTTAATATATATCTACATCGCATGCAAATATATATATATGCATATATCTAGTTGATGTATAACACATCACATATGTAAGCCATACCAGATGATCATAAGCCGTCACCTAATATGATTAAGCCCGAGCTAATGGACCTAATCACTCACAATAGGATCTGTGTGCATTGGCGCATCTCCATGCCCTGTGATTGTTGATCTCGTCATCATCGGTTCCGTCGGATCGTCACATCACCATGTGTAGTAATCTCTCGCCATGGCATCGTGGGTCCCGCTGTCACCTCCACGCTCCCGCTGCGCCTCTCCATGTAATTATAAATAATCACAGGCACGCAGGCCCAACAATAAACGAGAAAAACGCAGGCTCGGGCCACAATAATAATAATAATCATAATTACACACATCACAACACATGGCTCATGATCATCCATCCACATCACATGTACATCACATTATATGTAGGATTACTAGATATATATAATAATTAATTAAACTATTTAATTCATTATTTTTTAAAAATTAGGACATGCTCGAAATTTTCAGAATTATCAAGGGTATTTTCATAATTTTCTATGAGAGGACAGTCCTCAAAATTTTCAAAATTATTTAGGGTATTTTTGGAATTTTGCACATGAGGACAGTCCTTGGAATTTTCAAAAATCAGAGGAGCAGGATCGTCCTTTTTCTTAAAAGGATGCCCTAGCCCTCTCCTTGCCCCCATCTGCGCCGACGTCGTCGCCGCTGCCCTGCGTAGGTGGCGGCGCTGCACGCCATCGGTGTGGGTAGTCGCCCCTTCGGCATGCGTTGCTACCCTCGGGCGGCACCTCGTGGGCGGGCAGCGCTGCCCCTACTGGCGACAGCCATGGCCGCGGGCTACCCCTTGCGACCTTGCAACGGGCAGGCGCCACCCCTACAGGTGCCAACTATGCCTGCGGGCGATCGCGCCTGTTGGCGGCTGCCCCTGCAAGGGGGTTTTGGCCATGGCCGGCCGCCCCCTTACTTGGGGCCTTGGTTGCAGCCGGCCCTCCTCCTCGATGTTCTTGCTACGAACACATAGAATGATTCTACGCAATTTAATCTCATCACACGCAGTTTATAACTAATCTTTCGCACGAAAACCTTGGCTCTGATACCACTGTTGGGAAACCTCAGCGGGTGCATTACATGTGCAGCGGAAATCAAAACAAAAACTGGTTTCCCGTGTAGATCAAATCGTTATGCAAAAGATTGAGGTCGCGAGAAAAATAAAAAAAATCACGATGTGTGAGAGATTGATTTTACCTAGGGAGATCATATATCCCTGTATTGCAGACCCGGATGGAGAAGATAAAGGAGGTCAAGCGTCCTCCTCTCTAGCGGTATCCACACGATGGATCTCTGCAACGAAACTCCTCCAATCTGATCTTGTAACTCTTGCACAGAGGGAGGGAGGAGAATAGGAGGTGGTGGCTAAAGCTGCAGCCTATCAACCAAGAGTCTCCCCTCCTATTTATAGAGAACCACCAAAAAACCCTAGGGCTCCTGCCTTAGTGGGTATTGGATCTCCATCCAATAACCCACTAACCTTGCATTATTGGATCTCTATCCAATAATCTCCTTATGCCTATAATTGGACTTTAATCAAGGAGCCCATCAACATAGGGTCTCATCTAATAAGAATAGGGGCTAATTAGATCTTCATCCAATCCTCTATTTGCTGAAGCATCCACTATATGTGTGTGACCCTCTAGGCCCGATACCGAGCTGGCCGTGAGTTACTCCCATCAGAACTCCTTCAAATATAGTGAATTATTATCCCCGCAATAATTCACTCAACTTATCAACTATGGACGTACTAGGCCACTATCCCAAGACGGTAGAGGGGGGATCAAATCTATCGGACCTGTTTGTCCATAGTTACCATGTATTTATAATCCCTCATCCAAATAATATCTCAGAGATCGTATATTGGACATGGTACTCTCAGGTCACATACGGAATCAGTTTGTCTTGCTCTATTCGGATTCTACCGGAGAACTCCTTGTCTCTCAATCCGAATGACCCTGGCCAGGGATTTGTCTAAGCAAGCACATATGAGATATTCCTCTCGTGATACCGAAAGTGGATGATCCTCTATTGACACTCAATTGCCTTCGTAAGGTTGGCTACCAATCCCGATAACCAACTGTACCGGATATGGAACTTTTCAAACATGTAAGTCTAGGGCCAAAGAAAGTAGTACTCATATAAGGCATCCTTGGTGTCTCAAGTCCAAGGACCAGATACACAACTGAGACTATGGAATCGTTGTCTGACATTAGGTATCATTAACCATATAGCATTCCATAAGCGGATCAATCAGTGAACTTATTCTCTAATGAGCACTTATATTATATCTTTAGTGTCTCCACACAAGTGTCTATGAGACCAGCCGTCTCCATCATATGGACGGGTATATAGTACACCGGTCTATCCGATTATCTTGATGTCCTTCTCGAGTAACCTATGACCGGGATTATTTAGGATATGTGTTTAAAGATGAATCGATCTCATTATCGTGATCTCATCATGATCTGATTCTGATTGCACAGAACCAAGGATATTACAATATATATGGTACATATAATATAGTATGAGAATATGTCAATATTAATCATAAGCAAAAAGATTACGCAGTGTGTTACACGTGTCATCACTCGTGTGATTGACTTGCAGGGCACCTGTAACTAGCACTATATCTGTAGTGTCTCCACACAAGTGGCTATGAGACCAGCCGCCTCCATCATATGGACGGATATATAGTACATCGATCTATCCGGTTATCTCAATGTCCCTCTTGAGTAGCCTATGACCGGGATTATTTAGGATCTGTGTTTAAAGGTGAATCGATCTCATTATCGTGATCTCATCACGATCCCATTCCTATTGCACAGAACCAAGGACATCACAATATATATGTAACAAATAATATAATGTGAGACTATGCCAATATTAATCATAAGCAAAAAGATGACACAGCGTGTCACACGTGCCATCACTCACGTGATTGGCTTGCAGGGCACATATAACCAGCACCGCCCTATAGCTGCCAACCTCCCGACGAGGCGTTGGACCTCCTTGATGGTTTTGGGTGGTTTCATGTCAGTGATGGTCTTGATCTTTTTCGAGTTCATGTTTATTCCTCGTTGGTGAATAAGGAAGCTGTGGAATTTTCCCGACTCTACGCCAAAGACACATTTGGCGGGGTTGAGCTTCATTCCAAACTTCCTAAGGGTCCAGAATGTTTCGGCGAGGTCCGTGCAGTGTGTTTCCACTTGCTTACTCTTGACAATCATGTCATCAACATAGGCCTCCATATTTCTACCTAGTTGGTCCTTGAATAGTTGATTGACCGTTCTCTGGTAGGTAGCCCCCACGTTCTTTAATCCGAACGGCATTACCCTATAACAATAGGTTCCTTGGTGTGCGATCAAGGTTGTCTTTTCCTGATCTTGAGGGGTCATTCCGATCTAGTTGTATCCTGAGAATCCATGAAGGAGAGGAGCTCATACCTCGAGGTGGAGTCTATTAGTTGATGAATCCTCGGTAGTGGATAATAATCCTTCGGGCAGACCCGATTAAGATCGGTGTAATCAACACACATGCGTCACTTTCCATTAGCCTTTTTCACGAGAACTACATTAGATAACCAAGTCGGGTACCTAATCTCCATTATGAACCTGACCTTCAGTAGCCGATCTACTTCCTCTTTGATGGCTTTCTACTGATCTAGGGCGAACTTTCTTAGTTTCTGTTGCACCGGTCGAGCTCCCGAGGTTGTGTTCAGTTGATGTTGGGCAATTTGGGGTGTATGCCCGGCATGTCGCTCGTTGACCAGGCGAAAACGTTGGAATGATATCCAAGAAAATCTATGAGCTGGACGCGTTGGTCCTCTGGTAGAGCCGACCTGACCCGCACTGTCCTCTCTGGGTGAGCCTTTTCTAGTGGCACTTCCAGTATTGGTTCGAAGGGCTCGAGTCGAGTGTCAGGTCTGTGGGGTTCACAGGGGTCAGGAACCGGAGCCTTCTTGCCTTTTCTAGGGATGGTTGTTGCCACCAAGGAGCATCGCCTTGACTCTTAGGGATCACTCTTGATCTCCCTCGGGCCTGTGCTAGTTGGGAACTTCATACTGCGATGGTATGTGGAGACGATCGCCCTTAGCTTGTTGAGGGTCGACCACCCGATGATCACGTTGTAAGCTGAGGGGAGGTCCACCACCATGAAATGAACCATGAGGGTCTTGGTTCTTGGCTCATCGTCGAAAGTCACGAGGAGGGTTGCGACGCCTACGAGAGTTATTGCGTCACCGGTGAATCCTGTCAAAGTTGAAGTCATGGGAGCGAAGTCCTGGTTAGTCATTCCGAGATTATGAAAAGCATCGAGGTATAATATGTTGGCGGAGCTTCCTGTGTCTATCATGATGCGTCTGACGCAGGCATTTGCAATGCGGGCCGTGACCACCAAGGCATCATCGTGGTCTGGGTATTCATTCTCAGTCTTGAAGGTGAATCCCGAATCACCCAAGGATCAGGGCCTCTTCTGAACTTTCGCGCGGGTATTGGCCTTCCTTGCTGAGGAGCTAATGTCACCCGCGATCGGGCCGCCCACTCCGACGTCGATGTGTCATTCCACCGGTCCCTTCGAACAGAGGGATGGCTCGCGCGGCTTCATTATGTATCGGTCGAGGTGGTCACGGTGGATAAGGTCATCGATCTGGTCCTTCAAGTCGTAGCATTCTTCAGTATCATGCCCGTAGTCGTGGTGGAAGCGACAGTAACGTCTGCGGTCTCAGTCCTCGGCTCGAGACCTCAATGGGTTGGGAGTCTTTAGGAGTCCTTTTTCTCGGATCTGGAGGAAGATCTCTATCCAAGTGGAGTTGAGCGGAACATTGGGCGGCCGAGGCATGGTCTATTTACTTCTCTCCATCCTCCTCCTTGAGGGCCCAAAGGGTGGACAGTTCACCCCGAGGACGCTTCTAGTCTTCGCGTTTCTCCGCCACCAAAGTCTCGGTGGCGACGTACTGGTTGGCCCTCTGCAGCATCTCTGGTACAGTTGCGGGGGGTCACTCCATAAGCGACCAAAAAAGGTTGGAAGGCCTGATCTCGATCATGAAAGCCTGGATGACCAACGATGGATGCGCATCGGGAATGGCCTTGACTTTGTCTGTGAAGCGAGCAAGGTATTGTCTGAGGTGTTCTTCCTCCTTTTGTCTCATCCGGATGAGGGATGCGGCAGTTGGCTTTGGTCGAGCGCTAGAGAGGAAATTGCCCTCGAACTCCCTTGGAGGAGGACGGCAACTGGTTGTACCATCCTCGGGCGATTCCTCAGAGAGTCGTCCGGAAAGCCCGACACATTATGGCATCTAAGGTGCCATACAGAGTTATCTGCACATAGAACACAGCCACATGCTCCGTCGGATCAGAGCTACCATCATACACCTCTAGCATCGGGAGACGAAAGTGCGATGGAATATGCGCATCTTAAATTTCCTAGACGAAGGGAGAACCTCAGAGGGGACCCTCGTCATGCTCATCTTTCGTCCTTAGGATCCTTCGGACATCATCGATCCTCTGATTTACCAGGTGTAGTTGTTCCCTTAGGGAACTGGTGGAGTCCAAGGAGAGTGTGTTGGGGTCCGAAAAGTTACGGGCTGACATGCTAGACGCGGGCTCTAGTTGCTTAGTTGCATCTCTCAGGGGAGCCTGATTTTGGGGAGAAATGGGGCGGGTTGTCTGCAGAGCGGGTCGTCGGTGGTGGCTCATTTGGTGGTGGTGTTGTTCTTGTCTGAGGTAGGGGAGTTGCTTGGGGTCGTGAGCTCGACTGTTGGGCGAGCTGTGGGATGTAGGGGATAATTGCTTGAAGCATTCCCGCTATGGTTTGGACCTGGTTAGTAAGCCCCCGAAATGCCTCATGAGTTTCCATCATGGTCCTTAGGTTTAGCGGGGGTGGAGTTAGCCTAGGGTTATTAAGTAAGCTCCAGTATCGCCCCTGGGAGTGGGAAGATATGTCCCCGTCTCCAAATGGAGGGAATGAAAGCGAGGATCGATAGGCTCCTCCCGAGGTTGGTTGCGTTGCGGGAGGGGCATCCTCTCCATGATTGATAGGCGTCGAGCGCTCTTGTGACATTGGCGGCCCTCCTTCTAGCGTCATATGTTGTGTCTCCTCCACCACATCCAGTGGATCCGCACAACAGGGTTCGAGCCGCGAGCACGAGAGGCGCTCCACGCTGGCAATCCGAGGTCGCGGGTGTGGACGCTCCGGTTGTGACTTTGATGCGGGTCTTTCTAACCTCGTCGGGCCATTCCTGCAAGACAAGACCTCCCGGGTGGTGGGTTCCCATGGAGGTCCCTCCGATGATCAAGTTAGGATTGATTCGAGGGATGAAGTATAGCGTCCTTCTTGAGCGTCGGAGCTTCTTTTATACCTGTATGTCGGAGCTCCTTTTGATTGAAGTAGAGAGGGAGAGCCAGCGTACCCCAGAGACTCTTTGTGGTGCCACTTTTATACCTATATGTCATCAACCAGTCAAGTCTCGACTTCATCATTCCTCTAGCGTTTTTTGTCAGCCCGTTTAATGTTGTCGGTAGCGTCGGCGACTATTCGTGCTATCGGTTGCGTGTTGCTTCTGCTCTGTTATCGTGTGGTTCCATCATATTCTTATGAGACCTGATGGTGACTGCGCAGTATCCGATATTATTAGACCTCAGGTTTGTCTGTCCATTTATGACACGTTGCTCTTGTGCGTCAAAGGGCAGGGTCCGAGAAATTGGTCTCCTCGTCATCCGGTTTAGGAGGGGACCATCATTCTCCCTATCATGTTCTTTGCTGGATTTGTGTAGAATTGTGAAGTAGCTATTGTGTTTTTTTGACTCTTCGTATCAAAAGATTAACATTATTCTCATCCCGGTTCCCAAATTGAACTGTTCTTAGACCTTCGACCAAGCGGAGAATGCTTATTCTATCTTCACATACAAACAAAATCAGTTGCAACAAATTATTGGATATTGTTGTTTCTCGATCTCAGTCGCCCAACACATTTGGCGTCGAGAGAAAAGAGTAGAAAAATGGGGAGAACGATGAATTTGCAGTGAGTGAAGGCCTGACAGGAAATCTCGTTCGCTAATCTGGTCGGTCTCCGTCCGCTGTGGCTTCTCCCGATTAACAAGTGGGGTAATCCGGAGGCGGTGGCGGCAGAATCGAGTCAGGGGTGTTCCCGTTCTCCACCACGAAAGCCGTCCCCAAACCGAGAGCCAAGTGGATGTCGAAATGGCAGTGCATGAACCATATACCTACACCCACAGACATGCTTCGTGAGATGGGGGGATTCTGCAAAGAAGAGAGATGAGGAAGGAAAGAAGAGGCCGCACCTGGGTTGTTGGCGACGAATCGGATGACGGCCCATCCCCCCGCCGGCACAGCGATGGTGTTCCTCACCTGCGGGTCCACCAGATTATAGCTGCTCACCGCCGCCGTCGCGTTGTAGTTTCCGAAGCCCTGCGCGAGCACGAAGAAGTTGAAGCTGTGGAGGTGTATCGGGTGGTTCTCCGGCCCCTCTATCGCCGTGTTCTGCAGCACTATCTCCACCGTCGTGTTGTACTTCACCTTCTTCAACCTGATGTCGTGGACGGTGTTCCACAGTGGCCGCAGAGACGGGTCGGTGTTCAAGGCGGGGTTCGTGAAGTCGAAGAGCACCGGCGGGTTGTCGGGGAAGTCGGTCTTGTATACGCCGCTCACATTGTTATAGTGCGCCACCAGTAATGGCATCGCGGTGGGGAACACATACGATACGTTGTTCATGCTGGCAGATGCAGACCCCGTGGTCTGGTTGCACAGAAATTGTGCCGGTGAGCAGGGAACGATGCCCGACCCGATGGTGACGAACATCTCCTCGTCCACGGAGAGAGGGACGGTGGGATCCCCCGGCCTAACGAGAGCGGTCAGGTTGGTGTAGAATCGGTGGGCTGTCGGGGTGTCGTAGAGGCCCGGCAAGGCCGGCATCACCGGGGCAGAAGAACTGTTGACGGACGCGTACTTGACGATGCCGGTGGTGGTGCTGGTGTCGACGAGTGGGCCTTCAGGACCTGCGCTGATGTAGGGGCGGGCGGCCATGTAGTAGTTGCCCGGGGTGGCATTGGCGACCATGAGAGCGTCCACCGTCTGGCCGGGGGCGATGACCACCACGTCGGTCTCGTAAGGCTTGGTGTAGGTGGCGTCGACGGCGACAACCGTGAAGTTGTGCCCGGCAACCTTGAAGAAGAAGTGACAATTGACTGCAGCGTTGATGATGCGGAGCCAGTATGTCTTCCCGTAAACGACTTCGAGCTTGTAGGTGTCTGCAGGCGACCATCGGAGGGGCAAAAAAGATTCATTCACCGGTTGTACACAGGCATCATAGACAACCAGTTACGGATCAAAAGCGAGGAACACTCACGCTTCTTGGAGCAATTGTACAAGTCGCCGGGCTGGCCATTGATGGTGAATGCATCGGAGACGTTGGGGGCACTACCTTTAATGAAGGCCTCGTTCAACACATCGATCGGATTGGCGTTCCACCACTCCCCTGTAACAAAGATGGATCAATTACAGGGGTCGGGTCAGGTCAACCGGAGTTACTAATTTGGAGGTGTGCAATCTCGATGGTGGCAGGCGAATTATTCAGTACCGAAGATGATGTTGGCTTCATGGTCGGGCGGGGAGAAGGGCAAGGCCGCAGCGCCGCCTCTGGGACGGATGATGAGGGCTCCATAGACCGTAACCCGGAGGAGGGAGAAGTGGGCGTGCCACCAAAGCGTGCCTTCTTGGCCGGTGACGTTGAACCTGTAGGTGTAGTTGTTCCCGGGGGGTATCGGGCACTGAGTGACCATGTTTGGCCCGTCAGCCCAAGCGCTGAGCTTCTGGTACACGCCGTGCCTGCAGAGAGATTGGGACAGATGGGATGATTACAGCAGATGATAGACGAAGGAAGGGGATGAGAGTGCGTCCCCCCATTTGGTTGAGTTAAAATTACCAGTGAATCGTCATGTTGGTGGGCGATTCGTTGATGGCATGGACGACCAGCGTGTCACCTTCGTTGACATCTATCGTCGGGCCTGGCATTTGGCCGTTCACTGCAGTCACCACCCTCTCTTCGCACAGCCGTGTCAGAGTAAGATTTCCCACCTGAATGACGAACAAACAACCCAAAACCCTTGTGAATTCGCCGTTCACTAATCGACCATGGGTTAGGTGATGCTTGCTATCCACTTGGTTATTCTTCCTAAATGTTAGCCATTATTAACTTGATCTATCTGGGTGATGCAAGATGTGGGTTCCACATTTGTCGGGGATCACAGGCTGCGTAGGAGACCGGGAGACTCGACTCATGCTTTGGTCTTTTGGCTACGGTGGGCTGTTTTGGGTGGTGGAGAAGTAAATGCAATTGATCTCCTAAAGGTGTGCAGATGTTTTGACTTCAAAAGCTCCCATAACATGGCTATCTAACCCTAAGCCACAAATCTGTAATAACTCAACTTCATTGCTTCGAAATGCCAGCCAGTAGAGTGTTATGCTTCGACATATCAGGATACATGAAAACAATACTGTGAAGAGAGAGAGAGGATGTGCAGGGAGTAGAGAAGAAGATTACACGGAAAGTGTGCTCCACGATGGCTGCATCCGCCACAAAGCCGATGAAGATGAAGGTGAACAGCAGCGCAGAGGTGGACCAAGCCATGGGGAGCAGGGGAATAACCGGAGCAAATGCTGCTGCCTGGCGAACTTGGTGCCGATGAACAAAGCTATCATGGTCCTTTTATAGTCCCTACGCTTGCATGGTCAGACTATAAAAACGATAGAAACGACATATATATAATATATTTCAAGATTGATGAGCTTATGTTTCTTTTATGGAGCAAAGACAGGAGGTGGCGGTCAAACCATCCTGCTATTGTTGAATCTTCGAGGGTTGGTAAGACCAGCTTCAGTTCTATAATTGATGACGACTTGTGCTGTGCAGTGAACAGAGGTGCCAAGTCTGACCGCTCGCATATACAAATTTTTCTTTCATTTCTTGTCCTAATTAAAAAGGTAGGGATCGTCTGCGTATATGAGTTTGCCACTTGGTAATAAGACCACAGCAAAGTTTTATGCAGGCTTTTGTTCTCTTAGGAGTGTTGTGCCGGTAAGGTCGCCACTTCCACTGTTCAAAACGCCCGGCGGCAGTAAAAGTAGGTTTAACGTCGATGGGTGGCGTGGCTTAGATCATATCGACAACAACGGCGGAACAATGATATTAAGATAATGTTGTGGGGGATTCGCCGTGGGTTTCTGGGCGTCGACTTTGCACGGACGTGGATGAATCTTGAGAACGGCAGCCGGAAACCAGAGATCGTTGGGGCTCGCCGGCACATGGTTTTGTGCGTGACGAACACACACACACACACAGTCTTTGGATGACTGAGATGTGCCGGATTTTTTTTTTCTTTCCTTCCATTATTTGGGTGTGAGTCGTGCCGGTATGGATACCACACAACATACTCGGATTTCGTTCTAATTCTAAGCTAAAAGTGTGTGTTGGTCTGATGATACCGCTCATATCTCTTCGTTTATCTCACCCCACCTTTAAAGAGGATACGGACTTTGTAATATTGACTCTAATTCTTGTATGGTGAAGACCATTTCATTGCCAATATAATGAATGACACGTCATATCAATTACTATTAAAACTATAATGTTCGATAATTCAGTGCACACCCATTAGTCGACACTTTTTGTAGGGTTTAGGCACACCCCCCTAATATAGTTTTTTTTTTATAGAATCATCCATCCATCAAAATTCTTTATCATTCCGACACCCCACCTATAGAAGATTGAAATCTATTGCACATTTCAATTATGCATGAAATGGGAACAGAAAGGGTTGTCGATGATTCCGATTCAGTAGACGTAAATGATAGTTGAGGGCGAAATGTATAAATAAATTATGATGGATGGAATGCTTAAGTCAAGCGTATTTGTTAGTCGTCTAATTTGACAATGACCACCTTCTTTTGGACTTTGGACTACGAATAGATATAACCCACTCGGTAGAGTTAGTGTTGGTATGGTAGCGTGGAGAAAGTTTCTACCATGAACGAGTCCGACAGCATTAGAAGAATAAGAGTTTGAATGCGTCTGTGTTGAAATTTCCTGATCGAGAAAAAAAAAAAAAATTCTTTGGATCATTTCCAGACCAGTGAAGGAGCATGCTCACGTTTACTTGTCAAGCGAGGTAGGTGAGAGCTTGTTTGCTCATTGTTGCATCAGTTTGGGAGTTTACAAAGAGGCGTACAAAGATTTGATTCGAAACGCCTTCGTCTTCTTCCACGTTGCAATTCAAATGGGAGAAAGGGACAGCGTCAATGAGATAGGCAAGAAGAGAAGAGTATATCTTAGTTGGTTTTAATTTTGATAAGAGTGCACCATCATTTAATCGTCATTCAATATATAATCACTATATAATTATTTAGGGTTGAAAAAAAAAAACAAATACGATTATAGATTGCCCCTCTAATCGCTCACGTGGATAAGAGATCAATTTAAAATTGTCAAACATAGTTAGAGGCAGTTATCTTTTTTAACCACTCATTTAGGATCACGTATATAAGCTCATCCTCAACATAACGAAGAAGGAAGTTATCTTTTTTAACCACTTACATTGATCCTTATATAAAATGAGTTACTAATTTAGAAGTTTAATTTGAAAAATTAATTCTTATTTTGATTTTCATACAGGTGGCACATCGAGGGTTTGACATTTTTACCTTATTGTCATCTCGAATAATTTTACATATATGAGTTCGAACAACATAAGACTTATCAGGACGTCAATGAATTCTCTCTTAATAAATTTCTTTTCATCAAATCAAAAGGAGAAAAAAGAAAAAACTCATTTTAATTGTGATGAAGACAAATTTTAATGTAGTACAACACTAAAGATAGTATGACAAAAAAAAAAGAGAATAATATTATATTTTGCTTTGGACAGATTATGTTCTCTATATCTAAATGGAATGACTATTCTTGATAGAGATTTACAGAGCCAAGATGAGTTTGGTATGCGTGCTTATAAGAGATAAAGTATCAGTTACTGTCGTCTAAAGTAATCATTTCACGCGTTCCTTCTTTTTTTTTATTATTATTGATTTTTGTGTTTGCTCATATTTAAATCAATCGAATCGGATTGAGAGAACCAAAGAGGATTATTTATAATGAGTGATTGTTTTATTATGAATTATTAGGTTAAACCCATTTGACCAGATTAAATTAGTCTTATTGATCTCTCTAGCCAAATGCCGTCACGTGTGATATTTTTTATCAACAAACAATGGGCTGTCTTTTGAATCCTTATCTCTTCGAGTCATTGGAATGATGTGGATGTGCAAGCTTTGAAGACGGCATGCATCCCTCACGGGCTGAGCCAATCTATGGAAGAAAACCACGTAACGAAGACTAATATAAGTATCGAAGAAATTTTGTGCGAGTATACTCTTGAATACTTTTTATAGGATTTGATGCATATGATTGAATAGAGTTTGACACTTACTGAAATCTACATTAGATAATCAAAATATGATTTTGTTTGACTTCAAATTGACGTTTCAATTAGATAATTAGAATCTATGTTATCATTATAAATAAAATAAAATAAAGATGTCTTGGGTTTAATCTGATGATGAAAGGAAGAGACTATCGAGTCTAATTTGTTTGCTTATTTTATTGGAAGTCTTACTTAGACGCCTCTTTGACGATTCCATTCTGACGCCTTTATATATTAAAACAAAAAAAAATCGCATTTCAATAATGGGCATGGAATCGTCCGTCCCATTCTGTGCTTTTGACTCTCTAAGCAGCGGCCGCCTCTTTTGCTCTGCGAAGAGCGCCACAAGCAAGCAAACGCACTCAGCCAACCAGCGACGGCCAAAGTTTTGGATTGTTCGAACGCGTTGAACATCCAATTGCATGGGTTGGCTACGCCATGAACGACAAGAGTGGGAGAAACGTCACCCATCAATTGATTCCCATCGACAAGGCGTTGTCCTCCGACGATGCGTGCAGCAACTGTTGATTCATGCTATGCTAAATCGAAGAGGCTTTATTTATATATGAGCCGTGACATAGTCCGATTAAAGCTTATGGCCCGGCCTTGTACTGGCCCATAACACGAGTCGGTCTGACCCATTTCATCCATGAATGTTCGTATTTGGTAAAACATGGCAAAAATATTACCCACGCTTTCCTCAGGCTAATTATAGATGGCCGGCCCTCTATAGTTAGCTATATTTTAGTGTTTTTATCCTTATATTTTAAAATATTATATTGACATCCGTATAGTTATAAAAATTAAATATCTAGATTTATTTACACTAATAATATAAGTTTTTTTACTAACAAAAATAAATAGTATAAAAAATATTAATGTTCGGTGGTGACGAATGACAACATTGCCCCAAGCTCACATGCTCCAAATCCCTAGCGTCAATCGCTCTTCATCTATCGTTGCAATTGGTGGAGTTCGTCCTGATGCTTGTCAACCCTCAACCCCCGGCCCTCGTAGATGCAATCATTTTTTATGCGTTGGCTCTTGTCAACCCTCGACCCCCAACCCTCATCGTCGACTACAAAATACCAGTGACACGCTTGGGAGTTGGTGGTTGTGATAGGAGATTTGACAGTCAGTTGACGAGCACCGACATAGACTTCACCAGTTATGACGACGGCTACAATAGCGGATGGAGGGGGCCAGCATCGAAAGATTTAGAAACACGAGCTGGGGGTCACATAATTGTCCGTCATCATCGAGTTAGAACACTTTATTTTCATATTTTCATCAATAAAACTGATATTATTAATATTTTATTTTATAACTATATTGATGTGGAGTAACTATCTTTTAAAATATAGAGAACAGTAATTTTTATAACTATTTTTTAAAACAGTAAAGACACGGCCCAGAGAATTAGGCCCACTTTCCTCGCAAAAGAACCGGGGGGGTGGTGTTGTGGAGATGAGCCAGTCGAATTAATTCGAAGATGATGTTTTATTGCGAGAAAATCCGGCATGATACAATTTATTATAGAATATATAATATGTGGACGAATTGAATTCATACGGTGTCATCGTTACGTGCAAGACACCAAAAGAATTGAAACAAAAGCAACTCGTGAGACGTGGAAATAGAGCTGGTTTGCTATCGGCATCTCCTGGTTAACAAGTGGGGAAGTCCGGCGGCGGCGGAGGCAGAGTCGACTCGGCGGTGGGTCCGTTCGCCACCTCGAATGCTGTCGCCAACCCGAAAGGCAAGTGGTCGTCCAAATGGCAATGCAGGATCCATACACCTACACATCAAACCATATAGTTCCTGCTGCCCCGGCGACGGAGAAGACGGCCAAAAGAAAGAGACGCACCTGGGTTGTTGGCGACGAATCGGATGACGGCCCATCCGCCCACGGGCACCGAGACAGTGTTCCTCACCTGCGGGTCCACCAGGTTGTAGCTGCACGCCGCTGCCGTCGCGTTGAAGTTCCCGAAGCCCTGCGCGAGCACGAAGAAGTTGAAGCCGTGGAGGTGCAACGGGTGGCTCTCCGTCCCCAGTATCGCCGTGTTCTGCAGCACCATCTCTACCGTCGCGTTGTACTTCAGCTTCTTCAACTTGGTGCCCTTGACCGTGGACCTTAGCGGCTGCAGGGACGGGTCGGTGTTCACGGTGAGGTTGGTGAAGTCGAAGAGCACCGGGGGGTTGTCGGGGAAGTCGGCCGTGGACACCCCGCTCACACCCTTAAACTGCGCCTCCAGCAACGACATCGTGGTGGGAAACCGAAACGATACGTTATTCATGCTTGCAGCGAAAGAACCCGCAGTCCTGTTGCACCGGACTTGGCTCGGTTCGCAGGGAGTAAGCCCCAGCCCGAAGGTAACGAACATATGCTCGTCCACGACGAGAGGGACGGTGGGCTGGCCCGGCTTAAGGAGGCCGGTTATCTCGGTGAAGAACCGGTGGGCAGTCGCGGTGTCGTTGAAGGGCGGCATGGTGGGCATCGCAGGAGGCGAAGAACCGTGGACGGACTTGTACTTGACGATACCGGTGGTCGTGGTGTTGTCGAAGGGAGGGCCCTGAGGGCCCGTGCTGATGTATGGGCGGGCAGCCATATAGTATCTGCCCGGGGCAGCATCGGCAACCATGAGGGCGTCGACTGTCTGCCCAGGGGCGATGACCACCACGTCGGTTTTGTAGGGCTTGGTGTAGCTGGCGTCCACCGCCACGACGGTGAAGTTGTGGCCGGCGACCTTGAAGAAGAGCTGATTATTGAGTGCAGAGTTGATGATGCGGAGCATGTACGTCTTCCCTGCGACGACTTTGAGCCTGTAGGTGTCTGCTTGCG
Organism: Ensete ventricosum; assembly: GCA_029747655.1. Classification (NCBI taxonomy): domain Eukaryota; kingdom Viridiplantae; phylum Streptophyta; class Magnoliopsida; order Zingiberales; family Musaceae; genus Ensete; species Ensete ventricosum. The sequence goes on from JAQQAF010000005.1 coordinate 10,775,482, forward strand.
ACCATGCAGCGCACGAATCAGAAACTGCACGCGTCGTCATCGACAAGCAGAGGCAAAGAGTTATCACTCACGCTTCTTGGAGCATTCGTACGAGTCACCGGGCCGCCCGTTGATGGTGAACGCGTCAGAGATGTTGGGGTTCCCACCGGTAAGAAAGGCCTCGTCTGCCACATCGACCACATTGGCCTTCCACCACTCCCCTGCAGAAGAATGAAGTACAAGAAGCGCTCGGTCATCCGGAGCCAGTTTAACAGGACGAGGCGAGCACTGTTGCAGAAACGATACCCAGGACGATGGGGATTTCATGATCGGGCTGCGGGAAGGGGCAGCGCGCAGGGCCGCCCCTGGGACGGATGATGAGAGCTCCGTGGACGGTGGCACGGAGGAAGGAGACGTGGGCGTGCCACCACAGCGTGCCTTCTTGGCCGGTGACGTTGAACTTGTAGGTGTAGCTGTTCCCGGGGCGGATGGGGCACTGCGTTACCATGTTCGGCCCGTCCGCCCACGCGCTTAACATCTGGAAGATGCCATGCCTGCAGCAGCAGCAGCAGACTGTGAATACTGATTCCTAGTTGCCAAACGCATCATACGTATGATTCTTTGAAGTTTGTTTCCATTAATTACCAGTGGATCGACATGTTGTAGGGCGACTCGTTCTTGACATGAACCACCAACGTGTCTCCTTCGTTCACCTCTATGGTGGGGCCCGGAAGCTGGCCATTCACTGCAGTGATAACTCTGTCTTCGCACAGCCGACTTACCGTCAGATTTCCCACCTGAAAGACGAAAAGCATGTCGAACTCCGTCGATAGAACCAAAGATAATACTGCAGAGAGAGAGAGAGAGAGAAGGATTGACTGCAGGGATAGTGGTAGATCACATTGAAGGTGTGCTCCACGATGGCCGCATCCGCCACGAAGCATAGGAAGACAAGAAGGAAAGCCGAGGAACGCATCGGTCAAGTTGGGAGTATTGCAGCGACCGAAGCAGAGGAAAGCCTCCTCGCTGCTTTTTTCTTTGAGACCGGATGCCAAATGAAGAAGCCATGGAGGGCCACTTTTTAAAGAGCCACGGTTGCGTCCTCAAACGCAAGCAATTAAGTGTTCCTCACCGTTGACAGAATCAGAGCCCAAATTGTAGCAGGTGATGATTAGGTTGCGAGAACTACCACTCCGGTCATCCCCATCCTATTACTAGTGAATCCTTCCAGAGTTGGTAGCTTCAGTTCTACATACGTTTCCAGATCGACCGGTTAGCTAAAAGCACTCGTCCCTCGGCAATGTCGCGTGGAAATCTGTGCGTCGTCCCGGTATTGTATTGCTCGTCGAACGCCAAGGCAACGACAGCTCACCTGTCGCTGAGTAGTTCCAACGAGTCGATGACGTGTCTGGTTTTGACTGCATCCATCGATCAACCAAAAGCACCAACGATAGCAGGTTGGGAGACAATTGGAAGTCTCTTCCTTCGCCGCTATATTAATAGATGTGAAGAAAAGGAGATCTCAGATATTAGAAATATTATTCTAATATCAAGCTAAATAAAATTAGAAAAAAATAATATATAATTCTAATATAGAGCTAAATAAAAGAAGAAAAAGTTAATAGATATATAACTTTAAAAAAAAACAGATGTTGAACTGAAATGAGTCCTATAGACCTAACTACTTAGATGAATCTAGAGATATAGATGCTATCTATTTATGCATATAGAATAATAATTTAAATCAAGAGACTTATATCTAAAATTCTATCTAATCAACGTATTTAAATGATAAGATAAAAAATAACAATATAAAATCTTTAAAAACATATACTTTAAATTTTGACTCTCCCCTTTAAAGTATTTTTTTGAAAATCATCAAATGATCCTTTTGGGAGAGAGATTTGATAAATATTTCTGTGATATTATATTTACTCTTGATCTTCATTGACTCATTAAAACATATTTTTTTAAAATAAAATGATATTTAATTTTAATATGCTTGATTCTTACATGATAAATTAGATTTGTAGCCAATTTTATGATATTTCGATTGTCACACTTGTAAAATAATTAGTCTATTAATTTGATAAAAGTGCCCTCTTAACCATATATATTATTAAGTAGTATCATATTCTATTTCAATTATAGAAATAAAGATCAATTATTATTTCTTACTATACCATTAGATATAAACAAAACCATACAAAAAGACATAGCTAAAACTGGATATGCAATTATCTAAATCACCTTCATCTACCCCTAAAGTAGAAACTCATACCAATTTAGGAACTAAGGATTCCCGAGAAATAAAAATAATTCTTCAACTCTAGCAAGGATGATTGTAAGTAGATGTAACATAAGGAATGTATTCTTTTCAAATATCGTGAATTATATAATATTTATTCATGCATTAAGAATAGACTTTTATGAATCTAAGAGTAATATTTTTTAATATAAAATTTTAATCTTCAAGAAATATTGACAAATTAAGAGATAAACTTGAATAATATTTGTCCAATTATTCTTCAAATATTAAAGTCGAGTCATATTCTTTTTGTTGAGCCAATGGATCAAGATTGATCCAAATCTTTGAGGTTGATCTATAAATAATAATGTATTCAAAGATATCATGAGAAATATGTCTCTTTAATATAAATTTAGCTTTTGTTATTGCATTATCACCTTTCATATTTTATAAATCTTTTCCTATGAGATGATATTTATAGTTACACTGATTAATAACTTTAATACCAAACCCATCAACTTGACTATTATAATCTATAATTGAAAAAAGAAATATTTTCTTCACCAAAAAGATTTTGATATATAAATTATCACCATTTTGACTTCGATACTATATGAAGAAAGAAAAAGGTCAAATAGTAATAACAATATACTACTAGTCCAAGATGAAACTAAATAAAAAAACCAATATGATAATAAAAGAATACATTAAATTTTTCAAGAGAAATCTTCAACTACTATTAAAAATTCTATAGACCTAAACATTTAAAATTGGATGGATATATATGTCATCCATTTAAAGATATAAAATGATAATTTAAAATAATTTTTTTTATCTCTAATACTTTATTTAATCAATATATTTAAAAATAAAAAATAAATCATCCGAAAAATCTAGTAAAAGATATACTTTAAAACTCTAAACGAAACACACGTCAATAGGATAGCGAAGCTCGTAACGAACCATTTTATTTATGATTGATTTTGGCATATGAAGAGTCGGCTTTTTGGGTTTCTTCGAGGTAGAAGAAGAGAGGACACAGGGAAACAGTACGGAGCATGTCATTATGTAATGGTCCTCCTCGAGTTGGCCACTCGAATCCAAACAGAGGCGAGCACGAGTAGCTTAACCTTCTCATCTACCATCTCAGCTACGTCTTTTCAATAACAGATCATGTCACATCTCAGGAGCTAAACCGAAGAAGGAATTGACGATCACGCTTAAGACATCAGATTTGACAGGAGGAAGAGTCCATCCACTGGATGTCAAGAGTTGGTATCAACCTACGAAATGGTGCCATGAGCGATGACTTGCAATTACAAGTCATTTACGTGTCTTCTATGTCATAACCGGAAGTAGGTTAGCTGCTTTCCTAAGTACTCCATGACTCGAAAAAATTGTTTGAGAATTCCATACTCAATTCTTGCATCCCATTCAAACATGGAGGAGATTGGAATGGGTCAGCATCAGCATCAGGGAGATGGCCCGTAGAGTGAGAAGATAGGAATAATTTTTTATAGCTTTCATATTGAAAACAACAAGATTGGAATAAGTTTCCACGATAATGCAATGCACAATGAAATATCCCAAGTAGAGTAGGGTTTTGATGAGATTAGGATTGGGGTCGAAATCATTAGCTTGAAGGTGTAACAGTTGGGTTAGGTTGCCAAAGTATGGGATGGCATCCCGCCGGCTGCTACAGTTTCATGAGAAACGAGACTGCAGCAGCTCTGAAGCAGTCAGTGTGCCTTAGAAACTGATAGCAATTACTCTTCGATTCCATCACTGTAGAATTTGTTCTCATCATCATCAGATATCTTTTACATTGGTATCTTTTTTTTAGGGGGTTTAAGGTCTAAGTAATATGCAATTTTTACGTGTAATTTCATATATAATTAATTATTCATAAGCTGTAGAATTGAATCGTACAATTGACTTTCACTTTATACGAGATCGAATGATCAATCATCAACTATGTGTTTCTCACATTCATACGATAGATTAACTGACATACTCACGATCTTACGATGACATGTTAATAGATGAAATTGGGTGTAACAACATTAACAAACTTGTTCGTTCTTTTTACTTATATAAATAGATAGTAAAACATTCAATTCTTTTTCCTCACTTTTTAACAATAAGGTTGTTTCTTTACAATCTGACATACCATCTCCAAACATCATATACACTTTTTTCTTTAAAAATTTATATTAAAAAAATATTTTATGGAAGAAAAAAATTCCTTGAAAACTAAGGATTGGATATATGATAAATTGTGAACACATATTTTTGAGGATTTAGTTATGTGATGAGGGTAAAAAGAAAAAAATGGCTAAAGAAAGTTTGGTATAAAGGTTTGAAAAACACACAGACACACCACACTGGCATGTGAAAGTTCATTTGTTCTCTTTGTTTCTTCTCATGGAATGACCACTGAACGTTGAACATTTCCTCTTGAGGTTCTCACGTTCGAGTTTCTCTATTATTATACGATCCACTGAAATGGGTGGCGACGGCGTGGAGTTCCCTTGGCCTGTAAACTATACTGGCGAGGCTCGGAAGCACGCTTGGGCGGTGAAGGCGGTGAAGGCAATCGAGGCCAGGACGACACTCCTATCTTTCCTCTGTTTCCATTACAAAATACGGCAGCCACGACTCACACGAACCCTATAAAAAAAAAAAGAGGATCACATATAAATATAATTCTTTTTTAAATAAAAATATAAGATATTATTAATCTAAGATCAAATTAAATAGAATCAAACAGTAGTAATAAGGTACTATTAGCCCAAGATAAAATCAAATAAAAAAATAAGAAATCAAGATAAAAAAATAAATTTTTCAAAAAGAAAAAAATATTAAACTTTTTTTAAAAAAAAACTTACAACAACTCTTTGACTCCGTTAGTATTGACTTAAATACTACTTAATTGATATATATATATATATATATATATATATATATATGAAATACAAAAATCTCTAATCTCTATAGCTGATCCCATTTTGTATTTTTATCTGTTCCTGTTATTTCTTCCTCACAAATGATAAAGCAAAGGGTAGAGAGATCACCAATGATAAAGCAAATCAGTAGAGAGAGTAGCTCACGAAGAGAATAATAGAATTGAAAGTATAAAAAATAGTATAGACATAAGCCCTATTTATATAGGTTTAGAGGAAAAGATTGGAGAAGATTTCGTATATCAATATTAGGTAGATAATTTTTAGGTGATTAGAGATTATATCTTATATCCATATTTTCTATCATGTCTCCATAATATATAAAGAAAATACTTTACGAGGGAACGATCTTGTGAGATAGTCTACTAATTGATCAACAATATATATGTGATATTATATCTTTTATCTTTTATCCATATTTTTCATTAAAATTCTAACATTGAGAAAATCAAAATAAAAAAATAATTATCAAAACAATAAGTTGTAGAGATGGAGACAATATAAACATATGTTACTATTTCTTTTCTGAACTAATTGATTATCTTGAGCCTACTTGTTAATATAAAGCCATAAGTGTTAATATATATGAGGATTATTGAATCTCAGATTTTGATGATAAAATTAATTGATGAGTGTTTGATATAACAAAGTTATTAGAGTTGATTGATGTAGGATTAACTATGATAGAGAGAAGATTATAATCAAAGTTTTGGCCAAAGTTAAGTCCAGACATTAGACCAGGGTTCAGACGATGGGTATTGGGAGCTTGCTAGGATGGCGCATGGGAGTTCACCGAAAGAAGATCGAGACTCATCGGAAGATTGTTAGGGGTAGCAGAAAAGCTTGTCAAGAGTTGGGAAGGTCTTGAAGTAGATGTGTTGGTCATTATGATTGTAATTAATTAAGTCATAGTTAACATTGTGCAGGTTAACCATGACGGTGAAAAGGAATTATAGATCAAATATGGACCCAGGATCAAGCTTAGGCATCGGGCCAAGGATTGGATGATGCAGTGGGAGCTCGCCGGGAGTTCACTAGGACTTCACCGAAGGTATCGGGAAAATCACTAGGACCATGCCGAGAGATCATCGAAGGAAGAACGTGAGACTCACCGCAAGGAATATCGAAGGTTGCCAGATTGCGAGAGTGAGGTCATTCAACTTGGTGGTCATGTATGATTGTAATCCTTAAGTCATAGGTTAATGTTGAATCCGAATTGAGTGTGATTTGAAAGGAATCCAAATAAACTCAATGAGGCAACCGGGTCCACTAAAAGGGTTTGGTTGACCTCAGGTTGAACTCAATTGGTTGACCAGAGAATTGATCAATATGTGGTTCAAGTCGGGATTGAAAAAATGAAGATAATCACTTTTATGGGATTCTCGGTGGTTGAACTGTCGGTGAGTGATGGTTGTACCGCCACTGCCTAGGATTTCAGGCGACTATCAGTGGCTGAACCACTCAGGTTAGCAGTTCAACCGCCCGTACCTTAGAGTTTGGGTACTTTTGACTGTTAACTCGCATAGGCCGGCGGCTGAATCGCCCGTACCCAGATTTTCCAAGTGAGTTTGAATTTTGGCTCCAAATTCTGAAGTCATTTGGGGCCTATAAATACCCCAAGTTTTCTTACATTCTATACAACACTTTTGGGATAAAAATTCTAAGAAAAACTTATGTGAAGTGTAAGAAAAAGAAAAGGGGAAGGGAGTGAGCTAAGAGTTGTAAAGTTCTTATCTCCCTTGTAAAATCGTAAGGGTTTGATCTTCACCCAAATGAGATCAATAGTGGATGCCGGTGTACCTCAAGGAGGAGGACTCAGAAAGTGGATATAGGCCAAGGTTGAGATAGAACCACTATAAATTGTAAGTGTTCCTTACTTATTTCATTTACTACTTATAATTGTCAAGTTCTTAATTATGTTCAACAAAATATCAAGTGACGCTTTCGATTTTATGTACTCCTTGAAAGTAAGGTTTCAAGTCAAGCACTTAAAAAAAACTTAGCATTTTATTTTGAATCATTCACTTGCTTTACTTGAATAAAAAGCTTCCGATTTTCCTATCTTGCTACAAGTCAAAAATTTTCATTAAAAAGAGAATTTACACTTACACTAATTCAACCCCTCACATCTATCTTAGTTCTAATTGATCCTAACAATTGGTATCAGAGCAAGATTCTTACTTTTTGGACTAAACACTCACTAGAGTAAATGACTTTGTTTGGCATGAATGAGGGTCAATGCATCGTAAGTCCTCCTATATTCAATAGGACGGACTACTCATCTTGAAAAATTCGAATACGTATCTTTTTGGCTTCAATAGATCTTGGTTTATAGTATATTATTGAAAAATATTTTCAGAAGTCATCTAATCCAATAAATGATTGGAATGATTATAAAAAGTAAATATTTTCGTTGAATGCAAAGGCTATGAATGTCTTATATTGTGCAATTGATAAAAATAAATTTGATTGAGTTTATTCTTTTGATTTGGCTTTCGATATATGACATATATTAGAAATTATACATGAAATCACAACTAAATCAAGTGAATCATTAAATGAAAAGACTTGCAAGAATGAACTTGAAGAACACATTCCAAAGAACAAAAATGAATTTGAACTGAGCATGACATATTACTCATCGAGTGAAATCTCGAGTGATGATGACTTTGAACATTTGACAAATAAACAAGATAAATTAACAAATATAAACTATAAAGATGATCTTAAAATCATGGACAAGAACTCTTGCTATGAACGCAAGAAGTCAAGATACTCCGAAGATGAAGAGCACAATAAAAAAGAAGTGGAGAATCTCGCGCTTATGGCCATCAACAATGAGGTAAGTGATTCCTCCAAAGTCTCATTTACTTTTGATGAATTATCAAATATTTTTCATAAGCTTTATGATGAATTTAGAATGATTAGCAAATCTTATAAATTATTTAAGAAAGAGCATAATTTTTTAGTTAGTAAATTTTAACAAATGCATGATACATCACCATCACACAATTCATGCACTAAATATGAAATCTTAAATGATGCATCAATATTATGTTTTTTTTATTCTGAGTCACTAGAGGTAATTAAACAAGAAAATGATATACTACAATAAACTAAAAAAAGGTTTAAGATAGACAATGAGTCTCTAAACATGATTCATGTTGATAAAGGTTATGATCATAAGGAAAGTATTGGCATTGTGAGTAAGACTCATCAAAAGCCAACTATCTTCATTAGAAGACCCATATTATACTTTTTGCCCAAAAATAGATATAATTTTATGGTAAATATAGACACTTTAATTATAAGTATTTATTTAGAAATTATAGTCCACATAAATTAATTTGGGTTCCTAAAGAAACCATAAACAACCTTAAGCCATTAGAGAAAATGAGAATAACATATCATGAAGTACCCAAACTCAAATGGATACCTAAATTAAAACCTCCTATAATATAAAATTACCTTATAACAAGGCTAGGAGCACTAAATAATATTTTAGATGCTCAAAACATATTGCTTGAGATCTAACACTTTTTTAAGCTCACTAGGCTAAGTAGTAATAAGAAAATTATTATAATTAAAATTATTGACAATAAATCTTTTAATGGTTCATCATTATATAGTTAATATTGATGATGCATAGCTAGAGCATACAAGTATGAAAATAAATTAGAATCAAAGAACCTTAGCTGTTGAAAAATATATTTATATTAAAACTTACAAAAATAAGATTTTTGATTGAATACTAAGATCAAAATTATTGACTTGAATATTTGAAAAGGCGATTGATGAATGACTTAAATATTATGATTATTGAATGATTGATTTAAATAGTTAGTTGTATGTTACAATGAGTTATGATTGGATGATGGTTCTTGAATTGAAACTTTAAATAAAAATTTCCATATTTCTTATTTTAGTGCTCTAAAAATATATACATGACAAGTGCATAACAATTCTTTTCATTAAAGTTTAAAAGAGACACTTAATAAAGAAACATCATTGGATTAAAAATAAATGAAAGATCATGTTTGAAAATATCTTATTGTAATTTTGTGATGATGTCTTTTTTAAGTTTCCCAATCTCTATGTTATTAAGATTGCAATAAGAGATTGATGATCTATTCATAATTTTTTTAAATATTGATTTTGATGATTTGAACTTGAATAAGTTATTGTAATGATTTCGGCAAGTTTGGAAAATGAAATTTGAAATTATTACATAAATCAAGTTCGTTTAAAGAAATTTATAAATGAATCATAAGTTTATCTATTAGAAACTATAACATGAATCTAAACAATAATATATATCTTGATAATTTTTGTATTACTTTTTGATTTTGATTAAAGATGTTTTATGTTCAATCAAACCATGCTTGATGATTTAATGATGTATATTGATCATGCTTAATGAGTTTATGTTTCGAAATTATGCATGATGATCTTTGTGATTTATGACTTATTAATCCTTATCGTAATAAAAGTTCCCTGTCGGTTTTAAATAATGATGCATATTTTTATTTGGCTTAAAAGACAAAGGAATACTTGTATGAAATAAAAAGGGAATACATTTTTCTTGAAAATTTTTATATCTTATAAATTTTTTAAAAAGAGATTAATAAATCAATTATGTTATTTTTTAATGAATCTTTTGAATTATGAAAGTAATTTTGATGATTTTATGATTTAAATTTAAATAAGTTTTTATCTAAATCATGATATTGATTCCTTGATATTTATAAATTGAGATTTAATATGAGTCAAGATTTTTCATTCTTTGTACTCTTACAATTCCTTTGGCTATTCACTAAAAAGGAGACATATCATAATAAACCATGATATGCTACTTGACATCTTGATAATTTATGACTTGAAATTTTGTTATGTATTATTTTTCTTTTCTTCTTTCTTATTTACAATCACAAAAGGAAGAAAGAAAATCATTAGTATTTCAAGAGATCGATAAGTCTATTTGTTTCATCTTGAATCTCTTGAAAGTGATTTTGATTATTTAAAATTGAATGAGTTTTTACTTATATCATGATTTTGATTTCTCAAAATTATAACAATATTTTTTATGAACCAAAATATCTTATTATGTGTTCTCGTATTATTTTAAATAAGATTTTTTATATAAATCATGATTTTGACAACTTGAGATTTCTTATGTATGAATTAAGATATTTTATTTATTTATTGATATTCATAATTTATCTTTATAAATTAAATATCTCATCACCATGTTAGTTTTTCTTGATATATTTCATGTGATGATTTGAAAAATAATGTAATGGAAAAAGTTTTGCATTATTATAACCATCCCTTCTTTTTGACAATGACAAAGGGGGAGCAAAACTTGCTAGCTTACATGATGTAAAATTACTAGCTTGAATATTACAAAGGAAGCAAAAATTTGCTAGCTTGCACTTCTCAAAAGAGAAGAAATAAATCACTAGCTTGCATGTTCTAAAGTAATGAAAAATTTACCAAATTGCTAAACTTTCATATATCAAAAACTTGCTAATTGTACTTCTCCTTTTGTAGATAACAAAGAGGGAGAAGGTATGATAATGTGAAATTATGTATGATGAGCATACATATAATGATGATTTTAAAAATATACATGATGATTTGGAATAATACTCATGATTTTATTATAATGATATAATGTAATGCATATGATACTTTTCAAAACCCCTTCATTGATTCTATCTTCTTGTTTACAAAAATGGGAGAAAATCTACATAAAGATAATGATTTATTATTTTCAGATTTATTTACTACATTTTCTTGAAATTTACATGAGAATGATTTGTTGAGCTCATGTTCAAAATTTTCTTTTAAAATTTTATATCTACGAGATTGAGGTTCAGAGTTAAGAATGCTAAATCATGAAAATATATGAATTGCTAATTTAGATTTCATGAGATTAAGCTTTTTATGATAATATTTTTGAAAACTTTCTCTATGTTTTTATTGTTTACAAAAAAGGGGAGAAAAATTGTATGAAGATGATGAATTGCTACATTTGAAATTTACAAGAGATAATTTTTAGTATCAAAAGTCTTTAAATCTCTTGGACTTTTGAGCTCATCTTAATATTTTTTTTAAATTTATTAAGAGCTCTTCTTAATGATGTTGTCACAACTCCTTCCTTGTTTCTCTTTTTATTAATCACAAACGGGCAGAAAATTTTATAATACATATTCTATTTTACTGAGGGGAGTAATATTATCATGTGCTTTGAAATTATTAGCTATAAATTTTACCTTTTTATTGATGGCAAAGGGGGAGAAATGAACATTGATGACACAGGATATTGATGATATACTTAGATATCTTGGATATAGATGTATAATTCTTTTTGAAATTTATAATTCGATAACTTAATATAAATTCTTGTTGAAATTTGCTTGGAATATGATTTGTTTCGTGATACTTGAATTCAAGAGGGTGTGGTTCTGTTGAATTTAAGCTTTCTTTATTAAGGCATAGATTTAGGGAGAGTTAGGATTAACCTCTATCATCAATTTATTGTCATCATAAAAAAGTGAGAGATTATTGAATCTCAGATTTTGATGATGAAATCATTTGATGAGTGTTTGATCTAACAAAGTTGTTAGAGTTGATTGATGCAAGATTAACTACGACAGAGAGAAAATTACAATAAGAGGTTTGGCCAAAGTCAAGTCTAGGCATCAGGCCAGGGTTCGGCCAATGCGGTTGGGAACTCGCTTGGAGTGCGTCGGGAGCTTGCTAGGATGAAGCAAGGGAGTTCGCTGGAAGAAAACCGAAACTCATCGGAAGATTGTCGGGGGTAGCCAAAAAGCTTGTCGAGAGTTGGGAAGGTATTGAAGTGAATGTGTTGGTCATTATTATTGTAATTAATTAAGTCATAGTTAGTATCGTGCAAGTTAACCATGACGGTGAAAAAAAATTACAGATCAGATATGAATCCAAGATCAATCTTAGGCATCGGACCAAGGATTGGATGATATGGTGGGAACTCACCGGGAGTTCACTAGGACTTCACCAGAAGTATCGGGAAGATCGCTAGAAACACGTCGGAAGATCGCCGGAGGAAGACCGTGAGACTCACCTCAGGAAATGCCAGAGGTTGCCGAATTACGGGAGTGATGTCATTAAGCTTGGTGGTCATGTATGATTATAATTCTTAAGTCATAGGTTAATGTTGAGTCAGAGATGAGAGTGTGATTTAGAAGGAATCCAAATCAACTCAATGAGGTAACCAGGTCCACTAAAAGGGTTTGATTGAGCTCAGGTTGAGCTCAATTGGTTGACCAAAGAATTGGTCAACATGTGGTTCAAGTTTGGATTGGAAAAGTAAAGGGAATCACTTTTTCAGGATTTTCGACGGCTGAACTGCCGGTGAGCGATGGTTGTACCGTCGTCGCCCAAGATTTTTTAGGTGGCTGTCAGCGGCTGAACCGCCCAGGCCAATGGTTTAACCACTCGTACCTTGGATTATGGGTATTTTCAGTAGTTGATCCACCCAGGTCGGCGGTTGAACCGCTCGTACCCAAATTTTTCAGGTGAGTTTGAATTTTAGCTTCAAATTCTGAAGTTATTTGAGGCTTGTAAATACCACAAATTTTCTTGTATTGTACACAATACTTTTGGGATAAAAATTCTAAGAAAAACTTGTGTGAAGTGTAAGAAAAAGAAAAGGGGAAGGGAGTGAGCTAAGAGTTGTAAAGTTCTTGTCTCCCTTGTAAGATTGTAAGGGTTTGATATTCATCCAAAGGAGATCAATAGTGGACGCTGGTGCGCCTCAAGGAGGAGGACTCGGGAAGTGGACGTAGGCTAAGGTTGAGGCTGAACCACTATAAATTGTAAATGTTCATTGTTTCATTTACTACTTACAATTGTTAAGTTCTTAATTATGTTCAACAAAATACCAAGTGACGCTTTCAATTTTATTTATTCCTTGAAAGCAAGGTTTCAAGTCAATCACTTCCAAGAAACTTAGCATTTTATTTTGATTTATTCACTTGCTTTACTTTAACGAAAAGCTTCTAAACACTTACACTAATTCAATCCCCCCCTCCTTCTCCTTAGTACCAATTGATCCTATATGTTAAAATGAATGCTCTTAATAAAAATAAAACTTACTCCTTAGTACCAATTGATCCTATATGTTAAAATGAATGCTCTTAATAAAAATAAAACTTACGATCAAGCCTGCAAATATAGATCTAATTATTTGCAAATGGGTATAAGATGAAACGTAAGTTAGATGTGATTAAAACTAATGAGATTTTAAGAAAAGTTTAGTTTGATAGCAATCGTGATTTTGGTATTGCTCATGGATTACCTAAAGATAGATTTAGGCCTTTGCTAGATGAAAGATTAATATCATTGCTTGCTGGTTTTCATCAGGAATTTGGTGCTCTTTCTCATTTGCACATGCCTATTCTTAAATTTGACTATCGTATGGATGTTGTGCCTTCTACATGAAGTCTAGTTAGAGATTTTAGTTGTCTTCTATCTACTATGTTTGGATCAATCTTTGGGTCAAGATGTATTTTTAATTGTCCTAGAAGTTTAGGAATTTAGCAACTTGATTCAAGTACATTTATAGGCAGTATAAGAAATGATCTGGATAGTAACATTCATATGTATCCTGCACAACACTTAGTTAAGGTCATATTTCTAATTATGATCTCATATTCAGTGGTAGTTATGGGTGTGACTTTATAAACTAAGCTGGAACTCATCTCTAAATAATATATTTTAAGCGGAAATGTTAAGAAGTTAAAGTATATTTTGAAATATTATAAATTAATATTTATCTTTTAAATAAGAATGGATAGAGTTTTACAGATAAGAAATTCTGTTTAAAAATTAAAAATATATTTTGAAGGATTTTAAATTGATCCATAGGAGCATTAGATGAAAAAGGAATCTAAATCATAGGTTTTGAACATATATCACTTTCATTATTACGATTAATATTTTTTTAAAAAATATATAATAATAACAGAAAACTTTATTAAACACAATATCTCGAGATATCATATACCTATGTGTTTGTAGATTCATGTATTTTCCTTTTTTCCTTTCATCATAACCAATAAAGATACATTTCTTTGCCTTAGCATTAAGCTTAGTTCTCTTTGAGTCTGGTATAAAGGAAGAACCAAATACTTCTAAATATATAATATTTGGTTTCTCATCCAACATGAGCTCATACGAAGACTAATTGGACTAAGAATAGTTCGATTAATAAGATAAGTTGTACATACCATATTTTTCGATAATTTTTTTGTATGTTGCCAACACTTACAAGTCTCCATGAGGTGTCGAATATTTCATTCAGTCATACATTTTGTAACGATGTATATATACATGTAAGTTCCCTTTTGATGTCATACTCTTTGTAGAAAGAATGAAATCAAAAGTGAACGGCCCACTATTATCGGTTCATAATCTTTTAATTTTTCTTGCAAGAACACTTTCAACTGTTAACTTGAACTCTTGAAATTTTGAAAAAACTTTTAATTTTTTTCTTTATAAATTAGACCCAAATGAACCTTGTAAAATCATCAATAAAGAGAAGCATGTTTCCTGAATAAGATGGTTTTTGAATAGAGCCCGTTAGATCGCGATGAATAACCTCCAAAAAGAATTTACATTTTAAAAGACTATCAAAAAGTTGTCATTGTGCTTTGTCACATTGGTATTTTTTATAAAATTTATTACTAAAAGTAGTAAGATTAGGAAGATCATTCACTAGATTTTTCTACATCATAATATTTTAATTTAAGAAAACTTATATGATCAAGTCTAGCATGCCAGATCGATACACCATCATTTGTGTTGGAAAAACTTGAAGATTATCACATATATAATGAAAAATAAAATAAAAAGTTTTTCACATTTATCACATCGTCGTGTAACGATTGGTGCGTGAAAAATCACAAAAACCAAAAACTATGAGTCATGTGAGATTTATTATCTAGGAAGGATCGTATATCCCTAAAACTTCCAGATCCTATGGAAGAGGATTAAGGAGGTCAGATATCATCATCTCCAGTGGTATCCACATGATTGATCAATACAACGATGCTTCTCAAATCATTGCCAAAAGCTCGTAACTTATGTGTACCACCTTACGACGAACGTGGAAGAAGATCTCCTATCTTCTTTATTGTCCTCTTACAGTAGGGAGCAGGGTGGTCGACTGAGAAAAGATGAGAGGGAGGAGAATATGAGAGGGTAGCCAAAGATGCAACCTATCATTTGTGTTGGCCGCCCTTGCCTCCTATTTATAGAGAGCCATATAAAATCCTAATGGATTATGTTTTAGTGGGTATTGGATTTCTATTTATTATCCATACCTTTTGGACTATTGTATCTTTATCCAATAATCTCAATTTGTCTTCGATTGGGCTTAATGCAAGGAGTCAATTAATGTTAGGTCTCATCGAATGAAAATAAGGGCTTATTGTATAACTCATATATAATCCTCTACTCGCTACAATCATCCACTACATATGTGTGATCCTTTAGGCCCAATATCGAGCTGGCAATGAGTTACACTTATCAGAACCCTTTATGACTCAGAACTCTTTCTGACTTAGTAAATTATTATCTCATAATAATTCACTCAACTCATCGACTATGGAAGTACTAGGCCACTATGCCATAGTCCTAGATGGTATAGAGGTTAATCTATTAGACCTATTTATCCTTAATTATCATGAATCTATAATTTCTTATCTATCTAGTATCTCAAAGACCATATATTGGGCATGATACTGTCAAGCCACATATGGAATCCATCCGTCTCGCTCTAATCGTATTCTTCCGAAGAACTTCTTCTCTCTCAATCTGAACTACCTTAGCTAGGGATGTGCTTGAGCGAAAGCATATGAGATAATTCTCTCACAATATCGAGAGTGGATGATCCTCTATTGACACACAATTACCTTCATAAGATTGACTACTGATTTCGATAACCGATTGTACTAGATTTAGAACTTTCCAGTCTTGTAAGTTTCGCGTAAAAAAAAAGAGTACTCAAATAAGGCATCCTTGGTGACTCAAGTCTAAGGACTAGACACACAACTAAGACTACTAAATTGCTATATGATGTTAGGTATTATTAACCATTTAATATTGCATAAGTGGATCAATCAATAAACTCATTCTTAATGAGCACCTGTACTATATCCTCAGTGTCCCCATATGAGTGGCTATAAGACCAACCGCCTTCATCATATGGATAGGTATATAGTACACTTATATGTCCGGTTATCTCGATGTCCCTTTTAATCTTATTATAAGTTTAAAGACGAATCGATCTTATTATTATGATATCATCACGATCTGATTCTCGTTATACAGATATAAAGACATCACAATACATGCAATGGGCAACGTAAAATGAGAATATGCCAATGGTAATAGTAAACAAAAAAGATCGCACAACATGTCACACATGTCATCACTCACGTGATTGGCTTGTAAGACACATGTAATCAACAATTTATACTCATCTTATTATCACAAGAGCTTAATGCTGGCAAAATATATAAATCATTAACCCTTTTACTAGTATATACTACATTGGTATTTAATTTTTTTGTTTCTTAACTTTGTTAGGACAAAAATAAACATAATTTTCAGCATCAACTGCAATACATAAGAGATTTTTCTTTATACTTGAAATATAGTACATACTTTTCAATATAATAGGATCATTATCTTTAATTAAGATTATGATGCAACATTTCTTTTTCACTTAGTAAATAGTGTTATTTTTTATGATAATTACATCGTTACCTTCGTATTGACGAAGATTAGAGAATTTGGTACCATCACCAGTGAGATGATAGTTACATCCTGAATCAACAATCCAATCATTTTTAAAATTGATAGGGCATATTTTGACTCATCAAACAAAGAGTGTCAAGTTGCCCCCACAAATTGTTGAATCAACAATTTGTACTCATCTTATTATCACAAGAGCTTAATGCTGGCAAAATATATAAATCATTAACCCTTTTACTAGTATATACTACATTGGTATTTAATTTTTTTGTTTCTTAACTTTGTTAGGACAAAAATAAACATAATTTTCAGCATCAACTGCAATACATAAGATATTTTTCTTTATACTTGAAATATAGTACATACTTTTCAATATAATAGGATCATTATCTTTAATTGAGATTATGATGCAACATTTCTTTTTCACTTAGTAAATAGTGTTATTTTTTATGATAATTACATCGTTACCTTCCTATTGACGAAGATTAGAGAATTTGGTACCATCACCAGTGAGATGATAGTTACATCCTGAATCAACAATCCAATCATTTTTAAAATTGATAGGGCATATTTTGACCCATCAAATAAAGAGTGTCAAGTTGCCCCCACAAAGCCAAATCGACACTGACTCAGCTCATACCATAGCCTTAGAAGGGACACCACCTCGGCTCATCATTCAATGAGCATGGTGAGGCAAGGGGCGTACTGATCGACATCAACAGATAGATCGTTGGTCTGCCCCTCACTCGAGGAGTACGATAATGTACGGCTCTGCACCAGCCCCTGCATGTATTAAATAACCTCGTATGGACTCCTCTTTCAGTAGGTAGTATAAAAGTCCCCAGGTGAACTATAGCAGGGGCTCGCGCTGGATAAATAGAACATATACTCAAAACTCTATACCTAACTAACTTGATCGTCGGAGGGGCTGAGTCGAGACACCCCCAACTGCTCGACTAAGGCCTTCGTGCAGGATGCGGTAGGTGAGTCGGGGAAACAGGTGAATCAACGGACCTTGGACTAGCAGGAAGGCTCTCCACGGAGTTAATGCCTGACTCGGGTTTGAACGTCGAGGCCGCATAGACGATCCTGTGCACGCGGGTCGAATTAAGCCGAGACAACACCTCAGCCTCGGTAAAAAGAATACTAACAAAATTAATAGATATCATGGCCTTAATGGTTTTAGCCATAAATCATTTGCCTCGGTCTTCATTAGTAGCATTAGAACAATCTTCTTTACTTATAATATTATCTCCTTTAATCTTCTTATGATAATTTTTCTTGATATGACATAAATGACCACACTTATAATACTTAATATTCTTATAATCATCCTTCTTCTCTTTATCATTATTATTATTCTTATCTTTTTTATTATTTATAAATATGATATCTTCATCTCTCCTTAAAGTAAAACTCCTGCTATCTTTGACGAGCTAGGGATTTCTAAGAAGCTAAAAGATTTTTAAATTCTACTAAGGATGATTGTTGAATATATCCTTGAATAGATATAATATAAGTAATATATTCTTTTCAAAAATTATAAATAATATAACGTTTAATTCATATATTAAAAATAGACTCATATAAGGGTTTTTGAACATAAATTTTTAATCTCTAAAAATACTGAGAAATTGAGAGATCACTTTAGATAGTATTTATAAAATCATTCTCCAAATACTAAAGCCAAATAATATTATTTTTATTAAGCAATATATTAAGATTTATCCAAATATCTGAAGCTAATTGTAATGAATAATATATTCAAAGAGATCATGAGAAATATATCCTTTTAATACAAATTCAACCTATGCATTTAAAGTCCATCTCTTCATGACGTCTCCATCTTAAGTATAGTTGTTGTATTACCACCAACCACATCTCATACATATATCTTTTCTTATGAGATAAGACTCCAAACAAAATTTTTAAATCTTGTTGTTAGATTGATTTAGAAATTGAAAATGCAATTCATTTATAGAGTACAAGAGTCCCTAATCTTTTTAATTATATCTAATTTTATTTAAAAAGATAAAATATTAATTTAAATTTTTTAAAAAAATTATATTTTTATCCTAAAATTTTATCTAATCTTATTTAAAAGAAAATATTAATTTATAATCTTTTAAAATAAACTTTTAACTTTTTTTTAACAGTGACGGCATGATATTAATGCATCTCCGATCGGTCTGGCTTCAGATACTGAGAGATTGTAGGATTTGGTTCGAGTTTCTATGTATCCGAAAAGATCAAATCAGTAACAAGTCGAAGAATTTGGTCAATATATCCAGTCGAAGAGTCATGCACTTTAAGAATGGTATCGTATGAAACCATTTACTTTATGATCACGTCCCCTCACTCCACCTTAAATAGATGCAGGAAGAAACCATTTAGGAATCCATTTATGTATGGTGGAGGAAAACGTGCAGAGCTTAAACATGGGGTGCATGCATCTTTGGTTCCTTTGCAAAGCTCTGCTGCCCATTCACGCTATACCTTTTCCCTTCTCACTGTATATTTAAGCTAAAGAATCATCCACAGGCCACACACTCGGTTGGTGATTTGCTGCTGAGTCGTCCAAAAAAGAATGCAGAGGTGTTGAAGCGATGAGGTTGAATCATGAAGAGAGGCAAATGAGAAGCTTTAAAGGTCCAACACATGCCGCCATTACTTTCTTATCCTATGGAGAGAAAACGAGAAGAAGACGCCATCGGTCGGTGGTAGACAAGGAAGGACTGGTCACGGACTCCGAGCAATTCCCCCGTCTCCTTTCTCGCTTAGCTTCCATGAGGAAGCTGTGGCCGAACCTGGACCGAGAGGATGGACTGGACACCGTCCTCGAGGTGCCCATCCCCGAGGAGACGTTCCTTTCCGACGCCAGCTCCAGGAGCAACAAGACACTCTGCGCCAACATAAAAGCGTGGATGCGGCCGCACGTCGACCGGTCGCCGCCATCGCCCTTTGGTCGGAGGGCCGAACTCCAGCTCATGCTCGATGTCATCGGGGCGCCTCTCGTCCCGCTTCCCGTCCAAACGTATAGATCCACACTCGTCCGCGACATGGAGAAGGATCCTCTTGTGAGACTTACTCTGTCCCATCGATGTTTCTTCTTCTTGACATGAACCAAACGAGAATTAATATGCGTGGATGGCAGGAAGTCTCCATGGCCAAATACATCGTACAGCAGTACATCGCGGCGTCGGGAGGGGAGCAAGCGTTGAAGGCGATAAACAGCATGTATGCCATGGGGAAGGTCCGCATGACGGCGTCGGAGTTTCCCAAAGACCACGGCGGCGGCGACCACACGGCCAGCAACAATAGGAAGGTAAGAAAGGGCGGTGGATTCGACGGGGCCGGGGAGATTGGGGGTTTCGTGCTGTGGCAGAAGAAGCCGCGTTTTTGGTGCTTGGAGTTGATGGTGTCCGGGTGCAAGATCAACGCCGGGAGCGACGGCAAGGTGGCGTGGAGACAAACCCCATGGCACCAGTCCCACGCCTTCCGTGGCCCCCCTCGCCCCCTTCGCCGGTCTCTTCAGGTCCGTAAACTCTCTCTCCTTTCTCTCGTCTTGTGGCTTCGTTGACAAGAGCGAAAAGCACACCGTTTCCTCTGTCACATGCGCAGGGTCTCGACCCGAGGTGCACGGCCAACTTATTCGCTCGCTCGGTGTGCCTCGGGGAGAAGAGGGTCAACGGGGAGGACGCCTTCGTGCTGAGGCTGGACGCGGAGGCGGCCACCTTGCGAGCCCGCAGCAGCAGCACCGTAGAGATCATCCGGCACACCGTGTGGGGCTACTTCAGCCAGCGCACGGGCCTGCTCCTCCAGCTCGCGGACTCCCGCCTCCTTCGGATCAAGTCCTCGGCGAGCCAGGGGAGCGTGTACTGGGAATCCACCATGGAGTCGCTCATCGAGGACTACCGGCCCATCGACGGCGTCAACATCGCGCACGCTGGGAGGACCAAGGTGTCTCTGTTCCGATTCGGTGACACCAGCGACGGGCACACGCGGACGCGGATGGAGGAGACGTGGAACGTGGAGGAGGTGGACTTCAACATATGGGGGCTCTCCACGGATTGCTTCCTGCCCCCAGGCGGACCTCAAGGAGGAGAAGGAAGGTGCTGACGTTGGCGACGGCCAGGTGGCAGCTGCGCCACCACTTCCAGTTTGCTGCAGTTGACGTAGACGAATCGGACTCCACGTCGACGGAAGAAGAAGATGAGAGGTAATAATATTATACACATATATAATACGATAAGACGAAGTTCGTGTGCAAATAGTGCACCGATGTAAAGAATTTTGGAGTGCATGGGGTTATTAGGTTAAGCTCTCCAAATCTGTGCATGTCTAATTACAGATGTAACGCAATTACTGATGTGTAAATACTGGATCGGCCATTTGTGTACTCTTTTAACCTCCTACCTTTTCATACATATTATAATCTAATAGAGCATTTACCAATAAATATTGATATGCATGTGTCAAAGTCATTTGTCTATATATACAAAGTTATAAATTACATAAACACAAGCTCCATTCTAATTGATCATATAATCATAAACTTTTTTTTATCTCTCTTTATCCTAAATTCTTTTGTCTTTTATGATAAGAAATTACATTACAAATTTTCTTCCCCTCGTTTATGTATAAAAACATGTCCTAGACAAGAAAATATAGAGGAGTCATTTCTTTTGAACTATTTAAACTCATATTTGGGATTTCAAATTACTAACTTGATCATCGGAGAGATTGGGGCGATAACCCCTAATCGCTAACCATTATGCAGGATCTCAGTGCATCTCAAGATGACCACGAGCTCCCTTCAATAAATAAGTCACACCTCGGAGCGACCACAGGTCGTAATCGTGAACCAGCAACATATTGAGAGTTTGCTTACCATCTCAGCTCCACACACGGGTCGCACACTTGCCCCGAGGTGGAACCCTCGGATGGATCTTCACCCTTGGGACCAAACCAAGTTGTGTTGACTCCCTAGTCAATGATACTATGACAACATTATTTTGACTCAGGATAAAATATGACATACCAGAGTGCTACTAAAGGAAGGGCTTGAATATTGCAAGATTGTCCATCTATGACTCCTCTTAACAAATACTCAACACTCAGCTCCATCAAACAAGAAGAGCACTTTTCCCCCATCTTTTTTTCAACGGGATGGTGCCTTCACCTCAGCACAAACCCCAAGATCACCATGAGAGGAGATTCCCCTAACTTGAGGTACCACGATTAAGCGCCAAGCCACTCCTAAAGTTAGATCGGGTGGATACTACTACCTAAGGCTGCTCTTCTAACTCCCTAAAAAGAACTTTTCGATGAGGCCACACTCAAGAGGAAACTCATCGCCTTAAGGCCATACAAGGTAAGGCTTTACCATGGGTGTAGCACATTAATCATAAAAGGATTTTGTCCTTAAAGCACCACCTTGGTCAAAAACCCATGATATAACAACGTATGGAGAAAGAAAATTTTATTAGAATAGGAAGGCTTTCACCAGTATGGTGCTTACAATTGAGGACTCGCATCCGATGGACCCAGACTAGAACCCTTCAAAAAGGATTAAAAAAAATAAAAAAGGAGGTCGTTAACATAAGTATTCAATTAGAAGAGGAGGACGAGTCGGGGTTGTCATCGGAAGGGGTTTGTGGGTTGGTTGGCGGGGTGCTATGGGAAGGGGGGAGGTGGGGTGGGGTTGTTGTGAGTAAGTAAATCAGAATGCAACAATAAATCAAGACAAGAGAAATAATATAAATCGATTTATAGTGGTTCGATCATCTCAACCTACCTCCACTCCCGATTCCTCTTCCCTCGAGGCCACCGACTTTCACTACTGATCTTATTTTCTATGGACGAAGATCAACTATTCTTTTTATAACACATCTTCTTTTAACAAGCTCAATGAATGCTCAAAGAGAACCTCCACACTCACTCTTTTACAAGAGACCTCACACATCCTACAATTACTTCTAAACTCAAGGAGGAGTATGAGACTCAACTAATGCTCAAAGAGAGCTACAATCTTTACAAACTTCACTACTTGTCTCTTGCTCTAATCTAAGTCTTGGTGGGGTATTTATAGCCTCAAATGGCTTCAATATAGAGCCAAAAAAATTTAAATCATCAAAAAATTTTGGATTTGGATGATCATGCAATCACAACTTTTGACATTGTAATTTTGG
This sequence comes from Ensete ventricosum, assembly GCA_029747655.1. Taxonomy (NCBI): domain Eukaryota; kingdom Viridiplantae; phylum Streptophyta; class Magnoliopsida; order Zingiberales; family Musaceae; genus Ensete; species Ensete ventricosum. The sequence goes on from JAQQAF010000005.1 coordinate 10,798,665, forward strand.
ACTTTCGGATAGTACTATCATTGCCCCAGATGGTATCACTGTCGGCTATGCTGACAGGCACAAAACAGTGGTTGTCAGCTATCTGGGTGGTACCACTACCTGACTGCACTGATAGGCACAAAAAATAGTGTCTCTTGGTTGTATGGGTGGTACCACCACCCAGGCCTAGTCATAGCCACTAATTTGACCGTCTAATGAGCTCAACTCAGTCTCGGTTCAAGCCCGATAGGTTTCTCGATAACTGAGCATGGTTCCGATTCAATACAAGACCTCGATCAAGACATAAACAATCCAACCATATTTTCGGCACAATCATGAAGCTTTCAGCATATTGTCCAATGTTCCATCATGTCATTTGATCATCTGACACTTTGTCTGAACCTCTAGTATTTTGCTCGATCTATCGACATGTTAACATTCCCATAACATTCAATCTTTTAGCACAATACACAATCCTTCTACCACAATACTCGAACTCTTGGTACTAAGTCCAGTCTTCGATATGTCGACCAATCCTCCGGTTCGATGTCTAATTACCGACATGATACTTATTTAGTCTAATGTCTAATTATCTTACTTCGATAATTTGCCCTTCGATAGTTTGAGTCTGTGATCAAAATTTTTCATGCGTCACTTATCTCAAAAACATATTAGTCCAGAAACACATCAATTGATTTTATCATCAAAATCTGGGTCCAACACCTCAAACCTCCATCGTAAGATCGCCAAATGGTGCTCAATGTTTTCCAACTACTATCGGGCTTTCCTAGCAAATCTTGATGATTGGATCATCCTTAGTCACCAAGGGAACCCTCTTCATTATTGGATCTCTATCCAATAATCTCATTTTGACTATAATTGGTCCTCATGCAAGGAGTCCATCAATGTAGGGTCTCATCTAATGAGAATAGAGACTAATTAGATCTTTATCCAATCCTCTATTTGTTGAAGCATCCTCCATATGTGTATGACTCTCTAAACTCGATACCGAGCTAACCTTGAGTCACTCATATCAGAACTCCTTTAGATATAGTGAATTATTATATCCATAATAATTCACTTGACTTATCGACTATTGACGTACTAGGCCACTACGCCATAGTCCCCAGACGGTATAGGGGGATTAAATCCATCGGACTTGTCTGTCCATAATTACCATGTATAACCCATCATCCAACTAATATCTCAGAGATCGTATATTAGATATGGTACTGTCAGGCTACATACATAATCCGTTTGAGACTCGCTCTAATTAGATTCTCCTAGAGAACTTATTCTCTCTCAATCTGAATGGCCCTAGTCAGGGATTTCTCTGAGCAAGCATATATGAGATATTTCTCTCACGATACCGAGAGTGGATAATCCTTTATTGGCACTCAATTATCTTTATAAGGTTGGCTATCAATCCCGATAACCAGTTGTACTAGATCTCAAATTTTTCAAAATTGTAAGTTTGGTGTCAAAGAAATGAGTACTCAAACAAGACATCTTTGGTGTCTCAAGTCTAAGGACCATATGCATAACTTAGACTATGAAATCACTGTATACATTAGGAATAATTAACTATACAATATTCCATAAGCGAATGAATCAGTAAACTCATTCTCCAATGAGCACCTATACTTTATCTTTAATGTCTCCACATAAGTCGCTATGAGACCAACCACATCCATCGTATAGATAGGAATATAGTACACTGGTTTGTCCAGTTATCTCGATGTCCCTTTCGAGTAACCTATGATCGAGATTATTTAGGATCTATGTTTAAAAGTGAATCAGTCTCATTATCGTGATTTCATCACGATCCAATTCTCATTGCACTGAACTAAGGACATCATTATATATATATATATATATATATATATATATATATATATATATATATATATATATATATATATATATATATATAATATGAGAATATGTTAATAATAATCATCTGCAAAAAGATCGCGCAGCGTGTCACACATGCCACCACTCACATGATTGGCTTGTAGGGCACTCATAACTAGCAATCTCCCACTTAACCTAAAGTCAATCACCTATGTGTCTGATCCCCATCAGACCCCCGTGATGCTCAAATATAATTTGAGCCAACGGCTTCGTTAGTGGATCTGTAATGTTATCTTCGGATGAAACTCTTTTCATTGCTATATCTTTATGGGCTATGATCTCTCTAATTAAGTGGAACCTCTTCAAAATAATTCTGATGAGACCTAGGTTCCTTTGCTAAAACTATCGCCTTGTCCCTATCGCCGTATATGAGAATCAACTCTAGCTACTTGGTACTGACTCCCAAATCTTTGATGAACTTCTTCATCCACACCCCTTCATTTGCTACTTCTACTGCCTCTATAGTCGAGTCAGCAATAGTATCTTACTTAGAACTCTTCCAATTTACTGCTCCTTCATTCAGGGTGAAACATACATTGAGTTTGAGTTATTATCATTAATGTTAGACTAGAAACTCGAGTCTGTGTGGCCCTCAATATGGAGGCTACCTTCTCCATATACCAGTAAAAAATCCTTAGTCTTTCTTAAGTACTTAAGGATACACTTTACTGCCTTCCAGTGTTCCAAATATGGATTCATCTGATACCTGCTCGTGACACTCAGAGCATGTACTATATCAGGCTCTTAGCATATATAATAAGCCATATTGCTGAGGCATAGGATATCATATCCATGTTTGCCCTTTCTTTATGAGTCATTGTGGAGATACTCCTAGAAAGAGATATTCTATGTTTAATTGGTATGAGACCTCTCTTCGAATTATCCATGCTAAATATTTTGACGATAAGAATCCTTTTGGATCTATCTCTATAGATTCGAATCCCCAAAATATAGGATGCTTCCCCTAAATCCTTCATGAAGAAGTTTTTGAATAACCAAGTCTTAATTGTAGAGAGCATTCCTACATTATTCCCAATGATTAGGATATCATCCACATACAACACTAAGAAGGTGATAACTCACATTTACCTTCGTATTCACATAAGGCACATCTTTGTTGAAATCATAAGATCTGATTGTCTCATCAAATCTTATATTCAAACTTTGGGAATCTTGCTTCAATTCATAAATGAACCTGAGCAACCTGCACATTTTATTTGGACTCTCTCTGAATATGAATCGCTCTAGTTGTATCATATACACCTCCTCCTCGAGGTTGCTATTAAGGAATATCATTTTCATATCCCTCTGGTTGTATCATTAATACGATACCCTTATGTGCATCCACAAGGTTCCAAACATTGTAAAAGTACATAGAATCCATCTCAGAATTCATGGCTTCTTGCCACTTCTCGGAGTTTATACTCATAATAGCCTCCTCGTAGGTCTGAGGATCAACATCCTTAGAGTCTTCTCCACCGATATATCTCAAATATCTTTCAGGAGGGTGAGATACTATACTATATCTATTCAAAGTTGGAACTTGTGTGCTAGGTACCTGAACATACTTAAACTCTGGAATGATGCTTGAGCTAGGTTCTCCAACCTCGCTCAACTCTATCTCACTCCCACTGTTTCTATCAAGAATGTATTCCTTCTCAAGAAACACAACCCTCTTAGCAACAAAATCTTTTGGTCCTCGGGATGATAGAAATAGTACCCACAAGTTTCCTTGGAGTATCTCATGAACTTACATAATTATGTCCTTGATTCCAACTTATCGACATTGTGTCTTTTAATGTAGGCATGATAGTCCCAAATCTTAACTATCTTAAGATCATACTTATTTCCTTTCCATATCTCATATAGACATTATCAACTTTGATTGAACTCTATTCAGAAGGATAAGTTGCAGGCTCTAGGGCATATCCCTAAAATGACATAGGTAGGTCAGCAAAACTCATCATTAACCGTACCATATCCAATAGTGTGTGATTCCTTTTTTCTGATACACCATTGAGCTAAGGTGTATAATGAGGCATCCACTATGATATAATTTTATTGTCCTTGAGAAAATGGGTGAACTTTATACTCAAGCACTTACCTTCTCGATCTGATTAAAGAGACTTAATATTCTTTCAAATCTGGTTCTCTACCTCATTCTTATATTTCCTGAATTTCTCAAAGGCCTTAGACTTGTACTTCATCAAGTACACGTGTATAGAAATTATTAGTGAATGTAATGAAGTATGAGTAACTACCTATAGCCTGAGTCGACATGAGACCACATATATCACTTTGTATGAGTTATAATAACTTAGTGTCTCTCTCTCCAGTTCCACTAAAAGGGGAGTTGGTCATTTTTCCATGAAGGCAATGTTCACAAGTTGCATACGACTCATAGTCAAATAGATCGAAGTATCCCTCTTTCAACAACTTTTGAATTCTTCTCTCATGTATATAACCTAGCCTATAATGTTATAGGTATACATTATTCACTTCATCTCTTTTCCTCTTAGACGTATTTATATTCATGATGTATGGAGAAGAGTCTAACACATATAAGCCATTTATAAGAGTCTCTCTCGTTATGATCTTATTATCCATAATTTTTTAATAACTATTATTCTCAAAAACTAATTTATATCCACTAATTATTAAACAATAGATAGAAATAATATTTTTGATAATAGAGAGAATAAAATAACATGCATCCAATGCAATGATAACTCCACTAGGTAGATATAGGGTGACCTCCCCAATGACAATTGTAGCAATTCTTGCTCCATTGTCTATCTTGAGGTTCATCTTGACTTTAGTCAATCTCTTAGGTCTTACCAGAACCTGCAACGAATTACAGATATAATAAGCACTCCTAGTATCTAATACCCATGTGTTATCATGAAAATATGATAAGTGAAGACTGATCATGAATATACCTCAAGTTTCTCCAAGCTTCTGTTTCACCTTATCTGTAAGGTACTCCTTATAGTTCCTCTTCTAATGCTAATCTTGGATATAATAGAAGCATTTTCCTTTATCCTTTGTCGAGTCTTTCTTGACAACCTTTATCTTACCCGATCTTTCTTTGCCCTTGCCCTTCTTTAGGGTATTACTAGCCGTCCTTTTCTTATTGGTCTCACCAATATAGAGAACTGGCTTCTCTTTTTTTATAGTGCTCTTAATTTCTCTCAACATATTGAGGAGCTCAGGTAAAGTCACCTCAAACTTATTCATATTAAAGTTAATAATGAACTATAAAAAGGAATCTAGTAGGGACTGAAGTATAAGATCAACACATATGTTATCCTCTAGGACTATCAATATACTTTACAAAGCAAGCGATCTCATCCTCGCTTGTGGTTTCCTCCGGCGTAGGCACAATCGTGTTAACGATATATACGATTTTCTTTGTTACAAAAATAATTCTCAAATTGCAAAGCCAATTTATGAATTTAGGACCAGTGAGGTGGTTGGCATTAAGTTTGCAACACAGGGGGTTTGTGAGCGACATGTCTCTGACAAACAAGATATAACACAAATAAATAATATGCAGATTTTACAGAAGAAACTAATTGAGATATAGACTTCTATCTTAATGTACTCCCACTATTTTCCTAGCGAATCACGCAACACCTTTGACACGTGAGATGGAAGTCTCCGGCAGACTCCTAGTAGAGATCGAGATCCAATTGGTATCTTAATGCAACATCGAGGGACTCCACCAATTACACTAGGCCCAAATGGTAGACAACTCTTGCCAATCACAACTCTTTGCGATTCCCGTCATATTCGACCTCCGAACCATCATAGTCTCGAGGGACTTGACCAACCATGATGTTCAGTTAAGTTATCACTATCATTACAAGATGAGTCTGATTTGATGATATGCCTTCGAGGAACTCGACCAAGCATATCATGTCCTCAGGTCACCAGTGACATCTCTATATTGTAGGAAGATCTCGATCACGTAGATAGGTGATTCTCGAGGAACTCGATCAACTCAACCTATGTCGTGATTCAATTTCTTCCTGTAACGATGGAATGTCATGCAGGTTAATCTTATTGCCTCACCCTCACCAACTTAATATTATCGTAGGAGGGGTTTTTATTTTATATCGGTCTCGTAATATGTCATGTCATACACATATATATTCAATATATATCTAGATCGTATGCATATATATATATATATATATATATATATATATATATATATATATATATATATAAGCCACACCGAATGATCATGAACAATCACTTAATATGATTAAACCCGAGCCAATAGGCTTAATCACTCATAATATGATCCAAGTGTGCATTGACGCATCTTTATGTCTTGTGATCGTTGATCTCGTTATCATCGGTTTCATAGGATCCTTGTCGCATCACCATGCATCGTGATCTCTTGCCATAGCATCGTGAGTCTCACTATCACCTCCATACTCCTACTTGCCTCTTCATATAATTACAAAATAATCACAAGCACGCAGGCCCAACAATAAATGAGAAAAATAGAGGCTCACATATCCCAATAATAATAATAATCATAATTACACACATCATAACACATGGCTCATGATCATATATCCACATCATACATCACATGTACATTATATCATATATAGGATTACTAGATATATAATAATTTATTAAACTATTTAATTAATTATTTTTCTAGAAATCGGGACATGCCAAGAATTTTCAAAATTGTCAAGGGCATTTTTTGGAATTCTAGATAGAAAGACAGTCCTCGAGATTTTTAGAATTATTTAGAGTATTTTAAAAAATTTGGACAAAGGACAAACATCAGAATTTCTCAAATTTTGAGAGGCAGAATCATCCTTTTGCCAAAACATAAACCCTAAGTCCTTTGCCCTCTTCTAGTGGCCGACGATGCTACCTCTACTGCGGGCGGTCAACGCCGCCTCACGTAGCCACCTGGTCTGCAGGGCTCGCCCACGGGCGTTGTGCCTGTAAATGGTGGCCACTACGGGTGGGCGCTGCACTGCAAGCGGTCACCACTGCAGGTAGTCCAATCGTGGTTGGTTGCTTGTTGCCTCGCTGTCTTCATTGTGAAAATGTAGCAAGAACACATAGAACAATTCTACACGATGCAATCTCTTCATATGCAGTTTAAAACTAATCTTTCATTCAAATAACCTTGGCTTTGACACTATTATTCAGAAACTAAGTGGGAGCATCACATGCACAGAGGAAGATCAAAATAAAATAGGTTTCCTATATAAATCAAATTGTCGTGCAAAAGATTGGGTCGGGAGAAAGCCGTAAAACCGAAAAACCGTATCATGTGAGAGATTATTTACCTAGGGAGATCATATATCAATATTTTTCCATATCCGGATGGAGAGGATGAAGGAGGTCAAGCATCATCCTCTCTAGTAGTATCCACACGATAGATCGTTGTAGGATACTCCTTCAATCATAATCCTAAGTCTCGCAACTCTTGCGCAGAGGGAGGAGAATATGAGGGGACAACTAAAGATGCAGCCTATCAACTATGAGCCTCACATCCTATTTATAAAGTGCCATCCAAAAAACTAGGGGTCCTGCCTTAATGGGTATTAGATCTCTATCCAATACCCACTAACCTTGCATTATTGGATCTCTATCAAATAATCTTTTTTGACCTATAATTGAGTCTCATGCAAGGAGTCAATCAATGTAGAGTCTCATCTAATGAGAATATAAGCTAATTGGATCTTTATCCAATCCTCTATTCGTTGAAACATCCACCATATGTGTGACCCTCTAGGCTCGAGATCGAGCTGGCCGTGAGTCGCTCCCATCAGAACTTTTTCTGATGTAGTGAATTATTATCTCCATAATAATTTATTTAACTCATCGACTATGGACATACTATACAACTACGTCATAGTCTCTAGACATTACAGGGGATCAAATCTATCGTATATGTTTGTCCATAGTTACCGTGTATCTATAGTCAGTCATCCAACTAATATCTCAAAGATCGTATATTGGACACAATACTGTCAGACCACTTACGAAATTTATCTAAGTCTCGTTCTAATTGGATTCTCCCGGAGAACGCCTCCCTTAATCTGAATGACCATAGCCAGGGATTTGTCTAAGTAAGCACATACAAGATATTTCTCTTATGATACTGAGAGTGAATGATCTTTTATTGACAATCAATTGCCTTCATAAGGTTGGCTACCAATCCCGATAACCGGTTATACCAGATTTAAAACTTTTCAAACATGTAAATTTGGCGTCAAAGAAACGAGTACTCAAATAAGGCATCTTTGGTGTCTCAATTCTAAGGACCAAATGCACAACTGAGACTATAAAATTGTTGTCTGACATTAGGTATTATTAATCATACAACATTTCATAAGTGGATCAATCAGTGAACTCATTCTCTAATGAGCACCTGTACTATATTCTTAATGTCTCCACATAAGTGGCTCTGAGACCAACCACCTCTATCATATGGACGGGTATATAGTACACTAGTATGTCCCTCTCGAGTAACCTATGACCAAGATTATTTAGGATTTATGTTTAAAGGTGAATCAATCTCATTATCATGATCTCATTGTGATCTGATTCCTATTATACAGAACAAATGACTGTTAGGATCAAAGCAGCACTAAGAGGGGGGCTGACTTAGTGCTAATGAAAATTTTATGTCGATTTAAATATTCGCTCAAGAAAAATAATATCAAAAATATGTTTAAACATAGAGATGTTTGTAAGAGTATATGTTTAAACTTAGAGATATTTGTAAGAGTGCAAGTAAAAATAGTAAATAGTTAAATAAGAAAGCAATGAAGATAAAGAGTAAAGAAGAGGAAGCAAACTATTTTATAGTGGTTCGATCTCATAACCTACGTCCACTCCCAATTCCTCCTTCATTGAGCTCACCGACTTCCATTATTGATCTTCTTTCAATGGGTGAAAATCAACTACCCGCTTACAACTCTATTCTCTTTTTACAGGTTTAGAGATAACCTTTAAAAGTCTCTAAGCTCTCCCTTAAACATAAAAACTACACATGACGAAAAGAGGAGAAGCTCTCAAAGAATTACAACAATGTTTTCATAAGGTTTTTATTCTTAATGCTTCCTTACTTTCAGCAAGAATGGGTGGGATATTTATAGGCCCCAAATGGCTTCAAAAGTAGAGCCAAATTTTAAATTCTAAGTATTCCTGAGGTGCTGGTCTCGAAGATTATGTTATGGGCAGTTTAATTGCCTGACACATCTTCGAAGACCGTGTCATCTTGTAGACCGTGTCTTATCTGACCTTAGGTTACCGAAATGAATTTTATAATAAGTCCAAATCAGCCCCAATTAAGATCCAATGGTCTCTTAATTGAGTTAGTAAAACTAACTCTCATTATGATGCTAACTACGACACTCAACGTACAATCTTCGTTATTCGATCGTCTCTTCGACGAACTCTTGGCATCCTTCCGATGAACCCCGGTGAACTCCTGATCTCCTTTAGTGAATTCCATCGAACTTCCAACATTCTTCCGGCGAACTCCCGACAAACTTCCCGATAAATTTCTGGTGAGTTCTTGGCAAGCTCTCGACAACATCGTTTGAACCTCGGTCGACCTCCGGCAAACTCTTGGCGAGCTCATATTGCGTCGTCTGAATCTTGGCCCGATGTTCGAACTTAACTCCGACCCAACATCTGATTGTATTGCCCTTTAATGTTGTAGTTAATCCTATATATATATATATATATATATAATCATATGCAAAAAGATCGTGCAGCGTGTCACACATGTCATCACTCATGTGATTGGCTTGTAAGACACTTATAACCATCACTAAGACCCCCGCTCAACCTCTCGTGAGCTTGAAAGCTCAATAAGGGATGCTGAAAGACTGTGATTGGCGGGATCCATACATGCAAGACAAGGAAGATCACGAGTGGCACAAATGAAGACAAATGAAACTAGCATAAAAGTCCAAACTAAGAAGCACGTTAGAGTAGCGGGGACTAAGTGCAAAATAAAGCCCCCTACTGATAGCCGAAAAGACATAAGAAGACTCTTCCCCTCTCACAAAACAACACCCACACATATTTGCCTCGGGACCAAGCGAAATCCTTAGGCTGATGCCAAAGAGTGCCTAAAGCGGGATTTGAACCTCAATAGTTTGAAGACGCCAGAACCCTAAAAGCAATACAGAAGCTAAGGCGGGCTAAGCCCCAAGCGAGAAAACATCTCACCGTAATCAAAGCTAGCAAGATGCAAAGGATGTCATGTCAAAACATGACTTGGCATACCACCACCACCTAAGGCCACTGGATAGGAAACCAGATCCACCAAGAGAAAAGGATCCACTCTCTCACTAGAACAGTTGAGCCAAACCACCATGATAGATCCACTCACACTCTATGTCGGTCAAGCTAAACTGCTACGACGAATCCAGTCTCTTGCTATGTCGATCGGGCTAAGCTGCTACGATGGATCCACTCTCTTGCTATGGCTATCGAGCTAAACTGCTACGACGAATCCACTCTTATACTACAGTGGTTGAGCCAAATCACTAAGGTAAATCTCCTCTCCAACTATAAAACTCGAGGCCAACCGCTACGGTGAATCCACTCTCTCGCTATGACATTTTAGCCAAATCGCCACAACGGATCCACTCTCCCACTACGACGGTCGAGCCAAGTCGCTACAGTCGATCCACTCTCTAGTTATGGTGATTGAGCCAAACCACTACGACAGATCCAGTCTCCCACTATGATGACGAGCCAAGCTGCTATAGTGGATCCACTCTCCTACTACGATGGTCGATCCAAACCATTACGACAGATCCACTCTCCTGCACGATGCTCGAGCTAAATTAACACGACGAATCCATTCTTCCATTATAGTGGTCGACTCGGGCCTGCTATAGTGGGGCCTTAAATCGACACCCTCCCATAAAAGTCACAGAAAGAGAGCTCACCACTTACCTCCTGAAGTAGAAGGGGAAGGTTACAAATCAATAAAGAAAAAAACCCTCATGAAATAAAAGGGAAAAGTCGAAAGTCAAAGAAGAAAACACTTTTGAAGTGGAAGGGGAAGGTTAAAAATCAGAAAAGAAATAAAACTCCTGTAATGGTGATCGAGGCAAAAACTATATTGTCGGTCGAGGCAAAATCCACAATGGTGGACTCTTACTCTCGGAATGGCGGTCGAGGTAAAATATGCAATGACAGACTCCTACACCCATAATGGCAGTTAAGGAAAAATTTGCAATGATAGACTCTTACTCTCACAATGGCGGTCGAGAAAAAATTTACAAATACTGGACACTTACTCTCGCAAATGGCGATTGAGGCAAAATCTACAAAAACAACTTGGCCATGCCAGGGTCCTATGCTTATCATGAGAGACAAATAAAATCTGCTATAAATAAAGTCGGTAAAACTCGACCCGCAACTTGTCATCTAAACATACTCGAATTGGACATGCCAAATCACAAAAATCGATGTCGAGAGAGCCAAATAACCAACCGACGTGCTTGGAACCTCGAATCGGAGCCTTAAAGCACACTTTTCAAATGATAGGAAATTTATCAACAGTTGATATACAATCGCCAAGTGTCATCCAAGTTGTTTGCCTACGTGTACAAATTTTCAAAGCTACTAAATATAAGCTTCCTCCTTATTTATTATGGCAAGGAAGACAATCAGAAATTTCTTTCTCTCCCTTTATGACTAGGAAAGACATCAGAGACTTTCTTCCCCTTCAAGGTATAAAAACATATCCTAAATAGGGAAATAGAGAATACTCATTCCTTTTGAAATATTTGAACTCATATTTAGGGACCTCAGATCACTAACTTGATCGTTAAAGTGGTTGGGGGTGGGAAACCTCCAGTCATTGACCACTTGTGCAGGATCTCGTTACATCTCGGGACGACCCCATGCTCCCTTCATCGGACAAGTTGCACCTTGGGACGACTGTAGGACCATATTTTTGAGTTAGTAACACATCGAGAGTCCGCCTACCATCTTAGCTCCACACTCGGGTCGCACACTCGCCCCATAGTGGGCCTCCCGAACGGATCCTTGCCTTCAGAACCGAACCAGGTGGTGTTGGCTCCACAATCAATGGCACCAAGATAACAAAATTTTGACTCAGGACAAAATATGACATATCATAATCTTACACATAGGGGTAGATTTCTCCAATTGAAATTAAAAGTCAACGAATATTTTAACTAAGTCAACTTAAAATTTTATCTAGCAAATTATTACGAATGAGGGGGCAGATGGCGATGCTGAAGCTAATGTACCGGGCCTAAGCCCAAACCAAAGTTTGAGCCCGGTCGACATGGTTCAAGTTGCAGAAGATTCATGCCCTTCTTTCGTTTTGCATGGTCATACATAACTCCAACAAAGTATGAAGTCATACAGTAGCAAAACATTGATATGCAGTGTAAGAAAAGGGCGTAGTAGGCTATTGTGGATCTGAAAGCGACGGAGTAAGCATAGGAATACCATATCACGACGATCTACTAATACTGTAATGTGATAGAAAGTAAATTATTGATAGCGCATATCGTGAGATACGACATGAGTTATTGCTAAACAACAGGAAGATCACGACAAGTTATATATATATATATATATATATATATATATATATATATATATATATGCATGCATGCATGCCATCATTGGGAATGCAAATTCTATCTAAAGGTGCACAGCTGATATCTGACGCGCATGAATTGTACAGGTTATATACGTCCTGCAGCTGTAGCACAAGAACGCCCGACAAAGGCTGGTGGGTTGATGGCCAATCAACAATGACACATTATTTCATAACCCTATTTATCACTAACTACAAGTATCCAACTTGGTAACATCGGACGCAACGGATGTTGGAAATTTCTGTGAGGTACCCCCACTTGTGATGTCGGCCGACGAGCGGACTACCGGAAAATGACAACTCATTTTCCGAACACGACTGATCCTTCTTATCGACGATCTCCATTAATGATCAACAGTACATATTATTATACTATATCGAGACGTGTTCCAAAATACATCCATTGATCCTACGATTGGTCAAAGACCGCAGTCTCTCCCAAGCACACACTGTCGCACCCCCACTCCCTCGAAACCAACATAAAAAGTGTTACCTTCCTTCCCCTTTGTTGGCAAAAGGACATGCCCGTCTCTCGAGTGAGTCGTTTACAGCTTTTAAGGACATGGCTGTGTCCGCGATCAGATGCCCATGGAACTCTTTAGTCAAAAAAGAACTATCCAAACCATACCATAGAGATGTGTCGACGGTGGATGAACATGACAAATAATTGGAACGCAGATATCATATTTCATTAACGCTTTGATTACAACCAACACATTTTTATTTCCAAACATGCAAACCGCAAACCATGATCTTATACAACTTTCTTCACACCCAGAGAGTAGACTCGAGACTCGGCAAAAGAACAAATAAACTTGGGAGCCCTGCTTATTTATTAGCGACCAGCACGTTTCTTGCGCTACGTCACACACATACATAGGCAGCTAAGCTAAAGAGACAGAACTAGGCGAGGGGGGATTGACGATAAGAGTGTCAAAGCTGGACATAGGCGAAAGAAAGAGAGAGAGAGAGAGCTTGGAATTCCTTATTGCGAAACCAAAGGATCCCCACCCATCATATTTCTTGGCAAAAATAAGATAGCCACCGCTTACCTTCAGAACTTCTTATTGTTTCTTCACATCCTGGCAGAATCTGCTGCACTGCCACCACCTCCTAAATCCACATTATAAATTCCCTACTACTGCTGCTTATGCCATATAGAGATATATATATATATATATATATATATATATATATATATATATATATATATATATATATATCCTAAAAACTATTGCAAGCGGAAAGACTGCAGTAAGTTGGTGTCAGTGAGAAGGATCAGTAGGTCCATTCCTGAGGGAGGCCGATATCATGGGTTGCTGCCGTTGCCACTGCTGCATCGGGCGTCGGCGAGGCAGTTAGGTTGTGTTTCCTTCTCTGATGTGATAGCCCCGCACTGCTTCGCCCAACAAGTGCATCTGCCAAGCCAAAAAAGAAGAGCTTCGGATTTAGAATATGACAACAACACCACACCAATGTGGACATGAACACATCACAGAATAATCACCATGACTCAGAACAAAGCCACCGGGGAAGCGTGGCTGTGCTGCGAACTCCTCCAGGTTCAGGTTCAAAGCTTGAACCACTCTATCGGGAACCAGCACAGTCGAACAACCTGTGCAATATCAAGCGTAAGTTGCAACACACGGTAAAATAAAATAAAAAGGGAAAACAGAGAGGAGACATGTCTGTAGAACAGAAAGAAACTACCGGCTTAATATTGACTCCCGATACAAAAAAGGAAAAGTAAAGCCAATGAACTGATCACCAGAGACGATGAATGATGGGAAGCCCCATGGGGCGACCACTCCAAGGCTTACAGGAAACGACAGAATAATGATCAGATTCTAGAGGTGGAGGGGATTTACCGGTCCTTGTCCTTGGCTCGACCTTCTTGCCAACCGTCCGGGGCAGGAAGACGCCGGTCCCGGCGGACTCCTTCCGCGAGCCGGCGTTGTGGAGGAACACGGCCCGCATCCCGGACCCTGGAAGAGGTGGTTGCGGATGCTGCTGCTGCTGCGGTGGCGGTTTTCGGAGCGGCGGCCACGCGGAGGGCGATAGATCCAAGGGCCGGCCACCGCCTCTGGCTTTGCTCTGCCTTCCGCAGGCCACCGACAGCGGATGCTTTATCGTTTGCTGCTGCCTCAGATGGTGAAACTAACCGAGAGCAAAAGATGCCAGGGAACTGAGAGCTAATAAGAGATGCAGATCAGAGATAAAGGAAACAGTCGAGGCTCACTTGTGCTGCCTGCAGTTGCTGATGCGTGAGAACGGGAGTGACGGCACAGGTCGCATGGTAGCTAAAGCTCGCGTTCTCTGAAGCAACCGACGACAACACGGTGGGTTTCTTCGGCGCGCCAAGAATCCCGCGGTCGTACAGACTCTCGCGGCTGCCAAGATCGTTGCTCCGAAACCGAATCACGTGCCCCGCGGCTTCGTAGAGCAGGTCACCGAGATCCTTGTTTTGCTCCTTCATCGGAGACGTGGATGGCGGCGAAGAGACGAGCGACGGGCCGTTCGGGCTCCCCTTGTTGGAGGCGGCGGACCACGCGCACAGCGTTGACTGGGGCGAGCGTGCCATGGCCTTCAAGAACTCGCCGGATCAGCGTATCTCCGGGTTGAAAACCCCACATAATTTAGTCGCCAGAGAGGAGGATAACTATCCGTTACCTTTGCGTCGTCTGCTGCACCACCGGAGGCAAGCTTGTCCTCGTCTTGGAGGAAGTAACGAGCCATCTGCTGCGCGAGCCCGGCGATGTGCTCCTCTTCCTCGTCGCTCTCTTCCGTCTCTATCACCGACTCCACAGGAGAGTCCAGATTTGAGCCCAAACCAAAAGGGAACTCGCCCGGAAAGCACGCCGTGGCGAAGTCTCCCCCACCGTCCTTGCCTCCTCCTCCACTGAGAACGAACTCGTCGCAGAGGAAATCAGAAGGCAGCCAAAGCCCTCCATCCTCAAACTCTTTGGCCATATCACACAACAACAACAACAACAACAACAACAGCAACAACAGCAACAACAAAACCTGTGCACGCGCGCTGCTCGTAGTTCTTGGCTGATTCAAAGGATAAAATAACCAAGCGGAGAGAGAGATGCCTAGAAATAGCAGGAAGAGGAGGGGATAAGATGAGATGCACAGAGGAGAAGCGGGTAGCTACGAAAACTCCTCTTCTCTTCTCTTATCTTCTCTTCCGATATGAAATCAACGGATGGAGAGAGAGATTTGGGGGAGGAATGTTGAGGAACTGTGAGCAGTAAAGAGAAGTGGGGTTGAAGGCGCATTCCCAGTTCCAGGACAACCGCAACGCAACACGCCCCCCCACACCCACACTTCTCTTTTAGAGACTAAGAAAGCATTTGAAAGAGGTGGCTGGCCGCAAGGCAAAAGCCCTAATTCCGCACCGCACTGCCGATCCCGTGGCCGCATCCATCACCGGTCCTCCTCCCCCACCGACCCGCCATGTGTCCGTCCCACCACCCCTACACACCCAGGTCGCGTGTTGGGCTTCCCACCTACGTCGTCGGGAATAGTAAAGGTTTGCGGCAGAGAAAAATTAATGTAGTAAGCTGTAAATATTAATTCGAGGTACTAAAAAGCTGTTCCTTTTCCTTCTTCGGTTGATAGAGCTTCGTGGCTCCGCTCCCATAAATAAATTGGTGTTAGATTTAAAGATACCACCAACACTTTGCTACTTAATACAATAAATGCGTATCACAGTTAGTGGTGAAAACACATAAATCCAAAACCCTAAAATGATACCAACGGTGAAGAAGAAGCCAGCGAGTTATCCAACGTATCGCCTTCCATCGTTGGACCACACCCAGGTGGGCGCAACGGAGAGGGGCTCGGCCGCTGTACCGTACGAACTACCGTTCCACGTAGAAAGCCCCATTGTTTGCTGGACCAGCAAAAACGCTTATTTATTTTTTTTTGCCAGTAGATTTTTTATATTTTAAATTAGTATTTTCTTCCAATTCAGTTTCTCAGTTATAATTATTATTTTTAGTTAGACTTATACCATATTTCGAAGTATAAATATAGGATCATTCATTAAAACTACTGTAACTGATATAAATATTTTTTTTATTTTTTAAAGTATTTTTTTTATATAAATAAATTTCTATTGAGTCAATTTGCATCAGTTATAGTGTTTATGAATATATTTATAATATTTTTTATGAAGATATTTAAATTTATTTAAAAATATTATAATTGATAGTGTAAATATTATATATGAGAATTAAACTAATTTAGGATACAGATTGATCCATAGACTATAACTACTCCGACTATCTTATCAAGAAGATATTTTATAATTATGATAAATAAAAAATATTTTATAAGAAATATGAGAAATGGATCTTTCGAAAAAAGGGGTTTTTTTTTTTTTTTTTTTGCAACCCTTACTCATTCATCCCACCTGTCAGGATTAGGGGGGCATGCTATTAAGCATTGCGTCTCTAAGAAGTCCATTGATTTGTTCCTCGGGAGACCAAACGACATGCATGCACAGTCTCATCTCCTTCACCAGAGATAGAGAGAGACAAAACGTTCATTAGATTAAAGCAATGGGAATCGTCATTCCATTTATTATAACCAATCTCTCTTTTGTACGCTACGTTATCAAATAAATATAACATAAAGTTTATGTCAGTAATCATCCGAAGAACACTAGACGGAAGAAAACAAAAAAACTGCTTTACACACGGATGCCGTTGTTGATTTAAAATGGTATTAAATAAATTTTAACATTGCTTGTATTTTTTCGATTCATTTAGCTTGTGTTTCAACATTTATATATATAATGGTATCAAATAAATTTCAAGGTTTATTATACGTAAATTAGGATAAATTTTGAAAATAATTTCTCAATTTAGCCTTTTCAGGTCGGTGTCCCTTTCTTCTATTTCTCCATAAGTGACTAACCCTTTCTATATCTCAAAATTATCTCAATGAGTTAAGACGAAGAAAAAAAAAAAAACATCTCGTCTTCTGTATTGGATGAGTTTATAAGATAACTAATCCATAAGATAAACGAGTCCATTGTTATGCTATTTATAATATTTTAAATATGAATATAATATTTTTAGTATCTTCTTAAATAACCTATAAATCTATATAAAAATATTTTAATTGATCAGTATAGTAATAATAATAATTTTTATTAGTTATAATATTTTTAAATAAAAAATATAATATTTTTTTAAAATAAAAGTATAATATTTTATTAAAAAATTCTAATTGATATTATAATAAATCGGTACCTATCATATGAGAGGACTTAAGAAAGAAAAAAAAATAAAAAAGAAAAGTATATTTTAGAAAATAAAAATATATTTTGATCTCTTTTAATATATGAGAAAAATTAAAGACAATATTTTTTGTCAAATTAAAATAGAAAAGATAAGAAAAACACAACAGAGCAAGCGTGGACAGCTGGGCAGTAAATAAAGTAGGCGAGCTACCCGCCTAAATAAAGTAGGCGGGCAGTAAATAAAGTTGCCTTTGATGTGCCCCCGCAAGGATCTGCCTCGGTCGCATGTTGTTGGTATCCCCGCCCTGTGGCGTGGCCTGCCGTCAAGGTGGTCGCCACCGTAACACTCGGCGCCCCCCTTCGCCCCACCGCTCCCGAACGGAATCCGGAATCTCCAGGAAAGCACGGAGGCAATAAAGATTCCTTCGCCTCGCCGTCCGCCCCCACCCTCCAGTCCCCGCCACCGAAAAGCAAGGAGACGCCGTCACATGGACCGACCCACCGCCTGACGGCGCCCGTCACTTTCGGCGTAAAGGACGGCAGCCGCGACAGACGGCGCAGGCCCCACGATGTCCGCTGCTCCCCGGACGTCACACCTTCCTTCATTAAATCGGATTCATTGTCCTGCCACTTCCGCCCGCCCTCGCTCCGGCCAATTATTATTATTCCGAGGGAAATATAATAAAGGCGAGCTGAAAGGCGGCAAGCTATGATGCTGGGAATAAGGGTGGGAGGAGCGGTGGCGCCGACCCACCGAAAAGAACGGCACGGCCTGACACGGAAAAAGCCGATGGCGCGAAATACTGCAAATAAAAAAAAAATTAGAGAAAGAATAAATAAATTGTAAAGTTGATATATATATATATATATATATATATATATATATATATATAGTTGTGGAAATGGGAATCTATTAATCGATACATTTAATGTAAATCAAAATGTGGTCATAAACCCAATAAAAAAAAATCCAATATCTATCGTTCGAGCGGTACTCACTGTGATTTAACCCGCGAAGCAACCGACGGACCCGCCAATTTCTTCTTCCTTCGCGATGAAGTTTGGAATCTCCCGCCATGTTGGGCGGGACCCACATGTTGGGCCCCACCGCTTTTGGAGGGATGTAGCGCCAGTTTGGGTACGGACTTCGAACGTAGGCGTATTCATTTTCTATTTCATATTGGCACTTCGTTTGGTTTCATTTTATGAGATGTTTGCCCGGGCCCCGAAGCACGAAGACGCACCACTCTCAGGCACATGCTTCGGGTGGTTCGGTCTGCCGTGAACCCGAACCATGAGCCCGGTTCGAGAGGGACCCACACATCCTCCGAGCCACCGACGAGGCAGGTGGTTCGACGAAGAATTGAGATCTCATCTCTCGAGTGTCTTCTTTAATGTAAAAGATCTTTTATCTGCTAACGCTGGTAGCTTCCGCGATTGAAGTAAAAGACGAAGGCGAGACGGTGACCGATAAAGGAAGCTGCTCGCTGCGCAGCCAGAGATCTATTTCTCCTGCGCTTTCCGCATGCAGCCCCAGAGACACAGTCGACATGAATGATGTCGACTTAACGGCTCAGCCCAGCCGTAGACGGAGGAGCAAAGCAACGAACGAAGAGGATGAGGAATGAAGTCTACTTAACGGACGGAGGAGCAAAGCATCGACGGAAGAGGGGGAGGGGAAGGGATGGCCTCCCTCCGTGGGTGGGTTGGGTTCTCAAAACATACGATGAACGACAGCTTTGACGTACGTCGCCGCATCCTCCTCCTCCTCCTTTTTTTTCTTCCTCGGTGTTTCTACGACTCGGTCACCATCTTGTCAGAACTTTGCAGCAAATAGCAGATGGAAAGGAAGGGCAGAAAGCTGGCGTCCTCTCGCCCGCTGTCGCTGCTTTCTTCTTGGTTTTGGTGGCCTACCATCCTCTCTTTCTCTTCCCTCTCACATACTAATAATGCTGGCATTTTTGTCCAAGTATTCTCTCTTCCGTGACTCTGAGACATGCGTGAGCGGCAGATGA
Organism: Ensete ventricosum; assembly: GCA_029747655.1. Classification (NCBI taxonomy): domain Eukaryota; kingdom Viridiplantae; phylum Streptophyta; class Magnoliopsida; order Zingiberales; family Musaceae; genus Ensete; species Ensete ventricosum. The sequence continues at coordinate 10,818,478 of JAQQAF010000005.1, forward strand.
CAGCTTTGACCTGTAAGGATCGGAGTTAGTGGGTTGGTGTCAGACCTCACGTCCGCTCATAAATGCCGGCATGTGTTATAACGTTGACCGATAATACTCTCTTATGATCGATCATCTTCTAGCAAAAGGACATTTATCTATTTTTTTTTTTAAAAATTCCTTATTTAAAAAAGAAAATACGATTAATATTGCACTTCAGTTTCGTTTCATCACCTTTCTCTCTCGCTAATTATTATCGTCAGACCCTCATCCACTGTTTTGGTTCATATTTGGTTTTGACCATAATGTGCTTGTGGCCGTGTTTGAGACCAAAAGCCAACACCTTGACCTCCTCTCCTAATCTCATCACGCATCTTAACCGTATATCTAGTCACAAGATCTTTGCTTACGATCATCATTAGCAATGATTGACTTCCACAAGCTCAAGCAATTATTATTCACTCTCCAGAGACGTCACTGGTGAAAGCGATATTTTATAAAAAATAAACAAAGATTAATTCTATAAAAAATAAATAGTTTGTAAGTTTTTATTAAACAATGACGTCTCTTAATTACCCCCCCTTTTTTTTTTCTTTTTTCTTTTTTCCACAACCCCAAACCCTCGCTACTTTCCCTACACTCACTTCCGCCCGCCATCCCGAAGTGCTCGTTATTCGAAAAGAAGAAAAAAGAATATATATATTTATTTATATAGAATTATCATCAAAATATTAAAAAAATAAAAATAAATAAGAAAAAGAGAATTGCCAATAGAATATTTTATTCCCATAGAAAGCCCAGGGTGTGCGGTTGGTAGTTAGTTGCTTCGGATAGTTAATATGCACAAGCCATTACGCGCTAATCCATCCACCGTCATCAGCTTAAGCCAAAAACAAAAAAAATATATATATATATATATATTATTGGAGATTCTAATGCCCATTCCTTTCTTTGACTGGAGGTGTTTTTGTGTTACCCGTCTCAAGATTCCTCAGTTACTGGGAGATTCTTGCGGGTTACAAAGTCTAAGACGTTGACACCACCCGAACAAGAACAAACCGTCACCAACCCAATGGTTGACCGGCCATTGCATGACGGTGATCGATTACCTGCACTCCGCCTTAAAAATAAAATAAAAAATAAAAAATAAAAAAAAGATCCGAATCTGAAGAACGTACAGTCACATCTCAGCCTACAGAGCCGACTAATTAAAGGATGTTATGATCGGCTCAAACAACAACTGACGTACAAGGCACTTCTTCTCAGATGCCCCACCACCAATCCAGTCCTCCTACTCACCGAACTCCATTTGCGATCAGCATCCATACCTAAAGCGAGATTACAACGAGCGACAGTGAAGTGGCGGGTTGTGTGGTGGAAGAACCGAAGAAGACCTGTTCCTGTAAAGTTGCAGGGGATTTCCAACCATAGGTTCAATTGTTACATTGACATTTCAGAACTGCATCCATCTCTCGACATACTATATGTTGCAGTAGCTGAGATCGATTGTACCTATTAATAAATTACAGGTGTAAGCATACTATATGCCGCATATATTACATTGTCTACATTCTTGTTCGACTCAGAAACAAATCTGATTCACCAGCCCGCCAAGATGATGACTATGAATATATATCCACGTAAAATTATCCTTCTTTACGTGGTCTCTTCATTCATTTTTCACACATTTACAAGTTTGCTTTGTGTGTTTAGAAGCTAATATGCAGACAGTACATATAACCCGACGGGCAGCGATTGGATGTAACTCGAACACAGCAGCATGACTGTTAAAGTCAACGGTTGCAACTACTGTTAGAGTTTGGGCGAAAGGTTTTCGCATTCTCGGCCATTCAAAGATACCTGCAAAGGAAAAAAGACCAAGGTATGGAAAGAGGAAACAAGGAGTGCAAAATCTCAGTTCCACAAACAACTCCAATAGTTTGACAAGAATGCAATTTGCAGTGCGGGTTCCTAGTAGCAGTATGTTAAGAAACAGTTCCAATTGGCAGCATTGATCGACGGCAAGGAAAATAAAATACAGACCCAAATACTTGGATACAAAATTTGTTATTACCTATTTAACCAATTGCTCGATTGGTAACTATGTTACGGATGTAACAGTGAACACCAAACCCATGACAGCCGAGTAAAAGTGGCTGTATGTCAAATTCATGCAATTTATCTGTTTGTTTAGAAGAAGAAAAAGGAGCCCTTCAGATTTTTGGAGATCAATTTTATTTCAAGAATCTTCTCGCAGACCATGCAAAATCGACAACTTTAGCTAACAACCTTGACACAAAGAACACTAACCCATATTCCAAAACAACTAACACCGCTCGAGACTCAAAAAGTGATCATGACAAATAACTGAAGAAGAAGCATGCTTTGAGAATAATACATCACAAGGCATATCAAGGACAATATGGTACAAGCAAAATTGATTCGCATGTGATAGGCACAGAAAGAATATTTTACCAAAAGAATATCTTCGTCGGTGCCATATGATTTCCGCGCTTCATCCAGGCACTTCATGGAAACTTTCTCATATTTCCTAAGAATTTTCACAGAGAAATGAATAAAAGAAGTGCTTATTGGACAATATGATCATACCAAAGAGAAATTAAGGTATTAAACAAGAAAATAATGCCATGTAGAAAGCAATACTTCAAATGCATAACAGTCAGCTACATACTGTAGACTGAACAATTATGCAGTCTTGGAAATCCGACACTAGGACGGTCATCAAAATACTTATTCACACTGTTTAACTTGTACAGTATTCTCCAATTGGGATGAGATGCTTTATCAAGGTAAAATTGGTAAATGAGGGTCAACAAGGCATTCTTTTGTCCACAGAACTAAATCACAACCCATGTGCTGCAGTTACAAACAGCTAGGAGAAAATCCTATATGATGTGATGAACAAAATAGTGAACAATTAACAATGACTATTTCAAGTGACGTGATGTACAAAAGAGACACGCAAATCAAAAGATGATCACTGATTTGACGACAATGTGAAAGTGATTAATTCTGACCATGATCTATATGATGGATACCTAATTGGAATTCACGTGCACGATGGTAAATTGATCGATATATTAATATCGGTTGTCATATTAAATAAAACCCAAACCAGAACCCCAGAGAGGAAATGGAAAACAACTAAATTCAATCTAGTCAAACATGACTTGATATGCTTGTCAAAGTTGTAACTTTAATATGAAATGGTTAGGTATCATATAGTCCTATGATAGGAATGCCATAGAAACTGACTTCCATCTTGTATTATCACCAAAAAAAGGACAAAAGTTATATAGCAAATGTGTTGCTCAATATGAACAGGAGCGTTTTGAGCTCTTAAAGGTCCAAACAAGATTGTAAAGTTCAAGATTATTCCTATTTAATAAACGATAGATCAATATGTTGAGTAACTTATTAAAGGATGATTCTTTTGACATAGAGATAACCTCAGATGACCTTTCATGCATAAAAGAGAGACATGATATGTAGACGTCAAATTATATTAGTACAGGTGCACCACAACCAAAAGGTCGCTTCACCCATTATGTTCAGAACATTTTTACCAATGACAAACTACAGTTTTAGAGCAATCTTAACCAGATCATTTCTAAAACATCCATTACCTTCAGGAACTCATATAGAATGCCATTGCATGGTGCACATGTCAATACGTTAAGACTGAATTTGGCCAAAGAGTGATGCATATAGTTGCTAGAGTTTTGATTTACTTTAATGGAAAACACACTTTCCAAAAACCAGTTTCATAATCAAATAATACCATCAGAGACCCAAAAAGAAACCCCATTCACAATTCTGGAAGAAGATGAGAATAAAATGCTGGATCTATCCTTATTTCAGTGTAAAAAAATGCACCTAGAACTGGCAGGATCTCTTATTTCAAATTCATCGTTATCTCCATCGTAGCCACATATTACAACATAATGCCCTGCTCAAAGAATTTATTTCACTTAACCAATATAAATGTAATGACAATATAGCAATCAGAATAACTTTGAAAGATGAAGAGAAAAAAAATGGTACAACTTACAACAACAGAGTTCAAGCAATTTAATTTGGTCAAATGTTAAACAAACTGTTAACAAAGAACAAGAATAAACAAGTGACAGATGGCTATGACAAATACTTTGTCATCGTCAGATGACATACAAGGAGCTGACAGTTCGGGCAGGCTTGTGTCAGAGGATGACTGCAGCAAAAGCATCAACTGATGCTTCAGATAAACTGATTTAATTTGCAAAACAGACAGACTTTTCAGCCTCTGACATGGATTGCTCTTCTTCCATTTAATGACATTTCCAACTACTATTGTCAAAGAAAGCTAGCTATATCATTGTCCATTTAATATATTGATATATTTGACACTGTTTTATTCACATTTAAAATGAATGACTGATACACCATTACCAAGGCATCCTGAAGTCTAGGTTGTACATATCATGTATAGTTTCCAGCATACTGACTAATAATACCTCATGGTTAATATAAATAAGAAAATGATGGTACAACTGTATATCAAAGAACTTACCCATATAATCTGAGTTGCTCATATAGCACTCAGCAACATGTGCATCTTTTGTCCAGGATTGACTGCATGAAATAAAGTATTGGGAAATCAATTAATGGTCTAAAAACAATGAATAGACGTCCAACAGGAACAGATCTTTAATTACCATTTGATAAAAAGGCTAAACAACAAAGTGAAGAACTTTTCTTTTTTCACTGTGGTTTGGTGTCCCATAGTATAGGTCTACTGCTGGTGGTTCATGTTCATGAGACTGAAGATCTAAACTCTAGGTTCAGGAAGGTAATGAAATCTGTATACTTTACCACTTAGTGAGGGAGAGAGGGGTGGTCAGTAAGAGAGTGTAGGATCACAAAAACTAGCTAAGATTTTTTAATATATGGAAGTTATCTATGAAGGTGCTAACTAGATCTTAAACCCCCAAGAGATGGGTAAATTTGGGTAGAGCTTTTACCTTAACTTTATCTTGTTAACTAAAGCAACAGCAACGCATTGGCCTGATAGTATTAGCCAAGAAATATCTTTTGCACTGATGGATCTGCACTGTGGAACATGATAAATGTTTTAAACTAGTAAAGCGAGTAGATAGGTACTCATTCAACCACATTATATAACTTCTTAAGCTGTGGCCATAACATCCACATGTTGATAAGAAGTAACTGACACATACTTGTATGCTAATTCCAGCTTCAAGTGCTTTTTCAAAAAGTCCGTTTACTCTTCCTATGTCATCTTGCAGTTGTTCCTGTATATGTTCAAATGTCATTAAGTTTAGACTGTTGTTTATAAGGGAGAATAAGGATAAACAGCCACACAGTCTATGTAAAAGAGGTGTATGTGGGGATCTGAGCAATTGAAAGAACAGGAAAATTTTACAAGAGAAACCATGACTAGGAGCATACACCTGATATTGAATAAAAAATAACTATAAATTTATTTAAAAAGCAAAAGTGTGAGACACCAAAACTATAGCAAGGACAAATCCTATACCCAAAAAAGGGCATAAAGCACACATACTGTATGTTTGTAAAGAGCCATGAATAATAGCTGAGAAGTGATACATACATGATACCTACAACTGCATTTGCATTTTCAGTATATAATGCATCTGTTTATGTAGAATTTCTTCTGTTTCATACTTTAGAACAGAAGAATCAACATATCCATTTCTATTAAATTCTCCAGAAAGGAATAATTTGATCTCTGGCACTTTAGTTAAAGTATGAGACCAATAATAGTGATGCACCTTGCACAACACTCAAAGAATTAGCCACAGTAGAATAAAGTGACATGAATCTGCATATATTTTAAAATGTAGGATGCCTCTTCAACAGTTCTGAAAAACTTTAATATGCAAAAAAATGACATAAATTTGCTAAAATGAAGACTTTGATTGGGCACTCACCCTATAGTAGGATTCAGCTGAATAATCTGGATTTGCACCTAAAGTCACAGTCAAGAAAGAAAACTCCACAGAGAACTTATGCAACAAGTATGCTAGATCAACAGTCCAAATGCTGCAAAAACAAGTGCAGGAATATCAGTGTCCAAAAGCATGCCATGTCAGCTGATTTAAGAAAGCCAAACTGAATATTACAATCTTTTCCATATTTAGCAGTAACTTACATTGGGTGAATTGATACACAAGATAGGCATCTCAAAGTGAAGTACATCATATCCACATATAAGAAAATCAGATTTTTTTTTTTTTAGAGCACATCAACATGTAAATCCTAGACAACGAATGTCGACAAGTTTGATTATCAAGTACTTGATTTAGTACCACAGGTGACAAAGTTCCAAAATTTGAATTGTAAAGTCTAGTTCATTCTGAGAATCCATGAGTTCAGTAAATCCACCACATTCATTATCATAAACTAGTAATTCACCAGGGTATAAATATCCTATGTGCAATATTTATCATTATTAATAACTTTCAAAGCTGTATTGTAACTGCAGATCCCAGAATGGATTCTTTTAGCACATCGACCTTGGTAAATTGAAACATCTAGAAAAATCATATTTAAGGCATATTCAGATCAACATAATGTGAATTCAGTGCAACAAAGGCCAAGAAAACATACACCAGCTTGAAAATTTAGTGATAATTAATAATCAGACTCAAAAACCTTAATTTTTCTATCAAATTTTGCAGATGATAAAAGACATGAAAGAGTCTGAATGTAAAACCAACGATAAGCTTGTTTCCTTATGACGGAATATACAGATAATGGAACTTCTGTAACAGACTTCTAGCATCAAATGTGATCACTATGTATTTGTTTTAATATTACTATAATCTGATCCCTTAACCACACCCCAACACACACAAAAAAAAAAAAAAAGAGAAAAAAAACCAGTAGCATGCTCAAGTAAACCCATCTAGTTGGATCTGTCTTGGTTAGTAGCATGAACATTTGTAATAGATTAAAAGGCCTGTTAGAAGCCTCAGGTCAATAGAGGTCCATCTTTTCCAGTTAGCTCATCTAAATGGTGCAATCTACATGAATTCCTTGTAGAAGAAAAATATTGCACAACAAAATAAGGACACTTCAGAAGTTCCTTCTCCATATGTTCTATTGCAAGGTTTGAGTTGCTGTATTCTCCCTGATAATGTTCCACAATCATAACCTACCTTCCATAGCATTAGTACTTCACATGACTTAAACTATATCAACAAAAAAAGTTCTAAAAAAATATAATTTACCACCATGCCCTCCGAACCCGAAATAGTGGAACATATCTACCCTTGCGACTTAGTTGTATTCCTAGGGTTACAGATGCTAAACAATCATAACCTGACAAAGTTTGGCAAATGTCGTCTAAAAGGCCATGCTTGGAGATGGGACATTTCATACATGGCACGATTGCATGGCATCATAGACACCGTCATGTGTCGTTGGAGGGGAAATAGCTCCAACAAAGCAATTTAATGTACATTTAATAGTGGCTTGAAAGAGAGATGAACAAAGGAAAGGGAAAACTAGCTGGTGAAGGTAAAGCAGAGGATTTTACTATTGAAGAGCAATGAAAAGCCAAATCAATTCAAATTACATATACCATGAAAATATTTTTATAACTAATAGGGCCGTCTGAAACTCGACCCTCCTCGAATCCCTTATTTGAGCAGATTTGACCTTTATGGCAAAAAATTTCCAGCTTCTTTTTCCCCCTTTCAAGAATCTGCTCCTCGGGTGGACCATGGTTCGATGCTTTCACATCCCAAGCCATCCAATTTGTCCGCAGAAGGGGCAACATAATCTATCCAGCAAGAATAAGAAGAAAGAGGGCTCACCTTGTGGTGCAGCAAAGCTTCTCGAGGTCGTGGATGTCGTACTGTTCCAACCCTATGGTCCTCAAGACCATCAACACGCAGGCGAGGCCGCAGTCCCAATCGAATCGCTGCCGCACATGAGGGACCTAGAAAACCAGACGACACTACCATCATCATCCATCAGGCAGGGCAATCGGCAGCCGAAATGGAGGAGAATTGGGATAAAAAAAAAGAAGGAAGAAGACCAACATCGACGAAGCGAGAGCGACAAGATACGGGACGATCAAAACGGGGAGAGAAAAGACGGCCTTCCTTCTCCTCCACCTCCTCCTCATCACCACCAGCATCATGGCGTGCCGCCCTTCGTCCGATCATCTTCACCAGCTTGTCAGCAATAAGGCGGAAAGGCCACAGAACCATTCAATCCGCTCCAGGGCAGCGGTTTCATTCATAGCATCAAAAGAAACCCCAGATTTAGGCAACAGGAAGCCGACGGTGCGGCCGCGACGGAGGGCGATACGCACCGACTCAGTTCATCAATTAATCCGATTTGGAAGAAGCAGCAGAGTTGGTTGGTCATTCACGAATCCACCGAATTCAGCGGCCTAAAACTACAAGGGGGAAACGACGGAGTTCGCCGACGCCTTCGGCCACCAGATGACAGATACTACTATAACGGGGACCCACGTGGCGCCGGCCAAAGTGCGTCTCACTTGGAGAGGCGGGTGTGTTGATGGGGAGTGCGAGGCGAGGGTAAAATGATGCACCTCGGCATTTTTGTTCTTTTTTAATAATTATCCATCTCATTTATTACTGTCGTACGGGGATTGCGGAGTAGGAGGCAGTAATTATAGCACAATAAATCCGAAGCGAAGAGCCAGCGGGAGATCGCCCCCAGGGAGGGTCGGATGGAGATTAGGAGAACGGGTACGTACGGCATAATAAAATAATAGCGATAATAATTTGGCTTGGACGCGAGGCAGCAGTGGTGGTGGTGGGTTAGGTGTGTGACTCTGTTCGCGGCTTTTGTGTGTGTGGGTGTGTGTGTGTGTGTGTGGGGGGGGGGGGGGGGGGGGGGAAACGAGGTGCCCGTTAGGGTGAGACGGGGTGTTGGACTCTTGAATTCCTAATTTTCTTTGGGTCTAAAAAATAATAAAAATAAGAAAAATTTAAAAGAAATAAGTTATATATATATAAGTTAAAAATTAATTTATATGATGAGTGACTAATATTTAAGGGGTATATAAATATTGATAAGAATTATAATAGGATGTATAAAACTGTAGAAAATTTGTAAGGGCAGATGCGCTGTTTTTAGAATTTACGAGGATAGATATGTAAGGATACTTCCGTGTTACTTTCCCTTTAGAAGCCATTAAAAGAAAGAATCCGGCAAGGAAAGGGGAACAAAAAGACGAGCTTCGCTATTTGGACGATTCCCTGAAGCCTCCCTCTCATCACTTCACTTTTTCCTTGTTCTTCGCCTTCCCCGTGGGTAACCATCGCGCATCGGAGCCCCGCTATGGACGTGGGAGGCGCTTACGCGGAGGGGCCGGACGCCGGCGGCGGAGGGACGAGCATCGACATCACGGCTCTGGACGGCATCATGAACGTCAACTCCCTCTTCACGTTCGCCGTCTTCGTCGGCCTCGCCTGGAACCCCTCCTCTTACCCCGACGGCGGCCTTCCCGACGTCGACTGCGCCGCCGGCAACCGGGTACTGGAGGACCTAGTCTCCTTCCACGTCCTGGCCTTCGCCTCCTTCCTCTTCTCCAGCCTGGTCGCGCTGTGCCTCAAGCAGGCCGTCCGCTTCGTCCGTCCCCACGGCCGCGCCGCGGTGCGCATCAACAAGGCGCTGCTGCGCGGCGGGATCGTCGCCTCCGCCGTCGGTTCCGTCCTGGGCTGCGGCTTCCTCACGCTGGCCCTCGTCAACGTGGTCCAGGTCAAGCTCGGCAGGCTCGGGTGCAGCGGCATCGCGGTGGGGGCCATCGTGCCGCTCGTCACCCTCATCCCCACCGCCATGATCATCTACATCGCCATCATCTTTTATGCCTTCACGCGCCGCTCACACCACACGGCTTGAGATGAGCTAGGGTTTGGATTTCTGCTCCGGATATTTACTACTTGTAAGGTATGGACTGAATCTTGACCTATCTGGTTTGAGTATTTGGGAGTCCAAAGTCAATCGGTCCAACTTTAACCTTCGCATATTTTTGTTTATTGTAAAGGGAGCAGGTATTGATTCTAATAAATCAACCAAGCTCACTCATCGTTGGAAAAACCTGGGATCTTGTCAAAAAATTGACAAGCAATCTCTGAGCAGCAGAAGCTCGCTCATTGGCTTCATCAGCATCTTTGCTGGAAAACTTAATATTTTTCTTTCATTTTTTTTGGTGGGGGGGTGGGGTCGGGAAGTCTTCTTCACCTCCAAGTTCCACCAAAATGTCGGTGTGACATGCCAACCTGGTTTCCCCTCGCTTTGCCTGCTACCTCAGCCAGGCTGTGGCAGGGTAACTTTGCTGTACCCAGATTAACACCAGGAAACCTTTTTATTCCCTATGATAGATAGCCCCTCTTTTTTAAAGTACCCAAACATCGTACATCTGAATAATAACTCTTTGGATAGGACCTGGCAATAACATCTGGGAAACCATCACTCCGATTCGGGATAGCTATTCCAACATAGCTTCAACCCGTAGTCAATTTGTACTCCACCACCTTGTTATGTGATATTTATATGTATCGTAGGATGCATTTCTGAGCAGCCTCACAACCTCACCAAGGTAAAAGCCCGGAGGTGAACGCTTCGCTGTTCAAAAAAATCAAAAGTCCATTGGTAGATAGATAGTACCCAAGTTCTAATCAACTTTCCAATGAATTTTTTTTTATCTTTTCACACTTACATCAAGAAAGAAGTCAAATACCATGATTCAGCGGTTGGTTGTTTGAGCTGACGCCTGCCTGATTGCTGAAAGAATAGTAGCTTGCAAGATCCTGCAAATTGCTCCCCAAAAGAACCTGTTAGGATCAGGATTGCAATGCTGATGGTAAAGTCTTTGAAATTGCCTCATGCTGATTGTAGACTGAAGAACAGAAAAGAAAGTGCACAGTAAGTATTCAACCAGTGAAACCGATTAAATTTTTAGCTTGGTTTTGCACACCAACTGTTTTTTATTAGTTGCTAAGAGATATGGCATAGTTTTTTTTTTCTCTTCATAAAACAGTTGCCATTCTCTGGAGGATAGCATGTCAACTAAATGGTTGCCTTTGTTCTGACAGTTTAGTTGAGTCATTTATCATCTTCAAGAATTCCACTTGAACCTCATGTTGGTTGGTTTAATCAATTCAAAAATTCTGTATATAATCTGTTAATATTCTACCCATATCTCTTGTTGATTTTTTTTTTTTGTTCATCTAATCTAACTTTAGAGTTTGCAACTTCAAATAATTAATATCTAAAACAGTACTAAAACAAAACATGAACCTAAAAAATACGAGACCATTTGGAATTGAGCTAAAAGAGTATTGTCTATCATATAATGATTAAATGAAGTAACTGACTCAACTTTTCAGAATCTGGTCATTAAAAAATTATCCATCTTAGTAAACAATATCTGGACATGCAATACAATAAATATGGTAGGGCTCTATGGTTCAAGCCTGGAGGCTGCAACTAACCATTGGGAAAAAAAAAAAAAAAAAAAACTCAAGAACTAGTCTTGATTCACCCACAATAGATGACCTATAACACTGAGAAAATATATTTTGAACAAGCTGACCATTGATGGTAACACTCTATCCTCGACAAAACACAAAAAACATACTGAAGCAATAACATAACTAAACACCTCTAGATTTAAAAGAAAGTGGTAATTTCCTGGCAGGTTAGGAAAGACATCCAAGAATCTACAATGCGAATGAATTGATATTATCACACGCCTAATAAATTCAAATGACAAAGTATTCATCAGTGGCTCGAAACAGTAAAAAGATACTAGTAAAAAAAAAAGTGCAAATAATGGAAACATATGAAACTAGGGTGCATGGCTTTAAGTGACCTTCTTCCTCTAAAAACATAGAGCATTTTGATAAGGTCAATGTCTTCAGTAATATAGGGAACCTGAAAAAAAAAAAAGAAATTGGCAAAAGAAAAAATTAGTTAATTTGCTTCTCTTGGATCCAAATACTTGGATAAAGTTTATAAACGTATTTGGTACCTTGTCACCATTCACCTCCAGTGGCAATGTTTGTGTCGCCTGGTTTGTTCCCTTCCCTTCATTAGTTTTGTACTCATAGCAGTTTAAACAGAATGACAATAATTAACACTGGACTGCATACAGTGCAAATTTAAATTCCTTGTAATAGTTAGACATGATGTCTGCCTTACTGATTTCATAATTTATTGCTTTACTTAACACCTTTTGGAGCTCCAGAGATTTGGTCTGATGGAGAGCTGACATAGAAATCTCGACCACCATAGTGCTCGGACGAGCCAAAACAGGCTGATTCGCCTGATTGATTGATTGATTGGGAGAGACAGGCTTACTATCCTTGTCCCGTGTTGTTTGCCCTCTGGTTGGACTACCCCGAGACATGACATCTGCAAAGGGGCCATTATATCAGGGTAGTTTACTGATTATTTGGATCTAAAAACCCTTGCTTAAACCATATCTAAAGGATGAAAGTATTCATCAGTATTGTTTTCTCAGATATAATAGTTGCAAAAGAAGACACATTATTTTTGAATATATTTTTAGATTTAAAGCAAGACAAAAGAGAACAATGGAAAACTTGTGTGCAAAGTCATGCACGAATATATGACTACTACAAGCATTATAGCTCTGATCTACAAGTTCTCTCATGCGCGCAAACCATAGGAATTATCTATCACTCACAAGCTATCTAAAAGAAGAATCAAATGACGCTTCTTAACTAGATGATGTTCTTTGGAAGACCGACTTCGGTTACGGGCTAATTAAATGGCAAGCAAGCAAAATTTTTATAGGAAACCTAATCGCCATCTACAAAGGGAAAGAGATAAAATAATGTTCAAGAACCTGCAGCTGCGTTCTGAGCGTTCCCAATCTGGCCATCAGTGCTTTGCCGGTTCAAGGTCTGGTACAAGTCACCTGGCGACGAATGCTTCGCTATCACCTGGCATTCGTTTGGGGCTTGTCTTTACAAAACCCAGAAAACTAGATCTGAGACAGATTAATCGATGACACCGAATGAGAGATCCCAAAAGGTAAGAAGAACAGTAAACATCGATGTTCATGTTGCACGACGCAAACAGTACTCGATCCAAAACCCCCACGGTGGCCCCGAAACCCATTACGGAATCCAGAACCGAAGGGCAAACGAATCTAACATGCATCAGACTAACACGCACCGTGGAAGGAGGGGGGGGGAAGACGGTGCCGAAGTAGTTAGACGACCACGAAGAAGACGAGGAACCAAAGGACGAATCGACCGATGCGAGTTCATCGGAAACCGAAGACGACGGCTTGTTTTCTCCTTCCATCGCTCTCCCTCTTACCGAGGAGAGGAAGAGGGCATAAATAGAGGGAGAGAAAGATGTTGAAGGTTACCATGATTATCGATATATGCGTTTTGTTTTACTATTGTCGTAGCAAATATATTTTTTTTCAAAAAAAAATGAATAATAAAAACAAACGATTCGAACTCAAAATCTTACGATGGAGTAAAAGATCAATCTCAAATTAATATTTCAATTTTCACATGTTAAAGCGTATAGTAAAAAAAAAACTGTTCTTAATAATTAGATTTATATATTAGGTTTAGATTATTAAAATCAAATATTATTGAAAACATGTATTCCAGGCTACATGTGTATTAATTTAAAGTTCTTGACATGACCATTCAGTAAAATTAATTTAAAGTTTGAGAGATGTGACTTATGTCTGCTGGTTGTTTCGACTTCAGGAAAAGAAGTCACCTCTCTGTGGCACAAAGCGGACGATGAGTTCATGTCCAGAACTCGAACCACGCCACGCGTCGAGAGAGAAAACTGTCAAATTGAGATGTACCCCCAATCTTCTACAGTACTCTAAAACGTTTCAGAACCACAAAGTTGTAAGTTATTGTAATTAGTGTTCATCGTATAGCCCAAAAGTTGAGAACGAGGCAGCAGTCCTATCTGTAGCCGCATCAGAAAAGCAGTTCAAAAAGACTCCAAGACAGCACGACTGGAAAGAGTTCCAACGAGATAAAGAAAACTATTAAGGTTGTCGGAACCTATTAAATCTTCGTTGATATATGACGACTGAAATTGGAATTTTGGTGAAACCACTTGTTCCTGCGGACCCCAAAAGAACACGATATTTATAGCTGAAATAAAATCATGATAAGTTAAATAATGGATCGATCCAGTTTACCCAGGCTCATGTCAAGTTAACAACCACATCGACATCTAAGGTGGAGGTACGTCTGCGCCAATTCGGTGGCAACATCGAATTGGCGTGCCAACCCGACTATCGATACACGCGCCATCAATGCCGCGTGGCACGTCACACCCTCGCGTCATGCCTCTGCGCCGACTGACTCATCGTACGAAGTGGCCACTCCCGGGGTAATGGAGGCGGTAAGGCCGAGCATATGACCGACCTACCCCCGGTGAGTATAAAACCTCCTCCCGACGGTGCCAGGAGGGGGTTGCTCTCTCGTACAAATACTAACACATCCTAAAAAGGAGTCGGGACACTGACTTGAACGTCGGAGGGGTCACATCGGATACCCTCATCCCGACGAGGCCTTTGTGCAGGTCCTCATCGACATACTTCGCCCGAGCTTTACACTAGGAAGTCTACTTGAGGCGCGGATTCCCGAGACGCAAGACCGACCCGAGTTTAAGATCTCAACCCCGACCGACATGGATGAACTTGCGCACATGGGTAGAATCAAGTCGTGCTGACACCTCGGCCATGACTCCAACGTTCCCTAATATTTTTGGCGCTAGAAGGAGGGCCCGATGTCGCAAGAACGCCCGTCGAGCAACCCAAACTTGGAACATCCCGATGGATTCACCCATGTTCTCCCACCGACTTTGCAAGCTGGAGGACTAGCACCTTGCTTCCCGGCAGAGGAAGCAAACACGACGGCACCCACACTGAGTCGCTACTAGAGGCTATTTAATGACCCGAGATTCACTCCTCCGGCAACGAACCCCGGGCCCCCTGTTGTTTTGACCAAAGCGTTCCTTAGCCTCACCCAATAGGTCTAGGCGTTGGCCGGGATGATGCAAACCATCATCCCCTATATCCCCCAATTGGCGCAGGTGCTGGTGCACCAACACCAAAACACCCCTCGGTAAACGCCACAACAAGGAGTACCCCAGTCATCATCGACTCGAGGGGAGCAGCCTGACGACGGAGGACCACTCCGTCTCCTGACCGAATTCACGATCGAAAACCCGAACGCCTCGGTAATGTAACCGACAAGCCATACTAGGAATGTTGTACGTGTGCCCTCCAAGTCGAACGCCATTTCCTCAGACTCGGTGAGGGAACAACTTCGGCAAGCTAACCAAAGGCTGGACAAGGTTCAAAGGGAGTTCATCAAGTCACAGGAGGAAATTGGCGAGAGTTCCACGGGTGGGTCCCCATTTGTCCCTAAGATACATGTTGGTGGCTGAAAAATGGGAGGATCAAAAGAGGCCATGGAGCGACCATCCCCGAGGACAACCCTCGGGAGCTCCCAGAAGAAGAGATAGGCCAGAGCTACCCATGCCCAGGCCTCTCCCGATCCCACTCAACTCAACTCGAATAGAGGTTTTCCTCCAAATCCGAGACAAAGGGCTCCTCAAGACCCCCAATCCGATCAAGACAAAAACTGGAGGGCACGATAAGAGAAGGTATTGTCGCTTTCATCGTGACTACGGACACAATACAAAGGAGTGCCATGACCTTAAGAATCAAATCGAAGACTTAATTCGGTAAGGGCACCTTCATCGGTTTGTCCGAGACCAGCAAACACTTCATGACGAAAATCATCGCCGAGAAAGAGAATCTTCGCCCCGACCGAAATGGCCGATTAAGAAACAAATAGACATCATTGTCAGCGGACCGGCATCTGGGGGCAACAGTTCCTTGGCCAGGAAAGCTTATGCACGATCTGCAGTGGAAAAAAGATCGAGGAGCGACCACGACCCCGAGATCATCTTCGGATCGGGGAGCGAGGTGTACCCCGACCACGATGATGCCTTGGTGATCTCGACCCAAGTCGCCAACGCCCGAGTCAAAAGAATTATGGTTGACACGGGAATTTAGCTGACATTTTATACTTTGATGCTTTTCAAAAACTCGGGCTAACTGACAAAGATCTACTCCCTGTGGCATCAACACTAACAGGATTCAAGAGAGACTCCATCTCCCCTGCTGGGACGATGACCCTCCCAGTCACCATTGGAGAAGAGCCGAGATCGAAAAACATTAATGGTGTCTTTCATCGTGGTCGGTCTCCCCTCATCATATAATGTCATCATTGGCCGACCTACTCTAAACAAATTGCGGGCCGTCGTTTCAACTTATCACTAAGTCATGAAGTTCCCGACCAGAGCTGGGGTTGGAGAAGTAAAAAGTGACCCTCAGTAGTCGAGACACCCCTCGGTCCCAAGAATCACGCCAGGACCATCAAAGTCAGCTCGGCGCTCCCGGAAGAATAGCGGGTCCAGCTAGTGGAATTCCTCAGCAAGAATGCAAACATCTTCGTCTGGTCCACGAAAGACATGCCCAGTATCAGCCCCGAAGTGGCCCAACGTCGCCTCAACATAGAGCTTGGCGCCCGACCACTAAAACAGCGATCGAGGAAGTTCGCTCCCGACAGACAAAGAGCCATCGAGGACGAGGTTGGTCGCTTGTTAGAGGCAGGGCTTATCTCGAAAGTCGAGTATCCGACCTGGCTATCCAACGTTGTACTTGTTAAGAAATCTAATGGAAGCTAGCGAATGTGCATTGATTGCACCAGTCTCAATTGGGTCTGCCCGAAGGATTGTTACCCTCTCCGGAGAATAGATTAACTGGTTGATGCGATTTAGGGATACGAGCTCCTCTCTTTCATGGTTGCCTTCCCGGGCTACAATCAAATCCAAATGGCTTCAGGAGATCGGGAAAGTATGGCCTTCATCACACACCATGGTACATATTGATACAATGTCATGCCCGGGCTGAAGAATGCCAGAGCGACATACCAGAGGATGGTCAATCGGATATTCGCAACCCAGATCGGAAAGAATATGGAAGCCTACTTCGACAATATGATAGTCAAAAGCTGCAAGGCCACCACACACCTCTCAGACTTGGCCGAGACATTCTAAACATTGAGGCAGTATCGGATGCAGCTTAACCCAACAAAGTATGTGTTCAACGTCGGGTCCGGGAAGTCCGGGAAGTTTCTCAGATTCATCATCCATCAAAGAGTGATCGATGCAAACCCCGATAAGGTGGACACCATTTTGCATATGCGGACCCCTTGGACGGTAAAAGATGTTCAATGACTCACTAGGAGATTAGCGGCGTTAAGTCGATTTGTTTCCCAAGCCAACGACAAAAGCTACCCATTCTTCTGGGCCCTGAAGCAAGCAAAAGACTTCAGATGGACTCCCCATTGTGAAGAGGCCTTTCAACAACTAAAGGCGCTCTTTGCTCAGCTACCCCGGCTTACATCGACAACTCCAGGAGAGCCTCTCGGGATCTATTTGGCAGCCTTAGAGGTCACAGTCAGCTCGATCCGCATGAGGCTCGCTAAAGACAGACAGAAGCAATTATACTACTGTAGCCATGTCCTAGCTGGCCCCGAGGAGCGATATCCTCCCATCGAGAAACTCCCTTTCGTGTTGGTTCTTGCAATAAGGAAGTTGAGACCTTACTTCTAAGCCCATCCCATCAAGGTGATCACCGACCAACCCCTACGCCAAACACTCTCCAAATTTGATGTTGCAGGTTAGATGCTTAAATGGTCCATCGAGCTTGGAGAGTTTGATTTGGAATATACCCCGAGGACGGCGTTAAAAGCCCAAGCCCTAGCTGATTTCATATTAGAACTGACGGGACTCGAACACCCACGGCAGACCCTGAAATGGACCTTATACGTGGACGGTTCATCCAACGCGGAGTGCAGAGGGGCCAGACTCATCCTTAGAGGCCCTACCAACCGAGCATACAAGCACGCCCTCCGGCTCGAGTTTAAGACCACCAACAATGAAGCTGAGTATGAGGTGTTGCAATTTGTCCTGAAGTTGACAGATGAGTTGCATGTAGAAGACATTGAAGCCTTCATCGACTCCCAGCTTGTCGTCGGCCAAGTCAACGGAGAATTCGAAGCTTGGGATGAGTCTATAGCAAAGTATCTAACAATGGTACGACTCCACATCGATCGATTTGATCACTTTATCATCACGAAGATACCCCGATCAGACAACACTCAAGCCGATGCACTCGCGAGGCTAGCTTCCGCGCGCGGGTCTGGAGGACACCTGACTTAGATGGCCAAGATCCAAACCCTCCATAGACCCCACCGAGGTAGCCGTGACCGAAGCGAAGCATGATTGGGTCCAGGAGACGATCCAGTTTAAAGCTGATGGCGCACTGCCCAAAGATCGAAACGAGGCTCGACGGGTGAGAAGAACGGGTCCATGGTATTGCATGCTCAATGGTCGACTGTACCAACAAGGGTTCAGGCAGCCGCTACTTCGATGCTTGCACCCGACCGAAGCACAAGTCATGCTGGTCGAGGTGCACAAAGGAATCTGCGGAGAACACATCGGCGCCTGGACCTTGGCTCATAAAATATTTCGGCAAGAATATTACTGGCAACCATGCCCCGAGACGCCCAAGCTTACGTTCAGAAATGTGAACAATGTCAGAAGCATGTCAAAATCCAATATCAACCCACGATTCTATTATCATCCTCAGATTATGCTTGACCATTCCCTCAATGGGGAGTGGACTTGCTCAGCCCCTTTCCTCCAGCTTTGGGGCAACGAAGATTTCTGATAGTTGGAGTCGATTACTTCTTTAAATGGGTCGAAGCTGAGCCGCTCGCATCCATCACCGAGAAACAAGTCCAGAACTTCGTCTGGAAGAACATCATTACGAGATTCGACATCCCGAGAGTAATCGTCACTGACAATGGAATCCAGTTCAACAACCCCAAGTTCAGAACATTTTGTCAAGATTACAAAACCCAATTGAGGTTTAGCTCGGTCATGCACCCCCAGGCCAATGGGCTCGCCGAGGTCACAAACTGAGCTATCCTTGAAGGTATAAAAAGAAGGATCAAAGGGGCACACAGAACCTGGGTGCACGAGCTCCCGAGTATTCTATGGGCATCACGAACCACACCAAAGACTTCGACGGGGGAATCCCCGTTCAGCTTAACTTTTGGGACCGAAGGGGTCCTCTCACCCGAGGTGGTCTACCCGACTTTTCTGGTAGAAACTTACCAAGAACCCTCATTGTCCGTTCGACTAAGAGAGAACCTCGATCTCCTCGAAGAACGAAGAGCCGCGACGTATCTGCAAATCTTCGAATACAAGAAAGCCGTAGCGAACCTTTACAACCATAGAGTACGTCCTCGGCAAATCAAGGTCGGTGACCTGGTGCTAAGGAAGGTCAAGGTTAGTGATCCTACTCTGTCTCGGGGTAAATTGGCTCTAAATTGGGAAGGACCCTACTGAATAGTGAGTGCAGCCTGAGAGGGGATTTACACCTTGGTCACAATGGAAGGAAAGCAATTGTCGAGAACGTGGCACATAGCAAATTTGCAAAAATTTTAAGTGTAACGAGACAAAGATTAAGCAAAAGACTATTTCCATTAATTGGGAATCAGGTACAAGTGTTGATCCAAAACCAAAATGATACATGAAGACCCAACCCTATAAAAGAAACTTCCAACAACAAAAGAACTATTACAACCGATCTACCCATCGGTTGGTGGCGGGGAATCATCGAAGGGTTCCTCCTCTGTCATCGGGATGTCGGCATCCTCGGGAAGAAGTGTAAACGGATCCTCCTCTATCTTAGCCGTACTCCAAGAAGACTCGCCCTATGCGGACGAGCCCCATCTCGAACCCGGGTGATTTCTTGTACTCTTTGATCGCTTGTTTCGGCAGATCCACCCGTAAGGCATCCATGGCCCAAGTCAGGTTTAGGAGCTCATCCTCTATCTGCCGGACTTGAGTCCTAAGGTTGCGGAGTTGCCCCTCGGAGTCGGTGAGCAACTCCCGAGTGTCGGCCAGTTGGCCTTGCGAATCGTCAAATCGCCCTTGGGCCTCCACCAACTAACCCCGCAGTCCGGAGAAGGTTCCCTAAATCCCGCACAGCTCCTTCTCGAGTGTCTCTTGTTCCCGAGTCACTTCCTCCAACTCGGCCTTGAGGTTGTCGGCTAGGGCCTGGGCTTCAGCGGCCCGTTGTTCGGTCAAGACGATCGCGTCGGGATTGCAACCATCCTTTAGCCTCTGGATCTCCTCCCGAAGGAATTCCAACTTGTTGTCTAGAGAGGTTATAACCCGATCGACATCATGTACCCGATCCATCAGAGCCATGTAATAATGCCAGTCCTGGCAAGGGCAAAAATTAGGTTAGCACACTAAAAAATAACAAGGGAAAAGGACAGGATAAGACGGAACTTACCAGCACCAGGGCCTTCGTCGCCCGAGCCATCAGAACCTTGGATGGCAAGGTATACATGTCTCCCACCAGGCGAGGAATCTGCGTTGCGCGGACGTAGGTTGCCGAGGCCTCACCATCTAGGCAGATTTGCTCTCCGGGGGCTAGCTGAGCTAGATTGATCTCGAGGTGTGCGTCAGAGGCACACTCCAACTGCTCGCTCACCCGGATAGCGTGATAATCTCGCACGTCCTTCCTGAGCTGGACGGCGAACAGCTCCTTCATCGATCGTGGTCTCACCCGAGCAATTGGCGTCCCTTCGGTCGGGGCAGCTGGCTCCTTCCCCTTGGCCGCCCGAGACTCAGACCTGTCTCGACCGTCTCCCCCACGATGAGACCTATGCCGGCTCGAAACCTTGCTCTTCTTCCTTTGGTCAGTCAATTCCTCGGTGGGACGCTTGTTGGGGACCTCGGGCGTCCTCTTGTCCCTCTCTACAGATGTCCCCCTTGCATCCTCTTCTGAAGGAATTTCTTGCACGTTGGGAGGTGAAATCGGCTCACCTAGGTGTTCCAACACAGAAGTATTGGCTGGCACCAAGGAGGCAGATCCTGGACGCCCTCCCCTGACCTTTGGCAAGCCGCGCATTAGACTCATGTCAACCATCTCTGCAAAACCAACCATGAGTCGCGACGATCAGGTAACAAAGTTTAGGAATAAGGTTTTAACACGCACCTTGAGAAGCTGGAGTAAGGCCCGCCTCGACCAGCCATTTCTCGATTAAGTTCCTAATTGCCCGGGACAAACTCCTCGTTAGTAAGGTGGGGTGGGACGTTACTCACAGGGTGGACCGATCATTCAATACCAAAACCCCAGTCCCGACACCTACTCACGAACAAAAACCTAGCCTTCCAACCCTTGTTGGAAGGAGCGCCCCCAACCCTAAAGCATGCCCGAGCAGTCAAATAATAACCGTCTTGACCTTTACATAGGCGGAAACAAGAAAAAAATAAGTCCCGAGTCGAGACTATCCCCGACCCTCTACACTCTCTGAGGAATGTGATAAGATAGCGTCAAGAATTTGACGCAATCTGGCTGGGGGATATCCGCCACCAGCCGAGATACTCTCCTATGACCAGGTGAAGAGGAAACCTCAGCCTCGCCTCCAAAGCCTCAATAGAGATGTTGAACCCCCATGGGACACGAGTGGTAAGGACGATGGCCCGGCCCCGAAGCATGCAAAGTGTATTTGTACGGGACATTGTAATGCTTCCGAATCGAGCCAAAGACTCAAAGGTCACAACAGAATCAAAGTCGTGAAACGACTTCATTGCCTCCAAGGCCTGAAGGGCCTTAGCATCCGCTCAAGTAACGATACCCGAGGACGAACTAGGCGGACCAAACTCATTCCCCAAGAAGCTGCTAGGGCGACATTCTTCTGCCCGAGGAGGAGAGACCGGGGAGGAAGGGTCAGTAGAAAAACTAGAGACAAAGAAAGAGGGAGAAGAGGCCATCTCGACCTGTGGGACTAAGGATGACTGGAGGGGAAGCAGGCTGAACGATCGAGACGCGAGGTCCGAGGACTCAAAGGAATAACCAGGAAAATAGAAGTGATCTCTCATCACCATCACGTGAGAGCTTATAAGGAGGGTGTCGTTTCGACTCCCCGAGGAGGCGACATGACTCCGCTTGGGAAATACGCGAACGACATTCAAGGCGGCACAGAGTGGAACAACTAAGCTGCCACGTCAGCCCTATGCTTCACACACCACTTCTCTCGCCCATCACGTGCCCATGCTCCCCACCACACGCGTGAACGGGACATGTCACAAATGGATCACGTCTAGACTCTGATCCATTAGCCTTTGTCGGAGTTGTGTACCTCGGTTAGTCCTTCAGTCTTTGCCTGAGTTGTGTATCTCGACTAGTCTAACAGTCCTTTGCCCGAGTAGCGTATCTTGGCCAGTCCATCAGTCTGTGCCCGAGTTGTGTACCTCGGCCAGTCCATCAGTCTTTGCCCGAGTTGTGTATCTCGGTTAGTCCTTTAGTTTTTGCCCGAACTGTGTACTTCGGCCAATCCATCAGTCTTTGCCCAAGTTGTGTATCTCGGTCAGTCCATCAGTCCTTTCCTCGAGTTTTGTATTTCGGCCAGTCCAATAGTCCTTTGCTCAAGTTGCGTATCTCGGTCAGTCCAACAATCCTTTGCTCGAGTTGCATATCTCGACGAGTCCATCAGTCTTTGCCCGAGTTGTGTACCTCGACCAGTCCATCAATCTTTGTTCGAGTTGTGTATATCAACAAATCCTTCAGTCTTTGCCTGAGTTGTGTACCTCGGTCAGTCCATCAGTCTTTGCCTGAGTTGTATATCGCGACCAGTCCATTAGTCCTTTGCCCGAGTTATGTATCTCGGCCAGTCCAATATTCCTTTGCTCGAGTTGCGTATCTCGGCCAGTCCGACAGTCATCTGCTCGAGTTGTGTATCTCGGCCAGTCCATAAGTCTTTATCCGAGTTGTGTACCTCGTCCAGTCCATTAGTCTTTACCCGAGTTGTGTATCTCAGCCAGTCCTTTAGTCTTTGCTCGAGTTGTGTACCTCGGCCAATCCATCAGTCTTTGCCCGAGTTGTATATCTCGGCCAGTCTATCAGTCTTTGCCCAAGTTGTATATTTCGGCTAGTCCATCAGTCCTTTGCCCGAATTACGTATCTCGGCTGGTCCAACAGTCCTTTGCTCGAGATGCATATCTCGACCAGCCCATTAGTCCATTGCATGAGTTGCACATCTCTGCCAGTCTAACAGTCCTTCGCTTGAGTTGCGTATCTCGACCGGTCCTATCGGTTCTCGCCTAAGCCGTCAGCCTCGGCCATGCTCCGTGACAGTGATGAACTAACCTCTGATGACTCCTCGAAAACAAGTCAAGCAGCGACTCGAGTCCACGGAGTAGGGACCCATGACAACCAACACTCGAGATCTTCCCTTCGGCCCGTAGAGCGCCTCGGAAAGACCCCTTTTAGGTGGTGGGGGGGGGCACGGGAGAATGATAAGGTAAATAATGGACTGGCCTTGCTCACCCAGGCCCACGCCAAGCCGACAGCCACGCCGACATCCAAGGTGGAGGCACGTCCGTGCCAGTTCGATGGACACATTGACATCCGAGGTGGAACCATCCGGATGGCGCGCCAGCCAAACTACCGTTGCATATGCCATCAATGTCGCGCCATACCCTCGCACCATGCCTCTGTGCAGATTGACTCGCCGTACGAAGTGACCACTCCTGGGGTAACAAAGGCAACAAGGTCGAGCGTACGATCGACCTACCCCTGGTGAGTATAAAACCCCCTCCCGACAATACTAGGAGGGGGTTGCTCTCTCGCATAAACACTAACACCTCCTAAAAAGGAGTCGGGACACTGACTTAGAACGTCGAAGGAGTCACGTCGGATATCTTCATCCTGACAAAACCTTTGTGCGGGTCCTCATCGACAAACTCTGCCCAAACTATACACCAGAAAGTCTACTCGAGGTATGGATTCCCGAGACACAAGACCGACCCAAGTTGAAGATCTCAACCCCAATCAACGTGGATGAACTTAAGTACACAGACAAAACCAAATTGTGCTGACACCTCTATCGTGACCCCAAAAGTTACCTAAGAAGCCCCAAGCACATCACGTGCATGACCCAAACATCCTGCACCAATCAATCACAATTAAATTATCAGCAGTAGATTTATTGATGCCACCGACTAGGCATTTCAGTAACCATAACTGACAGCTAAAAACACAAAAAAGAAAGTTGCAAGATATTGCCATGAAACAGACTACAATGTAAGTTGAGAGGGGCAAAGAGTAAGAATAACCGATACATTATAACCACTGCAAAGTGTAAGTAGTAGGATAAAGGACTACAAGAAGATTACTCGCAGTCCCCAATGTTTGATTCAAATGCTAGCATCGATGGAATTTTTCTTTGTAGAAAAAGCATAGGAGCATTCAACGATTTAACTAATTCAATCAGAACCTAGTGTTGTCCTCTGAATGAAATCTGCCATCAAAACACGACAGTGTCCAACATAGTTCCCAGAGTCTGGATTATGTTTGATGACATCAAGTTGGAGACGTGCTCTTCCAGATGCTTTTTGGCATCCTGCCTTCCCACATTAACTATAGCCAATTTTTCTGGTGGAAGTTCATCCTCCTCTTGAACTGCTTTGTTGTATTTGATAGCCAAATCCAACATTTCCTGAGTATGCAAACAATAGGGTAGATGTACAGATTTTTCAACCAGCAAAACATTTAAAGTATCAATTAGAATCCTGGAATGTTCTATTCAGAAAGTAAAACTAGATGAAGGTACAAGGTCTTATCACATACCTGGACAGTCTGCTCATTAGTTTTGGAATGGGTGTCAAATGGCCTAAGTATCAATCCATCAGTCCACTTCTTTTTGTGAAGGTTCAGCAACATTTTCTCCTCCAGCTCATTCTTGCGGTAATTTATTGCTATAGAATAGTAATGCCGGTTCAACCCATGTATCAGTGCCTGGTAAATAACATCCAGAGGTAGATTAAGTGTAACAAGCAAACCAACTCAGGATGACTTTGGATACTAATAAACAAGCACCCTACCTGAATGGATGGTTTGTTGAGATGCCCAACATTGGATGTTGTTTGGCGAGGCTCCTGGCCAAGCATCATTGTCTGAGGATTGATCAAGCGGAAAGCATCAATGACCACCTTACCCTTGACGCTCTGGATTGGGTCTACTACAACAGCTATTGCCCTTGGATTGAGGGCTTCAAAACTCTGCAGGAAGCCATCCAAATGATATAGACCACACAAAAAGACATCAGAATATTTTACCATCAAAACAACACATAGAAAATGTCATTGGCATAACCAAAACAGAGGAGCATATTGGCTGAATCAGTTTTCTAGATCTAGATAGACAAACAAAAATGATATAACTATCGTATGAAATGCACCAAGAATCAACCATATAGCATTGTCAGCAAAAGAATGACACCCCAAACCACTAGATCCACATTCATTATAAGACAAAAGCAAAAGAGAAAACAAACATCAACAAAATAAGAGACTTGTTGAATAGAAGATAACTACACACCTGCTGTGTGTTTATGTCAACACCAGAAAGCCAGCAACCAAAGCCTGGGTGAGAGTGGTACCATCCAACCACCATTTCAGGTCTGTAACATTAAAACCATAGTCAAATATAAACACTAAAAGAGAAATCTAACATACAAGAAAATAAAAGAGCTATCAGTGCTTTCATTTAAAATAAATTTCAGAGAAATGTAGATATACAAGAATCAAATATCATCGCAGACAAAATTCTTAAAATGCCAAAAATATTAAAATCTTATCAAAAAGATATAAATAAAAAAAACCTTAAAATTCCAAAAGCAAATGGATACCTACCATTGCAGACAAAATTCAGATCCCAAACAAGACAATGAAATTACATGGAATGAGAAGTAGTAAACGAGGGTTCTCTTGTTGCTGCCCAATCAAACAGTATGCATTTCATTTTCGTAGATTCCTATCAAAACATCAACATCGACTGAAATTTCCAGCTACCTAGAAACCAATTTTATTGAAACTAGATGGCACTATAGTCTTTTAAAAAACAAGTATGTTGAGCGGCAATCTGTCATAAGTCAGAAACACAAAGGTGTAAAGAGAAAAAAAGAACATTGGACCACTTGAAAGACAATGAAATTACATGGAATGAGTAGTAAATGAGGGTTCTCTTGTTGCAGCCCAATCAAACAGTATGCATTTCATTTTCGTAGATTCCTATCAAAACATCAACATCGACTGAAATTTCCAGCTACCTAGAAACCAATTTTATTGAAACTAGATGGCACTATAGTCTTTTAAAAAACAAGTATGTTGAGCGGCAATCTGTCATAAGTCAGAAACACAAAGCTGTAAAGAGAAAAAAAGAACATTGGACCACTTGAAACTCCCTGATCACTAGTGCATAAAGCAGCAGAATCATGTATATCTATCATCATAAATATTTATCGCAACACCTAACCTTTCCCTTACCACATCTCATTCATTATCAACAATGTGGCAAGTAGACAAATGGGTTCACGTGAATGTATGGGCAAAAAATCATGTTAGCTGATGATGTATTTGATAAACTTCATGTCTAAAGTCCTACTCTAAAAAGAATAGTAGAATCACAATCCAGTCACTTGAACCTTGAGAAATTCCAATATAGAACATTAAAACAACACATCTTTAGGTGAAAAAGAATCAACTTTTGACTTTCTGTATGGCAGCACTTAAACAAGACACTTGAATAACATAGATAATTATGAAGTTAGGTTCCAAATGACAGGATTGTCTAAAAACCACATAGTGTTGCTTCTGTGAAACATGGTGTTCCTTTGAACATCAGTCCATTTACATAATTGTTTCACGATAGAAAACATTTAATGGACAACAAATGCCTTATTGTAGGGTAACATAGACTAGATGAACCAATGAAGCCAATCTCAATTTGAGAGATGTCAGTGTTTACATTCATAAACAGTATATTGCCTCAAAAAATTAAGAAATGCAAGCAAAATAAAAATAACTTGCAATCCTCAAAATTTGAAGTTCAATATCACAAGGGGGTGAGAGGAGACTAAAGAAAATGATTAACCAATAAATGGGCAATATAGCCGGCTGAATGGAGATGGCAAACAAAAAGAGCAATATGACATACAGACAATTTGTATTTAAATAAAGAGAAAGATGAGCAAACAAAAAGAGCAA
The DNA here is from genome assembly GCA_029747655.1 of Ensete ventricosum. Classification (NCBI taxonomy): domain Eukaryota; kingdom Viridiplantae; phylum Streptophyta; class Magnoliopsida; order Zingiberales; family Musaceae; genus Ensete; species Ensete ventricosum. The sequence goes on from JAQQAF010000005.1 coordinate 10,845,706, forward strand.
TATGACATACAATTTGTAAGTAAATAAAGAGAGAGATGAGCAATAAGTAAATTTTACAAAATGTGAATTTAACAATATCAAATTTATTTTTGAATAAGACGCTGCTAAAGATGGACAACCACCTTAACCCATTATTAACAAGGTTCACAGGATCAAATTTGTTGAAAGATTAGCCATCATAATCAGAACAGATCAATCATATTAGATTGCAAGATCAACAAATCAACCCAAAGGCTGCCTATAAATTAATAAGTGAAAAAAACTGAAGATATGTTTGAAAAAAAATAACAAATGTACCGTTTAAATAGTCCATCTCAAGAAGTCTTTCTGTATTCTCTAATGAATATATAGAATTTATAAGATATGTATAAAAAATATAACTCAGTGTTATAAACATCCAAGATTTATTACCTAAAAAGGAGAAATAAAGAAATTGAACATTATGTGGTCATAAAAATATTGCTCCCTAGTCCCTTCTACCAATTACCAATGCTAAATTTTCAGAGAAAGGTAGATTGTGCAGACGTGTATTGGAGATTGCAGAATATCTCTTTCTCCCTTCCCCCATGCTTCCATAATATCACCATGCCACCTACCCTTTTTCTTTTCTTTCTTCAAAGGCCATATAGGCATTTGTTCAGAACTTCACATCAGCAGGTTTTTTTCCATGTTCTACAGTAACCAGCTTACGCAAACAGTCATAACCTTAAAGCCCTAATCAGTAATCCCGACTCAAGTCAGAAGGAAAAGAGCAAGTTGCCTCAGTTTTCTCACAGATCCCAAACATTGCTGAGGAGGAGAAATAAGAAATGAGGGAACAAAGAAAGAGGCTGATAAACATTCTTGCAATGTACTATGATAATCGATATCCCAATTCAATGGTCAAATTATACCCAAAAAATGAACTCGAAAAAGGAATTTAATAATTCAATGTAATAAAACATGCAGAGATCCTACGAATTAGAAAACCCGAGGCAGCTAGAAGAAGTATCTAAATCCATTATTAGATCAGCCAAACAACAGCCTAAAATTAGCCCTAACTACGGAGGTACAAAGAAAGAGGCTAATGTTATCTGATCTTGGAACATGCATCTTTTTAAAGATCCGGTGTATGTATTAGTAAAGAGATGGGAAAAGGAGTACCACCTTCCGGTCTGCTTGAGCATGTCGAGCATGTTGGTCTGGAAAACGTGATCCACGGCCTCCACGCTGACGCCCGTTCCGCTCTGCGGCATCGCGAAGACGTCGACGACCCGGACGGTGTACTCGTCCACGAACTCCCCCAGCATGAGTCCCATCACTTCCATGGGCACACCGGCTCTCCCTGTCTCCCGGATATCACAGAAACCCTAATCTTAGATCACCATCGCCACCGACACCATAAAAGAAGAGAGAAAAAAATAAAGAATCGGAAACACGGAGACGTAGATTTGACGTTACCATGCTTGAGCATCTTGAGGAGGGCAAGGGAAGAGATGTAGACCTGCTCGGCGGAGTCGAGTTGGGGGGAATCGGTGGGCGGATGGCCCATCCCGCCAGCGCCCGAGAAGATCCGATGCAATCGCTCCATCCCTTGCATATCCTTCTTCTTCCTTCCCTTTCTCTTCCTCTTATTCTTCCTCGAGGCTTCCGCACAACCCCTCCTCCTGTGGAGAATTCCTCGGTAACCTGTGATGTTATGGTAAACGACGAGCAAGCCGACATCTCCTCGCAGCGGCCCCGCTTGCTGTGCTGGCCCTCCGATGCGTATCAAGCGGACGAGAATAATTCTTTAATCCTTCATAACTTACCCGATCCTCACGCAGGAGCGGGACCCGCCGGGGATTGTCGCCGCCAGCCTTAAGCCGTAAGGGTAGTATCCAAATCGGGTGGGGAAAGCATCGCCGGAATGTGGACCGATATGTTGATCTTGATCCGACTCGTCTGATCGATCCGACTTGACCTACACCCGATCCAACTTGGACGGTCTGTCGAGATAATGAATCGAGTACGGATCTCAAGAAGTTGACCCGCTAGGTTCAAGTTTGGATGAGAAGGGTATTCTCTCAAAGGTATATTTAAGTCCGACACGACTTCGTTTCCGAATCCAATGGAGCATGATTGAGTTGCAAAATCTAAAACCGGTTTGAATCAAACTAATGGACAAAGTTAAATTTGATGATCAATTTGATTTATCGAAATTGACTTCGCCTAACTCTTATTTTTAAGCAACGTGACGTGTGGAATAGAGTAGTATTCAGAGCTCGGATGAAACATATATTCTTTTTCGAGGATGAAAAATATTTGTATATGATATCTTTTATTCCAATTGAATTTAGGGATGAAAAATAATCATATCTTATATTGCGCATTACGTAAAAGATTGTGTTGGAGGTTTAATAATCAAGTTAGTAGGTGTTTGCGGACGTTTATACAACATTGTTTATAACTATCGATTTAGTAATATAATGTTGTTTTTTTTTTTATAATCATTGGTTTAACCAGAAATATTTTTAAAAATATTGTGCTAATATGGCATGCCTAATAAGTTATTCATATTCTTTGGTAATTGATATAACATGTATAATAGGTACTGACTAAATTCTATGTATCGATTGATAAAAAATAATGATCATATTTATCTCTCTTTATGCTTTATGCTTCGCATCGGCTCTCTTTAATGATCATGCTGTATCGATTCCAATCTTTTGAGCCGTGGAAATTATTTATCTAATGTGTTAAATACGCTTTCTTTAACGCACAACATCGTCGGATGACGTGGCGCACCTTTACAGTCTCGGCTTCACATTGGCGTCGTGCGCTGGAACTCACACAACACTTGGCCGCCACGTGGAAGGATCAGATTCCTGTCGGTGCAGAATATTCCATGTGCCACGAAGTCGAAGTCGGAGTCGTCGGGTGGGCAATGCCTGCCGGTCTCCGGTGCTTCTGATGTATCCTTAAATCAACACTGACCGTCTGATCCTGCGAGCATCACCAATTAAATGCACCTCACTCACTCGTTGTGTACCCTGCGTATCCCTTCCTGCTAACTGGAGAAAGTGATGGGGGTCGGGGTAACCATGACCGGGTAGAATATAGAGATAACTAGTGAGACGAAAAGACGATGATAAAAAAGAGGAGACTTCGGCCCGAGGGCATAGATGTTAGGGTTTCGGTTCGGGCGTCGGTGGGGATGAACGCCGGAGTTTCTCCGGCAGCTTTCTAGGATTCGTGAGTCTCGATAATTGGGTGAGCAAGAGTAGGATCCGTCTACGGAGATGCAGACAGAGGCGCGGGTGGGGGTCGTGGTGGAGGGTGGTGGCCACAGAACCCTTTCCTCAGGCCACGCAGGTGGCGCAGGCGCCCTCGATGGTGGAGCTAGGAGGTACTCCTCACACCAACCCCGGCAGCAGCAGCAGCAGTTGCAACATCAACCGCAGATCGGGACGGTAGCACACCTTATAGCTGGCGGGGTCGCCGGTGCCGTCAGCAAGACGTGCACGGCTCCTCTAGCTCGCCTTACCATTCTCTTCCAGGTAGCTCTTCGATCCGCCTCCTGTCTTGCGACGCAATGGAGGAACCTTTTTGCTCTTATATATATGTAGTTGAACTCTATGTATCTGCTTTTGTTACTTATGACATTTCTATCCCCACAGAGATGTGTAGTTGTGATTTGATTTTATTTATGTCGAATTAACTAATGTGGCGATCCTTTTGGACCTGCAGGGCAGGAGCCAGAAACTTCCAGTTTCTGAACCTGCAGAGCAGGAAAGTTATGGTAAACATGAGATTGAAAATTTATCAACATCTTAGTTCGGATGAAGAATCTTTGGATCAAAGGGTGTTCTTCCACGCATCAGTAGGCTTATGGCATGAAATGGTTGTTTGTTCTAGCCATGTATTTGTTGCTTCTTGTTGTACGTTAGTTGGTATGTTTTTGATGTTCAATATAATAAAGAAGGCCGCACATAGACTACTAGTTCAGAGAATTTGGTCATGACAAAAATTGAACGCCTTATAGTTGGATGTACTACCTATAAAGTTTGCAGATTTTATGTTCCAGATATTAAGAAGGCATAAGACACAGTGGATTTAATTTCTTATATTGTTTCTATGTTCTGGCCGACTCAAAGGTTTTCAAATCCCTTCTTTGCATATTAGCTGAATCTGGTTGGAATCATCGAGGTTTCAATTGTCTATGACATTACTTGTAGTTCTGTTGTAGGGTTTCAATGAGCTTTTTACTATGCCTCTATGATAGTACTAAATGAGTTCCCCTTTTAACTCTTTATTTAATTTCCTGTAATTTGAAAGATAAATAACGTACATTTTTAATGCTCAAATATCAGTTTTTTATTTTAAGTGGAGAAAGAAACAAATTCTTAATTTCATTGATGAACTTCATGGTTGTTTCTTATTGCGCCACAAATCCAGGTTCAAGGAATGCACTCCGATGTTGCAACTCTAAGGAAGGCTAGCATATGGCACGAGGCTTCTCGTGTTGTTCACGAAGAAGGTTTCAGAGCATTTTGGAGAGGAAACTTGGTGACTATTGCTCATCGCTTACCTTATTCTTCGATAAGCTTCTATGCCTATGAGCAATACAAGAGTGTAAGTTTGAAAGTTCAGTAGAGAAACATGCATTGATATTTAGATCCATACTGATTTCTTTGTTAATGATATTTTCATGCAGTTTCTGCAATTGGTTCCTGGTCTAGATAAACATCGTGACAGTGTAAGTGCAGATGTCTGTGTGCGATTGTTTGGTGGAGGTTTGGCTGGAATAACATCTGCATCAATGACATACCCATTGGATCTTGTCAGGACACGTCTTGCTGCCCAGGTAATCATATTATTTATTTTTTATAATTAGAAACACAATTCCATCTTTTTACTCTTGTACCTGGTAGTGAAATTTCATTTTTAATTGTATTTGATTTATCAGACTTCTCGTCATGTTGGGCTTTCTGGAAGTCAAACTGAACCTTCTTTTCCATCTATATTTGGTTATTTTTTGACGTAATAATATTGGGCAAGATGTTGATATGCCCAAGTGTTATTTCCATGCTGCAGCATGCTTTTCATTAATTTCATTAATGTGGTTTTTGTGTTGTATGTAGGAATAATAACAGTATAGAACTGGAGCAACTTGTCTGTTAGTGAGATGACTCACTTTGCACGTACTGCGATGGGAGCTATAGGACATTTTTAATTAGTTGCAGCTCTCATCCTGGTTTGTGATTTTCCTATTTGCTTTTCTAAATACTGGCTGCAGGAATGTGACCACAGATTGTTTAGCTAATTGAGCTACCAAATTGCTTTCGCATTGATTCATACAAATGTCTTCTACATCTTATTATTTGTTGTAATTCTCATTTTCCATTGGGTAGAGAGATCACATGTCATGTGCCCCTTGTCAGTGCATTGAAATTCATGTGTTGCGGAATCTTCATTTTTCATATTAAATTCAGTGTGTGTGTTTAGGCTAATAAGTTCATCATTTACTGCTCGAATTGCTATGTTCAATTTTCTCGTGATATTTTTTGGTTATTGGATATAACTAGTGTGAGATGCCATAAATACAAGCTTTGCATATGATTGACCAAAATTGATGGATCAATATAACTGTTTTTCTTCACTGAATTACTAAATTATTCCCCATCAGCTATCAGTAAGAGCTATTTGTTCCCTCTTATCCATTCTCCCAGCATTTCATTATTCTTTTGGACTATATTAAAGTATGCTCATAAAGTTTTAGTCCTGCCATAAGAATTGTACCTACCCATGCATGTCCCTTGATGTCAAAAGAATTTGTTCCATATCTATGTTGGAAGGGGTGCTTTCATCAAGTGCCAACTTTCAAGGAAATTTTATATCTCATTAATGGATCTAACAAGTCAAGTTGTTTTTCCGTTTTAAGAGAGAGGAGTCCTCTCAAAGACTCGAACTGTCAACTAAATAGTAAACTTAGCTTTATTGAACAGAAAAGAAAGTAAAACATCCAGACATTCACGTCGAGATCTTTCAATCACCTATAATTATAAGGCTGCTAGTGCCCTTAGTTAAGATTCTTAACTTTCTGTTTTTTACATAAGAAATATGTTGGAAACAACTACATAATTTCATCTTACGGCATTGCTACAGTATCATGCTGCAGTATGCCTCCTCTTTATTTAAACAAGAAGAGATTCTCCAAGTTGTCCTGTTCCCTTTCATTTTGTAAGAACTTCCAGTTGCCTTCCAATCTGATATAGATTTCATGTCCTAGTGTGTGTAAGTTGAAGCTAGTTTCCATCTTTATTCCTTTCAAAATAGCCCAGCTTGTGTCTCAAAACGTGTATCACAAGGCTCTGGAAGTTTGTGCGGTTGCCATCCTCTGAAGTTGCTGGACCTTGGCTTCATTGACTAAGGCCGGAGTTCAAGATGGATCCGCGCTGCTCAGTAAGTCTTAACTGCAATCCAGTCATTTACTGTGGTAACTCTTTTAATTGATAGGAGCATGCTATTGATTATGTTATAGCTTCTTGCTGCCAATTGTAGCTGTATGTCTTGCAAGTGATTTCTGGACATGGTAGTTGCAGGGTTTCAAGTATTTGACAACTTGTCTCACTATGTGCAGACAAATACTATGTATTATAGGGGCATGTCACATGCTCTGTATGCCATCTGCAGAGATGAGGGTATCAGAGGATTGTACAAGGGACTTGGAGCAACATTATTGGTAAACTGTTTTATATTTTGATTGTGGTAAAAACATTTAATTTCATGGTTTCTATTAACAATTGTTGAATTGCAGGGTGTTGGGCCTAATATAGCAATCAGTTATTCTGCTTACGAAACTTTGAGATCTCATTGGCAAGTTGAGAGGTGAATGTCTCTGTTTGATCAATAAGTTGCAATTTTAAAAACTATGTAGGTAGTTTCTTCCATTTATTAGCATCTGTGACTTTCAAATTTCTTTATATGACATCAGGCCATATGATTCTCCTGTCTTGGTTAGTTTGGCTTGCGGAAGTCTTTCTGGTGTTGCTTCATCAACAGGTCAGTTGCTAACAAACTTACTTTCGATCCAATTATATATTTTAATCAAAGCAGGAGACTGACCATAATTAAAAGAATTACATGGAGAATAATAAGGGAAGCCCAAAACAATGCAAAAAATATATGCTTATGTCAGATACTTGGATTAACCCCTAATTAACTTCTGACCAGGCTGAGACGGTTCAGGGCTGCATCACAAGTAGCCATGACCATTTCGATATCAGACTAGGTCAAATCACCTATTATGTAATTTGTTTGGTTGACTAACCTCTCAAGCAGGTTGAATCTGACTGTCCTATGCTCCACGATAGGTCAAACTAATATTATGTGAAGATCCTAATTCAAGACGACATCCACTTGAACTTATTCCACAGAACTTGAGCGCGCACACACACACACACACATATATATATATAAGGAGGAAACCTCCTTATATGACATTATATACAAAAAGATATGAAACATTTTCTTTTTTCCCTTGAGCTTAAGTCATATAAGGAGGAAACCTCCTATGCCTTTCTGGGGAATTGTTTATGCACATTTGTGCACCTATAAGCCATCACTGTTATATACCATACTGTATGGTATAGTATATGCCTAGTGCACAAATGAAAAAATATTTAAAAATATTTAGCATATTAATATCCACTAGTATCGCCAGAGCATCAGTGTAAACCCTGCAGATTGTAGGATTGGTGCAATTAATATGTAGCAGTTGTTTTTAAAAGATGCACACCAGTTTAACAATTGTTCTTCATTGTAGTTTCCTGGCAGTACCAAACGTAATATACAACATATTGCTGGCTTACCCCAGTATGATTTTGCAGTGACATTTCCATTGGATCTCGTGAGAAGAAGAAAGCAGTTGGAAGGGGCAGCTGGAAGGGCTTGTGTTTATAAGTCTGGCATCTTCGGGACATTTAGGCACATAATCAGGACTGAAGGGTTTCGAGGCTTATACAGAGGTATCTTGCCTGAATACTACAAAGTTGTTCCGGGCGTGGGCATTGTTTTTATGACCTATGAGACGCTAAAATCAATCATGGCAGGCATGTCATCAGTGGATGAGTAATGCTCTGAACTCAATTATGTGTGTTATGAGGTATTGATCTTTTGACATCTGCCATCTGCGCATTTTAGAGTTAAACTGATACAAGGTAGCATAGTTTGTATCCTTGGGAATTTCATGGTGGTGAGTTTTGCTGTTGCTGCCATGAACACTTCTATTGTTTGTACAGTTGAAAATGCCTAAGTGTGAGCACAAGGCATGCAACAGATGATACTATTTGTCTTTCCATTACTTTGTCGCCGACATGAACTTCCTTTTATGGGTCATTTTTTGTGAAAGGTTTGATTTTGATCTCCCAGTGTTGATATTTGGTTGTAGAACTACTTGCTGAGTGTCTTTGTAGCTGGAATAAAAAAAATTAATCCTTGTAGTATCCTTATTGGATTAGGAGGCAGAAATCTGCCTTCTTTTTCATGGTGTGCTAGTAGATGTCGGCCTTAGATTGTGTTATCTTTGTTTGTTGTCGAGCTAATGTGTTAGAATATTTTCTTTCTTTAGTACAAGAGCGGTTAAGTCTTTCATCCCTTTTTTGTTAGAAATATCAAATGTTAGATGTGATATGCACAGCTTGGATTCAAAAATTGAAGACTCGCATATACAATGAATGAATGAATGATATGGTTGTTTGGTTAATTGAAATCCTATGACAGTATTCTTTAAACAATTATTGCGATTATAATAACTCTGAACATAGTTAATCTTGAATCTTTTAGGTGTATGCTGATGTGATTTTTTTCCCCAAAAAACAGAAATGTCTGTATGTTAATGAGATTGACGCAAGTAATCAACGCAAGTGGTCGCCTAAAAAGGCTCTCAGGGAGGAGGGCTTCGGTGGGTGAGCACTGATGAAGCCGCAGCCGCGAGTCTACGGTTCTGCCGCGACGAGGCTCACAACTCGACCCTTCCAACTCAAGCTCATTCTCTACGATGGGTCTCCTTCCTCTAATTACCTCATCTCCTTCCTCGAAATAAATTTAATATACTTCTCATGATACAACCCAAAATTATGAGCTGCAATACATGCGGAGGAAGATGAATAAGCATAAAAATCATAATTATATTATTTTTAAATAAAAAGTAATATTTAAAATTAAAATTAAATAACGATATATCATAATTTATGATATGTATCTTTTGATGTTACTCATGTTGGAAAATCATCAGAGCATCACATGCACAGCAAGCAAATGAAAGAAAACAAAATCTGTTTCTAACAATGGCATTAGAGTTAGTTGTTCGTGTAAAAGATTGGTTTTTGGTTTTTCAACTACGTGTGATGAGATTGAAATGTGTAAACTATTTTTTATGTATTTTGTTGTGATTTTTCATAATTTTTACCTTTTCTTGCTGTGAAGAGGTACTGTAGAGAGGTGATGTTAAAATTGTTGGCACAAAGAGGAGGGGAAAGGGTAGTAACTATTGTTGTTGCCCTGTGGCATGGCCAAAGGCTACTTGCAGCCTTGGCCAAGAGCAAAGATGTTGCTCTCGGCCTGGCTGAAGGTTGCATGGCTGAGAGTCTGCTCTCGGCCATGGGAGCAGCCTCCTATGCAGCCAAGAGTCTTAGCTGCATGGGGACCTTGGTGGCCACGGTTTCTTGACCGCTAGAGGTAACTCTGCAGCCAAGGATTCTAGGTCGCAAGGTGTCTTTAGGTGGCCAGGGTTTGCTAGCCACTCATGGCAGATTGCAGCCATTGGTTGGCTGTAAAGGAACTCCTTGGGGGCTAGGGTTTCCTGGCCACCCAAGGTTCCCTTGTGGCCAGAGACTCCTAGCCGTAGGCTCCTTACAGTTAGAGTTTCCTAGTCGCACAAGGTGTCACTTTTCCTGCCATATTAGGAACCCTATGGTAGGGTTTCCTAAAAATTTCAAAAATAAATAATTTAATAATTTAATTAATTATTAATCATCTTGTAGTCCTATATGACGATGTGTACATGTGATGTATAATATGGATGGATGATCATAAGTCATATGTTGTGATGTGTGTATATGATTATTCTTATTATTAGGGCATGTGAGACTTCGTTTTTCTCGTTTATAGTCGAGCTTGCGTGCTTGTGATTATGTTGTAATTACACGAACATGCCATGACAGGCAATCGCGATGGATGGTGATGCGCCAAGGATCCGACGAAACCAATGATGACGAGAAGGGCGATCACATGGCATAAAGATATGATGATAAAAATATAAATCCTATTATGAGTGATTGGACTCACTAGCTCGGGCCTAATCACATTAGGTGACGATTTATGATCATCTAGTGTGACATGCATATATGATATATGATTATATATATATGCATGCGATGTAGATATATATTAAATATGTATATGTGTGACACGACATATTAGGAGACTAAAACAAAATGAAAACATCTCATACGATAATATTAAGTCGGTGAGCGTTAGGTAATAAAATTGACCCATGTGACCTTCGATTTTTATAGGAAGAAATTGAATCACGACATAGGTTGAGTTGATCGAGTCTCTTGGGGTCGTTTATCTACGTGGTTCAAGATCTTACCTATGACATAGAGATGCCACCAATGACCTGAAGACATGTTATGTTTGGTCGAGTCCCTCGAGGGCATATCATCAAATCAGACTCATCTAGTAACGATAGTGATTACTTAACTAAATATCATAATTAGTCGGGTCTTTCGAGACCATGATGGTTTGGAGGCTGAATAGGACGGAATCACAATGAGTTATGATTGACAAAAGTTGCCTACCTTTTTAGGCTTAGTATGATTGGTTAAGTTCCTCGAGGTTACACTAAGATGCCGATTGGATCCTGATCTCCACTAGAAGTATGTCAGAGACTTTCATTTTACGTGTTGAGAGTGTCTTGTAATTTGCAAAGAAAATAATAGGAGTAGATTAAGATAGAAGTTCGTATCTTAATTAATTTTCTACAAAATTTGCATGTTATTAATTCACGCAACATCTTGTTTGTCAGAAACATATTGCTTACAAACCCCCTACGTGGCATACTTGATGCTAACCACATCATTGGTCCAAACTATACGGATTGACTCCATAATTTGATAATTGTTCTCACGGCAGAGAAAATTGTATACGTCATTGACATGATTGTACCCACACCGGAGGAAGAGGCAAGCGAGGATGGGATCACTCACTATGTGAAGTATATAATACACAAGTGGCTATGAGACTAGCTACCTCCATTAAATGGACAGGTATATAGTACACTGATCTGTTTGATTCTTTCCATGTCCCTCTCAAGTAACATATACTTGTTGAATCTTAGATTTTGATGATAAATCAATTGATGAGTTTTATGATCTAACTTATGTGCTAAAGAAAATGATGCAGGATTAACTACGATAATAAAGGGTAGTACAATCAAATGTTGGGCCGGAGTCAAGTTCGAGCATCAGGCCGAGATTCAGACTAGGCAATGGGAGCTCGCCGAGAGTTCACTGGAGGTCGGCCGAGGTTCAGCGATGTTGTCGGGAGCTCACCGAGAACTCACCAGAAGTTTGCTGGGAAGTTCGTCGGGAGCTCGTCGGGTGTTCGTCGGAAGAATGCTGGAAGTTCGTTGGGAGTTCGCCGAAGGAAATTAGGAGCTCGCCAGGAGTTTATCGGAAAGATGCCGAGAGTTCACCGAAGAGACGATCAGACAACGAATATTGTACATTAAGTATCGTAGTTAGCATCGTAATGAGAGTTAGTTTTACTAACTCGATTAAGAGGCCATTAGGCCTTAATTGAGGCTGATTTGGACTCATTATAAAAGTTATTTAGTAACCCAAGGTCAGATAAGACATGATCTTCGAAGACACGGTGTCCAATATGATACAGTCTTCAAAGGTGTGTTAGACGGTTGAACCGCCCAGACACAGTCTCCCAGACTGTCAAGCGACTGAACCACCCAGAACACAGTCTCCCAGACTGTGTCAAGCGGCGGAACCGTAGAACGCATTCTTCGAGACTAGCACCTCGGGATCACTTAAAAATTAATTTTTGGCTCCACTTTTGAAGCCATTTGGGGCCTATAAATACCTCACCCTTTCTTGCCTGAGGTATGCAAGCAATTAAGAGCAAAAATCTTATGAAAACACTGTTGTAATTGAGAGTTTCTCCTCATTTCATCTTGTGTAGTTTTTTGTTTAAGGGAGAGCTTTAAGTCTTGTAAAGGTTATCTCCTAAACTTGTAAAAGGAGAATAGAGTTCTAAGAGGGTAGTTGATCTTCACCCATTGAAAGAAGATCAATAGTGGAAGCTAGTGGCCTCAATGGAGGAGGAATCAGGAAGTGGACGTAGGTCACGAAACCGAACTACTATAAAATCAGTTTGCTTCCTCTTCCTTGCTCTTTAACTTCATTGCTCTGTTATTTAACTGTCCATTATCTTTGCTTGCACTATTACAAGCATCTCAACACTTAAACACATTTCCAATACGATTTTCATTGAGCAAAAATTTCAAATCGACAAAGATTTCTCATCAGCGCTAATTCACCCCACCCTCTTAGTGCCGCTTTGATCCTAACAATTGGTATTAGAGCCACATTTTCTCTCTACTTGGCTTAAAATCTAAGAGAGATGACTTTTATTGGCAATCAAGAGAGACTTTCTATCACTCATCCTCCCATGTTCAATGGGGCGGATTATACGTATTGGAAAACTCGAATAAGAATTTTTCTACTTTCTATTGATTTTGAATTATGGCATATTGTTGAAAGCGGTTTTAAAAAGTAGTCCAAACTGATGAATGAATGGAATGATTCAGAAAAGAAGACTCTCTTTAAATGTTAAAGCGATGAATACTTTATTTTGTGCTCTTGATAAAAACGAATTTAATCGGGTTTCTATATGCGAAATTACGCACGAGATTTGGCATATACTTGAAGTCACACACGAAGTCACTAGTCAAGTCAAATAGTCAAAAATTAATCTTTTAGTGCATAGCTATGAGTTGTTTCACATGAAACCAAGTGAGACAATTGGAGACATGTACACTCGTTTTACGGATATCGTCAATGGTCTAAAAACACTTGGTAAAAGTTTTTCTAATTTTAAACTTGTTAACAAAATAATAAGACCCCTTTCAAAAAGTTGGGATCCTAAAGTAATGGCAATACAAGAAGCAAAAGACCTAAATAATTTTTCGCTTGAAGAATTAATTGGGTTTTTGATGACTTACGAAATGACATGTATAACACATGATGGACTCGAGAACAACCTTCCAAAGAACAGGAAGGATATAGCACTTAGAACCAAGGAAGACCACTTGGGAGAAAACTCAAGTGACGATGATGATGATGAGGACTTTGCACTTCTTACAATAAAATTTAAGAAATTCTTAAAAATGATTAAAACAAAACAAGATGCTAAGAACAAAAGTGAAATAAAAAAGGACTCAATAATATGTTACAAATGTAATAAGTCGGGTCACTTCAAAAATGAATGTCCCAGAGTAAAGAAGAAGCAACAAAAGAATAAGTAGGCGCTCAAAGCCACTTGGGATGACTCAAGTTCATCTGAAGACCACGAGCCAACCAACAAGGAAGAAGTTACAAATTACACTTTAATATCATTTGGAGACGAGATAAGTAACATAAACGAGTCTTATTTATCTTATGATGAATTATTTAATACATTCAATGATTTATTTGATGATTTTAAATTAGTTAGTAAAAAGTATAAATTATTAAAGAAAGAGCATGCTTCACTTATTAGTAAATTTAAAATTTTTAAAAAGGAGTATGATGAACATATGATAACTCCTTGCACTAAGTGTGAAAAATTAGATATACTTAAGAAAGAAAATAATTTATTATAAAAAATATTAGAAAATTTTAAAATAGGTAACAAATCCTTAAACATGATCCTTGCTAATAAGGGTCATGTTCATAGAAATGAAGGAATTGGATTTGTGAGTAACACTTAATAAAAACTAACCATCTTCGTTAAAGGACCTACGTTATATGTTTCACCTGGAAATAAATATAATTTTTATGGAATAATTGGACACTATGCTTGTAAATGTTCATTTAAAAGGCATAGTACACATAAATTAATTTGGGTTCCTAAAGGAATCATAAAAAGCTCGATGTCATTAGTAAAATTAGGTAAAATTTTTCATGAGAAACCCAAAGACAAATGAGTACATAAACCAAAACCCCTTTCTTGTAGGAATGTCTCCAAACAAAGGCTAGAAGCATAAGATGATACCTTGATAATGGATGCTCAAGGTATATGATCGGAAATCCAACTCATTTCTCTAAGCTTACTAGCCTAAATGAAAGATTTGTCACTTTCACATACAATAACAAGAGAAAAATCATTGGGAAAGGAACCATAGGTAACAAATCAAATCTCTTGATAGAAGATGTACTATTAGTTGATGGTTTTAAACATAATCTACTAAGCATTAGCCAATTGTGTGATAAATGATATATTATCAAATTTGAATCTAATGCTTGTATACTTGAAATACCATATAAAAATAGTTCTATGATTGCCTTAAGAAGTAATAATGTATATATTATCGACATTGATAATTTTTATGATAAAATATATTTTATGACTTTAAATAATGATGCATGGATTTGGCATAGGAGACTAGGACATGCTAGCATAAAACTATTAAACCAAATCTCAACTAAAAATCTAGTAAGAGGAATGCCTAGCATCAAGTTCGTAAAAGATAAAGTTTGTGATGCATGTCAACTAGGAAAATAAATAAAAAGTAGTTTCAAATCAAAAAATCAAATAAGCACCTCTAGACCATTACAATTTATCCATATGGATTTATTTGAACTAATTGATACTACAAGCTTAGGAGGTAATAAATATGCTTTTGTTATTATAGACAATTATAGTAGATATACTTGGACCTATTTCTTTGCACATAAAAGTGATTCTTTTAAATATTTTTTAAAATTTTGTAAACTTGTTCAAAACGAAAAGGGTTTTATGATTTCATCTATACGTAGTGATCATGATGGTGAGTTTAAAAATTATGATTTTCAAAATTTTTGTGACTAGAATGGGTATAATCATAATTTCTCTACTCCTAAAAATCCACAACAAAATGGAATAGTGGAAAGAAAAAATAAGAGTTTACAAGAAATGACTAGAACCATATTAAACGAATATAATTTAACCAAATATTTTTTGGCCGAAGGTGTTAACACGACATGTTATGTCATGAATAGGGTTCTCGTAAGACCATTACTCTTTCAAAACTCTGTATGAATTGTGGAATAATAAAAAACCTAATATTTCATATTTCAAAGTATTTGGTTGTAAATATTTTATTTTGAATGAAAAAGATGCATTAGGAAAGTTCGATGTAAAATCAGATGAAGGCATATTTCTTAGTTATTTCTTAATTTCAAAAGCTTATATGTCTTTAATAAAAAAACTATAGTAATTGAGGAATCCATCTATCTTGTTTTTAATGAGGTTCCCAAATTAAAGAAAATTGATTTTGATGATGATTTTGATTTTGATACTTTAAATTTGAATAATAAATCTCATCTCCAACACAATTTGGATGCATCTACTCCCAAGGAATCCTTACCTAAAAATGGAAGTATGTAGATGCTCATCCTAAGGAGTTAATAATAGGAGATACATCAAAAAACTCATTTATTATTTAAGAATTTTTGTGCTAACGCCATATGTTTATCTTAAATTGAACCAAAATACATTGAGGAAGAACTAAAAATGATTCTTGGGTTATTTCAATGCATGAAGAGTTAAACCAAATTGAGAGAAATGAGGTGTGAGAGCTTGTTCCGTGACCTAGTGACCGTTTAGTGATTAGTACCAAATGGATCTTTAGAAACAAGCAAGATGAAAATGGTATCGTGGTTAGAAACAAGGCTAGATTAGTAGCCAAGGGTTTCAACCAAGAATAATGGATCGATTATGAAGAGACATTCACTCCCGTAGCTAGACTTGAAGCCATAAGGATGCTCCTTGCTTTTGCCTCTTTTAAGAATTTTAAGTTATTTCAAATGGATGTCAAAAGTGTTTTTCTTAATGGTTCTATTTCTGAAGAAGTTTATGTTGAACAATCCCCCATGTTTTGAAAATGATCTTTTTTCGAATCATGTTTTGAAACTATCAAAAGCTCTTTATGAATTAAAACAAGTCCCTAGGGCTTAGTATATGAAAGACTTAGTTCTTTTTTTATTTCAAATAATTTTTTAAAAGGCAAGATTAATACCACATTATTTTTTAAGTATTTTAAAAATAATTTTCTAGTTATTCAAATTTATGTTGATGATATTATTTTTGGTTCAACAAATGAATCCTTACGTGAAACTTTTGCTAAGAGTATGAGCCAAGAATTTGAAATGAGCCTAATGGGTAAATTAACGTTCTTCTTAGAATTACAAATAAAATAATTAAACGATGGTATCTTTATAAGTCAAACTAAGTATACCTTAGATTTGTTAAAACAGTTTAATATGGACAATGCTAAAGTCATAAACACACCCATGAGCAATTCTACAAAATTAGACTTGGATAATGAAGGTGAAAACTTTGATAAAAGAACATATAAAAGAATGATAGGTAGTTTATTATATTTAAATGCTACTAGACCTGACATAATGTTTAGTGTTAGATTGTGTGTAAGATTTCAATCCAATCCTAAATATTCTTATTTTAAGGTAGTTGAGCGAATATTTAGATATTTAAAAGGAACTTTTAATTTAGGTCTATGGTATTCTAAATCTAAAAACTTTGTTTTATTTGCTTATGCGGATGCGATTTGGAAGTTGTAGAATAGATAGAAAAAGTTCAATCGAAACATGCCAATTCTTATGACATGCTCTTGTTTCTTGATCTTCTAAGAAATAAAATTTGGTTACATTATCTACAGCCGAAGTTGAGTACATCATAGCAGCTGGTGCATGTTGTGCACAAGTCATTTGGATGAAAAACACTTTAGAATATTATGGAATTCAATTGAAAAATATTTATATCAAATGCGATAACACTAGTGTAATATGTTTAACTAAAAATCGAATTCAACACTCAAAAACTAAACATATTGACATTAGACATCACTTTATTAGAGATCATATAAATAATCATGATATATCTTTAGAATTTATTAATACTAAGCATCAATTGGCTGATATCTTCACCAAGCCATTAAATGAAGACCAATTTGACTTTCTTAGATGAGAGTTGGAAATGTAAAACTATCGAAATGCATGATTTGCTATTTTTCAGATTTCTTAAGCTTTTGCTTGAAATTTACATTAGATAATTTTGAATACATTAGTAGCTCTTATAATCTTCTTGGACTTTCCTTGAGTTCTCTTTCAATATTTTGGTTCTTAGATTCATGAATATGTATCCCCCTTCTTAATAATTTATTTTATTTTGGGATACTTGGTTTTAGATCTTTGACACCCCCTCCACTTCTTCTTCTTCTATTTTACTTACAAAGGGGAATAAAGCAATTTGATACGAAATAGATTAAATTCTTTTTTTTTATTTTACTAAGGGAGAGAAATGGACTAGATTTCTTTCTTTGTGTAATGAATATTTATGATAAATGTGTTGATATATATATTGAACACTTAGAATTCAAATGTGTGGTGAATATTTTTTTTATATAAAAAGGAGAAACGACATGATTGATGACATATGATAAATGTTGTGTTTGAAATTTTATCATAAAATAAATATTTATTTTTAACAATTGTTTAGAAAAGGTATGTTGAACATTTCTCTTTTTTTGTGACAAAAAGGGGAGAGATAGTATATTGATGACAAAATGGTATGATAAATATTCAAAAATGATAAATGTTCAAATGATGGATATTTGTGATAAATGTTCAAATATGAATTGAGCATTTCTCCTTTTTGTTGATGACAAAAGGAAAGAAATGACATAATTGATGACATAAGAGAAATATTTTGAGATCTTTTAAATAGTTGAAATGAATATTATATCATAATTGATGACATGATTATATTATGAATATAATGATTACAATTTTCATGTGATACCAAGAAGATGTTGAAAATTTTATCATATATGGTATCATGATTAATGATATAAAGTGAATGTTTAAAATGTTTATTATGTGAAACATATCAATTGAAATTATTTATCATATGATGCCAAGAAAAAGAATGCTTTGAAAATTTTATTATGTATGATATCATGAATGGTTAAATTATGAAAACACTATACTTGAATTTAAAAGTGATGGGTTCTTTTGAATTCAAGTTTGTTGTATTTATCATATGGCATATACATAAGGGGAGTTAAGGTTAACTCCGTCATCAATTGGTTATCATCATCAAAAAGGGAAAGATTGTTGAATCTCGGATTTTGATGATGAAATCAATTGATGGGTTTTGTGATCTAATTTATGTGCTAAAGAAAATGATGCAGGATTAACTGCGACAATAAAGGGCAGTACAATTAGATGTTGGGTCAGAGTCAAGTTCGAGCATCGGGCCGAGGTTCGGACGACGCAATGGGAGCTCGTCGAGAGTTCGCCGGAGGTTGACTGAGGTTCAGACGATGTTGTCGGGAGCTCGTCGAGAGTTCACCGGAGGTCGGCTGAGGTTTGGATGATGTTGTCGGGAGCTCGCCGAGAACTCACCAGAAGTTTACCGGGAAGTTCGTCAGGAGTTTGCCGACAGGTTGTCGGGAGCTCGCCGAGTGTTCGCCGAAAGAATGCTAGAAGTTCGTTGGGAGTTCGCCGAAGGAAATCGGGAGCTCGGCGGGAGTTCATCAGAAAAATGCTAAGAGTTCACTGAAGAGACAATCAAACAACGAACATTGTACATTAGTGTCATAGTTAGCATCGTAATGAAAGTTAGTTTTACTAACTCAATTAAGAGGTCATTAGGTCTTAATTGGGGTTGATTTGGACTCATTATAAAAATTATTTTAGTAACCCAAGGTCATATAAGATACGGTCTTCGAAAGTGTGTTAGGTGGTTGAACCATCCAGACAGTCTCCGAGATGGTGTCAGGTGACAGAACAACCTAGAACACAATCTTCAAGACTAGCACCTCGGGATCACTTAAAAATTGATTTTTAGCTCTACTTTTAAAGCCATTTGGGGCCTATAAATACCTCACCCTTTCTTGCCTGAGGTATGCAAGCAATTAAGAGCAAAAATCTTATGAAAACGCTGTTGTAATTGAGAGCTTCTCCTCATTTCATCTTGTGTAGTTTTTTGTTTAAGGGAGAGCTTTGAGTCTCGTAAAGATTATCTCCTAAACCTGTAAAAGGAGAATAGAGTTGTAAGAGGATAGTTGATCTTCACCCATTAAAGTAAGATCAATAGTGGAAGCCGGTGGCCTTAACGGAGGAGGAATCAGGAAGTGGATGTAGGTCATGAAACTGAACCACTATAAAATCGGTATTGCTTCCTCTTCCTTGCTCTTTAACTTCATTGCTCTATTATTTAAATATATATTATCTTTGCTTACACTATTACAAACATCTCTACACTTAAACGTAATGTCGATATGATTTTCATTGAGCAAAATTTTCAAATCAACGAAGATTTCTCATCAGCACTAATTCACCCCCCTCCCCCCCCCCCCCCCCCCCCCCCCCCCTCCCTCGCTCCCCTTTCTCCTATATATTAACCTTTTAGTCATCAAAGCCTTAACTACACTTTTTGAATAGTCAACGACGGTTTCAACTTCCAGGAAAAAACTTCGAATTGGGAGGGCGATCCTCCCGGTGAACTGACCGTACCCCAAACCGACACAGGTTCACAAGTATAGTATACTAGGGCGCATCGAGAGAACCATGTCGAAGGAACTCGGCAAAATGACCCCATAACTTCGGGAGAAGGGGTGCTCTCCTAAATACAACTATGATTAGGAAAGTGGCACATACCAGGGGGTAGCGACTGTTTATTAAAAACACAGGACTCTGCTAAGTGGTAACACGATGTATAGAGTCTGACACCTGCCCGGTGCTGGAAGGTCGGAAGACAAAGTGTGATAAGCTTTGAATGGAAGCCCCGGTAAACGAATAGGTCCTTACTAAGGCGCTTAGGTCCTTGCTTGTTCCCCTAGACTTCTCCCTTTGACACACACACAGACTTCTCCCTTTGCTAGTTATTCTTTGACTCACTTGTTCGATTCCCCCTCAGCGGGTTTCCATTCCCGTATGAACCAGTTCCATTCCTCTGTTAGTATTGTGATTTTGTTCTCTCTCCTTGCGTTGCTGTATCCTAGTCTATATATCTTGCCTATTAGCCTGCCCTTCCTCGGTTGAAAACCATATCTCTGCTTTCAAACTGATACTGGCACCAACGATACTTGTTCCCATATAACAAGAAAGGGTTGTCGTATGGGCAAGCTAAGGGATTGGACAACCGAAATACTATACAAGAAATCAACTAAACCGGCACTACCAATTCCAATTCTGTAACTTCTTCCTATAGGCCTGTCACTAATGTCTCTTATTCTTATGTGTGAGGGTAAACTCTGCTACTCCTTTCTTCGCCGGGAGCTAACACTGCAGATGATCTTTAAATGGATCTTTCAACTGGAGCATAACTTTCTTACTTATAGAAAACCTTCTACAGCCAGATCTTGGATACAGCTTCAGACCAAGACCCAGACCCAGCTTTCGCTTACTAAATCAACGAAGATTTCTCATCAGCACTAATTCACCCCCCCCCCCCCCGCCGCCCCCCTCTCTCCTAGAGCAGATGAACCTTACAACCTCATAAGGGAGAACTATAAGTTTTACAAGACTTTCCTCTCTCCCTTACCCTTTTTTTTTCTTATAATTTCCATACATAATTTATCACATAATTTATACCCAAAAATTATTGTATGAAATGTAAGAAAACTTGGGGTATATATAGGCCCCAATTAGCTTCAGGATTTGGAGCCAAAATTTAAATGTATCTGGAAAATTCGGGTACGAGTGATTAAACCATCGAAAACTACCCTGAAAATAGGGTACGAGCGGTTCAATCATCGGCCTGGGCGGTCCAACCATCGCTTGCTGCCCAGATTCCTAGGCGGTGGTTGTACAATCATCGCTCACTGGCGGTGCAACCGTCGGAAAACCCGAAAAATTGATTCCCTTCACTTTTCTAATTCCGACTTGTACCTCCTATTAACCAATTTTCGGGTCAACCAATTGAGCTCAACCTGAGCTAAATCCACTCTCCAGAGTGGACCTGATTAGCCTCACTTGAGTTAATTTAGATCCCTTCCAAAATCTAACTCAAACAGGACTCAACCTTAACGATGCTAACTATGACTTAATTAATTACAATCAACATGGCCAACAAATCCACTTCAAGACCTTCCCAACTCCCGGCAAGCTTTTCGGCTACCCCCGACAATCTTCCGACGAGTCTCGATCTTCTTCCGACGAACTCCCTTGCACCATCTTGACAAGCTCCCGATAC
Organism: Ensete ventricosum; assembly: GCA_029747655.1. Classification (NCBI taxonomy): domain Eukaryota; kingdom Viridiplantae; phylum Streptophyta; class Magnoliopsida; order Zingiberales; family Musaceae; genus Ensete; species Ensete ventricosum. The sequence goes on from JAQQAF010000005.1 coordinate 10,867,201, forward strand.
TCACTGCGAGCTCCCAACGCACTCCAGGCGAGTTCCCAACCGCATCATCCTCACTCCAACCCGATGCCTGGAGTTAACTTTGGCTAAACCTCTGATTGTAATTTTCTCTCTATCGTAGTTAATCTTGTATCAATAAACTCTAACAACATTGTTAGATCAATAACTCATCAATTGATTTTATCATCAAAATTCGAGATTCAACACACACGTGGCTGTGGGCTAACTAGCGACCACACTATTGTCGTGGCACACAATGGTGCTTACGAGTTCATCGTGCAACCGATGGGTATCGTAGCCTTTGGCATTTAGTCGACGCTAACTGCGGCTAGCAAATGTCGCAACGTTGTTGCCATAGTCACTGCAACCACTATAGGCAATAAATCTACTACAATAGTCATACACAGCAGTGCTACTATAGTCACCATAGGCAACAACGATAATGCTGCAACTATCGCACACGGTAGTGCTACTACAATAAACATAGGTAGAAGTGGTAGTGTTGTATTCGTCACACGCAACAACACTATTGCAGTTGCCACAATCATCACAAAGCTATCGCACCCCACGATGCTTTCGCTGTGTACACAGCTAGTACCTTCAACTAGGCTAGCGACCACAGGATCTTGTCACACTTAATAATACGTTTGTCGACAACGAGTTGTCGATAGTGGTCTATCGATCAAACTCGAGGAACCTCGCATCGCCTGCTAGTAGGTGACATGACGAAGTAGATAAAAAGTAGAACGACAATATAGATAGATCGTTTAAGCATCGTAGATCATAATCGAACAACACTCTTTCGCAAGCGAGGGGTGCTAATAAGCAAATCTAAATATAAAATAGATCTAAAATACTTTTATAATATCAAGTATTTGATTTCAAAACATAGTTCTAATACCAATTATAAATATAAAACCCATGATTATATTATTGTTATACAAAAACCTTTAGTGCTAGAAACTAAAATCAAATAATGATATATCATAATTTATGATGTGTATCTTTGGATACTACTTAAAAATACTTTATCTGATCTACAAGCGCATCATCGGATTCGAAAACTATAACGATATCGATATGCAAGGAGAACTCGACTTGCATTCTTTTCTCTTCCTATCCTTCACAAGATTACTATAAGTGATGAATTAAGGATAAAAGGGATATGAGATAAGATCTATAATCTATCGATAATTTATTAGATTATTTCGTGCCTAGGAGTTCATGCTCTTTTACAAAGGAGAACAAAGGATCTAATTAGAAGAGAACATCTCATCAAAATTATCTAATAAATTTTTTATTATAATTAAATTTTTTTATTGATCAATAATTATAATTAAAATTTAATTAAATTTATAATATATTTTATCTAATTATGTAGGAGATATAGTGTGGCAAGATGGACTTCAGACAAATGCTAAAGACGACAGGTCAAATCACGTTGGCGAGAGGGCGCAGACGACTGCGTCAAGAAGAAGAGCAATCGTGAGATCACCAGTGACTGCCATTAAGCCCTCGCAAGACTAACCCAACTGGGTTGAGAAAAAAACTTGCTGCATGCAACCCGCCACCAAAGTTTGGGTGGGCATTCAATTCTGAACAAATCCAGCCCAATTTAAAAGCATTCATCCCGCACCACAATGTTGCGCAATATTGAAAGAGTTGAACTAAATACCTGTTCCCCTTACAATCATCACTCGCATTCCCATTTTTCCAAGGCCTGGAACAATCAATCTACTCGGAAGAATCACCTGTTACGACAATGCATTTCCAAAAGTCGATCAGCCAAAAAATTTGTTTGCCCTCGCCCTGAAAACTCGAGGTTCTTAACAACAGGACCAAGACACCTGATGAAACATCTCAAGAAAGACTTACTAATCTTCAGGATGCTGCTCGAGACAATCTTCAATTGTTGTTTGCCTTCTTAAATAGAGTGGCAATTTGGATCAAAATAACATGATCCAGCTATCTAATTAATCTTGACGAGGAAACATCACTTCCTGATTAATCTCAGCACATCACCCACAAGGTGCAAGGAACCTGTTACCAGAACCTGAAACGAATAAACAAACAGGTTATGAGAAGTGTCTTCATGTCGATCTTAGCAAGTACAATGACCCAATCACAAATGTGACAGTTTGAGAGAGCAGTGAGCAAAACAACCCCTACGAGCAATGATGCATTCTCCGGACTTCTCTAAGTTGCATATCAAAATCAAAGAACTGGTTCAGTACAAATGTGATCACTATCGGTGATTCTGCCACAAATTTATCCATGAAGAGGGACAAACAAATTATTAAGAATTATTGCTGTCTAGTTTCTATAGGCAGCAACAAAGACGCCGGGCGGCATATTTCTAAACAATCAGTCAAATGATGATTCAGATAAAAATTGGCATAGAAAATTGTCTGACACAAGTCACTGTTCTTGCATTTTATTAATATATAAAGATAAAACATAATGGCTATATTGTCTTCTACTTGTAGTAAAGTTTAGCCTCTCTCATACCTGAACTTGAACTGATCTTCGTCGTTGAACACTTTCCCTGAGCCAGCTAAGAGCTAATGGGAGCGAAGGAAACACTAAACTGCCACCATTGGCATTCGTGAAACTTGAGCCTACAAGAATGTGGTGCTGTTACCTTCACCTTTTGCTAACCAATTCAAAGCACCATCATAACATAACTGACTGTAATCATAAGCATTTCATCCATAAGTCCAGAAAATATTTAGAGACCTTAGAATATCTGATTTAACATAATTCCACGAATTCTGACCCCAGAGAAGGAGAAGCAAAGCAAAAGGATAAGCCTGTCGATATATAGTTTTTCAAAGAAAGTCAATTTTATTCTCAAAAAGAACATATACCTTGTTCACCATGAATGAGGTTTTCCCACACTCTCTGTAGTGTCAGCTGCCATGACAGATCAACTTGCTGTGGATCAGTCGGTGGTGATGCATGAGACCCAACCTTGTTATATGCTGATTGGTTTGGTACAAAAAGAGCCTTATGGAATTTGACCCCTGACAGCCATTGAAAAATGATAAATAGTTAAAATTTCATATCGATATGTTACTAAAGTATCTAGGAATATCTGAATGCATGAATCAACAACATATAGCTACTTAATGACAACTATTCTATACAGTCCTTTACATGGATAATGCAAAAACTGTGGCTTGCTCAGACAACTTCAATGTGGGTTTTGGCTTAGGATAGCAAAAGTCTGAAGTATATCATATCGATTCCCGGGTACTAATATAATTATCTTGACTACCTCTTGAATCAAATGGTTTTGTATATGACAAGTTTGAGCAATTTTTGAACTCCTAAAGTTTTCTTATGGGGGAAAAGAGATTAATTCACATATATGACAAAATGCTTCTGTCTTCTACTAAGCTCAGTTGAGAAATGTTATCACACTTGTACATTGGTCTGAGTAGGACAAGACACGAACAGGATGTGCTTCACCACCTCCAAGCGTGAAAAGGCCACTGGTTTTGATTCTGGAAGTTGTTTTTTTAGTTTTACAAGGTGGTGTAGGAAGTAAATGACAATGTAAGTAAATACAATTAAAATTAATAGACATAACAAGAAGTTGTTTGATTCAGAAATTTTAACAAAACTAAAATTTGAAAGGGACTTGCCAAAAAAAAATGAAAGGGAACTAGACCGGAAAATTCATAATTGCCAAAATCATACTCATAATTAGAAAGTCTGATAATTTAACTTCAAGACTAACTGAAAATCTGTAAGCAACAACCACGTCTAGTCGCATTGATATGAATTTTTCCAATGAGAAATGTTCCTCATGTTACTTACCATGCTGAGAACAAGTGTTTGCCAGACGTGGAAGCAATAACTGAGGATTTCTCACTGACATGCAATTGAAAAGAAGTATCTGTAGGTGCTCCTTCCCCCTTAGTGAATTAGGGTGATTCCCCTGCAGGAGATACTCTTAAAAATGAATGAATATAAATGTTAAGGATGTTAAAGTTAAATTAGATTTTACCTGTCTAGGATGGTGTTTCTTGTGAATTTGTTCCTCTAAATGTGAAGGATCTTCTCTTATAACACGGGAAAACCATTTTGCACACACCTCCAAGCTTTCTGGGCTATGTGCCCCATCTAGGAAGAAAGTCAAGCCCCCCAGACTGGAATTCTGCTGTTGCCCAAGAGAAGAATCTGAGACAACCTGTGCTCGTCCCTCCAAACTAGCCCTTGATAACCCTCTGACAAATTGCTCAGGTAAATTCTGCTCGCCATTGCAGAGCATAGTGATACTTTGTTAGAAACAATGAAAAACAAAAAGGAAGCAAAAAGATCACTTACATTTTGGTCTATATGCATGCCTTGTAAATTTCCGGTTGTTTTAAGCCAAACACTGGACAAGGCAATAGCAAGACCAGCATTTAGACCCTGATGTTCGCCGTCTAGCCCAAGATGTTGATTTTTCAGTAGTCCAGGATCTAAAGGTGAAACTACTTGAAGAGGAACCTGTAATAGAATTAATAGAAATTTTATTTATGTAATGCAAATATCACGAATTTACCATTCAGGTTATAGTGTGGTATGTTAATTAGTCATAACTGTATAAAACAGTATAACTTACACCTAATTGAGAAGCCTTCTCTTCGAGCACACGCATTGCTTCGTCAGGCTGGGGTACAGTACATGCAGGTACTCCTTTCTGTGTAAAGTGAAGCGAAAGATACGGAACTGAAGTAAAGCACGTATGTTTCTTGCTACAAATTATGATCTATTTTCATAGACACAATAAGTAATAAATAAAAAAGACCTTAAAGATGCCAGCTTTCTCTCCTGCAATCTCTCCCAGTGTATTTCCTGTTCAAGATAGAGTCAGCAGTGAGTGAACTGATAACACTTTGTCTTATTATTTCTTTTATTGTGCTTCAAGAACTTTCATAAGATTTCTTCCTATGGCTTATAAGGACATTTTTCATAACTGGTGTGATGGCAGTAATCTTTTCTAGCATCAACTAAACAGGAACCATAGATGATATGATACATATTAAGTTGCCACCATTATGTATCAAGCATATAAATGACAGAATTTCAATAATCTTTTACCATGTATACTAGCAACAACAGTAAATGATACCATCCTACAGTGATCCCTGTCGAACAGGAAGGTACAGAAACTTAACATAGCATGGATTTATCTTAAGAGCATACTTCAATATTAGCAGATTGATTATTTGCATGTAATAGCTTTCCATATTTGCATCTTTAGGGATGGGGACACTAACCAAGAATTTCCATATGGTCATAACCCAAGGACGATATTCCACAAACAATTGGTTCCTTCACCTGAAACATGAAGGCCAAATTCGAGAATGGTACATATAGTGTTCCACTTATATGACTTATCCAGGCTACAATTACTTAAAGGCAAAAAACACAACTCAACAAGAAGCCAGTATTCACCACATTGGTTGCATCAAATTTTCCTCCCAAACCAACTTCCACAATGGCAACATCCACCTGCTTCATTTGACAGAACATTAATGTTTCTATGTATTACATCTGTTTCTTGAGTTAGCCTCAGAAATACTAGAAAATGCTTGAACATGTTAGTGAGTGACCAGCAACTCATTCTGTACAATGACATTTAGATCTGTTCAATTAATTAATTGCAGATGGGCAACAATGCCTGTTGCATCAATAAGAGGAAAGGAACATGGAACTGTAATAATAAGATGATTTACATTATCAGCATTTGGTGCAAATTAAATGGTAAAAATAGATTTGAGATTTACAGCTTTAACAAATCCGTGTTCATGGCTGAGCTGGAAGTAGGAGTTTTCTTAACATTTCATCCAACTTCATTGTACAAGGAATAATTTGATGCAATATCTATTAAGGGTCAGTCTTTCCCAGTATATTCCATTATCTTCAGAAAATCTTGAGTTTCATTTCCTTCAACTTTCAAGGACTTGATTCCCAATAAAATTTACTCTTGTAGTTCCTCTTTTCTATCTCATGCCTATTTCTAACTTCCAGTTTGTGTTTGGTAACTTAATCATCAGTTGATAGAACCTTTCCAAAGAACTTATATTACTTTAAGCTTCTTGCTTCTGCTTTGAAAGCTAAACTATGATCAATATATTTTGGATTATAGCATGTTCATAATACCTAATTCTTCTCTCAGTAAGTGTAATGAGTAGCACAAAAGCAACAACATCAAACATGGTAAATGTTTTATTAGACAATCTGACAATGTTAAGACTTCAAAAATAAATCATGTCCTTTGCTATCAGCTTAAGCTTCCGGGAAAGAGATAATCCGAGTTATATTTTATATTTTGTGTTTAAATGAGACTCTACATCCATTATTTCACTAGTATTTAATTTAACCATATGTGCATCTCCTTGTGCAAAATCTACTGAGCTATGGTTTGCACCATTATCTTGCATTTGGATCTGTGTGTCAAGCCCTTAAATGGTTCTTTTAATGCAAAGCCCCTTAATCTTTGTTTTGCACCATTATTTGGCACTTCTATGTATCAAGTCTATCGATACTTCATCCGGCTTGTGGAAGCATTCGGGCATAGTTCATTTTATCAGACAGAGATAATGGATTGAAGGACAACTGTCATAATACATGAGAAACTGTTAGATGAGAGACAGCAATATCTCCTTGCAGATGTCTCTGGATAATTTCTTATGAGTGCTCAATCAAATGCAATTGTAGTCTGTTCAACCTTTTAGCACTACTATGTATCATTTTAGATAAAGAAAAACTACCATATGAAGGAACAGAGAAGACCAAAAAACAGAGCTTGATGTATCACATAAATCAGGTGAAACATTACTAAGTATATAGATCTTTTCTCTTCAAGCTATAAATGTTCTTTTTTCTTTTGATGAGACCCATAGGGAACAGGCAAGAAACACAAGGATGTGAAGATTGGAACAGCATACGTATCAATAAGAAGGTAACAAAGAATTGCAAAGGAATGTGAACTTAACCTGCTCTGCTGAGAATATCTTAAATGCCAAAAGGGCAAGGAAGCGGAAATAGGTAGGCATAGGGATATTGTCACCAGTTTTTTCCTGCAAAGAAAGCAATGTTCTACTGACTCGAGAAAATGGTTACACCTAAAGGAAAAGATTGATAAGAATAGCAGCAGCTAAAGAAAGTGAGAAAAGAGAGGCTTTTGTTTTGCTCAAATAAGAGCATTTCTCGCACCTACAACTATCAGATACTGTATCAACTTGAACGATACTTGGGAATGATTCAAAAAAATGAAGAGCACTATTGTGAATTTTGAATAGAAGCACACAATTTAACACCTAATATCTAACAGAAATAGCCTTACTGAGAAGTAAAAGTGTAGCTTAAAGTCCGATTAATCTTGCATCAAAAGTAAACATGTATACCTGCAATCTATTCCAACACCACCAGAAGTGCTCCAAAAACTTCTCTTCAGAAACTTTTGCCCTAGAATTCTCATAATCGGAAACAAAGGAATGCCGATGTCACTACTTGATATCAAGTACAAAAATAGATGCTCAAGCGAAGCCATTGTGAGAAAGAATCCAAATATCCCAGGCAATGCTTTGATACGATCAAAAGATTAGTTATTGCTTCTGATGTACTAAAGAGGCATAAGTAGAAGAGCATTGGATTGATATGGATTCAGGCCACAGCATGAGTTCCAGAGAACCTCAGAACCTTACCCATCGAGACGGAACCGCTCCCGGACATCGATAAGGTGAGGGGATGTGAACAGTCCGGTTCGAAACCCACAACACCGCAGAATTGATTCGGTAAAAGTGCACGTCGAACCCTACATCATCAGTCACCAGCTCATCATCACCAACCGAGTCTCATTCAAGCGCGAATTAGAGTTCCTACCTTCCCTTTGGTGCCAGCTACATGGATAATCTTAAGCTGGGAAACCGCGTCTTCCAACTCCAAGATCTACACACAACCAAACCGAACGTGTCGAACCGACCAAAAAAAGGAAGGAAGCATCGAGAACAGGGAAAACCTTTAGGTAGTCGAACATCAGATCGAAGCGGTCGCCCTTGTTGGCCCTAACGGCTCGACTGCGTCGGGTGATGAGGGAGGACAAGCAATTCAATGCCGCTTCGTACTCTGCAGCGGAAAGAAACGGGAATAAGAAGGAACAATCTACGAAGGAGATTCCGTCCATGGGAGCGGCGGGATGTGGAGGAGTCCAGGCGATACCTCGAGCCATGTCCCGATCGGATCTAACGCGGAAGCGATGGGTTCTTCTCGGGGGCGTGAGGCAACGAATGGCACAGGAGCGGAGGGGAGGATGAAGAAAGGCTAACGAACGAGACGTCGTGGGAAGGGGATAGATAAAATGTTTGTGATGCGCCACGGCGCCCTCCGAGTCTTCGCTGCGGGGCTCGCCCGCTGCATCGCGGGCGCAAACCGTCACCCAGCGGTGTCACGTGTAAATAAGCGACACGGGAACCGAAATCGGAATCGACATTGAAATCCACCCGAAATTAAAATAAGAAGCGATTAAAACAAAAAGAGGACGATCAAATCATTTGTTCAGTATAACCGGTGACTTTGACCCTGGTTCATAAATCCATAGTCAAAAGTTGAATAAGAATTAATTATATATAATATTTTAATTTTATTTTTAAATTATATAAAACTGAAATATTTAACTTCATTTATATATATATATATATATATATATATATATATATATATATATATATATATATATATATATATATATATATATATATATATATATATATATATTATACTAGGTAATAAATCGAAATGGGACAGAATCAACTGAGATTTAAAATATAATTAATTATAGAAAATATGGCTTGTGGGATATGATGCACTTAACTAAAATAAATGGAATATCTTAAATCCCATTTGTTAATTAAGATATCCAATATATTATATAGCAGGTATTATTATCTCACCCACGGATTCTAATCTCACAAATAAGATCCAAACCCGGTTCATGAAATCAATCATAAATCACATGTAAATATGAAATATATGTCTGCTCTAAGTATGTTTTTATAGGATAAAAATGAACTTATCAGCTTAATAGCTGTCATTGGTCCATTCGTTGGAATTAATATCACCTGGCTCCCCATGGGTCCGTCGGTGGGGCCCGACCAGGGAACCGATAGGAGGCCGTTCTTCTGTGTCCTGTTGCTTGACCGGGACAGGGAAGCCGAATTCTGTTCCTTCAGCGTGAAGTTGGCGTCGGAGGCCGTAAAGTGCCGTTCGTTTCCGTTCACTTTTATCGTAAAGCACTGTTTCTGGAGACGGGCAATTATTAAACGAGTGTTTCGTGGGGTGCGTGCGGAGAAATCGAACGACCGACCGACCGGTCTCGAGATCAGGGTTTCTTTCGGGAGAGCCAGTGAGGAATTCGATCGTCCATCGAGAGCTCCGGTGTGGGTCGGAAATGGCGATCTGAAGATGACGGTTCCGTCGTGTCTGCTTTGCTTCTGAGGTTTTCTTGAGCGCCATGGAGGAGGGTTACACTAGTCTTCCCGCCAGCCACTTGCTCGGCTCCGTTCCGGTAATCTTGATTCATCGAGAAGGCCGATTCTTGGCACGACCAAATACCCAGTTGTGATCGTTGACACGCTGATCGTTCTAATTTATGCGGTCACGACGGATCGATGCTGTTGTTCTCTTTGTCCCCCGTTCGTTAGATTCGTTTTTCCCTGATGTCATCGGATGTGGAAGCTTCGTTGACTTTCCTTTTCTTGATTTTTTTGTTTTTTTGTTTGTTTTTTGTTCTTGGAGTTGGAAGTTGTCTGTGTTTATGAAGAATTTGTTTCTTGAATCTTCAAGTTTGTTCTGAAAGAAGTTCAAGGGATTGAGAAGACTACTCGGTTCTGATTTGATTTGATATCTTGGTATAGGCTGTGATTGCTGAAGACAAGACGACAAGCATCGCTAGTGAAGGTATTGATGCTGTTTACTCTTATGAGTTTCTGTTTGGAATATCAGGATTAGGGCGAATGTGATGGTACCTGAGACCAAGTCTGGTTATTTGGGTTTGTTCTTTGACTCTTGGTCTGACTTTAATGCAGCGTCATCATCTGCAAACTTGCATTTGTTTCCACCGTCTAATGGAGGTTATCAGGCTCCTGGCACTCCTAGTGGTAACTATTCTGTGCCAAGAATCATCTGTTTTGAATTGCACTTGTCTCTGTCACGCATAGGAAATATAAAACTGTTGTCTGGTTAGGATTTGTCCAAAGGGAAAAAGAAACAAAAAAACAAAATCATTTGTCTGGATAATGATGGCTGCCAGTGGTAGCTTAGACCATACTCTAGATCATGTAGCTTTGTTAGCAGCATGGATTTTTCAAAATAGTGCTTAATATTGAAGTACATCTATTGCTTAGCTTGTAAAAATTTCTATTAAAGATTCTTTATATGTTTCATTGATTTGTTTGATTGTTCCTCAACAAACAATTGTGTGAACAACCTTTGTATATGAAGACCCATGAAGTAATCCATATATCATAAATAAAAAGTGTGACAAGTATTGAGGGTTTGATGAACCTACTACCATTAGCTTGGGCTTAATCATTTCGAGTCATGTGGGTTTAGTTCCATCAGGTTAATGAAGTCATTTTTTCATCTACTCATGGCAATTGGTATCGGGCCTTATCTTCTACTAGATATGGTGTTGTGGGAGAGTCTAAGTAGTCCCACATTCAAAGTGGGAGATCTCAGAATTGAGGATGAGAGTTGAGAAGAGGATGATCGGAAGTATTCTTAGCTAGCTATCTTTTAAGTTGTCTTGCAAAGAACAAGTGATGTTTAGTTTGTAGCTTATGATGCCTTTCTTTATATCTACGGAGTTGTATCCCGGAAAGAAACAGTGTTACCTATTTTACCTACATTTTTATGTGGTTGTCTTCATAAGACATTAGTGAGACTGATGTACCAAGCATCTTGTTGTTTAATATATGGAGCAAACAAGAAATGCAAACTGTGACATAAAGTAAATGGTCATTGACGAATATTTAAGTCACTAAAAAAATATACTCGTAGGACCTGTGGTTATATTTGAAAAGGATAATAAAGTCAGCTAGACACTATGGCAAGATCCTAGTAAGTATATTCATGAAGTTACTTGTGCTATTACTTGCAACATAGCGTATAAGTCAGGATTGGCATCTGATGCAAAAACCTATATTCTCTCCCACGTGTTAGGTACTGATATGTGGTATAAAGTGGTTCAAGTTAATACCACTTTTCTTGGATGCTTCCTTTGGAAACTGTTCTGCCTTGTCCAAGCCAAACCTATGAAAAGTTATTAATGAATGTGCAGTGGCCAAAAGAGATCTTGCTAAGAAACTAGGTCAATGAGACATCTGAATTTGAATTGTCACTCCAATACAACTTATATGTTGTATAGTCTACTAATCCCATAGGTCTTACTGTGATAGAAATAAACTGGTCCTTTTTATGTTTCTGATGTAAATCTTATACGGACGTTTAAATTGCTAAGCATGTCAGAATCAGTATGTCAAACTTGGTGAGTTGTTACACTACAATTATACATTTTGTTACACTCATTTTAAAGATTGAGTGTTTTGTTTCCAACTGATTAGGAGAAAAAATATTTTAAAAGGGAAGGTAATGTGCATCATTACATTTTTTTAGTTCCTACATGTGCCAGAATCTGCATATCAAGCTTAGGTTATTACATCCAGAAGTGCTCATCCTTTTGTGATGCTTATGTTAATGTTTGGTATTTCCAAGTAAAATATATGGCTGGTCATGGCTTTTAAATTTCTATGTACTTCGATAAATCTAGTTGTACTTAGTTTGGGTACTGTTTCATTTATTTCCTTTTATGTTTGTTCATGAATCTTCTATTATTACAGAACACATGCTGTCACTTCGGGTGTATTTAAGGCAACTTATAGTTGTATATTTTTATGATTGCTGTTACATTGAATGCGCATTGGTGAGAGCTTTCTTTTCTAGGTGGCACTTGTTTTATGATTCTTACTTACATTTTAGTGGTTTGGTTTTTACCAATATATGTTTCTTGTTGATGCAGGTGCTGATGAACAAACGACATCTAGTTGGCAAGGAATATTTAGCATTTCGTCATATAGTTCATACTTCAATATTGATACTGATGTTGTGGTGGAGAGAATCATCAGTTCAGTGTACCCTATGAATGACTTCTACAGGAAGATTGATGGTAATCCTGATCTGTAAGTTGCTATCAAACAAATAGTACAGCCTGTATATGATGATTTATTGATGCTTATTATTTCTAAAACCCAATGAGAGTTCTTTTTGACAAAGTATGGATATCTTGTTTCATGGTTGTAGATTTTTAGCAGACCTGTACATCTATATCTTGTTATCACTTCTTTATCTTTTTGGTTATCAGCTTGTATACCAACACAGTTTCATTGTTGTCAATTGACATATGAACAAATATCATTTTTGTTTCCTCACAACTTTTTATTCCAATATAGTGAGGTGATATCTTGCATGAATATAGACTAGGACTCAGTACATATATACCACCTTGCAGTATGTTCTGTTTGTTTAGAGGTGTGGCTGCTACTTGGTTGGCCTGGTCAGGGTTGAAGGTCAATGTAGCCCAATCCAACTCTCAAGTCTCAACAATGCAAATAATATCCAGTATCTGACGACAAGTGGGTCTGATTGGTGGGTTTGTTTTGGCCCAGCTGCCTTCAGTTCTATGCAACTAGAGCGATATGAAAGGTATCAAATGTGGTAGTAAGAAAACAATTGTACGTCATGAAAATCTCAATAGAGTTGGATTTGGACTGCCAAAGCCAATTAATCAAGGCAAATTGTTACCAACCCAAACATGAAACTCAAGATGCATAAACCAAGCTACTATAATGGATGGATTGGGTTAAATGGGTTTATGGTTTAAATCAACCAAGTTGCAACCATGGAGGAGTTTGGTTCAAGCTCTCTTGTCTGTAACATGTGTCCCTTGCTTGACTGGCTTGATTTTTTGTTATTTCTCAAGTCTGTATTTGCTTACATCTCAAACATATGGATCTTTGCAGATATGGTCCTATTTGGATATCAGCTACATTGATGTTCATGCTTGCTGCTCTTGGAAATTTTGGCACTTACCTGATGAACAAAAGAAGCGATTCAAGTACCACATGGACATTTGATGTGAATTATGTAGAGTGGTCAGCATGTGCAATATTTGGCTATGTGCTTGCTGTACCTGCTGCATTTTACTTCTTGCTCCAGTATTTTGGATTTAAAACAAGCCTCGTACGTCTCTGGTGCATGTGGGGTTATTCTTTGTTCATCTTTATGCCCATTTGTGTGAGTATCTTTTCCACGGTATCTGTTGCTCGAGTAAAATTTGATGAATAAGCAAAGTACATAGAGTTTGCAGGATGATACCAAATGGTCCACTTTTACTTGTGGCTACTCCATCCAACCCTAGCGCACACACACAAACATGTTAATAATTCCATAACAATGTATAACTATGGTACTTCGATAGTTGATAAGACAAACTAGTAGATGTGGATCAGTAGGTGATCTTATTCTGTTTTGCTGATGGGATATTACTAAACAGAACAATGTTATATTCAGAGGTGCTAGTAGAAACTATTGGAGATGATTTTAGAAATCAGTAGTACAAGTAATTTTTATGTGAGTGATTACTGAACATAGATTGACTCATGCCACATGATATTAGTTGAATAAGAAAATGGAGTACTTTTGACTTTTCTTAATTTTTTTTACTTGTGTGGCATACTTAAGTATGTAACAGACATAATAGGACAAAATAAAAAGAAACAGACATTTCCCAAGCAAAATGCTGTAATTTTTAATTCCTGTTTGTTTTTAAGCTTCTATAGGATTATGGTTATTCCTCATCAGCTGATAATTTGTTCTGTAAAAAAAAAAAATATTCCAGTTGTTGCTGGTTGTTCCTGTTGAGCTTTTCCGGTGGATCATCATAATCCTCGCTGGCACTGCTTCATCTTGGTTCATTGCTGTGAACCTGAAAGCTTATACTCAATCTAGTGATCTGATGATATTAATTGTTGGCGCTATGGTATTGCAGTTTGCTTTAGCTCTTTTCATCAAGATGTTCTTCTTCCCATAAGTCTGTCAGCAAGGATTTTCCTCTGTGCAACCTCTGTTATTTGCTTTTATAGGTAAGCCTCTACCTTTGTATATTGCTGTTGATTTCTTTTGAAGGTTATTTCATATTTGCAGGCAGTAATTCGACATGGGTCCTATTTAATATTCTAAGGGTGTTCACTCTTTAAGGTATGGAAGTATGTTTGATGTTCAGAAGGTGTTGCTTATTTTATAATATGGCAACTCGGGTGCCATGAAAATGTTTGAGTCATCTCTCCTGCTTGCAAATTTATGGACTTAGTGACCATCTGTTTTAATGCTAAAATAACTCCACTTTAGTTTATTCAATATACCTTCCATGTGTGGTTCGACTTGTTGCATTGGCTTTTTCCTGTAATTTATCAGAATGCGTGATTTCCACAAACTCAAATTAAATTTTAAATTGTCCCTAAAATTCACAAGTTCGCCTGAGGAAGCACTATATTGGTTGATGAATTCAAACTCTGCTAAGTTATCACAGGTGGTCTTGAAGATGTACTTTGCTTTAACGGTGGGACACCTCGGCGTGGAAGCAGCAAGACATGTCTGTTTTACAAATTAGTTTGCCGTGCGGACACTTCAATCTTCTGTATTATGATCAGTCGTTGTATCAAAAGATGCTGTGAACTTACTTCTTCACTCTACATGTTGAAGTATCCTTTTGCTTGTTTTCTTCGGCCTGGTGATGTGATGAGCATTTTAGGATCCTACACTCTGCTATTAGACTCTTGAGAATGTTTTTGTCTCTCTGTTTTGAGAATGTAACTAAGAGTATACAAATGGATGTATGTATGTTACCTTTTGGAAGACGGTTGACGGATTGATATATAGTTAATTGTGATCGTAAACTCTGCTATTAGACTTTTGAGAATGTCTTTTTTTTTTTCTCTCTTTTTGAGAAATGTTACTACGAGTATACAAATGGATGTTACCTTTTGGAAGACGGTCGACGGATTGATATATGGTTCATCGTGATCTCTGTTTTGAGAATGTTACTAAGAGTATACAAATGGATGTATGTTACCTTTTGGAAGACGGTCTACGGATTGATATATGGTACATCGTGATCCTAAACTCCAAGTTTTTCTGTTCCATACTGTTATTAGTCTATCCAACTTGTTTCTGCAAGGTGATCATTGTTAATTGTTGTTGACCACAAAATCGTTTTCCTTGTTATATTTTTCCCATTTTATGGAAGTCGTATATAGCAGACAAAATATTGGATCGAGTCTCAATCAATAACTGTGCCTTGTCTTCATAACAGATTGGCACCAGTTTGTCAAACATTTCATTCAACACCAGCGAATATATGGTACAGTAAATTGATATTTTAAGCAGCGAGAGGGACAAAAAGAAAAAACGTGTACCGGAATGCCTCCAATTAATTCAATGGCTACCAGTAATCTCAGAATAAATTATGAACTGTTAAGTAGCGGAAGTCCAAGTTGGTAGGAGGACAAACGATGCTTTGGCTGACTCTCTCATTGGTAACGTTGGGGAAGGTGAAGGTGAGCCACAATCCTATTAAGGCTGCCGATCTCTTCCGACTGCCACAATTCAAGATTAAGGGCACGGCACAAACCTGCTCTGGTTTTCCTTTTTCCCGGAACGGAGTGGGGGAGAGTGATCTCGAATCACTCAAGACCCACTCAGGTAGGTAGGTGTTCGTCTCATCACCGTAAGATGTGAATGCATTTAGTTGCTTCATACCAATCGGTGGTAGCAGCCACGGGTGACTCGCGCGAGGCGAAACACCCCAAGTGTTCGTTTTGGTACCGTAAGTAAGCTCTGGGTTCATGCCATTGTAGTCACGGCACACTTGGTCTGGAGCCTTCGCCTTCGCCTTCGCCCCCAATAACTTGCTGCAGCCCATGATGGGAGACCGAGAAAGCCACGACAGCAATTGAGCAAGAGTTCAATAACTATCAATCTCGCTTGGTATTCCAATGTTGATGTCATCACGATGAACAACCACAAGAAATGGAAAGCCAGCGTTTGATGGGTGGTGACCTTTCCGCATTGAACCTGTAACGAACTAATGAATCGATGGTACGTGTCTCCTTTGGATATGTCCACATCCTATAAACTTCCAATTCCTGCATTCAACTCATATTAACTGCCGCTTGTGTGAACCGAGATGGATCAAAAAACATGAGTTTCGACTTTATTCACTCAGCTAACAACAATTCAACTTCCCACAACAACGATTTTGATCGATAGCTTATGACAGAAAATAGCTTCATTGTTATCCTTTGCATGTTTCATTACAAAAGTAGAGCTGACTGAGCAAAGTTTACTGAAAATTACAAAGTAGAGACAGGTTTGGATCTACAGGGATAACACCGAAAAAGAAGCACGGATGAACTAGCAGGCTGACACGAAGCTAATGGCTACTTCACTTGCAGAGACTAGGAAATAAAAACAGGCACACACAACATCCTCCGTTGTAATTTATACTTCTCACATGACTATCTCAGGCTTCAATATGCTTGATTTAATCTCTTTATGTGGGAGAACAACGCCTCCATTGCTGTATACCTCATCGGAAACATGCACATCTTCCCCAAGGATGGTCATATTTTCGATACGTGCCCACTGCCCCACCGTGGAGTGCCACCCAATGATGCTGCTGGAGACGCATGAGTGCTTCTTGATGCGAACTCCCCGCATTACCGTGCACCTCGACAGCCTAACTCCAGACTCGATCACACAGCCAGGACCAATGGCAACATCTGGTCCAATGAGGCATCCTTCCCCTATCACGGCATTCTCATGCACCAATACATTCCCAACGATATGTGGGCCAGCAGCTAACCTAGACGGTGCTTTCTTCCTTAGAGAGTCCAAATAGAGCCGTAGTCCTGTAATGTAGTCCTTTGGCTGTCCAATGTCCATCCAGAAACCTGGTAGGACCATGGCATAGAGCTTCTGGCCTGCAGAAATTTTTGGGAAGACTTCCTTCTCGATCGAGGTTGGTCTCAGCTCAATATGGTCTAAGACAGATGGATTCAACAAGTAAATCCCAGCATTGATCTTGTTGCCGACAAATATTTTTGGCTTCTCCACGAATCTATCAACCCTTCCAGTTTCTTCGTCCATAACAACAACACCATATTTTGATGGCTCATCAACCTATCAGATATAAAAAATAAAAAAAAAGTTCAGGTTGCATGTAACGGGTAAATGAGTGAGTGGCGAGAGCGATATACCTTGGTCACCATTATCGTCGCCTCCCCACCATGGGATTTGTGGAACCGAATTAGTTCAGCAAATGGGTATTCACTTATGACATCACTGTTAAGGACAAAGAAGGGCTCCCCGGAACCATCTACTAGCTTGCCTCTGGCTAAAGCCAGGGGACCAGCTGTTCCTAGTGGTTCAGTCTCTTGGGAGCAGGTAATTTTAATTCCAAGCTTATCCTCAAAATCCTTCAAGAAATTAATCATAACCTGAAAAAAAAAAGCTGTAAAAAGTGAATGCAGAAACTAAAAAGGCAATAACTTCCATTGAAGTATGAAAAGACGGATGGAAAGAGATGGATGACTTTATCTTGTACCTCCGGTCGATAATTAATGGCCAAAATGACTTCAGTCACTCCAACATCCTTCAGAGCTTCAATCTGATCAAAAGTGTTACACACTATTGGTTGAAGAAATTAATTAATCAAAATGTCATGAACAGACACCTAACAACACACTGATTCCAAGAGTTTCATAAATGATTTCTGAAGGAGAAGCAGCACTTTACAAGAATACTATTGAATCCACATGAAATTAATAGGCAAAACCAATTTTATTCTTTTAATATACTGGATGCAGATATAACTTTTTTTCACGTAAGACAGGGAAGAAAAACAGCAATCAAAAGAAAGGTTTGGCTATGAAGATGTACACGTAATTGACTAAGTACCATTAAAATCTCAACTTTGAAAAGGCAAATGCAATATCTCACCATCAAATTAATAAAATAGACCCAAAAGTAAAATAGTCATAATTTACCAAATGCATCGGTCAGCTTAGGCTACTGATTTCCAACATTGAGATGTGCAGTAGTTGTGGAAGAGTTTCTGTTTTTTCTTTGGGTAACAAATATGCCCTTTGGGAACTTAAAACAGAATGCTAAAGTCAAATCAAGTGCTCAGACCAATTAACATTAAAACTGATTCTGTTTCCCTGTTTCTTTAAGCAGAAACATTGCAGAAAGCACATACCTGATGGAGGATCATCGGTTTGTTAGCAAAATCTACAAGCGGCTTTGGGAAACTGAGTGTCAAAGGTCGGAGGCGAGTGCCAAATCCGCCAACAAGAATGAGTGCCTTCATGGTTTATAGCTTCCTCTATTTCCCTGTTGATCAGATCAAAGATCTCAAGAATGTACAGCTAACCAAATATAAGAAGCAAACCACAGCTAGATATTCTTTTATGCAACTCTATTCTGACAACTGTATGATAAGAAAGACCAGTCTTTAATGAAGGATTAGCGAACCTTCAAACTGCAGAAAGGTGTCAGTATTATGCGGAAAATTTTCTTCAATTGCTACAGAAGATATCACATTGTTTTAAGACTCTTAACAAGCAACAAATCAAACAACTAAGGAACAAAGCTGCGGTTAGTCGTGGAAAGAATATTAAGGATATGCAGTTGTTATTTGAAACACAAAAATGGTATCATTGAGAAGCAAATTGTTGGTATGTTCCAGCTGGCTCCAAAGATGGAACTATAGATTCTAGCTAAAGCACAGGCTGGATTCATCAACAGAGAAGCTGACCTATTCGATTATATCCTTATACTTGAGGTGTAAGCTTTACAGAAAAATGCAAAGCCCAGTTGCCACTAATAGGTAGGTTGCCTTGTCAGAAGCCCTTTTGTCAAGTTGCTCAATTTAAACTTCGGATCTGGTATAATAGTGACAAGCTCCACCAAGATGAACACATCAAAAACTTAATTCACATTAATTACGAAAAAATTGTGTTTAACAAGAGAGCAACCAGACGAAGAAGAAGTCAGAAATATTGGAAAAAGAAAAACAACTTCAGAGAACAAGATAATTCAACGAGATCTGGCCAAGAACATCCAAATTTTACACCAAGAAGAAAATTTTCTGTGGATCATCCTAGAAATAAAAGAGTAACAAGAGCACATACAAGGATGCAAAAGTAAGCAACCTCAATTTAATCAGGTTATCATTTCCAAAATCGATTCTTCTCGCCAAAACTACTAAATTGAACGATATAAACACCCCACCCACCAACTGCCAAAACCCGAAATAACCGCACCACAAAGATATCAACCTAAAGCACGTCGGTTCCTCCAACCTAAAAAAATGTCCGCGCATTTCACAACGACCTCGGCATCGAGAACCCTAATCTCGATTTGCGATCCACCAAGGAGAAGCTCGAGAACGCTCGGGATCGGAACCAAGATCCAGCTTAAACAAAAGCAAAACAAACGAGATCCCACAAAAGAAGAGGGGCGAGATCTCACCAAAAAGAGATCTTGGCTGGAGTTCCGGCAGCAGGGCGCAGATCTCGGCGACAAAAAGCCGACCACTATTCCGCTCTCCCCCTCTCCCTATCGAGAAATCGAAGGGAGAAGACAAAGGGACTCGTCAAAGGATGAGAAGAGAAGGGCCGAGGCACGATCGCAACCACTACCGCCCCTTCCCTTTTATAGCACCCGCCGGAATTAAGATTTACCCCTTTTTTTCTTTTCCTTAAATAGGAAAAATATATAATCCCCTTTTTGCCCTTTACATTTTGCTGAAATATAGGTCTAATGGATATGATAATTATTTTAGCTAACTATGTGACAGAGAGTTTCCCACGTGGCACACGTATTGCCCCAACTACTACATAACTAATTAAATTTTATATCATTTTATTTTTACTAAAATTTATGGCTCGAAATCTTATTTTTTATTTTTTTTGAATTATATATATATATATATATATATATATATAAGATGAGTTTTCTAATTTATCGTAGCAGGTTTTATAATATGAGACATTCCATTGGTAATTATATTGCTATATAATTGATATATCTCAAGTTTAAATTCGAGCGTCTTATACGTTATTTAATATAATTTTTTAAATAATAATAATAATATTATTATTATTATTATGTTCTATAATATGAACATAAGCCTCAAAGTTGTTTTTATGCCACAACTAGTAATCAGGAATCAGTCAACCTTTGACTTCATATAAGTATTAATTGTAAGAGAGGAAAAATGGATTAATAAAGGAAAGAATACTAAAAAAATCATGGGTTGAATGAAGAAACACAATAATAAGTTTTATTAGACCATAAGAAATAATTATAAGCACCGACGAAAGGCCTACATGAGAGAAAAAAAAAAAAAAATTAAACACTAGATAGACATTGGTAACAATGGAATGAAGTATTGATTTGATGTGAGCTTCTTCTACATTAGGATATAAAATGAACTCTTTAATATGAGAAAAAGGGATGCCCGAGTCAAAGTTTCTCACCTTCACCAACACTACAACTGGAGATAGGCTGTCATTGGACTGTATGCAATAGAAAAATGCACTACCGAGGTTTCCAAAGGCCTAATCACATGGCAAATCATCTAATGACGAGGCTTTCAAAGGCCAAATCACGTAGCAATCATCATTTAATGACTGTGTCAATAGAGATCAAAGAAGTTAGTTTTCAAAGCTTTTCTAATATTACTCGATTGATCTAAACTAGAGGTTAGTGTTGGGATTAGTTATAGATTACTTCATATAATTAGTTATCATCTTTATATTTTCAAAAGTTACATTAAGATTCTTATATTTATGAAAGTGAAACACTCAAATCCTTATACAAGGTTATAAATGTGATTTTATAGAGTTAAAAATCAAGAGATGAATGATTTTGTAAGTATATGAATCTAAATTTAATTTTTAAAAGCATAGGGATAGAAATGCTAAAAATAACTAATTACAAAGAACAATCTATAATTAGTTCCTTTGTTATAATCTTTTATATCATCAAATTTTCATGCAAATATTACTCCTCATATTTTGCATAACTTGCTCAATAATATAGCATAGAAAATACAAGTTTCTGTAGTAATTTCATACCCAGCAAAATCAAAAGACATGTTTATGATCATTATTTTGAATGTCTTAATTGTTATCATCATATAGAATATTATGGCTTGAAATAGGATGTTCAACACAAATCTCAGCAGACTGTGCAACAAAAAGGTGTCTTTGTGATGGTGGCTCCTCCTGCAATCTATAATGTTTGCAGAAATAACTGTGTACCATTATATAGTCTCTTATGTAAAATTATTTGTGCAGGAGATACTCTCTTCATCATTCATGTGAGACCAATAATTTCATCACAAGGGATGCCAACAATAATAGTGAGACATTCTTTGGGCCTTAAAACATGAAGACAAAATGTGTTTTGAGTAGGAGTTTGGAGGAAGGAATCAAAAAAAGACAGAAAGCATGATAGAATGGAAGGAGAAGTGAGTTGCTCATATTTGCCTGTTGTTTCTGCTCAATTAATGTTTGTGATTACACATATAATGCAATTGATACAACCAAAAGATGAAAAGAATTAGCAATGAAGTAGGGACTCTCATCAAACTCCAATTGATGCAATTAGACAACAGAGTGAGTGGTTGTAGATAACACTGGTGAAAAGAGAACTGACAGTTCTATGCCTACAGTCCTCCATTTGGAAGAATGAACAAACTGCTGCATTCAGCTCTTAAAACTGTGGAGATGTAATTATTCTTGGTCTGATTAATCTCAAAATACCCACAAATTAGACTCCAATCTGATCTATTTGGAAGGAAGAATGAATAAACTGCTGCATTCAGCTCTCAGAACTGTGGAGATGTGCTTATTCTTGGTCTGATTAATCTCAAAGTACCCATAAATTAGCCTTCAATCTGATTCATTTGGAAGAATGAACAAACTGCTGCATTCAGCTCTCAGAACTGTGGAGATGTGATGATTAATCTCAAAGTACCCACAAATTAGATTCTAATCTGATCCATTTGGAAGAATGAATAAAGTGCTGCATTCAGCTCTCAGAACTGTGGAGATGTGCTGATTAGTCTCAAAGTACCCACAAATTAGACTCTAATCTGATCGATACCGATACGCAGAAAACTTGATTTCCTACTTTAAGCACAAATTTTGTACCCCAGTTTGAGAACTAATACAAGGAAAAATACAACATGATATGGCTTCTCTCACAGGAATCCAGGGGATTCTGTGGAATAATATGGTCTCTAAAGTCTAAACACACCAATTAAGAAATCACAAGATTCTTGATAGGGTCTGTAAGATTGTGACCTTTTTCATTCACTGCATATTTCTCAAGACATTGACATTTTAACCACCAAAACTCCTCTCATATTAATGATTTAACATTGAGCTTGAGCATGCTCAACTACATCTATATAAATATGCATAATATTACTTCATTAAGCATATCTGTACTAGTCTTATGAACCTACCACAGATAGAATTGTCACAGGTCAATGGTAGCTATGAAATCCATCATAAACATTTGGACTTTTTTTTTCTTTTTGGCTCTAAGCAATAACAACAGCAACGACAAGAAGAAGAAGAAGAAGAAGAAGAAGAAGAAAAGGCAAATTCATGAAAACTGGACCAAATACTACAATTAATTTCACTGTTCACTTTAGAACATCAGAAAAAAGATCCTCACAACCCAATCACCTAATATTTACAAGAATTATACACTAGTGTTCCTTCTCAATATCTTTACAGTTACCATTGATTGATGGTGGCGGCTCCTTAGGAGATCCATGCCTTATTCCAACACAAAGGAGAGAGGGAGAGGAAGAACTTGCCACAACATTTCATTCACATGCTGTGGTAATACTACTCGTAGCAGCGGGAACAAACAGGAGGGCAATCAACATAGCGTTGACCTTCTTCCGAGTCGAACGAAGAAAGCCACGGTGGTGGACTCGATCACCTTCGTGATCCCTTAAGCCACTCGGGGTGAGGCGGACCGCCGTGTGAGCGACTGCGTTGTAGCTGAAGCGGCCGCGGCCGCGGAGGGCGAGGAAGAACGGAGGCGGATCTCCGGGGAACGAAGCCTACCGGAGTCACCAGGCAATCTCATGTAAGAAGCTGAGGGTGAGTCGTCGAGCCATGAATTCCTCAAAGGAGCTTCCTCGCCATGGGCGTAGTGCAGTATGGCTCTGTACACGAAGGGAATGAGGCCTTCCATTGTGAGAGAAGAAAGAAACAAGGATGAGAGCTAAGAAGCTTGTGCTTCCCCTGAAGAGAAACCAAAGGAGGAGGTGGGGTTGGCTTAAATAGAAAGAGGTAGAAAGATCGTCTGAGAAAGCTGCAGCAAATGGTCAGGAATGGCAACTTCTTTCTTGATTCAAATATCAATTTGGTCTTCTTTTGGAGGAACATAAAAGTTGAAGGATTGGCCTTTGGTCTATCCTGTGCGGTTGCTTCTACGAACATCTTGCCAATTTTATTGGATATATATATACTTCCAGGGTTAGGTTAGGTTGGAGTCCTCATCCTTTTTCCAACATAATTATCATCCAATAACCCCCCACCCAGTAGATGTGCTATTTGCTATGATTTGGTGACATGTTCCTTTCATATGGTGTTTAAGATTTTTTTTTTTTTTTTGTGCAGGATTTTACCTCTCAGAAATGGGAAATTAATGTGTTACTCTAAATTGGGAAGTGGTTTCTACCATAGCTTGAAACTATATTATGTCACATCTTGAATCGATGCTGGAAGCATTGTTTGTTGAAATGTATCCTAAATTTTATGATGGCCAGTCTTATCTAACCATCTAGATATATTGGAATTGTGGCACTTCATTTCAATGAATCATGTAACAAAAATGCCTGTGTACAATAATGCAAGACTAAACTGCATTAATATAACACATACGAGTTCACATGTCAAATATTTTAGGGTTTCACGTTGGATGCTATTGCCCACTATGACACCTCTTGGCCGCAAATGAGTGCAATCAATGTTGGAGATATGTCATCCCAATTTAATGGCGTACAGCTTGTGACTGGGTGAAGGAGGACAACATTTGTCCTTCTTTTAATCACATCAGCAAGCAAGCAAGCAAAAATAAAAAAAAAATATAAAGTAAAAGCAGAGACTGTTAAGGAAGATGGAACAAAGAGATGGTTTTTCCATCTTTTTTTGTCATGTGATGTAAAAGCATATTATTGCTTGACAGTATGAGATGAAGCATCGAAGAAGGATAGAGATGGGAGGCAAGGTGAAGGGAATCCATGGCAAGTGGTGCTTAATTCACACAAACCTGTGTGCTCTGGTGGTCAAGAGTGATATGGATGGAGACTTTGATGTAAACGGATAACCGGTTGAATTCTCTAATAACTTCGAGATGGATGTGATCAAGATAAGATAGGATAAGTAATTGTGATGCAAGCAACTGGCATTTCTTAGTCAACAAGAAAAAAAAACAAAACAAAATGATAAGAAATGACACTGCAAATGCAGTAGTGTTTGATTTGATCTTATCTACACTGTGTTGCATCAAAAGATTCTTTCTACACTGGAGAACATCGGAGGGGGGGATTAGGAACTCAAAAACTCCAGGATGACGCGTCACTCCGTGGAATCGTCAAAAAGGGAGCAGTTGGGGTTTAGCTTTCTGATTGACATTGATTTGATTGTTTTGACATCATATGTATCACATAAAACATGTTTGTCCGATCCGAATCCTACTTCAATTGCATCTGCCAAGAAAACCAAAGGAACGAAAAAGGACAGAGAAGAGAGAGAGGTTGGAAACTTAGCACCAGCAATATTTTTATGTTTAAAGAAATATAGAATTTGACTTGGTGAATCAAAGAGATGACAATCAATCTTTTTATATTAGTTTAAATATAAACAAGAGAGAGAGACAGAGATCTGTAGAAGGATTTTACTAAACATCACGAGTTTGAAGAAAGAAAAAAAAAAAACCATGAATGTTAAGTTTAAAGAATGCACAAAGCAGCAATTGTGACCAAAAACCATTACTAATGCCAGAAAATAAATGGCTTTTCCGTGGTAGGACAATAGGAAAAGCCACAATTTGGGCCAAATGTCATGACAGCATATATTAACAGTAAACTTTGATCAGACGAATATTACTGTACAACATAGTTTAGCAAGAGGTAGAAAGATAAATGACTGGTTTTGCTGCTTTACATGCTACGAACCGTATACCTAAATATGTGACGTACGAGAGTGACGCAGTGGCTGCCATCGACTGGTACGTACATATGTATATAAGTTGAAAGCCTTACAAAATTGTGATAAGTGTTTTTTAAAGAACAGTAGAGATTCATGCTGGAGATTCCGCAAGAACCAATGTATGCCACCAACCACAACATACATTTTTAGGTTGATAGTTGTTGATCGGAACCAAAGATGGAATGTTTCTGTCGATTGCATCTCCTAAACCAAGCTGTGCATACAAAGACATATCGGTAATCTAAACCAAGAACTTTAAGTTGAAGCAGATCTTAAATTTGCTAAGAGCATGCATGATACCTGACCATATTTGTTCCATCCCCAGCAAAACACTTGTCCATCTCCTGCAACACCACAGGTAGTATCTATGCTCACAATAAAATGGTCTAGGAATTTTGTACTAGTAAGGTAAAGTAACAACTGTTGGAGCTGCTTCCAACAGTGTGTCTAGTGATGTAATTTGTTTTATGAGTCAAGGAAAATACGACAAAATATAGCAGAAATCTATAAGCTTATTGTAGCTCTCTCAGAGAAACAATAATGTTACTGCAGAAACAGAAATCATCACGCATACTACAAGTGGGGTGCCCTGCATACAACGTTTTGCTTTAACTATGAAAACCTATTCTGGTAGATACATATGCAAAAAGAAATTGGGGTACTGCTGCAGCATTTAAACTCTTTTAACATATGCAAATATGTTTGACGGTAAACACCCATTCACCTTACCTAAGGAAAAGGAACATATGAACATATATCCTTACCAGTAGCAGTTGACACCGTAGCTTTGGTTTCAAAATTTTGCAAGTATAAGCATATTCTAGAAGTAAGTTAAACAAAGTAGAATGATCGTATAGGCTCAAAGTACTTACCTGTCATCATGGCGCTATGACGTGCTCCACAAGAGACCTGTTTAGCACTCTTGTTTTCTAGACATGGAGCATCCAATAGTTTGGGAAGAGTCTGTCACCACAAGAAATTTAGGCACCAGTATCAAATTGCTCTAATAAGAAAAAAATATACTCCATCATGAAACTAACTCTTATACTGATAATGGATGTATTGCCAGGTGTATCCTAATTTCTCCAATGAGTCATACAATCATATACAAGGGAGAAGTCTAGTGAGGTGAATCTGTAAAAGTAATTTGTCCCTATTTCATCATTCACATGGCTACAACACAAGACCTTAGCTGCCTAACTGAGGTAAAGAGTCACAGCACATTCATCATTTTTCTTATAAATAAAATAATGCATGCAAAAACATATACTATCCAAGATTTCAGTCATAAAAGGATTTTGATTTGGCCTATTCCCTGCATGAAAATATTGAATACATATATTGAGTTCCTGAACCTTTTTTTTGTTTTTTTTTGGTCCTTTACTGCATTTCTCATCCATTTCAGCAGTGAAGTATTCTTTCGGACCCTCCTCAGATGTTGTCTAGTAAGCATTGAATTCAACCTTTCCAGAAAAAGAATATATCAAACGCAGAGACTTCAAGTTCTGTATGACATGGGGCATGAGTTTGTTGTTAAATTAGACTTCCATCTTCATTTTACATTTGACAAGAAAAATAAACCAGATTCTGTGCCACAACAACCTACTTGTGGTTATTAAGAGATCACAGTTTCCCTTTTTCTCTCTTTTTTAGTGTTTCTTGTTGTACAGGCTCTCTCTCTTCACTCATAAACATTTTAAACTTAAAATGCAAGGATTCGTGAAATAGCTATTGGCACATTGCACCAGGCAGCCATGACATTGCAATCATTGTTATGCAAAAAATGTGAATAGTTTGTCATTGCATCATATGGAGACTATACCTCAGCTTGATCAGAACCAGTTCCTAGCTGTCCAAACTGATTCCCACCGAAGGAAAACACACTACCATCAACAGACGTGCAGATGGTATGCCACAGGCCAGCAGCAACTTCATGTATCTTGACACCCAGTAGAGATGATACACATTTTGGGCTCAGCTGGTCGTTCGTACTTCCTTGTCCACACTGATTAAAAATGGCATACATGAAGGAAAAGGAAGAAAAAAAACGACGGCATCAGTTTATTCTTTCCTTATATTCTGCAAAGGAAATCCACAGTCAGAGAGATTAAAAAAAGGCAATTTCCCATGTTACAGTGGATCTCATCTTCAACATTACAGTTTGCTTTTTCTCCATCTTTTCTACAATGCCTACATGTTAATCCTGGAGAACGGTTAATACTTGAGAACAAGTTCACAAAAAATATTCAGATCGAACAGCAAGGTACCCGAATTAAAATGTAATATATTCCAAACCAGCAATTCCTTCCACGTCTTTAAATACCTTTACCGACTCATTATAAATTTAAAAGGTAGCATGATCCATCGCTTTACCATTTCCAAAATGAATGAGAAAACCAAATCTTGACTTTCATGAAACCTTTTACTCAAGTTTTCAGTATTAGTACAATCTAAAATCAAGCAGATGGACATGGCCATTGGTAAATAACATGGATCCACAATGGATATACAGATGTTATTATAACTACAATCTATTGGATCCACAATGGATAACAGATGTTATTATAACTACAATCTATTGCTGAGAGAGTTCCAGGAAAAGTTAATAATCATGCAAAAAAATGTTATGTCATCAAATAAATTATCAAATTACCAGCAAAGGAAATAAAGAGGAGGCTAACCTGTCCATGGAGTCCCCAACCAAAGGTAAGTAGAGCTCCTGTATCTGCCAGCACAACATAATTAATAAATGAAGCTGAGAACCCAGAATAATAATAAATCAACACATGCGACAACGAACAGATCAAACGCCTACTAGCTATTGTCCACTCATATTGTGACATCTTACGATGTTTTCATACCTTTGTCATACTATTGAATTTATCATGAAACCATACCTTTGTCATACTCTTGAATTTATCCAGTATCCTCGAAATTCTTGAACATTAAGCTAAATATGGCATGATTTACAAACTATCTAAATCATATACTTGTAATTTGTTACAATTTTCAAATACCTATCCACATTCATATGTGTTAGTGTTCTTAGCTTACATCTGAACTTTTATTCCAAATACAGCTTGCCCTGTTTTTATTTTATATGAGCATATGCTTAATACTAATTATACTTATTGCAACATCTAGCAGCATATTTTTGGTTGCTGCTTGTATGTCCAAAGTATATATTAACGTAAATGTAATATGCATCAGTCTGATGTCTTCCACCTTTTTTTTCCCCCTATAAACATAAAGGTGCAAAGACAACATGTACACAGATTTACATATACTTACATACCACACAAATAGATCCATGCATTTACATAAGCGAATGTGATGTCTAAATACCATCAATTTAAAAATCACTAGTCAGGTAAGACAAGAATAGCAATTACTGTCAGAGAAATAAGTGCAAAAGTCTAGTGAATAATTATGACCTGTAACTGCAGCACTGTGACGACCTCCACAAGCAATGGCCTTTACACAGCTTCCCATGCATTTATAAGCCAGTCCATCTAGACTTTGTTTTCCTTGGGTAGCTGGTGATGGTTGGTCTCTACTAAAAGAAGCCGACTCTACACAAGGTATTGGATGAGGAGAAGACACATTGCGCATACGAGATCCTAAACCAAGTTGCCCTTCCCCTCCATATCCCCAACCCCAGACCTGGCCTACATCTGAAACTTAGAGCAAAATATAATGCATTAGCATTTGTTTCTCCTTAATTAAGAAACCTATCTAATGAGAATAAATAAATAGAAAATATTATAAGCGATGTGAACCACCAAAGAGTGTAGAAGCGATATGTAGTTGCATAACGTGGCAATCAAGGAAATGGACGTACCAGACAATGCCAGAGTATGGCGTCCACCAGCAGCCACACTCACGATACGGACTCCTGTGTCAAGAGTTACAAGACATGGAAGAGCTGAAAGAGTTTCTTCACTAGATGCTTTGTTTTCTGGTTCCACTTTAGCTGAAGATAACCTTCTCCGCTTACTATTCTTCTCACCACATCCAGTATCAAATCCTGAAACAACTCCACCAATTCTTGAGCCCTGCAACTTAGGGCTCACTGTGATGGAAAATCCAGAGATACAGATCCAAATGAATCTTAAATTAAAGAAGATTGTCAATTCTTATTATAAACTCTCTCATAGGCAAGAAAATGATTAGTCACCTTGATCACTCAGTGATCCACTATGCCTTTCTTCGTTTTCTGAGTTTCCTCCAGAGTAAGACTGTTCTCTGACAATCCTCCCAGTAGGCACACACTCTTTCCATCCCCATGTATAGACTTCTCCATTAGCTGGCCTAGGTAAATAAAATATGAGTTTCCAAAAGGCTCAACGATAGCTATCTTTGTTAAGAGATGCAACCTATAGATCTTGATTTTCCACAGGTATTTTCTCTTTCTTAACAAGTAATATGTGCCACCCAAAATCAACAGAAATTTTAAATAGGTGGCACCTGTGACTGCTACACAGTGAGCCCATCCTGCAGCTGCCGTGACAATGGGCACCTCAGTTGGAAGGTGAAATACCTCAGGTGTCTCCTGGTAAATGCAAAACAAGAGGTTCATCACTTCAGAAGATCCATACAGTGAGAATAAAAAAAATTGCTGGTTGAAAGATATTAAGAATAAAGCATGACTACCTCATGTTTTCCTGAAGTAACATAGCTTTGGCCCATGTCATCTGTTGAACCCCATGTAAAGAGCTTGTCCGACTCTGATACAAGAAAGAGAACAGCACAAGTCAAGTCATTAGCTGATCAACATTCAATTCTAAGGGAAGAAATGTTCGAACATAGTTCCCAAGCATAACCACAAGGCTCAGCAACAAGGCTATCATAGACAAGCTCTTTGGACTGACAAGAAAAGCAGCAACAAATTTCAAAGCGGATTTTTAACAATATGAAATTGGAAATGCATTTTCAACTCTGTTATTCTTCTTTGGTCAATCAGATCAGTGACTCGAGGACTTGACGTTCTTGACGAAGATTAATATTATCAAATTCTAAATCGCTCTAGTATCCTTTATCAGATCGAACGGTGAGAGATAACCGACTCATTAACTCTTTGAGTCTGAACCACGGACCTAAAATACTTACTAAACAAATAATAGTAGATTCATTAAGCCTATATAAGTTAATACAAATCTTCCAGTCCCAAAAATAATTTGATCATCCAAAACATTAGGAAGGAAAAGCCAATAGGAAAAACATGACTACAAGGTTTGTTAAACAAAGCCAGAGAGAAGATATCGAGGGAAAGGAGAGTGGAAGAAGAAGTACACACCAGAGATGGCCATGGCGAAGCCGCATCCGCCACCGCTGACATCCATCCACCGGTCTCCGGCGGCTGAATCCGGCATTCGGACGGCAACAGGGTAAAGAAGCGGCGATCTTTGCGGCGACATTCCCGGAAGGTAGCCCCACATCAGCACCGACTTCTCCCTCGCCCTTCCCTCCTCCTCCTCCTCCATCATCTCATCCTCTGCCGCCGCTCCCCTGTCCTCCTCCATCTCCCCCCCTCCTCCTCCCGCCTCCCCACCGTTCATATCCACCCCCACTAATCTATCGATCTATCCCTTGATCAATAGTTCCTTTTCGCTCGATCCTGATTGCGACTTCGACCTCGCTCTCGAACTGCTGCTGTTTGCTCCCACGGAAGCACTAACGACCAACAAATGTAATAAAAGCAGTCGGCGATCCCCAATTCGGCCGTATCCATTCCTGCAGCGCTGGGCCGTCTACGTAGGATGTCTTTTTGTGGTTGCCCCTGACACGTGGCAAGAAGACGGTCCGCCAGAAGTATTGAATGGTTCGGGACCAGGAATTCCCGGGACGCTTCTGGAACCTCACGGGCCCACCCGTGGAGAAAAGCTGGCGTGTCGGCCGCCGCTTCGTCCCACGCCCCAACGCGATTCCCCAATAATGGCCACGAGTTGGACACGTGGCGCGCCCGACGGGACGGGAGCGGTTCGTTGTGCCGTTACGGCATTTATTTTTGGAGTGTGGTGGGGTTGGGGTTGGGGTTGGGATTGGAAGCTTCCAGAAGATGCGTAGATGAGAAGCCAACGGGGATAGCGACCGGCCGTTGTTTTCGAACGAGGCATGTCATTATACGAATAATTAAACGACTATGATGTAGTCATTGATTTCTACATCAATTCTCTTAAGCTCTCAAATTTAAT
The DNA here is from genome assembly GCA_029747655.1 of Ensete ventricosum. Lineage (NCBI taxonomy): Eukaryota > Viridiplantae > Streptophyta > Magnoliopsida > Zingiberales > Musaceae > Ensete > Ensete ventricosum. The sequence goes on from JAQQAF010000005.1 coordinate 10,898,810, forward strand.
GAGGGTATAAATAATTACCTCAAAATAGGTCGAACAGGTTTGATAGAAAATATTCTATCAATCAAGAGACACCAACATGAAATACGATGGTCAAATCATGATAATAACGACGTATCGATCATTATGAATAACAATAGTGAGCTGACTGTTGTTAGTCATCCCTGGATAGTGTCGATCATCGTGAATAACATAAGTCATTCAAACTTATGCTATCGACCTCCGTGGATAGTCATCCTTGGATGATCATTCAGGTATGTTCCTTCTCAATTGATCTTTGTGGATAACAGTTTGTAGGAGGACGTTTGGGCCTGTCACCCTTGTGGGCAAAATGTCAAAGGAAAAACTTACAACGATTTTAAACGATCTTCTTGACTGCTTTAAAGATATAAAAGTCGACCTTCAATGTTTGTCTGAGAGTTGGAGCTCTCTCTATAAACCTTTTCACATCTCATATAACTCATAAAAAACTAACTTGAGCGTCGGAATGGTCAAGTCAAGAAACTCCTCTCGACATTGACCTTCATGTAAGAACCCATCGAGGAGATCAAAATCCACCTCGACTTAACCTTAAGACCATCTCGAATTCTCGAAAGCCATCTCAAACACCTCGTAGCTATACCAACCATCTCACAGAATCACCATAAGGGATGCTTAGACTACTTCATTCCTTCAGGTCAAGACTAACTCGTGTCAAACTCACTATCAACGGTATACAACCTACATAAAGTTTAATTATTACTAGCGTCAATTTTGTTTTGAAATTCATAAAAACTTTTCGATCTATATGAAATTTTATTTGTCAACTATAATTAATAGGATGTAAATCAATTAAAGAGAAGGTGATAATTATAGAGATATTGAATAAAAATAGGTGAAATAGGGAGGGATTATAAAAAAAAATTTCTAGAAAATTAAATTATTAGGAAAGGACCCAATTTACTTTACAATATATGAATTCCAAATTATGGTGCCAAATTAGATTTCTGAAATATGTTTTGTTGGCCTTCAAATCCTTCACCATTGTGTTAGCAGATTATGTCTCCCAACCGCTTGATTATATAGTACATTACTTCGCCCTAAAAAAGATATATAGATTATGATTTTGTATGATTTTTACCTTCTGTATCATGTTTTTTTTTTGTTTTTGTTCTTTAGTTAATTCAGTTTTACTTCAATAAGTAAAATTATATATTTCTTTCACTGATGTAGGCGATAACATTATTATTTATTTTTTTGAACATAGTTAAATTTAACAAGAGCTGTCCTTTTTTTTTGACATTATATTCCTTCGTAATTTTCTATCATTTCGTTTATAGAGCTGGACAAATTCTAAAAAAAAATTAATTTTTTTAAACGATGAGATTATCCTTATGCTACACTCTATCAGCTTTCATGTGTCATCTATAGTCTCTAACATTGTCCTCTTTCTATCGTCTTCACTTCTAGTTCACATTTTATGGTGAACTCGATGATGCATTGTTACTCATGTGCCTTCTGCTCAAGAGAGTCAAAGATATGGGATTGATCGATGGAGTGAGAGAGGTCGTCCAAGCAATGCGATCGTGATTGATGGATGATGAGAGCTTATGCTAACACTTGGTGTAAGTGACCTTCTGATAGTCGTGGTTGGGTTTGAGATCAACGATGATGGCTACACCATCTAACGAGGATGAATCGATGGTTTCTTTCAAGACATGTCGACTCCTTTATAAAAAAGGCTTTCAAGTGGTAGCCATACCAATGAGTTTGTGTTAACTAACGATAAATAAGAGTATTGACGAAGGTGAACAAAAGAGAAGGTAGAGTAAGTAGATGATTAAATGATGAAATAACTAATATAGATGGAGACGATCATATAATAAGGAAAGATAATCTTAATTAAAAAAAGAAATAATTTTCAAAAAAAAAAAGAAGACATGAGACTTTTTTAGAGCAAATCGGTTTTAAAAACTATTTAACATTAATATATTATTTAATAATTATATATATCATGATAATAAGATTTTTTGAAGTATTTAATAATGAATAATAATCTTGAGTATTCTATATTTTCAATAATATACTTGTGGAGCAAAGAGCGGAGGTAGTGGACGGTCAGGATGGTTTTTACATTGTATGAAGGGTGCAGATGATACGTTCCAACACCGGCGCTATAATATATGGAACCGTCGGCTGAGCGGCCGAAACAGAGACCGGCAGAAAGCATTGGACGGAACTCCTCTTACACTGACGCCGCCCGCTTCCTTTCGTCATCGTCGCCTCCTCTTTCGTGAATTCAAAGGTAAACAAACCCTTATCTTCCTTCAATGTTTGCTCTTCGATCAGTGGATTTGAGTTCTTCCGCCACCCCAAGCGGCCGATCTGCCTTTGCCCTAATGCCCGATCGATCGTCTGAGCCTTTTGTTATTTCTTTCTTCCTTCACCTCGCGTGCGCAGCCTCCCCTGATCCGTGAATGGCTATCTAACGGAGCAGATCCGTGATGGGAGACATCTTGTTTTCATGGCTTGGTATATCTATTCGTTTTATTTGTCGTTTTGATCTGTGGTGATTTTTGATGCGGGAGATCTCTTTTCGCCATCAAAGGGATTTTGAACTTTGGCATCACGATCGTATACGGATTTTGAAGAAACTTGCTTAACCCAGATGGTTTTAATGGTGTTCTTGTAATGGAGAACGCCGGATGAGGCAACCGTCTCGGCAATCATCGTCCGAACCGTTGTCACGATAGATCTGGGTAGAGAAGGTTTGAACACTTGGATGAGGTTTCTGAGGGCTGGACACGGAGCCTCCAGCGATCTTTTCTTAGTTCTTGGGCTTTCGAAATTTTGGCCATCTTTTGGCGGAGATTGATGAACCTGTGGAAGACTTCGTTGCTGTATCCTTCTCGCTGATTGCAGCTAACCCTAACGTGATTGCCGAATTTAAAAAAAAAAAAAAAAAAAATCTTGATGCTAGGAGGATATAGTATGCCCTATAATGTAGATTGGCCAATGAAGCATATCTGTCCAAAGAATATAGAACCCCAAACCAAAGCATCTGATCAACTAAATATGCTGTCACATTTAAATAAAAAAAAACTAGGCATTTCATTCAAAGGAGAATATTCAAATATTGTCAAATTCCTCAAAAAAAGCTTTAGGTTTGATTCCACCAAAAAAAATGCTATCACAAGCACTATCTGTTGTATGCATATTGTTTTGGTTACATATCAACGTAATATGCCGTCATATTTAAGCAATCATGAACATTGCCTCTTGAATCTATATTGTCGACTGACTTAGCGAGTCTTCATTTTGTTCTCTTTGGAATACATAACTTGTACTTTTGCAGTCTCATCTTTACCGTCCTGTTATTTCCTTTGGTTGGGATTTATACCATAAGAATTTAACTGTTAAATATAGTACAAAAAAGCTGTTGTTGGGGGATGTACATACAGCTTAGCTCTCCTTCAAATAACTTTATAAGTTTCAAAAAAATAATAATAATTTGATTTGGAGACTATAAATTTATTTAGCATCATGCAACAAGTTTATTGCATATTTATCCCTTTTTGTTCCAACAAGACTATAAATTTTTTCTGAGTTTACAGCATATTCCTTTTTGTTCCAAAAATATTGGGAATTCGGGAACTCCTTTTGATAAAAATTTTCTTCATCTACACCGGTAAATTACCATTCATTGGTGATTTTTTTAAATGACATCGTTCTGGTATCCACTTTGTGGGAACTTCATGTTACCCGTCTTGTGGATGAGCAGCACCCACTTTGTCAAAATGCTCATGCTCTATCAGGTTTTCATGGTGCATCAACCTATTCATTTTTTAAATTTTTTTTTTAATTTTTTCTGAATACTAGATTCAGGATGTCCTTTTACTCTTAGGTGGGGGTTTATTTTTTTTTTCTTTTTATCGGTTCAGAGGATTAAACATATATTTGTGTTATAAAAGCGTAATGAAATGTAATGTTTTGGATAAAAATAATGCCCCATGTAAACCTTAAAATTGATGTGTTATGTGATGAATGCTTTTTTTTTATTATTATTATTGTTGGGGGCGGTTTTTCTTTTTAATTAAAAGTTTACAAGTCTTTCATAGAATCTATTTTTATTTTTTTTGTACATGTAATGTTCTGAGTTCAATCCTGTTAAATTGACGGCCACGAAAAAAGAGAGGATTTCCGCCCAGCTCAGAATCATAAAATTAAAAAGTTCAATCCTAAAAGTTCACAGGGGCAAACAACCACATTCCAATTAAAGTGAAAAACCAGTCACTAATTGCAAGACGCAGGAAAGAGAAATTAAAGATGCAATCTTAATACATCATCCTGTTACAGACCTGGGACTCGCACGGTCACCAACTCGCCGAGAGGTCACAGCAGAAGTCGAGGCGAGAGATTGCCTATCCAGCCTCATCACATTCTCAAACCGGCCTAGGACAGGATCGATAGCTGCGGTCCCGGTAGTATTGTGATGCACCTGCGAGAGCACTCCAAGCTGTGAACGAACGCGAGGCCTGGTTAAACAGGAGATCAAGGTGTCGCGATTAGCAAGCACGGAACTGGAAGAAAGCTTATTGTATGCGTCCGTGAATGCATTCGATATTGTACGTAGTTCACTCGGGCCAACAGTTCTAGCCGCATTCTCTGGTCGCTCGAAAGGGTCTTCAATCTGTAATGAAATGCAAAAAAAAGGTGTACATTATTTGACATCCAAACCAATCATCAGTAAAGAAAGTCTGAGAAAAAAAAAACAATAGTTCATGATATGTGTCAACACAAACACAGAGAAATGAGTAGTGATCTTTACTTACAATCATGCTACGTGATGTTCTGGCCCATCCCAGGTTGCTGTCGATTCTTTCCCATCTACCTGTATGTGTGCAGATGGCATATTCTGAAGCTAGGGTTTCTACTTCAGAGAACTGCATTAAAGATGATTAAATCCTTTAGGTCATTTGTGTGCTGCTCCGCACAGGCAAATTTATTTATTAGAGAGCTTAATGCCTCATGAGACGGGTTCCTGTCCAGACTGATGTATGGCTTAAAAGTCAAAAAAGCTCAGGTTATGGAAATATGGTTCCTGGGCTTTGTCATATTAATTATTAAATATGTTGTGACTGGGGAATAAATACCTTGTCAAAAAAAGACACCAGAAGTTGACCAAGAGAGCTTTGGTTTCTCCGCCTGAAATTTCGGGACCCAAACCTTTCTATGTTCGCAGCACATACATCCTCCACGTGTCTCTCAGAATTGGTGGAACTCCATCCTGCATTAGAACAGTCATGTGCAACCAACTTATCAACCACCGTTCATGTATGCTAGTTTGTAAACCTATATATGCATGTCTATGCCACAATTCACAATCACAAAACACGCCACATAGTATGTAAGTCAGACCAAGAGATGATCTAGTGCTGTTGCATAAAATCACGACTAGATCATCTGTACCTGTAACATCATCGGAAATGTTTCCTCCATATATCTCCCCAAGCGGAGGTAAAATTGGAGGTTCACAAGTCTGAAACAGAAAAGAAAAAAAAAAAAAACCCCATAAAAAAACAGAAAATTTTGCCGGCATCCAAAATTTATAATCGTCTCAAATCAACAGTTAAATAGTAGCTGCTGCTGTCTGAAGCGAAAGATAAAAAAGGATCACAAGGTCAAGGTTCTACCTGAAAGTGGAAGATAACCATCAAACATAGTGAGTATGAATTCAGAGTTCCAGACTTGGGATCATTAATGTTTTGTGCTTTGGCCCATTCCTTCGTCTGAAAAAGAGAATTAAAAATTAACACTCCAAGACGAAACTACAGAAAGTAGTTGTTCCATGAAAAACTAAGCCAGACCAATAAAACTATGTCACGGAACCGCTCATCCATTTGAGAAATCCAGAGGAGGATCTTCGACTTCATTACACCAAGATAGTTATTGATGGAGACATCAAAAGAAATATTGTGGTAGTTGCCTTCAAATATAAGTAGAGGGACTCTCGCATTAGGAATGAACTGAATGGTACGAGCAACACCTGTAAAAGAAACGGAAGTGCAAAATCTCATTCAAACACCTTTGGTGATGCCACCAAGTGGAGTAGTAGTGGCAGAACCAAGTAGGACTATGACACTTGTAGTTGTTTGAGAAACATTTATACTGTCTCATAGTATCATATAATCAAATTCAACTACCATTGCTGCTGTTGAAGCATTTGCAAGGATAAAGCATTCTGAAAAGCCTACAACCAAAGGTGTTTGAAGGCTCAAGGCACAATAAGACACTAGCATCTCTATTAGGCTACTCATGAGACAAAGAAGCACGTGCCTCAGTGACACAAAAAACACTTACCACACTGCTTTAAGTCAAGAAGGAACAGAAATGTTGAGATTAATTGATTTCTAAATAAGTGGAACAGTCAATAGTGTAAATGATATAACATTTTTGTTTCATGAAAAATACAAAATTATAAATTGGTTAAAGAAGGAAGGGAAGTTGCAGAAAAGTAAGGCATCAAAGAAACCATACACAGAGAGGAGTTAGACAAGGATGAAAAAATTATTGTTCAAGAAAAGAACAATTGCTTACCATTTCTGAGCAACGTTCTCATTATGTCCCTGAGCAAACTCTTTTTAAGATTTTTGCTTGCAGAATTCCCCAAGCCATTATCAAGTTGGACAGAGACATCTAGATCACCCCATTTGGTGTAAAGATTAGAAACAAAAGATCCAAATGGCCTTACTACAGCACCTACAAATGCAATCAGGTGCTTTTAAGTGCAAATGGAAACATAATAAAAATGTGACATACTAGTGAATGTGTCTGGTTTATGTACTTGTATTCTTGAAAAAATAAAAATGAATAAAGTCACATCTGCACTATCCCATCCAACTTCTAGAGATTGATACTTTAAAAAAAACAGGTGCATGAAGATCAGAGTTACAACATTGTTTATGATAGAAGCTTTTATAGAAAAAAATATTGCCTCTTCATCTATCGAATCAAATAATGCATGATAATTATGTAATGTAAGTAAATGCATCAGAGAGGTGGAAGTTATCCCACTAATCCATATAACAACATATTTTCTAAACCATTTGATTTTTCATTTTCAGTACTAATCTGCATAAATAAGGCTATCAATTTCATAACCCACAGACATATGCACATGAAACATTAAAATTTATTTCTTCAAAATAAATGGAAGAGAAGTGGCTTATGAATTGGCAAATTCAAAGGAGATTTGCTGTTCATGAAGGCGTCTTTGTCAGTTTCATTTTTTCAATCTTAAAAAGATATAACTTTGTATTGCCATGTATTTTGACATCGTCTCAAACTTAAAACTGAGACTAAGTATGATGAGAGTCAAATAGCAAATCAAGTGTTTTTTTTTTTTTAAAGAAAACCAACAAATATCAAAATAATTCATAAAATTAAATGCAGTAGAAGTAAATCAAGGCCACTACAACATAGACTTTATTTAAGTAAAATGAAACAGAAGTAAAAAATGATATCCACATCAATTTTAAATTTTAAGATCCCATATGCACCACATGTTAACAAGGTCCACAATATGAAAGAACTTGATTTGTCCTACACTCCTACTTAATGTGCACTAATTCCAACATGCACATAATTATTTCGTTTATTGAAGCATTAGGAATAATTGGTAACTAGTACATTTGTAATTTTGAGATCTGATTGAGATTAAATTCACACTCGTACTCTTTTAAGTTCAAGCATCTCACGGTATTCAATTATTCCTGGGAACACACATGTTAGTGTCAGCCAAATGAAGCATAATTTCTTAAATATGGTCAAGAATTGAGGAAATCCCACTCACCAACTAACCTCACATCTGACATGCTTGACCCCCATTTTCTAATGCAGCATCATCGGTGAAAATGCAACATCCATATGGTTATCTTATTATGATGAGTATAAACTTCCAAACTCCTAAGAATCACAAGAACTGGAAGAAACCATAATTATAAGAATCTTATTTTTATTTTTCACCAGCAGTATATTTAAATCATGAAGATTATTGGAATTGCTTTACACCATATCATCTTATAATTACAGTGGAAAAAAGGTTCAAATATAGTACAACGACTACATTGCCACAAGAAAAATAATAATAATAAAAGCAACTGACCAGGAAAAATTACCCCTCAAGCTTTGCACAGTTCCAAGAGAATCTGAAAATTGATTAATTGCATTCAACCGTTTAGTTCGATCATTATTTGCTGGTTTAATCTCAGCAAGGATGTCTCTGAGACAGAGACCAAGCACACCAAGTCCATCACTGGGAACTGATGAAGAGTGATAATAATCCATTGATGATTGACCACACAAATAGAAGGATACACTGCAAGATCCAGACAAGCTAGTTATGAAAATTATCATAATATTAAGATATTAGCAGCAGCAGAGGATAGCATATGTAGTCCATAAGCTCAATTCAGACAAGATCCGGAAGATATAGTTTCCCTGTGAACAAGCTTACAGAATATCAAAGCTCTGCTGAATGGAACTCACACTGTTGTGTCTTTGCAGTCTTAAAGAGATGTATCTTGAGTTCAATCATTCAATGCATTGGATTAGATCATTCATGCTAAGTAATCAACCAAACGCAATCAGTTAACATCTCAATTAAAATTTAAAACTTGGGTTCAACATAGCTTAGTACTGTGTATAATAATACATTTACAGTCCTGTTCAGAGTTTAATTATATGCACGCCACCGATTTCAATAACATGGCGTTTGATCAACACAATAAGGTGTAGTATATTCCACTCCTTTCTGTAATTCATATTCCTTGCAACTGAGGAAAAAAACTTAACTCGTCATCAGAAGGGGGGGAAAGACGAGCCCAATCATTAACTGATCATTCAAGAACCTAAACCTCAACCGATCAAAGAATCTTGCAGCAAGAAAATGCCGTTCAAAACTAACACAGCCAAAGAACCGAAAGAAGAGCCCCATCGACATGGATCCTTCCGTTATAATGGAAACCCTAAGTACCTTTATCCTCCTAAGAGAGCAAACCCTTCCCTAGAACCCAAGCCCCGAGCCGCCCACCTAAACCGAAATGGACGTAGCAAGAAGCATATATCATGAGATCAGCATGGAGGGAGGGAGGAAGATTGCTCACCGGGAAGGGTTCGGCAGCGAATCGTATCAGTACATCCCCAAGATCGATCGGTCGATGGAGCAAACAACGAATTAAATTGGAGAGTATATATAGATCGATCCCCTACTCGAACTAGGGAAGTGGCGAGTATAATATATAGATAGACGACGGGGAGCGTGGTGGGGGCGTTGGTTAATCCATCGGCGAATTAGAAGAGGTTGCTTCGCCCGATCTCGCCTTTCCGAACGCGCTGCCAAAGGGGTGCTGATTCCTCCTACCTAGCACGCGGGCCCCAGGCCCACGTCCCCATATAATTTTCTTCGACCTCAAGGTAAGAAAAGGACGATGCGGGGTCCACAGCACGGAAGTGAGAGCTCTGTCGTGAACCTGGGGAAGGAGATTCTTTTGGGGATTCGAGTCGGTGTTCTTTTACGAGTCCGCTGGCCTCTCGGAGGTGGGCCGTTCGATCGAGACCCGCACTTTGGTTGACGCAAGTCAAGAAGGAGATGGACCGTACCGAAAAGGTTTGCCACGCGCTCGACATCTGATGGATGGGAAGGCAGTACAATAAATGGCACAACACTTTGGGCTCATCGAATGACCGCAGCGGGTCGGATCTTTTTCTTCTTAACATGCGTATCCAATATGTTCGATTTAGCTTATTATGCTCACTCAAATACGTTCTATTTATTATTGAATAAATAATTGGAGAAGAAGAATAAGCAGAATTAGCAGCAGCCAACGCAGAGACATCAGACGTTGGCGTTCACAACCCGACCTCCATCGACGACGAGGACTTGGCCATTGACGTAGGAAGAAGCAGGGAGGCAAAGGAAAGCCACCAAAGGGGCCACGTCTTCTACCTCACCGAGACGCCCTTGAGGGATACGACGAGTCTCCGCCGCTACAAACGCCTCATTTTCAAGTGCCTGCGATCGGGAAGCCAAACATTAGTACACTCTGCATCCGCTGTGCACTCCACGAAGGGTTTCAGTGGGAAATGGCAGACGAGGTGAAGAGAGAGAGAGAGAGCCATTACGTCCTTGATGAGAGGGGTCTTGATGAAACCCGGTGCGACGCTGTTCGTTCGGATGTTGTCCTTGGCCCACTCACATGCAAGGTTCTTGGTGAGCTGGTTCATCGCTCCTGAAGACGAAGAAGAAGAAGAAGAAGAAGACGATGATGTCGAAGAGCTTATGGAAGGAAAGCGTTAGACGAATTGCCAGCTTGATGTATACCTTTGGTCATGGCGTAGACACAGAAATTATCTATGCCCACCATGCCTGAAATGGAGGAGTTGAACACAATGGTGCCTCTTCCTGTAGCCTTGAGAAGAGGATGGGCCAGTTGGCATAGATGGAAAGCTGAGTCGAAGTTGGTACCCATCACGAACTTGTATTCCTCAAGGGTGACAGCCATCACCGGCTTCGTACTCCCCGTTCCTGCGTTACTAACCTATACAAAGAACAAACACGACAGGTGGATGGATCAGTGGTAGAAATTTACTACTGCTTTGGATCCTTTCTCCTGCGTTACTTACCAGAATGTTGAGCTTTCCATTGAACTCGGACTTCACTTTCTCCATTAGTTTCTCTCTCTCCACTGCAGAGGAGACGTCGCAGATGGATCCCGTGACCTTAAAGTTCCTTGCCTCCCACTCTTGCAGGCACTTTCCAAGCTCTGCCTCGTTTCGAGAGCACGTATAGACTGCGGCCCCAAGCTTAGCTAATTCTTCAACTATGGCGTACCTGGAATGTTGACACATAAGACTTGAACTCATATTGCCCAGAACTCGCAAACAAGTTAGAAATGATGAGAGTCCCTCAAGAACATAGAACATGTAGATGCCTGTGATGCTATACCCGATTCCTTTGGTGCCTCCGGTCACCAAAGCTGTAGTTCCACGAAGCGACCATCGATCCACTGCATTGCTAGCCATGGTTTCCTTCTTTGGTGGTGTGCAGGGTCTCTCTGTCACTTATATAATGGGGAAATAAATCTAAAGGGTTGAATGAGTGCCGTGCGCGGTGGGTCGTTTAGCTACGTGGTGGATTGTATGGCGCCTCACAAACCTTTGGAGAATCGTCAAACAGCCCGGCCGGCGGCGATTCTTATGCAATACATAATAGAATGGAGCGGAACGCTATCTTCGTGGAAGGAGGCCCTTTTTCGTTTTTGGTGGAAGAAGAAGAAGGAAGTAGATAGATGACTGTTCGTGGAGAAGCACGCAGCCGCAGGATTTGGGTCAACGGCCAAAAAAGTTTACGACACCGGTCGACGAGACTACAATGCGCTTCACGTGTTCGGAAGCTTCGACTCGGAGTCAAACCATACTTATCGTTCTTTGGACGATATCGATCTGATCAATTGGTCGAACTAATGGATTAAGCGATCACACTGTAAGTTGAAATATAAAAAAAATGTCATAAATATATTATACTTTTTATGTTTACAAAAACGAAAAAAAAATATTTTATAGTAAAAATATTAAAAGTGTATAATAAATGTACAAATGCGATAATTAAAGACAAAAAAAATTCGAACTCTGATGAACCGAGGAGGATTACAAAAGAATGAGAAAAAGTAGGCGGCCTTTCGCTGTCAAAAGGTCTATTCATATCGGGTTTCCGACTCTGGTGGTGGATAGAGAGACAACACAGTCGTCCTCCTCTCATAAAGATAAAGAAGGTTAGGTCAGTAGTCAAAAGTTTCGGCCATGGAAGAATGGGACATGCGCTTCGTACGGTCAAAGATCGGGGAAGACTAATCTCGAGAGAGCCATGGAAATGGTGCATGGCATGCACCCGCAAAGCCACCAGTCGTCGGTCCTGGAAACACAGCCATCTTCCTCAGAGCCACCACATATATCCATGGGTATACCAAGTCCACCCAGAGGAGTGACAAGATTTGTTGCAGGCATTGAACACACTCAAGGCAGGAGCCTCATAACTTGGAGTTCAGATCACGTCAAGGGAAGCATATGCATGAGAACATAGAGAGTTTATTTGATGTCACGGCCATGAGAAACATGCAACTAGAAGAAGGTAGCAGTAGAATCCACTGGGCCTCAGGAGTTGCCGTTCGCAGATTTACCTCCATCGATGCAAATGACCTGGCCATTGATGTAGGAAGCGGCAGGGAGGCAGAGGAAAGCCACCAAGCCTGACACCTCCTCCGACTCCCCCACACGCCCGACATCTGCTCACCTTCCTCACAAACTCTTCGTCCGCGAGCACCTGTTGGTCATTCATTCCTCAGCAACACAACGAAGTTTGAGTGCTCCATGAGCTGATCATTACCGGATTCATGAGCGGGGTCCTGATGGGGCCGGGCGCCACGCAGTTGACTCGGATGTTGTCCTTCGCCCACTCGCAAGCCAAGCTCCTGGTGAACTGGTTCATTGCCGCTGCATGCAGAAAGCCAGGCAAAAGTTGAGGGTGACGCAGATGGCCGGTGAAGAGCTCGCAGAAGAACGATGCGATATTATTACCTTTGGTTGCCGCATAGAGAGCTGCGTCATCGACGGCGAGTATGCCGGCGAGCGAGGAGACGTTGACGACGCAGCCTCCTCTTCCTGATGCCTTGAGGAAGGGAGGGGGTACGCGAGTTGGCTCAGATGCAAAGCAGATTCGAAGTTGGTGCTCATCAGAAACTTGTAGTTCTCAGGGGTTATAGACACGATTGGCCTAAGAAAGCTTGTCCCGGCGTTGTTAACCTACGTAAAGATCAAACCAGCTTTGGACTTTGTTCTTCCATTTCACAAGCTATAGCGAAACCGACGGAATGGCCAGCCATGGAGCTTACCAGGATATCGAGCTTTCCGTCGAAGATGGAGTTGACTTCCTTCATTAGTTTCTCTCCTTCCCCATTCCGGCAGGCTCCGCTTCACTCAGGTTGCAGGTGTGGATCGTTGCTCCAAATGCAAGTCCTCCACTATGGCGCGCCTGAAACATATTTAGTAGTGTATTTGTCGGGGGATAAGTAGCAAATAAATGATAAAATATAATACTATGATCCAATTAACGAAAACGCTTTCAATCAAGAAAACGACGTATTATTAAACATGAGATAAAAGAACAAGAACACTTACAAGATTATCTCCAAATGCACACACTTTCTTCTCTGTACATACTCTCTCGTCTCTTGGTTCATTCTCTAAGGTCTTATTTATATGACATAATAATAACTATCTCACACCACTTCCTTCATCCTATTATCTCACCCATAATTAATAACTACCCCACTAACTCTTAAACTAACTCCACAACTCCTAAACATGAGCCACTACTCCTAAACATGTTAACTACCTATGTAACTACCATGAATCAATTCTCAACACTCCCCCTTGATTCATAGTTACACACACCAATTTGAGACATAAAATAAATATGCTTATGAACTGGAAGCGACTTGGTGAGAATATCTGCAACTTGTTCATCCGTGCCATAATACTTTATTGTTATAGCTCTATTTGCTACAAGATCTCGGATGAAATGATAGCGTATCTCTATATGCTTCATTCTTCCATAAAATGTGGGATTTTTTGCCAGTGCAATTGTAGATTTGTTGTCATAAAATATTTCAGTTGCATCTATTTGTTTTTGATTAAGATCTTCAAGAAGTCTTCTAAGCCATATAGCTTAACATGCTGCTGATGTTGCAGCTACATACTTTGCTTCCGATGTCGACAACGTAGTTATTGCTTGCTTCTTTGAACTCCATGATATAGCTCCTGATCTAAGGCTAAAAATATTGTCGGAAGTACTCTTTCTATCATCCAAATGTCCTGCCCAATCACTATCAGTAAAACCAAATAATTTATATTTAAAATTATGAGAATATCATATTCCATAATTTGTAGTTTCAGCAATATAACATAGAATTCTTTTAACAGCTCCGAGATGATGTTTACTTGGCCTTTGTATAAACCTAGATACTACACCAATAGAGAAGGTAATATCTGGATGAGTATGAGTTAGATAGATCAAACCTCCAACTAAACTTCTGTAGTATCTTGCATTTGTCAAACCTGTACCATCTTCAAATTTCAATTTCTCATTTACATTCATGGGTGTAGCTGCAACTTTGCATTTAATCATGTTTGATTTTTTGAGTAGATCTATTGCATATTTTCTTTGTGAAATAAAAAATTTCATCTGATCCTTGCTTCACCTCCAACCCAAGAAAATAGTGCATTAAACCTAGATCTGACATTTCAAACTTATTCATCATGTATTTTTCAAATTCTGTCACAACAGAGTCAGATAAACCCATATATATAATATCATCAATATAAAGGCAAACCATAAGAATATTATGTTCACCTTCCTTCTTTAGATAAAAGGTAGGTTCATTATCAATCATTTTAAATCTATTTTGATGAAAATAATAATTAATTTTATTGTACTATGCTCTGGGAGCTTGTTTAAGCACATAAAGTGCTTTCTTTAGTTTATATACCTTTTCTTCATGTCCTTTAACCAAAAAACCTTTAGGTTGAGTAACAAAAACCTCTTGTAAATATTCATTTAAAAACGCAGATTTCACATCAAATTGATAAACAGGCCAACTCAAATAAACAGCTAAAGCCAAAAAGGTTCTCACAGTTTCGAATCTAACAACTGGAGAAAAGTATCATCAAAGTCAATACCTTGTTGCTGCGAATATCCTTTTGCTACAAGCCGAGCCTTATGCTTTTGGATACTTTCATCTGCATTATACTTTGTTTTGTACACCCATTTAAAACCAATAGCTTTCTTTTCTTTCGGTAGATCTATTAGCTCCCAGGTTTCATTCTTCTCAATTGACTTGATTTCCTCCTTCATTGTCTTTCGTCATTCCTCTTTTTCAACTATTTCCTAAAAACTTATAGGATCTGAAATAAATAAAGCAAATGTTAAATCATAAATCTCTGTTAGTGATCTAAAACTTCTTGGAGGGGTTTCATATGAGGAATCATTTGCTGAATTTGAATTGCTATTGGGTGAGGTTGACGTTGAACTTATTGGAGCAGGATCTGTCACTTGATTCGGTGACTAACTAGTTCTGCTGGAACACGAATTTGTGCATCACCTTCATTAATCTCCTAATTCCAACTTGCCCTTTCATCAAATATAATATTTATGTTAATAATAACTTTGTCACTTACAGGATTATATAATCGATATGCTTTGGATTGTGTAGAATACCCAATTAAGATATATTTTTCAGATTTTTCATCAAGCTTATGATGATTTTATGAATTTACCAAAGTATAAGCAATATAACAAAAAATTCTTAGATGGCTTACAGTTGGCTTTATATCATACCAAGCTTCACAAGGAGTTCGATTCATAACAGCCTTTGTCGGTGAAATATTCAACAAATAAACTACTGATGTAATTGCTTCTGCCCAAAACTGATTCGGAAGATACTTTCCTTTAAACAAACTTGTCATTTCGACAACAGTTCGATTCTTACGTTCAGCTACACCATTTTGCTCCAGTGTATATGTTGCTATCAATTTGCTCTGAATATCATTTTCTTCATAAAAAGAATTAAACTCATTAGACATAAATTCACCACATCTTTCTGTCTGAAGTGTCTTTATACATCTACCACTTTGCCTTTCTACAAATGTCTTGAATTTTTGAAAGTTATCAAATGCTTTAGATTTCAATTCCAGAAAATATACCCAACTCATGCGGCTATAACCATCAGTAAATAACAGAAAATATCAACTTTCACCAAATAATTTTATATTCATAGGTCCACATAAGTCAGCATGAATTAATTCAAGACAATTAGATGCTCTTTATGTTTTTCCAATAGGAAATTGTTTCTTACTTTGTTTGCAATAAATACATCCTTCACATACATCAAGTGTATTAATTTTAGGCAATCCATAAACTATTTTTTTTTATTTAACAACCTTAAACCCTTAATATTAATGTGTTCATATCTTAAATGCTATAAATTTGTCTCATTCTTTTGATTTGCAATAAGAGCATGTTTCGAAACATCAATTGAAAACATCTTATTTTGCGTCATGCAAACATTTGCTATAATCAAACCAGATTTCTTATCTTTAATAGTGCATGAACCATCATCAAATATAACTGAATATCCAATATATATCAATTGTCCAACACTCAACAAGTTATGTGATAAGCTACGAACATAGAAAATAATATCAAGGTGTTTTAATTTCTTTTGATTTGTCTTCATCTCAATTGTTCCTTTTCCTTCTACTTGGATTTACTTGCTATCTTCAAGTTTAACTTTCAACTTGTGAGTTTCATCAATATCTTTAAATATTGATCTTATGCCTGACATATGATTAGAACATTCACTATCCAAAAACCAAAGGTCATTTGAGATATCATTAACTTGTGAATTGAGTCATAAATAACTTACTATTATTTTCATTTTCTTCCACATAGCTTGCTTACTTTTCTCTTTTCCAGCAATCTGCCTTAATATGACCAAACTTCTTACAATAGTGACATTGAGTTCAACTCTTGTAGTTTTTCTGATCATAGTTTGATTACCTTTCATCTTGCCCATCAAAGTGTCCTCTTCCTCTTTTATTTCCTCTACCATGAAATCCTCCTCTGCCACGTCATCTTCCTGTTGATTTTTTGTCTTCTTTTGAAGTAGAAGACTCCCCCTTTACTTGAAATAATTTTTCTTCACTTTTTTCAAGTGACATGTTCAACCTTGCTTCATGTGCTTGCAAGGAACCCATTAATTCATCAAATGAATAAGTAGATAAGTCCTTTGACTCCTCAATTACCGCAACAACATGATCAAATTCAGAGTTAAACTTTTCAAAAATTTTGCAACAATTATTTGATCATGAATATGTTCACTATAAGATTTTATTTGACTAACAATTTCAGTCACTCGAGAAAGAAAATCTTGCACTGATTTATTACTATTCATAAACAAAATTTCAAACTCATGGCGAAGGGTTTGAAGTTTTACCGTGATCACCCTCGGTGAGCCTTGAAATTCATTTTGAAGTATCAACCAAGCTTGTTTTGAGGTTGTCGCTGCCACAATTTTTGAGAAGATTGTCTCATGCACACCTTGTTGAATGAAGAACAGTGCCTTTGAATCATTCTTTCTATTCTCCCTCAGCTTGGTTTCTTCATCTGGATCTGTATATTCATTCTCTATCAAGTCCCAAAGATCTTGAGACTTGAATAGAGTCTTCATCTTGATACTCTAAAATTCGTAGGATTTGCCCGAGAAGATGGGAATAAGGGGTTGAGACATAGAATTGTCATTAAAAGCCATAATGCCAAGTTCAGATTGAAACAAGGCTCTGATACCATAAAATGTTGGGGAAGGAGGAGCAAGAAAAGGATAAAACAAAATATTACGATCCAATTAACGAAAACGCTTTCAATCAAGAAAACGACGTAGTATTAAATAGAAGATAAAAGAACAAGAACACTTATAAGATTATCTCCAAATGCACACACTCTCTTCTCTTCTCTGTACACACTCTCTGCTCTCTTGCTTCATTTTCTAAGATCCTATTTATAGGACATAATAATAACTACCTCACACCAATTTCTTCATCCCACTATTTCACTCATGATTAATAACTACCCCACTAACTCTTAAACTACCTTCATAACTCCTAAACATGAACCACTACTGTTTCTAAAGTCGATTACTTCTCCTCTCGAAGCTAACCCTAGGCGGCTTCCTGTAATGGAAACGCTGCCGGAGGCAGTATCGGAGAGGGAAGCGGAATGACCTTTAGGGTGATCTCACGTTTCATCACACGAACTTCGCACGCATCTCGAAGCATAATGGATGCGTCCCCAACAGAATGTTTTTTTTATATATATATTTTTGCTCTACATTTCATACGAAAAAGATTATTTTGATTACATTTATCGATTCCTTAATTAGGAATAGAGTTGATAGCAGCGGTGATCATTGTTCCCTTTAATAGGAATGAGGCTATTTGGTTCAATTTCGATTTCTAAAAATTAGAATCAGAATCGAAATCTATCGTTTCAAATTGATTAAATATAAAAAATAAATAAATTATATGATATAGTAATGATTTGGGTTGAAGTAATTTAATATAATCAAAATCGATGGTTGAAGTAATCAATAATTTTAATTCTCGAACCAAAATTGTCGATTATGATTATTAATTTTATTCTTCCAATAAACAAGTGATGACACGAGAATTTCATCCAACTAATAATTCATATAAATAACAACAATAATATTCAAATTTAATTTTTAAATCTTTGAAATTTTAAATTTTCTTCTTGATATACAACCACTACCTCCATGTCAAAATTCAAGACTATTAGTAGTATACTAAAGACATAGATTATTTACATAAAAAAATATTTATTAATTGATACGGTCAATAAATCTAATATCAATCGGAGTTCAATACACACTAAGATTTTTAAGTATTGTTGGAATTAAAAAAAAAAAAAAAACTTGACTTCAATATCACTTTAAGTGTCAAAATAACTACTATATCGGATACATATCCAACTTAAATCATAACGATCAAAATAATTATATCGGATGCATACCCAACTCTAAAGAGACTAAATCTTAACGTCTGTATCATATCGACTTGACTCAACGATGTAGATGGCTTATCCACCGAGGAATTAATATTTCACCTTTTTAATGTGATACATTCGCCCTAAACATCAATATAATATAACATAATTCCATCATTAAAATTTAATACCCGATTCCTTTTGTGCCTCCCGTGACCAAAACGGTGACCATCTTTTCGCCGTGGCTGCCATGGCTTTCTTCCGAATTCTTCTCTCGTCGATAAGGAACCCCGCACTTCTTTTTCGAGACGGTGAGATTTGGGACAGTCCCAAAGCTTTATTTAGTACATAATCGTTTGATGATTAGTCATTAAACCCACTTTTTTCTTTTTATGTGGATTTTATTCTCCTCCATTTTTAACACCTTATACCAATTAGATCAATTCTCCAAATGGAATGGGAAAAAAAATTACTGTTTTTTAAATTATATCATGGTTTTGTAAAGAGAGAATTAAGGATTCCAAAAACAGTAATAAATTATGATTCACGTGTGGCGAGGTCAAAAAACGTGAACGGTCCCCATCAGGCTTCTCTGCCCAATGGTCCTCCGTCAAGATGTCATCAAGATTCGTGATCGCTGTGCTGATGCGGATCCCGGATGCGGCTGCTGTGTCATCCGTGGGATCCGCTGCTTATGAAGACGAGGGGCCCGTTCTCGTGCACCGTCACGCCATCGGTCAAACTGTTCCGTTGGCATTTACCCCTCCTCATGAGGGCAACCCTCCCATGTCTTAAAGCCCCCACCAACCTGACCGCAGGCCATGCATGCATAACCCTCCCACTTCTTTACGTGATCACCTGCCTGTAACTTCCACGTCCTTTGACATCCTGTCGTGTGCTGCATATAAACCTGCAAACGAGGTATTGGACGTCTCCACAGCTTGCGTACTTTCTCTCTCTCTCTCTCTCTCTCTCTCTCTCTCCAAAAGCTGCGAGGTACTTGGAATGTCAGAGAACCTTTTCGTCAGTAAGGGGATGATGGAGAACAGCGGTCTTTGCCTTTTCTGCGACGAGGAGCCCTTCGTTCTGAGCCCCACACCTCCACCTCCACCTGCACGAGCTTCTCCTTCCTCCTCACCTCCACCGTCGATGGTTAGCAGCGCCGCCGTCGAAGACCGCGACGTTATGCTGCATGATCTCCTGCGGAGGGAGCACCGGTACTTGCCCTGCCATGGCTACTCCCATCAGCTGCATCGATCTTCCTATCTGCCTGCCGCAAGAACCAGAGCGATACAATACATCGTACTGGTACTGTGCACATGAAAAGCTCATCGGAGATTATACCTTCAACTCGATTCTAACAACAATTTTTTTTTTTTTATGAACATTAGGTTTGCAACCGGCTGAATTTAGCCACCGGCACGGCATTTAACGCTGTGAATTATTTGGATCGCTTCATCTCCATGACTTGTACTGTGGTAATTTAGCTACCTCTCTTCACATGCATCCACCAAGGCAACAGTAAGCTCACTACGGTCGTGCTTCTTTTGGTGAACGTGCACAGAGATGGGAAGCTTGGATGATGGAGTTGCTATCGGTGGCTTGCCTATCCACTGCTTCCAAGATGGACGAGGTCTCCATGCCTTCGCTGCATGATCTCCAGGTCTAATGCATGTATCTAAACGGCAGCAATTTTATGGTGTTTCCTTCGGAGAGAAGTATTGGGATCTCCTGACGAGCTTATGAATCGATTTAGATGGAGGAATTGGGGCACTCGTTTGAAGCGAGAACAATCCAGCAGATGGAACTGACGCTCCTCAAGACGCTCGACTGGAGACTCGCATGCATCACGCCCTACACCTACGTGGAAGTGTTTACGTGGGGTTTAACCCACGTCCACTCTCCGTACATTCCTCGCATGATCGAGCTCCTTCTCCGCGCTTTAGTAGGTACACGAACATCCCATGCATATCTCCGCCGATCATTACTGTATCAGCGGAAGCAGTCCGCCTAATTAATCTGACCATGTTTTGGCTCGTCATGGGAATCCCATGGCCAGACAGCAGATTCCTGAGGTTTCATCAGTCCACTGTCGCGGCCTCGGCTCTGCAAACCTTGGCAGGGAGCGAAGCTGCCTTCTCCCTTCTCGCCCTTCCGAATCCAGTGCAAAACATGGTAGGATTACTCTGCCTTGTGCCTTCTCGCTATCGAAATCTCAGTCAAAAACTCTCTCATATATTATTAGCACTATGTTTTTTTTTTTACATCGGTAAGTTTTGTAGGGCGAGGCGAATGAATGCCAGGAGATGATGGACGACCTCCTAAGACGTATGCAATTCCATAAACAAACGCCAACAGAAGAGGACAGCGTTATCCATAGGATCCGAAACCTTCGATCTCCTTGCAAACAAAGTCCTACTGCTTCAGGTTTCAGCTCGAATCCACATTGCTTTTCCCAAGTCTCGAAAGAAGAACCCCGTTGCAAGAAGCAAAAGATGGAACACGGTGATAGACCTGTGCATGTTCGCAGCATTAAGAATCCTTCTCCTGAACCAGAAGTCTCCTGATGCCCAACCCTCCACGATTCAGCTTGTGCTAAGTGTATTTAGAGTGGAAACACATTCTTCCGCTGGAATTAAGACAAAAGTTTGTGTCTAATATAATTTTTATATTTCCTCATGCAATTGCGTCATATAGTCGTAATTAAATCCATTTGGTGTTGAATTCATTTGCTCACAATTTTCAGAAATCAAACATGTAATTCGTGTCTAACTGATAAGTACACACCACGCAGAAGAATACAGATATAATTCGATCTGCAGATCATTATTCTCTACATAAATCGATCGATCAGATTAAGCAAATACATTTACCCACGTAGAGACCATATCATAAATCTAGCTTATTGCCTCGAGCACATAGATCAAACAACGTGATATCAAGGAAAAGTAAAAAAATGAAAGGGGTGGGTAGTCGATTCAAAGGAATATATTAGTCGAGCTGGGATTAGATTTGGATCAAACATGATTTCGGTCAACGGTGCGAAATTTCTCACACACAAAAGTCAAAGACCGTATGTGTATAACGAAGTGTGCCAAATTACGCGTCTGAAGTCTCGAAAGGGAAGTGAAGGAGCTCAACCACATCCGTATTGCGGCCATAAGTAAGCCAGCAAGCGCGCTTGCTTGCGTCTCTTCTGCGGCAACTTCGTTGCATTAGGAGTATTAAAACGGAAGGTGGATCAGAGGTAGGCACAGTCTCCCCGAGCAAGCCAAGGTCAATAAAGGACGAACGGATGACCAAATAAAGTGAGAGTAGTCTACAAGTTTGTCTTCTTGATGTGGTTTAGGTTCACAACCCCTGCTCTGGGGTTGCATGGCGTGTGAGATAAAGAGACGCCTCCACCTTTCCTTGGTTGTTGAGAGCGGTTCAGCTTCCCCATTCCCCTCCCTGTAAACGTTCCCGTGAACCTGCCATGGACGCCACCTTGTGCTCCCCGTTGCGTATATATCTCATGCCGCGGTTCTCGCCAACTTCCCATCGCCAATCCATCCCCATCGCTTGCCTCCAAAGGTTTGATACACATCATCGCAACAGGCGATAGGAGTTGGGAGATGGAGGATCGACATTCCGGCCGGTCTGACTCCGGCTCCATCGTGTCGGAGCTCGAAGGCACGCTCCTCGACGACGTCGACCCGTTCCCTTACTTCATGCTCCTCGCGTTCGAGACGTCCGGCTTGATCCGGTTCGCTGCGCTGCTCTTCCTGTGGCCCGTGCTCCGCTTGCTCGACTCGATCGGCATGGCCGGACTCAGCCTACAGCTCACGGTCTTCGTGGCAGTGGCCGGGGTGCGGGAGTCGGAGATAGAAGCGGTAGCACGAGCGGTGCTCCCCAAGTTCTTCATGGATGATGTGAACATGGCGGCTTGGAGCGTGTTCAGCTCGTTTAAGAGAAAGGTGGTGGTGACGAGTTGGCCACGGTTGATGGTGGAGAGGTTTGTGAAGGATCACCTGCATGCCGACGACGTTGTGGGGCGTGAACTCGAGATCACTCGCTTCGGATACGCCACCGGTTTTTTCAAGCGAGTGGAGAAGGACTCGCCCCAATGCAAACTGCGAGCAATCTTTAAAGATGACAAGCCTGACGCGGGTTTTGGCAGACCGACGTCGGCGCAGTCGTTCTTGTCCATTTGCAAGGTGCAAAGACTGTTGATCTGTCCATGATTGAATCTTGTTACAGTTTGATAAGAACCCTAATTTCGTTTGGTGCATGCAGGAAAACTATCACCTTCCGTTGGCAACTCGTGACCTAAAGCATAGCCAAGAGTTAAGCCGGCCTCGCCCCGTCGTCTTCCACGATGGCCGGCTGGTCGCTCGCCCCACACCCCTCACGGCGCTCCTCATCGTCCTGTGGATGCCACTCGGCGTCGTTGTGGCCTTCGTCCGAATCACCATCGGCCTGATCATCCCCATCCGGTGGATCCCCGCCGTTGCACCTTTCTTGGGCGGGAAGCTCATCGTGCGAGGACGGCCTCCGCCGCCAGCTGCCACCTCGAAGGGCGGCGTCCTATTCGTGTGCACCCACCGCACCCTCATGGACCCGGTGGTCCTCTCCATGGTCCTCGGCCGCAAGGTCGCCGCCGTCACGTACTCCATCTCCCGCCTGTCGGAGATCCTGTCGCCAATACCGACGATTCGACTGACCAGGGACCGTCGGGTGGACGCCGAGCGCATCAAAGCCGAGCTAGCCAAAGGCGACCTCGTGGTGTGCCCAGAAGGCACGACGTGCCGGGAGCCCTTCTTGCTAAGGTTCAGCGCGCTCTTTGCCGAGCTGACGGACCAGATCGTGCCGGTGGCCATGAATTACCGAGTGGGGTTTTTCCATGCAACGACAGCCAGGGGATGGAAAGCCATGGATCCATTCTTCTTCTTCATGAACCCAAGGCCGGTGTACGATGTCACTTTCCTTAACCAATTGCCAATGGAGGCGACGTGCTCGGCGGGGAAGAGCCCATACGATGTGGCCAACTATGTGCAGAGGATTCTCGCCGCCACGCTTGGGTTCGAGTGCACCAACTTCACGAGGAAGGACAAGTACAGGGTGCTTGCAGGTAACGACGGCACAGTCAACTTCAAATCAGCTACACCATGGATGGCAAGAGTGAAGGAGGTGATGTGGTTTCTTCTGCAGTAGGGAAGGTTGCCGCCGGCAGGGTGGTTGTACTCTGCACTGTTTGCAGTAAACATTGTGTCAATAGGATTTATTTTGCATTCCTATATATTTGATTCATTTGATGTATTTCTAATTATTGAATTCCGCATGTAGTAAATAATTACGGATTATTGTGTAAATAGGATTTATTTCAGTTGTATGTTGATGCAATGGGTAAACGAAGAAGATAAAATTGAAGCTCCAGAATCTTATGATAAGTTGTCAAAGTCTTTATCATATTTACTAAGAGGATATTCCATCTCTATCTTAGAATATTTTCTCTAATTAAATTGATTATAAAATCTTAGAAACCTTGATAAATGTCTGCTTACTAAAATTACTACCTCTATCTCTTACTAATTTAAGGGTCAAGGACATCGATGTTCATGTAGGTCAAACCAAATCAGGTTAATCTAATAATATTAACATGGATTTAAAAAATTTATATTTAATAAGTTAATTTGTTAATTATCTCATCATCATGAGCGGCATGCTAGAGTAGAAAATTATCAATAAATTGAGCTGAAGGCACATAATAGTCCGAAATCATTACTATACCATATTCTAATTAATTGTCAATGAGAAACAAGAGAAGGATCGAATTGTGTTATAAAGACTTGATAGGTGTATCATTCTTAAAGTAGACCTAAGCATTTTAATCATTTAAGTTAATAAATCGGTTATCTTACCAACTCCAATCTTCTCTTGTGAAAAAAAGACATGATGTTTGGGACTTATTTTAGTTGGCTCTTAATATCATATAATTAATGCCCATTAATTCAAACATAATAATTTTATGTAACCTTTATTTTTTTTAAAATAATATATATATATATATATATATATATATATATATATATATATATATATATATAATCATTCTTCCGATAAGTACAGCCTATTTCTTTATTTCAGAAAGATATCATATCATCATTTCATTCAATGAAAGAATAATTTGGTTTTGGAAGGTCACCGAACGTTCCATAACTTGTAACAATTTATGCGTTTCCAAATCTGCTCCGTGCAACGCACCCGAAAAGACCGTCGACGATTCCCCACGCGCACATTGCGCTGACCGCGGCCAGCGTTGCCTCCCCCTTCCGACACGTGTACGAGCAGCCCCGGTGATCGCCACCACTTACGGACGTGCACTCCTTCGTTCCCCCTCCCTCTCTATTCTCTCTCCCTCCGCCCTTTAATTCCGTTTCCGACACCCTTCCCTGGAGGAAGATTCCACCGTCTGCCTGGAGAAGCGTACGGATTCGAGCTTTGAGAGTTTGGGAGCGGAGAGAGAGAGAGAGAGAGAGAGAGAGAGAGAGGAGGAAGCCGATGAAGGCGGATGAAGAGATGGGGCCCGACAGGGGCGTGGTGTTCGAGACGGACGACGAGGACAACCTCGCCCACCAGCACGGTGGATCCGACTGCTCCCCATCTTCTTCCTCGCCCTCCTCGGCGTCCTCTTACGACGATCACATTGGGGGAGATCCCAGTTCTTATCAGACCACCTGGCCCCAGAGCTACAGGTATTCCTCTCCCCCCATTTCCTCGCCCGTAATCCAATGAGGAAGAACAGAACTGAAAATGGGGAACCATGATGAGGTTGGTGATTGTAATTTGCAGGCCATCGATTGACATATTTAGCAGCGTGCCATCTCCGAGAGTTGGGTTCTTGACAGGATCCAATTTGGTGCGCGTGGGCAGCTCATTCCTGAGGGCTTCGATTGTTTCCACCCACGAAGACGAGCTATCTTTAACCAAACCCTTCGTGCCCTATGATTCGGTGACAGGCTATGATGGACCAGAGGCAATTCCCCCTCCCGATGTTCCAATGAAAAGCTCCTTTGCTTTTGCTTCTTACTGTGAATTGCCTCCACCACATCAATGCTCTACTGCTCAAGCAGTGGTCAACGGTATCATTAAGTCGATGCACTTCACCATCCTTTTCCTCTTTCTGCTTTTTACTGGGCAGTTTATTGAACTTTTAAGAATTGCAGCTTAAGTGCACCACATTTCCTATTTGTTTATGCATGCTAAACATGTTTCTTCTTCTATTTCTCTAGAATCTTATTCGAGGTTACTGTTGAACGAAATTTATCAGTTGCATAAGCTCAAATTATGAAGGATGCTCATAAACACTAAAATGAGCTAATTAAGTTTCTAGTGTTCGTACCATTCCATCCAGCCAAAGAACTTATCTTTCTTAGGCTCCTTGTTAAAATTCAGTCTCATGAATTTGTTAGGTGTTACTAAGAAAACCAGATTGGAACATATATTGTCTAAAGTCTAAAAAGCATTTGTTAAACTAAAGCATTGTGGGTGGAGTTCTGTCTGTGCCTTAGTTTATTAGGATAATTTTCATGATACAAAAAAAATGATTTGTGTGTGAGTGTGTGTTAGAATTTTGGTTCTTTCTGATTTGTGATTCAGTTGCTAAAATATTGTTAATCATCAGGAATTAATGTTCTGTGTGGAGTGGGACTGCTATCGACCCCGTATGCAGTCAAAGAAGGCGGGTGGTTGGGCATGCTTTTGCTTTTTTGTCTGGCTTCCATCTCATTCTACACTGGTCTTTTGCTAAAGAGATGTTTGGATAGCTTTCCCGGAATTAAGACTTATCCTGATATTGGACATGCGGCATTCGGCCTGGCAGGCCGTTTATTTATATCAGTAAGTTTTCATGCAACTATCCATCTATTCATGCACCCAATAAGATGTTCTGTTCAATGATCATCCAATTCTGACACACTCAATTTCGATTTTGATGCAGATAGTACTCTACCTGGAACTTTATGTAAGTTAAATCTTTGAGAAATATTAGCTCGGTTTGCAAATTTTGTCTTGTGCTTGTGCCACTTTTTAAGTAGCATTCACTCTGACTGCTGCCTCTTCAGGGGTGTTGTGTGGAGTACATAATTCTAGTGAGTGATAGCTTGACATTCATATTCCCAGATGCCAGCATAAGTTTCATGGGACTTGATTTAAGCCCTCATCAGCTCTTTGCTGTAACAACAGCCGTTGCAGTTCTTCCGACTGTTTGGCTGAAGAACCTGAGCGTGCTATCTTACCTTTCAGGTGATTCATTTGGCAAACTCACTGAACTCTCTAACAACTGCTCAATATGTTCTAGTGAACCTGAGCCAGAGGTATTCATCTTTTTTGTGCCAGCTGCTGGGGTGGTTGCAACGATATTGGTCGTAATCTGCTTGCTTTGGGGGGGTGTGGTAGATCAAATAGGATTCCATCCAGGTGGAAGGGCACTAAATCTCGTGAATCTTCCGGTTGCTCTCGGGTTATATGGTTTCGGCTACTCCGGGCATTCGGTTTTCCCAAATATATATTCTTCCATGAAGATACCATCTCAATTTCCAACTGTCCTGATAATCTGGTACAGCAATAAAAATCATTACCATTCTGAAATATCATTGTTTTATGAAGAATGTGCATTTATTTTCAAGTTGTAACTTCAGAATTTACATGTTTATCTTTGAGGTAGTAATCACCTCGGAACTCATTCCATTTTTTCACTAAGCCATCATTGAGGATTACGAATTATGGTAAATAATAACAACAACCGGGATTGCCTTCGCATCTCTCCTTTGAAATTAGAACTCTCTAATATGGTTCCTCTTTGGGCCTGATAGTATTTACTTGCTTATTGCTGAGATGGAAACAACTGGCAAATTTTTTGTCAAGTTACTGTAACAGGATTGCATGGACATCTCCAGCATACAAAACTCATAAAATTATGTTATCGGAGAAACTTTTTTTTTTTTGTGAACTTTCCCGATGATGATCCTACATCACTGTCGCCGTTAGATCGTTAAAGAGTATCCTACTCTTCAATCAGTGTTCTCGTCAGATATTATTATTATCTTCACTGACTAATAATTATACCTGTGCTAAAAGTATATTTTACATGCAGCTTCATATTGTGCACAATTATGTATTCTGCGGTAGCTGTGGCAGGGTATATGATGTTTGGTGATTCTCTTAAGTCTCAGTTTACACTAAACATGCCTCGCCAATATTTGTCTTCGAAAATTGCAGTATGGACTACGGTATGGCAATACTATTACATGAAGCATTTCATATAATTATGGTTCTAATTCTAATGATCAATCTGCAAATTCTGAAACTATTTGATTTCCAGAGCTTGGTAAAAAAATGAAGTAGATTCAATGATTAAAATCTCTTAATTAATTACTTTTCTACTAACAACCATATTGGTCTGTGAAATGTAGGTTGTAAATCCACTATCAAAATATGCATTGACTATGACTCCAGTTGCGCTCAGTCTGGAAGAGCTGCTACCTTCAACTAGTCAATCCAATATAGTCATGATCTTGCTCAGAACATTTCTTGTTCTCTCCACATTGGTTGTGGCACTTACACTGCCATTCTTTGGTGAGAATCCTTCAACATAAAATCTTAGTTAAAATTTTGTAATTTTCTGCCTAAACTTAATTCTTATATTATCTTCTTCATTACATTCACCCTTACCATATATATATATGAATAGTGCAAGCCAAGAAACCATTTCAGTCGCATCATCTTGTGGTATATATGTAAAATAACGATCTAGTTTCAGGTTATTTCTAGGAGAGTTTTGATTTCTTTGTAATTGACTACTCTGGACTGCTTCTGATCGCACATTTCTAGAATTGCAATCCTCTATCAATTTGCTAGGAAAGTCTTCATCACTGTTCATTTTGACTGCAGGATATGTGATGGCACTGCTTGGATCTGTTTTCACAATGCTAGTGGTAAGTTTCCATTGAGGTTAATATTTTGTTCTTGGAAGAGAGTTCTACTAATTTGCACTGCACCATCAATGCCCTGTAGGCTCTCATTTTACCCTGTTCTTGCTACCTCAGCATCAAGCGCAGATCTGTGGATTTTATACAGGTAAAAAAAATATAGTTGCCTACCGTATCGCATTTAAGCACTCATATCACAGTATTATTGAATAGTTAACAGCCAGCAGCTTATCGTCACTCTGGTGAGGTTCAAAAATAATGTGCTATTTCATTTTTTTGGTAATTTTTCTTAAATCCTAATCAATTATCTTCGTGTGGAATGCATGATTTGATTGAAGGCATCATTCATTAGATGGCGCAGGGTAAACAAATAGGCAATGGTGTGTGGTTGGACTGATCATATATTTCTCTGTTCAGGCTTCAGTATGTGTTCTAATTATCATGATGGGAGTAGTATGCTCCTTCGTTGGCTCAATTTCCTCGATCAAGCAAATGGTCAATCAGTAAAAGCATCAGCTTCTTTACAAGTACCAATCTGATTCTGAAGTATGCTACAGTAGGTCCAAAGAAATAGTTCCATGGCTCTCTGCCAGCAGCCTCGTACTTATGGAAGATGAAGCAATGCAGATCAAGTGACAAAGGTCCCTTGGAAGGTCACTGATCTGATAGACACAGATGTTACATCTTAAAAGATGTTTTGGTGTATAATCTAATTCACTTGTCCCTTTTCTGGGCATGTTATCATCAGATTCTGATGGTTTGTTTTATTAGCTGAAAAAGGATGGAGATGATTCTCACTTGTCTCCTTGATTTCTTCTTTCATTTTTAGTCTATGTTCTTCTGATCTATGTTGATTCCAGTTCATGTTATCAGGTGATGTTTTGTTCTAATAGCTGCAGATGGAAGAACATCACTCTCACTTGTCTCTGAATGATTCTTCTTTCATTTTAGTCTCTGCTTCTAATTCAACCATTTACCACAACAACCAAATTACTCGAACTAAAAAGCTGATATTGGATATCAGATCAATATATATATATATATATATATATATATACACGAAACCTAATTTTGTCCTTCGACGTCACCATCTCTCTTGTTGGATAAAACAGAAAGATCTTTGCCAAGAAGAAGAAGAAGAAGAAGACAGTCGCAGAAGGACGGGTGTCATCAGGAGTAGTCTCTCCAGCAAATGAGCAAGACGACACAGCGGCGCATTATGTAGAACCTTGCCCTCTGCTCTTTAACCAGACTCGTGCAGCGCCTGGAGAAGGACTGCGTCATGCTCCTCCTTCCCCTGTCCCCCTTCTTCGACAGCTTCCACTTCTCATCCATGTACACCTCCATCCTCAATTCTGGATCTGACAGCAGCTAACCCGACGGGCTAAGCGGAATGTGGACAGAGAGAGGGGATAGAGAGGGAGAGGAAAGCAAGCGTGAGGTTGCAGTGTGGTGAATTGTCTTTATAGACAGAGGAGAGGGGGAGAGCAGTGACGGTGGTTGCCATTACCACTCCATCCACAGGCCCCACCTTTTCTCTGCGGAGAATCTGTCGCCGAGACTACCGTGGTGAATCGCTGGCGGAGAAAGAAGTGAAAGACTGATCTCCTCAGTGCCTGAGCTTGTCAGCTCCCTGGATTTGGCACTGCACGAGACCTCTGAAACCCACCAGCCTTTTCATTCCTCGCTGCGACCGGGATTTGGATCTTCCGGGCGGCCACCCTGGACACAGCGCATGGCGGAGGACCACACCGAAGCAGCAAGACGAAAGCAGGCCTCGTCCTTCGCCTTCGGATCAAACTTCATGGACTTTTACCCTCAGAATGACGGCGATGCAAACGATGGCGGAGTCGATGACTCCCTCCCTCGGCCATCTCCTCCGCGTGATGACAGCGTACGCCGACAACGAGCCTTCGCGATGATGCCGATGCGATGCGAGCCGTCCAAACCGCCCGCGTGCCCACGTGGATCCCAACTCCATCGCGATCGTCCGATCGGCAATCGCGCATGAGCTCATCCGACGCTGTCAACGGTCAACGCAGCTCGAACTTTCCGATCCAACCAATTATTGGTGTGGAAGGGGAATGGGGGCCACGTGGAATCGACGGCTATGATGAGTTTTTGTCGTGGTGTTCGTGGAGACATTACGTGGTGGAGATCCGAGTACAGTTTGAGGGCACGCAGTCGACAGCGATTGCGACTCCACGAGGCCTCCGCGCTTGTACGTGCCCCTTAAATAGGGACATCCATGCATGCACCTACCACCATAGCCTTCGTCCAAGGCTCATTATACATAAGATCATGTGGGCATATGTGTCAACCCACCATGCATTTGTACCCCGTGATGTGTTGCTTCGGGAAACAGTGGCAAGGCAAAATGTTATACTGCAAATGTAGCTTTGTCTGCCACGTGGGTTGGATAACTTTGTTTATGGTGTCTACGAGAGAGGACGCAGACAGGGCATGTGGTGAGTGGACCAGTCGGAGCATTTGGACTCTACTGCACTAAATCATGCATACATGAACATCAATTTTTATTCATGCGAAAACCTCGTAAGGACAAAATGAACACAAAAACCAAAGTCTGTGATGGTAGAAATTACAGTCCAAAAGAAAATTAATGATAATAAAGCAGCTTGAAAACAAAATTCCAAAGATCAAGCCCATCGAATGGTTCAGCATCAACATCTCGGGAGATCGGACGGCGGAGGGGGAAGCTTCTGGGTGGGGAGTGCCCCGTCGTTGACCAGCCACGCCATCCTCAACCCCCAGCTGAGATGCACGTCGATATGGCAGTGCATGAGCCATGCGCCTGTCACGCAACCACGTCAACGTTGTCGACCGAAGCTGGATGATGATATAATTGCACGGTCGTACGCTTACCAGGGTTATCAGCAAGGAAGCGGATGACGAGCCATCCGCCGGCCGGGACGCCGACGGTGTTCTTCTCCACGGGGTCGACAAGGTTGAACTTGGGAGGGTCGTTCACCGGGTCGTAGTTCCCGAAGCCTGTCCCCACCACGTAGAAGTTGTGGCCATGGAGGTGCATCGGGTGGTTCTCCGCCCCTAGGATGCTGGTGTCCTGCATCACCACCTCCACGCTGGTGTTGAACGGCAGCACCACCACCTTCGTTCCATGGCTCACAAACGTGTTGTGGGGGGCAGTCCCCGTGTAGTTGAAGGGAAACGGAGGGTTGTTGGGGAAGTCCGTCGTGTACACCCCGTTCGACCGAGCCAAGTAGTGAGCCTGGAGCAGAGCTGTGGAGGGGAACGCAAAGGAGACGTTGTTGATGGACGCAGCAAACTTGGTGCCATTGGGGCCTTGGCAAGTTTGGTTCGCTGGGCAGGGGTCGGCGCCGAGGCTGATCGTGAAGTAGAACCGCCGGTCCACGGTTCGCGGCACGTCGGCGGGATACCGAGCATCCTCGAGTCTGCGAAGCTTGCTGGCGAAGTTGGTGGCGTAAGCAGTGTCATTAAGAGATGGAAGCGCCGGCCTCAAGAGCGGCAGCCTCGTGCTGCCGGAACCGATCGGGTTCCGGTATTCGAGGACGCCGGCGGTGGTGGTGTTGTCGAACGTGCCCTGCCCGGTGGCATAAGGCCGCGCCGCGAAGAGAAAGGTGGCGTTGGGGAATGTCGGATTCGCGTGCAAAACGACGTTGGTGGTCTGGCCGGGCGTGACAAGGACGGTGTCAGCGTCGAAGGGCTTGACGTAATTGCCGTCGGTCTCGACGACGGTGACCGTGTGGTTGGCGATGCTGAAGAAGAGCTCGTCGTTGAGTGCAGCGTTGATCAGTCGAAGAAGGTACGTCTTCCCGGGTGTCACCTTCAGCTTGAACGTATCTATCAAACATGCAACACAAATCATAATGATAGCAGCAAAGACATGGAGAGATGAGCTCTGAGGCGGTCTTCTCCGATAGGAGATTACCTTTTCCCGAGCAATTATACAAGCGCCCGGGAAGGCCATTGATCGTGTAAGCATCAGAGACATTTGGCCCTGCACCAGTCTGCAGAGCCTGGGCAATGACAGCCTCTGGATCTGCATTAAACCACTCACCTGCAACATCAACTGTTCATGAGATTATGATCCATTTAGCCATACAATAAACTTGAGATCCTATGATTACCGAAGATGATGGGGACTTCCTTGTAGGGTTTCGGAAACGGGTAAGGAACGCCGGGCTTGGGGAGGATGATGACAGCGCCATACACGGTGGCCCTCAGCCAAGAGGCGTGTGCATGCCACCAAAACGTGCCTCTCTGACCTGCGAGGGTGAAGTTGTAGACGTAGCTCCGCCCGGTTTGGATGGCGCACTGAGTGATGTATTCTGGGCCATCCGCCCATCCGCTGCGTAGCTGCCTTATGCCATGCCTGCACCACCCAAGCTCGTGTCGCTCAACCTTGACCAGAGTCGTTGAGATGAGAGCGGCATGCAGCGATGGAGCTCATCGTACCAGTGTATGGTGATGTTGTTCTCAACATGATTCACCACCTTAACCACAACACGATCACCTTCTCTCGCGACGATCTTTGGCCCTGGGAACTCCCCGTTCACCGTCACAATGCTCTTCGTCTTGCACACCCTCGTCACATTCCGCAGTGTTATCTGCAAAAGAGCAAATCTTATTCCTGCTTCCACTAGGTTTCATGGACATCTTCAAGAAGTACGTAACCCACATCGAACTTGTAATGCCTCGTAGCACCAGATGAGAGCTCTACCAACGCGAACAAAATGGTCGTCGTGAGAAGCAAAGTTCTCACAGGAACCGCTGAGGAAACAACACCCATGGAGGTAGGGTGAGCCAGTTGAGCACGTAGTATTGGCACAGTCAATGGACAAGGATAAGAGCACGTCCAATATATATATATATATATATATATATATATATGCAGGAGATGGCTTGGTTGAATAGGTAAGATATGAAATCTTTCAGATCCAAAGGCGTTGGTCGAGCTGAACTTTAGAGTGTTCACAAAGAAAATATCGATTGATATTGGAAGTGCAGGACTCTCAAAAGTCATATCAACAGCTTCTCTCTTCTTAGGGGATTGTTTGAAGTGGATTCAAATCAATTAAGAACCAAAAGCCATTTCGTGATCACAAAACCAACACTTGAATAGTGGATCGTTCGTTTTGGTATTAACGTAGAAGCATAGGGTTTGTTGAAATTGAATTCAACAGAACCCACGATACTTACTACGTACCAACTTCCTCAACCCATCTCATACTCACTAACTTGTTTGCTTTGTGATCAAACTACTGGCCAAAATCCAGATCCTGTGATGCACTATTATTGATGTTAGTATTGCTGCTCTTAACACCATCATATGCTTCCAACTCACTGTGCTCTTATGTACTTTTATAATAAAAATATATATCTTTACAAACAATGTCAAATATCATTTGTGCCTCTCTAAATTAGACAATATTATGAACATCCCTCAAAAGTTATCAAACTTCTCCATAACCCTAATTCTTACAAATCTTTTTTTTTTTTTTTTAAGATCAAATTTGAATGGTTGCTCATAAAATTTCTCTAGAGTCTAAAGCAAAAAAAGAAAAAGAAACAATGGAATTCATGAATTAAATGGTGTATTGTTTCTTCATAAAATATAAGGTCATTCAAAACATACGGCCAAGAATATTTGATATTGTCAGCAAAAGAAACTCTTTGCTGAAGTGTTGTTATACATGCTTGAACAAAAAAATTTAAGAAGTTGCACTGGAAATGAAACTTGTACAGCCAAGAATATTTATTAAAATCCATCCTCAGCAGAGTAAAGTTGATGGACAAGATTCAAGAGTCCATCATGAAATGAATTAGCTTTGCACATAAATCACTTACTTTTCTGGAAGGTAACAAGTCTTCTCCACTGCTGTGAGCTCTTTTTATTGATTGGAGACCTTAATTTCATCTAAAAATTGAGTAGTACTTTGATAATTCTGAGATAGTTCTGAGATAGAAGATCAATTTTTAGAGGCCTTGTTTATAGCATGAGTAATGTTGGAAGGATTTTTCATATGATCAATTCGATGCTCAAGTCAATGGTCGAAGACTTAATGGATATAACTTTTTTTTTTTTCAAAAAGAGAGCACTCTTGATATAGTGTGGGGAGTTAGCTTGTATACCTGTAACTATCTCAACATCCCTCTTTGATATTTTATCCATATGAACGACAAAAAAAAAATAAGTCTCAACGACCTCCTTTATATTGATATCATAAGAGCTGGTAAGAGAACAGTGACATGCGCCTTTATCATCCATGCCAACCTCAACAATTAAGCGTGGAATGATCAGTGACCATCAATAAACTTTCTATCAAGTAAAACTAATGGTCTTATAGAGAATCAAATCTGTCAAAATTTAGTTTTCCTATCAGATTTGTGCAAATTCCAGTGATATTAATCAGATTTGTTTTTTGTTTGTGTACTTCTTTTAAAAAACTTTTGTGAACAGATTTCTGTCTCTTCACTCAAAAATAAATGAATATATAAAAAGTATATGCAAAAAGTCTTTTCTCCTCTTTATGAGTTGACCTTTCACCCAAAAGTCAATTCATGCTTCAGCCTAAGATTCTAGCATGGATGGTGTTCTTTTGCTACTGATTGTGTGATTGTTGATGTAACCATGACATGACCTTACAACTACATCGAGGTTAATTAATCTTAGCAACAATAATCTCGTTTTTCTAGTGAAAAAGTAAAAAAAAAAAAAACAGGTGACATTAAGCTTCTATAGCGTATTGAAACCACCATCAGTTTCAAACTCTTTATCTCACTCTCATGCTACTATGATGCCTTCACACCATACCCATATGGGTCATTGCCATGTCATACCCGCTCGTCCGACACGTCATCTGGGGCTCGATGCTCACTTATTCCATGAGGTTGATGATATGATGACGACAAAAATATCAACTTGACCCGACGAGGCCGATGATACGGTGATAAAATGATGGAGAAGCTGACTTGATAAGGTCAATATCTAGTAACTATAGTTTTAATGTTTCTATTGTTGGTCGATTTATATGTATAATTACCATTGTCTCAACTCAACAATCGCTCATTACACTATAAAAAGATATGCATATGCATTCTCAAAGATAAGTAGAGGGTTCATTTATTGTTATTATTAGTATAAATTCATAAAAAAATGAGACAAATTGAGCAAACCATAAAATAAAATTTAATTTTAAAATTAATAAAACCAAATAATTTCATTATTGTCAATTGTTGTTATAAGCGAAACATTAGACATGAGGCCACTGCATTTTCAATAACAAGTTGAGGGTCTATTTATTATTATTATTATAAATTTATCAAAACTGAAAGTAAGACAAAATGATCCAAAGAAAGTAAAATTTAAAATTAGTACAACCGGACAATTTCATTCTTGTCATAGGTTAAAAATTGGACATAAGGCCATAAACATAATAATATAAAACCTAAATCGCCGTTGCCGGGGATCGAACCCGGGTCACCCGCGTGACAGGCGGGAATACTCACCACTATACTACAACGACGACGTTAGTAACCTTGTGTCTCACAATTTAATCCTTTAATAACGAAAGTGCCTTTACACCATACCCAAATGGGTGACTGCCATGTCATACCCACTCGATAAAGATATCAACTTGACCCGACGAAGTCGGTGACACAGCCATGACGGAGAAGCTGACTCGACAACGTCTTTATCTCGTAACTATTGTTTTTATGATTCTATTGACTATTAAATAATATATATAATTATCATTACACTTAAAAAAGACCTGCACATGCGTTTTTAAGGAAACACTTAAATCGGGTTTGTTTATTGTTGTCATTGTTAGTATAAATTCATCAAAATGAAAGTTACACAAATTGAAGAATAGATAAAGCAAAATTTTAATTTTAAAATTAGAAAACCCGATAATTTTGTTATTGTTAATTGTTATTATAGGCAAAACATTAGACATTTGGTCATAAACATAATATATATATATATATATATATATATATATATATATCATCGTATTAATTCATTGTTCCCGTTACACTATAAAAAAGATTTGCACATGCATTCAAAAGGACAAATCGAGGGTTTATTTGTTATTATAAATTCATCAAAACTGAAAGTGAGACAAATTGAGCAAAAGATAAAGTAAAAATTCAATTTTAAAATTTGTAAAACAGGATACTTTCGTTATTGTTATAGGTGAAAATTTAGACATTAGGCCATAAATATAATAATAGAAAAAATAGATCGCCGTTGCCGGGGATCGAACCCGGGTCACCCGCGTGACAGGCGGGAATACTCACCACTATACTACAACGACTTTGTTGATATTTTGTTTACTTAGAGTATATAAGAGTCCTGTTTGATATCTTGTGCAGAGATATTAATCTGTGAAAGACTGATACATATAATATTAATCTTTCATTATCTTATTATATATATGTATTTATGTTGGTTACTAATTATATATATGTATTAGTCTTTCACAGATTAATATCTGTGCACTAGAAATTACTCTAGTTAAGTTTTGGTTTTATCGTGAGAGATGTAGTTGGTGTTACAAAATGAGAGTGGGCAAAAAAGAGGGAAGAACGGTATGTTTTATCCCTTCACTCAACATCTATTTATACAATTAAAAGGGAGGTTAAGAAGATTAGGATAAAAGGATTTTCCTCGATACTATAATAATTTTGCTAATGCTATTACAAACAATTTTATTTGTTAATATTCTCCCACAATATTATGCACCTGTCAAGGATGTCAATCTTGGACTTATGTAGTGAAAATAATTTGTGGGCGAGTAGCTTCGTGAGGGAGTCCGCCAGTTGATCTATCGTGTGAACATGAGAAACATGTATTTTATGATTGACCACTTGATCTTGTACAAAGTGAAAGTTAATTACTATATGTTTTATATGACAGTGAAATAGTAGATCGACACATAAGTATGTAGCCCTCACATTATCACAGTATATTGTAGGAGTAGTAGTAGTGTGGATGTCAAGTTCCTTAAGCATATTCATTACTCAATTAAGTTCTGTAGCAGCAGTTGCAATAGAGCAATACTCATCTTTAGTAGTTGACCAAGCAATTGTTTTATGTTTCTTGGAACTCCAGCCGATTGGATTGGCTCCTAGGAAGTCGATATTTTATTACCAAAGTTCCTAGCCCAATCAGTATCAACATAAGCATGAAGTTGGAGTGGAGAATATTTATGTAGAAATATGACATAGTAAAGAGTACCATTAAGATATCGTAATATTTGTTTAATTGTTGACTAATGTATGGTAGATGGTTTATGCATAAATTGTGATAGCTTGTTAACTACAAAGGGGATATCTGGGCGGGTAAGTGCTAAATATTGTAAATAGTCAATTAAGTATAAAATAATCACTTATTACATCATCTACGATAGAAGCTGAATTTGTGGCATGCTTTGAGGCCACAAATCAAGCTTTATGGTTGCAGAATTTTATCTCAGGACTTGGTGTGGTCGACTCAATTGCCAAGCCGCTGAAGATATTTTGTGATAAGAATGACAAGTACTATAGTAGTTCCAAGCACATTGAGATAAAGTACTTGGTGGTTAGAGAAATAGTCCATAAATAACAAGTATCAATTGAAAATTTAAGCACCACTATGATGATTGCTGATCCATTTACTAAAGCTTTACACTGCAAAACATTTAAAGAACATGTTCTTAGAATGAAGCTTGTGAGCAAGTCATAAAGGATATGGTGATGCATGTTTAAGTGTATGTTATTATTGACATTTCTATTGCACAATTAAAGTTATTTATTTCTGCTATCCTGTTTGTGTTTATGATTATTTATATTATGGTTGAATGCAAGAAACAGGATTGTCTTGACAAGATAAATTACAGGGGTTATTATAGACTATATAAGGAAAGACTAACAGTGTTGTAGTACATAGAAGGAAGTGTGACATTGATGACATACAACCGCTATGACTCGCATTGATAGTTGGACTGAATATAGTATTATTATGCTTATTGGACTTATTGGCTTATTTTTAAAAATCATGGCCATGTATAAAATATTTTTTAAAAATTTTAAAATCCAATTATATAAAATTATTTTCAAATAAATTTTATTTTGTTTATTTTGATTTTGGATATCTTTTATATCTTATGAATTAATGGGCCAAGTGAGAGAATGTAAGATTATGTGACCCTTTATTAATTGAATAAGATATATTATAAATTATTTAGATTCTGATAAAAGATATTAGCCAATATTAAATAAAATCCATATTATATTGGGATATTTTAGGGGATGTCCTTGATGGAAGGAACTCTCCTAATAACTTATCCTAGACCCTCTGCTCTCGCCTATAAATAGACAAGACCTACTATAAACCCAATGCTCGGCACAACACAGAACGACAAAGGGGTGAATAGAGCAAGAGATTACGGTTATTCTCTTGATCTCCCAAAACCATCAATTAAGGTGGTCCTATGAAAGGATAGGAAGAGAGGAGAAGGGATCTAGATCTATTATAGTTTCTCTTGCAGATCTAGTTGGATCTTAATCAGATGATATCTAAAGGTGCGCATCGTAAATAGATCTAATATTATTTGATTTTAATCTTGACATAACAGTTTTTTCGCATAATAATTTGCATGATTATAGTTTTATACCAATAAGTTGGGCAATAATTATAAAATCATATCATTTGCTCCTCGCTAGACTTAGAGTTATAGATTTCTTAATTTCTTTGTGCAAAGTTCATTTTGGAAACTAGATATCACCATAAGGATGTGTTGTTTGCTTATGGCGTATCAGACACCTTAGATGCTACATAAAGGAGATGTTTTACCCATTTAGATACATCAAATATTTTGATCCTTAGATGCATCGTGTGTAAGAAGATAGTTTGCTCAATTAGAACGCAACAGATATTTTTTATGTTTACATTATGTGAGATGCATCATGTGTATTATTTATAGGTATTTGTCTGATCATAAATCTCAAATTCTATTATAGTGTTTTTGACTACTAAATTAAAACACTTCGATCATATTCAAAAACATTATGATCGATCTGGTAAACTAAAATATTATAACTTCTCAAATACGGGATCAGAAGACAAACCCCACAGGGAGTTCAATTGTGGGAAGAATCCTCTGTGGCTTTGTCCACCCATGTCACTGCAAGTCAAACTCCAACTGCTCTATTGCCTTCGGTGGAATCATCTAGCAGCCGCCTCTTCTTCCCCTTCGTCATCTCCTTCGTCCCTTCCACTGTCATTGTCGATGTTAATATCGATGCCCTACCGTAGGCGACGCCGTCGTAGGAGTTGCTGCCTCAATTGACTTCGACGACTCTGTTTCTTTTTTTTTTTTTGCTTTCTCGTCCCCCTCATCTTCTTGTCGACTCTTAGATGTTGATATTAATAGGGAGAAAGAATAAAATTATTATAAAAAAAGAAAAGTAAGACAGATGTTCAATATATTTTTTAAAATTTTTATAATTCATAAATTTTATATATTTTTGTTATCCAACGTATGAGATTTATATAGTCCCCAAAAATACATTACATTAATGACTCAAAATAAGTCATGAAAACTTTTCAAAAACCAATAGTCAAATTAGACTTTTTTTCATAAATATTTAATTTATTTTTTCTCTTGATGTAATAAATATTTTTTTTTTAATGAAACTAACCTCTTTATGATACTTGAACAAGTCTAATTCTAATATTCTTTCCTCTTAAACTTGTTTCATCTAATATGCAAAGTTTATTTTGAAGTTGTTAAAATATTTTAAATTTGAGAGGTTTTGTAAATATATACGCCACTTGTTCACTTGTGATGTAGCTCCACTTTTTTATTTTTGGTATGATCTCTTATAAAATAAAATCTTGTATCGATATGTTTCGATCTTTCATAGTAGACTGGATTCTTAGCTAAGGCAATAGCTGATTTGTTATCAATATTTGTAGGATGACAATCTTCTATAGAGAACTTCTTAAGAAATTTATTTGTATAATTTCCTTATGAGATAAAAATTTCTTCATTATCTTGTATAACTTTGATACCAAGGAAATGTCATTAAGCCCAAGTCGGTCATCTCAAACTCTTTCTTAATAGAGTGATTAAAATCATTAATTATAGAGCTACTTCTGTCTTTAAATATTAAATCATCTATAATACGTGCATACAAACATGATATCTCCATCAGAATTTGATTTCGTATAGAGAGCATGTTCATGTGGATATTTAAAAAAATTATTTTAAATAAAATAAATATCTATATGAGAATTCTATGCCCGTGGGGCTTGTTTAAGCCCAAAAAGAGTTCTCTTTAACTTATATATCTTGTCTTATTATTCATGAAAAATAAAACCAAGGGGTTATTAAATATATATCTCTTGTTGAAGAACTCCGTTAAGAATACCGATTTAACATTCATTTATAAATTCCTCCATTTCATTTAAGCCGCTTGGGAGATAAGTAATTTTACTATCTCTAATCGAGCAACTGGTGCGAATATTTCTTCATAGTCGATCACATATTATTGTTTATATCCCTTTGCGACCAATCGTGTTTTATATTTCTCCACCTTTCCTTGTGTATTTCTTTTTGTTTTGAAGATCCATTTAACACCGGTTGCTTGGTGGTCTTTTGGAAGTTTAGTAAGCTCCCATGTATCATTTTTATTAATAGCACAAATCTCCTCCTTCATAGCTTATATCCATTTTTCTTCTCTACAAGCTTCTTCAAAAGTTAATGAATCATATCCTACAAAAAGACAAAATAAAGAACGTTCATTGTTACTATCAATTCTTCAAGTCACATCATAAGCTCCTGAATCGGTCTTATCCTTCTTATAATCAGACTTCTTGAATCATGTGACCTAGCTGATCCAGGCAATGATTCTAGTAAAGTCTATTATGTGCTTGCTTATATTATATCATCATCTTCCGAATATATAGATTTCTAATATTGTTCATTACTTTTTCAATTCCAAATCTGTTGTTCGTCAAACTCACATTCATTTTTTTATTCAAATCATTGTCTTTACAATAATAATTGTTTTAGAAAAATAACATCTTCTTTGGTAGGCTCACTGGTTTATTCGACCCAAGCATAAGATCTATTACAAATTAATAGATTACTCTGAAAATAAATATAAGATAAAATCATATCAGCAACCACATATGCTGGTAGGAACCTCAAAAAATCATAAAAGTAATCTTTAGTTAATCATGAAACATATATAAATATCAATAATTTAATAAAAAATGATAATATATCAATTCATCATAAAATTTATGCATCAGAAAAAGAATAATAATTTCTTATATAATAACAATGTCATGCATTAGCCACATGCAACACATACATACTAATCAAATATCAAAGGCATGTATCACACCCGATGATGCACTCTCCCAATAGCAGATGGAGAGGTATACTCCACGGATAAATTCCTCCCAACAGCGGATGAAGATAATCCATATCGCACTCCCAACAGCAAATGGAGTGGTATCCCTCACCTGCCCAAGTGGGGACACATTCCTCCTAATTGCGAATGGAGAAATCATCTAGTCATTGCTGGTTATAGGTGCCCAGCAAGTCAATCACGTAAGTGACGACACGTGTGACACGCTGCGTGAACTTTAGAGAATTGGTCGGTGTACTATATACCCGTCCATATGATAGAGGCGATTGGTCTCATAGTCACTTATGTGGAGACACTAAGGATATAATATAGGTGCTCATTAGAGAATTAATTTATTGATTGATCCGCTTATAGAATGTTATATGGTTAATGATACCTAATTTCAGACAGCAATTTCATAGTCCTAGTTGTGTATCTGGTCCTTAGACTTGAGACACCAAGGATGCCTTATTTAGGTACTCATTTCTTTGACGTAGAACTTATAGGTTTGGAAAGTTCCAAATCTAACCGATTATTGGGATTAGTAGCCAACTTTAAGAAGGCAATTGAGTACCATTAAAGGATCATCCACTCTCGGTATTCCGAGAGAAATATCACATATGTGTTTGCTTAGACAAACGTCAGGCCAAGGTCATTCGGATTGAGAGAGGAGTTCTCTGAGAGAATCTGATTAGAGTGAGTCTCAGATAGATTCTGTATATGGCCTGACAGTACCATATCTAATATATAGTCTTTAAGATATTAGTTGGATGATAGACTATAGATACATGGTAACTATAGATAAACAAGTCTGATGGATTTGATCTCCATGTATCATCTGGGAACTATGCCACAGTAGCATAGTATGTCCATAGTCGATGAGTCGAGTGAATTATTATAGAGATAATAATTCACTATATCAGAAGAAGTTCTAATAAGAGCGACTCACAGCCAGCTCAGTATCGGGCTTAGAGGGTCACACATATATTAGATACTTCAGTGAATAGAGGATTAGATAGAGATCCAATTATCCCCTATTCTCATTAGATGAGACATTGCACTGATGGGCTCCTTGCATGAGGCCCAATTAGAGGCCAAATGAGATTATTAGATGAAGATCCAATAATGCAAGGTTAGTGGACAATTGGATGAAGATCCAATACTTACTAAGGCAGGACTCTTGTGGATACTGCTAGAGAGGAGGATGCTTGACCTTCTCCATCCTCTCCATCTGGATCTGAAAAAATAGGGATAATCTCCCTAGATAATCTTACATATCATAGTTTTTTTTTATTTTTGTGGCTTTCTTATGACCCAATCTTTTGCACAATGATTTGATCTACATGAGAAACCTATTTTATTTTGATCTTCTGCTATACATGTGATGCTCCTGCTGAGGTTTTTCAATAGTCATCACGTCTGACAATCAGCTAATCCTAAAGGGAATCGCCACAACTGCCCTCGATAAGGATATATAAAAATCTATGATCATTCATTTACATTTGTTCATTAATTCACGAATGCATCCAATAAATAGTATAATTAAATATCATAAAAGACTATGTTTAATGTATGATCTACTAGACTTTATCCATTGGTGGCTTTGCCCTATGATGGCCCATAGCTCCTTTCACAGGTTGCACTTCCAATATGAACTACTAGCATGTCACATATATTACATTGTAACAACTATATTAATATCATAAACTCAAAGAAAGTATAAAACCAATAATCATTTTCAAATGATATCATTAAATACAATTTTTAAGTTCATCAAATCATGAAATATCAATCTCTCAATAGTCCATAATCAACCAAAACATTAATTGGCATAGCTCAATTGACTTTAATCAAGCCCAATTCGATTATGACCTAACAGAACTAATCTTAAATCATTATAGAACCTATCTGGAATTATCCTAAACTAGTCTAATTTAGATTTGATTGATCTCAATTACGCCAAGTTGGCCTGAAGTAGTCAAGTTAGTTTGGAATCATTATAAATCGACTTAAA
Organism: Ensete ventricosum; assembly: GCA_029747655.1. Taxonomy (NCBI): domain Eukaryota; kingdom Viridiplantae; phylum Streptophyta; class Magnoliopsida; order Zingiberales; family Musaceae; genus Ensete; species Ensete ventricosum. The sequence continues at coordinate 10,942,845 of JAQQAF010000005.1, forward strand.
CTGATTAACCTATCTGATTCAGTCAATTAATGAGCTCAAACCAATAAAGAGGGAGAAAAGTAAAACTATGTCGTATAGTGCTAGCCCAAACTAAACCAACTCATCTGAGTACTGAATGAGTCATATGTGTCGCATGTGTTTGTCCCAAGTAATAGGTTGGGTTGAGGTACAATAGGCTAGATAGAGGAGTGACAACATGTCTAACGCTAATCACATAGCTGGGCAGGCTTAACTTCATAAGCTAGGCTAAGTCTTACTCACAAGTTAGGTTGAGCCTTACCACAATTGAACCATGCTTAGCTCACGAATTGAGTCATGCTTAGACATATGAGTTGAGGTGGTGTCTAACCATGCTTGGCCGCTTGAGCTAGACTATGTTTGGCTATATGGGTTAGGTCATACCTTACCACATGGGCTGATTGCTACCTGGCCACATATGTTGGGTCGTATTTGATTACATAGGTTGGGTTGTACCTTACTATATGGATCATGTTATACATGACAACATGAGTTGGATTGTACTTGGCCACATGGGTGAGGTCATAATACCTTACCACATGGACTGTCTCCTACATGGCTACATGAATGGGTCATGCCTGGCCATATCACATGGGTTGAGTCATGCCTAATCACATAGGTTTAGCTGTACCTGACCACATGGGCTATGTCGTACAGAAGCACATATGCTGAGTTGACCCGGCTTGTCAATCCAACTCAGACCCTAATTAGACTCCTCTTATCAAATTAGATAATGAATAACACAAATCTATGAATTAAAAATTTTAAATTCATGATCTTGAATTTAAAACTAATTAAGTCATAAACATTCAAATATAATTCTTGAAACACAAATATGTCTAATTAAATAAATTAGATCAAATAATCATTCTAACATCATCAATTAATTATTATTATTTATCAATCATAAAATTCTAAATTTTAGCATTATTATGTATCATCAAATTTTAACAATCTCAATATCAAGATTTTAAAACATAAAATCATAAATTTTTTAATAATTTCAATATCATAATTTAAAAATATGAACCAAAACTGATAAAAAATAATAAGGATCCTACCTCTTCTCGGCTATCATTTGCTTAGGATCATCTCCTCGTAAAGTCCCCTCCTCGATCCTCTTATTATCATACTAGACTCGTTGAGGAAGGAGAGAAGAGAGGTCCCTTTATAAGAGAAAATAGATATATATGAAAGATAATTAATAATATAATTTTTATTTATTTATTATGGTTCACACATGGAAATAAAATGTAAACTATCTATTTCCTAAAAATTAATTAATAATTTAATTAATTAGTAGATATAATTAAAAAATTAATTTAAATTATTTCGTATATAAATATAAAAATTAATAACAAAATAATATATTATTTATAGTATCGAGTTTACATTAAGCAAGTAAACTATTGATGATTACACTTTTGGATCTTAAACAACGCCAAGCAGCTGTAGTTCTGCAGATCGTGCGGCGGAAGATTTGAGCGGTGAAGAACGCGTCCTCACGTCGGGTTCACCAACTGAAGCTCTCCAGCTTGTACTATGGGAGTTCGCAGAACCTTAGATCTGAGATGGAGGCAGCGCTGATGAAGAAGGAGGCAGTTCCGGGGAAGTCAGCGATTTCTCCGGTAATGCTGTTGTTGTGCAGATCTATGGTCTGCCGAGAGTTGAGATGGAAGTCCTTTAGTTGACTACATACCATTTCCAGAAGCTTGTAGTAGTTTCATTCTCAAGATTGGTTATTGCTTCCACGGCAAGTTTTTGTGAATGAGTGAGAGGACTTTGATGTTGACTATAGCTTAAATAATCGCAAGTGGCATACTAGTGCAGATGGTAACATCAAGATTGATGCTCGAGTTGGCAAATAACACTAAGAGAGATGACGAGGAAAGGAAAGCAAGCTCAAACCAGACACGTCTTCTTAGTCCCTCGGCTGGGAGGCTGGTGTAGAAGAAGCCTTCGGAGCTCCGACCTAAGTGGTGGTGTAGTCAAATCAAATATTTGATTAGAAATTAATTATGTATTTTTTTATTTACCATTATTATTTAGAGAATGTTAATTCGTATTTTCTTCTTTGTCATTGTAAATTAGAAAATAACTATTAAATAAGATTAAATTATATTTATTAATATATTAAATTAAAATTAATATTAAATAATTATAAAAAATTAAAGAAAATTTTCCTTTAATAAAAGACTCATCTCCTTCTATTTAACGAGAGAGATTTCTCTCGTTCGTTCCTCACCTAACCGAGCTCAACAGAAGGAGGAACAAAGAGTTATATTTTACAAAGGAGAGTTAGGTTCCTATCTTTCTTGAAATAATAATAATAATAAATAAAAGTTTTTCTTTTATTAAATACTAGAAGTTTTGTAGTTCAAAAATATTTATTCTTAGATTTAAATATAGCAGATATAGTTGTAAACATATTCTGCAATCATCTTATTTAAAGTTTTTATTTATGAACTAAACATACTAGCATTTTATATGTTTTATGTTTTAATGCATGATATTTCTAGTCTTATTTGAATAAAACTTTCATGTTAATTAAAATAGTATCTTAAAAATTTTGATATTCATTATATGAAATTTAAAATGTGTTATGAAAATTTTAAATCTTGTTTGAGATTACATATGTATTGAAACATGATTTTTAATTCTTATTGAGATTATACAGTTATTTTTTTATTAAACTTCATCTCATATATTATTTTCAATGTATATATATATATATATATATATATATATATATATATATATATATATATATATATATATATAATTGTTAGCAAAAATATATTATTTGGATAGAAATTGGATTGAAACAGCCCGTAGGCCAGGCCCACCCATGAGTCAAGGCATAGCCCATTGGCTAGGCCTAATCAACAAACTAGGCTCAATCTATACGCTAGGCCCAACCCACGGGTCAAACCCTAGCTATAGGATAACCCAGCCCAGCCCAACATAATTAGTCATGCGTGATTTATATGATTAGTCTATGGGTCAAAGGTCGACCCAACCTGATGTGATGCATGCATAATCATGTGTAAATGCACAAGATTAGTATATTATATATTTGTTATATTTGAGGTCCAATATTGATTGACCTAAACTAAGTTTGATCCTGATGATTCCAAATTGGTTGGCTTATTCAAGTCTATTTAACTTAAGTTGCACCTAATATAGTCCAAATTATTCTAGTCTAAGGTGGTTTCAGACCAGTAAATGAGGATTAGAGATTAGTTCAACTAGGTTCTAGTTAAATCGAGTTTAATTGGACATATTGAACTAGGGTTAAGTCAATTAAGAGCTAATTAGTAGTATTTGATATGAATGATATTAGAAGAGATATTTTGATATATTATCACATCCTGATATAACCAGTATGAGATGATATTTCTTTCCTGTCGAGGGCAGGTAGGGCGATATCCTTCGAGAATTATCAGACCATTAAACGTGACGGCTAGATAATTCCTCCATCCGTAGTTGGGAGGAACATATCCCTACTTTGGCAGGTGAGGGATACCACTCCATCCATGATTGAGAGTGCGATATGAGTTTGTCTCCATTCGTAGTTGGGAGAACATAAACTCATCCCGTAGGATAAAGCATCTTCATCCGCAGTTAGGGAAGTACTCCTTCAAGTGTTTGATATATACTAATGGGATGATTTATTTTAGTTATATATTCATTTTGAGTTAATTTTTAGAGTTCCTACTCAATGTTGTTAAATTTTATTTATTTTTGATTTTCAGAGCAGCCTCCCATTAGCACTAAATCGAGGTCCGATGGAGAGCAGACTTTCCTCTACCATTAGATACATCCACTTGGACATTCTTTTGAGTCGGTATTATTATTTTCTTCAATAAATATTTTTCACTTATAATTTAATGAATAAATAAATTATAATAAATATTTATAATTATAAATAAAGTAATATTATTTTTGACTCTGAATGTGTGGAAGATATGATCCTGCAAAATAAAAAAAAAAAGATCCAGGATGTAACATCTTTTATGGTATTAGAGCATGGTCTAGGACTTGTAGGTGTTTAAGTTCCTTGATTAATCTTGAATAATAATGGTCTTTGTCCTATTATAGGAGTAATTGAGCTAATTCAAGAGGCTAGTGTTCCTCTCACTCAGGGTGTTCGTGGTCATGATGCTACTGGCCTACACTCGGAGAGGTGTTTGAGTAAATAATAATTTGAAAGTTTGACGTATTATACAACAAACTAAGTCCTCACATACACATATTACTAGTGATATGCTAGTTTCTCCAACTGCCCAAAATGCACCTTACGATCCAACACCTATCAATGCTCCAAATGATGTGCACGGAGTCCTCAATGCTATTGGAGGATACTTTGAACATCAAGAGGAGTGGGATAGAGTTCCACGATATGGAAATAATACTTTAGATCACTTCAAGAGATTAAGACCATATGTTTTTTAGGGCAAACCAAATCCAGTCTTTACTGAATGTTAGATCCGCCAAGTAGAGAAGAAAACATTTGAAGCCATCGAATGTAGGGAAAATTAGAAGGTGTCTTTCACTTCTTTTATTTAGAAGAGAAGGCTAACACTTGGTGGACCTAAAAAGGAGAATGTTTGAGGCTGGAAGCATTGTGGTGACATGAAAGAATTTAAAGATGCATTCTATGAATAGTTCTTTCTTGATCCAGTTCACCTTTAGAAGCAACAAGAATTCCTTAGTATCAACCAGGGAAGTAGAACGGTGATAGAATATGATCATTATTTCACTAAGCTAGCCCAATTCTCTCCACATATTGCTTTTTAATGGAAATCAAAGGGCTCGTCACTTTAGAGAGGACTTTGTCAATCAATCAAATGTTGCAATGTTGATGTTACCAACATATGCTGAAGTGCTAAATCGAGCTCTGATGGTAGAAAAATTGGATAATGAACTACAACAAGCAAAGGATCAAAAGTGACTTTTTAGTACTGCAACCATCTGCATATGGGGGATCACACTTTGGACCCTAAAAGAAAGGCAAGGACAGACAATTCAAGCATCAACAGATAGGAGCTCCCAATAATTAAGTTATTATAAGATATTATTTATGTGAGAAAATAGATCATGCTTCCACCTCTTGCCCCATGAGATAACGTGCATGCTTGCATTGTCAACAACCAGAGCACATGTTGAGGGACTATCCATGGAAGCAGCATCAACATTGAGCTCCACCTCAAATCGTTGGTAAGCAATAATTAGGACCTAGAGAGGGAGGTCAAGCGAGGGTCCATGCATTAACCCATCAAGATGCTGAAGCCTTGGGATATATTATTAAAGGTATCATCACACTCTATAGTATGCCTATATCTGTACTTATAGATTCTACTTCTATGCACTCTTTTATATCACCTTATTTTGCTATAAAACTACATAAAAATCCTGAGATAATGAATAATACGTTAATGATAGCAACACCAATTGGAGACTCTTTGATAGCTGACCAGATATTTAGAAACTGTATTGTTACTATTGAAAATCATTGTTCACTAGTAGATCTTATTTTGCTAGAGTTTCAAGATTTTGATATTATTTTAGGTATAGATTGGCTTTTAGCATATCATGCAAGTGTCGATTGTTTCCAAGAGATTGTTACTTTCTCACCTCTAGATCAACTAATCTTTCAATTCATTAAGATTCAAGAAAATCTCCCTCCTATTATTTCCGCCTTGAGTGCTACTTAACTATTACGGAAACAATGCCAAGGGTACTTGGCCTTTATTTCTAGAGAAGAATATGAGAAGCCAATATTAAAGGATATCCCCATTGTAAGGGATTTTCTAAATATTTTTCTTGAAGATCTATCTAAACTGTCATCGGTCAGACAGATCGAATTTACAATTGATCTTCTACCGGCATTACATCTATTTCTAAATCCCCTTATAAAATGGCACCAATTGAGTTGGAAGAGTTAAAGAAATGGGTCTAAGAGCTTTTGGATAAGGATTTTATTCGACCGAATGTACCACATTGGGATGCCCCTGTCCTATTTGTGAAGAATAAAAATGGATCAATGCAGCTATGCATTAATTATATATAGCTCAACCAAGTGACCATAAAGAATAAATATATCCTTCCCAAATAGATGACCTATTTGATCAGCTTTAAGGTACCTAAGTATAATCGAAGATTGATTTGAGATCCGGGTCTCATTAACTAAAGATAAGGGAAGAAAATATAAAGAAAAATAATTTTAGAACAAGATATGGTTATTATGAATTTTAGTAATATCCTTCGGACTCATAAATGCATCAACTGCCTTAATGGATTTTATGAATAAAGTGTTCCACCTTTATCTTGATAAATTTGTAATTGTGTTCATTGATTACATCTTGATTTACTCCAAAAGTAGGGTGAAACATGAACACCATCTTAAGACAGTTTGGAAGTCCTAAGACAAGAGAAAATATATGCTAAATTGAGCAAGTGTAATTTTTGGCTCAAGGAAGTTATGTTTCTTGGTCATATAATTTCAAGTGCTAGTATATTTGTTGACTCCCAAAAGATTAAAGTGGTGATAATATGGAAGCAGCCTTTGAATGTTTCAGAGATCATAAGCTTCTTGGGCTTGGTCAGATATTATAGAAGATTCGTAGAAGGTTTTTCAAAAATAGCAGCACCCTTGACTAGGTTAACACAAAAGAATATAAAGTTCATGTGAGATGATACATGTTAATAAATTTTTCAAGAATTAAAGAAGAAATTAATCAGTACTCCTATCTTGATGATTCTTTAAGAGGAGAATGTTCTGTAGTATATAGTGATGCCTTACTACAAGGACTTAGATGTGTTCTAATGTAAAATAAGATGGTAGTTGCATATGCATATAGGCAATTGATGCCTCATAAGAATAGTTATCCTACTTATAACTTAGAGCTAGCGGCTATTATTTTTACATTAAAAATTTAGAAGTATTATCTCTATGGATAAACTTTTGAAATCTTCATAGATTATAAGAGTATTAAGTACATTTTCACACAGAAAGACCTAAATATGAGATAAAGAAGATGATTAGACTTTTTAAAGGATTATGATTTTAATATCAACTACCATCCTGAGAATGCTAATGTAGTTGCCGACGCCTTAAGCAGAAATACTCTAAGTCTTATAGCCTATATGAATATTTAAAGAAATTATATTATGACAAAGTTGACAGACTTAAAATTTAAACTTTTCTCGGAGACAAATAAATATTTTCTTGCATGTTTGATGGCACAATCATATTTGGTAGAAAGGAATAAAGAAAGTTAAAAGTAAGATGCATATCATCAGATGATAGCTAACGAGATAGCTCAAGAATCTAGACTTGGATTCCTCTAAACTGAAAATGGTTTTATTACATACCACAATCGAATTTACGTTCCCGAAAGTCACATAGAAAAGATGCAATTATTGGAGAAGGCATATAGATCAAAATTTAATATCTACCCCGGGACTACCAAGATATATCGAGATTTACGCTTGTTAAATCTCAGATTTTGATGATGGATTATTGATCTAATATGTGTTATTAGAGTTGATTGGTGCAGTATTAACTACGACAAAGAAAAGATTACAATCAAAGTTTGTTCAAAGTTAAGTCTAAGTATCAGGCTGGGGATCGGACGATGCGGTTGAAACTCAACAGGAGTGCGTCGGGAGCTCGTCGAGAGTATTGGGAGTTTGCCAAGATGGCGCAAGGGAGTTCATCGGAAGAAGACTAAGACTTGCTGGAAGGTTATCGGGGGTAGTCGAAAGGCTTGTCAAGAGTTAGGCATGTCTTGAAGTGGATGTGTAGGCCATTATGATTGTAATTAATTAAGTCATAGTTAGTAGCGTATAGGTTTAACCACGACGGGAGAAGAAGTTACAGATCAGACATAGACCCAAGATCAAGCTTAGGCTCGAGCCAAATTTTTGGACGATGTAGTAAAAGCTCACCGGGCATTCGCTAGGACTTTACCGAAGGTATCGGGAAGATCGCTAGAAACACGGCAGGAGATCGCTAGAGGAAGACCGTGAGACTAGCCGTTGGAGATTCCGGAGGTTGCCGGATTGCGGGAGTAAGGTCATAAGCTTGGTGGTCATGTATTGATTGTAATCTTTAAGTCACAGGTTAAGATTGAGTCCTAAATGAGTGTGATTTGGAAGGAATCCAAATCAACTCAAAGAGGTAATCGGGTCCACTATGAGGGTTTGGTTGAGCTCAATCAGTTGACCAAAGAATTGGTCAACATCAGGTTTAAGCTGGAATTCGAAAAGTGGAGGGAACCACTTTTCCGTAGATTCCGACAGGTAAACCACCGGTGAGCGGCGGTTCAACCGACGCCACCCAAGATTTCAGGCAGTTGCCAGTGGTTGAACCGCCCATACCCAAGAATCTGGGCACTTTCGATGGTTGACCCGCTTAGGCCGGTTAGTGAAACTGCCCGTACCCAGATTTTTTGGGTGAGTTTTATTTTTGGCTCCAAATTCAAAAGTTATTTGGGGCATATAAATACCTCAATTTTTCTTGCATTTCATATAATAATTTTAGGGATTATATTTTGAGAAAATATTATGTGTGAATTGTAAGAAAAAGAAAATGGGTAAGGGAGTGATCTAAGTGTGTAATATTGTCTCCCTTGAAATGTTGTAAGGGTTTGATCTTTACCCAAAGGAGATCAATAGTGGACAACGGTGTGCCTTAAGGATGAGGACTCAGGAAGTGGACGTAGGCCAAAGTTGAGTTTGAACCACTATAAATTATAAGTGTTCCTTACTTGTTTCATTTACTACTTAAAATTGTCGAGTTCTTAATTGTGTTCAACAAAATATTAAGTGACGCTTCTGTTTTTATTTACTTCTTGAAAGCAAGGTTTCAAGTCAAGCACTGACTTACTAGGAACCCTGTTCAGGATATACATAGCTATCCTAAGAGCATCACCCCACATTGACTTAGGTACAGAGGAATAACTCATCATGCTCCTAACCATATCCATAAGAGTATGATTTCTCTTTTCAGCAACATCGTTCTGCTGTGTCACATCTGATAATGCATACTGAGCACAAATATCTTGTTGTTCTAGGAATCTAGCAAAATGACCAATATTTTGACCAGATTCATCATATCTGTCATAAAATTCACCACCCCTATCAGATCTGATAATTTTAACTTTTCTATCTAATTGTCTCTCGACCTCATTTATGTACACTTCAACAAGAATGTCAACGGCCTGAGACTTTTTATTTATTAGATAAATATAGTCATATCTGGACATGTCATCTATAAATATAATAAAATATCTTTCTCCACTAAAACAAGAAATATGGAGTGGTCTGTAGATATTAGTATGAATAATTTCAAGAAGTTCTTTACTTCTTGTGGTATTTTTCTTTGTATGCTTAGTTTGATTTCCTTTAATGCAATCTATGCAAACATCAAAATCAGTGAAGTCTAAATTTTTCAAAATATTATCCTTCACTAATCTTTCAATTCTTTCCTTGGAGATATGTCCCAAACGTCTATGTCACAATATAGAAGATCTTTCATTATTGGAATTACGTTTCATTTCAATACTTGATTGCAGGGTTAATAATGTATTTACAAACTCAAGATTCAAATTAATTCTGTATAAACCATCACACAGAATTCTAGAACCAACTTTTATTGAATCATAAAATATGTTGAGTTTACTATTACCAAAAGAAACACAATATCCTAACTCATCAATTCTAGACAAGAAATTAATTTTTTAGAAATTGTAGGAACAAAACATGTGTCGTTCAGATCTATTAGATGACCCGTCTCTAGGCGTAAGCGATAAGTCCCTATTGATACCACTTTTGCTTTGAGATGATTTCCCATAATTATGAATCTTTCATATTATTTTGGTTTCTGGATTGAAAAGAATCCATGTATATTATTAGTAACATGAGTTGTAGCGTCAGAATCAATCCACCATGTATTAGAAGAAACTTCTGCAATATTTGATTCAAAACATACAAAGGTTGAGTTTATACTTTTCTTTTCGAACCAAGTCCTACGTTTAATGCAGTCCTTCTTTACATGTCCTTTCTTGCCACAAAAGAAACACTTTACTGTAATAGCTTTATTTTCAATAGTATGTCTAACACTTTCAGACCCGGTAAATTTCTTCGATAGATGATGCTTCGATTTTCTTTTTTTGTTACTAACTCCTTGAGTAGTAATCAGTATATTATATGAACTTTCCTACCTTAATCTTAATTCTTCCTGAACATACATATTAGTTAACTCATTCAAGTCCCACTTATCCTTATTTGTATTATAGTGAATCTTGAATGGGCCAAACTGAGAAGGAAGAGAATTAAGAATGAACTGCACAAGGAAAGATTCATCAATATTCACTCTCAATGCCTTAAGTTTTGTAGCTTTATCAGCCATATTGAGGATATGATCCTGAACTTCTCAAGTACCATCATATTGAGTTGTAGTCAGTTCTTTCATTAATATCTCAACCAATGATTTATTAGTAAATTTAAATCTATCTTCAATAACTTTTAGATATTCACATGCGCTAGATGCAACCGGTAATGAAGTCTTTATATTATTTACAATTATCATCCTTATGAACATTAAACTGAGCCTATCAGATCTTTCCCAAGCCTTCATTTCATTGACTTGTTCCACAGTACTTTTGTCAGTTAATTTTGTGGACTTTTCAACAAGCAATGTCAAATCAAGATCTAATACGCCTAATGTAAATGACACATGCTCTAACCATTCTGAATAATTTGATCCAGAGCGTACATGGACACTAGAAGCATGAGAATGTATGGATGAGATTACCACTGTAGAATATAAAATAACATTAATGCTTTGAATTTTACCAAAATATGATGAACTATTGATATCATCAATATTTAACCTTTGGGTAAAAATATTGACATATCTAGTGTTCACTCAAGATCATTTATGGAGGACTGATACCATCCTTGTGGAATAGTTTTGCTATTTTTGAGTATACAATTCTAAACTACAAGGATATCCAAAACAATATCATCCTATCCCATCACATAATTATTTGAAATAGATTATCTTTTGGGATTATCTAAGTCTCGTAATTATGTATGTAATTTTAAATATTATTTCTTTAATGTCATTAAAGACTTGTTTCTTAATGTAATTTTATAAATAATTTATCTAGGCTACTTTGGTGACTACAAGACCAATGTAATAATATAAAATATAAATTAAATTATCCTATAAATGATAAGACTTTAATTGTATTTCATATCCTATAAACCTACCATCCCAGGCTAATTTGGCAACTACCAATCAGATATAACTTAAGGAGATGAACTACAAATAATATTCATCAAGTTCATTTGAACTAATATATGCTAAAATAGTTCAATAATAGAATAACAACCATAATAATTATCGAATACTTAATCAGCAGAAAAAAAACTCATATGATAATTGTAATCATGATAATACATAAATCATGTCTTCATGTGAAAAATAAATATCATTTCACAATTACTAACATTTGCATATGAATAACTAAATATATATCCAAGAAACAAATGATTGGATTTAACACATGTAATCAATAATTCATATAAAAAAACTATAAAGATATAATAATATATATATATATATTAAATTAATTAATTTTATTTAATTAGAGAAGCCCATAAGTCCAATTAAATAAATTGATCAAAATAAAATATAATCAATGAATAATCAAAATATAATCATGATTAACTTTTATTATATTATATATTGATCAATTTTATAATTAAGAACATAAACCATAATTTCTCAATTTTACAATGGTAGAACTATAATTCCAAAAGGATATAAAAAGAATTATAAAATTTATAAAAGATTATAGGATTAATAAAACACAAAAATGATAAAATTATAAATAATCAAATTCAGCCGAAGGATAAAACTGTAATTTCGATGAATGGTAAAACTGTAATTTGAGCAGAATGGTAAAACTATAATTTTTCACTTAATGGAAGAACTGTAATTTTCTTTTTAAGAAAAACCCTAACTTCTTCCTTCCCTACTGTCGCTGCCACCGCCTGTGTGATCGCCAACGTGCGGCTGTGGCCTGCGTGGTGTTCTGTGCACCGTCGGTCGCGAGAAAGCGACCGCTGGCATGCGCGGTTGCCACCGGTGGCATGCAAGGCCACCGCTTGTGCGGCCTCTGCTACACGCAGCTACCTCTACGTGCGGCCACCGCTTGATGCGTCTACTGCCTACGCTCGACTGACCCAATGCACGGTCGACCGTCGGCAACATGGCCGACGCGGTTGATCTGTGCGCACATACTACTCAGTGCAGTGCTGCCGTATACAGATCCGACAAAAAACATGGTAAGATTGCTGCATCTTTTCCATGATGCACAACAACCATCAATAATTGTTCGCAAGCAAATGATTGAATTTAACAGATAAGAATAATGATCGATCAGATATTAGATCAACGCATCGTAAACAAAAATAATATATCTAATATTTTTGATCTCAAAACCTAGGCTCTAATACCAATTATTGGCATAAAAACTATAATTATGTAAACTATTATGCGGAAAACTATTATGCCAGGATTGAAATCAAATAATACGAGATCTGTTTACGATGCATACATTTAGATGTCATCTGATTAAGATCCAATTAGATCTTCAAAAGCACCGACTATCAGATCTGAATAACACCGAATATCGATATGCAAGGAGAACTAGAATAGATCTAGACCCCTTCTCCTCTCTTCCTATCCTTTCACAAGACCACTGTAATTGATGGTTTTGGGAAGATCGAGAGAATAACCGTAATCTCTCTAACTCTATTCCCTATTGTCGTTTTGTGTCTTAGGTTTATAGTAGGTCCTGTCTATTTATAGCTGAGAGCAGAGGGTCTAGGGTAAGTTATTAGGAGAGTTCCTTCCATCAAGAACATCCCCTAAAATATCCCAATATAATATGGACTTTATTTAATATTGACTAATATCTTTTATCAGAATCCAAATAATCTATAATATATCTTATTCAATTAATAAAGACCATATAATTTTATATAGTGAACACCGATGTGCCTCAAGGAAGAGGACTTAAGTAGTGGTTGTAGGCTAAGGTTGAGGCCGAACCACTATAAATTGTAAGTGTTCCTTACTTATTTCATTTATTACTTATAATTGTCGTGTTCTTAATTGTATTCAACAAAATATCAAGTGACGCTTTTGTTTTTATTTACTCCTTGAAAGTAAGGTTTCAAGTCAAGCACTTCCAAGAAACTTCATATTTTATTTTTGAATCATTCACTTGCTTTACTTGAACAAAAAACTTCTGATTTTCTTATCTTGCTTACAGCTTAAACTAACTCACACACCCCACCACCCTGCCTCCTCTCTTAATGCCAATTATGCCTAACAACGCCAAAACTACTGGTGATATGGCATGAACAGAAACATAATAGAGTTTGTCTTTAAATGTCTGACATGACAGCAGGTAAATGTAAAACATCAAGTGCCTGTAGGAAAATTATAAAGGATTTTTAATTCCTGAAGGGAAGTGGGAGAAAATTATTATGGATTTTGTGACAAGATTACCTAAGACTATGAAAGGATATGATAAAATTTGGGTAGTAGTAGACAAACTTACTAAATCTGCTCAATTTATCCCAATTAATAAGAAATATTCATTGGATAAATTAGCAAGCTTATATTTTAAGGAGATTATTTTATATCATGGGATGTCAGTTAGTATTATCTCATATATATAAGGTTTATCTCTAAGTTTTTGGGAAGTCTACAAAAATCTTTGGGCACACAGTTAAAGTTTAGTATGGATTTTAATCTCCAAACTGATGGTCAATGTGAGAGAACAATACAAACTATTGAAGATCTCCTAAGAGCATATGGTTTTGACTTTGGTGGAAGTTGGGATATGCATTTACACCAAATTGAGTTTTCTTAAAATAATAGTTATCACTCTAGTATACAAATAGCTCAATTTGAAGCTTTTTATGGAAGAAAGTGCAGATCTCCTGTGTACTGGGATGAGGTTGGAGAACAAAAGCTTTTGGGCCCTCAATTAATTCAGAGAGATATTGATAATATCTAAATTATACGTTAGAGATTATTAACAACTTAAAGTCGTCATAAAAGTTATGCAGATCGAAGGCGAAGAGATCTGGAATTCAAAGTTGATGAGCACGTCTTCTTAAAATTGTCGCCAACCAGGGGAGTCATAAGATTTCGTCAAAGGGGAAAGTTAGCCCCTAGATTTATTGGCCAATTTGAGATCTTAAAAAAGATCAGGCCGATAGTATACAGATTGACATTGTCTCCGATATTGATTGGTATTCACGATGTATTTCATGTCTCTATGCTCTGGAGATATATCAGGGATTCATTACACATCATATCTTACTAACTTCTACAACTCAGAGATGACGCCACTTTTATAGAACAACCAAACCAGATCTTATAAAAGAAATAACATATTTTAAGAAATAAAGTTATACCTTTGATAAAGATTCGTTGACAACATCATTCAGATGAAGAGGTAACTTACGAAAGAAAAGAGAATATGTGAGAGCAGTATCCCCATCTATTCTCTTAAGATAAGCTAAATTTGGGGACCAAATTTCTTGTAGAGAGTAGTATCCCCATCTATTCCTTTAAGGTAAGCTAAATTTAGGGACTAAATTTTATGTAGAAAGGGAGAAATGTAATCAAATCAAATATGTACTTCTTTACTTATCATTGTGATTTAGGGAATGTTAATTAGTATTTTTTTATTTACCATTTTAAATTAGGAAATGACTATTAAGCATTACAAATAGGATTAGGTTATATCTATTAATATATTAAATCAAAATTAATATTAAATAATTACAAAAAAATTATAGAAATTTTTCTTTAATGAAAGGCTCACCTCTTCCTATTTAAGGGGAGAGATTCCTCTCCTTCGTTCCTCACTTAGCTAAGCCCACTAGAGGGAGGAACAAAGAGTTGTATCTTGAAGATGAGAGGTAGGTTCCTTACCTTTCTTGAAAAAATAAATAATAATAAATAAATTTTTTTTATTAAATGCAAGAAGTTTTATAGTTCAAAAATATTTATTCTTGGATTTAAATATAACAGATATAGTTTTAAAAATATTATGTAATCATCTTATTTAAAGTTTTATGAAGTAAATATACTACCATTTTATATGTTTTATGTTTTGATGCATGATATTTCTAGTCTTATTTGAATAAAAATTTTATATTGATTAAAATAGTATCTTTAAAATTTTGACATTCTTTATATACAATTTAGAATGTGTTATGAAAATTTTAAATCTTATTTTAGATTAGATATGTATTGAAAGCATGGTCTTTAATTATTATTGAGGTTATGCAGTTATTTTTTTATTAAACTTTATCTCATATATTATTTTCAGTACTCTTATATATATATATATATATATATATATATATATAATTGTTAGCAAAAGTATATTATTTGGATAGAAATTGGATTGAAACAACCCGCAGGTGAGGCCCAGCCTATAGGTTAGGGCCAACCCACATGTCAAGCCCTAGCCGTAGGCTAACCCAGCCCAACCCAACATAGATAATCATATGTGATTTATATGATTAGTCTATGGGCCAGAGGCCGACCCAACCTGATGTGGTGCATGAATAATCATGTATAAATGCACAAGATCAATATATTATATATTTATTATATTTGAGCCTAAATATTAATTGAACTAAACCAGATTTGATTAGTTAGATTAATTCAGGGTGATCCTGAATTGGTTGTCTTATTAAAGTCTGTTTAACTTAGGTTGCACCTAATGTAGTCCTAGTTATACTAGTATAGAGTGGTTCAAGACTAGTAAATGAGAATTAGAGATCGGTTCAACTAGGTTCTAGTTAAATCGAGTTCAATTGGACCAATTGGACTAGGGTTTAAGTCAATTAAGGACTAATTAGTAGTATTTGGCATGAATGATATTGGAAGAGATATTTTGATGTATTATCGTATCCCGATATAACCACTATGAGATGATGTTTCCTTCTTGCTGAGGGTAAGTAGGGTGATTCCCTTCGGGGATTAGCAGGCTGTCAGACATAGTGACTATACGGTTCCTCCATCTGCAATTGGGAGGAACGTGTTCCCATTTTGGCGGGTGAGGGATACAACTCTATTCTCGGTTGGGAGTGCGATATGAGTTTGTCTTCATCCGCAGTTGGGAGAACACCAACTCATCCCATAGGATAAAGTCTCTCCATTCGCAATTGGGAGATTGCTCTTTCGGGTGCTTGATATACACCAATGAGATGATTTATTTTAGTTATGCATTCATTTTGAGTTGATTTTTAGAGTTCATACTTAGCGTTTATGAATTTTATTTATTTTTTATTTTTAGAGCAGCCTCCCACTAGCACTAAATCGGGTCTAGTAGAGAGCAGATTTTCCTCTACTATTAGGTAGAGCCACTTGGATATTCTTTTGAGTTGGCATTATCATATTCTTCGATAAATATTTTTAACTTATAATTTGATAAATAAATGAATTATAATAAATATTTATCATTATGAATAAATTAATATTATTTTTAGCTCTGAATGTGTGGATGATTGAACAGGTGGCGCTTGCTTTGGGAGCCTCTGCGATCGTGGCGGGTGCGACAGGGATGCTCTTTGGAGTTGTAGAAGGGGTAGGGGTAGCGCTGCTGCTCGTTGGAGGTAGTGCGACAGTAGTAGAGCTCGAGGACTTTGGAGGTGTCACTCGATGACGGAGCTACGGCTGAACAGTGAGGACACGACAGCAAGAGAGGAATGATAGTGGCGAGGCGGTCAATGTTGAACCTGACTGTGGAATCTACGGTGGCTTTGGCAACAGGTGAGAAGGAAGGATGCAGCTTCTCGTAGATGAGGAGATGTCGCTAGACAACGAGGAAGGAATGATACGGCTTGCTCTAAGGCGAGAGCTCTGATATCGTCTTAAGGTTACAAAAGATACAATCTCTATTTATACATGATAGATGAGAGGATTTTTCTCAATTGATTAAGAGATTTGCTTAATCCAATCGGGAAAAACTGAGCTGCTGTCAATGGCGACCCTTTTTATTTTAGACACATGAGTCAGCGGAAACGACAGCAGCATGCTGCCTTCATAGCGCCATCTTCTCCCTTACCGCATGCAATAAGATTGAAGCATAATTAATACAGCTGTAGGATGAGATTTCCGCATGCAATAAGATTAAAGCATAATTTATATAGCTGCAGGATGAGATTTCGACGTCTGGCTGCTGTTAGCACAGATTTCTCCGTGTTTATCTTTGTGAAATCCATGTCGTGCAATTGCGGAAGAGACGAGGTCAGAGATGTCGACAGCATTCAGTACCATCTTTGTCTTGTTACCATCTTTTCCAGGTGCTGTGAACTTGCCTGTGTTTGCAGCTTTGACTTTGATGCATCTGTTGTGATGACCAGTTGACGCAACTCTTAGTTGCGCATGAAAAAAATGGAGTTGACTGTTCATGGTTTGATTGGTGATTTTATTTTTGGAAGACGATGGAGTGTTCCTTCAACGACAGAGGCAAAAGTTTCCATGAGCGAACGATGCAAAGTGAAACTTCATTCACATCGTATGCTACAAAGACGCAAAGAAATAGAAGCAAATCTAGTAAGAACTATTGGATTTCCATGTCGACAAGGCATAAATGATACGCCCTTTCCACCCTTGCAGCAGCCACCGGTTGTCTTCGTCCACAACGAAGTCCTTGTGGTAGCAGGACTTCACCTTATCCGTCGCCTTCTTCACGATGTCAGGGTTCAATGGAAGCTGCACGAACCCTGCCCTCAGGTTCCTCACATGCCACTGCTTGTAAGTCTCCGGCCTCTCCAACCTCTCCGTGCCCTCGCAGGCAATGATGTTGAGCGCCTCTCGGCCGAAGAGGACCTTCTCGATCAGCTGTCTCGATTCATCCTCCTGTGGTGCATTCGTCTCGATCATGTCGAACATGGAAGAGTAGTGGAACAAAGCTTCCCGGAAGCGGGTGACGAAGAACGGGGCGCTGTACGTGCCATTGACGACGCCATGAATGAACACATCGGGGTTGATCTTTCTTATGGTGTTCAACACTTTGTCCCTCGGGTTATCGACCACCAGAGTCTCGTCCAACAGGTTCTTGAACCGGTACAAACAGTTGACGACGACCACCTCGCCGTCACGAAGGTCGAGGTCCTCCACTCCGATGTCATCCCACTTGGCCGCCGCAATCGAGCGGAACTCGAAAGGGATGCGGAAGCTGGATGCGTAATCGGCTAAGCGACGCCCCGTTTCGTCGATAAGCTCGGTCGGGCGGAATCCATGCACGGGGAGTTCGATGCCGGTCATCCGAACCTTCGGAGGGCCATCAGGCCGATAAGAGAGGCGTTGCAGGAAACATGGCCACTGGAATCCGTAGTACATGCCGAAATCTATGATGTGCAACCTCGTAGCCTTCTCTGCCACATTGAGAATGGTCTGCGTGGAAAAGAAATGGGAGACCTTCCTGAAAGGACAGACGGCCGTGTAAAGCTGGAAAGCTTTCAGGACGTCGGTGACGGGAATCCGTTTTGCCGTCAAGGAATGGTAGATCTGGCTACCTGTACCGGCGAGGCGAGCTTGCAGGCCGTCGGCGAACCAATGGGCCAACCTCTGGTTTGCGTCTCCAAAAGGCGAGGAGTGCTGTCTGATCTGCTTCAGCAACTCATTTGCGCTTCGATGATCATCTGCCGCCACGGCTTGAGCGCAATGGGTCAGGAGAGTTCTTAGATCCACTACCTCCCTCTTCGGTTGCTTCTTCCCTCGACCCTTCCTGCCTCTGGAATGACTACCGTGAGAGACTTTGCTTGCTTCGTTCTGCAATCTTTCTCGGAATTTGTCAACGGCCTTGGCGCAATTCCCCTCGTTGCACAGCAAAACCTCATCAAACAATTTGGTGCGACGGGTCTCCTCGGAGAAGACAGCAGATTGTTTGATGCTCCTTCCCTCCTCCAAATCCAGATCCTCGCCATGCCGGTTTTTCCGACCTCTCGACGGATGAACTGCATGTTCATTGACTCCACCCTCTGCTTTGACCTCAACTGCATGTTCTATGTTGATCACCAACTTATCATCGCTCGGAAGGAATTTATGTGCCTCCTCAATCCCTCTCTGGAATTGCCACGCCGGTTGGCTGTCGGCAGGCAGATCAGGAGCTACAAGAGTGCTCAGAAGAGATTCCTCCACCCTTTCTAAGATATCACCGAAGCTATTCACGGAGGAAAACGAAGACTGCGGGGAGTCGTCGATAGGAACAGGATGAGTCTCTGAGGCATCATACAGCTGGCTGTTGTCCATGACCGTGCTGCTACCGGAGCTCCCATGGTGGTTACCATCCGAGCTGTCAGAGAAATGGCTGGAACATAATGGTGGTTGACCAGGTGAAGCTGTGAAGTTCTCACCTAGGATCTCAAAGAAGGGATTCTCGGCATCAAAGAGGGCTGGGTTCTCTAGATAGACATCAAACTTATCATCGATGTTCTCCTCCATGAGCATCTGACTAATGTAGTTGAGACCGATATCAGAGAAGAAGATCTCAGAATCGTCCAGGGTATCTGTCTCGGTGCCTGGCGAAAGGTTGGCGTTTGGAGTGCCGAGCGAGAGCCGGAGACCAGGATGGTCATCTGCGAGGTTCGACGATTGCTGCTGTCCTCCCAAATCTAAGCTGTTCAAGGCGTCCTCCTCGGTGAAGAGATCATCCAAGAACGAGGGCGGAGCGATCGCATCCAAGGCCGAATCAGAAGGGGCCTGAAGAAAAGGACCATCTTGCATATCGATGAAGCCATCCAGGTGGGCGGCGGTCGTCGGTGGCGGCAGCCCTTTGAGTTTGAGACCATTAGCAGTGATTGGATCAGGGAAGAGCTGGTCATGCTTGAACCCGTTCATCACTCCTCGCAGATCTCGAATTCCAGTTCCCATGGCTACTGACTTCTCATCACCCTCTGCACCAAAATTTCCCAAAGTTCACTATTTTTCTAGTCTATGACCCCAAGCCCGATCAGAAAAAAACAAGAGAGGAAGGCAAAGAATAGCACGATCAAGATCTAATTGGAACGAAAGACGTCATTTGGGATCTTGAAACACGAACACAGATGAAGCAGAGCAAGCCAAAGCTGCAAATTAGATACGCCATCGAACATCGCCAGAACGAGAGCACGATATGATAAGGAACAAGCAAACTAAAAGCCAATGGATCCACGGAATCCATGTAAGTGACAGCCTGCAGAAACAAAGGAATCGACAAGAAACGAGGAAGGCCAAAATCATCAAAAAGGCGTCACCTTGGCTACAGAATCTATCACCACAGGGAAGGGGAGCGTCTTACCCTAATCGAGGCACCAGATCAAAGAGAGCACCTCTCTTTGATCAGTAGTCGACCTCGCCTTCATATATATATATATATATATATATATATATACACGAAGACATTGAACAACAGTATGCCTTCCTAAGCTCGCCCTTTCTTCAACAGGAAGCTTCGTGGAGGCGGCTGCCTCCAACCAGCAATCGCTTCCCCAACGCGTTGAAACTTCGAGCCCGACGAGGAAGACGCGAGTTTGACCACCGATTCTGCGCCACCGGGCCCAATTCCTCGGCCAGTTCATCAGCGAGTCTTTCCCCGAACAGAAGCCCACCTCACTGAAATCCATCAGACGGCTGGCGTCGCTCCGTCGGTCTGCGCTGGCGAGCTTGTTGGACGGCTCGTCGGCATCACTGGGTCGTTGACTGAAAACCAACACGATCAACATGGCGTTATTACATTGACCAATAATGTGGGGGGACCTGCACGTGACTAAGCAGGCTTACGCACTTCTTCTAGATGGCCAATTAATTTTCTCCGTGATAAATACTTCACTATCATTTATATTTTTTGTATTTTTTAAAATTATATTTTTATACTTTCTTCAAAAAAAATCTAATTATATTTCTTATTTTATTAAATCTAAAAAATATATTTTTATTTAAAATTACTTTTTTTTAAAGATAGAGAAAAATAGAAAAGTATTTGAAATGATGGGGCCTGTGATAATCTACCATATACATATCAAATAATGTGTGCAAGCAGATGGAGAATGCATGTTGGCTGTCACATAGGAATGCTTAATTTGTGGTAACGTGGGAGCATCTTCGCAGGTCCGCTGATACATTGGATGTAGCCATTAAAGCTTCGATATGGTCTGCACTCCTAATAAAACAGTTTTTAAAGCAAACAAGTGGAACTCCAGACAAAAGGTGATGTCGCTTTCTTGCTCGCTCCAGAAGTATTATTATCTTTCCATATAGTATATGAAGCCTCGAGTCCGATATATTGTATGGCCACCCACAGCTCTGCATTTAAGGTGTTCGATATTATGCCTGTTATCTGCTTTTGTGAACTGAATGCTTTCCTTGTCGTCATGGTGGCCAGCCAATATAATGAAGCCTTTGACCCAGCAATGTGTGTTTGGCGAGTCAGGAGCATGGGAGGACTTGGGTCATTAACAATGGAGGAGATCCAGAGAAGGACGAAACAGAGGAGAGGGAGACCGGACTCCATGTCAATAAAACTTGCGTGTCTGCGTCCTCCTTTTCCTGTGCCTTCTCTTCCACCATCAACTTGCCTTGGTCTTCTTGGTCGATACATTCCGTTCGGTCTTTGTTGGTTGTGCGTGTTGGCGATGCTATGTGTTATATGCTTCCAACTGGGGATGCGGAGATTGATTTTTCGTATTGTATCAGGAATTTTCTTGATTAATATGTGCAGGAAAAATATTTCAATAATTAAATATTGAATAATCCACTAGTGTTTTATGCATAGTAAAATCGAAAAACATTTCGAAAGCTCCGGAATTTTTTTTTTGTATATCTAAAAAAGGTTGACAAAGAGTTTATGTACATCTATAGATTAACTTATGAAAATATTCAAATTTTCAATTATTCTCGAAAAATGTTTTTTTACCTTTTTCACAAAAATAGGTAAAGTAAATCTTTTGTGCACTCGAGTGTTTTGGAGCCATGTCAGATCAGTTTTTTCTCAAACCGCAGAAGCATCTTTCATTGACTATTTTCGTCATTGAAGGGTGTAATATATATATATATATATATATATATATATATATATATATATATATATATATATATATAAGTGCAGATGCGGGAGAAGATTATTAACATGTTTGTGTTGACTTTTGAAAGGTGAGATGGTAATATAATTAATAAGTACAGTACTTGACATTTGAATAAGTAGTTGTGGGCATACATTTCCTTTTCAAGAACTTCTGATGGCTTTTTGTTAAGCCATGTTTACATTATAAGGAAATAGAATCTGGATTTTGGAGAGGGGATTGACCCTCAAATTCTTTTGCTTGCCACTATGATTTAAGAGATGATCTTGTTTACTATAGTAATATTTTTTTTTATTTTGATAAAAAAAAATAAGTCACCATTTTTGGATTGACATCACTATTTTGACATATCGATTATTTTTGGACATAAGATGTATTATAAACATATCATTTAAGTTTATATATCTTGATATTTTAATACTTCCTTATAATTAATAGTATGTACGATTGTCCTCATATAACTCTCGTATATGATACTCATGAAGTTGATTTGAATCAGTAAATTATGATATTATCCTACAATGAATATTCCCTACATGAATGATTTAAGTTAATATATTATAATATAATTTTGTGTCTGATGTGGTCGTCCATATCATATTTAAAGAAATCAAATCAATATATCTCTAAACTCTTATGTTCAAATTGACATATGATTTATATCAAACCAACAAAAATAAACAGAATCAAATTGAATTGAATAGGTATAATTTGATCTTCTCCTCTTTTTTTTCTTTCATCTCTCTCCTTGGTTGGTTCTATCTTCTTTTTTTTTTTTTTTTTTCTTCCACCCCTCTTTTTCATTGGACCCTTATCCCTTCCCCTCCATCCTCCTCCTTTTTTGTGTGATGAAGGTAAAGGAAAGGAAAGCTCTCTTGGTTGATCGAATTGGTTATAAAAATTATGAAAATATTATTAGAAAATAAGGATAAAATTGAGATTCATAAAAAATCGGGGGTAAATTATAAGTAAATTGGGGCCATATTGGTAAAAATGAGTTAGTGAAAACTTTTTAGGTAATTTGCACTAATGGGAAAATTTTCTTGGGATTTGAAGAAGAGAAAAATCGAAAAATGTCTTTTGGCGCGCGCGTGACTCGGATCTAATGAAACCATAATGGATCCAATTCACCCACAATTTCTTCTTCGGTTGGCCCAAAGTTCTCTACGCTGAGCCAAGCTGAAGCCGCACCTTAGAGTTTAGTCTGACGCATTCATTGGGACCCACGCCTCAGACAGCCAGTCACAGGCGGACAAGTAAGCGGCCGTTCAAGACCTTCTCCCGCTCTTATCAGCGGCGATCTCAATCGGCTTCTCGGGGTTTATTCCCCTCCGTCTTCCTGAATCCTCCCGCTTCCTCTTCCAAGATCGCCAAGAAATATGAGCAATTTGTTCTTTGTTTCCGTGATTCTTGTCTCGCCTGTTCGATCTCCGTTGGTAGCACCTGTGAATCGAAGGCGTTGGGAGAGCCCGCTCCATGTCACGGTTCTCCCACGACGGAGGTTCTTCTCGGATTCATCGATTCATTTCGGTTCTGTTCCTTCGAGTTGATCCAAGCATGACGATTTCTTCGCGTTTCCTTTGGTTTTCCTGACAAAAGAATGACCGTTTTTCGACTTGCTTCCCATGTTTCGCGGTGCGAGGACAACGAGATGAAATGCTCGGCGTCGTCCAAGAATTTTCACCCACAGTTCGATCTCTTCTTCGACGAGGATGAGCTCCACGTGATGGAAGAGAAGAACGAGTCCGATCCAATAGAGTGCGAGGACGCAACTCAGATCGAAGGACGATCACTCTGTTCTCGCACTCGAATTCGACCTGACAGAGTAAAAGGTACAGATCTTTATTTATCCTTTGCAGATCTTGGCATCGGCTTCTTCTTATCTTTCCGCACTCCAGCAAGTAGTCTCTGATGACTGATTTCTCTTTCGTACGTCTTCGTGATGCATCCGTTGGTCGAATGCGTTTCCTGTTCATCCGCTGGCTCATCTGAAGGAGACAATTCGTTTCCTATCGATGGAAATCGCAGAAGAAATCAAAGTAGAATATGTTCTTATAATGAAGATATCGAAATGAGTACCGGTCGCAGGACATGTATCAAACACCTTGTTGACACGTAATATCACAAAAAACAAGAATCGATCTTGGCCCCTCTGATCACCGGAAACGACGGCAGTGATTGCAGCCGAGAGGTGTTGTGCGCATATCCTAATTCCTTCCACAAGGAATAAGTAATTCCGAAACCCAGAAGAAATCCGTATCCGCCTCGGTCTTGGGTTTCACTTCTATAAATACCACCCGCTCTGTCCTCCTCGTCGTGTGTGTCTTCTCGCCTTCTCACTGTCTTCTCGGCCATGGCCTTTGGCAATAATGGGTACGTTTTTGGATTGAAACCTTGGTTATACTTCCCTTCGTCCGCTTCTGGGATGCTTGGTCTTTATTTTTTTTTCTTTTGGCAGCATCAAGCACGAGGATGGTGAGACATTGATGGTTTTGGACATGCCGTCCTATCGGGAGCACTCCCGGAAGCCGGCCGATAGCGTCGACGACGACGGTAACGTTAACGGGAGGTCCTGGCAGCGGGGCCACTGGCCGACGACGGTGATGGATTCTGCCAACGGGGGCAAGGGCAGCAAGCCGAGGAAGAGGTTTATAGTGAAGAGCGCGAACGAGGGCCCGCCGCATTGCAGTGGCAGCCTCGTGGCGGCGTTCGACGACGAAAGATTGGATAAGTCGGGGAACGTAGAGCTGTCGTTGAAGAAGAAGAGGAAGAGAACGCCGTCCACCAAGCAGGGAAAAGTGGGGAGTGGGAAGGAGTGGTGGCTATCATCTTCCTCTAAGGGGAATCGGCCTTTCGGAAGTGGATCATGGAATCGAGCTGCCAATCCAGAGATTGAGTTCCGGGACACTATAGCCAGAGGCGAATTCGAGGTCTGAATATGCATTTCTAAAATTTCTAATTTCTTCACCGGTTGTCTTCTTTTACTACTTAATCTACTCTTTCTTGATTATTTTCTCGAATTTATTTTAAAGTAATGACGTCTGAATGCCAATTCTTTTTATTGGTTTGGTAAGCGGCAAACTGTACAGACGAATACTTTGATTGACGACGTTATATTATTAGCTGCACTTTTAACTCGTGTTTATGGTGTATATTTCTGCACACTTATCTTTGATCGATTTGTTTGGAATATTCCTATATTCTCAATATTCAGCTTCTGATATCACTTATATTCTCAAGTATTTTTTTCATTCGGTTAAAAACAAGTGTTTAGCAATATATATATATTTTTGTTTCATCTGCTGCATGACAAGTCTTTGATATGTAGGTACATGAATTTATTATCAAATTTATCTTAAAAACAATTTTATAAATATGGAAAATAAAGAAGAAAATATATGTAGAATGCATTTGTTTGAGACACTTCAAAAGCTAACAATTTAACCACTTTATTTTTATATGCATTGACAGTGGTTTCTATTATAACCATGTACCTAAAGCTGAAGGCATTTGTTTAGTCGAGAGTTTGCTCAATCCTCAGGCAGTTAGTGATACACGGAACCAGTTTCTTTGTATTATGCATTTTCATTGTTTTTGGTTTCTTTCAGGCAGAAGAGGGTGAAGAAGATGATGAAATTGAGCAACTGTTTAATGGGGGAAGGAAAAAGAAGAAAATTGAGAGGTCGCCTGCTGAAATATCTTTGCTTGTTGAACACATTATGGCTGAATTAGAAGTGGTGACTGAAGAAGATGCTGAGCTGAACAGGCAGAACAAACCAGCCATTAACAAACTTATGAAGCTGCCATTACTTGTTGAGGCTCTCTCTAAGTAAGATTTCTATGATAAAGAAAGTGCTGTTGTTTCAAACCATCAGGACATGTGTTCATTTGATACATTTTGTCTTGCTGACATCTTGAGATTTCCCACATATACAGGAAAAATCTTCAGCAAGATTTCTTGGATCATGGAGTATTATCTCTTATGAAAAATTGGCTCGAACCCTTGCCTGATGGAAGTTTGCCTAATATGAATGTCCGAACTGCCATACTCGAAGTACTTTCCGATGTATGTATGGTGTCCCATCTTTAGCGTATGAAACTTTCTTTCTTTTATTTTTGTGACTTGGGAACATGATATTTCCTATCATATGCTTGGCAGAGATCTTTTCTGGGTTATTCATAGCAATGTAGAAGTTTCTGGAATAATGCAGGATAATGAATCCTTATTTACATCTTTGGTTAATTGCATGTAATCATGACAATTTGTTCTTATCATGCAGTTTCCTATTGATTTAGAGCAGTATGTCAGGAGAGAACAACTAAAAAGGAGTGGTATCGGGAAGGTGATTGATAATTATGATGTCATCCTCTTAGTGGTCGCTGAATTTTCATGAAGTTTTTACCAATTCTAAATTTTCTGCATGCAGGTGATAATGTTCTTATCAAAATCAGATGAGGAGACAACTTCCAATAGAAAACTTGCTAAAGAATTGGTTGATAGATGGGTAATGAGATTTTTTATCCATGCAAGTTGGATACAGTTCTTAGAATAATATCTTAATTTTATTCATATATATATATATTCTTGATGTTAATTTTATCTTCCGTAATTCATAGGTTGATTTATTATGTATTTATTTTGACTTTTTAAACAATCATGTGCAGAGTCGATCAATATTTAATAAGAGCATTAGACATGAGGATATGAGGACTTCTGATGATGAGACAAGGTCATACAGACGACTATCTCAAAAGTATCTATTATGTTTTACCATTTATGTTCCAAAATTTTTTATAAGATTACTTTGATATATCTTTTCTAAAATACCATCTGCTTGAAAAAATAAAGGAACTTCACAAAAGTAAGAAGATTGGAGTCTGAAGATAACGGGATATTTTTGGATTTGGATGAACTTTCAAGGTAAAAGTATCCACCAGTTATTTGCACTGTTACTATTTATGAATGAAACACTCAACAATTATTATAAATTTAAGTAGAGGTATGTTGATCATGAGATATATAATTACCTTCTCTTTTGTTTGGGTGTAGTTTGCGAAGATCTAGACAGGCAGAAACCAAGCAACATGCATCCATGCCTGAAGCATTGCCTCTAGATTTTGTTGTGTGCCCTCAGTCTAAAGTTGATCCCGAAAAAGTCAGAACACAAGCGAAGCAAGTGATTTATGATCAGCATCAGTTAAAGGTTAATATGGAGAACCCATAGATTTTACGTTTATCTTTCTAGCATGATTTTTGAATCAGAGATCAAGTTATAAAAAATCTATAGATTTTTATGTCTTCTTGCCATGATTAAGAATCAGAAAACTATTTTACAAATATTATTTTAATATAAAAGAAAACTATTTGAGTTAAACACTCTTTACGTGTTTCTCATTATTTCTGGGGTGGGAGGTGTCACAGTATTCTCAGGAAATAGATTAATAGAAACTTTCTGGTCAGAAACTAAATTTCATGATTGATTTGGTTGAAAGTGTTACTTTTGTGTAACAACAATATAGAAAGGAATATATTTTGTGTAACGGAATGTTACTTCCTGTGTTTTTAACTGTTGAATGTTAGTTTGAATCTTTCATATGTTTTTTGAATGTTACTGACATCAAATATTTTGTATTCCAGATAAAAAAGAAGCTGCGGCAGTTACAAACACAAAAAAAGAGGCGACTTCAGGCATTGAAACCGAGTAGCGACGGGCGTCGCATTGTCATGTATAGTTAGTGATCATATGCGCGACAAGTTCTTAGAGCATTTGAGCCGGTGGTCGACTGAGTGTACATATCTTTTTGGCAAATAACTGGAAGTAATCGAAAGTTGAATGGTGGGAGAATAGTTTCACCAAATTCTTGTATCCGACTACATTATTATTTTTTAAATCAGAACAATGATATCAGTGATCTGTTGTGAGAGTTGCCACGAGATGTTCGAGTTGGAACATTCTCCTGTTATTATGTAAGGATCATCAGATTGGCAAGTGAGCATAGTGCTTTACTGGATATCATGATAAATTTTATTTTATTTTTTTGACAAAAGATAGGTAGTAAAAGATAATTTTTCAAAATTCTTACCAACTAAGTTTGCTGAGACCTTCATATATTATCTTTGTAATATCTTATATTAGTTTTAAGATTAAAATTGACTTATAGAAATTTGATAGGTATATCATTATTAATTTCAATTTAAGTATTTTAATTAAATAATGAAGTCGATGAATTAATTAGCTTATCTTAAGTAGTGACAACCAACGAATGATGTCTATATTATCTTTGTAATACGTTATATTAGTTTCTTCTTACCAAAAATGAAACTGGTGTTTCTTCAAAGCAATTTAGCCTTTTTCTTTATCCGTCGGTTCGTTATAGATGTAGGAAATTTGTCTTGAAATGTTGAGCTCAGGACGGACGATAGGGACATTCCACTATGATCGCAGACCCGAACATGAAGCCCGCTCAGCTCGGCCCATCAAACACTTGCCTGAGCTTGGCTGGTGGATCGGTCAGCTAATTTGACGACGACAGGAAGACACTTTCGTGCCGGTCACGTGTGCCACACAACCAACACGACGACGACAGGAAGACGAGGAAGGCGAGGGTCTTCTGACGTGCACGGCACGGTCCGCCTCTCCTGACTCGCCCGAGCCACCGACCGGGGAAACGGGCGCTCTGTTCGACTGGCTCGTCACGGGGAAGATGACGTAGGTGGGGCGGCCCCTTTCAGCAAACCCCCCAAGCGTCCTCTTCGGTGTGTGTGGCCCGGCGGAGGCATCGGGGCCTCGTGGGATCCACCTCTGCTGTGTGTTCCCTGGCTTGGTCGACACATGTGATCTCCCCCATCCGTTTCTTATTCTTTCGCACCGCCTGAGATTTTCCCCCGCCGAAGATATCCCAAGAGAAGAAAGCGCGCCAAACCGACGACCTCTCTCTCTTCTTCTTCTTCTTCTTTCGTGCCTTCGCCGTCCGCCGCTTCTCCTCCCCTCCATCAATCTCAAGTAATCCCATCCCCTAATCCTTTTCTAATTTTCTTCATTTTCTTCTCTCTGATGCTCACCTCCTCCTCCTCCTCCTCTTCTCCTTAAACAATCGATCGATTTTTCCCCCCTACTAATTTGTTTTTTTGTCGCAATAATCCAGTAATAAGGGATGGGGAGGGAATCTGGTGCGTCGGATATCGAGATCAAGGTCCAGGGGCGGCGAGGGGACAACGACTTGAATCCGGCCGCTTCGCCGTTCCCTGCCTCGCAGCCGCCGGGGAGCCGGTGCCTGCCCCCGACCGAGCACCGTCCGTTCCAGAGGTGGACACCCTGGTTGGTGCCGGCGTTCGTCGTGGCCAACCTGGTTGTGTTCGCCGTCATCATGTACGAGAATGATTGCCCCAAGAATTATTTAGGGGACTGCGTTGCCGTCTTTCTCGGCCGTTTCGCCTTCCAGCCCCTGAAGGAGAATCCCCTCTTCGGGCCGTCGTCCTCAACGTATGTCTCTCTGTTCTATTTTCGCATAAAAGAAAGCTTCTGCTATTGTTAATTTCGTCACAATTGTGATTCGTCATCGCATTATTGGGGTTTTGATCTCTAGAGCATCGAATCCTCGTCATGATGGATGAGCCTATTTCTATTAGCGGATTAGGCTGATGTTCCAATCCTACAATTCATATAGCGGTTGGTTGTACATTTTTTGATCGCCTTAGTTTTATTTTATTACAGCTATGCTTCATGTAAACATGGCTTGATTTTTATCACAAGTTATGCGTTTGTATGTAAATCATCAAGAGAAGCTGAAGGAGTGTATGTGTTGGGATTGAAATTGGGAATTAGAGATTGTCAGAAGAATTCCAATTTTTTGTTTTTCAAGCTGATGGACGCCTTGACCGTTTACCCACACTTGTCATTGGTAAACTGATGTTCACCTCCCGTGGCTTGCTTCGTTCTTAAAACTCTTATAGCTATCAGATCGTGCAATCTTGAGTGGCCTTGTTTTGTGCTTTACGCATATCATCATAGTTATGGTTTATGTAAATAGGGCTTGATTTAAATCATACAACTTCTCTTGAGCATATAATCATGCAACTTTCACGGTTATAGAAAATGTGTACTGAGATGTAGTAATCGAGAGTGGATGGAGGAGTATAAATGCTGGAGCTAATGGTTGGCTGGAGTTGGAACTTGGAATTGATAAAGTTGACATAGTTTTGGTTGTAGAATCATAACCTTGCATTCATCTTTCTGATTGCCACTGGTTTCATTAGGTCATGATGTGTGAAATTTCCTGTATATTCTGTGTTTGGGCACTTGAGTCTTTAGGTTCTTGTCTTACAAGCAAGAATCGTAAGTGGCACTCTTCGTGGTGGCTATATGATTGCTGTTGCACGAGGAAAAGAACCAATTCAGACATTTGTTTTCTGTCTGTGCTACTAGAGACCCTAATAGTTTATGCTTATGATATGTGAATATGTAATCAGAACATGCTTGATATGTTATTACCATGACTGCCACCTTTGGTTTGAGTTGATACGACAAGGGATTTGCCAATCTTGCTGGTCCACAAACTGCTTTATGCTTATGTTAGAAGTTTGGATGGATCTTTCCTGTCAGTTAAAATTGTGAATACTGATGAAGTTGGATCATTATACGTCGCACATTAAATGGTTAAACATTTGTTGTTTCTTCTACGACATTTAGTGTCTTATAGAGGATATCTAATTAACAAAAATGTGCTCAATTTTTCAGATTGGAGAAGATGGGTGCTTTAGATGTGCGTAAAGTGGTTCATGAACACCAAGGATGGCGTCTGATTTCTTGCATTTGGCTACATGCTGGAGTCATCCATGTGCTTGCCAATATGTTGAGTCTTCTCTTAATTGGAATTCGGCTTGAGCAAGAATTTGGATTTGGTATATAGCAGTCTAACTATAAATTGGCTTTTCTGATATGCAAACAATAGTATATCGCATGTTGGTGTATCTGCAATTTTGCTTGTTAACTTCTGGCTTATTAGGGTCACTCACGTGAAAGCCAAATTTGAAACTAACTCGGCCTTGATTTAGTGTGCAATATACTGTATATGTTAGAAATACGAATATACTTGCATGTCTCTGTTGACCGTATAGAGTTGCAGAGGGGTCTTTGTTTGGTATGTGCATTCCTGAATTTGCATCTTCTAGTGCTTTATCCCATCTGAATTGTAAGAACTTATGATCTGGTATTTGGTTAATCTTGTTTGAGCCTCTAGCATACACATAATGCAGGACTCCTATATTATCAGATCAACTGCTTCTAACAGTACCAGATTGCATGTCTGTGTTCCATATAATGCAAAAACAATGCCATCTGTGGAAAAGTCAATTAGCAACAATAAACTTATTATCCAATTAGGCAGTTCATCCTAAAGGAAAAGCCTTTGTTGGATAGCTAGAGGTAGATGCTTCCGTTGGAAATTTTCTATTTTATGTGATGATCAACCTTACAAACTGTGGATGGACAAAAGGGTGAATAATCTGGAGTTTAATGATGGGATAGATGAAGTAAAAACTAAGCACATAGATTTCCTCTTTTTCCCTGGTTACTATCAAGGTATTCCTAGTTGCCATTGTTGAATTTTCAAGACATCAAAGAGCTTTTAGAAGGTAAGGTGTGTAAAGAGAAAGTACTACGACTT
The DNA here is from genome assembly GCA_029747655.1 of Ensete ventricosum. Taxonomy (NCBI): domain Eukaryota; kingdom Viridiplantae; phylum Streptophyta; class Magnoliopsida; order Zingiberales; family Musaceae; genus Ensete; species Ensete ventricosum. The sequence goes on from JAQQAF010000005.1 coordinate 10,974,708, forward strand.
TTATTCCCTAGTTTATTCTGTCATTGTTCAACTTTCTACTATTTTTCTTATTTATTCTCCTTTAAATGGAGTTAGGTGTGAACATTAGCATGGATAGAGAGAAACCGACTGTAGATCATACTTCTGATCTTTTTTCTATCCTCCAGATTTTTAACACGAGTGGTCATAGGGTTAGGTGTATATATCGATGTTGATCAGTTAATTCAATTTATCATATATGATTGCTACGCATATAGTGTTGATAGATGTGGGAGATCAAAATCCATATTAAGATAAGTACTATTACAATAAAAACAAACACATTTGACCTTTTGGTGATGCGAGTGCAAACACAGCTAGACTTCAGTGTCTTGAACTGCTTTCCTGCATCACTGAGTACTGTGAGATTTGTTATGGGGAGAGGGTTCTTTCTTTCAGTCTTGTTCTGGGCATCTCAATATTTTTCTTTACTTTTGCAGCACGGATCGGCCTGCTATACGTTATTTCTGGATTTGGTGGGAGTTTGATGTCTGCTCTGTTCATCAAAGCAAGTATCTCTGTAGGTGCTTCCGGTGCACTTTTCGGATTGCTCGGTGGCATGCTTTCTGAACTATTAACCAATTGGACGATCTACACAAATAAGGTGATCTTGGAGAGTTCTCATTTAAGTGAAAGCTATGCTGCTGCTGATACATTCTGGACATGGAAAATACCTATAAATTTCTTGATGCTGTTGACATTCTTCTTTCTTCAGTGTGCAGCACTGTTTACCCTTGTGCTCATCATAGCAATCAACTTGGCTGTTGGAGTCCTACCACATGTGGATAACTTTGCTCATATTGGGGGATTTGTTTCTGGATTTTTTCTTGGATTTGTGCTCCTGATTCGCCCCCACTTTGGGTGGGTTGCCCAAAAGAATGTTCCACCTGGATATCGTGCAACTCCGGTCAAACACAAGCACAAGCTATATCAATACATACTGTGGATCGCTGCTGCCATTATTCTAATTGTTGGGTAAGTGATACAGCTAATTCTTTCAATTTATGAGTTCTGGGCACAGAATGTTCATAGAATAAACCTTTTATTGGGAAATCAATAACCTTTAATGTTCATATCCATTATTTGTGTCTTCGTATATATAGCATACTGGTACTAGTTCTCCTCTCTTTATGTATGACTCATCTGCTTGAAGGTTTGTGCTTTCATGGCTTATCTTCTCAATCAATCACTGAGATACAATTCAAAACCTACAGGTTCACCGTTGGCCTTCTTATGCTGTTTCGAGGAGTTAACGCAAATAATTATTGTTCTTGGTGCCATTACCTGAGTTGTGTGCCGACCTCCATAAAGAGTTGCTCATCGTCCACGATTTCTTGCTTGGTATGATGCTTTAAACCTCCTCAATTCTACATTGCATGCCATTACCTAAGCTTCCAGCTCTGTGATTGTATGTAAGTTCATGGCATCCTCCTAATACCGGGGCCCCCATAGAGTGATACGGCTTAATTATATTTATGGGTGGGATAGAGAGAGAGAGAGAGATATACACGGACACGTTGTTTGCATTTGTTCTCTAACAACAAAAGGCTCCCCTGCTACCTGTTATTTTGCAGTCATCTCAAGAAGGGAACAGCCTGAACCTGATGTGTGGGGGAAACAGAAGAACCCGTAGCTACCTCTTGCCTAATGCAACCGAATCCCAGATAGAGGAACTCTGCTCCCAGCTGTGCAGTTGACGAATGCGTGTATGTTCTTTACCACTTTTTTTTTTTTTCTTTTTTCTTTATAAACACACCCCCCTACTTTTTCGAATTTTTCTTATATTCTTATGTATATGCCAACTCTCAAGCTTACAAAAGATTCCGGATTGACATACGGGTCTATTGTGAAGTTGAATGGTGTAAAAAGCAGGGATGATGAAGCCACAAACATTTCACAAGATTCTGAGAGAAACCGGGCACCCATATGACAGAGAGTTGAAATATTCTATCCCCATAAAGGGATAAGCAGCTTTAACATTATACCGCTCACCGCCCGTGTGAATAAGGACAAGCAGCGTGACTGTTGATATTCACACCTGCGGTGAGCGGTTTGTGGATCAACTTACCGAAGATCCGCCAAGCCAGTAGCGGTTTGCGGGTGAACTTACCGAAGATCCGCCAAGCCCTTTAGAACATCGCCAGACTTTGAAAATGCACGTGTTTATTCTCACCTAAGGTGCGCAGAACGCAGCCTCCGCTTTGAATCAGCCATGTGGTGCAGTGAACTTACCGTGCGCCAGCCCGACGATAAAATGGCCCAAAACATTATTAAAACGAAGGCAAACTGATACATTTCCTGATTCTTATTCTCACCTGCGGTCAGCAGCAAAATCTAGATTGTTGGGAGTTTATTTCGATTCTGCCCTGAAAGCCAAACGTGATAGAAGATTACACCCCTCTCCTTCGACCATAGTGAAAGGAGTGATGGGAATAAAATATAAATAAATTTTGTATACGGATAAATATTAATAGATCGTCATATACAGTGAAATCAAATAAAAATTATAATCAAATAAACATCAAGATTTACGTGAAAAATTTCTTCAACTCCAAGGGTAAAAATCACATGACAATTCAGAGAAAATTCACTATCAAAATAATGAATAAACGGATCTCAAGGCTTATTGCCCAAGCCCAATCAACAACCATAAGAAAATCACAGAGATACAAAGACTATATTACTAAGCACAATATCCAAAACATTCTCAAGAAATCACAGTAAGAATCCACTACAAACTGATCCAACCTGAGATATGAATGATTGAGAATAGTTTTTTTCCTGTTCTTGTCTTCTTCCCTTTCCTGGATCTCTTGTTTTCTGGCATCTACTGTCAATCTATAGTCTTCTTTCTCTCTTCTACATTTTCAGTCATCGCTATCCTCTTAATCTCAACCCTAGCCACATAATCTAGAGTTTAGATTAATATAAGTGAAGTTATCGGTTGTGGGCTTCACTAAGGCCCATTATGGGCTGAATCCGAGTCATCTACCCAACAACGTCCCCCTTCAGCCCATAAGGGAGGGTGTCTTATGATTTCTCAATGTGAAGTCATGCCGACTAGCTGTCGACACATCTCCTGTCTCTTTTTCGGTAAAGTCTTTGTCAATATGTTTGCCCTATTATCATCTGTGTGGATTTTCTGAAGCTGTAACTGATTCTCTTCAAGCACACTTCTGATCTAGTGATATCTGATATCTATATGTTTGACTTGGAATGAAATGTTGGGTTCTTGCATAAATGGATGACACTTTGGTTGTCACAATACATCGCATAGTTTTCCTATTTTAGCCTCAATTCTTGTAAAAATCCTTTCATCCGTAACATTTCTTTACAAACCTCTGTAATAGCAATATATTATGCCTCTGTGGTGGAGAGAGCGATACACCTTTGCAATCTGGACTGTCATGACACAACTCCCCCTGCAAAAGTAAGTATAAAACCTAATGTGGACTTTTTTGTATCAATATCTCTTGCCATATCTGCATCTATGTAACCTGTCAACACAAGTGGTCCACCTCCAAAGCTTATACAAACTTTAGAACTTTCTCTGAGATATCTAAAAATCAACTTCACTGCTGCCCAATGCTCTTTACCTGGATTTGCAAGAAATCTGCTAGCAACACCCACTACATATGCGATGTCTAGCCTCGTACATACCATCGCGCACATTAAATTTCCAACTACTGAAGCATAAGGAATCTTTTGCATTTTCTCATTCTCCTCATCACTTGACGGACTCTGCTCTGAGCACAACTTGAAGTGACCTACAAGAGGAGAATTAACTGGCTTTGCATTACTCATACTGAACCTATCCAATACCTTCTCAATATATTTCTCCTGTGACAACTAAATCTTCATCTTTCTTCTGTCATGAGAAATCTGCATGCCCAGTATTTATTTTGCTAGCCCCATGTCTTTCATTGCAAAAGACTCACTCAATTCCTTCTTCAACCTGTCAATCATAGACATATCTTTCCCAAGGATAAGTATGTCATCAACATAAAGTAAAAGAATAATAAAATCCTCACCAAACTGTTTGATATACACATAATGATCTGAATCTATTCTTTTGTATCCATTTTTAATCATAAATAAATTAAACCTTTTATATCACTATCTTAGAACTTGCTTCAGCCCATACAAGCTCTTCTTTAACTTGCAGACAATATTTTCTTTACTTTTGACTTTGAAGCCTTCTGGTTGCTCCATATAAATTTTCTCCTCCAAATCACCATGAAGGAAAGCTATTTTCACATCTAACTACTCAATCTCCAAGTCTAGGTTAGCAGCAATACCAAAAGCAACACGGATAAAAAATATTTTAACAACAGGAGAAAAAATCTCTTCAAAGTCAAAACCTAGCTTGGACCTCTCATTGCCTGTAATATGTGTAAATGCACGATAACCAAACATTCTTAAATGCCTATAGGAGATATATTTCCCTAACTATACATGCTCTGCAACATCAGCATCTAGAGTTGTACATGGTGATAAGTTGATTACATCAACTGTAGTCTTCAAAGCCTCATCCCAAAACCTTTTGGGTAGCTTAGCCTGTGAAAGCATACATCTGATCTTTTCCATGATGGTGCGGTTCATCCTCTATGTAATTGCATTATGATGAGACGTACCAGGAACTATCAACTCATGTTAAATGTCATGTGACCTACAATAATCATTAAACAATCCTTTGTACTCACCACCATTATCTGATCTTATGTATTTCTATCTCCCTTTCAACTCTAGCATGAAACTCCTTGAAGACATTAATAACCTGATCTTTGATCTTCAAAGCATATGCCCAAACTTTCCTGGAAAAGTCATCTATAAAAGTAACAAAATAAAGTGCACCACTAATACTAGGAACATTAACAATACACATCTGTATAGACACGGTCCAAGACATGTATTTTTTTAGATAAGACATGACTAACAAAGGAAACTCTATGTTGTTTTCCAGCCAAACAACCAATACAAGGGTTCAAACGTGTACTTCTGAAGTCTGGTAATACCTCTCTCTTGGAAAGTTATTGTAGCCCCTTTCGCTCATGTGTCTCAGTCGCCTATACCATAACTCAATACAAGGGTTCAAACACCGTCGTATTTGCCCTGCACGTTGACACGCTGCTCTCTCTTTCCTCTCTCTGCTACGTCTCCCCAAAGACCTCCCACCGCTTGCCGACCCACTTGGTCGTGCGTGACAGGATCTTGGCGGCGATTTTTTTGTTGTGCAAATGGCCCAGATTCAGCCCATAATGGGCTTTAGTGAAGCCCACAGCCCAGAACTTCACTTATATTAACCTAAACCCTAGATTAGGTAACTAGGGTTGAGATTAAGAGGGCAGCGTGGCTAAAAACGTGGGAGAAAGAAAGAAAACTGCAGATTAACAATAGAAGCCAGAAAATAAGAGATCTAGGAAAGGTAAGAAGACAAGGACAGGAAAAGACTATTCTCAATCATTCATATCTCAGGTTAGATCAGTTTGCAGTGGATTCTTACTGTGATCTCTTGGGAAAGTTTTGGATATTATGTTTGGTATTATAGTCCTTATATCCCTGTGATTCTCTTGTGGTTATTGCTTGAGCTTGGGCAAGAAGTATTGAGATCTGTATATTCATTATTTTGATAGTGGATTTTCTCTAGCTTGTCCCGTGGTTTTTACCCTTAGAGTTGAAGGGGTTTTCCACGTAAATCTTGGTGTTCATCTAATTGTGATTTTTGTTTGATTCTGTTGTGTATGACGGCCTGCTAGTATTTGTTCGTATACAAAGTTTATTCCTATTTTATTCTCATCAACTTGTATCAGAGCGAGGTTTTGGTGGTATTTAATCTTTTGTATTTGACATGGAGGTCGATAATGTTTCTCGCATGATTAGTTTAAACGGAAACAATTGGATAATATGGAAACCAAGAATGAAAGATCTCCTATATTGTAAAGATTTATATGAACCTTTGTAAAGGGATAGTGCAAAGCTCACAACTATGACAGATGATGAGTGTAAGAGGTTAGATCAAAAAACTGTTGGCTTTATTCGTCAGTGGCTTGATGATAGTGTCTTTCACCATGTTTCTATTGAAAGTTCTGCTTACTCTCTTTGAAAAAAGTTAGAAGGTCTTTATGAAAGAAAAACGGCTGGCAATAAAGCTTTCTTGATCAGAAAACTTGTGAACTTGAAATATAAAGAGGGTACTTCTATTCCTGAGCATTTAAATGCAATACAGAGTATTACTAACCAATTATCTTCTTTGAAAATATCTCTTGATGATGAGTTGCAGGCATTATTACTTCTCAATTCTTTGTAAGAAAGTTGTGAGACACTGGTGGTTTCCCTCAATAATTCTGCACTAGATGGTATTATTACCATGAGTCAAGTAACAAGAAATTTGTTGAATGAGGAGTTGAGGAGAAAGAATTCAACAACTTCTCAGATTAATTCGCAAGCACTTGTCTCAGAGAACAGAGGAAGGTCAAAGTCAAATGATAGAAATGGTTCATGTATAGGTAAAAGCAAGTCAAGATTAAGGAAAGATATTGTTTGCTTCAATTGTGGTGAGAAAGGACATTACAAGAATCAGTGCAAGCAACCTAAGAAGAACAAGAAAAAGGGGAAATAAGTGGAGCATACAGAGTAAAAAGAGAATATCATAGCTATAATGCAAGGTAGTGATTATTTGATTTTGTCTACTTCTGATGATATTTTTTCTTGTGTGTGTCAGGATCTCTAGTGCATAATTGACACAGGTGCTTCTTATCATGTTACACCATGGAGGGAGTTCTTTGCTACTTACAGGTTTGGAAATTTTGGTGTTGTCAAGATGGGCAACTATGGTAAAGTAAACATCATTGGCATGAGAGATATCTATATGAAGACCAACCTTGGCTGCAAGTTGGTGCTTAAGGATGTGAGGCATGTGGTTGACTTAAGACTGAATATTAATTTCAGTTGGAAGATTGGATTTTGAAGACTTTAATGTCAGATTTCACAAAGGGCAGTGAAAGCTCAGTAAGGATTCTCTTATTGTAGCTAATGGGAAGAAATGTTATACATTATACAGATTGTAGCCTAAAACTTATGGTGAGCAGTTGAATATTACAGAGAAAGACTTCAACATGGAGTTGTGGCATAGGCGACTGGGACACATGAGCAAGAAGGGCCTGCAAGAATTTTTCAAGAGAGAAGTATTGCCAGACCTCAGAGGTACATGTTTGAACCCTTATATTGATTGTTTGGCTGGTAAATAACATAGATTTTCCTTTGTTAGTCTTGCCTTATCTAGAAAAATGCATACCTTGGATTGTGTCTATACAGATGTGTGTGGTCCTTTGAGGATAAAAACTCTTGGTGAATCTGTTAATGTTCATAGTATCACTTGTGCACTTTATTTTGTTACTTTTATATATGACTTTTTCAGGAAAGTTTGGGCATATGTTTTGAAGACCAAATATCAGGTTATTAATGTCTTCAAGGAGCTTCATGCCAGAGTGAAAGGGAGATAGAAAAATAATTGAAATGTATAAGATCAGATAATGGTGGTGAGTACATAGGATTATTTAATGATTATTGCAGGTCACATGACATCTAACATTAGTTGACAGTTCCTGCTACGTATCAGCATAATGCAATTGTAGAGAGGATCCGCACCATCATGGAAAAGATCAGATGTATGCTTTTAAAGGTCAAGCTACCCAAAAGGTTTTGGGATGAGGCTTTGAGGACTGCAGTTGATGTAATCAACTTATCACCATGTACAACTCTAGATGGTGATGTTGCAGAGCATGTTTGGTCAAGAAAAGATGTATCTTATAGACATTTAAGAGTGTTTGGTTGTCGTGCATTTTGCACATGTTCCAGACAATGAAAGGTCAAAGCTAGATGGTAAGACAAAAGAGTGTATTTTTCTTGGTTACTCACATGATCAGTTTGGTTATAGGCTTTGGGATCCAGAAAAGCAGAAGGTGTTCAGAAGCAGAGATGTTGTCTTCTTTGAGGATCAAACCATTGAGGATTTGAAGAAGGAGGCACCAGCTAAGACTTCTGCAGAGAGATTTGTAGACTGTGACCCAGTTATTCCTCCAGTATATCAGGGTGATGGGGGAGATGTGCAGGAAGATGGTGCAGAGCCAAATGTTGATCTACCTGCAGGACATGTTGAGCATGAAGAAGAAAGAGAGCAAGTTCCCACAGAACCTCAGTTAAGAAGATCTTCTAGACCACGTCAACCTTCCAAAAGATACTCTATAGATGAGTATGTGATGCTTACTGATGCAGGTGAACTAGAGAGTTACCAGGAAGCAGTTGAAAGTGAGTAGAAAAAAAAATGATTTATTACTATGTAGGAAGAGATGAATTCACTGCAGAATAACCACACATATGATTTGGTACAACTACCAGAGGGAAGTAAAGCCTTGAAGAACAAGTGGGTTTTCAGGTTGAAGACTCAAGAATATTGTTCTCAACCAAAGTATCAAGCTAGATTGGTTGTGAAAGGCTTTGGTCAAAAAAAATGTATTGACTTTAAAGAGATTTTTTCTCCTATTGTTAAAATATCTTATATCCGTATTACTCTTGGTATTGCTGCTAACCTAGACTTGGAGATTGAGTAGTTAGATGTGAAAACAACTTTCCTTCATGGTGATTTGGAGGAGAAAATTTATATGGAGCAACCAAAAGGCTTCAAAGTCAAAGGTAAAGAAAATCTTGTCTACAAGTTGAAGAAGAGCTTAAATGGGTTGAAGCAAGCTCCAAGACAATGGTATAAAAAATTTGATTCATTTATGATTGAAAATGAATATTAAAGAACAGTTTCAGATCATTGTGTGTACATCAAACAGTTTGGTGAGAATTTTATTATTCTCTTACTTTATGTTGATGACATGCATATCCTTGGGAAAGATATGTCTATGATTGACAGGTTGAAGAAGGATCTGAGTGAGTCTTTTGCAATGGACATGGGGCCAGCAAAGTAAATACTGGGCATGCAGATTTCTCGTGACAGAAAAAAGAGGAAGATTTGGTTGTCACAGGAGAAATATATTGAGAAAGTATTGGATAGGTTCAGTATGAGCAATGCAAAGCCAGTTGGTTCTCCTCTTGCAGGTCACTTTAAGTTGTGATGGGGAGAAGAAGAAAATATAAAATGTTCCTTATGCTTCAACAGTTGGAAGTTTAATGTACGCGATAGTATGTACGATGTCGGACATCGCATATGCAGTGTGTGTTGCTAGCAGATTTCTTGCAAATCCAGGCAAAGAGCACTAGGCAGCAGTGAAGTGAATTTTTAGATATCTCAGAGGAAGTTCTAAAGTTTGTTTAAGTTTTGGAGGTGGACCGCATGTGTTGACAGGTTACACAAATACAGATATGGCAAGAGATATTGACACAAGGAAGTCCACATCAGGTTTTGTACTTACTTTTACAGGGGAAGCTGTGTCATGGCAGTCCAGATTGTAAAAGTGTAAAAGTGTAGAGGTTTGCAAAGAAATGTTATGGATGAAAGGATTCTTACAAGAATTGGAGCTGAAACAGAAAAACTATATGGTGTATTGTGACAGCCAGAGTGTCATCCACTTATGCAAGAACCCAATATTTCATTCAAAGTTAAAGCATATAGACGTCAAATATCACTGGATCAAAAATGTGTCTGAAGAGAAGCAGTTATAGCTTTAGAAAATTCACACAAATGATAATAAGGCAGACATGTTGACAAAGACTTTACCGAAAGAGAGACAGGAGATGTGCCAACAGTTGGTTGACATGGCTTCACATTGAGGAGTCACGAGACAGCCTCCCTTATGGGCTGAAGGGGGAGGTTGTTGGACAGATGGCCCAGATTCAACCCATAATGGGCTTTAGTGAAGCTCACAGTCCAGAACTTCACTTATATTAACCTAAACCCTAGATTAGGTGGCTAGGGTTGAGACTAAGAGGGCAGCGGCGGTTGAAAACGTGGGAGAGAGAAAGAAAACTACAGATTTACAGTAGAAGCCAGTAAACAAGAGATCTAGTAAAGGGAAGAAGACAAGGACAAGAAAAGATTATTCTCAATCATTCATATCTCAGGTTATATTAGTTTGCACTGGATTCTTACTGTGATCTCTTAGGAAGGTTTTGGATATTGTGTTTGGTATTATAGTCCTTGTATCCCTGTGATTCTCTTGTGGCTATTGCTTGCTTGGGCAAGAAGCCTTGAGATCTGTATATTTATTATTTTGATAGTGGATTTTCTCTGGCTTGTCCCGTGATTTTTACCCTTCGAGTTAATAGGGTTTTCTACGTAAATCTTGGTGTTCATCTAATTATGATTTCTGTTTGATTCTGCTGTGTATGACAGCCTGCTAGTATTTGTTCATATACAAAGTTTGTTCCTATTTTATTCCCATTAGATAACACTCAGGGAGGAGCAGTAGGCGACTATGTAGAGGATCGAAGCAGAGTGCAAAAGAGTAGATTGCAGGGAAGAAGGACGCTGAAGCAAAGCAACAGAAACTCGTCGAGCAGTGGTATGCAAAGTCTATGCTGCTGAGCAAATTCCTTGAGTAGGTGGACCGCCGGCAGCGGTGACCGACCGTGATCAACCAACGGTGAGACCCATGTCACTGCATGTTAAACAATGCTCCATTAATGGATTCACACGACTGCAAGCCCGAGTGTATCAATCACTTTACTCAGCAAAACCTCAGCCTCTTGCCGCTTCTCATCCTTGCAAAGCACACCAATAGTCAAAGACCATAACTTGCAGCATTGGGCACCATTCCATTTCCTACCATCGCCCTAAGCAGCTTCAGCGCCCTGTATCAACTGCCCTCTCTCTCTATTGTAGTACCCATAAATCATTCTTGAAAATAAAAGGAATAAACTTTATATACGAACAAATATTAGCAGGTCGTCACATATAGTGGAATCAAGTAGAAATTATAATCAAATGAACACCAAGATTTACTTAGAAAACCCCCTCAACTCGAAAGGTAAAAATCACAGGATAAGCCAGAGAAAATCCACTATCAAAATAATAAATATATAGATCTCAAGGTTTCTTGCCCAAATCAAAGCAATAGCCACAAGAGAATCACAGGGATACAAGGACTATAATACTAAGCACAATATCCAAAACATTCCCAAATGATCACAGTAAGAATCCACTACAAACTGATCTAACCTGAGATATGAATGATTGAGAATAGTCTTTTCGTTTCCTTGTCTTCTTTCCTTTCTTGGATCTCTTATTTTCTGCCATCTATTGTCAATCTGCAGTCTTCTTTCTCTCACCCACGTTTTAAGCCATTGTTGCCTTCTTAATCTCAATCCTAGCACCAAAACTAGGGTTTAGGTTAATATAAGTAAAGTTCTAAGCTGTGAGCTTCACTAAAGCCCATTATGGGCTGAATCTGGGCCATCTACCCATCTGCCCAACAACCTCCCCCTTCAGCCCATAAGGGAGGTTGTCTCACAACTCCTCAATGTGAAGCCATGCCGACCAATTGTCGGCATATCTCCTGTCTCTCTTTCAGTAAAGTCTTTGTCAACATGTCTGCCTCATTATCATCTATGTGAATTTTTTGAAGCTATAACTGCTTCTCGTCAAGCACACTTCTGATACAGTGATATCTAACATCTATATGCTTTGATTTGGAATAAAATGTTGGGTTCTTCTACAAATGGATGACACTCTGGACGTCACAATACACCACATAGTTTTCTTGTTTCAACCTCAATTCTTGTAAGAATCCTTTCATCCATAATATTTCTTTGCAAACCTCTGTAGCAGCAATATATTCTGCCTCTATGGTGGAGAGTGCAATATACTTTTGCAATTTGGATTGCCATGACATAGATCCCTCTGCAAAAGTAAGTATAAAACCTCATGTGGACTTTCTTGTGTCAATATCTCTTTCCATATCTGTATCTGTGTAACATATCAACACAGGTAGTCCACCTCCAAAGCTTAAACAAACTTTAGAACTTCCTCTGAGATATCTAAAAATCTACTTCACTGCTACCCAGTGCTCTTTGCCTAGATTTGCAAGAAATTTGCTAGCAACACCTACTGCATATCTAACTTCTGAAGCATAAGGAACCTTTTGCATTTTCTCCTTCTCCTTGTCACTTAACGTACTCTGATCTGAGTACAACTTGAAGTGACCTGCAAGAGGAGAACCAACTAGCTTTGCATTGCACATACTGAACCTGTCCAATAACCTTCTCAATGTATTTCTCCTGTGATAATCAAATCTTCTTGTTTCTTTTGTCATGAGAAATCTGTATGCCCAGTTTTTGCTTTGTTGACCTCATGTCCTTCATTGCAAAAGACTCATTCAGTTCCTTCTTCAACCTGTCAATCATAGACATATCTTTCACAAGGATAAGCATGTCATCAACATAAAGTACGAGAATAATAAAATCCTTACCAAACCGTTTGATGTACATACAATGATATGAAGTTATTCTTTTGTATTCATTTTCAATCATAAATGAATCAAACTTTTTATACAACTGTCTTGGAACTTATTTCAGCCCATATAAGCTCTTCGTCAACTTACAGACAAAATTTTCTTTACCTTTGACTTTGAAGCCTTCTGGTTGCTCCATATAAATTTTCTCCTCCAAATCACCATGAAAGAAAGTTGTCTTCACATCTAACTGCTTAATCTCCAAGTCTAGATTAGCAGCAATACCAAGAGCAATACGGATAGAAGACATTTTAACAACAGGAGAAAAAATCTCTTCAAAGTTAATACCTTTTTTTGACCAAAGCCATTCACAACCAATCTAGCTTTGTACTTTGGTTGAGAATAATATTCTTAAGTCTTCAACTTAAAAACTCACTTGTTCTTCAAGGCCTTACTTCTCTTTGGTAATTGCACCAAATCATATGTGTGGTTCTTCTGCAGAAAATTCATCTCTTCCTGCATAGTAACAAACTACTTCTTTTTCTACTCACTTTCAATTATTTCCTAGTAACTCTCTGGTTCACCTGCATCAGTAAGCATCACATACTCATATGTAGAGTATCTTTAGGAAGGTTGACGTGGTCAAGAATATATTCTTAACTGAGGTTCTGTGGGAACTTGCTCACTTTCTTCTTCATGCTCAACATGTCTTACAAGTATATCAACATCTGGTTCTACACCATCTTCCTGTACATCTCCCCCATCACCCTGATATACAAGAGGAATAACTAGATCACAATCTACAAATCCCTCTATATAAGTCTTAGCTGATGCCTCATTCTTCAAATCCTCAATGGTTTAATCCTAAAAAAAGATAACATCTCTGCTATTAAACACTTTATGCTATTCTAGATCCCAAAGCCTGTAACCAAACTGATCATATGAGTAGCCAAGAAAAATACACTCTTTTGTCTTACCATCTAGCTTGGACCTCTCATTGTTTGGAACATGTGTAAATGCACGACAACTAAATACTTTTAAGTACTTATAGGAGACATCCTTCCATAACCATACATGCTTTGCAACATCACCTTCTAGAGCTGTACAGGGTGACAAGTGATCACATCAACTACAATCCTCAAAGCCTCATCCCAAAATCTTTTGGGTAGCTTGGCATGTGAAATCATACATCTAATTTTTTTCATGATAGTGCAGTTCATCCTCTCTGCAATTGCATTATGCTGAGGTGTATCAGGAACTGTCAACTCATGCTGGATGTCATGTGACCTGCAATAATCATTAAACAATCTTGTGTACTCACCACCATTATATGATCTTATGCATTTCAATTACCTTTCTATCTCCCTTTCAACTCTGGCATGAAACTCCTTGAAGACATTAATAATCTGATCTTTGGTCTTCAAAGCATAAACCTAAACTTTCTTGGAAAAGTCATATATAAAAGTGACAAAATAAAGTACACCACTAATACTAGAAATATTAATAGATCCATCATGAGTTTTTATCCTCAAAGGATCACACATATCTGTATAGATACGGTCCAAGACATACATTTTCCTATTTAAAGTAGGACTAACAAAGGAAACTCTATTTTTGCCAGCCAAACAATCAACACAAGGATTCAGACATGTACCTCTGAGGTCTGACAATATCTCTCTCTTGGAAAGTGCTTGCAGCCCCTTCTCGCTCATGTGTCTCAATCGCCTATGTCACGACTCCATGCTGAAGTCTTTCTATGTAGCATTCAACTGCTCACCACAAGTTTTAGCCTGCAATATGTACAAGGTGTGACATTTCTTTCCATTAGCTACAACAAGAGAACCCTTACTGAGCTTCCACTGTTCTTTATGAAATCTGACATCAAAGCCTTCATCACCTAACATTCCAACTGAAATTAAATTCAGCTTTAAGTCAACCACATGACTCATATATTTAAGCACCAACTTGCAGCCTAAGTTGGTCTTTATATAGATATCACACATGCCAATGACGTTTGCTATGTATGTCATAGTTGCCCATCTTGACAACACCAAAATTTTCAGACCTGTAAGTAGCAAAGAACTCCCTTCGTGGTGTAGCATAATAAGAAGCACTTGTGTCAATTATCCACTCGAGATCATGGCACACACACGAAAAAATATCATCAGAAGTAGACAAAATCAAATAATCACTACGTTGCACTGTAGCTGTGATATTCTCTTTTGATTCTGTATGCTTCACTTTTTTTCTTTTTTTCTTGTTCTTCTTAGGTTGCTTGCGCTTATTCTTGTAATATCTTTTCTCACCACAATTGTAGCAAACAATATCCTTTCTTGATTTTGACTTGTTTCTACCTATGCGTGAACCACTTCTATCCTTTGACTTTGACATTCCTCTGTTCTTTGAGACAAGTGAGATAAGTGCCTGTGAATCAATCTGAGAAGTTGCTGAATGCTTTCTCCGCAACTCCTAATTCAACAAACTGCTTGTTACTTGACTCATGGTGACAACACCATCTGGTGTAAAGTTACTATGGGAAACCACCTGTGTCTCCCAATTTCCTGATAAAGAACTGAGAAGTAACAATGCTTGTAACTTATCATCAAGAGATATTTTCATAGAGGATAACTAGTTAGTAATACTCCGCATTTCATTCAAATGCTCAAGAATAGAAGTACCCTCTTCATATTTCAAGTTCACAAGTTTTATTATCAGAAAAGCTTTGTTGCCAACCGTTTTTCTTTCATAAATACCTTCTAATTTTTTCCAAAGAGAGTAAGTAGAACATCAGTAGGAATATGGTGAAAGACACTATCATCAAGCCATTGATAAATAAATTCAACTATTTTTTTATCCAACATTTTCCACTCATCATTTGTCATAGTTGTTGGCTTTGCACTATCCCCTTACAAAGGTCTATACAAATATTTACAATACAGAAGATCTTCCATTCTTGGTTTCTATATCATCCAATTATTTTTGTTCAAACTAATTATGCGAGAAACATTACCGACCTCCATATTCGAATACAAAAGTTAAATACCACCAAAACTCTGCTCTAATACCAGTTAATGGGAATAAAAGAAATAAACTTTGTATACGAACAAATATTAGCAGGCCGTCACACACAGTGGAATCAAGTAGAAATCAAAATCAAATGAACACTAAGATTTATGTAGAAAACCCCCTCAACTCGAAGGGTAAAAATCACGGGACAAGCTAGAGAAAATCCAATATCAAAATAATGAATATACAGATCTCAAGACTTCTTGCCCAAACCAAAGCAATAGCCACAAGAGAATCACAGGGATATAAGGACTATAATACTAAGCACAATATCCAAAACCTTCCCAAATGATCACAGTAAGAATCCACTAGAAACTGATTTAACCTAAGATATGGATGATTAAGAATAGTCTTTTCTTGTCGTTGTCTTCTTTTCTTTCCTGAATCTCTTATTTTCTGCCCTCTACTATCAATCTGTAGTCTTCTATCTCTCACCCATGTTTTAAACCACCGCTGCCCTCTTAATCTCAACCCTAGCCACCAAAACTAGGGTTTAGATTAATATAAATAAAGTTCTAGCTGTGGGCTTCACTAAACCCTATTAGAGCATGAATCTGGGTCATTTGCCCATCTGCCCAACAATCATGTGATGTATCACATCCATTGGCTTTAACCCTTTGTCATTCATTACGTCGAACAGCTTCCGGGCATCCTTCATCTCTCACCCCGCATGCACAAACCATGCATTAGAACATCTAAGTTAAGTCTGTGGGGGTTAATCCTATGTCATTCATTTCTCGATAGGCATTGGCTGCTCCTACCAAATCTCCAGCTCGAGAAAACCAATTGATGAGTACGTTGTAAGTGATCGTACTCGGAGAATGATCATCTTGCTTCGTCTATTTCAATACACGATAAGCTTTCACCATCTTTCTTGCTCTGCAATGCTCGTTGATAAATGACACCTTCACTGTCACCACCTGCCATCATCATCAATCTGTCCGTCCGTCCACCCAACCAACCACCCTATCTCCTACAAATTCTGATTTGGAAGGAAAAAAAATACTTGAAATAAGAAAAGAACACCTGGATTAATTAAAAAAAATGCTAATTGTTTGAATAGAAACTTGAATTTCTTACTTTTGTTTATTTTTCCTGAAATAAGAAAAAACCTGGAAATAATATGTTAGAATAAGAAAGTTTATGTTTGGAAAAAAACATGAATTAAAAAGTTTCTGTGTTTATTTTCCTAAAATAAAAAAAACTGAAAATAATTTGTTGGAATAAGAAAGTGTATTTTTGGAAAAAAAAACATGACTTACAAATTTTCTGATTTGGTCCTGTCAGACAAGAATGTGTTTTTTCTTAAGAGAAAAAACATGAACGAAAAATAATTATGGTTTAGGTTAATATAAGTGAAATTTTAGTTATTGTTGTCCTCTTAATCTCAACCCTAGTCATCAAAATTAGGGTTTAGATTAATATAAGTAAAGTTCTAGGCTGTGAACTTAACTAAATCCCATTAGAGCCTGAATCTGAACCATCTGCCCAATAATCATGTGATGTATCACATCTGTTGGCTTCAACCCTTTGTCGTTCATTGCGTCGAACAGCTTCTGGGCATCCTTCATCTCTCACCCCGCATGCACAAACCACGCATTAGAACATCTAAGTTACGTCTGTGGGGGTTAATCATATGTCATTTATTTCTCGATAGCTCCTACCAAATCTCTAGCTCGAGAAAACTAATCGATGAGTACGTTGTAAGTGATCGTACTAAGAGAATGACCATCTTGCTTCGTCTAGTTCGATACACGATAAGCTTTCACCATCTTTCCTGCTCTGCAATACTCGTTGATAAACAACACCTTTATCGCCACCACCTGCCATCATCATCAATTCGTCCTTCCGTTCACCCGACCAATCATCCTATCAACTACAAATTCTGATTTGGAAGGAAAAAAGTACTTGAAATAAGAAAAGAACACCTTGATTAAATTTTTTTAGAAAAAACACTGATTGTTTGAATAGAAAATTGAATTCGTGGAAAGAAAAAAAAAAGCACCGTTACTTTTGTTTATTTTTCCTGAAATAAGAAAAAAAACCTGGAAATAATTTGTTGGAATAAGAAAGTTTATGTTTGGAAAAAAACATGAATTAAAAAGTTTCTGTGTTTATTTTCCTAAAATAAAAAAATTGGAAATAATTTGTTGGAATAAGAAAGTTTATGTTTGGAAAAAAACATGAATTAAAAAGTTTCCGTGTTTATTTTCCTAAAATAAAAAAACTGGAAATAATTTGTTGGAATAAGAAAGTGTCTTTTTGGGAAAAAAAGATGAACGAAAAAAAAAACCAGGTTTGGGTCTGTCAGACAACCCCAGAATCACCCCAGCTGGTGCGAAGACCAGCTGAGAACGATCCTCTAAGGCTTCGATCGTGTGATCTTCGCCGTTAATCATGCTCTGATTCTGAGGTCTCGAGTCATCAACCAGATCAAGTTGCCTGTCTGCTTCGTACTCGAAGTAACGAAAAAAAAACCTGGTTTGGGTCTGTCAGACAACCCCAGAATCACCCCAGCTGGTGCGAGGACCAGCTGAGAACGATCCTCTAAGGCTTCGATTGTGTGATCTTCGCCGTTAATCACGCTCTGATTCTGAGGTCTCGAGTCATCAACCAGATCATGTTGCCTGTCTGCTTCGTACTCGAAGTAACAGTTGTACGAGCCTATAGAACAGATCCTGTTCAAGTAAGGTCGTGCTCATTTTCCTCGGTGGGCTAATAATGAAGGGGTTTCTATTTCTTATTTAGACAATGTGGGACTATAGGCGATGAAACCAAGACGATTGACGGTCGTGATCTTCCTATCATTTATTTCTTATTTCTCGTTCATTTCGTTGAACACCTTCCGGGCATCATTCATCTCTCATCCCGCATGTACGAACCACGCATTAGAACATCTAAGATACGTCTGTGGGGGTTAATCCTATATCATTTATTTCTCGATAGGCATTGGGTGCTCCTACCAAATCTCTAAGAAAACTAATCGATGAGTACGTTGTAAGTGATCATACTCGGAGAATGACCATCTTGCTTCATCTAGTTCGATACACGATAAGCTTTCATCATCTTTCCTGCTCTGCAATACTCATTGATAAACGTCACCTTCACCGTCACCACCTGCCATCATCATCAATCCGTCCTTCCGTCCAACCATCCTATCACCTATAAATTCTGATTTGGAAGTAAAAAGTTACTTGAAATAAGAAAAGAACACCTGGATTAATTTTCTTTTTAAAACACTGATTGTTTGAATAGAAACTTGAATTGGTGGAAAGAAAAAAAAGCACGGAAATAATTTGTTGGAATAAGAAAGTTTATGTTTGGAAAAAAACATGAATTAAAAAGTTTCTGTGTTTATTTTCCTAAAATAAAAAAACCGGAAATAATTTGTTGGAATAAGAAAGTGTCTTTTTGGGAAAAAAAGATGAACGAAAAAAAAAACCTGGTTTGGGTCTGTCAGACAACCCCAGAATCACCCCAGCTGGTGCGAAGACCAGCTGAGAACGATCCTCTAAGGCTTCGATCGTGTGATCTTCGCCGTTAATCACGCTCTGATTCTGAGGTCTCGAGTCATCAACCAGATCATGTTGCCTGTCTGCTTCGTACTCGAAGTAACGAAAAAAAAACCTGGTTTGGGTCTGTCAGACAACCCCAGAATCACCCCAGCTGGTGCGAGGACCAGCTGAGAACGATCCTCTAAGGCTTCGATCGTGTGATCTTCGCCGTTAATCACGCTCTGATTCTGAGGTCTCGAGTCATCAACCAGATCATGTTGCCTGTCTGCTTCGTACTCGAAGTAACAGTTGTACGAGCCTATAGAACTGATCCTGTTCAAGTAAGGTCGTGCTCATTTTCCTCGGTGGGCTAATAATGAAGGGGTTTCTATTTCTTATTTAGACAACGTGGGACTATAGGCGATGAAACCAAGACGATTGACGGTCGTGATCTTCCTATCATTTATTTCTTATTTCTCGTTCATTTCGTTGAACACCTTCCGGGCATCATTCATCTCTCATCCCGCATCTACGAATCACGCAATAGAACATCTAAGTTACGTCTGTGGGGGTTAATCCTATATCATTTATTTCTCGATAGGCATTGGGTGCTCCTACCAAATCTCCAAGAAAACTAATCGATGAGTACGTTGTAGGTGATCATACTCGGAGAATGACCATCTTGCTTCATCTAGTTCGATACACGATAAGCTTTCATCATCTTTCCTGCTCTGCAATACTCGTTGAAAAACGTCACCTTCACCGTCACCACCTGCCATCATCATCAATCCGTCCTTCCGTCCAACCATCCTATCACCTATAAATTCTGATTTGGAAGTAAAAAGTTACTTGAAATAAGAAAAGAACACCTGGATTAATTTTCTTTTTAAAACACTGATTGTTTGAATAGAAACTTGAATTTGTGGAAAGAAAAAAAAGCACGGAAATAATTTGTTGGAATAAGAAAGTTTATGTTTGGAAAAAAACATGAATTAAAAAGTTTCTGTGTTTATTTTCCTAAAATAAAAAAACTGGAAATAATTTGTTGGAATAAGAAAGTGTCTTTTTGGGAAAAAAAGATGAACGATAAAAAACCTGGTTTGGGTCTGTCAGACAACCCCAGAATCACCCCAGCTGGTGCGAAGACCAGCTGAGAACGATCCTCTAAGGCTTCGATCGTGTGATCTTCGCCGTTAATCATGCTCTGATTCTGAGGTCTCGAGTCATCAACCAGATCAAGTTGCCTGTCTGCTTCGTACTCGAAGTAACGAAAAAAAAACCTGGTTTGGGTCTGTCAGACAACCCCAGAATCACCCCAGCTGGTGCGAGGACCAGCTGAGAACGATCCTCTAAGGCTTCGATCGTGTGATCTTCGCCGTTAATCATGCTCTGATTCTGAGGTTTCGAGTCATCAACCAGATCATGTTGCCTGTCTGCTTCGTACTCGAAGTAACGAAAAAAAAACCTGGTTTGGGTCTGTCAGACAACCCCAGAATCACCCCAGCTGGTGCGAGGACCAGCTGAGAACGATCCTCTAAGGCTTCGATCGTGTGATCTTCGCCGTTAATCACGCTCTGATTCTGAGGTCTCGAGTCATCAACCAGAATCATGTTGCCTGTCTGCTTCGTACTCGAAGTAACAGTTGTACGAGCCTATAGAACAGATCCTGTTCAAGTAAGGTCGTGCTCATTTTCCTCGGTGGGCTAATTATGAAGGGGTTTCTATTTCTTATTTAGACAATGTGGGACTATAGGCGATGAAACCAAGACGATTGACGGTCGTGATCTTCCTATCATTTATTTCTTATTTCTCGTTCATTTCGTTGAACACCTTCCGGGCATCATTCATCTCTCATCCCGCATGTACGAACCACGCATTAGAACATCTAAGATACGTCTGTGGGGGTTAATCCTATATCATTTATTTCTCGATAGGCATTGGGTGCTCCTACCAAATCTCTAAGAAAACTAATCGATGAGTACGTTGTAAGTGATCATACTCGGAGAATGACCATCTTGCTTCATCTAGTTCGATACACGATAAGCTTTCATCATCTTTCCTGCTCTGCAATACTCATTGATAAACGTCACCTTCACCGTCACCACCTGCCATCATCATCAATCCGTCCTTCCGTCCAACCATCCTATCACCTATAAATTCTGATTTGGAAGTAAAAAGTTACTTGAAATAAGAAAAGAACACCTGGATTAATTTTCTTTTTAAAACACTGATTGTTTGAATAGAAACTTGAATTTGTGGAAAGAAAAAAGGCACGGAAATAATTTGTTGGAATAAGAAAGTTTATGTTTGGAAAAAAACATGAATTAAAAAGTTTCTGTGTTTATTTTCCTAAAATAAAAAAACTGGAAATAATTTGTTGGAATAAGAAAGTGTCTTTTTGGGAAAAAAAGATGAACGAAAAAAAAACCTGGTTTGGGTTGTCAGACAACCCCAGAATCACCCCAGCTGGTGCGAAGACCAGCTGAGAACGATCCTCTAAGGCTTCGATCGTGTGATCTTCGCCGTTAATCACGCTCTGATTCTGAGGTCTCGAGTCATCAACCAGATCATGTTGCCTGTCTGCTTCGTACTCGAAGTAACGAAAAAAAAACCTGGTTTGGGTCTGTCAGACAACCCCAAAATCACCCCAGCTGGTGCGAGGACCAGCTGAGAACGATCCTCTAAGGCTTCGATCGTGTGATCTTCGCCGTTAATCACGCTCTGATTCTGAGGTCTCGAGTCATCAACCAGATCATGTTGCCTGTCTGCTTCGAACTCGAAGTAACAGTTGTACGAGCCTATAGAACAGATCCTGTTCAAGTAAGGTCGTGCTCATTTTCCTCGGTGGGCTAATAATGAAGGGGTTTCTATTTCTTATTTAGACAATGTGGGACTATAGGCGATGAAACCAAGACGATTGACGGTCGTGATCTTCCTATCATTTATTTCTTATTTCTCGTTCATTTCGTTGAACACCTTCCGGGCATCATTCATCTCTCATCCCGCATGTACGAACCACGCATTAGAACATCTAAGATACGTCTGTGGGGGTTAATCCTATATCATTTATTTCTCGATAGGCATTGGGTGCTCCTACCAAATCTCTAAGAAAACTAATCGATGAGTACGTTGTAAGTGATCATACTCGGAGAATGACCATCTTGCTTCATCTAGTTCGATACACGATAAGCTTTCATCATCTTTCCTGCTCTGCAATACTCATTGATAAACGTCACCTTCACCGTCACCACCTGCCATCATCATCAATCCGTCCTTCCGTCCAACCATCCTATCACCTATAAATTCTGATTTGGAAGTAAAAAGTTACTTGAAATAAGAAAAGAACACCTGGATTAATTTTCTTTTTAAAACACTGATTGTTTGAATAGAAACTTGAATTTGTGGAAAGAAAAAAGGCACGGAAATAATTTGTTGGAATAAGAAAGTTTATGTTTGGAAAAAAACATGAATTAAAAAGTTTCTGTGTTTATTTTCCTAAAATAAAAAAACTGGAAATAATTTGTTGGAATAAGAAAGTGTCTTTTTGGGAAAAAAAGATGAACGAAAAAAAAACCTGGTTTGGGTTGTCAGACAACCCCAGAATCACCCCAGCTGGTGCGAAGACCAGCTGAGAACGATCCTCTAAGGCTTCGATCGTGTGATCTTCGCCGTTAATCACGCTCTGATTCTGAGGTCTCGAGTCATCAACCAGATCATGTTGCCTGTCTGCTTCGTACTCGAAGTAACGAAAAAAAAACCTGGTTTGGGTCTGTCAGACAACCCCAGAATCACCCCAGCTGGTGCGAGGACCAGCTGAGAACTATCCTCTAAGGCTTCGATCGTGTGATCTTCACCGTTAATCACGCTCTGATTCTGAGGTCTTGAGTCATCAACTAGATCATGTTGCCTGTCTGCTTCGTACTCGAAGTAACAGTTGTACGAGCCTATAGAACAGATCCTGTTCAAGTAAGGTCGTGCTCATTTTCCTCGGTGGGCTAATAATGAAGGGGTTTCTATTTCTTATTTAGACAATGTGGGACTATAGGCGATGAAACCAAGACGATTGACGGTCGTGATCTTCCTATCATTTATTTCTTATTTCTCGTTCATTTCGTTGAACACCTTCCGGGCATCATTCATCTCTCATCCCGCATGTACGAACCACGCATTAGAACATCTAAGATACGTCTGTGGGGGTTAATCCTATATCATTTATTTCTCGATAGGCATTGGGTGCTCCTACCAAATCTCTAAGAAAACTAATCGATGAGTACGTTGTAAGTGATCATACTCGGAGAATGACCATCTTGCTTCATCTAGTTCGATACACGATAAGCTTTCATCATCTTTCCTGCTCTGCAATACTCATTGATAAACGTCACCTTCACCGTCACCACCTGCCATCATCATCAATCCGTCCTTCCGTCCAACCATCCTATCACCTATAAATTCTGATTTGGAAGTAAAAAGTTACTTGAAATAAGAAAAGAACACCTGGATTAATTTTCTTTTTAAAACACTGATTGTTTGAATAGAAACTTGAATTTGTGGAAAGAAAAAAGGCACGGAAATAATTTGTTGGAATAAGAAAGTTTATGTTTGGAAAAAAACATGAATTAAAAAGTTTCTGTGTTTATTTTCCTAAAATAAAAAAACTGGAAATAATTTGTTGGAATAAGAAAGTGTCTTTTTGGGAAAAAAAGATGAACGAAAAAAAACCTGGTTTGGGTCTGTCAGACAACCCCAGAATCACCCCAGCTGGTGCGAAGACCAGCTGAGAACGATCCTCTAAGGCTTCGATCGTGTGATCTTCGCCGTTAATCATGCTCTGATTCTGAGGTCTCGAGTCATCAACCAGATCAAGTTGCCTGTCTGCTTCGTACTCGAAGTAACGAAAAAAAAACCTGGTTTGGGTCTGTCAGACAACCCCAGAATCACCCCAGCTGGTGCGAGGACCAGCTGAGAACGATCCTCTAAGGCTTCGATCATGTGATCTTCGCCGTTAATCATGCTCTGATTCTGAGGTTTCGAGTCATCAACCAGATCATGTTGCCTGTCTACTTCGTACTCGAAGTAACGAAAAAAAAACCTGGTTTGGGTCTGTCAGACAACCCCAGAATCACCCCAGCTGGTGCGAGGACCAGCTGAGTACGATCCTCTAAGGCTTCGATTGTGTGATCTTCGCCGTTAATCACGCTCTGATTCTGAGGTCTCGAGTCATCAACCAGATCATGTTGCCTGTCTGCTTCGTACTCGAAGTAACAGTTGTACGAGCCTATAGAACAGATCCTGTTCAAGTAAGGTCGTGCTCATTTTCCTCGGTGGGCTAATAATGAAGGGGTTTCTATTTCTTATTTAGACAATGTGGGACTATAGGCGATGAAACCAAGACGATTGACGGTCGTGATCTTCCTATCATTTATTTCTTATTTCTCGTTCATTTCGTTGAACACCTTCCGGGCATCATTCATCTCTCATCCCGCATGTACGAACCACGCATTAGAACATCTAAGATACGTCTGTGGGGGTTAATCCTATATCATTTATTTCTCGATAGGCATTGGGTGCTCCTACCAAATCTCTAAGAAAACTAATCGATGAGTACGTTGTAAGTGATCATACTCGGAGAATGACCATCTTGCTTCATCTAGTTCGATACACGATAAGCTTTCATCATCTTTCCTGCTCTGCAATACTCAATGATAAACGTCACCTTCACCGTCACCACCTGCCATCATCATCAATCCGTCCTTCCGTCCAACCATCCTATCACCTATAAATTCTGATTTGGAAGTAAAAAGTTACTTGAAATAAGAAAAGAACACCTGGATTAATTTTCTTTTTAAAACACTGATTGTTTGAATAGAAACTTGAATTTGTGGAAAGAAAAAAGGCACGGAAATAATTTGTTGGAATAAGAAAGTTTATGTTTGGAAAAAAACATGAATTAAAAAGTTTCTGTGTTTATTTTCCTAAAATAAAAAAACTGGAAATAATTTGTTGGAATAAGAAAGTGTCTTTTTGGGAAAAAAAGATGAACGAAAAAAAAACCTGGTTTGGGTTGTCAGACAACCCCAGAATCACCCCAGCTGGTGCGAAGACCAGCTGAGAACGATCCTCTAAGGCTTCGATCGTGTGATCTTCGCCGTTAATCATGCTCTGATTCTGAGGTCTCGAGTCATCAACCAGATCAAGTTGCCTGTCTGCTTCGTACTCGAAGTAACGAAAAAAAAACCTGGTTTGGGTCTGTCAGACAACCCCAGAATCACCCCAGCTGGTGCGAGGACCAGCTGAGAACGATCCTCTACGGCTTCGATCGTGTGATCTTCGCCGTTAATCATGCTCTGATTCTGAGGTTTCGAGTCATCAACCAGATCATGTTGCCTGTCTGCTTCGTACTCGAAGTAACGAAAAAAAAACCTGGTTTGGGTCTGTCAGACAACCCCAGAATCACCCCAGCTGTGGGGGTTAATCCTATATCATTTATTTCTCGATAGGCATTGGGTGCTCCTACCAAATCTCTAAGAAAACTAATCGATGAGTACGTTGTAAGTGATCATACTCGGAGAATGACCATCTTGCTTCATCTAGTTCGATACACGATAAGCTTTCATCATCTTTCCTGCTCTGCAATACTCAATGATAAACGTCACCTTCACCGTCACCACCTGCCATCATCATCAATCCGTCCTTCCGTCCAACCATCCTATCACCTATAAATTCTGATTTGGAAGTAAAAAGTTACTTGAAATAAGAAAAGAACACCTGGATTAATTTTCTTTTTAAAACACTGATTGTTTGAATAGAAACTTGAATTTGTGGAAAGAAAAAAGGCACGGAAATAATTTGTTGGAATAAGAAAGTTTATGTTTGGAAAAAAACATGAATTAAAAAGTTTCTGTGTTTATTTTCCTAAAATAAAAAAACTGGAAATAATTTGTTGGAATAAGAAAGTGTCTTTTTGGGAAAAAAAGATGAACGAAAAAAAAACCTGGTTTGGGTTGTCAGACAACCCCAGAATCACCCCAGCTGGTGCGAAGACCAGCTGAGAACGATCCTCTAAGGCTTCGATCGTGTGATCTTCGCCGTTAATCATGCTCTGATTCTGAGGTCTCGAGTCATCAACCAGATCAAGTTGCCTGTCTGCTTCGTACTCGAAGTAACGAAAAAAAAACCTGGTTTGGGTCTGTCAGACAACCCCAGAATCACCCCAGCTGGTGCGAGGACCAGCTGAGAACGATCCTCTAAGGCTTCGATCGTGTGATCTTCGCCGTTAATCATGCTCTGATTCTGAGGTTTCGAGTCATCAACCAGATCATGTTGCCTGTCTGCTTCGTACTCGAAGTAACGAAAAAAAAACCTGGTTTGGGTCTGTCAGACAACCCCAGAATCACCCCAGCTGGTGCGAGGACCAGCTGAGAACGATCCTCTAAGGCTTCGATCGTGTGATCTTCGCCGTTAATCACGCTCTGATTCTTAGGTCTCGAGTCATCAACCAGATCATGTTGCCTGTCTGCTTCGTACTCGAAGTAACAGTTGTACGAGCCTATAGAACAGATCCTGTTCAAGTAAGGTCGTGCTCATTTTCCTCGGTGGGCTAATAATGAAGGGGTTTCTATTTCTTATTTAGACAATGTGGGACTATAGGCGATGAAACCAAGACGATTGACGGTCGTGATCTTCCTATCATTTATTTCTTATTTCTCGTTCATTTCGTTGAACACCTTCCGGGCATCATTCATCTCTCATCCCGCATGTACGAACCACGCATTAGAACATCTAAGATACGTCTGTGGGGGTTAATCCTATATCATTTATTTCTCGATAGGCATTGGGTGCTCCTACCAAATCTCTAAGAAAACTAATCGATGAGTACGTTGTAAGTGATCATACTCGGAGAATGACCATCTTGCTTCATCTAGTTCGATACACGATAAGCTTTCATCATCTTTCCTGCTCTGCAATACTCATTGATAAACGTCACCTTCACCGTCACCACCTGCCATCATCATCAATCCGTCCTTCCGTCCAACCATCCTATCACCTATAAATTCTGATTTGGAAGTAAAAAGTTACTTGAAATAAGAAAAGAACACCAGGATTAATTTTCTTTTTAAAACACTGATTGTTTGAATAGAAACTTGAATTTGTGGAAAGAAAAAAGGCACGGAAATAATTTGTTGGAATAAGAAAGTTTATGTTTGGAAAAAAACATGAATTAAAAAGTTTCTGTGTTTATTTTCCTAAAATAAAAAAACTGGAAATAATTTGTTGGAATAAGAAAGTGTCTTTTTGGGAAAAAAAGATGAACGAAAAAAAAACCTGGTTTGGGTTGTCAGACAACCCCAGAATCACCCCAGCTGGTGCGAAGACCAGCTGAGAACGATCCTCTAAGGCTTCGATCGTGTGATCTTCGCCGTTAATCACGCTCTGATTCTGAGGTCTCGAGTCATCAACCAGATCATGTTGCCTGTCTGCTTCGTACTCGAAGTAACGAAAAAAAAACCTGGTTTGGGTCTGTCAGACAACCCCAGAATCACCCCAGCTGGTGCGAGGACCAACTGAGAACGATCCTCTAAGGCTTCGATCGTGTGATCTTCGCCGTTAATCACGCTCTGATTCTGAGGTCTCGAGTCATCAACCAGATCATGTTGCCTGTCTGCTTCGTACTCGAAGTAACAGTTGTACGAGCCTATAGAACAGATCCTGTTCAAGTAAGGTCGTGCTCATTTTCCTCGGTGGGCTAATAATGAAGGGGTTTCTATTTCTTATTTAGACAATGTGGGACTATAGGCGATGAAACCAAGACGATTGACGGTCGTGATCTTCCTATCATTTATTTCTTATTTCTCGTTCATTTCGTTGAACACCTTCCGGGCATCATTCATCTCTCATCCCGCATGTACGAACCACGCATTAGAACATCTAAGTTACGTCTGTGGGGGTTAATCCTATATCATTTATTTCTCGATAGGCATTGGGTGCTCCTACCAAATCTCCAAGAAAACTAATCGATGAGTACGTTGTAAGTGATCATACTCGGAGAATGACCATCTTGCTTCATCTAGTTCGATACACGATAAGCTTTCATCATCTTTCCTGCTCTGCAATACTCATTGATAAACGTCACCTTCACCGTCACCACCTGCCATCATCATCAATCCGTCCTTCCGTCCAACCATCCTATCACCTATAAATTTTGATTTGGAAGTAAAAAGTTACTTGAAATAAGAAAAGAACACCTGGATTAATTTTCCTTTTAAAACACTGATTGTTTGAATAGAAACTTGAATTTGTGGAAAGAAAAAAGGCACGGAAATAATTTGTTGGAATAAGAAAGTTTATGTTTGGAAAAAAACATGAATTAAAAAGTTTCTGTGTTTATTTTCCTAAAATAAAAAAACTGGAAATAATTTGTTGGAATAAGAAAGTGTCTTTTTGGGAAAAAAAGATGAACGAAAAAAAAACCTGGTTTGGGTTGTCAGACAACCCTAGAATCACCCCAGCTGGTGCGAAGACCAGCTGAGAACGATCCTCTAAGGCTTCGATCGTGTGATCTTCGCCGTTAATCACGCTCTGATTCTGAGGTCTCGAGTCATCAACCAGATCATGTTGCATGTCTGCTTCGTACTCGAAGTAACGAAAAAAAAACCTAGTTTGGGTCTGTCAGACAACCCCAGAATCACCCCAGCTGGTGCGAGGACCAGCTGAGAACGATCCTCTAAGGCTTCGATCGTGTGATCTTCACCGTTAATCACGCTCTGATTCTGAGGTCTCGAGTCATCAACCAGATCATGTTGCCTGTCTGCTTCGTACTCGAAGTAACAGTTGTACGAGCCTATAGAACAGATCCTGTTCAAGTAAGGTCATGCTCATTTTCCTCGGTGGGCTAATAATGAAGGGGTTTCTATTTCTTATTTAGACAATGTGGGACTATAGGCGATGAAACCAAGACGATTGACGGTCGTGATCTTCCTATCATTTATTTCTTATTTCTCGTTCATTTCGTTGAACACCTTCCGGGCATCATTCATCTCTCATCCCGCATGTACGAACCACGCATTAGAACATCTAAGTTACGTCTGTGGGGGTTAATCCTATATCATTTATTTCTCGATAGGCATTGGGTGCTCCTACCAAATCTCCAAGAAAACTAATCGATGAGTACGTTGTAAGTGATCATACTCGGAGAATGACCATCTTGCTTCATCTAGTTCGATACACGATAAGCTTTCATCATCTTTCCTGCTCTGCAATACTCATTGATAAACGTCACCTTCACCGTCACCACCTGCCATCATCATCAATCCGTCCTTCCGTCCAACCATCCTATCACATATAAATTCTGATTTGGAAGTAAAAAGTTACTTGAAATAAGAAAAGAACACCTGGATTAATTTTCTTTTTAAAACACTGATTGTTTGAATAGAAACTTGAATTTGTGGAAAGAAAAAAAGCACGGAAATAATTTGTTGGAATATGAAAGTTTATGTTTGGAAAAAAACATGAATTAAAAAGTTTCTGTGTTTATTTTCCTAAAATAAAAAAACCGGAAATAATTTGTTGGAATAAGAAAGTGTCTTTTTGGGAAAAAAAGATGAACGAAAAAAAAAACCTGGTTTGGGTCTGTCAGACAACCCCAGAATCACCCCAGCTGGTGCGAAGACCAGCTGAGAACGATCCTCTAAGGCTTCGATCGTGTGATCTTCGCCGTTAATCACGCTCTGATTCTGAGGTCTCGAGTCATCAACCAGATCATGTTGCCTGTCTGCTTCGTACTCGAAGTAACGAAAAAAAAACCTGGTTTGGGTCTGTCAGACAACCCCAGAATCACCCCAGCTGGTGCGAGGACCAGCTGAGAACGATCCTCTAAGGCTTCGATCGTGTGATCTTCGCCGTTAATCACGCTCTGATTCTGAGGTCTCGAGTCATCAACCAGATCATGTTGCCTGTCTGCTTCGTACTCGAAGTAACGAAAAAAAAACCTGGTTTGGGTCTGTCAGACAACCCCAGAATCACCCCAGCTGTGGGGGTTAATCCTATATCATTTATTTCTCGATAGGCATTGGGTGCTCCTACCAAATCTCTAAGAAAACTAATCGATGAGTACGTTGTAAGTGATCATACTCGGAGAATGACCATCTTGCTTCATCTAGTTCGATACACGATAAGCTTTCATCATCTTTCCTGCTCTGCAATACTCAATGATAAACGTCACCTTCACCGTCACCACCTGCCATCATCATCAATCCGTCCTTCCGTCCAACCATCCTATCACCTATAAATTCTGATTTGGAAGTAAAAAGTTACTTGAAATAAGAAAAGAACACCTGGATTAATTTTCTTTTTAAAACACTGATTGTTTGAATAGAAACTTGAATTTGTGGAAAGAAAAAAGGCACGGAAATAATTTGTTGGAATAAGAAAGTTTATGTTTGGAAAAAAACATGAATTAAAAAGTTTCTGTGTTTATTTTCCTAAAATAAAAAAACTGGAAATAATTTGTTGGAATAAGAAAGTGTCTTTTTGGGAAAAAAAGATGAACGAAAAAAAAACCTGGTTTGGGTTGTCAGACAACCCCAGAATCACCCCAGCTGGTGCGAAGACCAGCTGAGAACGATCCTCTAAGGCTTCGATCGTGTGATCTTCGCCGTTAATCATGCTCTGATTCTGAGGTCTCGAGTCATCAACCAGATCAAGTTGCCTGTCTGCTTCGTACTCGAAGTAACGAAAAAAAAACCTGGTTTGGGTCTGTCAGACAACCCCAGAATCACCCCAGCTGGTGCGAGGACCAGCTGAGAACGATCCTCTAAGGCTTCGATCGTGTGATCTTCGCCGTTAATCATGCTCTGATTCTGAGGTTTCGAGTCATCAACCAGATCATGTTGCCTGTCTGCTTCGTACTCGAAGTAACGAAAAAAAAACCTGGTTTGGGTCTGTCAGACAACCCCAGAATCACCCCAGCTGGTGCGAGGACCAGCTGAGAACGATCCTCTAAGGCTTCGATCGTGTGATCTTCGCCGTTAATCACGCTCTGATTCTTAGGTCTCGAGTCATCAACCAGATCATGTTGCCTGTCTGCTTCGTACTCGAAGTAACAGTTGTACGAGCCTATAGAACAGATCCTGTTCAAGTAAGGTCGTGCTCATTTTCCTCGGTGGGCTAATAATGAAGGGGTTTCTATTTCTTATTTAGACAATGTGGGACTATAGGCGATGAAACCAAGACGATTGACGGTCGTGATCTTCCTATCATTTATTTCTTATTTCTCGTTCATTTCGTTGAACACCTTCCGGGCATCATTCATCTCTCATCCCGCATGTACGAACCACGCATTAGAACATCTAAGATACGTCTGTGGGGGTTAATCCTATATCATTTATTTCTCGATAGGCATTGGGTGCTCCTACCAAATCTCTAAGAAAACTAATCGATGAGTACGTTGTAAGTGATCATACTCGGAGAATGACCATCTTGCTTCATCTAGTTCGATACACGATAAGCTTTCATCATCTTTCCTGCTCTGCAATACTCATTGATAAACGTCACCTTCACCGTCACCACCTGCCATCATCATCAATCCGTCCTTCCGTCCAACCATCCTATCACCTATAAATTCTGATTTGGAAGTAAAAAGTTACTTGAAATAAGAAAAGAACACCTGGATTAATTTTCTTTTTAAAACACTGATTGTTTGAATAGAAACTTGAATTTGTGGAAAGAAAAAAGGCACGGAAATAATTTGTTGGAATAAGAAAGTTTATGTTTGGAAAAAAACATGAATTAAAAAGTTTCTGTGTTTATTTTCCTAAAATAAAAAAACTGGAAATAATTTGTTGGAATAAGAAAGTGTCTTTTTGGGAAAAAAAGATGAACGAAAAAAAAACCTGGTTTGGGTTGTCAGACAACCCCAGAATCACCCCAGCTGGTGCGAAGACCAGCTGAGAACGATCCTCTAAGGCTTCGATCGTGTGATCTTCGCCGTTAATCACGCTCTGATTCTGAGGTCTCGAGTCATCAACCAGATCATGTTGCCTGTCTGCTTCGTACTCGAAGTAACGAAAAAAAAACCTGGTTTGGGTCTGTCAGACAACCCCAGAATCACCCCAGCTGGTGCGAGGACCAACTGAGAACGATCCTCTAAGGCTTCGATCGTGTGATCTTCGCCGTTAATCACGCTCTGATTCTGAGGTCTCGAGTCATCAACCAGATCATGTTGCCTGTCTGCTTCGTACTCGAAGTAACAGTTGTACGAGCCTATAGAACAGATCCTGTTCAAGTAAGGTCGTGCTCATTTTCCTCGGTGGGCTAATAATGAAGGGGTTTCTATTTCTTATTTAGACAATGTGGGACTATAGGCGATGAAACCAAGACGATTGACGGTCGTGATCTTCCTATCATTTATTTCTTATTTCTCGTTCATTTCGTTGAACACCTTCCGGGCATCATTCATCTCTCATCCCGCATGTACGAACCACGCATTAGAACATCTAAGTTACGTCTGTGGGGGTTAATCCTATATCATTTATTTCTCGATAGGCATTGGGTGCTCCTACCAAATCTCCAAGAAAACTAATCGATGAGTACGTTGTAAGTGATCATACTCGGAGAATGACCATCTTGCTTCATCTAGTTCGATACACGATAAGCTTTCATCATCTTTCCTGCTCTGCAATACTCATTGATAAACGTCACCTTCACCGTCACCACCTGCCATCATCATCAATCCGTCCTTCCGTCCAACCATCCTATCACCTATAAATTTTGATTTGGAAGTAAAAAGTTACTTGAAATAAGAAAAGAACACCTGGATTAATTTTCCTTTTAAAACACTGATTGTTTGAATAGAAACTTGAATTTGTGGAAAGAAAAAAGGCACGGAAATAATTTGTTGGAATAAGAAAGTTTATGTTTGGAAAAAAACATGAATTAAAAAGTTTCTGTGTTTATTTTCCTAAAATAAAAAAACTGGAAATAATTTGTTGGAATAAGAAAGTGTCTTTTTGGGAAAAAAAGATGAACGAAAAAAAAAACCTGGTTTGGGTTGTCAGACAACCCTAGAATCACCCCAGCTGGTGCGAAGACCAGCTGAGAACGATCCTCTAAGGCTTCG
Organism: Ensete ventricosum; assembly: GCA_029747655.1. Taxonomy (NCBI): domain Eukaryota; kingdom Viridiplantae; phylum Streptophyta; class Magnoliopsida; order Zingiberales; family Musaceae; genus Ensete; species Ensete ventricosum. Next base: position 11,007,791 of record JAQQAF010000005.1, read on the forward strand.
ATCGTGTGATCTTCGCCGTTAATCACGCTCTGATTCTGAGGTCTCGAGTCATCAACCAGATCATGTTGCATGTCTGCTTCGTACTCGAAGTAACGAAAAAAAAACCTAGTTTGGGTCTGTCAGACAACCCCAGAATCACCCCAGCTGGTGCGAGGACCAGCTGAGAACGATCCTCTAAGGCTTCGATCGTGTGATCTTCGCCGTTAATCACGCTCTGATTCTGAGGTCTCGAGTCATCAACCAGATCATGTTGCCTGTCTGCTTCGTACTCGAAGTAACAGTTGTACGAGCCTATAGAACAGATCCTGTTCAAGTAAGGTCATGCTCATTTTCCTCGGTGGGCTAATAATGAAGGGGTTTCTATTTCTTATTTAGACAATGTGGGACTATAGGCGATGAAACCAAGACGATTGACGGTCGTGATCTTCCTATCATTTATTTCTTATTTCTCGTTCATTTCGTTGAACACCTTCCGGGCATCATTCATCTCTCATCCCGCATGTACGAACCACGCATTAGAACATCTAAGTTACGTCTGTGGGGGTTAATCCTATATCATTTATTTCTCGATAGGCATTGGGTGCTCCTACCAAATCTCCAAGAAAACTAATCGATGAGTACGTTGTAAGTGATCATACTCGGAGAATGACCATCTTGCTTCATCTAGTTCGATACACGATAAGCTTTCATCATCTTTCCTGCTCTGCAATACTCATTGATAAACGTCACCTTCACCGTCACCACCTGCCATCATCATCAATCCGTCCTTCCGTCCAACCATCCTATCACATATAAATTCTGATTTGGAAGTAAAAAGTTACTTGAAATAAGAAAAGAACACCTGGATTAATTTTCTTTTTAAAACACTGATTGTTTGAATAGAAACTTGAATTTGTGGAAAGAAAAAAAGCACGGAAATAATTTGTTGGAATATGAAAGTTTATGTTTGGAAAAAAACATGAATTAAAAAGTTTCTGTGTTTATTTTCCTAAAATAAAAAAACCGGAAATAATTTGTTGGAATAAGAAAGTGTCTTTTTGGGAAAAAAAGATGAACGAAAAAAAAAACCTGGTTTGGGTCTGTCAGACAACCCCAGAATCACCCCAGCTGGTGCGAAGACCAGCTGAGAACGATCCTCTAAGGCTTCGATCGTGTGATCTTCGCCGTTAATCACGCTCTGATTCTGAGGTCTCGAGTCATCAACCAGATCATGTTGCCTGTCTGCTTCGTACTCGAAGTAACGAAAAAAAAACCTGGTTTGGGTCTGTCAGACAACCCCAGAATCACCCCAGCTGGTGCGAGGACCAGCTGAGAACGATCCTCTAAGGCTTCGATCGTGTGATCTTCGCCGTTAATCACGCTCTGATTCTGAGGTCTCGAGTCATCAACCAGATCATGTTGCCTGTCTGCTTCGTACTCGAAGTAACAGTTGTACGAGCCTATAGAACTGATCCTGTTCAAGTAAGGTCGTGCTCATTTTCCTCGGTGGGCTAATAATGAAGGGGTTTCTATTTCTTATTTAGACAACGTGGGACTATAGGCGATGAAACCAAGACGATTACGGTCGTGATCTTCCTATCATTTATTTCTTATTTCTCGTTCATTTCGTTGAACACCTTCCGGGCATCATTCATCTCTCATCCCGCATCTACGAATCACGCAATAGAACATCTAAGTTACGTCTGTGGGGGTTAATCCTATATCATTTATTTCTCGATAGGCATTGGGTGCTCCTACCAAATCTCCAAGAAAACTAATCGATGAGTACGTTGTAGGTGATCATACTCGGAGAATGACCATCTTGCTTCATCTAGTTCGATACACGATAAGCTTTCATCATCTTTCCTGCTCTGCAATACTCGTTGAAAAACGTCACCTTCACCGTCACCACCTGCCATCATCATCAATCCGTCCTTCCGTCCAACCATCCTATCACCTATAAATTCTGATTTGGAAGTAAAAAGTTACTTGAAATAAGAAAAGAACACCTGGATTAATTTTCTTTTTAAAACACTGATTGTTTGAATAGAAACTTGAATTTGTGGAAAGAAAAAAAAGCACGGAAATAATTTGTTGGAATAAGAAAGTTTATGTTTGGAAAAAAACATGAATTAAAAAGTTTCTGTGTTTATTTTCCTAAAATAAAAAAACTGGAAATAATTTGTTGGAATAAGAAAGTGTCTTTTTGGGAAAAAAAGATGAACGATAAAAAACCTGGTTTGGGTCTGTCAGACAACCCCAGAATCACCCCAGCTGGTGCGAAGACCAGCTGAGAACGATCCTCTAAGGCTTCGATCGTGTGATCTTCGCCGTTAATCATGCTCTGATTCTGAGGTCTCGAGTCATCAACCAGATCAAGTTGCCTGTCTGCTTCGTACTCGAAGTAACGAAAAAAAAACCTGGTTTGGGTCTGTCAGACAACCCCAGAATCACCCCAGCTGGTGCGAGGACCAGCTGAGAACGATCCTCTAAGGCTTCGATCGTGTGATCTTCGCCGTTAATCATGCTCTGATTCTGAGGTTTCGAGTCATCAACCAGATCATGTTGCCTGTCTGCTTCGTACTCGAAGTAACGAAAAAAAAACCTGGTTTGGGTCTGTCAGACAACCCCAGAATCACCCCAGCTGGTGCGAGGACCAGCTGAGAACGATCCTCTAAGGCTTCGATCGTGTGATCTTCGCCGTTAATCACGCTCTGATTCTGAGGTCTCGAGTCATCAACCAGAATCATGTTGCCTGTCTGCTTCGTACTCGAAGTAACAGTTGTACGAGCCTATAGAACAGATCCTGTTCAAGTAAGGTCGTGCTCATTTTCCTCGGTGGGCTAATAATGAAGGGGTTTCTATTTCTTATTTAGACAATGTGGGACTATAGGCGATGAAACCAAGACGATTGACGGTCGTGATCTTCCTATCATTTATTTCTTATTTCTCGTTCATTTCGTTGAACACCTTCCGGGCATCATTCATCTCTCATCCCGCATGTACGAACCACGCATTAGAACATCTAAGATACGTCTGTGGGGGTTAATCCTATATCATTTATTTCTCGATAGGCATTGGGTGCTCCTACCAAATCTCTAAGAAAACTAATCGATGAGTACGTTGTAAGTGATCATACTCGGAGAATGACCATCTTGCTTCATCTAGTTCGATACACGATAAGCTTTCATCATCTTTCCTGCTCTGCAATACTCAATGATAAACGTCACCTTCACCGTCACCACCTGCCATCATCATCAATCCGTCCTTCCGTCCAACCATCCTATCACCTATAAATTCTGATTTGGAAGTAAAAAGTTACTTGAAATAAGAAAAGAACACCTGGATTAATTTTCTTTTTAAAACACTGATTGTTTGAATAGAAACTTGAATTTGTGGAAAGAAAAAAGGCACGGAAATAATTTGTTGGAATAAGAAAGTTTATGTTTGGAAAAAAACATGAATTAAAAAGTTTCTGTGTTTATTTTCCTAAAATAAAAAAACTGGAAATAATTTGTTGGAATAAGAAAGTGTCTTTTTGGGAAAAAAAGATGAACGAAAAAAAAACCTGGTTTGGGTTGTCAGACAACCCCAGAATCACCCCAGCTGGTGCGAAGACCAGCTGAGAACGATCCTCTAAGGCTTCGATCGTGTGATCTTCGCCGTTAATCATGCTCTGATTCTGAGGTCTCGAGTCATCAACCAGATCAAGTTGCCTGTCTGCTTCGTACTCGAAGTAACGAAAAAAAAACCTGGTTTGGGTCTGTCAGACAACCCCAGAATCACCCCAGCTGGTGCGAGGACCAGCTGAGAACGATCCTCTAAGGCTTCGATCGTGTGATCTTCGCCGTTAATCATGCTCTGATTCTGAGGTTTCGAGTCATCAACCAGATCATGTTGCCTGTCTGCTTCGTACTCGAAGTAACGAAAAAAAAACCTGGTTTGGGTCTGTCAGACAACCCCAGAATCACCCCAGCTGGTGCGAGGACCAGCTGAGAACGATCCTCTAAGGCTTCGATCGTGTGATCTTCGCCGTTAATCACGCTCTGATTCTTAGGTCTCGAGTCATCAACCAGATCATGTTGCCTGTCTGCTTCGTACTCGAAGTAACAGTTGTACGAGCCTATAGAACTGATCCTGTTCAAGTAAGGTCGTGCTCATTTTCCTCGGTGGGCTAATAATGAAGGGGTTTCTATTTCTTATTTAGACAATGTGGGACTATAGGCGATGAAACCAAGACGATTGACGGTCGTGATCTTCCTATCATTTATTTCTTATTTCTCGTTCATTTCGTTGAACACCTTCCGGGCATCATTCATCTCTCATCCCGCATGTACGAACCACGCATTAGAACATCTAAGATACGTCTGTGGGGGTTAATCCTATATCATTTATTTCTCGATAGGCATTGGGTGCTCCTACCAAATCTCTAAGAAAACTAATCGATGAGTACGTTGTAAGTGATCATACTCGGAGAATGACCATCTTGCTTCATCTAGTTCGATACACGATAAGCTTTCATCATCTTTCCTGCTCTGCAATACTCATTGATAAACGTCACCTTCACCGTCACCACCTGCCATCATCATCAATCCGTCCTTCCGTCCAACCATCCTATCACCTATAAATTCTGATTTGGAAGTAAAAAGTTACTTGAAATAAGAAAAGAACACCTGGATTAATTTTCTTTTTAAAACACTGATTGTTTGAATAGAAACTTGAATTTGTGGAAAGAAAAAAGGCACGGAAATAATTTGTTGGAATAAGAAAGTTTATGTTTGGAAAAAAACATGAATTAAAAAGTTTCTGTGTTTATTTTCCTAAAATAAAAAAACTGGAAATAATTTGTTGGAATAAGAAAGTGTCTTTTTGGGAAAAAAAGATGAACGAAAAAAAAAACCTGGTTTGGGTTGTCAGACAACCCCAGAATCACCCCAGCTGGTGCGAAGACCAGCTGAGAACGATCCTCTAAGGCTTCGATCGTGTGATCTTCGCCGTTAATCACGCTCTGATTCTGAGGTCTCGAGTCATCAACCAGATCATGTTGCCTGTCTGCTTCGTACTCGAAGTAACGAAAAAAAAACCTGGTTTGGGTCTGTCAGACAACCCCAGAATCACCCCAGCTGGTGCGAGGACCAGCTGAGAACGATCCTCTAAGGCTTCGATCGTGTGATCTTCGCCGTTAATCACGCTCTGATTCTGAGGTCTCGAGTCATCAACCAGATCATGTTGCCTGTCTGCTTCGTACTCGAAGTAACAGTTGTACGAGCCTATAGAACAGATCCTGTTCAAGTAAGGTCGTGCTCATTTTCCTCGGTGGGCTAATAATGAAGGGGTTTCTATTTCTTATTTAGACAATGTGGGACTATAGGCGATGAAACCAAGACGATTGACGGTCGTGATCTTCCTATCATTTATTTCTTATTTCTCGTTCATTTCGTTGAACACCTTCCGGGCATCATTCATCTCTCATCCCGCATGTACGAACCACGCATTAGAACATCTAAGTTACGTCTGTGGGGGTTAATCCTATATCATTTATTTCTCGATAGGCATTGGGTGCTCCTACCAAATCTCCAAGAAAACTAATCGATGAGTACGTTGTAAGTGATCATACTCGGAGAATGACCATCTTGCTTCATCTAGTTCGATACACGATAAGCTTTCATCATCTTTCCTGCTCTGCAATACTCATTGATAAACGTCACCTTCACCGTCACCACCTGCCATCATCATCAATCCGTCCTTCCGTCCAACCATCCTATCACCTATAAATTTTGATTTGGAAGTAAAAAGTTACTTGAAATAAGAAAAGAACACCTGGATTAATTTTCCTTTTAAAACACTGATTGTTTGAATAGAAACTTGAATTTGTGGAAAGAAAAAAGGCACGGAAATAATTTGTTGGAATAAGAAAGTTTATGTTTGGAAAAAAACATGAATTAAAAAGTTTCTGTGTTTATTTTCCTAAAATAAAAAAACTGGAAATAATTTGTTGGAATAAGAAAGTGTCTTTTTGGGAAAAAAAGATGAACGAAAAAAAAACCTGGTTTGGGTTGTCAGACAACCCTAGAATCACCCCAGCTGGTGCGAAGACCAGCTGAGAACGATCCTCTAAGGCTTCGATCGTGTGATCTTCGCCGTTAATCACGCTCTGATTCTGAGGTCTCGAGTCATCAACCAGATCATGTTGCATGTCTGCTTCGTACTCGAAGTAACGAAAAAAAAACCTAGTTTGGGTCTGTCAGACAACCCCAGAATCACCCCAGCTGGTGCGAGGACCAGCTGAGAACGATCCTCTAAGGCTTCGATCGTGTGATCTTCGCCGTTAATCACGCTCTGATTCTGAGGTCTCGAGTCATCAACCAGATCATGTTGCCTGTCTGCTTCGTACTCGAAGTAACAGTTGTACGAGCCTATAGAACAGATCCTGTTCAAGTAAGGTCATGCTCATTTTCCTCGGTGGGCTAATAATGAAGGGGTTTCTATTTCTTATTTAGACAATGTGGGACTATAGGCGATGAAACCAAGACGATTGACGGTCGTGATCTTCCTATCATTTATTTCTTATTTCTCGTTCATTTCGTTGAACACCTTCCGGGCATCATTCATCTCTCATCCCGCATGTACGAACCACGCATTAGAACATCTAAGTTACGTCTGTGGGGGTTAATCCTATATCATTTATTTCTCGATAGGCATTGGGTGCTCCTACCAAATCTCCAAGAAAACTAATCGATGAGTACGTTGTAAGTGATCATACTCGGAGAATGACCATCTTGCTTCATCTAGTTCGATACACGATAAGCTTTCATCATCTTTCCTGCTCTGCAATACTCATTGATAAACGTCACCTTCACCGTCACCACCTGCCATCATCATCAATCCGTCCTTCCGTCCAACCATCCTATCACATATAAATTCTAATTTGGAAGTAAAAAGTTACTTGAAATAAGAAAAGAACACCTGGATTAATTTTCTTTTTAAAACACTGATTGTTTGAATAGAAACTTGAATTTGTGGAAAGAAAAAAAGCACGGAAATAATTTGTTGGAATATGAAAGTTTATGTTTGGAAAAAAACATGAATTAAAAAGTTTCTGTGTTTATTTTCCTAAAATAAAAAAACTGGAAATAATTTGTTGGAATAAGAAAGTGTCTTTTTGGGAAAAAAAGATGAACGAAAAAAAAACCTGGTTTGGGTGTGTCAGACAACCCCAGAATCACCCCAGCTGGTGCGAGGACCAGCTGAGAACGATCCTCTAAGGCTTCGATCGTGTGATCTTCGCCGTTAATCACGCTCTGATTCTGAGGTCTCGAGTCATCAACCAGATCATGTTGCCTGTCTGCTTCGTACTCGAAGTAACAGTTGTACGAGCCTATAGAACAGATCCTGTTCAAGTAAGGTCGTGCTCATTTTCCTCGGTGGGCTAATAATGAAGGGGTTTCTATTTCTTATTTAGACAACGTGGGACTATAGGCGATGAAACCAAGACGATTGACGGTCGTGATCTTCCTATCATTTATTTCTTATTTCTCGTTCATTTCGTTGAACACCTTCCGGGCATCATTCATCTCTCATCCCGCATCTACGAATCACGCAATAGAACATCTAAGTTACGTCTGTGGGGGTTAATCCTATATCATTTATTTCTCGATAGGCATTGGGTGCTCCTACCAAATCTCCAAGAAAACTAATCGATGAGTACGTTGTAGGTGATCATACTCGGAGAATGACCATCTTGCTTCATCTAGTTCGATACACGATAAGCTTTCATCATCTTTCCTGCTCTGCAATACTCGTTGAAAAACGTCACCTTCACCGTCACCACCTGCCATCATCATCAATCCGTCCTTCCGTCCAACCATCCTATCACCTATAAATTCTGATTTGGAAGTAAAAAGTTACTTGAAATAAGAAAAGAACACCTGGATTAATTTTCTTTTTAAAACACTGATTGTTTGAATAGAAACTTGAATTTGTGGAAAGAAAAAAAAGCACGGAAATAATTTGTTGGAATAAGAAAGTTTATGTTTGGAAAAAAACATGAATTAAAAAGTTTCTGTGTTTATTTTCCTAAAATAAAAAAACTGGAAATAATTTGTTGGAATAAGAAAGTGTGTTTTTGGGAAAAAAAGATGAACGAAAAAAAACCTGGTTTGGGTGTGTCAGACAACCCCAGAATCACCTCAGCTGGTGCGAAGATCAGCTGAGAAGGATCCTCTAAGGCTTCGATCGTGTGATCTTCGCCGTTAATCATGCTCTGATTCTGAGGTTTCGAGTCATCAACCAGATCATGTTGCCTGTCTGCTTCGTACTCGAAGTAACGAAAAAAAAAACCTGGTTTGGGTCTGTCAGACAACCCCAGAATCACCACAGCTGGTGCGAGGACCAGCTGAGAACGATCCTCTAAGGCTTCGATCGTGTGATCTTCGCCGTTAATCACGCTCTGATTCTGAGGTCTCGAGTCATCAACCAGATCATGTTGCCTGTCTGCTTCGTACTCGAAGTAACAGTTGTACGAGCCTATAGAACAGATCCTGTTCAAGTAAGGTCGTGCTCATTTTCCTCGGTGGGCTAATAATGAATAGAAAAAAACTTGGAAATAATTGGTTTGGGTCTGTCAGAAAAAATTGGTTTGGGTCTGTCAGAAAAGAACACCTGGTTTAATTTTTTTTTTTTTAAAACACTGATTGTTGGAATAGAAACTTGAATTTCTGGAAAGAAAAAAACACTGTTACTTTTGTTTATTTTTCCTAAAATAAGAAAAATAATCTGAAAATAATTTGTTCGAATAAGAAAGTTTATGTTTGGAAAAAAGAAACATGAATTAAAAAGTTTCTGTGTTTATTTTCCTAAAATAAAAAAACTGGAAATAATTTGTTGTAATAAGAAAGTGACTTTGGAAAAAAAACATGAAGGAAAAAAAAAATTGGTTTGGGTCTGTCAGAAAAGAACACCTGGTTTAATTTATTTTTTTTAAAAACACTGATTGTTGGAATAAAAACTTGAATTTCTGGAAAGAAAAAAACACTGTCACCTTTGTTTATTTTTCCTGAAATAAGAAAAAAACTTGGAAATAATTTGTTGGAATAAGAAAGTTTATGTTTGGAAAAAAGAAACATGAATTAAAAAGTTTCTGTGTTTATTTTCCTCAAATAAAAAAAAACTGGAAATAATTTGTTGGAATAAGAAAGTGTCTTTTTGGTAAAAAAAACATGAACGGAAAAAAAAACACTGTTATGTTTGGAAATAAGAAACTTGAATTTCTGGAAAGAAAAAAACACTGTTACCTTTGTTTATTTTTCCTGAAATAAGAAAAAAATATGGAAATAATTTGTTGGAATAAGAAAGAAACTTGAACCAAAAAAAACATTGGATCTTGACCGTTAATCACGCTCTGATTCTGAGGTCTTGAGTCATCAACCAGATCATGTTGCCTGTCTGCTTCGTACTCGAAGTAACAGTTGTACGAGTCTATAGAACAGATCCTGTTCAAGTAAGGTCGTGACTGCTCTCCTCGCTGGGCTAATAATGAATGCGTGTCTCTTTATTAATTAGACAATGTGGGACTATAGGCGATGAAACCAAGACGATTGACGGTCGTGATCTTCTATGTTTGAATAGATGATGATATTTGCACCGTTCTCTCCCTCCTTTCTTTTCGTCGACGCCTCGTGCGTGTCGGAGACGGTCTTCGAATCCATCCAAAAGCTCACTATATAAGTCAGAAGCCGAAGCAGAGAAATGAACAAGCAAGAAGATATGGAGTGCAGCAATACGGAGAAGAGCATCGCTAAGTTGGAGGCAGAAGCAAAGCTGGAAGAGCAACGAGTGACAAAAAGCACAGTCGACGACGATGGGTTTCGCACGCCGACATCACCGTCGCACAGGATTCCGTCGTCTTCCACTTGTCCGCCGGCGCCCAGGAAGCCCCCGCCGCGCTCTATGAGGGTGAACAGCAGTCCATCTGAAGGCCGACGCAGTGCTAAGCGTTCCCTTCGATTTGACGACCCCATCCTCGACCCCGACGCCTTCTCACCGGCGGCCAAGAGGCGGTGAGCAGGAGATGCCGCCATTGTCGGCTGACCCTCTGCTCCTGGCGCCACAGTACATAAGATTCGCACAGCTAAACAAATTTCATAGTAATTGTTTTCTCTCTTTTCTTTTCTATTTACATGTGACTATTGGATTTGAATAAAAGAAAAAAAATGGTTTCACAAATCCATTCTTTCAATACTTAAATCCTACACATATCACCCCTACTATTGCCAATGATTGTTGTCACCAACAATAAAAATTTTACTATCTCTTTATATTCCGTACATTTTTAAAGAGTATAGATTTATGCATACCGATCTTAGTTATACAAGGAACAAACAAGAAAAATCACTAAGGATATCCAACAATGAGATAAAAGCACAGAGCAATAACGTCAATGGAGAAACAAATAGATGACATGAGTACACCAATAGTCATCCATCTGACTAATTGTTTTCGGACAGCTGAAAAAACACGATAATATGAATCCAAATGTCTTCCACCGGACTGATCAAAGACAAACACATCTGTGGGCACCGCTGAGGCCACCAAAATAGGGAGTCAGAAAGCAACAAGTATTCCAGCATGCATCTCCTTGAACTAATGCCACCTTCAATCAAGTCATCTTCTTAATGATATCCTGAATGACTTCATCCATGTCGAGCTTCTTCATGGGTGTGAATGGCCTTGGCATATTCTGCAAGGAAATGGAGGAGGGTCATATATCACATTCGTTGGCTTCAACCCTTTGTCGTTCATTGCGTCGAACAGCTTCCGGACATCCTTCATCTCTCACCCTGCATGCACAAACCACGCATTAGAACATTTAAGTTACGTCTGTGGGGGGTTAACCCTCTGTCCTTCATTTTTCGAGAGGCAATTGGCTGCTCCTACCAAATCTCCAGCTCGAGAAAACCCATCAATGAGTACGTTGTAAGTGATCGTACTCGGAGAATGACCATTTTGCTTCGTCTGATTCGATACACGATATGCCTTCACCATCTTTCCTGCTCTGCAATACCGGTCGATGAGCACATTGTAAGTAATCAAACTCGGTCCCAGTCCAGCATCCTTCATCCTCACCCAGCAACTTCTCCGCGTCTTTTACCATGCTCTGCCTACAAACCCACCGATTAGGGTGTTATATACGTCACAACATTCGGCAAGACTCCCTTCTCCGTCGTTTCGTCGAACATCTGAAAGGCAAAGACCAGATCTTGACTCTTGCACCGCTGGGATATCAACACATTGATTGTGTAGAGATCGGAAATGACTCCCGCGCGCTTCATCTCGTCATGTTTACAGCTCGAACCCGGCGGCACTGGAGAAGCCGTTCCTGAAGCACCCGCTGATCGGACAATCGCCTCGCCGCATCAAAACTGCCTCTTCTACAGCACCCATCGATCAAAGTCGTGTACATGACCACGCTGGGCGGCGTGCCGCCGACCTCGAACTCCTCCATCAAGCTCGAAGCGACGTCGAGGAGTCCGGCATCGCAGAGGCCGCGGATCATAGTGCCGAAGCTGTAGGCGTCCAAAGGGACGCGTTTCTTGGCGTCGCGGAAGAGGGAGGAGACGGTGTGGAGGAGGTCGATGGCGAGGAGGAGGTGGAGGAGCCGATTGAAGGTGGTAGGAGGTGGAGTGAGGCCGCAACGCAGCATTCGGTCGAGGTACAGAGCGGCGAGACGGGGTTTCTGGGATCGGCTGTGGGCGTCGATGAGGAGATGGAAGATGATATTTCGAATGAGAAAGAAGGGGTTATGGGTTGAAGGCATGTCTTGCTTGTTTGCATAATAATAGTTTTCGAGTTCATCGATTACATATAAATTACTTAACTATGAGTATATATATTTATATAAATCATAAAACAGACCATTAGAAAAATTAATATTTTTATTTTAATACATGATATATTTAAAAGCTTATTTTTAGTTTTTTTTTATGATTTTTATAAAAATATATCTGAACCTCAAGTTAGAAACTTGATATGAGATTTATTTTATAGTTAATTCGGACTCGCGAGTATAAGCAACTTGATACGAGCGTGCTATATAAAATAAAATATTCTTTCCTTAAATCAATAATATAATATTATATAAAAGTTACTTTTCTATATATATTTTATCATACTTTTCGTTAATAAAAATAAATACTATGTCTTGAAAATAAAGTGGAATATAAGATAAGGACATTTTTCATTCTCGGATTGAAATAAGATACTAGCTTGTAATTGACTTAAGTAGAGTTAAGTCGTGACATACTGTTGCATCATCCGTCCATAAAATTATCAATTTAGTTCAACATCACTTAGGTCCCTAAGGACCTATAAAGGAACACATTAATTAGTTTTAAAAATAAATTATGGACAAATCCTAACCTTTCGTAAATAGGACAACTTCACAAGCAAATTATTAAATAGTGTATATACAAGAGATAAATAAGAAAAAAAATATTTTAGAAATCAAACGAACAATTGTAAACTTCGCAAACTACTAGTTGCTGAGTGTCAAAAAAGTTTACAAATTATTGTACATTTTATGTACAAACTTATAAATTCAATCAATACCAAATATCATCACAAACTCTCATCCAGTCCTATGCCACCCATCTAGTTTTGGAATGCTAACATTTTTTTCCACACTATGACCTGTAGAAAACACATCATGACAAGTAATAGTTTTGTTTATTTTAATAATTAATCACTCTATAGCCTTACAAACCATTCCACTTATAGTTTTTAAGTAAAAATATACAAAAATAAGGTAAAATATACTATTAAATATATATACAAGCAAATAAAAATAAAAAATAAGGTAAAACACATTGTTAAACATATGTATAAGTAAACAAAAACGATGAATTGTATCTGGCCGAAGGTGTTACAAATGCACGATGATTGTCCATGACATTCTCTCCTATTTAAACTATTGATACCTTCATCGATGCTTGTTGATAAGCTTTAATGACTACTACTTTATGGTGTATGGTATATTTAGGTTCCTAACTAGCTTATGTATTGGGAAGGTCCGCTTCATCAAGTACTCAATTTGATTTATTTAATTAGATAGCTTTATTTTATGAACTACTAAAATGATTTTAACTCACTTTTTATAGAAGGCTCTGGTGGGGCTAGCTAAGTTTGAATACTTCGGAAAGCATCTTGTATATCTAAATAATAGGCTTTTAAGTTACTCGTGTAGAAGATATTATAAAATTTGAGCCATGTCAACGACTGCAATTTGTATAAGACATTATCTACTCCGCTAATAATTGGGAAGGACTCTTTATGTTAAATCTCAAATTTTGATGATGAAATCAATTGAGACGTTTGAGTGACACAGAACTAACTTTAATCATAGAAAGACAAATCAATTGAAGCGGGAGAATGTCATAATGGATCATGTTAGAAGATTTGATGTCGGGCTGAAGGATTGGTTGACATGTCAAAAGATAGACTTCATGCCACGAGTTCGAGCATCGAGCCAGAAGGATCGGGCATTACGTCAAGAAGATCAGATATAGTGGGAGGTCAATATGATGATGGATCGGAGAATACACTGAAGGAGAGGACAATGCGGCGAAGGTTCGGACAAAACATCGGATGAACCAATGACATGCCGGACAACATAGGATTCTTATTTTGTAATTATTGTGCCTTGATCATCATAGTTTAGGTCTTAATTAAGTTAATTTTTAGTTTAATCATGCTAACTCAATTAGGGGTTCATTGAGCTTTAATTGGGGCTGATTTGGGCCCATTGGGAGGCCCATTCAATGACTCACAGTTGAATCAAGCGATGGCACCGTTAGACTAGGTGGTGGAACTGTCTATGAGTTGGCAACATAGTCTCCCATATTACCAAGCGATAGTACCACCCAGATTAGCGATTAGTACCATCAGTAATTAATGTTACAAGTAGTGATACCATACAAGTTGGTGATAGTACCACCAGAGCCTAGTCTCCTAGGCGATAATATCGCTTAGTGTAGGTGGTGGTACCATCAGTACCCTGAAGACCTAGAAATTTAAATTTTGGCTTTATTTTTTGAAATCATTTGGGTCTTATAAATACCTCACTCATTCTTACTTGAGTAAGTAAGAGAAATTGTAAAAAAGGGAAAAGAAGTATAAAAGTAGGTCTTTTTCTCTTAGAGTTAGAAGTTTTCGAAGGGAGGAGTGAGGTTTATTGTAAAATAGAGATGTGAAGGTTCTCTCTTGAGTTTGTGAAAAAGATAAAACGTTGTAAGGAGGGTAGTTGATCTTCGCCTATTGAAAGAAGATCGTTACGATGGCCTCAATGGAGGAGAAATCGAGAGCGGATGTAGGTCACGACAACCGAACCACTATAAATTTGGTGTGCATTTTCTTTCATGTTGTTCATTCTTATTACTTACTAATTTATTTACTCACTATTCTTACGAACATTTTGAAGTTAAATGTGTTTCAGATATAGGTTTGATCAAATGAGTTTTCAAATCAATGTAATTTTATGAAAGCACTCTTCCACCCCCTTTATACTTGCCCACTAGTCGCTTATGCACTTTCTACCTAAAAAACTAGAGTGATACTATTTGAAGTTTCACCAACACCAAGTCGTCAATTTTAAACTCCTATAGTCATCTTTCCAAATTTGCCCAGTACTTTATATTTTTGGTTGCCTTCTTAAATTAAGCTCGGACAATATTTACGTTTTGGTGTCATTTCTTTACAAAGTAATACATCGATGGTTACTCTCGATATAATTGATTATCAAAGTGTGATAAGTTGATGACTGATATCTACTAATAATCTCGAAGAGACTTTTGTTAGATACATAGCTCCGCTACAAATTATAGGAGAATTGAGTGTCTAATAATTTCATCAAATTCTATTAGTTGACACACTTAATAATGTGGAAGATATTGCTTAAGGGGCAAATTTATTCTTTTAGTTTGGTCATCCATATGGGAGTGAAGTCCTGTGAAAAGTATACTTTAGATTCCAACAATTTGAATAGTTTAGTCCAGAACCATCCCAAGAATCATATGTCTTGATCATTAATGATATTGTGTGGAACTTCCAAATACTTCATCAAATTTTTCTTCAACTTGATCACCTCCTCCATTGAGTAGTGTAGAGGTGTAGTTATAGATGTTCCATACTTTAAAAATCTATTGATCATTATGATATTGATTTAAGTCCCCAAACCATTGATAAACTTAATATGAAGTCAAAGGAAATACTTTCTCATAGCCTTTCTAGTACGGGCAACTACTCCAAAAGTTTCACCAGCTTCTACTGTTCTACTTTATCTTATTATTAAGTAAGAGACATCCGAACATATTTGTCCATATCAATCCTCATCTTCGACCAATAAAAGACCCTCTTCGTGATAACCAACATGTAGTGAATGCTCATATATCCTGCCCAAGAGGAATTATGACTCTCTCTCAAGAGTTCACGTCTTAAATTATCCACTTAGGAAACATAAACTCTATTCCTTTTAGTATAAACGAGTCTCTCTTAGACCCAAAATCATCATACTTGTCTCCTTTGATTAGTTGCATCAGGATTATTACTTAGGGATCATTGTATAGTTCATCATTGATCTTAGGAAGGAAGTTGGAGTATAGTACAAATTGCTCCCTACTTATACTCTATTATCATATCAAATTTAGCCACAAAATCTTGCCACCTGCTAACTTTATAGGAGCTTCTTTTGAGTTTAGAAGTAACTTAACATGATATTATTCATCCTTAGTAAAATCACATCCTTAGGAGGTAGTGTCACCATACTCGTACACAGTAGATCATCCATCATTGTCACATCCTTCTCGTGCATTGGGTATCGTCACCCAATCTTATTAAACTTGTAACTCTTGTAGGCTACTATGCGACCTTCCTGCATAAGTAGTCCCCCAATAACGAAGTCTAAAATATTTGTATGAACTTCGAAAGACTTTATATAGTTCAATATTTGAGTATTAATTCTTCTTACATAACAAATTTTAGGTCTTGGAATGTCACTTTATAATTATTTGACCATCGCCAAAGTGGCTCCTTCTTTAATAGCTCTGTTAGTGGAGTTGTATGCTTCGAGTATCCAACTATGAAATGTCGATAATAATTGATGAAACTAAGGAAAGATCTCAGCTTCGATACCTTCTTTAGTGTTCACCACTTTGCCACAGCATGCACCTTTGATTGTCTATCTGAATTGACCTTCCTCCAAGTGTCCCAAGAATAAAATCTTCGTTTGGTTTTCATTAAACAAATTGTTCTCCCTAATAATCTTAAAAATTGTATGAAGGTACTTAACATGATCCTCGAGCATTTGGTTATAGATAATAATATTATCCAAGTAGACGACCATAATTTTATTAAGATACTCTTTGAACAGTTGACTTATAAGAGTTAGAATATGTTCAAAGCATTGATAAGTCGAAAGGTATTACCAAAAATTTGAATGCTCCATACCTGGTTAAACGAGTAGTCTTCCTTTTGCCACCTTTAGTTATGCGCACATGCCAATACCTCGACCGAAGGTCGAGTTTTAAGAAATACTTTATCTTGCCTAATTGGTCAAACAAGCCCATGATAAGCGGGATGAGACACTTGTTCTTCACTATTACCTTGTTTGAGGCTCAATAGTCGATGTATAATTAAAGGATCTCATCTTATTTCTTCCGAAAGAGAATTGGACCTCTGAATATTACTTTAGAACTGCGGATGAGATAAATCACTTAGCAAATTCATGTAGCTGCTTCTAGTGCTCTACCAACTCTGGAGGGGCCATGCGGTATGGTGATCTTACTAGAGGCTTCACTCCTAACTCCAACTCGATGCGGTGATCTATGACTCTATATAGTGATAGAATTTTTGACAACTCGAGTTGCATAACGTTTGTGAACTCCTTCAAAACATCTACCACCATAGTAGGTCCATGAGTGGCCTCTATATTAAGTGGCTCCAGTTTTATTACAACCATGAAAGTTAATTTGTTTTTTCATACCCCCTTCTTTAGTTGTAAAGTCAATATTTATTGTGGGTCCTTGGTTTCTCATCGATAATTCGGAACCACGCAAGTGTCATCACCTCTCATTAAGCATAATAAGTTTAGGAATGACGCTAGCACCAACTTTACTATGTGTATAAACTCCATTTGAGGATCAATTGGAAGTTGTCTAATGACACTGTCATTATATTTGTGCTTTCGCTTCATATCCTGATTTAAATAGGGGCCCCCTTTGCTAGCCCGAAGATTTACTTAGCCACTAACTTTACAACATTCATTTGACTCGGGCTCTTCTATAGGTTCAGCCCAAGTCGCCTTGGTTCTTAATTGATAATAAAATTATTGATAGCATTGGTATTCACCATCACATGGGTTGTTTGATCATTTAGCTTGATATCCATATAATCACCTCGTTACTCCCTACTATCTATTGCATCGGCTTCATTTCTCCCTCACTTGATCTCACAATATATTCAATAAATGCATTGCTCCTATTTATGGTCCTTATAACTCTTCAATGTCGTTGAATTTCAAATTACTCAAATTTAGTGTGACGATATTGCCCTTATATGATATGGGGGAATGGATTAATTGCTTGCTTTTGTGGGTACTTTCTCGCCATATGCAATCCTCTGAATAGGAAGCATCCACCAAGTTTTGAGGCATTGACTTGTGAACTCAGCCCTTTATGAAAACTCTTTTTTTTTTACTCGATCGCAAACTTCTTGACTCGGGAATATTTCGATGGGTGATTTTTTGAATATTGTTTCTTCTTCCTCAAGTCCTCTGAGGAAATAAAGTCAATGGGCCTTTCTATAACTAAGATTGCTCTTGACCACTTTAGTGGCATTCCTTCGATTCAGTTTCTGTTACGCCCATGGCTTCAGACTATTGAGAAAGCTGAATAACTTGCCCTTCTCGCATGTATCTTATATGTCTAATAACAGTGCTGAAAATTACTTTATATAGTCTTAAATAGAAATGCTTTAGTGGAGTTATATTAGCTTCATTCTTGCGACAAACTCAATGTTCTCATGTAAGAACTGAGTTCTCAATTCCCGCTTCAACTCTTCCTTTTGTCCACTCAATATCAACCTTATTGGATTTATTCTTAACGTAGCTGCCACTAAAGTTTTACATCCTTATTGAGATATATAGTTGTTATTGAAATTTTAGCTTCTTTAGAATTAAGCCTCATAGCTCGGAATTATTATTCTATGTTAAGCAAAAAATTCTTTAGTTCATTCACAATCATGTTGCCCCCAAAGCAATGCGAATCAGGTGCCCTCAAGTTTTATGGTGGAGCAACACGAGTGATGCTCCCTTCCACATTAAGGACCTTCATGAGCAATGTAACATATATATGAGTTGATGGGAATAAAACAGGAAGAAACTTTGTATACGAACAAATACTAGCAGACCGTCATACACAGTGGAATCAAACAAAAATCATAATAAGATGAACACCAAGATTTACGTGGAAAACCCCTTCAACTCGAAGGGTAAAAACCACGGGACAAACCAGAGAAAATTCACTATCAAAATAATGAATATACAGATCTCAAGGCTTCTTGCCCAAGCCCAAAGCAATAGCCACAAGAGAATCATAAGGATACAAGGACTATAATCCTAAGCACAATATCCAAAATCTTCCCAAGAGATCACAGTAACAATCCACTGCAAACTTATCTAACATGAGATTTGAATGATTGAGAATAGTCTTTTTCTGTCCTTGTCTTCTTCCCTTTCTTGGATCTCTTGTTTACTGGCCTCTACTATCAATATGCAGTCTTCTTTCTCTCACCCACGTTTTCAGCCATCGCTGCTCTCTTAATCTCAACCCTAGCCACATACTAGGTTTTAGGTTAATATAAGTGAGGTTCTGGGCTGTGGGCTTCACTAAAGCCCATTATGGGCTGAATCTGAGTCATCTGCCCAACAACCTCCCCCTTCAGCCCATAAGGGAGGCTGTCTCATGACTTCTTAATGTGAAGCCATGTCGATCAGCTGTCGGCACATCTCCTATCTCTCTTTCGGTAAAGCCTTTGTCAACATGTCTGCCCCATTATCATCTGTGTGAATTTTCTGAAGCTGTAACTGCTTCTCTTCAAGGACATTTCTGATCCGGTGATATCTGACATTTATATGCTTTGACTTGGAATGAAATGTTGGGTTCTTGCATAAATGGATGGCACTCTGGCTGTCACAATACACCACATAGTTTTCCTGTTTCAGCCTCAATTCTTGTAAGAATCCTTTCATCCATAACATTTCTTTATAAACCTCTGTAGCAGCAATATATTCTGCCTCTTTGGTGGAGAGAGCAATACACCTTTGCAATATGGACTGCTATGACACAGCTCCCCCTGCAAAAGTAAGTATAAAACCTAATGTGGACTTCCTTGTATCAATATCTCTTGCCATATCTGCATCTGTGTAACATGTCAACACAGGTGGTCTACCTCCAAAGCTTAAACAAACTTTAAAACTTCCTCTGAGATATCTAAAAATCCACTTCACTACTGCCCAATGCTCTTTACCTGGATTTACAAGAAATCTGCTAGTAACACCCACTGCATATACGATATCCGGCCTCGTACATACAATTGCGTACATTAAACTTTCAACTGCTGAAGCATAAGGAACCTTCTGCATTTTCTCCTTCTCCTCATCACTTGACGGACTCTGATCTGAGCACAATTTGAAGTGACCTGCAAGAGGAGAACCAACTGGCTTTGTGTTACTCATACTGAACATATCCAATATCTTCTCAATGTATTTCTCCTGTGACAACCAAATCTTTCTCTTTCTTCTGTCACGAGAAATCTGCATGCCCAGTATTTACTTTACTGGCCCCATATCCATCATTGCAAAAGACTCACTCAGGTCCTTCTTCAACCTGTCAATCATATACATATCTTTCCCAAGGATAAGCATATCATCAACATAAAGTAAGAGAATAATAAAATTCTCACCAAACCGTTTGATATACACAATGATCTGAAGCTGTTCTTTTATATTTATTTTCAATCATAAATGAATCAAACTTTTTATACCATTGTCTTGGAGCTTGCTTCAGCCCATACATGCTCTTCTTCAACTTGCAAACAAGATTTTCTTTACCTTTGACTTTGAAGTCTTCTGGTTGCTCCATATAAATTTTCTCCTCCAAATCACCATAAAGGAAAACTGTTTTCACATCTAACTATTCAATCTCCAAGTCTATGTTAGCAGCAATACCAAAAGCAACACGGATAGAAGACATTTTAACAACAGGAGAAAAAAATTATTCAAAGTCAATACATTTCTTTTGACCAAAGCCTTTCACAACCAATCTAGCTTTATACTTTGGTTGAGAACAATATTCTTGAGTCTTCAACCTGAAAACTCACTTGTTCTTCAAGGCCTTACTTCCCTCTGGTAGTTGCACCAAATCATATGTGTGGTTCTTCTGCAGAGAATCCATCTCTTCCTGCATAACAATAAACCACTTCTTTTTCTGCTCAGTTTCAACTACTTCCTAGTAACTCTCTGGTTCACCTGCATCAGTAAGCATCACATACTCATCTGTAGAGTATCTTTTGGAAGGTTGACGTGGTCTAGAAGATCTTCTTAACTGAGGTTCTGTGGGAACTTGCTCTATTTCTTCTTCATGCTCAACATGTCCTACAGGTAGATCAACATTTGGCTCTGCACCATCTTCCTGCACATCTCCCCCATCACCCTGATATACTGGAGGAATAACTGGGTCACAGTCTACAAATCTCTCTGCAGAAGTCTTAGCTGGTGCCTCCTTCTTCAAATCTTTAATACAACATCTCTGCTTCGGAACACCTTCTGTTTTTCTGGATCCCAAAGCCTGTAACCAAACTGATCATTTTAGTAACCAAGAAAAATATACTCTTTTGTCTTACCATCCAGCTTGGACCTCTCATTGTTTGGAATATGTGCAAATGCACGACAACTAAACACTCTTAAATGCCTATAGGAGACATCTTTTCCTGACCATACATACTCTGCAACATCATCATCTAGAGTTGTACATGGTGATAAGTTGATTACATCAACTGTAGTCCTCAAAGCCTCATCTCAAAATATTTTGGGTAGCTTGGCCTGTGAAAGCATACATCTGATCTTTTCCATGATGGTGCGGTTCATCCTCTCTGCAATTGTATTATGTTGAGGCGTACCAGGGACTGTTAACTCATGTTGGATGTTATGTGACCTGCAATAATCATTAAACAATCATGTGTACTCACCACCATTATCTGATTTTATACATTTCAATTGTCTTTCTATCTCCCTTTCAACTCTGGCATGAAACTCTTTGAAGACATTAATAACCTGATCTTTAGTCTTCAAAGCATAGGCTCAAACTTTTTTGGAAAAGTCATCTATAAAAGTAACAAAATAAAGTGCACCACTGATACTAGGAACATTAACAAATCCACTAGGAGTTTTTGTCCTCAAAGGACCATACACACATCTGTATAGATACGGTCCAATGCATGTATTTTTCTAGATAAGGCAAGACTAACAAAGGAAACTCTATGTTGTTTACCAGCCAAACAATCAATACAATGATTCAAACATATACCTCTAAGGTATGGCAATACCGCTTTCTTAGAAAGTTTTTGTAGCCCTTTCTCGCTCATGTGTCCCAGTCGCCTGTGTCATAACTCTATGCTGAAGTATTTCTTTGTAGCATTCAACTGCTCATCACAAGCTTTAGCATGCAATCTATACAATATATGACATTTATTCTCATTAGTTGCAATAAGAGAACCCTTACTGAGCTTCCACTGCCCTTTGTGAAATTTGACATCAAAGTCTTCATCGTCAAGCCTTCCAACTGAAATTAAATTCAGTCTTGAGTCAATCACATGTCTCACATCCTTAAGCACCAACTTGCAACCAAGGTTGGTCTTTATATGGATATCTCCCATGCCAATGATGTTTGTTGTGTCATAGTTGCCCATCTTGACAACACCAAAATTTTCAGACCTATAAGTAGCAAAGAACTCCCTCCGTGGTGTAGCATGATAAGAAGCACCTGCGTCAATTATCCACTCGAGATCCTGGCACATACAAGAAAAAATATTATCGGAAGTAGATAAAATCAAATAATCACTACCTTGTACTGTAGTTGTAATATTCTCTTTTGACTATGTATGCTCTACTTCTTTCCCCTTTTTCTTGTTCTTTTTAAGTTGCTTGCACTGATTCTTGTAATGTCCTTTCTCACCACAATTGTAGCAAACAATATCTTTCCTTGATCTTGACTTGCTTCTACCCACGCGTGAACCACTTCTATCCTTTGACTTTGACCTTCCTCTGTTCTCTGAGACAAGTGCTTGTGAATCAATATGAAAAGTTACTGAATTCTTTCTACTTAACTCCTAATTCAACAAACTGCTTGTTGCTTGACTCATGGTGACAATACCATCTGGTGCCGAATTATTAAGGGAAACCACCAGTGTCTCCCAACTTTCTAGCAAAGAATTGAGAAGTAACAATGTCTGCAACTCATCATCAAGAGATATTTTCATAGATGATAACTAGTTAGTAATATTCTGTATTTCATTCAAATGCTCAAGAATAGAAGTACCCTCTTTATATTTCAAGTTCACAAGTTTTCTGATCAGAAACGCTTTGTTGCTAGTCGTTTTTCTTTCATAAAGGCCTTCTTACTTTTTTCAAAGAGAGTAAGCAAAACATTCAGTAGAAACATGGTGAAAGACACTATCATCTAGGCATTATCGAATAAAGTCAACTATTTTTCGATCTAATCTCTTCCACTCATCATCTGTGGGCTTTGCACTATCCCCTTGCAAAGGTCCATACAAATCTTTGCAATATAAGAGATCTTTTACTCTTGGTTTTCTATCATCCAATTATTTTCGTTTAAACTAATCATGCGAGAAACATTACCGGCCTCCATGTTCAGATACAAAAGATTAAATACCACCAAAACCTTGTTCTGATACCAGTTGATGAGAATAAAACAGGAATAAACTTTGTATACGAACAAATACTAGTAGACCGTCATACACAGCAGAATCAAACAAAAATCACAATCAGATGAACATCAAGATTTACGTGGAAAACTCATTCAACTCGAAGGGTAAAAATCACGGGCAGAGAAAATCCACTATCAAAATAATAAATATACAGATCTCAAGGCTTCTTGCCCGAGCCCAAAGCAATAGCCACAAGAGAATCATAGGGATACAAGGACTATAATCCTAAGCACAATATCCAAAACCTTCCCAAGAGATTATAGTAAGAATCCACTACAAACTGATCTGACTTGAGATTCGAATGATTGAGAATAGTCTTTTCCTGTTCTTGTCTTCTTCCCTTTCCTGAATCTCTTATTTTCTGGCCTCTACTATCAATATGCAGTCTTCTTCTCTCACCCACGTTTTCAGCCGTCGTTGCTCTCTTAATCTCAACCCTAGCCACATAATCTAGGTTTTAGGTTAATATAAGTGAGGTTCTGGGCTGTGGGCTTCACTAAAGCCCATTTTAGGCTGAATCTGGGTCATCTGCCCAACATGAGTTCCACCATGACTTTGTGTAGGAGTTATATAGAGTCTTTAGTGTCTTCCATGAATCGATCTACTCGGGAGTCAACCTTGTCGATTTGAGATTCTGCCTCCTATTGAGAGCTCTCTACCTTAAGAAACTTTCATAGCATTAGCAAAATTCTTCTAATCTCACTTCGAGAATAACAATGCAGGTTTCCACAATTATGTCTTTCCTTATGACTTCTCTTCCTGATTGTTACTTCGAATTGTGTTACCTCCACTCGTGAAGAATAACCAACTTATCACTCATCATTATTATTGTGACACTCCTCTTGAGTGGCTCTACTTGCTTGAGAGCAAACTTTCACTTACAGCCCACCTGCGCTTGCTTGGGGCAATGGTCCAAGTTGTCCAATCTTGCTCGATTCACTATGATGCTTCACTATAATAAGATTATAAACTTTTGATGTTTGCTTGAATTGCTTACTCACTTAGATACCAGAATATTATGGACTTAACTAGAATTACCTAAATTATATGGCTCCTTGCATTACCTATTTTAAAGGGTCAGTCTGGTTGCAACCTCGCTTAGGTCACAAAAAGAACCTTTGAAAGAGGAAATTGATTAGTTTCAAAAATAAGTAATGGATAAATATTGACGTCTCGTGAAGAGAATAATTTAATAATTAATTCAACAAACACTTAATGTGTAAAAAAAAAAAAAAGGAGAAAATAAGGATTTTAAAAGGTAAATAGATAGTTCCAAGTCTATAAACGACTGCTCACTAGATGTTGGACACGTTGGCAAGTTCTCATGGGCTTTACGTGTGAACTTATGAATCCAATTAACATTTAACATTATCTCAAACGCTCGTCTAGTCTTATGTCACCTGGGTGGTTCTCGGATGCTGAGATAGTTGACATTGTATTTTGCTTGGTAGATTACATAAAATAGGTCTTAACACATAAAAATTAAATTATTTTGAGATATTTGTTTATTTTGATGACTAGTCACTTATCAACCTAACAAACTATTTTTACTCATAGGCTTTTAAGTAAAAAATATATAAAAATAAAATATAATATAATATCAAACATATATATAAAGTAAACTAAGTGACGAACAACTTATTGACCAAGTTATTATGTGTGCACAATGATGATAGGGTAGAAGATACAAATATTTTTTTATTTTTTTTGCAACTTATTTCTTTTATTCCTTCAAATGCAATAGTACCCCAAAAAAAATATAATTTCGTTAAGTAAGATATATTAATATTAAACATTAATTTTGAAACATCAGTAACGATTCTAAACATCCTCGTAAGAGCTCTTTTAGCAATTTAGCGGTGACGCTCCAAACATGAACAAAATTTTAGTAAATTAGATCATCCATTAAATTCTCCATATCATCAACGCCCAAACCCCTCAACTTATGAGATCTTATTTAATTTATTCTAATAACATAACACACTATGTGTTCTAAATTATTATTCTATCAACCGAATAAAACATAATAGATATTTGAAAATAAGACTCCTTGAAGTCTATCATTCATCTACACAAATCAAGCAATAGATGTTGCATCAAGTGTGCTCATTATTCGGTTCAAAATAGAACTGAACCATAATCAAACCGATGAAGAATCTAAATTGAACAGAATCAACGATCCAAATGATTTCGAATGATTTCAATTCTGGTTTGATTCCAAACTAATAAAAATAAAAAAAAAACACTTAAATCGTCGTTTGATCGTTGTCCCCTTCTATCGCTTCTAATAATAAATGACTAAATGAAGAGATATTTTAAAAAACTAAAAATTAAAATTAAAATAAATGAAGCGAAAGTTTTTTTTTTAAAAATCAATTCCTAAATCCAAACCAAAATCGCTTGCGATGGACAGTCCGATGCCAAACTTTCTATTGATTGGTCGGTCTATTAAGACGAAGCACACTTCCTGTTGGAAGTCGGAAGCGGGCGCGGGGTCGGTCCCACCGGCCATGATGAAGGAAAGAGGCATGTGAGAGAGAGAGAGAGAGAGAGAGAGAGAGAGAGAGTAAAGCATGCAAGTGGTGTCCCCGTCCCCGACTATGGTGGGCCAGAGGGAGCGAACACCGTTGGGTTCTCTTCATATTTGCCGGAAAGAAACGGCACCTTCACCGCCACCACCTGCCATCATCATCAATCCGTCCGCCTACCCAACCAACCACCATCTCACCTACAAATCCATGATTACCCGCTGCTCCTCCCTCGTCAAAAAGCATCTGCGGCACCTACGCATCCGGTCCCCCATTTGCATCTTTAGCCAAAGTTTCCCTTCCCACCCAAGGAAGAAGAAAGGCCACACGATTCCTCCTGCCAACCTCAACCATCCAAATTTATTGAAGATGCTGTGGTACGCTCTGGTCATGTTCTTTGGTCGTGTTCTCCTTGGCTTTCAGTTCCAGCAAAGCGAACAGTGTTCCTTAGGATAGGACAAGCACCTGCGAGAGGGGTTGAGTGTCCGAGCTTCGGACCTCATGGCAAGCACAGTGAATGAAACAAGAATTCGCATGCACAAGTAATCTCACTTTTCACTGAAACAAGGTCGATTCTCACACCGAAGGAGAGAAAAAGAAGTATGGAGATTTAAGTGGCTGTGGCCGTCAAAGAATTGAAAGGCATCAAAGAGACGGGGGAGAGAGAGAGAGGGGGGAGGAACAAATCTCAGTGCGCCATTGCAACGGGATTCGGGAAAGCGATGCTTCGTTGGCTGGCCAGTGCGAGCATGGCCGTGTGGTCCAAGAAGTCCTTGAGGGCCACGACCGCCTCGAGGATCCTTCGTAGGTCGTCGGCGCAAGAGAAGCCAGCAGCTCCCAGCCGCCTCACGGCGTAGACGTAGAACGTCAGGCACCCTTTCCGGAACTTGAACCGCGACATCTCGCAGCCGGCGAGCCCCCGAATGAGCCTCTTGTTGACGTCCCCCAGCGGGATCATGCGCGGCCACAGCCGGTCCACCGCCACCTTCATGCTCTCCGACTCGAAGACAAAGATCACCGCCTTGGACTTCTTGGTGCCCAGGCCGAGGGTGAGCGTGTGCCATGCATGATGGGCCAAGATGGTGAAGTTGGTGGGCAGGTACGTGGTGATGGAAGGGAAGGGAAGGCTCTGGCACTGGCTGAGGCAGGACGGGGGGATGTCCAGAAGACGCAGCAGCTCCAGCGGCGCCGCCTGCCGGACGGTGAACGACTTGACCACGAATTGGCCACCGAAGCGGATGCCCTTGACGTCGGCGCTCGGCTTGAAGTGAGGGTCGCCCGTCGCAGACTTGTCTCGGCGAGGAGGCTTTTGTGGCTGACTCTTCTGGTCCTTGTGCTTAGGTTTCTTCTTCTTCTCCTCTTCTCCCATGTCACCTGCTTGCCCTTTGGCAGCTGCACTTCTTCGTGCTATGCTGCTTGATGACTGAAAAGAGCTCTAGTGAGGTCCCTGGTCAGGCTCAAGTTCTCTTTCTTGCTTTGTTCTTTTAGGTGTCACAGCACACCTGGTCACCGGAAAGGGTCCTCCACTTTCCCCTTTATACGACGGCAGTGCCCTACTGTTTGGTGACGGAATCAACATGATCGATGTTCCTTTCCTTCCTCTCCTTCTTTACCGCTTGCATATGACTTACCGTCGTCGAACCACACCCCGTCTTCTTCCCACAAGCAGTTCCTGTAACCACAGCAGGTTGTTGATCTGTGCCTAATCGTCATCCCAGACATGATCTAAGAACAAAGAAGAAGGCCAATTCAGCAACCAAAGAAAGAAGAGTGAGGAGTTGCTGCTGTGGGTGGTGACTGCCGATCAACCACCATGCTCCACAAAAGTAGGCACACTTAAATTGCTTGCTTCAAGATACGTACTACTTACATCAACCGAGGCCCTGCTTTGCCGTCATTAATGAAACGGAGATGCCGCACCTACCAACACTCCCTACGTTTCCCAGAATACATGAAACAGTGCGTCCAAAACAGGTGGATCTGAGTTGGAGACATCCTTATTCATGAAACATATGGTTGCGTAGTAAGGGAAGATGATGCACAGGCATCACAGGACCACCGCGTGCAGCGATCTGATCACATGATGGTTTTGCACACTTTCACTCGCGCTAAAGTCTGATGCGGCGATGTGGACGTCATTCTTAGCGCCCTGTCGAGGATCCACGGATCGTTATCATGGAAACACGTGAACAAATTAAAGAGAGAACACTGCCTTCGCTCGGAGGAGTTTAAATGGCATCACTCAACTGTCATTTAATTCTTCTGCGCTAATATTGTCGAGAAAACTATCGTTGATGCCTTTTCATGGATCCAACATAATTCAAATTTATGTATATAGAATTATCCAAAATACGAGATAGAAATATAGTAAGTGCTCCACATATGATTTTTTTTTTTTTTTGATTCGATACTTATGACTTTAAGTTGATAATATGAGGTATAGATAATGTCGACACGCTTTCTTATAGGACAGAGGCAGCTAGTAAGAACGATGTTGACTACTTGGCAAACTAGTTGACACCACGAAATCAAGACTTGCTATTGACTTTAGAAATAGAACTCCACTTTTTACGGCTGCCTGATCCTATACGAGACTCAACTTCAACTTTTACACTCGAACTAGTAGTACTTTTTTCTTTCCCGTAATCTGGTTTGCAACAAAGAATTATTCAATTGGCACTTTCCCCCTGACCTAGAGTCAAAAGAAAAATAAGAAAATAATTAAATGATAAAGATCAAAGAAGATAAGATTATCCAAACGAAGAAGTAAGCGTTAACGAGTTGAATAAGAAAGATTTATAGGAAAAATGATGTATAACAACCTTAAATCTTCAAATGCGGATTCGAATAGTTCAAAAAAAAAAAGACAGTTTCCTCTAAGAATATATTTTTATATATTAAAAATAAAAAAGAAGTATGGGATTATCTTACTTGTTATGAGACGAGAGAAGGAAGATTTTGATTATCTTCATTGTAAAGAAATAAAAGTTTTTGATTATCTTCATTATCATGATAAAGAGAAGTAAGCTTTTAAATATTAGTGGAGGATGATTTGAATCTCAAGTGATAATCACATGTCGCGATTCCCTATTAAAAGTCTAGATTAATTTTTTCTTTGATGAAAGAAGGTGGTGAGTTTACACGCACAAAAAACCTCTTTTCCCTTTTTTTTTCCGATTAACACCTTTTTTTATCTTATTTTTCTTTAGTACCATAAATGTCTATTGTTATCAATGTCCTACTATAACACCAACACCATGCCTACGGACATTATAGGCTGAGGTAGAGTTGGACAGAGAGTTCAATTTGGTACCAAGCGCACAAAAATGAAGGTAATAAAGAGTGCAATACAATTAATTAGATGCGAGAGGTGGTTAAGACAATCATAGCAAGATATTTAGAGGATTAGTAGAAAAGAACATATCAAATGAGAAAATTATTTTAAAAAATAAATTTAGAAAAATCATATAATTAGTTTAACCAGCAACGTGGGACTAAAACGTGATCACCAACGAGGTTAATGACATGTTTCAGTTTGACCTCCACATCCCACAACTAGTCGGTTGAATCGACCCAATTCCACTCAAGTGGCCCCACACCACTCTATTGGGTCTGGTAATTCATGGCACGACAAGAATCTGGTAACTTAACTGGTGCGAAGGTGGCGTGATGCTTTGCCAGAACAATAGAATGCATGATGTGTAATATATATATAATATATGCGTTCCGTGACGGCGCCGGCCAACAGAGCTCGGGGCCCACATCGCGACCCAGTCGCGTGCGGCGCACTTGAGGGCTCCGCGGGAGTCCCAACACCGCCCTCGTGAATCCGCTTACCGCGTGCCACCACGCTGTCTCGCTCCCAAGAAAAGAATACAGCCACGGGGGGTGGGGGGGGGGGGGGAGCATCCACGAGGCCCCCCTGCCCACGATTTTGAATCGCCCCCGCTTGCTCGATCCATCGATCGAGGTTGGGGGAGCGGATCGAGGCGGATCGATCGGTCGTCGACGGCTATGCAGTTGCACGCCTACAACCGCCTGGGGAGCGGCGGCTCCGGCGGCGGCGGGGGGACGCCTTCGCCGCCGGCGTCGCCCCGGAGGTCGCCGAGGATCCATCGGAGGGGCGGGAAGACCGGTGGAGGAAGGGGGGCGACTCTGGCCCCGCCGCGGCCGCTCGCGCAGCGGATGGTGTGGATGCTCCTCTCCCTCCTCCTCCGGCGGCAGGCCATTTTCCTCTTCGCGCCACTCTTGTATGTTTCCGCCATGATATTCTATATGGGAACCCTGCCCCTCGAAAGCGTTCCCCGCATCATCTCCCGCCCCGCCCCCGGTTCCGTTTACCGGAGCCCCATGCTGTACGAGCGCCTCCGCGCTGACATGGAAGCCGATAACTCCTCCGACGGGGTCAGTTTCTGAACCCTAATTGACCCTCTTATGCTGCTTTTATTCCCAAAATTGATTTGGATCTGTGCCTTCTTTTGATGATCTTCTTATCTATTATTTTCTCTCGATGTGGTTCACTCGGGCAGGTTTCTATATCAGAATATCTAGATTTTGCTTGCATCTTCTTGTAGACCTAAGAGATATTTAGGCATGAACTTTGACATACCAAGATCATAACGTCACTGGTGCAATTACTTCGAATCGTTTTTAATTCGCATAATCCAGTTCAAATTCTTGAGTAGATTGTAAAATGACAATGCATCTGGTTTAGATGTTTCGTGATAAATCCTAACACAACAAGCATTAATCTTTTTATCTTTTTATTTCCACATTCTCTCCCAAGTTCAACTAGAATAGACTCGTTCTACCATTTATTATGCTTATTGTGGGATTCGAGGGGTTGCGACTATCAATCGGAATGTACTTTAACTGAGATCAGCCGTCAGAGGATTAGAATGTGCTTATGTAGTTGCAAGATTAGGAACCAAAACTTTCAACTAAAGCTGTTGTCGCAAAAATAGTAGTCACAATTGCAGTTGATACAATTTTGTTGGATCACTTCACCTAATGATTTAAACTTTGTATGATTCTGCAGTTAGCAACTGTGTGGAAGCACTCTTTCAAGGACGATGGGTGGCGACCCTGCGTAAACACCTCTGCTGATGGTAAGGTTGTTCATTGAATCTC
Organism: Ensete ventricosum; assembly: GCA_029747655.1. NCBI lineage: Eukaryota > Viridiplantae > Streptophyta > Magnoliopsida > Zingiberales > Musaceae > Ensete > Ensete ventricosum. The sequence continues at coordinate 11,038,483 of JAQQAF010000005.1, forward strand.
ATAATTTTTTGACTTCTATTGCTCTTTTTGTAAAAGAATTTGTAACTGGAGAACAGATATCTCGTACAATCTTTTTCTTTTCTTCTTTAGGATCTTGATTGATTTTACAATCTTCATCAATATACTTCCTTATACATGTATAATCGAGTGCCTATTTAAACATCTTCTTTTCTTTAACTTTTGCAGTTTTGCCTGATTCTAATGGTTACATATTTGTTGAAGCAAATGGTGGCTTGAATCAACAACGGACGTCGGTTGTTCCCTCTTCTTCGCGATGACCTTTTTTTTTCTGTATCCTTCATTTTGGGTATGTTATTGCGCTTATTTGGGCTTTTATTTATGCATTTTATACTTTTCCTGCAGATATGCAATGCAGTTGCTGTGGCAGGATATCTAAATGCAACACTTGTTATTCCTTATTTTCCATACCACAGCATTTGGAGAGATCCTAGGTTATTATCATATCTCCGTCTCATTTATTTCATATATAAGTTTGAACCTTTTGTTTTCATTTATCATCACACTTATGTTCCATAGTTAATTTAAGCGAAGAAGAAAGATTTTGTTTCTTTGTAAGCAACCATAATCGGGCCACATATTTTCTGCAGAAAATTTGACAACCTTACATATAAAGGTTCCTTTTGCCACAGTGGACCCCTGTGTACATCTTTGCTTTGGACAACAATGACTGTTTGCTATTTGACCAAGATGCAATATCATGACTATTAGGCTCAGCTACCGTTATGCTAATTTTCACCAATTAAATGCACCCCCCCTTATCCAGCCCTAGGTCCAGCTGAAAAAGGCAAAATTAAACAGCACGGAAAGAGAAAATGAATATAAAAGTGGACCATTATAGGTATCTTTTGCATTGAACCTTGACTGTCAGTTATTAGACCAAAAGTGGAGCTTAGTATGGAGCAGTTTATTACTTGGTTTGCAACATTGATATTTGTGTACCAAATTTAACTCCTTTTTTTCAGGTTAAAAGTGTTGGTTTTTATTACCTATTTCAGCAACAAAAGATTCATGGTGTTGTTTTCTGATGTATTTGATGATTGGTACAGCAAATTCAATGATATCTACGACAAGGATCACTTCATAAGTACTCTGATAAACGAGGTGCGTGTAGTTGACAAGGTCCCTGAATTTTTAATGGAACGGTTTGGTAACAACATGAGCAATGTGTTTAACTTTAAGATAAAAGCTTGGTCATCCATTCAGTACTACAAGGATGCTATTCTTCCTAAGTTAGCTGAGGAAAAGTGAGTTCCTTACATCCTTGTTTCTGTCATTTTCAATTATTAACTTGGAAGTTCAGAGGACCACCTGGGAATTTGTATATCACAATCTATTGTGGCTTTTTCCTTCGTGCTACATTATCTATGTCACTGTTGTTTATCTTAATAAATTTGTTTTTGCCTATGATAAAATTTCTTCTTTCATTATCTTGGGTTACAAGTTGGTTCTGCATTTTCAACATTAGGTTTCTTGTGCCATTGCAAATTAGGTGCCTTTTGATTGTTAGGACATTTCAAGTTATTCAATCTAGTTGCTACACGTATTTCTTTTCTTGTTGTTCTTCCATCCTTTTCTTTTCGGCACAAGTTATAGGGGTTTGTTAATGGTGTTGAGAGTAAAAAAAGACGGATTAGTTGTATCTGCAAATTATATAGTGAACTCTATATAGACATTTTAGCTTGAATACAGAAAATAGTTATAAGACTAAAAGCCATAAATTTGTCCAAAGATCAGGCCAATTAGGTAAAAGAAACCTTAAAAATAGTAGGACTTGATAGTTTCTATTGAATTTTGAAGGAGGTTGGGAATCATTGAGTAGTTTGGTTAATTGGGTTTTAATAAGGTTTCAGAATTAAAATAGATTGTATATTTGGCTGCATTTGTAAATTACAATATTTATCTGAATGAGCTAATATTGGTCGTCATTTGATTATTTAAAGCATTTAGGTATTCTTTGTCTTGTGGATATAAACTTCAATTACGATAGCTCTGGTGTCACTTAACAAAGTTATGCCTGCAATTTGAATCAGGCTGATAAGGATCTCTCCTTTTGCAAATCGGTTATCATTTAATGCCCCCTCCTCAGTTCAGCATCTAAGATGCTTAGCAAATTTTGAAGCATTGAGGTTTTCAAATCCTATAACAACTTTGGCTGAAAAATTGGTCTCTCGAATGAAAGAACGCAGTGTAGATAATAATGGGAGATATATTGCAGTGCATCTGAGATTCGAAGAGGTATATTCAGATTTGTTTTGATAAAAGCGCTGAATCTTGCGTTGATCAGTTCATATGGATTGGTTGTATTTTCCTTTTCTCCAGGATATGGTTGCCTTCTCTTGTTGCATATTTGATGGCGGCGAAGAAGAGAAACAAGACATGATTGCTGCGAGAGAGAGAGGTTGGAGAGGAAAATTTACTAAACCTGGTCGCATCATTCGACCTGGAGCAATTAGGATAAGTGGAAAGTGTCCATTAACACCTTTAGAGGTATAACCTTTTTTATCCTTTGTTATGTTAAGTGTCGGTAGTTTTTTTATGTTTGATTGGCTGATGGTCTTTTAGTATCCCATCGTTAAAGTTGTCTTTTAGCATGTTTCTTACTTGTATGGTTGCCTTCACTCAGAGGTTTAATTGTCTCCACATTCTTGTTGCTTTCCTTCAATTTTTAAGTCTTTCAATTTTGGTTGTATTGCTTTTTTTCTCCAATCCTTGCCACTAAACCATCCTTGCTATCATTCGCATGGGTATATCACAAGGTTTAGTAACCACGACTAGATAGGGCCATATCTCGGTGCAGTGTGATTGACCATTACTATTAATTTCCTGTGACCACTCGTAATACTCACAAAATCAACCTCATGTTGTTGGAGAAACGGGTACTTGTTGCTCCCCTGTTTTCAGATAAGTGCCACATAAATACATCTCTCGTACACGGCCTTTTGGTTAAATCATTTTTTTCTGGATCTGTGGAAACTGATTCTTATTGTTATTGACAAATTGACATTTTGTCTAAGAAATTAGATTCTGCATTTCAAGAGGGTTTGGCCATTTTATTGATCTGCATCCCAAGGATAAGATAAACTACAAAATGCTGATGCATATAAGTTTATTGCTTTGGTGAGCTAGTTGGTGTATATGCAACTGAACTTCATTGCTCACACTTTGATTAGAAAAATCAATGATTTGATTTTTTTTATTATATTGCAATTAATACAAGAGGAATACAGTTAAGATATTGAGTCTCTGGAAAAACTAATGACTTTGTCATAGGATAGTCTTAAGACAGAATAATGCATATTGTGAGGTTAGCATTGAAGAATAGAAAGTAAGTAGATGCCTTGTTAGTCTGCATTCATCAACATAATAGTAAACTCACTTCTGTTTTCACAAACCATAATTTACATTTTCCACTCATTGGCAATCTTAGCTTGGCTACCATTGCTGATGCTTGAACATAAAGTTCTACTTGCGCATCCTAGGCATACTAATGCACTTCACTTTTTGGTATCAGGTTGGTTTGATGCTCCGTGGCATGGGTTTCAGTAATGACACTGCAATTTATTTGGCTTCTGGGAAAATTTACAAAGCTGAGAAGACTATGGCTCCGCTTCTTGAAATGTTTCCCCTTCTACAAACTAAAGAAACACTAGCATCAGCTGAGGAACTTGCTCCATTTAAGGTATTTATGTTTTATTCTTTCTTTTCGAAGCACCACATTTTGAATAGTCTATATTTTCATGTTATTCATGTAAATTGACTGTTTCCTGCAGAACTATTCCTCTAGGATGGCTGCAATAGACTACAGTGTCTGTCTTCACAGCGAAGTGTTTGTGAGCACTCAAGGCGGAAACTTCCCTCAGATTCTGATTGGCCACAGGAGATACTTGTATGGTGGGCACTCTAAGACTATCAAACCTGACAAGAGGAAGTTAGCATTATTGTTTGATAATCCGAATATTGGGTATGTCAGTTGACCTGCTATTATTACTTTCATTGAATATTATAATGTTTGCCTTTGGAATTTAGCATTTTGAACTCAAGCAGTTTTGTGGCCTATAAATTTGAAGCAATTGATTAGTTCTACTGTTCACTAAGTTAATCCAATCTCAGTTAAACAATGGGCTTTTTTCGCTCGTTAAAAAGTAGAAAGTTGACAACATTTACTTGTTGCTTGATTGCTTTCTGTCTCAAGTCTGTGGTGGTCAACTCACAAGACTGTATTAGATTGTAGATTAGTTTGGATTATTCTCAGGCTACATCCAATTGCATTCTATATCTTGGATAGCGGGTCTCTTCAACATGTAATTTGTTTATATTATATTAACCTGCAAGTGGTAATGCCTCTACCAACTGGGAAACGCTGTGGGTACCTTTCAGAAAATAATTTTATCTGGACTGTAGATGTGTAGGGACATGTGGAGAGTAATATTACCTTTCCTCTCCATTCCTAGATCCAAGAATATGAGAATATGTCAAAACTTTATTAGACAATTATATCCTTGTTTATTGACTAACAAACTTGGACAATTTATGGCAGAGAAGGTGCATGATTACCCTGTTAAACTGAAAGGTGTTTTCTATCTAACTTCTCTATCAGCTTAAATGCTAGCTGTTATGCTTTAACTGAGTGTGGAAATTTAAGATTAGATGAAGAATCTGAAACACCTCAAATGCATCTGCATCCAGTTTCCTTATTTGTTTCTAGTTGCTGTAGGTGTGTCAGGGAAAACAGTCTCTGTACTGTAGTCTTATAGTACCACATGTAGACTCATTTTGCATGTGAATTTTTTTCTACCCAATGATTTGATTTTGTTTATTATTATATATAGCAGGAAACTTTCCAGTCATTTTTTGGAGAAAGGAAGTTTCATTTAAGACAATTGTTTATATTCATATACTGCTATTATTTTGTTTGATATTCAGTTGATGAAGGATTCTTTTTTTATTATCATATCTTTTTTTTTCACATCTGTGTGCCATGCGTGATATTCCTAGTGAAGTGTTTTTCATGTTTACATGATGTAATACCTTTTACCTGCTTCTTTCACAGATGGAAGTCACTGAAGCGCCAATTGCTAAACATGCGAGCTCACGGTGATGCCAAGGGAATCGAGATGAAAAGACCAAATGATTCAATATACAGTTACCCATGCCCTGACTGTATGTGCCTCTCAAACAAAACTGAAATCTTGAGATCTTCATCAGTTCGATAGTATCAGAGTTCCAAGGAAGTTTTGGTTAACATGTATAGTGATTCAACTGATGTTGGAGTCGATGTGCCATTCAATTCTTTCATTGGCCTCTTGCAAGAGCACCATTCTTTCCAAGTTTGCAGGCTCCATTCAGACTGCATATTGCTATTCATTACAGTCTGGGATTACTACATTTGTATAGTTGAAGAGTTAATAGAAGATGGGAACCTTCATTGTCACCCGGGTGCTGACAGACACTTTTAACTTGCATTCACAACCTCTGGATCCATCAATACCCGGGAAGTCATGTCTCCTGGCTGGTAGTATTGGTGCTTATCGGTGTAGGAGGCTTGTATATTTGTCAATTATTTTACACTTGAGATGCAAGCCAAGCATTTGAGACAGCAACCTTTTAGCTTCACTGTTGTACCTTCATTCTTAAACAATTCTTTCCTAAGGAGGTAGGGAGTCATTCATTCTTCTTTCATCCGTAATCACAATGGTTAGCTTTAGAATATTCACCCCATGTGAAGAAGGGTGAGAAGAGTCAATTTGTATTGTGATATTATTAGGTTATCCAATTTTTTCATTATTTTATCAATTGCGGCTTCAAAGGCTGATTAATGGTGTGTTGTATTGCCAATTAAATTTACGATACTTCTGCATCGAAAATAAGTTCTCTTGTTTGTCAGAATGTAAAATTGGTTTTGGTGGTCAATATTCTTTTCACATATTTTAGTGTGAGAAATTCTCTTTTTTGTTTTCGGTCGTCAGAACCTATGTTTGTTGCCTTTGTATTTTTTTTTTGGACGTGAAAAAAAAAATCTATAACTCACAATTTTGATTTGTCTGAACTCCTCGGTTCAGGACTGGGACAACACATTTTGCTGCCTTTGTATTTTTTGGAAGGAAAAAGTACATGAAATAAGAAAAGAACACCTGGTTTAATTTTTTTTTTTTAAAAACACTGATTGTTGGAATAGAAACTTGAATTTCTGGAAAGAAAAAAACACATAAAATAAAAAAACTGGAAACAATTTGTTGGAATAAGAAAGTGACTTTTTGGAAAAAAAACATGAACCAAAAAAAAAAAATTGGTTTGGGTCTGTCAGAAAAGAACACCTGGTTTAATTTTTTTTTTTTTTTAAACACTGATTGTTGGAATAGAAACTTGAATTTCTGGAAAGAAAAAAATACTGTTACCTTTGTTTATTTTTTCTGAAATAAGAAAAAAATCTGTAAATAATTTGTTGGAATAAGAAAGTTTATGTTTGGAAAAAAGAAACATGAATTAAAAAGTTTCTGTGTTTATTTTCCTAAAATAAAAAAAAATTGGAAATAATTTGTTGGAATAAGAAAGTGTCTTTTTGGTAAAAAAAACATGAACGGAAAAAAAAAACACTGTTATGTTTGGAAATAAGAAACTTAAATTTCTGGAAAGAAAAAAACACTGTTACCTTTGTTTATTTTTCCTGAAATAAGAAAAAAACATGGAAATAATTTGTTGGAATAAGAAAGTTTATGTTTGGAAAAAAGAAACATGAATTAAAAAGTTTCTGTGTTTATTTTTCTAAAATAAAAAAACTGGAACGGAAATAATTTGTTGGAATAAGAAAGTGTCTTTTTGGTAAAAAAAACATGAACGGAAAAAAAAACACTGTTATGTTTGGAAATAAGAAACTTGAATTTCTGGAAAGAAAAAAACATGGAAATAATTTGTTGGAATAAGAAAGTGTCTTTTTGGCAAAAAAACTTAGTTTGGGTCTGTCAGACAACCCCAGAATCACCCCAGCTAGTGCGAAGACCAACTGAGAACGATCCTCTAAGGCTTCGATCATGTGATCGAAGCCGTTAATCACGCTCTGATTCTGAGGTCTTGAGTCATCAACCAGATCATGTTGCCTGTCTTCTTCGTACTCGAAGTAACAGTTGTACGAGCCTATAGAACAGATCCTGTTCAAGTAAGGTCGTGACCACTCTCCTCGCTGGGCTAATAATGAATGCGTGTCTCTTTATTAATTAGACAATGTGGGACTATAGGCAATGAAACCACGACGATTGACGGCCGTGATCTTTTATGTTTGAATAGATGATGATATTTGCACCGTTCTCTCCCTCCTTTCTTTTCCTCGACGCCTTGTGCGTGTCGGAGACGGTCTTCGAATCCATCCAAAAGCTCACTATATAAGTCAGAAGCCGAAGCAGAGAAATGAACAAACAAGAAGATATGGAGTGCAGCAATACGGAGAAGAGCATCGCTAAGTTGGAGGCAGAAGCAAAGCTGGAAGAGCAACGAGTGACAAAAAGCACAGTCGACGACGATGGGTTTCGCACGCCGACATCACCGTCGCACAGGATTCCGTCGTCTTCCACTTGTCCGCCGGCGCCCAGGAAGCCCCCGCCGCGCTCGATGAGGGTGAACAGCAGTCCATCTGAAGGCCAACGCAGTGCTAAGCGTTCCCTTCGATTTGACGACCCCGACGCCTTCACCCCGGCGGCCAAGAGGCCGTGAGCAGGAGATGCCGCCATTGTCAGCTGACCCTCTGCTCTTGGCGCCACAGTACATAGGATTCGCACAGCTAAACAAATTTCCTAGTGATTGTTTTCTCTCTTTTCTTTTCTATTTACATGTGATTATTGGATTTGATTAAAAGAAAAAAAATGGTTTCACAAATCCATTCTTTCAATACTTCAACCCTACACCTACTATTGCCAGTGATTGTTGTCACCAATAATCTGAATTATTATCTCTTTATATTCCGTACATTTTTAAAGAGTATTCTTTTTTGCATGGATTTATGCATACCGATCTTAGTTATATAAGGAACAAACAAGAAAAATCACTAAGGATATCCAACAATGAGATACAAGCACAGAACAGGAGAAACAAATAGATGACATGAGTACACCATTAGTCATCCATCTGACTAATTGTTTTCTGACTGCTAAAAAAGCACGATAATATGAATCAAAATGTCTTCCACTGGACTGATCAAAGACAAACACCACTGTGGGCTCCGCTGAGGCCACCAAAATATTCCAGCATGCATCCTGCTTCTCCTTGAACTAATGCCACCTTCAATCAAGTCATCTTCTTAACGATATCCTGAATGACTTCATCCATGTCGAGCTTCTTCATGGGTGTGAATGGCCTTGGCATATTCTGCAAGGAAACGGAGGTGAGCTCTTATTCTAGTAAAGATGTCTTTAAGTGCTGAGCAACTTGATCTGCCCTCAGGCCTCAAAAGAGAAAGCACATTAACCAGATTAATGACCTATCTATACACGAGCAATTTCTTGAAATCATGTAATACCACTTCAACCAAATAAAAGAACTCATTCGCCACATTTTTCCTATCAGCTTGATTCATCCATAACCACACACAAATTGATATCCTTAATTTAGTAAGGACTAGTCATCAGCATTTCGATGAAGAAAGTGTGAAATAGCTACCCGATGCACGTTTGCGTGCATCCTAAGCAAAGCCTGTAAAAATGATGCTGTAACAAGCAACCAATTCTCTAAAGATAATATATTGATAAGACAAGGTTGTACAAGGGTTACCAATAACGAAACAAAAATTTGACCGCTTTCCTCACGTATCTCAAAGCATCCCCGTCGTGGCTGCATATATTATATAAACCAAACCAACCGGTTAAGTAAAGGAGAATAGAATATGACAGAATCATAAATGGCAGATAAACATTATTCATTTCTTTTAATAAGAAGAGAAAATACTTTTCTTAACCATGAAATGTTATAAATAAACATACCAATTTACTTATATAATACCACCTTGTTTGGGAAATTGGACAGCAGCACTTAGAAGAGTGAATACATTGTATTATAAACATAGCAAGCTTAATCTGCATCACAATTTGCCAAGTATATGATGCACAAAACACCATATGATTAAGAAAGATAATTTCATGTTTGCTAAAATAGCCTGGGGCAGTAAAATTAAGGCACTGTATGATTTGCATGCTGACAGACAAATGGGCAAGTCAGTAGACATGACTATTTTCAAATGCTTTGTAAGAATTTTGATGATTTTATCATCTTTAATTCATACCATGATTTCACCCTAACCAATTCTTCAAGTGCTGGTCTATCATTTATGGCCAAAAATTTTAAATCAACTGGACAGTCGGCCATACTAATAGACTGTTGTTGTTGAATAAAGTCCTATCATATGTTCACCATGAATCTTATACTTTTACATTATCAAATGACTTCATCAGTTCAACTTGACCAGAGGCAATATTTTAGCTGAATTTGTGGATCAAATAAAAGAATGCAGTTTATATATATGGACGGACTAACAGGACTAAACATAAAACTTATATGTTTACAATCTCACATTCTCTTGAAACAGAAAAGAGATCCTTAAGTGTGCATTCGACTGCAATAGTAGTTACCAATACATAATTGGACAACATTACACCATCACAAACATGACGACTATTGGAGATTCAAATTCAATTCACAATATAAAGAATGAACTGAAGATAAACAGTAACATTGTTGACAAAATATCGAACTGCTTTATTTTCCTTTTTTTGCAACATAACATCCACGAAAAAGCGCTCATTGTTAAGCTAGTCAACAAGTTTCCAATCATAGCTTCGTTGCGTGAACCAATTAAACAAGCAATGCACTGGAGCAAAATATTCCAACTGCAAGAAGAAACATACCTTATCAGGATTAATTGTAACAACTATTCCAGGCACAGCATTTTCAAGGCCTTCCTTCACCCTTGTGGCCCTTGTCTTGAAAGAATTGCATTGTTTGCTGAAATGCAATGATCAAGATATAATGCCAAAAAAACAGTAAAACCTTCAAAATAGAAATAACTAGAAGTCTCAGTTCCCAAAAAAAATCATAGCAGTTACCCAAGGCACAAGTTAGTATCACCACATGAAGTAAAATAATGCAGAGCACACAACACTGTTCCTTAGAAGGCACATACAGACTCAAGATGGGTGCCATAGAGAAAACACAGCAATCAATAAATACACATACTATGAATCCCTTATATTATTTATTTTTACAAAAAGTCATAATACAATATTTAGGATCAAAACAATACATGAAGAAGAAATGGTATTTTACCATAATTAATAAGTTATAACTAAATATTTTTAGGCAAATTATAATAACAATGTTATTTATCATGTCTACATAACTATCGGAGTGTTTAAAGTTGCATAAACTAAGTAGGAGCGCTTGCAGGGAGTGTGTTCGTATCATATCTGCCGCATGACATGCAAACGAAAAAGGTGTTTGTGCGAGAGAGAGAGAGAGAGAGAGAGAGAGAGAGAGAGAGAGAGAGAGAGAGAGGATATTTACCATATGAATTTCTACAAATATTAAATTGAGAGGATTGCAAGGAACAATTTTTATGAAAATGGATGACTTCTTGTAAGATAATTTCTAAAAATCCAACGGTTCCATGCAGAAAGGGATGTCTAAAACCCTAGTTTCAATCAAACAAAAAAAGGCCAAAATGCTTCTTTTAATCGGTTAGAAAGCAGAAAGACCCACCACGCCTCGATGATGACGGTCTTGGCGGAGCCGTCGGTGTTAGCAGGTGGGGAAGCATCGGGGGCTCCTTCGGCATCGGAAGCCTTTTTCTTCGCCTTCGCATCATCAGCCATCACCTTGGCACCGTCCGACTTCATCGCGTTCCCGTTCAACGAAACTTTAACCTTCTTGGACGGCTTCTCAGCCGGAGGATCCGCCCTCTTCCCGGCGGTGGCGCTCCTGGTCTTCCTGGGCGAGATGGCCGGCGGCGGAGCAGAGCCCTTCGCTTTCCTCTTCGGTGCCATCACCTTACTCCCTCACCCTCTTTCGCCGTCTCTCTTTGAACGCGGCTTCGTCTCTCTCTCTCTCTCTCTCTTTCTTCTACCTCTCTCCTCCACTCGCGGCGTTGTACACGAAGTGTCCCGAGTACAGTGGCTCTTTTCCCGCCATTTTCATATCTGGATGTGGTGACGGCCGGTAAGAGTAACCCGCAGTCACCAATAATTCTTGGTACCTACAACCCAACAGTGTGAAACGTTGGCGCCTTAATCTTAGTGGTCACCAGAAGGGACCCCACTTATCCTCGAATAAAAAGCGTCGGTCTCACGCACATAAGTCGAATCTCCTGCTGGGCTCAGGTAGGAGATCGACACCGACCGACGCTCCACTAATTGGTAATCACAGCCGTCCATCCGGTCCCTTGAGAGACCACACCCCGCTTTTGTCCCTTCGCCTTTTGGCCTCCCCGCCCTCCTCCGTGTCCGTTGCGAGGGTTTCTTCATCTTCTGAGACGAAGGTATGAAGCGATTGGTTGCCGTGCCTTTTGTCTCACCCAAGTTGTTGCTTAGAAGCAGCTCCATCTGGGCCTAGCGATGGCGCTTCCTCAGCCGAACACCGGTATCTTTGTTGGGCTCAACAAAGGGCACATCGTCACCGAGAGGGAGTTTTCCACTCCCGACCTTCCAGCAGAAAAGGTGTATGAATGTGAAATCCCTGAGAATGGATTCTTGTTTAATTTTTTAGTTGGAAATTGAGGGATTATATATTTGTTTTCAATTTTAGAAGATGGGATGGTAGTTTGCACACAAGAGATTCATTTGTGTTTAGATCAAATGATTGCTTTTAGATGGAGACATGGTGCGGCCGCTGATTGACTTTGTGAGTTTACTGTGACGAGTTGGATGGTATGTTTAAATGCAAACAATTAACCATTCTTGGAGGCAAAAGAACCCCGACCTCAAATATTTGGGACTTTAGGCTTTGTTGTTATTGTATTAACCACGTTTGAACTAAGCAACTTCAAGTTGGCAAGAGTTATTTATGTGTTCTTTCCTTGAGTTTTATACGATATTGTAGAATCAAACCATGAGCATGTATTATGGACCGTGGAATTCTTGCTGAACACTTTGTTTATGATATAGAAATTGTACTTGCAATATAGAATCCTCTCTGATGTCTTGCATCATCAGCTACTTGAGAGGAACAGGTATCTAGCTATACTATAAACCAGTTAATGCAGAACAAATCAGAAAGTTGCTAATATTTCTAACTATATATAACCTGATTCGGGATTGTAGTTATCTTCTTTGCATTTTGATTCTTCTTTGCCTTGGATATTAGTTCTTGTTACACATGAATCTAAATGACAGATATGGTGTTTTCTTTTTAAAATTCAATGGATGAAAGCCTATAAATACTTTTTTTTCTACCATATGGTTAATTTTATTTGATAGAGGCATATTTAAATGGATGAAAGCCTAGTTACATACAGTAAAATGGTTAATTTTTTGACATTTATACTCCAGAAATCTAGCGACAGGTTTCATTTATCACGAACTTGATCAGGGAAGAGGGTTGCTTTGTCCCATATGAGAAGAGGATCACTGAGCTTCTGAAAGTCGCTATGGACAACATGAACTGAAAGTCGCAAAATGATCGCTGGGAACTCGAGAAAGAGGAGATGTGCTTTGGGTGATGAGGTAATTAGCACTGTTTTGAATTCACATTCATCTGGGTTACAAGAATTGATTATATTGCTACTGAATTTTATTTGATAGAGGCATATTTAAATGTGATTTTATTATGAGGAATACAAGGCTGCAATTCAATGTAGTTTGCTTGATGCATTCACTTTTGTTGTCAAATTGAGTTTGATTAATTGGTTCCAGTTTATTTTCTGCTCTCATTACTAGGTTTTTCTAAATATTTCCTGCCATTATAACAAAAACTGTGGTTGGCATAGGATATGTCAGTGTGTTGAATAATTTACATAATAAATCATCATAATGTATGCAAAATAATAAATCATCATAATTTACATAATACATTTTTTTTCTCTTTCTTTCTTTCTTGAATTCAATTTCTTGTCCTTACAATAATAAATATTCTAGAAAACGAACATATTTCTAGTAAGCTCAAAAGTTAATTCCACCCAAGCTTCAGAGACCTTTGACAAAGTAGTTGATTACTCTGAAAATAAATATAAGATAAAATCACATTAGCAATCATACATGCTGGTAGGAACCTCAAAAATCATAAACGTAATCATAAAACATATAGAAATATCAATAATGATAATATATCAATTTATCATAAAACTTTTGCATCAAAAAAGCAATAATAATTTCTTATGTAATAACAAAATCATAATGCAACACATACATAATAATCAAATAACAAAAACATGCACCACACTCAATGATGCACTCTCCCAACCGTGGACGACGAGGTATACTCCACGAGATGGATTTCTCCCAACAGCGGATGGAGATAGTCCATATCACAGCCACACATGCATACAAATGAAATATCAAAGGCGTACATCACAGCCAATGGTGCACTCTCCCAACAACGGATGGAGAGGCATACTCCGCGGGATGAATTTCTCCCAACTGCGGATGGAGATAATTCATATCGTAGATGGAGTGGTATCCCTCACCCACCCAAGTGGGTACACGTTCCTCCCAACTACGGATGAAGGAACCGTCTAGTCATCATGTCTGACGACCCGCTAATCCCCGAAGGGAATCACCATACATGCCCTCGGCAGTGATACATAAACATCCATGATCACTCATTCACATACATTCATTTGCGCATGCATCAATAGTATGATCAAATATTATAAAAGTCCATGTTTGATGTATGATTTGTTATACTCCGTACTGTGATGGGTTCGTAGCTCATTTCACAGGTTGCAATTCCAATATGGAGTACTAGCATAGTCATATACACTACATGGTAACAACTATATCAATATCATGAAACTCAAATTAAGTAGAAGTCAATAATCATTTTCAAATGATATTTTCATATAGAACTTTTAAGTTCATCAAATCATAAAGACATGAAATATCAATCTCTCAATAGTCCTTAATCAACGAAAACCCTAATTGGAATCGCTCAATTGACTTAAACCAAGCTCAATTCGATTATGACCTAACAGAACCAATCTCAAATCCTTATAGAACCTGTATGGAATCACCTTAGACTGGTCTAATTTAAATTTGATTGATCTGGATTAGGTCAAGCAAGTTTAAACAAATCAAGTTGGTTTTGGAATCACTCTAAACCAACTATAACCGATCAACCTATCTGATTCAATCAATTAACGAGCTCAAACCAATAAAGGGAGGGGAAATCAAACTAAGTCATATAGTGCTAGCCCAATCCAAACTAACCCACCTGAATCTTGGACGAGTCACGTGTGTCACATATGTTTGTCCCAAGTAATAGGTTGGCTGAGGTACAATAGGCTAGAAAGGAGTAACAATGTGTCTAGCGCCAATTGCATAGCTGGGCAGGCTTAGTCTCATAGACTAGGCTAAGTTTTACTTACAAGTTAAGTTAAGTCTCACCACTGAATTAGGCCATGCTTGGCTTGCGGGTTGGGTCATGCTTAGACACGAGTTGCAGTTATGTCTAACCATACATATTAGATCGTACCTGGCCACATGAACTAGACCATGCCTGACCACAGTGGTTGGGTCGTACCTTACTGCATGAGCTAGCTACTACTTGGTTATATGGGTTGGGTCGTACTTGGCTACATGGGTTGGGTCATGCTTGACAACATGGGTTGGGTCATACCTTGCCATATAGATCGAGTCATACATGATCACATTGGATAGGTCGTGCCTAGCCACACGGGTTAGGTCGTACCTTACCACATAGGCTGGCTCCTACTCGGCCACATAGGCTAGGTCATGCCTAACCATATCACATAGGTTAGGTAATGCCTAATTGCATGGGCTGAGTTATACCTAACCACATGGGCTAACTTGACCCAGCTTGACAAATCAACCTAACTCAAGTCATACCCCAATTAGACTTCTTTTATCAAATTAGATAAAGAATAACTCAAATTCATAACGTAAAGAATTTAAATTCATGATCATAAAACTAACTAAATCATTGAAATTCATACATAATTGTTGAAACACAAATTAAATAGACTAGAACTATTATACTAATCCAAAAGTAAAAATTTCAATAATCAAATCAATCTAAAATTTCACTTAAGCTTGAAAGATCAATCTAAATCAAATAATCATTCTAACATCACCAATCAATTATCATCATAAAATTCTGAAATTATAGCATTACTATGCATCATAAATTTTTAACAATCTTAATATCAAAATTTCAAAATATGAAATCATAAAATTTTTAACAATCTCAATATCATGTTTTCAGAACATAAATCAAAATTAATAGAAAAGAATAGAGGATCCTACCTCTCATCGACTATCTTTTCCTCGGGAAGTCTCCTTCTCGATCCTCCTATTATCATATTCGATGAGGAATGAGAGAGGAGGAGCCCCTTTATATAGGAGAAGATGAAATCTTCTCGAAAGGTAAGTAATAATTTAATTGTTATGCTTTCGCACTTAAAAGAGAAATATAATATTTATTTATCATGGTTCACATACAAAAATGGAATGTAAACTATCTACTTTCTAAAACTCAGATCACTCATCATGAAATAAATCAATTAATAATTTAATTGATTAGCAGAATTCCTAATTTGTTCACTTAATTAAGGAAATCAATTTAATCATTTCCTTAATTATAGTATATAAACATGAAAGTTAGTAATAAAGTAATATGTTATTTATAGTAATCAATCTATATTAAGAAAGTCAATTATTGATGATTACATTTCTCTCCTACTTAATAGAAATTTGATCCCCAAATTTGATTTAAAAAATAATATTAATAAATATAATTAACACTTGAAATACTAAGTCAAACGATAAATCTAAATCAGCTTAAAAATTATTGAGATTAAATGTGCCACTTGAAAACTTCAATTCAAAAGATTTTTTTATTAATATAAATATACGAAAATTTTACTAAACGTATTCAATGAATTTGGTTTTAAATTACTCATAACAAATATATCAATTTCTATATCCAATAAATTATAAAAAATTAAAAATTAATTGATTGTTGACATCAAATATAAGATGAGATATAACTCAACAAACAAAGACAATTGAAAGGATGAAATTTTTTTAAAATATTGTATTCTTTTATAATTCCAAATGATTTAAATATTTTATGTGTCAAAAAAATACCATTATATTTAATTCATATTAGATCTCATCATTGAATAATATCTTGATAATTAATTTGACATGAAATTTAAATTTCATTCAAATTAGTTACTTATATAATTACATTGAAATATCAAGATCAAATTTGTTCAACAACAAAAGTACCTATATTATTAGTGTCAAAAGTAACTTCTATAAACTATAATTACACATGTCTAAGTCTAATCTCAATTTTAAGAATAATATATGGTAACTATAAATACTTTTCAATTCATATTTTTTTCAAAAGACCCTTCAAAATTTTTATATTTCAAATTTATCAAAACTTCTATCAAAGAATAAGTGATAATTAGTATATTCTTTAATTTGTAAAACTAGACATGTTCTATCAACATTCACAATAATATAAGATAAAAGTAAAAAGGGTAATCAATCATTGACCATAAAGAAACCATACAACAAATAGCAAATATATTCTTATAATTTATTTAAAAAAATGACATATTTGGCTCAATAAGATGATCCTAATCTCCTAAATTATGCTCTAATTATATTACTATGTAATTCCTAAAATCTAAATCTCAAAAACTAATTGAGTCATCTAATATTTTTATCCTAGGATCCCATATTCCAACAGGTCCTCAAATTATTGCTTTGATACCATTAAAATTGTCGCATCTCGAATTTATAAAAAATAATAAATCATCATAATTTACATAATACATTTTTTTCTCTTTCTTTCTTGAATTCAATTCCTTACCCTTACAATAATAAACATAATCATAAAACATATAGAAATGTCAATAATGATAATATATCAATTCATCATAAAACTTACGTATCAGAAAAGCAATAATAATTTCTTATGTAATAACAAAATCACCATGCGACACATACATAATAATCAGATAACAAAGACATGAATCACACCTGATAATGCACTCTCCCAATCGTGGATGATGAGGCATACTCCACGGGATGGATTTTTCCCAACAGCGGATGGAGATAATCCATATCACAGCTGCACATGTATACAAATCAGATATCAAAGGCATACATCACACCCGATGATGCACTCTCCCAACAACGGATGGAGATAATCCATATCGCACTCCCAACCGTGGATGGAGTGGTATCCCTCATCCGTCCAAGTGGGGACACGTTCCTCCCAACTACGGATGGGGGAACCGTCTAGTTGACGACCCGCTAATCCCCGAAGGGAATCACCATACTTGCTTGCGGCAGTGATACATAAACATCCATGATCACTCATTCACATATATTCATTTACGCATGCATCAATAGTATGATCAAATATTATAAAAGTCTATGTTTGATGTATGATTTGTTATACTCTGTTCATTAGCGGCTCCGTATTGTGATGGGCTCGTAGCTCCTTTCACAGGTTGCACTTCTAATATAGAGTACTAACATAGTTATATACACTACATGGTAACAATTATATAAATATCATAAAACTCAAATAAAGTATAAATCAATAATCATTTTCAAATGATATTTTCATATAGAACTTTTAATAAAATATCAATCTCTTAATAGTCCTCAATCAACGAAAGCCCTAATTGGAATAGCTCAATTGACTTAAACCAAGCTCAATTTGATTATGACCTAACAGAACCAATCTCGAATCCTTATAGAACCTGTCTGGAATCACCCTAGACTAATCTAATTTAGATTTGATTGATCTTGATTAGGTCAAGCAGGTTTAAACAAATCAAGTTGGTTTAGAATCACCCTAAACCGACTTGAACCGATCAACCTATCCGATTCAGTCAATTAACGAGCTCAAACCAATAAAGGGAGTGGAAATCAAACTAAGTCATATAGTGCTAATCCAATCCAAACTAACCCACCTTTTGTTGCACATGTTTATCCCAAGTAATAGGTTGGTTGAGGTTCAATAGGCTATAAAGGAATGGCAATGTGTCTAGCGCCAATCGCATAGCTAGGCAAGCTTAGCTTCATGGACTAGGCTAAGCCTTATCTCACCATTAAATTAGGTCATGCTTGGCTTGCGGGTTTGGTCATGCTTAGACACACTAGTTGCGGTTATGTCTAACCACACGAATTAGGTCATACCTTGCCACATGAGCTACATGAGCTAGATCATGGTTGACCACAGTGGTTGGGTCGTACCTTACCACATGAGTTAGCTGCTACTTGGCTACATGGGTTGGGTCGTACTTGGCCATATAGGTTGGGTCATGCTTGACAACATGGGTTGGGTCGTACCTTGCCATATTGGATAGGTCATGCCTAGCCACATGGGTTAGATCGTACCTTACCACATAGGCTGGGTCATGCCTAACCATATCACATAGGTTGGGTCATGCCTAGTTACATGGGTGAATTATATCTAATCACATGGCCTGAGTTGACCCGACTTGATAAATCAACCCAACTCAAGTCAGATCTCAATTAGACTTCTTCTATCAAATTAGATAAAGAATAACTCAACTTCATAATTTAAAGAATTTAAATTCATGATCATAAAACTAATTAAATCATTGAAATTCATACATAATTCTTGAAACACAAATTAAATAGACTATAACTATTATACTAGTCTCTTCGGAGACATCCGATAAAATTGGAACGATACAGAGAAGATTAGCATGGCCCCTGCGCAAGGATGACACGCACAAATCGAGAAATGGTCCAAATTAACTTACCAAAAAAAAAAAAAACTATTATACTAATCCAAAAGTAAAAATTTCAATAATCAAATCAATTTAAAATTTCACTTAAAACTTGAAAGATCAATATAAATCAAATAATTATTCTAGCATCACCAATCAATTATCATCATAAAATTTTGAAATTATAGCATTGTTATGCATCATAAATTTTTAACAATTTTAATATCAAAATTTCAAAATATGAAATCATAAAATTTTTAACAATCTCAATATCATGTTTTCAGAATATAAATCAAAATTAATAGAAAAAATAGAGAATCCTACCTCTCGTCAACTATCTTTTCCTCGGGATCATCTCCTCGGGAAGTCTCCTTCTCGATCCTCCCATTGTCAGATTTGATAAATAAGTAATGAGGGAGGAGGAGCCCCTTTATATAGGAGAAGATGAGATCTCATCCAAATGTAAGTAATAATTTAATTTTTATTTTTGATTTATAATTGTTATGCCTTCACACTTAAAGAGAGAAATATAATATTCACTTCTCATGGTTCACGCACAAAAATGGAACGTAAACTATTTATTTCGTAAAACTCATATCACTCATTAGGAAATAAATCAATTAATAATTTAATTGATTAGCAGAATTCCTAATTTGTTCACTTGATTAAGGAAATCAATTTAATCATTTCCTTAATTATAATATATAAACATGGAAGTTAATAATAAAGTAATATATTATTTATAGTAATCAATCTATATTAAGAAAGTCAATTATTGATGATTACAAATAAAATCAACAATTGTGACAAAATTTAAAAGTGTCATGTAGAGAAGTGGAATTCATATGCTAATTAGCATTATGAAGGATGGTATATAATCCCCCTCCTCTTTGGTATGATTTTTGCCAGGTTTTGGTTTGACCATCAGTTGTGGTTGAAAGTTAGGTGGCTAAGGTAATCACAGGGAATCGATTTAGACTAGCTACTTACTTAGTGGGATCAAGTTTCACAAAACAGGATTTGCTGTGAGAATTAAGATGAGGAATGAATTAGGTTGGATTGCATTATCAGATTGATCTTTTCTGAATGTCGGAATATTCAATTCAAGCCTCGTACCTATGGTTCAGAGCTTTTGGTAAGCGAGCACCTCATCTCAAGACAGAAGCATATAGATTATGGTAGCTGTTGATTTGTATCTTTACCTGAATACTTTGCGGTCCTGAAACTTCTTTCTTTACTCAGGTCTGCTGCAGTGAGCGATAAAAAGAAACACGATGACCACCTTCTGCGACCTTTCGGATTTTCCATAGACAGAATTTTGGCAGCTGGATTGACATCTGGTTAAATGTTTGTTTACTTGGAGCTTTTTTTTTTTTTTTTTTTCCGGTTGTTGTAGCTTTACAAATTTCAACGATCATTATCCCATTGTGGATGTTTTCTGCTGACTGTTCTTTGAATCAAACAGTGGATAATCTAGAGTTTATTGCATGAGCTTTGGCATTTTTGATGTTCCTCGATCGAGCACTTCATATTTGAGTAATCGTATTATTTGATGTTCCTATCAGCTTCACTCGCGTTGTCGATATTGCTCGACATATTCGTGTTTGGCAGATACATAACATGAATGAAAGAATGCCACAGAGAGAGAAGCCGACAAAGCCATATACGTGACTTGCAAGGGAAGAGGTAAAAGACATCGCCAATAGATCTCAACGGCAGGCAGTCCATGGGTCATGCCTCGACAGGACATGTGGATCATCGTGGATGTTCTCATTCGACTATGACGAAAATGTATCATGTTGATCTGAGGAAATTTAGCTTTTGCATGTCATGAATCCTTCGACATTATTAAGTGCTAATTTAATCGTCAAATCAAACCCATCGAATCCTACGCGTTAGGTAGGTTGAGGTCGCTTTACAAGAGTTATTGATGTGGGATTAGGTCTGGCTGTTGGAGCGGCGGTGGAAACCCTGCCAACGTGCGGTTTGGTGTACACGTTACGAGGTTGGCTAAACCGAGAAACCTGAGAATGATGTATCAAGTAAACACGTCCAAGTCGACCGAGACTTTGACTCTCGGTCAACAATCTCCCTTCAACCCTGCTTGCTTCAAATCCCTAGCCTCTTTCGATTCTTCGCTGCTCATCCGATTGCTGTTTACGAGGCGATGGAGGAGAAAGATAAGGGATCGATGGCGGCCGGGGAGGCGGTGGTGCGGCGGCTGGCGGAGGCGGTGGAGGAGATCGCTGCCATCTCCGAGTACCGGAACGCCTACAGGAAGCCGTTGTGCAGCCTCGCTCGGCGGATCAGGCTCCTTGCGCCCATGTTCGACGAGCTGGGGGATGGGCGCGACCCGATCCCAGAGCCGGTGGCGCGAACCCTAGCCCCTCTCGAGGACGCGTTTGCTGCCGCCAAGGACCTCCTCCGGCTCGGCAGCGAGGGGAGCAAGATCTTCTTGGTACGTTGGTTCGACAATTTCCTCCGAATTATTGCCTTGCCATTTTTATCCCACACGGACATGTCTTCGATTTCTCCATTTCTGGCCGCGAAGTTTGTGAAATCAGTGAGAATTTTTGTTCTTCTTCATCCACTATAGCTAAAGTTTTGATTTTGATTTGAGAAACATGATGTGTTATTTATTTTTCTTTAGGATAGTTTACTGTTCAACTTGAATATGAGGGGTGATAGTTTGATAAACATGTCTTCGATTTCTCCATTTTTGGCCGCGAGGTTTGTGAAATCAGTGAGAATTTTTGTGCTTCTACATCCACTGTAGCTAAAGGTTTGATTTTGATTTGATAAACACTGTGTTATTTACTTTTCTTTAAGTTAGTTTACTGTTCAACTTGAATATGAGGGGTGATAGTTTGATAAACATGTCTTCGATTTCTCCATTTTTGGCCGCGAGGTTTGTGAAATCAGTGAGAATTTTTGTGCTTCTCCATCCACTATAGCTAAAGGTTTGATTTAGATTTGATAAACATGATGTGTTATTTATTTTTCTTTAGGATAGTTTACTGTTCAACTTGAATATGAGGGGTGATAGTTTGATAAACATGTCTTCGATTTCTCCATTTTTGGCCGCGAGGTTTGTGAAATCAGTGAGAATTTTTGTGCTTCTACATCCACTGTAGCTAAAGGTTTGATTTTGATTTGATAAACACTATGTGTTATTTACTTTTCTTTAAGTTAGTTTACTGTTCAACTTGAATATGAGGGGGAGTAGTTCGATAAACACTATGTGTTATTTACTCTTCTTTAAGATAGTTTACTGTTCAACTTGAATATGAGGAGGAGTAGTTTGATAAACATGTATTCGATTTCTCCATTTTTGGCCGCGAGGTTTGTGAAATCAGTGAGATTTTTTGTAACTAAAGGCTTGATTTTGATTTGATAAACATGATGTGTTATTTATTTTTCTTTAAGATAGTTTACTGTTCAACTTGAATATGAGGGGGAATATCAATTTCCGAGATTTCATTAAGTTAGGAGCTCAGAAGATTTTTAGGGTTAATTGCAACAACCGTAATCCCAAACTGGAATGCCGTAAAAAAAGGTAAAGTAAACAAGAAACAACCTAACTAATCAGTCGATGGAAAGGAAAATCACATGCCAGCAGTCACTAAAGAAGTAATCAATTATGTATATACTGAATATTTCCAATGTTGGAAGTATAATGATTCATTTCCTTAGAACAATATTTTAGATTGATCGAGTTTGATGTCTTACAGTATGAGTTGTTGCCGGTTGTTGCCAATTATTGATGGTTCTTGTTGTCACACAACAATGGTTATAATAATTGAGGGGCAGGGTTTTTGGAATTATCAACAATGATCACGATCATTTAAAGTTTATTTTTAAACATAATTTAAGCATGTGAAGAAATCTTTCTGAAGTTGTTCCAAATTACTTTGTTGAACTACCTCAAAGAAACCATCAAATCTCATCATCGAATCTCCCCCCAGCTATGTTGCTAGCTGATAGCCATTTGTTCTTTCAAAGGGAACTTATGTTACTGCAATGGTATTAAACCAAAATGATCGTGTTTACTTATATTCTTTCATACATATTGCTACTCTGGCTATACAAGAATCTTAATTGACCTAAAATACATGAAGAACTTTTCTTCAACCAACTGATCGGGATCCAGATCCCATAATCCTAATTAGATGAATGGAGATCAAAGTATTTTTACTGTAAAATTATTAGTTTGAGTATTAAATGTTTTCTTTTTGCTTGTTTGCCTGCTGACTGTAGCTCTTTGTTACCTTCACATATTATCTAACAGTTTCTTGCTTGTGATGATATGAGATATATAGTTACCAGCAGCAACTTTTGCATATCAAGGTGGCATGTTTTGATTTTTCTGTGTTGATTAGGCCATCGTCCTCTATATCTAAATTGCTAAGCTTACACTTACTGTCGTGGTTGGTGTTATTTAGTTGTTGCTTCCGGCTTCATAGGCATTACTAAATTTATTTCTACTCTCCTGGAAAGAAATAAATGAATATTCAGATGCTGTCTCTTGAAGAGGACTACTATCCACTCAGTGAAATGAAGACCTTTGGTTGTTACCTGCAAAAACTGCCGTGACCAAGACTTTAGATTCTCAGTTTGGGAAGATACTGCTCTGATTCTTTTTACCTGGATACTTAGATGCATAATATGATTGCCACTTTGGCTTTGAATGTAACTTTTTTGCATGGACGTTGCCTCATGTGATCAGGTCCTAGAGAGGGAGAAGATGATCAAAAGATTCCATGACGTAATTTCTCAAATAGATCAAGCTTTGAATGGGATTTCCTTTGATAAACTTGAAATATCAGAAGAAGTTAGAGAACAGGTACAGATATCAGAAAACAATAACTTACTGCTGTAGGTTTAATTCATTAGCATATAATTTCTATTTGAAGAACTCAAACTTGGAATAAGAAACATTATGTGTAGGTTGTGTTGGTGCATGCTCAATTCAAAAGAGCCAAAGAACGAGATGACATGCCCGATGCGGAGCTTTATTCTTATCTCTTATCTCTATACAACAAGAGCAGTGATGCCATTTTAGATCCATATACTTTAGAAAGATTGGCAGAACAATTACAGCTAGTCACCATCTGTGATCTTATGCAAGAATCATTAGCTTTGCATGAGATGGTCTTTGCAAGTGGTGGAGATCCTGGAGAAAACATTGAAAAGATGTCAATGTTGTTAAAGAAGATAAAAGATTTTGTGCAGACCCAGAACCCTGAAATGGGCACTCACTCAGATTCAAAGCCTTTCCTGTTGGATGGAAAGCCAAAAGTTCCTATTGTTCCTGATGATTTCCGCTGTCCAATTTCACTGGAGTTGATGAAAGATCCAGTCATTGTGGCCACTGGACAGGTATCTGTGTAACTCTCAGTTTTCTTCTATTATTCTGAAAGATATGGCAGTGCGGTCCTTGCATTACATTTACAGACGATTTTCTTACCTATATGCAGACTTATGAGCGGACATGCATCGAAAAGTGGCTGGCGTCTGGCCATGACACTTGTCCAAAAACTCAACAGAGGCTATCTAATGCATCATTAACTCCAAACTATGTCCTTCGAAGCCTTATAGAACAGTGGTGTGAAGCCAATGGCATGGATCCACCCAAGTGCCCATCCCGACCTACTAATCCCAGCTCAGCTTGCTCGTCAAGTGAACTTGCTAATATCGATGCACTTCTCTGCAAGTTATCCTCCCCAAATCTTGATGACCAACTAACAGCTGCTGGAGAGCTTCGTCTGCTGGCTAAGCGGAATGTTGACAACCGCATTTGCATAGCTAGGGCTGGTGCTATTCCCCTCCTCATAAATCTACTCTCATCCAAAAGTTCACGCACCCAGGAGCATGCCGTCACTGCCCTTCTGAATCTTTCCATCCATGATGACAATAAAGCAAAAATAATCTCTTCAGGGGCCATACCTGGTATCGTCCATGTTCTAAGAGATGGTAGCATGGAAGCACGGGAGAATGCTGCAGCAACACTCTTTAGTCTTTCGGTGGTGGATGAATATAAGGTGACCGTCGGGGCATCAGGGGCGATCCCTGCGTTGGTGTCACTGCTGAGTGAAGGCACACACAGAGGGAAGAAAGATGCGGCAACGGCACTGTTTAATCTGTGCATATACCAAGGGAACAAGGGAAAGGCAGTGAGGGCAGGTTTGGTTCCACTAGTTATGGGACTTCTTGCAGAACCTGCAGAGTCTATGTTGGATGAATCTATGGCAATATTGGCCCTACTGTCAAGCCACCCGGAAGGGAAATCTGCGATTGCAGCTGCTCAGGCTGTCCCTCTGCTGGTGGAGATGGTAGCAAATGGTTCTCCCAGGAACAGAGAGAACGCTGCAGCTACTCTGCTGAATCTAAGCGACGGAGAGCAGCAGCTCGGTGCCATGGCTGCGGCACAGGAATGTGAGATAATGGGACCACTCCAAGAATTGGCCATTAGTGGCACAGAACGGGGGAAGAGGAAGGCCGTGCAGTTGCTAGAGCGCATGAATGGATTCTTGGTGCAGCAGCACGAGGCATATGCTCAAGCTGAGGCTTCAACCCAGACTCAGGGTCACATCCATGCTCATGGTGAGCCAAGAACCAATGTGACTTGCGCGGATTCTGTTGACACCTAGCTTTTTTGTCATTGGGAGGTTGTGATATGTGTGTATCAGAACATTTTGCCTCCTGATGCTTTGTGGCTTTCGCAATTATGTGTAGACAAAGAGCACTTGGTTTTAACATTGAGCTGTAAATATATCATCAATGGCATGGTTGTATGTGGAAAATGGCCTCCGTTTGGTTTGTAGGCTTGTAAGTTTGCTCAAGAATGAGGACACTGATATGTTGTTAAAATGATAGTTGCAGATTCAAAAGCTTCAGTTTTTGTTTTCTTAGAGAATTCATGAATTATAGCAGGGACATCTCTTTGGCGGATACTGGAAATGAAGTATTATCATATATTAACTTACATGCTCCAGCATCATGGAATCTGATACCATTATGGCCGTGATTGAGCTCATGTGAGGCAACGTGAGCCAACTCGGATTTGCAGGGCCTCCAGTTTAACCTTTCCTGCTTCAGCTGCTAATTGAAGAAGCGAGACCGACATCAAAGATTCTTAGGACACCCCTTTAACTAAAAAGCTAAAGCTGCCTTCCTTCTGCTGCTGCTGCTGCTGCTGCTGCTGTGTGTGTGTGTGTGGTGAGGATAAACCAGGAAGGGTAATCTCTCTATCTTTGTCAAAGTTCTTCATGGACTTTGATTGCTTGCTTTATTCTCTCCAACAGCGACTGCATTGGACTTGTTGAAAGCAGACGAAAACCCAGATTCCCAAGGACGGAGTCGGGTAAGCAAAGAGAAATTTTCTGGGGATTTCACCTTTTCCTTTTTTTTTTTCCCCTCGTCTCTACTGCTGTAATATATACATACACATACATCCTCTTCCTCTTTTTCATTGTTTCAGTGCTTGTGTCCTTCCCCCCGCCAGCCTTCTTGGTATCAGGCTACTACTCTAAAAACCCACTTCTTTTGGCTGCATAGAATAATAATTCGATGAGATCTCGGCTTTTCAATCCCGCTTCTCTCTCTCTCTCTCTGTGTAGTCCTTGAGAAGTTGCGTGGAAGTTGCATCCATATGCGTGCAGTATTAAAGTGCCAGCAAACGAAGAAAGGAAATGATTATGGACTTCTTTCGATTCGATGCATGATCGATGGCCATATCTTACAGCATATGCCGAGATAAAGTGCTTGTCGCCTTGTCCCTCCCGCGGTTGATGTTCCTGGATCGCACAGCTCGCGTACAACATGTGAAAAGAATGAAACATGACCAGCCAAACCTACAGAATTCAAAGACTAAAACTCTTTGAACCGGAGTTTGAAGTCCCAGTGAACACGAACGACATAGGTTTTGATGTTTGACGAGAAATACATGCAACTGAAAGATGGTAGAACAGTCAAAAGATGGGCTCCAAAGTTCTGGAAATCTAATGGTAAGGTTGACATGCATGACGGCCGAGTTCTTTAGCTGTCACTGCAGCTATCGTAGATTTATATGCTTCTTGGCTTCAAGATCAAGAAGGAACAAGAGCACTTCATAGTGATTGAATTTTAGGTGCCCCTACTGATACCTGTCTTTTGGAGATAATTGCCTCCGTATGCTTCATTTTTCAGGTATATAGATACTAAGTCGTAGGAGAGACACAGATAGAGAGAGAGAGAGAGAGAGACTACTGGTACTGTTATGGCAACAGATCTTACATATAGCTGAAGGACAAAAGATTTCTAATTGTCTCATCTTCCCACCATGTTAAGTTGACACTCCGATCACAACAATGGCGGAGAGAAACAACGGGAGCCGAGATGAAGCAGAAGAACAAACTCTAACAAGTGGACTAAGAACACGGCTGTAATTGCTAGATGTGGTCAGGATCGATGAACAAAGCAAAAGAACAATCTCTATCAGATGACAGGACTGGAAGTAGTGCTGTTAGTATATTTCAACCCGAGCCAATCAAGCGCATTGCTGTGGTTGCAAGCTCGTGTCGGAGACACCACCCATCTTGAAATGGCGAGAAACAAGGGAGGAAAGAAGAAGCACAGAGTAGATTCAAAAGGATACACTATCCTACAGTTAAACATGTCCTTCAGCATGCAGCCACTCTCTGAGTTCTTTCATTTTGATCATGAAGAGAAGATGGGATACTAACCAAGAGCAATGGCAAGATTTGAGCTTCCAAGGCTCATGGGTAGAGCGAAGGAGTCGAGTCATGGACTGGAAATTACAAGATGTTGCCGGATGAGGAAGAGTTGAAAGATCTGTCGCCCAATCTCCACTGCTACCGAATGCCACCCCTGTCACCACCAATTCCAGTATTGCTCGTTTCCTGGAAGACCTAAATAGTGCCTTGGCAGGTTGAGACTCTGAGGGTTGTCTTCCATCTTCACCGGTGACAACTGCGTGATCAGTGAAGAGCCTGAAAGCTTCGGAAAGACGCGGCCTGCGGTGCTATCGTTCTCGCCTTCTCTGTTGACATGGAACAGCCCGGGCATCAGTTGCACCGCAGGCGGCTGTGGTGGCTCCGATCCTCCCAGAAGAGGCAATTGCTGGATCTGCGGCAGCCTCCATTGCTCGATGCCGACGCTCGAATTGCTTCCCACGTGGTAGTCAGGTGCGTCCATGGGAGGAAGTCCTGCAAAGTTGAGGCCCAGATTTGAGGCGCCATAGTCGGCCAGACCGTGCATGGAGGCCAAGAAAGGAAACTGGCCCGGCTGGGGTATGCTTGGTGGGATAGAACCACCGGCACCGGTGGCCGTGCACGACGAGGATGAGGTGCCATCCAGGCGGTCGGCTGTGGATGCGGTGGCAGTCGATTTCGAGGAGCTCCCTGAAGACTTATTCCGCTTGTTGCGGCGGCAGCCTCCCCCCACAGGAACGTTTCGGAGAGCGCCGCCTCGGGTCCAGTAGCGTCGACAGGTCTTGCAGAAGTGGCGGGGCTGCGAGAGGGAGTAATTGTTGAAGTAGCAGAACTTGGTGTTGGTGGAGTCGCACCGCGGGCACTTGAGCGGATGCTCGGGCTGCGGGACGATCTTCGCCACGCGGGCTCGTTCCGTCATGGAGATAGGCCTGGATGAGCCTGCTGCTGCTGCACCAGCTTCTGGTGGCGGTGCTGCCAGCCCCGAAGGGAGCAGAGGAGCCTCACCGCCTCCACCTGCTGCGGCTGGAAGCTGAAGCTGTCGTTGCTAAGCATGCCAGATAGAGAGAAAACGATTAAGATAGCGAGAAAAGGAAACCGCTGCGGGTATATTCAAGAAGAGATAAAGAAAAAGGACACGAATATCTTCTCCTTTCAATTTGCTCTTTTGATGAAGAAGCCAAAGGATTAGAAGAAGTTTGGAGGGGAGAAAGAAGAAGAAAAAGAAGGTAGTATTAACACTCACCTGGTTCCAGTTGGATGGATCCATATAGACTGGAGCGGAGGAAAAATCCATGCTTACTTCTTCTTCTTCTTCTTCTTCTTCTTCTTCTTCTTCTTCTTCTTTCTAATAATTCTTTCTTAAAGATGATAGGAGACAAGAGAAGGCCCAGTTTCGCATATCCACAAATTGACAGAGAGAGAGAGAGGAAAGGGGAGGATACAGAGAGAGAGAGAGAGAGAGAGAAGAAGAGAAGTGGAGGGGAAAAGGAGATCTATTTCCTTTGTTCCATGGTGTCCTTTGTATTATATATGGTAAGGTTGGGCGAAGAGATGGCTGGAGAGAGTTTCTTAGCCCCTAAGAATCTCAGTGTTGATCAGAGGAGCACTGTTAAGAGGCTACATAAGTGGCTCATGCAGGCAAAAACCAAAAAAAAAAGGTAGGGATAGAAAAGGATGAGTGCTGAAACCCTAATGGCATGATATAGTTTGGAGGAGCAATGTCATAAATTAACCTTCGTCTTTGCAGATAGTCAACACATTCACCTTTTTTCTAGGAACGAAAGGAAAGCTTGATTTGGTGGTGATCAGAGCAATGTGGTTGCATCAGAAAGAAAGCTTCTCATCCTTATCTTTTCTTCAGAAGCACAGTCTCAGTGTTCATCCCATCAAAAACATCTGGTGCATCTCCATAAATCCATGCTGCACTGAGCTTGAATATTAGCTTCGACGCCGTGATCAGCCATAGATGCTGGTGATGAGTTAGGGTTTGACACTAGAAGGTAGCTGTTGTCTTGGATACAGCTTGAAACTGGTGGAATATGAAACCTTTCTCCCCTCAGTTTTCACTCTTAACCTCTTAATCTTTAGAGTCAGACACCGGTGGAATAGGAATCAAAAAGAAATCAAAAAGTTGTTGTATGTGATTCTGAATGGACTCGCAGATTGAATGGCCAAAAGTTGGCTTGTTCATGGAACCAGCAATTCTTGTGATAGTGATCTCGGTCATCGTTCTTCTCATGGGAGCAGAGAAAGAAGAGGAGCGAGAGGGAACATCTGGGGACGAGGATGACAACTTCACAGGCATCATGGCTAAGCAGAATCTGAAAAAATATATATATAGATTACAGGCAAAACAAGGTTCTGGACATGTCACTACAAAGTCACATTAGCAGGTTATTCCGCTATCGTAGCTTTGCATGCATGCATGCATGCATGAGAACTCCATCGAGATCTCATCGTCTTCCTCGCAGTTCCTGTTCTCCATGGCTCCACCGCACCATCCCTGTAATCCACCAACGGAGAGCTTCAGGAACACACGAGTCGAAGCAAGATCGATGCAGACCAGTGTGACACAGACGAGCGATGGAGTTACGTAAGGGCAGGTGCAGTGGTAGGACACCGTTGTCTGAAGAAAAGGATAGGCAACATTGCTACTTGCTTGCGTTGTCGTTTCTCACCACCAATGGCAGCTTTGCATGTCGAGATCACGTCCTCCTTTATCTCCCTAGTGGTCTTCACACTAATTCCAGATTAGACTGCTTTTTTTTTTAAGGGCTTGAATCCACACTTTAACAATCGAAAGAATGAACGAATTAATGATCCAGACTTCGATTGTTCAAAGAAGAAAGAAGCGTCTTTGGACACTATCACCCAAGTTTAACGTGTTGTGATCTGGTAGGGAAGAACATGTAACATCAATTATAAGCCAACATGTATCTGTCCACCTTCACCCCCTCAAAATAGCACCACACCACAGCTCCTCGATGAGACTGACCATATATCCATCCATCTTCGTGCCTCTACTCTATCATGAGGCAACGAACAATAATAATACATGCTCTGAGGAGACATCCCCTGCCATTGTATGATTTATCAATTCTTTTCATCGTATCATGAATATTTTGGAATACTGTATAAAAAAAATATCACCTCCATCTCTGAAAAGGGAGACTCTCTCCTCTCTTTCCTCCACTATGGGGACAAGGGAAGTCGACCTCCTCCTCCTCTTTCCTCTATGTAGTCCACTAGAGGACCTCCTTTGAATACTTTGAACATGGAGATAAGAGGAAGAACTTTTGCCTCCACTTTAGTGC
Source organism: Ensete ventricosum (assembly GCA_029747655.1). Classification (NCBI taxonomy): domain Eukaryota; kingdom Viridiplantae; phylum Streptophyta; class Magnoliopsida; order Zingiberales; family Musaceae; genus Ensete; species Ensete ventricosum. The sequence goes on from JAQQAF010000005.1 coordinate 11,069,463, forward strand.
AAATCTCTCATTCTCTATTTTTGTTTTCTTTTATTTTAGGCTGACGGATATATCTTAATGTAATAATACATTTTGACTTAAGCATCGTAGGAGATTGTCACGTATCTAAGCACATTAATGAGATAGGCACGATTGGAATCCCTCAATTAATATAATAATGTACAATTTACGACCATATGGACGAATGGTGTATGCTTGGCGAAGTATGCCGCTAAATATCTCTCTCTTCATATGGAAACATACAATAACTTTTAATCAAATTAGTGCAAGCGAGGAGTGATTACATTAATGCATGCAGATAGATGCATGATATGTTATAGAGTATCCAGAGAAATGGTTTATTTAGAATATAATTAACCTATTAATGTGGTAGCACCCTGTGTTAGATTGTAGCAAGTTTGTATCATGATATAACATTTTTTATAATTTCAATATTCTATACATTCCCATAATCCAATTTTACATGCTTTTCAAATTGGTGTCATATTTCCAGTCAAATTAAGCAGTGGAAATTGAGATAATAAATAAGTATTTAGAGAAAAGAAGAGATGAATGACTTCTTTGGTCGATGGATGCATAAGAAAGAAGCCCACATTCCTCACGCCATTTGCCTCACCCAAAAACCTAACAAGTGGGCGTCAAGTATAACACTTGGCTTAACTAGTCGATGCCATCCTCCATTACATGTTCTTGCATGATTAGTTCAAAGCTTGTATTCCATCTAAGATTTGAGATATTGAGTTCCTTATCTTCTAACCATCGACTTTACTATGACCTATATACTTCAAAAAAAAAACGTGTATATAAACTCTTTCCATCAAATTTGGATTAACTAAAGTTAGATTTTATTTACGTGAGATACTAACTTATAATAAATTATCAATATAATGACACATATATTTAAGTTTAAAAATAATAGATTCATTTTATCATTTTAGTCATAGATTATTTAACCTCTTATGATTTTACTTATGTCTAAAATAGCCCTTATATCCTTAAAACATAATATATAAGTTTCTTACGTCAAGTATGAGTTGATAAATATCAGGATTTACTTAAGTGGCATGTTGATTCACAATAAATTATTAATATAATAATATATAATTTAAATTTAAAAAAATCTATATTGTCGAGGAAGAGGAAGCATCAGAGATCGTAGCAACAGACGAAGGAGGTGAGGCAAAGATAAAAGAGGTCGGAGGCAAAGGTGAAGGAGAGATACTCCACAATGTCGTAGACACGATGAGTGGAGGCATAAGAGATGACAAAGTGAGAGACAATGGAAATGAAAACACTCGGGAGGAGGAGAAACCATGAGACTATTGTGTGTCTAGCGTTGGATTAGTCGATGCACATCCACCTTAGGCAGGATCAAATGCTTCTGAGTTTGTTGCCAGCACGTGAGAGGCTGCATATACAATGCCTTACTTGGCAGCACCGGCTTGATACTGCTGTTGTTGGTCGCTTCCACTATGATGTATCCTCCCGTTATTGATAGTGGTTTAAAATTTTTAATTTAGATTATATATATTATTATATTAATTATTTATTATGTCACGTAAACATACTTTTAACGTTTATTAACTCAAACTTGACAGAAAATATTTATATGTCATATTTTTAAAAATATAAATATTATTTTAGATATGAATAAAATTATAAAGGCTTGAGTAATCCATGATCAGAATCAGATGAGTTAAATTAATTTTTTTTTAACTTAAATTATATATATAATTATATTAATAATTTATTATAAGTCAATATATTACATAATCAAATTATAATGATTGTCTAACTCAAATTTCACGGGAGAAGATTGAGATGTTTTTGAAAGTATATGTATTATTTTAGATACTAGTAAATCATAAAAATTCTAAGTGGTCAATAACTAAAATGATATGGAATACAATGAATCTTAACCGATCATTTTAAGATTCAAATTAGATCTAATAATAAATATGAATGGCAGCTCTTCTGATAAAGATAATAAGAAATCAAGTGCTTTTAAGTAGCAAGCATTGTAAAATAAGAATAGACTTGATTTATAAGAGCTTGAATCATTCACTTGGACCTCACCATTTTGTATTGACAGTTTAGACTCATCAAATTAATAGGTCCTTTGGTGTCGACTATACATACATACCATACCATATATATATATATATATATATATATATATATATATATATATATATATATATATATAAAATGATAGAAAGCAAATCGAAATCTTTTTTGCTGGACCAACCATAGGTGTTTTGGTTAAAGCAAAAGGTAGAGAAGGTGGCGTGGGATTCCATTGGATTTTGTCTCTGATGTGACTTCTCTGCTTTAGGGAAACCAGAATGGGCCAGAGAGCCTGTTCTTGCTGTTTGACTGGGAGTTGAAGCATCATAGCTTTGGGGATGTTTTAAGAAGAGCTTTGCATTTTAATAGCGTGTTCATGGCTCAATTGTACGAGTTATGCCTGTTGAGACATGAACAGAAAAGCTGTTCCGAGAAACCTCTTGTCGTCCAGACTGAGAACAGAGGAAGTTGTTGCTCAGAATGAAGCAGCAGATCCTCGAGCAAACTCATCAATCTTGGAAATTGCTCCAGTCTTGTTGCTGCCTGCAGCACCAGGATCAGATCCTGAAGAAGTCTTCTTCTTTTGAGGAGTCAAAGAGGGGGTTGAAAGCACTGTGTTTGTAGCAACCTAAAGGAGTGAGAGGTGGAGTCGAGAAAGGAGGGGAAGAGAGAGGGGTCAAGTATGGGGTGTCTGAAGGATCGAACGAATCGCTCCAGCTCTTTTTGCCTCCGGACCTTACATCCTCTGACTCCGAATCCTCCTTACTCTCCTCATTAATGGTGAAGAGACACCTCGGAGGGCCTGCAAGGCTATGGAGCCTCATGAGCTCAGCCTCCACAGTGTCGTCATCATCTCCTTTGCTAGAGCTCGAGTGAAGCCGCAGTTGTCCCTCCTCGGAGCAAGCAGCCACATCCACTGTGGCGGAGATCTCTTGGGGGTTGACTTCTGCGGAACTGGGAAAAGATGGCTTCCTCCAGCAGGAGAGATGAAGCAGCTCCCTGGCCCTGGTAGAGCCCGAGTGGAGCTGCAACCGCTGGCGGCCCTCCTCGGAGTACGCAGCTACATCCACTATGGCGGAGATCTCTCGGGGGTTGACTACTACTGTGGAACTGGGAAACGATGGCTTCCTCCAGCAGAAGAGATGAAGCAACTCTCTGGCCCTGTTAGTGTTCTTCTTCCACCAAAATAAATAGGACAGCTCTGCAACGAGAGCCAAGAACAAGCAACCGGGGATAATGCTCAAAGCAATGCCCAGACCGGTCAAAGATCGCATTTTTTTGGTCAGAACGACATGCCCGGGGCCAAATATCCATTGAAGAGTTGACCTTCTACGAAACCTGAAGTCAAACAGTGCGAAGAATCTAAGAAACCGCAAGGAAAGGTGAGTGTACGAGGAAAGAAAGCAAGATATGAGTGCAAACTTACAGAGGCCACCCATCTTTGAAACCAATGCAAAGCAAAGCAACAAAAAAAAAAAAACCCCCAAGGAGACAAATTTATAGGGGAGAAAAAGGAAGGAACTGATTGATGGCCTGAGGAACATTAAATCTAGTAAGAAGACGACACCTCTACCATGGAACCCACAGTGCGAGGCCAACCGGGCACGATCAATGATAAAGCTTGCATCTGCAACAATCGTATCGCAAAGATCCAAGCGATAGCCTCCTCAATCAATTGAAACAAACGCATCCAACAAGCAGCAATCCATCAAAAAGGTCGAGCACTTGTTGACACACAGGTCACATACATGGGAGGAGACGTACAGTTAAATAGTAGCACAGATTTCATATCTTCTCTCGACAAAACCAAGTTCTCACAGGAGAACTCCATTTAACCAGGGAGAAAGAAAAGTGATAGCAAAACAACCAAAGGACAGTAACCAAGACGCCAATTGCTTTCAAACAAGAACGAATTAATCGACCTCCTCAATCTTTGGCCCCGCGCTGCTTCCACCAGTGGTTGGACTGTCTTCATCCATGCCACCACCCATGTCGGGGCCAGCACCCTGATACATCTTAGCAATGATGGGGTTGCAGATGCCCTCAAGCTCCTTCATCTTGTCTTCGAACTCCTCAGCCTCCGCCAGCTGGTTCCCGTCCAACCAGCTGACGGCCTTCTCGATGGCATCCTCGATCTTCTTCTTGTCTGCGGCAGGGAGCTTGGCGGCGATCTTCTCGTCCTTTATAGTGTTCCTCATGTTGTAGGCGTAGTTCTCCAACGCATTTTTCGCCTCAACCTTCTTCTTGTGATCCTCATCCTCAGCCTTGTACTTCTCAGCCTCCTGCACCATCTTCTCGATCTCTTCCTTGCTCAGCCTGCCCTTGTCGTTGGTGATTGTGATCTTGTTCTTCTGCCCGGTAGTCTTGTCCTCGGCTGAGACGTTTACGATGCCATTGGCATCGATGTCGAAGGAAACAGTGATCTGTGGCACACCCCGGGGGGCAGGAGGGATGCCGGAGAGCTCGAATTTACCGAGGAGGTTGTTGTCCTTCGTCCGGGCCCTCTCACCCTCGTAGACCTGAATCAAGACACCAGGCTGGTTGTCGGAGTACGTAGAGAAAACTTGCTCCTTCTTGGTCGGGATGGTGGTGTTCCTCGGAATCAGGACGGTCATAACTCCACCGGCAGTCTCCAAGCCAAGAGACAGAGGCGTGACATCCAGCAGAAGCAAGTCCTGGACTTTCTCGTTGCCCTCGCCGCTCAAGATGGCAGCTTGAACTGCAGCACCGTAGGCGACAGCCTCATCCGGGTTGATGCTCTTGCAGAGTTCCTTGCCATTGAAGAAATCCTGTAGAAGCTGCTGAACTTTGGGAATCCTTGTCGACCCACCGACGAGGACGACATCATGGACGCTGCTCTTGTCCATCTTCGCATCTCTCAAACACTTCTCCACCGGCTCCATGCACTTTCTGAAGAGGTCCATGTTGAGCTCCTCAAATCTGGCGCGGGTGATGGTGGAGTAGAAATCAATACCCTCGAACAGCGAATCGATCTCGATGGTGGTCTGGGCCGTGGAGGAGAGAGTTCTCTTAGCCCTCTCGCAGGCGGTTCTAAGCCTCCTAAGAGCCCTCGGATTACCACTGAGATCCTTCTTATGCTTCCTCTTGAACTCCTGGACGAAGTGGTTCACCATCCTATTGTCAAAATCTTCTCCGCCGAGATGCGTGTCACCAGCGGTGGCCTTCACCTCGAATATACCCTCTTCGATGGTGAGGAGAGAGACATCGAAAGTACCCCCACCGAGATCGAAGATAAGCACGTTCTTCTCGCCAGAACTGCTGGCCTTCTTGTCAAGACCGTAGGCAATGGCAGCGGCAGTGGGCTCGTTGATGATTCGCATGACGTTGAGGCCGGAGATGACTCCAGCATCCTTGGTGGCCTGCCTCTGCGAGTCGTTGAAGTAGGCAGGGACGGTGACGACGGCATTCTTCACCGTAGTCCCAAGATAGGCTTCGGCAATCTCCTTCATCTTGGTGAGGACCATGGAGGAGATCTCCTCCGCTGAGAACTGCTTCTCCTCGCCCTTGTACTGGACGACGATCATAGGCTTGTCACCGGGACCGGCGATAACCTTGAAAGGCCACAGCTTGATGTCGCTCTGGACAGAGGGGTCACTATAACGCCTCCCAATCAATCGCTTGGCATCTGTCGAAACATATCAGAAGGCAAAAAAAAAAAAAAAAAAAAAACCTCGTTAGAACATCAGCAAACCGAACGGTTGTATGCGATTGCAAATTTGGCAATCCCATGTGTTTAATCTGACGCAAAATATATTGAAAGATGTTCTTCAGCAGACGGCGACCAAATTATATTATAATAGCGTAAACTTCAACAATAATCAAAGAGCATCATCGTGAACGCCCTACCGAGGATAAAACTTTAATCTTAAACACACTCGAAGGGGAACAATTTATTTTCTTTTTCCCTGAAACATTATCTTCACATAAGAAGGGGTTCTCGCAAGAAGATGCCTATCGCAAATTTAGCATGTCAGCACAAATCACAACTCGAAGTAAAAGAAAGTAATTCCAAAATCCGATCGATCATTAATTCCCACCGATTGACAAGGAGAAATTCGTCCTACGACGACCAAAAGACGATACAACGAACCAACAAATACAAGGGAGAGAAAGAGAAGGAAGGCTAGAGGGAGACTTAGGCTTACCGAAGACGGTGTTGATGGGGTTCATGGCGACCTGATTCTTGGCGGCGTCGCCGATGAGCCGCTCGGTGTCAGTGAAGGCGACATAGGAGGGGGTGGTGCGGTTGCCCTGGTCGTTGGCGATAATCTCCACCCGATCGTGTTGCCACACCCCCACGCACGAGTAAGTTGTCCCCAGATCGATCCCGATCGCCGGACCCTCGCCCTTGCCGCCGGCCATCACTGCTCAAACCAAAAGCCGAGTGCTTTTCGAGACACAACGAGAGAGGGGGAGAGAGAGAGAGCGCGCGCTTTCCTTGATTCTTTTCACTCGAGAAAAGAGAAGGCAAATGCTACGACGAGGACGAAGGCGGAGGGGGTCGGGGTTATATGGTTTTGGCCGGGCGGGTTCTGGAATGTTCCCGTGGTAATCAGTGGCCATTGGATTGAATCGACACCAAACTCCGTGAGAATTGAACGGTGATGGATGAGTCGATCGGGCCCCTCTGGTTTCTTCCAGAATCCTCCCGCTCTTTCTATTCTATTCTTTTTATTTTTCCTTTAATTCTTATTTGGTCGGTAATTGGTCGGCTGTGTGTTCGCCAACCAATCAAATTAAATCCAATGTAATGGGTATCCCACGTTCCCCATTGGATGCAGGTTTGGGCCTATAAACCAGTAGGCCTTAGCCCAACCCAATTCACTCCAAGAATCCTTTATATATTAATAAAATATTCGATCTAGAACATATATTAATAAAATATTTTTTTCTATATATAAAATTAATTATATTGACAAGGAGTTGCGTCCAAATAGTTAAAATTTATGATTATATTATTATTGTTGATAAAGAGAACGTAACGTCGATCGTATAACAATATCGTTCAAGAGGTTCTAATATCTTGTGTAAATGGAGATCACGTTAAGGCTTAGATGGTGTAGGCTCTTGTTTAAATTCTTGCCTCATATTTTTTGAGGTATTAATCCATTTCGAAGAGCTGCTCCGTTCACAATGAGAGGTAGCTCAACAATAGAGGATGCTTCAAATTGTTGTAATGGGCAGCTCTTGGAAAGCGCCAAGGGAAGTGTATCATTAGGTATCACGTCTGTTAAAGATTGAATCGGAATAGGAAAGGTATGTCAGTTTACAGTATCATCATCGGAGCTTCAACTTATTAACTCTAATACTAATAAATCTAATGTTGAGAAAATAAAAGACTCAACAGGTGATCATGCGAAAACTATATCAAGAGCATAACAGATAAAAGGTTCTTCAATGCTTAAATGAGTGGAATCGAAGAATTCATGATACAAAAATATAAGCTAGTCTTCTTAGATAGGTTAAATGATGTCTATAAGAAATCTTTTTATAGTGGGCCTACATGACCCTTGCAACAAGGCAAGGAGTTGATTTGTGAAATAATTATATAGAATCACCCATCATTTGGTTAATCATGAAGACGGGTTTGACCATCGAGCGTTACTCCTTTCTTGTAATCGGATCAGGTACACGAATAGTAGTTGTACCCAACTCGCAGTCGACGGTGGTGGCCTCCTTCACGCTGCCACGCCCCCACAACCGGCCGGTCCGATCCCATTCAACTCGCAGTCGACGGTGGTGGCCTCCTACTGCTGCTGCCACACCCTCAATATGTGAAGGTTGATCTCTTCCCTGTCTTACTGTCGTCACTACAACATCGACTCTGCTTGCTGCTACAGAGTCTCGTCGGACCCCCCTATAGTGCCTCCTCTTCATCGATTCTGATCGTTGCTTTCATCATCAACGCTACTGCCTCCTTCGCTATCGGTGTTGCCCCTACACCAACGCTGTCGCTTCCAGTTGCAGCAGCCTCAGTCATTCCCTACACTGATGCTGCTACCTTCCGGCCTTAGGCCACAACCACCCTTAGCGTCTGCTTCATCAGTAACCTTGTGATCCCTCACACCATCAACATTGTTTTAGGTAAATTTCACGACCACTATACTATGTGGGACATACTGATGCCCTTGACCTAACATCAAAAATAGGAGTTGAAGATTACATATCTATAATCCTATGTGATGGCTTTGGATGATGTCATAGACTCAAAGCTTGAAGCTTTCAAAGTAGATATGAAAGAAAGATTGCAATAACTCTTCGGCGAATTCAGAAGAAGTCTATCAGAGAGCTTCAACAAATTTCAACATGATGAATGTTCAAGTCTCATAGTGAACCAATCTAGAGACACAAGAAAAAGGAACCAAGAATATAGCACTAATTACCCACGTATGAAGGTAGAATTTCCAAGATGGAAAGATGGGGATCTGACAAGTTGGATCTCTAGGACTAAAATATTATTTCACTTCTATAGAATTCCAGAAGAATCCTAGGTGGAAATAGCTTCATCTCAACTAGATGGTGCTGCAATCCAATAGTATGACTGATACGAAACTTGTTACAAAGTTCCTTTGTGGGAGCAATTCAATAGAGGACTTCTTGCTCGCTTTGGACCATATGAGTATAAGAATGTTGATGAGCAGCCCGCTAAAATCCGCTATACTTCCACAAAGCATGAATATCAGAGCATATTTGAACGACTATCAAATCAAGCTAGAGATTGGTCTGAACGATAATTAGTGAGAATATTTATCAAATGACTTAATTCAAACATTCGATGTAAAGTTAAAGCTCGCCAACCCCGTACTATGATAGTTGCGATCTCTTTTACACATGTGCATGAGAAAAAAATCAGTTGGGAGTATCATCGAAACATAAATGACAACCCACAAATGATTAGTCGCCCACCCCATCTATTCCCAGACACCCGAGAAGAACTCAAGGAAAGATCACTAAAGGATTTGTGTTGGCATTGTGATGAAAGTAGAGTAAGGAACACTGATGCAATCAAGGGTAGCTTATGATGATTGAACCAATTAAGGAGGAACCGAAACCTAACAATGTGGAGTTCAATTATGAAGACTATGACAAATTCAAGGTTGTTGATGAATGAACCATAACTTGTGACAACAAGTGTTCAAAGATAAAACTAATTATATAAGACAAAGAGTTACTTGTGGATTTCCTTTTGATACTCCTAAAAGACTTCGAAGTGGTGATCCTTAATGGAAGATGTGGAACTGCCACTAGCTATGGATGAAGAGGGTTCTTGAGAAGACTACAATGACTACTACACCAGAAGATCGACCTATTGCTTACACCAAGTGGAAATCCTACTTAATTTATTAAAGTGTTGTGATGCATTGTAGATATCCTGTGATTGAAGTGCTCCCAGAATATGATGTTGCTTAGCATTGAGGACAAGGCTGATTTAAAGAGGGCGAGCCTGATAGGACCCTAACAAGATCGGGTCCACATCTATTGAATCATGTTCTCTGTTGAATCATGTTGGTCGGTCCAGTCAAGTTAATTAGGACTCTATTTGTTTATGAGTCCAAATGAGTTGGATTTGGCTAGGAGTCTATTTGATTAGGAATCCAAGTAGGAGTTGGCTAAGAGCCTCTATAAATAATGGTGTAACACTTTTGTTTGGATCAATGAAGTATTGTTTTAGTCAATAGACCAAAACCCTAGGAGCATCGATCCTTTATAGTGATCAAGGAGGTCGATCCCTTTGAAGTGATCAAGGAGGCCTGATCCCCTCGAAGTGATCGTTTATCCCTCCTTTTTCATGATAGAACCCTAGGGGTTCCTATCAGATAGCACGTCGGGACAAAAAGCTTATGCCCGAGCCATAGTAGAAAAATGTCCCAAGCAAAAGGACAAACTCGAGATCACCTTTCGATTGAGGGAAATAGAGTACCCTGGCCATGATGATGCCTTGGTGATCTCAATCAGAATTGTCAATGCTTGGGTTAAGAGGATAATGGTGGACACTAGAAGCTCGACCAATGTCTTATACTTTGACGTCTTCTAGAAACTCGATCTAGCAAAAAATGATCTTACTCTCATGACTTCAATTCTTACCATGTTCATCGAAGACTCCATCTCCCCTCTCGGCACCACCACCCTACCGGTTACCATCGAAGAAGAACAGAGGTCGAAGACCATGATGGTCACGTTTATGGTAGTTCGGCTTCCCTTAGCATATAACGTCAACCTTGCTCGCCCAACCCTCAACAAGTTAAGAGCAGTTGTCTCCACTTATCATCGTGCAATGAAGTTCCCAACCGAGCAGGAGCCGAGGAAGTAAGAAGTGATCCATGGGAATTCAGATAGTGTTATTTGACGACAGCCACCTTGCCCAAGAAGTTGAAGCTCGAGTTACCCATAATCGTCTCTCGGGAGACAACTAAAGTTTCACTCTGACCTGAGCCCATCGAGCAGATACTAGAAGTCCCCCTCAACAAAGGTCGACCATACAAGGTCGTAAAGATCGGGTTTACACTTCCAGAGAATAAAGAGATCCAACTCATCGGCTTCCTAAGAAAGAACACTGATGTTTTTGTCTGGTCCCCAAGAGACATGCCAGAGATTCACCCTGAGGTCGCACAACATCACTTGAATATCTCTCCCAAGGCACGATCGATAAAGCGAAAACCTTAAAAATTTGCATCTGACCATCAGAGAGCTGTTAGCAATGAAGTGGACCGACTAATGAAAGCATGATTCATAGCCAAAGTCAAATACCCTCAATGGATGTCCAATGTAGTGCTTGTCAAAAAACCTAATGGAAGCTGAATAATGTGTGTTGACTATACTAATCTAAACTGGGCTTTCCCGAAAGATTGCTACCCTCTCCAAAGGATTGATCAGTTGGTAGATGCGACATCATGATATAAGTTTCTTATATTTATGAATGTTTTCTCAAGCTACAATCAAATCCAAATGCCCCCTGAAGACTGGAAGCATACTACCTTTATTACCAACTGAAGGGTCAACTACTACAGGGTTATGCCTTTCAGTTTAAAAAATATCAGAGTAATGTACCAAAAGATAGTCAACCAGATTTTCAAACACCAGATCGAAAGAAATATAGAAGTATACGTTGTCGACATGATTGTCAAAAGCAAGCTCGGAGGCACCCATCTAACTAACTTAGTCGAGACATTCCAGACCTTCAAGAAGTTCAAAATGCATCTCAAACCTGCCAAGTGTATTTTTGGAGTTATCTTCGGCAAGTTCATCGGCTTCGTCATACATGAAAGGGAAAAAGATGCAAACCCAAAAAGGTCAGAGCCATAACAAAGATGCAATCCACTCAAACAGTGAATGAAATTCAATGTCTCACAGGAAGGCTTGCAACCCTCAGCCCATTCGTGTCTCAGTCGTGAGACAAGTGCCTCCCTTTCTTCTGAGCTTTGAAATGCACCAAAGACTTTGAGTGTGTTGGGAAACCTCCGCGGGTGCACCACATGCGCAGTGGAAATCAAAATAAAAATGATTTTCCACGTAGATCAAATCGTTATGCAAAAGATTGGGGTCACGAGAAAAATCGTAAAAATAAAAAAAAATCACGATGTGTGAGATATTGATTTTACCTAGGGAGATCGTATATCCTTGTATTCCAGATCCAGATGGAGAAGATGTAGGAGGTCAAGCGTCCTCCTCTCTAACAGTATCTACACGATGGATCTCTACAGCGAAACTCCTCCAATCTGATCTTGCAACTCTTGCTCAGAGGGAGGGAGGAGAATAGGAGGTGGTGGCTAAAGTTGTAGGCTATCAACCATGAGTCTCCCCTCTTATTTATAGAGAGCCACCAAAACCCTAAGGCTCCTGCCTTAGTGGGTATTGGATCTCCATCCAATAACCCACTAACCTTGCATTATTGGATCTCTATCTAATAATCTCCTTAGGCCTCTAATTGGGCCTCAAGTAAGGAGCACATCAGCATAGGGTCTCATCTAATGAGAATAGGGGCTAATTGGATCTTCATCCAATCCTCTATTCGTTGAAGCATCCACCGTATGTGTGTGACCCTATAGGCCCGATACCGAGCTGGCCGTGAGTCACTCCCATCAGAACTCCTTCTGATATAGTGAATTATTATCCTCATAATAATTCACTCGACTCATCGACTATGGATGTACTAGGCCACTATACCATAGTCCTCATACGATACAGGGGGATCGAATCCGTCGGACCTATCTGTCCATAGTTACTATATATCTATAATCCCTCATCCAAATAATATCCTAGAGATCGTATATTAGACATGGTACTGTCAGGTCACATACGAAATCATTTTATGTTGCTCTATTTGGATTCTACCGGAGAACTCCTTCTCTCTCAATCCGAATGATCCTGGCTAGGGATTTGTCTGAGCAAGCACATATGGGATATTCCTCTCGTGATACCAAGAGTGCATGATCCTCTTTTGACACTCAATTACCTTCGTAAGATTGACTACCAATCTCGATAACCAATTGTACCAGATTTGAAATTTTTTAAACCTGTAAGTCTGGCTTCAAAGAAAGGAGTACTCATACAAGACATCCTTGGTGTTTCAAGTCTAAGGACCATATATATAACTGAAACTATGGAATCACTGTCTGATATTAGGTATCATTAACCATACAACATTCCATAAGCGGATCAATCAGTGAACTCATTCTCTAATGAGCACATGTACTATATCCTTAGTGTCTCCACACAAGTGGCTATGAGACCAACCACCTTCATTATATGGACGGGTATATAGTACACCGATCTATCCAGTTATCTCAATGTCCCTCTTGAGTAACCTAAGACCGAGATTATTTACGATATGTGTTTAAAGGTGAATCGATCTCATTATCGTGATCTCATCACGATCCGATTCTCATTGCATAGAACCAATGACACCACAATATATATATATATATATATATATATATATATATATATATATATATATATATATAACGAATAATATAATATAAGAATATGCCAATATTAATCATAAGCAAAAAGATCACACAACGTGTCACACGTGCCATCTTGTAGGGCACCTGTAACAAGCAATCTCCCACTTGACCAAAAACCAATCACCTATGTGTCTGATCTCCTTTGTGACGCTCAAATATAATATGAGCTAGTGGCTTCGTTAGTGGATCTACAATGTTATCTTCGGATGGAACTATTTTCATTGCTATATCTTTTTGGGTCATGATCACTCTAATCAGATGGAACCTCCTCGGAACAATTCTGTTGAGAGCTGAGTTCCTTTGTTAGAGTTATCACCCTGTCGTTGTCACAATACATGGGCGTCAGCTCCACGTTACTTGGTATGACTCTTAAATCCTTGATGAACTTCTTTATCCACACCCCTTCCTTTGCTGCTTCTACTACAGCAATGTATTCCGCCTTTGTGGTCGAGTCAGCAGTAGTATCTTGCTTGGAACTCTTCCAGCTTACTGCTCCTCTATTCATGGTAAAAACATAACCTGAATTTGACTTGATATCATCAATGTCAGACTGAAAACTTGAGTCTGTGTAGCCCTCAACCTGGAGGCTACCTCCTCCATATACCAGTAAAAGATTCTTAGTCATTCTCAAGTACTTAAGGATACACTTTACTACCTTCCAGTGTTCTAAACCTAGATCTGTCTGATACCTGCTCGTGACACTTAGAGCATGTGCTATATCAGGCCTAGTATATAGCATCACATACATGATAAACCCTATCACTGAGGCATAAAGTATCTTATTCATGTATGTCATTTCTTCAGGAGTCCTTGGGGACATACTCCTAGAAATTGATATTACATGTCTCATCGGTATGAGACATCTCTTGGAATTTTTCATGCCAGACCTTTTGACAATGAAGTCAATGTACCTAGATTGGGACAAGCCAAGTATCCTTTTGGATCTATCTCTATAGATCCAAATCCCTAAAATATAGGATGTTTCCTCTAAGTCTTTCATGGAAAAGTTTCTAGATAGCTAAGCCTTTATTGTGGAGAGCATTCCTACATCATTCTCAATGATTAGGATGTCATCCATATATAGTACCAAGAAGGTGATAACGCTTCCACTTACCTTCATGTATACACAAGGCTCATCTTTGTTCTTAACAAAGTCATAAGATCTGATCACCTCATCAAATCTTATGTTCCAACTTCGGGAAGCTTGCTTCAATCCATAAATGGATCTAAGCAACCTGCACAATTTATCTCGACTCTCTTTGGATACGAATCCCACTGGTTATATCATATACACCTCTTCCTCGAGGTTACCATTGAGAAATGTTATTTTGACATCCATCTGCCAGATCTCATAGTCATAGTGTGCTGCAATGGCTAAAATAATTCTAATGAACTTAAGCATCGCTACAAGTGAAAATGTTTCATCATAGTCAAGTTCTTATCTTTGACGATATCCTTTAGCTACCAGCCTTGCTTTATAGGTCTCTACCTTTCCATCCACTCCGATCTTTTTCTTGTAGATCCATTTGCAGCCAATAGGTATAATACCCTCAGGTGCATCCATAAGGTTTCAAACCTTGTTAGAGTACATAAAATCCATCTCAGAATTCATGGCTTTTTGCCACTTCTATAGTCATAATAGCCTCCTCGTAGGTCTGAGGATCAATATCCTGAGAGTCATCTTCATTGATATGTCCTACATATCTTTCAGAAGGGTGAGATACTCTATTATACCTACGTAAAGTTGAAACTTGTGTTTTATGTACCTGAACATACTCGGGCTCTAGAATGGTGCTTGAGCTAGGTTCTCCAACCTCGCTCAATTCTATCTCACTCATATTATTTCCACCAAGAATGTGTTCATTCTCAAGGAACACAGCTCTCTTGGCAACAAAGACCTTTCGGTCATTGGGATGATAGAAATAATACCCACAAGTTTCCTTTAGGTATCCCACGAATGTGCACCATTCTGTCATTGATTCCAACTTATCGGGGTTGTGTCTTCTAACGTGGACATGACAGCCTCAAATCTTAACAATCTTAAGATCAAACTTTTTTCCTTTCCATATCTCATATGGTGTAAATATTATCGACTTTAATAGAACTCTGTTCAGAAGGTAAGCTGTAGTCTCTAGGACGTACCCCCAGAATAAAATGGGTAGGTCAACGAAACTCATCATGGACCGTACCATATTTAACATGGTGCGATTCCTCCTTTCTGATATGTATAAGGATGTGTCCACTGGGATAGAATCTCATTGTCCCTGAGGAAATGGATAAACTTCATACTTAAGTACTCTCCTCTTAGATCTGATCGAAGAGTCTTAATACTCTTTCCAATTTGATTCTCTACCTCATTCTTATATTCCCTAAATTTCTCAAATACCTTACATTTGTACTTCATTAAGTACACGTGTCTAGACCTAGAGAAATCATCGGTGAATGTAATGAAATATGAGTAATCACTTATAGCCTGAGTCGATATGGGACCACATACATCACTATGTATGAGTTCCAATAACTCAGTAGCTCTCTCTCCAGTTCCACTAAAATAAGAGTTAGTCATCTTCCCATGAAGGCAAGGTTTGTAAGTTGCATATGTCTCATAGTCAAATAGATCTAAGTATCAATCTTTCAGCAACTTTTGAATCATTCATTCATATATATAACCTAGCCTATAATGTCAATCTCCTAGGTCTTGCCAGAACCTGCAACAAATTATAGATATGATAAACACTCCCGGTATCCAATACCCATGTGTTATCATGAAAATCTGACAAGTGGAGACTAATCATGAATATACCTGAAGCTTCTCCAAGCTTCTATCTCGCCTTCTCTGCAAGGTAGTCCTTGCAGTTCCTCTTCCAATGTCCGTCTTGGCCACAGTGGAAACATTGTCCTTTATCCTTTCTCGGGTATTTCTTGGCAACATTTGCCTTACCTGATCTTTTTTTGCCCTTGCTCTTCTTAAGGGTCTTGTTGGTCTTCCTTTTCTTTTTGGTCTCACTAATATAGAGAACTGGCTTCTCCTTCTTGATGACACTCTCAACTTCCCTCAACATATTGAGGAGTTCAGGGAGAGTCACCTCAAACTTGCTCATGTTAAAATTCATGATGAAGTGAGAAAAGAAATCTGGTAGGGACTGAAGTATAAGATCAATGCACAGGTTATCCTCTAGGACTATTCCTAGACCTGTGAGTTTATCGATCCACTCTATCATCTTTAGGACATGGTTATCAACCGTTGTCCCTTCTGTCATCTTGGCCTGGAAGAGTTTCTTAGATATCTCATATCTTTGAGTTCTTCCCTGTTTCTCAAACAGTTGGCGGATATGAAGAAGGATAGAACCTGCATCTATGCTTTCATGTTGCATTTGTAACTCAGGAGTAATGGAGTCTAACATGTAATATTTTGCCAACGTGAAATCATCTGTATACTTCACATAGCGAGCGATCTCATCCTCGCTTGCCTCTTCTTCTGGCGTGGGCAGAATTGTATCAAAGACATATGTGATTTTCTCCGTCGTGAGAATAATTCTCAAATTACAAAGCCAATATGTATAGTTTGGACCAGTGAGGCGGTTAGCATCAAGTATGACACGTAGGGGGTTTGTGAGTGACATGTTTATGACAAAACAAGATATAACAAAAATAAATAACATACAAATTTTATAAAAAATACTAATTAAGATATGAACTTATATCTTAATGTGCTCCCACTATTTTCTTAGTGAATCACGCACACCCTCGACACGTGAGATGGAAGTCTCCTGCAGACTCCTAGTGGGGATCGGGATCCAATTGGCATCTTAGTGCAATTTCGAGGGACTCAACCAATTACACTAAGCCCAAAAGGTAGGCAACTCTTGTCAATCACAACACTTTATGATTTTCGTCACGTTCGGCCTCTAAATCATTATAGTCTCGAGGGACTCGACCAACCATGATGTTTAGTTAAGTAATCATCATCGTTACAAGATGAGTTTAATTCGATGATATGCCCTCGAGGGACTCGACCAAGCATACCATGTTCTCAGGTCACCGATGACATCTCTATGTCGTAGGCAAGTTCGATCATGTAGATAGGTGAGCCTCGAGGGATTCGACCAACTCAACCTATGTCGTGATTCAATTTCTTCCTATAACGATGGAAGGCTACGTGGGTCAATCTTATTGTCTCACACTTACCGACTTAATATTATCGTAGGAGGGGTTTTTGTTTCGTATCGGTCTCCTAATATGTCGTGTCACACACATACATATTTAATATATATCTACATCGCATGTATATATATATATATATATATATACATATATCTAATAGGTGTATAACACATCACATATGCAACCCACACCGGGTGATCATGAGCCGTCACCTAATATGATTAAGCCCGAGCCAATGGGCCTAATCACTCACAATAGGATCTATGTATGCATTGACGCATCTCCATGCCCTGTAATTGTTGATCTCGTCATCATCAGTTTTGTCAGGTCGTCGCATCACCATGCATCGTGATCTCCCGCCACAGCATCATGGGTCTCATTGTAACCTCCACGCTTTTGCTACGCCTCTCCATGTAATTACAAATAATCACAAGCATGCAGGCCCAACAATAAACGAGAAAAACGCAGGCTTGCATACCCCAATAATAATAATAATCACAATTACGCACATCACAACACATAGCTCATGATTATACATCGATATCATATATCACATGTACATCACATCATATGTAGGATTACTAGATATATATAATAATTAATTAAACTATTTAATTAATTATTTTTTTGGAAATTAGGACATGCTCGAAATTTTCAGAATTGTTAAGGGCATTTTCATAATTCTGGATAAGAGGACAGTCCTCAAAATTTCTAGAACTCTCATGGGTATTTTCATAATTCTGGATGAGAGGATAATCCTCAGAGTTTCCAGAATTATTGAGGGTATTTTCATAATTCTGGATGAGAGGACAGTCCACGAAATTTCCAAGATTATTAAGGGCTATTTCAAAATTATGTACATGAGGACGGTCTTTGAAATTTTAAAAATTTAGAGAGGTAGGATCGTCCTTTTCTCAAAAGGATGCCCTAGCCCTCTCCTTGCCGCCCTTTGCACCGCCATCGTCGCTGCCCCTACGCAGGCGACAGGGCTGGCCGCGGGCAGCAGCCCCTTGTGGGCACGTCGCCCTACAGCTTGCCCCTTTGCGGGCGCCGCACTGCAGGCGGCTATCGCCCTTGCGAGCTGGCCGCAGCCCGCCGTGCCCACAGGCGCCGCCTCTGCGGGCTGCTGCCCCTGCGGGCGGCTACCCCTTGCGGATATAAATTAGTTTTTGAGAATAATAGTTGTTTAATAATTATGGATGATGAGATCATCACTAGAGGGACCCTTATAAATGACTTGTATGTGTTAGACAATTCTCCACATATCATGAATATAAATGTCTAAGAGTAAAAGAGATGAGGTGAATAATGCATACTTATGACATTGTAGGCTAGGTCATATACATGAGGGAAAGATTCAAAAGTTGCTGAAAGATGAATACTAAGATCCATTTGACTATGAGACATATGCAACTTACGAACCTTGCCTTCATGGGTAGATGACCAACTCTCTTTTTAGTGGAATAGGAGAGAGAGTCATCGAGTTATTGGAACTCATACATAATGATGTATGTGGTCCCATGTCAACTCAGGCTATAGGTAGTTACTCATACTTTATTGTATTCATTAATGATTTCTCTAGGTACGAACACGTGTACTTAATGAAGTACAAATCTAAGGCCTTCGAGAAATTCAAGAAATATAAGAATGAGGTAGAAAATCAAATTGGAAAGAGCATTAAGACTCTTCGATTAGATCGATGAGGAGAGTACTTGATTACGGAGTTCACCCATTTCCTCAGGGAAAATGAGATTATATCCCAATGGACACCTCCTTATACACCTCAGCTCAATAGTGTATTAGAAAGGAGGAATTGCACGCTGTTAGACATGGTGCGATCCATGATGAGTTTCGTTAACCTACCCGTTTCATTCTGGGGGTATACCATAGAGACTGCAGCTTACCTTCTGAACAGAGTTCCATAAAAGTCGGTAGTGTCTACACCATATGAGATATGGAAAAGACAAAAGCTTGATCTTAAGGTAGTTAAGATTTGGGGCTGTCTTGCCCACGTTAGAAGACACAACCCCGACAAGTTAGAATCAAGGACGGAGCGATGCACGTTCGTGGGATACCCTAAGGAGCCTTTAGGGTATTATTTCTATCATCCCGAGGACCGAAAGGTTTTTGTTGCCAAGAGAGCTGTGTTCTTTGAGAAGGAACACATTCTTGGTGGAAATAATGGGAGTGAGATAGAATTGAGCAAGGTTGGAGAACCTAGCTCGAGCATCATTCCAGAGCCCGAGTTTGTTCAGGTACCTAACACACAAATTCTAACTTTTCATAGGTCTAGTAGAGTATCTCACCCTCCTGAAAGATATGTGGGACATATAAGTGAAGATGACTCTCAAGATGACTCCCAAGTATAGACTCCAGGAAGTGATAAGAAGCCATAAATTCTGAGATGGATTCTATGTACTCTAACAAGGTTTGGAACCTTATCGATGCACTTGAGGGTATTGTATCCATCAGCTGCAAATGGATCTTCAAGAAAAAGATCGGAGTGGATGGAAAAGTAGAGACCTATAAAGCAAGGCTGGTAGCTAAAGGATATCATCAAAGATGAGGAGTTAACTATGATGAAACTTTTTCACTTGTAACCATGCTTAAGTCCATTAGAATTATTTTGGCCATTACAACACACTATGACTATGAGATATGACAAATGGATATCATCAAAGGCTGGTAGCTAAAGGATATCATCAAAGACGAGGAGTTAACTATGACGAAACCTTTTCGCTTGTAACCATGCTTAAGTCTATTAGAATTATTTTGGCCATTACAACACACTATGACTATGAGATATGACAAATGGATGTCAAAATGACATTCCTCAATGGCAACCTCGAGGAAGAGGTGTATATGATACAAACAAATAAAGTGTACAGGTTGCTTAGATCCATTTATGGATTGAAGCAAACTTTCTGAAGTTGAAACATAAGATTTGATGAAGTGATCAGATCTTATGACTTTGTTAAGAACAAAGATGAGCCTTGTGTATACATGAAGGTAAGTGGAAGCGTTATCACCTTCTTGGTACTATATATGGATGACATCCTAATCATTGAGAATGATGTAGGAATGCTCTCCACAATAAAGGCTTAGCTATCTAGAAACTTTTCCATGAAAGACTTAGAGGAAACATCCTATATTTTAGGGATTTGGATCTATAGAGATAGATCCAAAAGGATACTTGGCTTGTCCCAATCTAGGTACATTGACTTCATTGTCAAAAGGTCTGGCATGAAAAATTCCAAGAGATGTCTCATACCGATGAGACATGTAATATCAATTTCTAGGAGTATGTCCCCAAGGACTCCTGAAGAAATGACATACATGAATAAGATACTTTATGCCTCAGTGATAGGGTTTATCATGTATGTGATGCTATATACTAGGCCTGATATAGCACATGCTCTAAGTGTCACGAGCAGGTATCAGACAGATCTAGGTTTAGAACACTGGAAGGTAGTAAAGTGTATCCTTAAGTACTTGAGAATGACTAAGAATCTTTTACTGGTATATGGAGGAGGTAGCCTCTAGGTTGAGGGCTACACGGACTCGAGTTTTCAGTCCAACATTGATGATAGCAAGTCAAATTCAAGATATGTTTTCATCCTGAATGGAGGAGTAGTAAGCTAGAAGAGTTCCAAGCAAGATACTACTGCTGACTCGACCACTGAGGCAGAATACATTGCTGCAGCAGAAGCAACAAAGGAAGGGGTGTGGATGAAGAAGTTCATCAAAGATTTGTGAGTCATACCAAGCAGCATGGAGCTGACTCCCATATATTGTGACAACGATATGGCGATAACTCTAATAAAGGAACTCAAGTCTCAACAAAATTGTTCTGAGGAGGTTCTATCTGATTAGAGCGATCATGACCCAAAAAGATATAACAATGAAAATAGTTTCATCTGAAGATAACATTATAGATCCACCAACGAAGCCACTAGCTTAGATTATATTTGAGCATCACAAGAGTCTGATGGGGATCAGACACATATGTGATTGGCTTTTGGTCAAGTGGGAGATTGCTGGTTACAGGTGCCCTGCAAGCCAATCACGTGAGTGATGGCACGTGTGACACACTGTGTGATCTTTTTGCTTATGATTAATATTGGCATATTCTCATATTATATTATTTGTTACATATATATTGTGATGTCATTGGTTCTGTGCAATGAGAATCGGATCGTGATGAGATCACGATAATGAGATCGATTCACCTTTAAATACAGATCCTAAATAATCCCGGTCATATGTTACTCAAGATAAACATTGAGATAACCGAATATATCGGTGTATTATATACCTATCCATATGATTGAGGCGGCTGGTCTTATAGCCACTTGTGTGGAGACACTAAGGATATAATACAAGTGCTAATTAGAGAATGAGTTCACTGATTGATCCGCTTATGGAAAGTTGTATGGTTAACGATACCTAATGTCAAACAGTGATTCCATAGTCCCTGTTGTATATCTGGTCCTTAGACTTGAGACACTAATGATGCCTTGTATGAGTACTCTTTTCTTTGACTCCAGATTTACAAGTTTGGAAAGCTCCAGATCTGGTACAACTAGATATCGGGATTGATAGCTAACCTTACGAAGGTAATTGAGTGTCAATAGAGGATCATCCACTCTCGGTATCACGAGAGGAATATCTCATATGTGCTTGCTCAGACAAATCCCTAGTCAGGATCATTCGGATTGAGAGAGAATGAGTTTTCCGATATAATCTGATTAGAGTAAGATAAATTGATTTCGTATGTGACCTGACAGTACTATGTCCAATATACGGTCTCTGGGATATTATTTGGATGAGGGATTATAGATACATGGTAACTATGGATAGACAGATCCGATGGATTTGATCCCCCTGTACCGTATGAGGACTATGACGTAGTGGCCTAGTATGTTCATAGTCGATGAGTCGAGTGAATTATTATGAGGATAATAATTCACTATATCAAAAGAAGCTCTGATGAGAGTGACTCACGGCCAGCTCGGTATCGGGCCTAGAGGGTCACACACATATGGTGGATGCTTCAGCGAATAAACGATTAGATGGAGATCCAATTAGCCTCTATTCTCGTTATATGAGATCCTATGCTGATGGGCTCCTTGATTAAGGCCCAATTGGAGGCTTAAGGAGATTATTGGATAGAGATCCAATAATGCAAGGTTAGTGAGTTATTGGATGAAGATCCAATACCCACTAAGGAAGGAGCCTTAGGGTTTTGGCGGCTCTCTGTAAATAGGAGGAGAGACTCATGGTTGATAGGCTGCAGTTTTAGCCACCAACTCCTATTCTCCTCCCTCCCTTTGAGCAAAAGTTGCAAGATCAGATTAGAAGAGTTTCACTGCAGAGATCCATCGTATGTATACCACTAGAGAGGACGACTAGTTAGTGCCCAAGCTAAATGGCTTGGCCAATCAGTGCCCAAGCTGAGTGGCTCAGCCAATCAATACCTGAGTTGTGTTGCTCGACTAGTCAAGTGCTCAAGTTGTGTTGCTCGGCCAGTCAGGTGCTCGAGCTATGTGCTCAGCCAGTCAATGCTCGGATTGTGTTGCTTGGCCAGTAAGGTGCGTGGCTCGACCAATCAGTGCCTAACTTGAATGGCTCAACAGTCAGTGCCCAGATTGTGTTGCTCGACTAGTCAGTGCCCAAGTTGAATGACTCAGCTAATCAGTGCCCAAGTTATGTTGATTGGCCAGATAGTTGCCTGAGCCATGTTGCTCAGCTAGTCAGTGTCCGAGTTGTGTTGCTCGGCCAATAGTTACCTGAGCTATGTTGCTCAGCCAATTAATGTCTGAGTTGTGTTGCTCGGCTAGTCAGGTGCCCGAGTACGGTTTCTCGGCCAGTCATGTGCCCAAGTTGTATTGCTTAAGCTAGCCATGCACCCCAATTATACTCCTTGCCCCATCACAAACCCGAGCCACTCCTCTTGGCCAAACAAGAACTCGAAGGGACCTACCGCCGGAGGACCCACAAAGTTGCAGGCCCCATTGAGGAAGGTGCCAAAGCCCTTAGGGGGGGGGGGGGGGTTGGACTTGGTGGTAGGGGGAGAACAAAGAGAGAGAATGATATGGCATTTTATGGTGCTACACTCGTGGCAATGGACAATACGCCATGTGAGCTTTCGAGATCATACTTGGGATGCACGAGGCAACATCGTGTCGTACGAGCTGCTCGAGATAAGACAAGATGGCGTCAAACCGTGTAGGCTGCCCAGGATCACGCATGATGGCATCGCTCCACGTCGTTGCCCGGGATCACGTGAGATGACATCGCACCATAACCCACGAAACGACAGCACATGGTACAAAGCCAAGCGGGACGCCCCGTGCCTCGCGGAGCGTACGAGCAAGCTGCCTGAAAGACTATGTACGATCGACCCCACATGAAAGGTATAAGAGCCGACCTCTGGGCTAGGGCTAGAGGTCATACTTGAAGCACTCAAAACTCCTTCAACTACACCACATATTGACTTACCGTCGGAGGGGTCAAGTCGGAAAGACACCCCTTAACTTCGACCTTTGTGTAGGAATAAGCTCGAGGGAGTAGAAGAGGCTTGCCACCATTCACCCTGAAGCGGTATGCTAGGCAATGATTTAACCTGACCAGGTATTGACTACCCGACTACCCACATGAGTGATATTACACACTCAGATTGAATTAAATCATGCTGACATCTCGACCAAGTATAAGGTTCACCAATATTAATGATATTCAAATCCTAACTAAGATGATTTATCGTTGTAATTAACTGCGGTAAGCCTGAAGCCAGATCAGAATTACTCATTTTTGGCTTTATTCAATATATATATATATTATTCACTACTTTTCTGTCATTAAAACATACGAATATTAAGAAAGCAACTAAGAGAGCGTCGTTGGATCTGTTATCACTGACGGATCGTGTGCGAAGATCGAAACAGAAACATAACCGATCGCGAGAGCTAGAGCGATCGAGCCAGTGGGGCCCGAAGAAGCAGCCAACCGGAAGCCGAAATTTGCAGTTTGGCGGCTTGGGAAGGACATTTTGCTAAATCCTGATCGGCGATAATATAATATAACATTTATAAGGAAAATAAAGTTGCATTAAAAATTCCTCTTATTTCACCCAAATTCTCCTCTCGCCCTCTCGCTGTTGCCTCTCTCTCCTCCGCCGACGCGGTATAAATAACCGGGCTTGTCGTTTCTATGCCCTCTCCCGTCTCGCCTTCGCGTCTCTCCCACGCCACGCCATCGCGGGATCGGAAGGTAGGGGAGTCTCTACTACGCCCCTCGTCGATGGCGGCAGCGAGCCAAGCGAGCCTTCTACTCCAAAAGCAGCTCAGAGGTATGGATCGGGACGCTTGCCGGATAGATTCGTCGTCTAGGGTTTTGATCGAGAGCTCTCTTGGGCGATTGGTTTGATCTTGTTGTTTCTTGGATCAGATCTTATGAAGAATCCGGTTGATGGCTTCTCTGCCGGGTTGGTGGACGATAGCAACGTCTTCGAGTGGAGCGTGACCATCATCGGGCCGCCCGATACTCTGTAGTCAGTGATTCCTCCCTGCGTCGAATAATTGCGGATCGTTCTCGTCTTTTTGATTTTCTTGATACGACAGGTTTTTCTTGGAGAATTTTGTTTGCGATCGGATGAGTTTACTGCCTTCGTGGTTTTGTACGGGTAGGGTTCCTTGTGATTCTTGCGCACGGGAGTGGTCTTAGTGAGTTATTCCTTTGGTTCGTTCTCCTTGTTTAGACTTTGTTGGTACGATAGGTTTTTCGTGGAGAATTGTGTTTGCGATCGGATGAGTTTACTGCGGTCGTGGTTATCTACAGGTAGGGTTCCATGTGATTCTTGCGCACAGGAGTGGTCCTATGAAATCCTTCGGGCTATGGGTTTGGTGTAATTTAGAAGTTAAGATTAGGTTTTCATTTCTTAGACTTGATTTGGGATCGGGAATCTCGGAGAATCAGAATGTGTAGCTCCCAAATTGATTGACAATGATCTCTGTTTTACTACGTTCTGCAGGATAATTTGACGGATCATGTTTCTGTATGGACAGACACAATAAGGGCATTGCTAAAGTTCATTATGTCAGTCATTGGTAGAAAACGAAAGCAGTGCTCCTTTAAACACAAATTAGTTGCACTTGCTGCTAAGACTATTAGAAATTGGACGGCTCCAAATTCTAAACAGGAAATCTGCATACACACCAGTGGAGTGATAATAACTGTCATTAGTAATCGGTAAGAGATGTCAAGAAAGTTGTTATGGCCTTAATATCTAATGTTTTGTGAAGAAAACAGGAACCTCCTCTTAAAATACAGCATAACAACAGAGAACCACTACGGCTCGAGATATATGGAGGATAGCCTTGGATGAGCGTAACTACTAGCCTAGTGAAATCCAGAAAGCCATCACGATAAGTTCATGCTTTATTTTAATGCTATGCTAGATGATATGCACTTGTTAGTTTTTCTTCTTTTATTAATACACACGATTTTTGTTCTGTGATGTTTGTTAAAGAAGCTCAATTGTGTTGTGGTATATAACTAGTTGAAGCAAAAAACTGATGATAAAAAAATAATTTGATTGGAAATGAATTTGTTGGGATTTGCTTTAAGCAACTTATCCACTGGATTCTGTAATTAATCTGTCAAGTTTATTCAGTTGTCTTTTTCTGTAGTGTTGCTGATGAAAACATATTTGGACTCCTTTTTTTCTTAAAAAATAGCTTCCCATTGTAAAGTTACCAGCAAACTTTTCTTGGGGGTAGAGCTATGGCTCCACAATATTCATTTTGGTAATTTTGAATGGTGTCAATTATGTTGCAGCGATGGTGGTTACTTCAATGCAATAATGAGCTTTCCTTCCAACTATCCCAACAGCCCTCCAACTGTTCGATTTACATCAGAAATGTGGCACCCAAATGGTTAGTAGTAGCTAATTCTTGTTTATTGGATCTGTGCCTTGCCTTCCTACTATATGCGATTAATACACATTGTATTTTTCTCATTGAACGACAGTTTACCCGGATGGACGTGTTTGCATATCAATACTCCATCCACCCGGTGATGATCCAAATGGTTATGAACTTGCAAGTGAGCGTTGGATGCCGGTACACACGGTATGTTCTCTCTTGTTTTTGGGGGAAAATGGGGTCGACGGTCATTTACCTTCTGAGGTCTACTATGTGTCACTGTTTGTGCTTCTTGTTGCCCATTTTTAATTGGTGGATTATCTTCAAAATTTTGCGGATTGGTAGTCATTTATTATCACTTGAAAATTTGTGTTTAACAAAGGATGACTTGGGTGCTAGGAAACCTGACTTTACTTGTAACATAGTGTCAATGCTTCTGATTTTTCCTCCATTGGTAAATATTTTGTGCCTTCTTAAAAGAAAAGAAAACAAAGGGTGTGAGGCTTGGGGGGTGTTAGGATTTAGTCTTTTTCGATGGGCAGTAGGAAAAGAAAGGGGGTTGTTGACTTCCTAAAACCCTTTAAATTTTTGATAAACTTGTGAAATATCTTGTATCTACTAATTTAAATTGCTAAGCTTTATTGATGTTCTCCTTGGTCAATCCCCTGTCATTTTCACGGCTAGCTAGTGTCTTATGGTTGCAGGAGGGTGAGCCTTAGTGTCATGGTAAGGCTTCTGCTTAAGACCAGGGTAACCAAGGTTTATAATACAAACAACCTACTCATTGGGTAAGGTTTCATGTGTTAAACCTAAACAAATTATCCACCATGGGAAGCTTGTTTTGCCCTTGATTATGTAAAATGTCACTTGTTTTGGGGGGCTTCTTTATGATTCTTTATGGACAATGCATTCCAACTCTTCATTGGGGTGTTATAGTGTTGGTGGATGTAGTTAGGGACCTGAGATACTTCAATTGTAATGATAGTTTTAATAAATATAAACGACGAAGCTTGCTTGCTAAAATTCCTTGTCCACTAAAATGTGGATAGTAAACGTTTGTTTCAATGTCCACCAAAATCGTTTTATGATATAGACTTAATTGTTAGTAAAATCAACATCATCTTGATATATTGTCACAGACTTAATTAAGTTTGCTTAAGTGCAGCACCCTTGCGTATTCGTTCGCAAAAGTGTCAGTCTTCCCGAAACTTCCTATGGTCTCTTAGGACATACAAAAGAAAAGACGAGTTAAAAAAAGTGTTTCACTCGGGATCCACAAACAATCATTTCATTTAACACTTTATAGCCACTACAAATTACAAACATAAACTTCGTAAGCTCTAAACGATCGCACAACAAAGGGTCCTAGATGGTTCACTACAAATCGAAATCCCCACAAGTGCCCACATGACACAACATTTGTTTACAAGCTTAAAATAACCATATAAACCCACCAAACTCGGGTTGCTAAGCCTACTACAAGCCCTCTACATGTTCTGCAAATCAAACACCCTGTTTATAGCTTTGTCCATGTTATTCTTCCCCACTTATTCCATTGATGTCCTCGTCGAAGTCTTTGCGGATGTTGCATATCTTCGTCTTTGTTGAATCTTCAATCTTCTACTCTAGCTACAACGCGCCTCTTGGCTCTCAACTGCTCTTTGTCGCGATTGTTGAGTATTTAAACTTTGATTCGCCATACTACTTCAACCTGCCAATGACTCTCTGGTGTGGGGTCGACTAAGTTGTGTTGATCCTTGTTGGATCCTGTGAATCCTTCTAATGAAGAAAGAGACCTTGTTATGTGCTAGTCTCTCAAATGTCTCTTGTTGCTTGAACTGAGTGGATGCTTGTCGGAGCTTTAACGAGCATCGTCTTGCAACTTTGAAGTTTTTGGGGTCTTTCCTTCATAAAATTTGCCCATCGGTTTTTCTCCCATTTTGTTGTCGCCTCCAAGTAGGTTTGCATCACTTCCACTTTTGATTGTCATTCTGTTGGGAAATGAAGCAGACAGTCTACTCTCAGTGGCACCGATCACCAATGGTGAGGATTTGACAATTGTTGTCTTCTGCTGATTTTTTTCAAAAGGTCTTTGAACCAGTGTAGAGCTCCTTTGCTGGATAAATAGAAGAACTGAGGTACTTGGTTTCGCCCATTCTCTTAAGAATTCTCTTAAGGTACTATGCATCGAGTTGGTTACTATTTTTCGCCTGCTCTTTGCTTATACTTACAAAACTCTTTAAGTGTTTGCACTCCTTACGTTGAGTTAGCTACTTCGATTCACCTTCTCACTGTCATCGAACTTTTGGAATACAAGAAGTCTTACCCAAAAAGAGTAAAATCTTGCCTCGAGTTAGAGCAAGTCTCTGATAGTTTTAATCGTCTCTGGGATTGTGTCATCTTCTACATCATCTCTGTTGCCTACTCCTCTGAATAGAAAATGTATAACATCATGTACTGCCTATTTCGTTCCTTGGTTGAGCACTCTTGCATTAACTTGAAGTCTTCCATTTTTGACTATCTTGATGAGAAGCCTTTTGACACCGATCTTACAAAGTTTCCTGGTCTCTGCCCTTCAGCCTTGTCTTGGTACTTGGAGTTTTGCCTCTGTATTCTCCTCCTCCTCTGCCTTTTTCACGACCAATGCTCTCTCTCCATGAGAGTAAGGGATCAGTGACTCCATGGAAGTCTCATCTCTACAGTACTATGGCGTTGCCATGCTTATGGACCTATTATCCGTTGTCTTGCATCTGCTTCCCTTTCTTTGCGATCGGTAGATCCGCCTTCACAACATTGTGGCACTCCTCTGAGTCTACCTCAATTCTAACTGACACTTGGTTTTGGGTAGTTGAGTCCCTCTGGACTCGTTGTTGCTTCCTCACCCTTTTCGACCACCTGCTCCAACACCTTTGTGTTCTTCGAGCAGTTTCCCTTGATCGATGGAAAGACAGATTACAACTCTCATACATGACCTTTGCCATCATGTTGTAGGGCTTGCACTGCTTACGTTCTCCTTTGCTTCCTTGGTAGCAACGTTCACTTAATCGACCTTGTCCTCTTACTTGTCGGGCTCCCTTAAGTGAATATGAGTCTGGAGCGGTCCAACTCTCTAGCCGCTCTGATTATACCTTTGTATGATCAAGTACCCCCACGGGACTCACTGGTACTTGCACTCGGAATCCCTCCTCGGTGGTATGCAACTCCCATATACTGACGACCAATGCTTTCATGCGATGCAAAATTCAATGCACGCACGAAAGACCCGCCGTCGTGTTGTTCACCGAAGTAGAGCTCGCAATAGCTTCTAATCATACAACTGCATGATCAAGTCCCTCGCAGGGCCTCTCTTGCGTGTCATATTGCCTCAAATTGTTCCACCGCGATCTGTTGCACCATGTCGCCTCCTGGTGACATCTTCATTACATTCAGATTTTCATGGGATGATTTCGACTGCGATATCTCTATGTGTGGCCTACCAATACTATTGCAAGGCCTCCACCACCTTCGATTGTATTCACTCCCTTGGTAATTAACCTTTGTCCTGCCACTCTCGGGTCACACTCGGACGATGTATAACTTTAGGACAGCCCGTCGCCTAGTAGCTCTCGAAGTCCATTGACTTCGTTGAGATTTGCGCACCATTATTTGGATTCTAGGCCTCTACCCCCCACTCAGCACAATCTCCACTGTGGATTGCTTCCTTCATGACAACTTGAATGATAGCACTACGACATATTCTTCAAAAGTACCCACCTTCGCGTCCTCGTGCTTTGTGCCAAAGTCTTTTGACCCCAACTTCGCTTTCGCAAGTTGAGTCACTTTAGTTCCTCCGTCAAACGCTTCTCTGAGATAAGGTGCATGTGTCTTGAAGCTCCCTTCGTCTTTGACACCATGGAATGACATGATCCCACTTTTGCCTCTACAAGAGTTCAAGTTTGTGACATCTATTCAAGGAAAGCTTCGTGCCTCCGCTCTATGTATCTTCTATGTCAACTCTATTTATGTGGCTTGAGCACTTTATCAAGTTCCACCCAAGTTATACTGCCTCTTGATTTGCATTGAGTTGATGGTGGCCCTTGAGCCCACCATTCCATGGGTTAGCCCTCCGTTGAGTTCGATTTTCACATTGGCTTTAAGTGTGTCTTCGTTTGGTGTTGCCTTGGGTTGCCCCCCACTTGATTTCGTAATGCATCTATCAATGCGCTACCTCATGCGAGATCATGCGATGACTCTGCGTTGCTCACTCAGTCCATTGAGCTTTGTGTAGTTATTGTCTTGAGATACTTTTCCTTAACGTGTGTGGTTTGTTGCAAATTCTCCCTTTAGAGAATCAAGACTTATCTATTCTGAATATCTGTCCAATTGGAGCAATTTTCCTCTTCACATCCTTCCTGTGGAAGTTTCGGAAACCACTATCTGAACAAATTGTGTAATGTTTTGCCCCCCAAACACACTTCAGCCTCCTATAAACATATCCTTCCCATGTCGAAGAGGAAGTTTCAATGCTCTATGGCGTCAAGTTTCGGTTGTCTTGGGATGACCACGGATAATCCATCGTCCGCATTCAAGCCCTTACATGAGTATCAAATTTTTTGTGTTAGCAATTCCCCTCACCTCTGTGAGCTTTGCATAACTCTTTTGGTCGCTGAGCAGCCCATCCCACCTTGCATGGTCTCATCCTTTGCCAACCATCCTGCTTGCCTTAAGCACCATCAAGTTTTGCCGCGAACGTCGAGCTATAGCTCGAACTCAGTTATCCCAACCTTTGTGTGCATTCTTCCTAGCTCGCTTGTCTACGTGGTGCCTCTCGCATTGATCATTCCTCTGAATGCCAATCTCAGATGCTCGCTCCTCTGAGCAAGTTATTTTCCTACATCTCAATGCTCGTTTTCCCTCAAACAGTCACGTGTGTTGCTTAACGCAGCTTCGCTAGGTCACCCACGTTTCCATGCCAAGTATTTTTATGTGTGCTTGTCCCACACTGATATCAATTGTCACAAACTTAGTTAGCTTTCCCTAAGTCGTGTGGCACCCACGTTTGCGTATCCGTCCACAAAAGGGTCAGCCTTCCTGAAACCTCCTATGGTCCCTTGGGACCTACAAAGGAGAAGACGGGTTAGAGAAAACATTTTATTCGGGATCCACAAGCAATCATTTCAACAAACATTATAGCCAATGCAAATTACAAACATAGACTTTGCAAGCTCTGAACGATCGCACAACAAAGGATCCAAGATGGTTCACTACAGACCAAAATTCCCCACAAGTTTCCACATGACACAACCTTGTTTACAAGCCTAAAACAACCATAGAAGCCCACCAAATTGGGGCTGCCAAGCCTACTGCAAGCTCCTTATATGCTGTGCAAAGTATGAACAAAATCGTAGGATACGGACATACATGAGCATTATATCAAACACCCTGTTTATAGCTTTGTCCGTGACAATATGGTGGCAAAATTCAGTGCCTTCTTTCTACTAGTTGTCATATTGAAATTGACATCTGAAATTTAAATGGATCAGAGCATTGGATGTCAATGTTTAACAATGTGCTAATGCCTTACTTACGTGTAGAGTTACCAATGGGTCACACTAAAAGTTACAGATACTTTTAAGTGTGATGATTAATGTGTTGCCCTTGCTACCAGAGTTTCTATTTGCTTGTGGAGGCACTTTCTTTTTTGTGCTATTTGCTTGTGGAGTTACAGATACTTGTGGAGGCAAATCAAATGCTTTTTGAGGATAGAAACTCTTAGCCATCCAACTTTCTGCTTGTGATATCATCGAACCACAGGCAATCTGCATCCTACTTCTTTTCCAACTAGAATATTAGATCATTTCAAACTGATGCCTTCATATGTGCAGGTCGAGAGCATTGTTCTTAGTATTATTTCCATGCTTTCAAGTCCTAATGATGAATCTCCTGCAAATGTTGAAGCTGCTGTAAGTAAAAAGCATAGAACTTTTTTTTACCACTTTTTTGTTTTTGTATGCAACGCTCTTTAGATAATTTAGAATTATTTTAAGAAGATGATGAGTTTGAATTATGGCAATTTAACTATTTAGTTAGCATTATGAATTTAACTTGCCTTCTCAATTGAGGAAAATATTTTACACAATTAGGGGTTTGCATTTTATCACAGTCAAATTTTTTTTAAACAAGCCTATGGTGGAAGGTGAAGTCTCATGAGAGAGAGCTCTTCATGAGAGACATGTCTTTTTAGTTCTTAGAATTGTGAATTTGGAATGCTCATGCTCTTTTGCATGTTTTGGAGTTAGGCTTACATTGGACGGTTTCAAACATTGTATAATTGTTTTGCATATTAGAGCTACTGAATTTTAGAAATGTTGGATGTCCACTCCGTATGCCTGTTTCCTTTTACTTCCTTACCTATGCCTTTCTGCAGAGCTATTATTCCAATCATCATTATGATTAGTTTGTTTGGATGTACTCAAATGTGCTTCCACATGTTTGTTATGTGAAAATCAATTATGGCATCATTCTCTGTGTTGTTGATCTGCCACATACCATTGTTTAGAGAAACTTAAATTGCACTTCCACCTGAATTTGGTTTGCCACCAGATCTTTTCAGTCATTGAGAGCTTACTTCTCATCATTGGCAGCAAATTTTGTTGGTTTATTTTTCTATATAGAATAATGACTTTTTATCTGTTTTGATTCACCTTCTGTCAGCATTTCCTAAGTAGTTCTTCACCTTTTCCTAAGCATTTCTAATTGAGATGCAAATTTACATTGGGCAGAGAAATTAATCTAGGGAAAGAAGACTGAGGATATTTCACCCATCTAAACCTAAATGTATTATTTGATACCATGAGAGAATATTTTAGCATAAACCTAAATGTATTATGCTTATACTACTACATACAAACATACTTTGTTGACACATTCTTTGACGAGGATTATTCGAACCTTTTGAGTACTAAAGAAAAGGCAGAGGAATTTCTGATGATTTTGTTGACACACATTCTTTCACGTGGAGATTAGAGCTTATAAGTTAGCCTTCTCTGAGTGAAGTGTGGGTTCATCAGCTTATTTCAGTTCAAATTGTGCTCTTATCTGTTATCTCATTTTTATAAATTTGCAAAAACAAAAGTAGTATTTAAAGGGCTGTCTGAACTCGAAGGCATTGGAACTTGATCTGATTCAATCAAATTGCAGAAGGAATGGAGAGACACTAGGGATGAATTCAAGAAGAAGGTCAGCCGCATTGTCAGACGATCTCAAGAAATGCTGTGAGAGATCAGCCAGTGATCGATTGAAACCACGGAGGAGATCGGTTGCGTGTAAGCAACACATGTTTTCGAGAGAAAGTATTTATGGTGTGGCGAGGGTATCCTATTTGGCATATCCTTCACAACTGAGTGTTGATTTTCGGTGGTATGATGGTCTCCTGATCCTAGAAAAGATCTGTTCTTTGAGGTGGTTGCGTCAGTTTGTCATGCATTCCAATGTTTTCCTAATGTTCGACGACACATGTTACTGTTATAAGCATCTTTAATTTCTAAAACGATTTAGGTGTCATTGCTTCCAGATTTCTCACTGAATTGTTTAGCAATAAGCACTGCGTTGTTTCAGTAACAGTGTAGTGGATTGCTTTCAAAAAGCACTGACTTTGTGAATTTGTTTGTTGTTGAACGTCTCGAGCGATTTGACATTTTGACTATCGATGTGATAAAATATGAGACGATTATGTTATATCTTCCTGCTCATGCTACGATAATGGAAGAGGAGAGGTGAAGCCTGCCTTGCATTTCCGCGCCGGCTCTTTTAGTCGATCCTATTATTTCTTTCCGTGATCTTAACGCCGGTCCTGTTCGCTGCGAATGCCATCGTGACCGTCTGTTCCCCCTCCCCGAGATGTAGGTATATCCGCAGATCCTCCACGGTGCCACCGTCCTACCGTCAGAACACGCGCAGCTGTGCTCCTACCTGGCGCTCTGGGGTGGCGTGGCGGGGGCTGAGCGAGTGCCTCGCGGCCAAGGCGGCCGCGTCCATCTGCGTGCAGCCACACATATCCGTCGCCCTAGGCTACGCCAGCATCGCATTTCTCGCCTTCGCAGCCGTTTCCGGTTTCCGCGTCGCCTCGTACGTCCTCTCCCTCTTCCCCCTCTATCGAAAGCGGGCCGGACTGCCTTCATATGCCCACCCACCTCTTAGCCCCGCGTCCGTGCGCGAATCTTACAGCGCCGTGAGCGTGTAAAAAAACCCAAACTGATGAGATGTAAGATTGGGGTTTTGCAGGCTATTTAAGGCACGCGTGAATCGGAGGGGCTGTAGCACTTCCCACTCGCTGGTGTCGGGCCGCAGCCGTTACATTCGTCCTGGAAGCGGTGGGTCGGCTTTAAATAGTGAGAATGGGTGGAGTGGAATCCATGGTGGCCGACACCGTGTACGAACACCTCTGGTCGTTGCAGTTCTTGCTCCTTCCCGACTTTACTTTAAATTATTATAATCATTTAATTATCTCGATCTTCGGATCCATGAAAGCGGATTGCTATCTTCGTCAATATATATATATATATATATATATATAATCCATAATCACCTTTGAGATGGATGATCAGCGGAAGCTGATCCATGCCCAACCTGTGGGAACCAATGCTGTCCTTGATGACGAGAACTAGCAATGTGATGATGAAGAAAGCCTCCTCCAACTGCACAACGGTGTTGAATCAATAACTCCAATTTTGTCGATCATGAGGAATGGGGTGAGAGGAAAAAAATCCAATCTGGTTAAGGAGATATTAACCTGATGTGGCTACCGTAACGGTGTTGAGTCGCGGATGAGAGCAAATATTCCCTATGTATGTCAGTGTCCATGAAGTAAAAACTCCATACGAAATAGTAAATTTGTCAGTGTCTCAGCGATTCGAGCACGAGTTTTGACGAAGGAAGGGCAAGCTAAATGCCAGTCATGTGGGACAGTTACAAGACAGGCGAGCGACACGCATTAGTAACCAAAAGAGACGCCGGTTCCCCGCTCAATGCTGTTCTCCTCGTAGACAAAACTGGGTTAATGACGCGATCGCATCGATTAAACAAAATAGATCATCGGATATAGAATCATGATCAGTTCTCAAGCTCATAAATATTAGCAAATCCAAGATAAAGATCCATACCCGAATTTTCTTTGATGGGTTGGAGCTGAGATTTCATTCTCCAGATCGATCGTTCGGTTTCTTGATGCTTGATTCATCGACCTAGTTCCGCCGGGATGGATCGTGTCCCGTTTCGTGGCTGCCAAGTTCATCCATCAAGTTATCGCAACTCCGCCAACTTCTTGAATCGATTTCTTGAAGCACAAGGTACTCCAGCAATCACGAAATGGTCTTGATGCTGCAGGTCTTTGGTGTAATCAGATCACAACCTTGAAATCAACACCGAGGAAATTATTTGGTTGATCCCAAACTATTCTTTATCTTCTTCTCTGTCGTCCGAAACAGTTGTTCTTGAAATGTTCCTTACTCCCGAAGAGATTGTCAAATCCCTGCGACACAGAAAACAACAGAGGAATGAAGCTTATGATTCATGATGAGAGTCTGGTCGTGAAGTAAAAAAGAGGACAGATCAACACGAGAGAACGAGTACAAACAAATCAGATTGTTCGACTGAATCTTGGATCTCGAATCCTGGACAAAAACCCGAACCAGACGAATTAAAGCACATCCGATCTGAAAACGAAGATCGCAGCAACAAATCAGAAAAAATTGAGCGTGATCCCCCAACACCGAAGACTTGGGATCGAAACAAACCCACCGACCGCAGACGAATCAAGAACAAGACAAAACCATAGCACCTTAGCAACATCCATGGATTACACCAAAAAGATCGAGCGGAAGCACAGGATCGAGGAGGAGAAGGACTGGGAAGATCCATCCCCGATGGCCGCCACAACCAAAAACGATAGAAGAGGAGAGGGGGGTGATGGAGAAGACGAACCCCCGACTTGGTTACTCTTCTTTTTTCCTTTGGCTTTCCGCGCTTGGGGATGGGCGGTTATATACTGTTGCGAATAAAATGGAACCGCCATCGCGTCTTGCCGTTGCGAAACCCAAAGAGAGAAAACGTCGATCTCGTCAAATAATGATTCGACCAAACCCGAACCAATGTCCAACGTGGAACCAAACCACATTGATCATGGCCCCATGACTTTTGGCAACGATATATGGCTCAATATTGCCGTTGGGTGAACTCTTCCGCAAAAGATCTGGATTGATACGGTGGTTGCGACTAGGATTCCTCACAAACCACACACGTTCTAAGAACATTATATATACATATATATGATATATGTATGTATTCTCATGTGTTATCCTTCAACCTTAATCCAAGTTCAAGTGGCACAACGCATTCTTACCTTAAATCCAGATCATGAAGCAATACTCTCTCTCTCTCTCTCTCTATATATATATATATATATATATATATATATACTTAAACCTCCATGACTGTTATGTCTTAAAGAGAGGAACAAGGAAGAAGAATCAGATTGGTTGGATATAAGGAAAGCTATTCATCATGTATGTATAAAAGTTGGCAGATCCAGAGGGAATTCTACCGAAACTTTGATACATCAAAGTAATAAATGGTTCATTTATTCTGCACCCCATCAACCAGTTGGATGAGAGGTTCCATAAGAACATTGAAACTAGTGCTGATGAAATTAAATTGACCGACTCGGATGGAGATTTCTAAAGGTTGGTTGCAAGGGGAGCTTGCAGAGCATGATTAGTCCCGATACTTGTGGGCAACAGCATCCTTGAGCTCCTGGCCAGGCAACGCTGGTGGGGGCGGCGAAGGGGCTGCAGGTTCGGACGATGGCTGAGCCGATTCCGCTGCAGTCTTCTTCTCGCCAACCTCCATTGGAGGAGCCTCAGAGCTGGAGAAGCTCTCTGGCAGAACAAAGACGGTCTGTGATGCCCTCCTCTGGTGACGACTAGGCCTACAAGACATCCTCTCCAGACAAAAGATGAGCGCAGGGAGGGAGAGTGGATCGATGAGGCAAGAGGAGGAGGAAGAGAAGGGAAGGGAAGGGAACAGGGGAGCAGAGAAATCAGAGCGGTTTTAATGCGGTAATGATGCAACACGGAGAGGGCCAGAGGGGCTTGAACATATAGAAGAAGAACATGGGGATCTGACATGTTCTGAATTTACGACAATGCCCTGCACATGAATGGAAATAATTTTATGAGAGAATATGGGATCTAATGTGGTCTGAAATTACTTGAATGCCCTGAACATGAAAAGGAGATATGCAATGGACTGTGTGCTTGGTCCAATCTAAAACAAAGAACAGATGAAGGTAGGAAACAATTGCATAAATAGGCTCTTTAATGTGTGAGAGGAGAAATAAACTGCACATGGTTGAACCGCATTTGAAAGCTGTAGCCTTCTAATATATAGTCAAATCTAGCCATCTACTCTGAGACTGTGTAGATACAAAGTTCAAGATGGAGATTGCAGATGAAGTGAAAATTAATTTAGGCAATATGGAGAAGTGGAAGGGAATGATGCATTGAACTCAAACCTCACTGGAGAAAGTACAACTAGAAAATGGTAAGAACATAGGAGACAGAGCCTTATCCTTTTGATGTCAGGTCCAAGTGACCTGTTGCATAGAAGAAGAGACTTTGTATATATGCCTTGAGGTTTCAATGGTACTTGCAATGTGGAGTAGATATTTGCCACAGAACTCCAATAACAAAACCTCGTAGGATGGACGTCAACAGAAATTTTCCATAGGCTATTTATTTATATGCAGTTCCTATTCAATTACACATTTAAATGGGAACCATACAGTTCTCATGTTTGTGACTGCTAACTGGAACGAACTTACCATTGATGGGATCTGATCTCCGTCTTTGTATGAACATCCCTGACAATCAAATTTATTTATGTTTTAGCATGGAACTAAGGCTTTCAAGAAAAGAACAGTATAACTTGTCAACTCAACCATATTCTAATAGCAAGCATGTTCATCAAAACCAATAAATAAACTACCATCTACAAGTAGCTTTAAGTTTGCAATCAAACATGACCAGATCTAGAACTTATTCAAAGACTAAGAAAAGAGAACCATATAACTTGAAAGAACTTCATACTATCATCAAGGAAGAGCTAGACATTTGGTGTGAAGAAGATCATTCGCTGTGAAAACATTTGTAGGACCTTTTAGATATAGGATTTACACCCAAGACTTGATCTAAGTAGCTTTAGCTTTCAGGTACATGGATCAAAAAGAGTTTATTGACTTCCATAAGGCAGTAGTATTATAATAACATCTGTGTAAGATTTGTGCACCATCTAGTTGATACATTAATCAGAAATCAGACGACTTCTTGATTATAGGGCTTCTAGAAAATCTTATCTAGAGACAGCATCAAAAGATTCTTTACTACAGCATGGTGGTGACCCTCATGAACCAAAGCTTTGCTCAAGTCCCAGTTGCAAATTCATAATCACCAGAAAAATACCTGATTAGAGGTCAAATTTAAATGAGCTTTAGATGTCTGCTTCACAATAAATCCTCATTCTTAATGTCAAGA
The DNA here is from genome assembly GCA_029747655.1 of Ensete ventricosum. Lineage (NCBI taxonomy): Eukaryota > Viridiplantae > Streptophyta > Magnoliopsida > Zingiberales > Musaceae > Ensete > Ensete ventricosum. The sequence continues at coordinate 11,108,172 of JAQQAF010000005.1, forward strand.
CAATTATCACCAGCAGACAATTTTTTTGCAGAAGTCTTGTCATAAAATGAATCTCAAATATTTGGCAGCTGATTCCAGGGCCTTGACATATAATGGAACAGCAAATGCTGCAGGAAAAAGGTAGCACTAGAGGCACAAAAACAAGAGGAAGAAATTATACTTAGATAATTTTTATAAGCCACTATTCAGCAGAACCATTTTACTGATTAAAGGAAAAAAACCTAAAAAGGAATTACTCTGTAAGCAACTGGAAACCACTGGAGAAAATTATGCTTTGTCCTCCTGTGACCCAGACTTGGCATATTCCACAAAAATCAACCTCCCACCATATATCTGTTCAAATCATATGTACATGTGTTATAAATACATTGGTACACTTAAAAATACATTGTCTTTCTGTCAGTTAATGTGCATGCCATTTCTACATAGTTGCAGAATCAAGATAACATGTATCTAATCTAGAACAGTAGTACTTCATTAAACTTCCAATTTTTTAATAAATATAACAAGTTTGCAAAGCACCTCAATTATGATTTTAACAAAGAAAAACATAAATAATATAAACAAAAAACTACTCATATAAAGAGTGGCGGGCCAATGTGCAAGGCTCATGCCAAAATGAGACCTAGAAGGATAAAAAATCTAGTCTTACAAGTGAACAGATGATTTCACGATTCAAACCCTTAAAACCAAAGTGCAATAGAGCAACCTCGCCATGGTGCCAAAGCTCACCCTCTACCATGCCAACATGGCTCACTCTTTGCCTCTTACCTGCCTAAGAGCATAGGCAGACGAGACAATGTGAAAAACAAGTAATTTTGCTAAATTTGTTGTTTACTATGTCAAATCACCTTTAAAGTTCCTGCTTATCTGTTCGCTAGCAATATGTAACAATCAATTTTCTTTCTGGGCTCTACATAAAATTACTTTAACACTGGGGGACTGATGTAAATACAAACAACACAGATTTCCACTACAACATTACAGCAATTAGTAATTTGTACTGAATAAGGACTAGATGCAGAGGGATAACTCCTATTCAATGTTTGGATGAACTGTTCTAGATTTCTATTTAAAGTCCCACGTCCATTCTTCAAGTTGGGAAACCTATGTTGCCTCAAGTTCTGGCATTAGTTAGATGGTAGAGTATTTCAAACCAATTTTACTTAACAACCCGAATGCAGATGGGTCAAGTTAGCCAAGACGAAGTTCAAACCAATAGATAGTTACTTCTGGGTATGGTGACTCTCCATCCATAGACCTTCAACGAACCCAATCATCTCACATATAATTCGATAAAACACAAATAAGCATGTTAAGCAACTTAATAATCACATCAGCAAGATAATAGATCCAAATCTAACTTTACAAGACTTGTGGATTGGATTTGGGAACTCAGTTACTTCATGAACTCACATGCTATACAGGATACAGCCACAAACTAAATTCCCTTAGCTATCAAAGACAAGTTGTCACTGATTGTGCACTTATCAATTGATCTGTCTCTAGACAGGAGATCCCAGAAATATTCAATGAATAATTACTTTGGTTATTTTTTAGACTATGAACAGTACCAATGATGGTTATGACATCCGTAAGATAAAGAATTTTCTGTCTAGAAAAAATGTTAACCACCATGTTGAAGCATATCTATAGCTGTCATTTGGACACTGTTTGTAACTTCCTTTGGGAACACTGAAAATTTATACTCCTTCAATGTGATCACATCAGATGTGATGAATAATCATAATTTTCAGCAGAGATGATATTGGTCAACTTACTTGATACACTTGTAAAAACTATTCAGAATATGTCAACCCTGTTCTATGGTGAATCCAAGTTCATGTTCTTTTACAAGCAAAACAACCTCCAGATAAGGTTTTGCACACAAATATGATCGATTTAGTTGTCATGCCGAGTCCAAGTTTTAGTCACCATCTGATTAGGAAAGTAATTGATGTGTTTTCCAACTAATATCGTGATGTGGAAAGGACATAAGCATAGCTACCCCAAAGTCAACAAGTGATTTATGTTTTCTTGTGAACTTCCCAATGAACTAAAACCATGGTTGACCTTGAGGGCAAATATGCTTAATTATGATAATATTGTAACCCCAACAAGAATTAGAAGAGATATTAGGGACTTTCTGAATGTCCAATTATTGGTTCAAAATTTTATCATCACTTGTTATGATTGGAATAATTTAATGCTAGGAACAAAGTTGCCATAATTTCAAGCAGCAACTGCTAGTCTGCTTGACTCCATAAACTCATGTATTAGTGTGCACTTGTAACGAGGTTCGTAAGCATTGACAACCCAAGCTGAGAATCTCAACTCAGTTGAGAATTACCTGTTCGTGCCAAATTCTGCGTCTTCTGCCAAAGTAAAGGATGTACCGTCTACAGGTTTGAGAAGAACAGCAGCAACCTGATATTCAGGGTCTTACAGTTCTAGGAGGACAAAGTAGTAGTCAACATCAATTGCATCTTAATGGTAGAGGCATATGCTTGACCTCAAAAGTTCCTCATCCTGCGGTTGCTAAAGCAATATCCAGCTCAGCCTCAGCAGCCAAAAGATAAAGCATTGGTTTTAAAGATGACTCATGCATACTCCATTTTATCATCTAGGAGGAAGGTAACAAGTTCAAAACTACACCTGAACTTGCAAAACAAAATACTTGAATGTGTAAAAGGTGATAGTTGAAAAATAAAGGAAAACTAACTACAAAACATTGCAAGACAACATGATCAATGCAAATTTCGAAAAGCATAAAAGCTCTAGTTGCGTTTACAAATAGTCTGTCTGTTATTCTTCACTGAATTTCTAAAATAAAAAGTAATTGAGACACGTACCCTTCCATAATCTTTCTAGCTGCCCCATGCCAAAAAAGAAAAGAAAGCACCAAAAACAACGACAGAATTAGACATCAAACACAGTCAAGGCACTGCAATAACTGAATTGAAACACGATGATCCAGAAAGCAATTAATTTGACGAGTACTAATCAAATTAGAATCAAAATTTTCAATATAGTACAAGAAAGATTACAGCCATCGATAAAAATACCTTCCTCCACACTGTCACGGACAAAAATATAAACAAGGGATTCGATGTAATGCTCATGTTTGTCTGTGTCCTTCAGTTTTTGTACATTCTTTGTACAGCAAGTAGCGGACTTGCAGTAGGCTTGGTAGCCCTCATTTGGTTAGCTTTTGTGGCCGATTTGGGCTTGTAAATGAGAGTTGTGTCATGTAGGCACTTGTGGGGCCTTCGGTCTCTAATGGACCATTATCCTTTGTGTGCAACCGTTCAGAGCTTGTAAAGTCCATGGTTGTAATTTGTATTGGTTATATAAAGTGCTTTCTAAAATGGTTGCTTGTGGATCCCGTTTTCTCTTTTGTAGATCTTAAGAGACCCTAGGAGGTTTCGGGGAGGTTGACCTTTGCGGACGGATACGCAAGGATGCCGCATGACTTAGGCAAAACTAGCTAAGATTGTGACATTTTGGTATCAGAGCCAGGTTAAGCACATGCAGAAACACTTGTCATGCAAACGTGGGGGGCCTAGCTGGGCTGCATGGAGGGCAGCCAGCACGCGCAACTATTTGGGAGAAACGGACATGGAGATGTAGGAAAAGGAGTCGCTCAGAGGAGCGAGCATCCACGATTGGCATTCAGAGGAATGACCAATCCTTTGCGCGAGAGGCACCACGAGGACAAGCAAACTAAGAAGAATGTGTAGCGCACAAAGGTTGGGATGGCTGAGTCCGAGCTACGACTCGACGTTGGCAACCAAACTTGATGGGGCTCAAGGCAAGCGACGCGCTTGGTAAAAGATGAGACTATGCAAAGTGGGATGTGTTGCTCAACGACCGAAAGAGTTAGGCAAAGCTCACAGAAGTGAGGGGAATTGTTAACTCAAATAATTTGGTACTCATGTAAGGGCTTATATGCGGACGATGGAGTGTTCGTGGTCATCCCAAGGCGACCGAAACTCGACGCTATGGAGCACTGAAACTTTTTCTTCGGCATAGAATGGATACGTCCGTAGGAGACTGAAGTGTGCAACAAGTTCAGCACGTTGCTAGGTCTTGAAGGGTGCAGCGAGGCCTATATTGGCGAAGAGTCGTAATCTAGCAAGCGCATTTGCGGGGGTAGAACAATCCACAGATTGTTCAGTAAAACGGAGTAGTCCAAAGGGATGGTGGTCTTCGAAACTTCCAGAGGGAAGAATGCAAAGAGGAAAGTTGCTCCAACAGGATAGATATCCAGGAGGGATAGGTCCTGGTTCTCCAAAGGGAGAATCTTATGTAGCGGACCGCACATGTTGAGGAAGAGTACCTCAAGGCAGTATCTCCACAAAGCTCAACGGATCGAGCGAGCAGCGAGGAGTCGTTACATGATTTCGAATGAAGTAATGCATTGGTGGATGCATTGCGAGATCAAGCGGGGGAGCGACCATGGCAACATCATACGAAAGCACACTTAGAGTCGATGTGGAAATCAAACTCAATGGAGGATTGACCCATGGAATGGTGGACGCAAGAGCCACCATCAACTCAATACAAATCAAGAAGCGGAGCAACTTGGGTGAAACTTGGTGAAGTATTCAAGCCGCATGAAGGGAGTCGACGTAGAAGATGAAAACATGGAGCGAAAGCACGAAGCTTTCCTTGGACAGAGGTCAAAGACATGAACTCTTGTAAAGGCAAGAGTGGGATTAAGTCGTTCCATAGGTTCTTCATTCTGATGGGGCGGACTCATTTTGCATGGTGTCAAAGACGAAGAGAGCTTCGAGGCACATGCACCTTATCTCAGAGAAGCATTTGATAGAGGGACTAAGGTGATTCAACTTGCGGAGGCGAAGTTGGGACAAAAGGCCTTAGCACGGGGCAAGAGGGCGCAGAGGCGTGGGATTATGTCGTTCTATGGGTTCTTCATTCTGATGGGGCGGACTCATTTTGCATGGTGTCAAAGACGAAGGGAGCTTCGAGGCACATGCACCGTATCTCAGAGAAGCATTTGATAGAGAGACTAAGGTGATTCAACTTGCAGAGACGAAGTTAGGATCAAAAGGCCTTAGCACGGGGCAAGAGGGCACAAAGGCGAGTACTCTTAAAGAATATGTCACAGTGATGTCATTCGAGTTGTCATGAAGAAAGTGGTGCGCAACGGAGATTGTGCTGGTGAGGGATAGAGGCCCAAGATCCAAACAATGGTGCACCAATTTTACCGAAGTCTAGAGACTTCGAGAGCTACTAGGCGACAGACTGTCCTAGAGCGATGCTTCGTCTAGGTATGACCCGAGAGTAGGGGGCGAAGGTGAATTGCCAAAGGAGCATACGCAATCGGAGGTGACAGAGGCCCTACGATGTGCTAGCAGAGGCCACACAGGGAGAGATCGTAGTCCGAGTTCATCACATATTAATCTGAATACAATGGAGATGTCACCAGGAGGTGACATGGTGCAGCGGATCGTGGTGGAATAGTTCGTGACAATACAACACACGTGGAGGTGTCCCGTGAGGGACGTGATCATGCAGAGGTAATGATCAGGAGCTACTATGAGCTCCACTTCGGTGAACAACACAATGGCAAGAAGGGTTATGGATTTAAGGAGTGAATATCATGGTACCGCAGAGGCAGGTCTTCCGTGTATGCGCATCGAATCTTGCATCAGATGAAATCCTTGGTTATCAGCATATGAGGACTGTATACCACCAAGGGAGAATTCTGAGTGCAAGTGCCAGTGAGTCCCATAGGTGAGACTTGATCATACAGAGGTATGATCGAAGCGGCTGGAGAGTTGGACTGCTTCAGTGCTCTCATTCGCTTAAGGGAGCCCGACAAGTCAGAGGATAAGGCCGAGTAAGCAAACGTTGCTACCAAGGAAGCTAAGGAGAACAGAATCGGCGCGAGCCCTGCAACAAGATGACGGAGGCTATGCATGAGAGTTGCAATTTGTCTTTCCATTAACCAAGGAGAATTGCTAGGACACAGAAGTGTTGAAGCAGGTGGTCGAAAGGGGCGAGGAAGCGACGACGAGTCCGGAGGGGCTCGGCTACCCAAAAGCAAAGCATCGGTTAGAAAGGAGGTGGACTCCGAGGAGCGCCACAGTGCCATAAAGGCGGATCTATCGATTACGAAGAAAAGGACGCAAATGCAAGGCAACGGATAGTAGCGCCATGGTACTATAGAGGCAGGACTTTCGTGGAGCCATCGATCCCTTGCTCTCATGGAGGGAGAGTAATGGTCGTAAAAGGGGCCGAGGAGATGGAGAATGTAGAGGTAAACTCCAAGTACCAAAACAGGGCGGAAGAGCAAAGGCTAAGGAACTTCATAAGACCAGTGTCGACGAGCTTCTCATCAAGATAACTGAAAGTGAGGGATTTCGAGTTGATGCAGGAGTGCTCGACCAAGAAATAAAGTAGGCAGTACGTGGTATTGTACCTTTTCTACTCAGAGGAGTAGGCGGTGAAGATGATGAAGAAGGCGGTACAATCCTAGAGACGATCAGAACTATCAAAGACTTACTCCAAGTTGGGGGACTCCAAGTTGGGGTAAACTTTTGCTCTTTTCGGGCAAAACTTCTTGCATTATGAAAGTTTAATGGCAGTGGGAAGGCGAATTACAATAGCTAACTCGACGCAAGGAGTGCAAACACTTCAAGTGCTTCGGAAGTGTGAGCAAAGAGCAGGCGAAATGCTAGTAATCAGCTCGATGCATGAAGTACAACCTCGAAAAGACGAGCGAAATCAAGTAATTCTTGCCTTCTCAACTCAAGAGAGTAGTTGAAACCAAGTACCCCAGTTCTTGTACCTCGAGGAGGCGAGCGAAATCAACTAACCTTTGCCTTCTCAACTCAAAGAGAATGGGCGAAACTTAGTACTCCGATTCTCTTATTTATCCAGTAGAGGAGCTCTGCACAAGTTCAGTAACCCTTCGATGAAAGCTTATGGAAGACAATAGTTGTCAAATCCTCACCATTGGTGATCAGTACTACTGAGAGTAGATTTTCCGCTTCATTTCCCGATAGAATGCCAATTGACAACGAGAGTAATGCGAACTTATTTGGCAGTGATAACTAAAGCTGAAGAAGGATCAACGAGCAAATCTTGTGGAGGAAGGACCTCAAAAACTTCAAAGTCTGCGAAGCGATGATCGTTAAAGCTCCAACAAGCATCCATCCAGTTTAAACAACATGAGACTATTGCAATACTGGCGCATAACAAGGAAGGTCTTTTTTTCACCAGAAGGATCTGCAGAAATTAACAAGGATCAACACAGCTCAGCCAACCCCACACAAGAGTCAGTCATTGGCGAGTTGAAGCAGCATGACGGATCAAAATTCGACTACTCAATAATAGTGGCAGAGAGCAACTAGAAGCCAAGGGGCGTGTTACAGCCAAAGCAGAAGATTAAAGATTCAACAAAAGGCGAAGAGATGCAGCGTCTACAGCGGCTTCGACGAGGATGTCAAATGAATAAGTGAGGAGAATGTAACGAACAAAAATATAAACAAGGTGTTCGATGTAATGCTCAAGTTTGTCCGTGTCATTCGGTTTTTGTATATTCTTTATACAGCAAGTAGCGGGCTTGCAATAGGCTTGGCAGCCCTCGTTTGGTTAGCTTTTGTGGTCGGTTTCGACTTGTAAATAAGAGTTGTGTCATGTAAGCACTTGTGGGACTTCAGTCTGTAATGGACCATTATCATTTGTGTACAACCATTCAGAGCTTGTAAAGTCCATGGTTGTAATTTGTATTGGCTATATAAAGTGTTTTCTAAAGTGGTTGTTTGTGGATCCCGTGAGAAATGCTTACTCTAACTCGTTTTCTCTTTTGTAGGTCCTAAGAGGCCCTAAGAGGTTTCCGGGAGGCTGTCCTTTGCAAACGGACACGCAAGGGTGCCGCATGACTTAGACAAAACCGGCTAAGTCTGTGACAACACGGCCAAACCGCGAGAACATGTTTTCGAAATCCTCATCGCTTGTGTAATGTGATAGTCCTGATAATACAAATACAAAGCACCCAAGCATTAGTAGCTTGGTTGCTGCATTGGTGACTAGCGACCATACCAATGATGTTATTAGAACAACAGATGAATCAATTCACTAGACACGGATCACAATATCATGACCAAAACTGCAAATAATCAAAGAAAAGAACCACTTCGAAAACGAAAAGACAAAACCAAAGAACCAAAGAAGCTTCTTGTCCCAAGACCGAGGAAGCTGTTAGCATTAGCAAGTGCCTGGGCTGCAAGAGTAACGCAAGAAACGAAGACGTACTGCTGACGAATATCGTGGAGCTGAAATCCCGACGAAAGCACAACCCTCTCTCGGGAAGGATGAATCTCCTCCAGATTGCGCTCCTCCACATGACTTTCGCTGCCTGCTACTTCTTGTTCTCTATCGTCTACTCCATCTGATTACGGGAACGCGAACCCTAGAAGACCCCTTTCTACGCACGGTACGCTTACTCAACCTCAGCGACACAGCAACTAGTTAACGGGTCGGATTTGAACAATATTATCGATCCGATCAGGTTAGGTTCGGGGAATGTGTTGGAATTTGCACGATCACAACCGTACGCGTGTATAAAATAATGACTTGGCCTTTCTATTAATTAAGTGGGATAATTAAGCCGGTAAACGCAAGTTTCGGAGTCGTTGCTTATTGGGAATTTTTCTGTTGCGTTCGGAAGATGAAATAGATGAGGACGACAAGGTTGTGCCCTTCAAATTGGGGTTTCTCGACGCGGAGGAGTCTTGTGGGAACGGATAAGACGGGAGGGAGGGAAAGAGAAGGCGTTTTCGATCATATCCTTAGCCAAGAAAGGTCCGGAATACCATCTTGCTGATTACTTTTCTTCTCTTTGCCGGAGTCTGTGTTGGAAAGATTGTCGTGATTTCTCGATTCTTAATTGGGAATATAATTGGAGTTGTGATTGTTTTGGAGCAGTTTGGATTTCTCCCAATTCCTTTGGTCAATATCAGCCTCTTCTCGGCGCATCAGATTTGTCCCGGTCGAAATTGAGGCGTGTTATTGGGTTTGGGATCCTACCAAATACTACACTACTAACGTCATCCTCCTATTTGGCATGTCGAATTTGTCTCGGTTGAGATCTAGGGTTCATCCAACATAAATGGGGAGGGGATTCATAAGAATTACCGTGCTGGGGTTGTAAGTGACGATGGATTATCTCGAGAAATATTCGATAAAGTTGAAAATTTATGGAAGATTGTTTTCTGACGATTCTGGGGGATGAGAGATGGGAACATTGTTGGAAGTTCATAAATGTGTAATGGAAAAAATATGATGTTCTGTAGATGTCCAGATTTAACAATGTATATAATTGGGGATACCAGTATGTCTTCAGCGGGGAACATGTTGAGTCGGAGTAGGCCTGGATTATTTGGACATGATCGCATGTTTCCAGTCCGGAGTCTTATTCCTCACCCAATTGATGGTCTGACTCTTATCTAGAATGATGGATCCGAGTATTCTTTGACTCTTATCTAGAATGTTCGTTCGCAGTTTTACTTATTAATATCCACCAATTTTTACATGGGAATCAAGGTTCACTCAGTTTGATCTGTCTTCCCTGACATTCTTTATCATGATCAGGTTATTATTCAGTATCCTGGATTGATAGAATGTATTTGAAATATTACTATCGCTTGCCTTTGTGACTAGGAAAATTTCTTGAATTTTCAACATCAGCATTTCCATGAGAGCACTGAATTGCTTATGTTATCTCTATGCAGTATCTTTGGCCTCTATGCAATATCTTTTGCTTTGACAATATCAGTCTTGATATTATCATTTTCCTAGTAAATTAGATGCCAGATTTCATTGGTGTCTTCTGTTATTTCATGGGGCTTCGTCTTAAGAATTTCTTAGTCCTGGTATTATGCTTTATATTACAACAGAAGAAACAGATTAGATTTCTTGATATCTTACAGTGGAGATTATGTATGTAGATTCTGTCAATAGCAATGGCAACTTCTTTAGATCAATGGACGAGGGAGCTCAATGAAGCTTCAAAGCTTGCTGAGGATATTAGTGCCATGATATCTGAAAGGGGATCTTTGCCTCCAGGCCCAGATACCCAACGCCATTTAACTGCAATGAGGAGGAAGATAACAATTCTTCGGACTAGACTGGAGAGCTTGGAGTCTTTTCTTTCAAAGCTTCCTAGTTTGCAGCCAATGTATGTGTCTTTTAATTCCTTCACTTTTTCATTGTTCAATACTTTTACCTTTTCTTTTGCTTGTAATTTCAGTTGCTTTGCTCCCCTTTTTCTAGTTCCATGAGTGCAGTGCTTGTTCAGTTGATGGGGAGGATTAATTAGGACACTGTTACAAGCTACAAAAGGTCTTTCATATAGATATTTTGCATCTTCAGTAAGTGCATAAGCAGCATGAGCACTTCAGAGAGATAAACGTCATGTTTTGATGTAGTTCAGGCCTAGATTGGCTTATTCTTATAATTAGGATGGGTTTACTAGTAGTTAGGGTCAAATTATTTGGAGTCTTGACTTGTTCTATCTAATGAGGGGGATACAGTAGAGGATTTTTTGACAAAATTAACTCTTCACACTAAATTCAGCTGAGAGGAGAAAATGCTTTGTTGTTACTACTATGAGAAAAGAAGAGAATGAATTAAAGAAAAAGAAGGAAAAGGAAAGAAAGGAATCACAAGGGAGAAGAGGATAAAAGCATAAAAGAACAAAAAGACAAGAGGTCTATGTCCTGTCGGTACTGTATTTCCAGAAGCAAAACTCTGTATTATATTGTTTGTTCGGGAGAAACTCCCCTCATAGATAACTGTTTAACAGGATCACCTTTAGTCAACATGGGATTCTAAATGAAAGAAAAATAAACAGATTTATGGCAATTGGTGAATCTCTTATGGACACACAATACATGGTAGGGAATTTCAGTTCTTCCAGATTCTTTTGACTGTTGAAAAATCAAAAATCTTGTTCTAGCTGTTCTGGTGAATCCTTTATCTGGGAACAGCCACTCCTGAAAATATTAGATTATTTGGAATTGCATTAGGACCTTGTTGTTGACGCATAATGGCTCGGGTGATATCTTGAATATGCCCTTCTCAAATTTTAGCTTTCAAGAATGCAGCAAAGTGAGTTAGCAAATGCAGATAGAAAGTTCACAGAACTTGTTTCTTTTGTGGAAAGGGGGATGTATTGATGGTTTGGATGAGATATTGGAGGTAACTCGAAGAAACTAAGTATATGTACAAAAGAAACACGATATACAATATCCGAATCTGATTAGTTCAACATTAACTATAGGTTAGTCTCGATTGGTATATGAGTTACCACATGTGGTACCAAAGCAGCAAATTACACATGATGTGTATCGCAACAAATCTTTATTCTGATAGAGACATGCCTATAATATGGTGACAGTGATGTGATGAACCATAGTCCCTCTGGACCACACATCACCTATAAAGATCTGTGTGATATTTCTGATCATCTAGCTGATGAGAACATTTGGATTTTAAGTGGTTAAGATTGTGCCCGATCTTTTTGGTTTGCAAAAGCCTTAATCTGGCGCCTTAGACCAACTCATCCATCTCAGCTGATGATTGTGCCTGATTTGGTTAGCTTCATTTCAATTATATGAGTCGCAACTCATCTTTGTCTTGTGAGTACCTCTTTTTGAAGGCATAACAACCTACCTGGTTTGGCTGGGATCATGATGCAAGAAATTGTGGCCTAAAAGAGTTTTCTTTTCATTAATAGGTAACCAACATGCAATTCTTTCCTGTTTCCTCCGATTTTGACTTTTTAAGTAGAATTTGCCTCCCCGTCTTCCATCTCACTTTTCTTTTTCTGTAACAGTTAAACTTTCTCTGCTGTCTTCTTAATCCAGACCTAATTTTGTTGGCTACAGATTGAACTCTTCTGTAGTCACATCATAGCAATTCATCTATTATTTTTGTCTACCACACATACTTGTTCACCTCTAGAACAGCCCTCACATTAGAGTGAATATTCTTAAAAGTGCAGTGTCATATCTTCCAGTGTGATCCTATTTCCAAGAGTGTACATGAGAGATTGTGATGAATGTCTAAAAAGGTGGCAAAAAGTAAATTAAGCTCATCTTTAGACATCTGGATGAAGAATCAAGGTATTTAGGAGCTTAAGCTCTTGGGCTTCTGCCTGAGAATCCTTCAGAACTGCTTCTTTCTTTCTTGAATGACAATGTAAGAAGATTATTTTACTTGGAAGGTGTCAGGGAAGCAAAAAACAACTGTCTGATAGGAAGAGTTGGATTTTCATGGATGAGTTGTTTAGAAAACTTTATTTAAATAGGTTGAGCATGTCTCATGAGTACAGATAGAGCAAGAAGCTATAATTCCTATATTGATATATATTACAAATAAGCTGTCGTTGTGGCTGAAAGCTAAAATTCTTGACACTCGGAGGAAATCGATCAAGCTCCAACTGAGTCTCGGTCATTTCGGTTGACCCTAAAAATTATCTGAATCTGGATCTCATGATTCCACAGGCTACTGAAAGTACATCGATGAAGACGTTTTAATAAACTTTACCCCTGAAAATCATATGTTATCAGCCATGGAAAGCTATGAGTACTAGAGGGGGTTGATTTAGTGTATTCTTTTTTTTTCTTTTTTTTTTAATAGAAGAGAAACATGGTTGCAGCATTGAAAATTTTGTAGGTTCAGTTGAAAAGTTCATAGGTTCACCATTACAATGTTTTTTATTCTCCATAATTATATTTTGAGTTCATATTTTTCATAATTATTTTGAGTTCATATTTTTCATTTAACTAATCTCTAGTTGATGAGACATTCTACCACCATTTTGTGTTAGGTAGCGTAAGGGTACAGTGTTTTCTCATGTACAGACAAACCAATTGTAATTGTGATAGTGTAAATTTATTTCTACATTCAGTGATATCTATCATTTTACATTAGGAAAATGATAAACAATCAATTTTTCATCTTTTATAAATGTCTTTTTAATGTAGAAAGGATAAGGAGTTACATAAGCGTCAAGAAATGCTAGCAAATCTGAAATCTAAAGCGAACCAGATGGCATCTGAGTTAAATATGTCAAACTTCGGCAACAGGTTTGCCTTCAGTCCTTTCTAGTGCTATCTCTTTATCTTTTGGTTTCTATCATATTCTAGTTTGCCAAAGTGAAAGGCATTTCAGTCTTTCTGCTGTGAATAAAGTTTGTGTCTCATCTTTTGTATGTGTGGCTTGTTGCTGGACTTTTGTTATTATGGTAGCTCATTAGTTAGTCATCGAGTTAACTATCCTGTTAAACATAGGAAGGACTTGTTTGGAGATAGTAAAAAGCCAGCTGATGTGGTAAGCAGAACTGCTGGGTTGGATAATCAAGGTATCGTTGGTTTACAAAGGCAAATTATGAGAGGTATGCTCTTATAATTTTTGTTTTTGTCTTCAATAGTTTGTTTTCTATTTGCCCTATATCTATTTATTTGGTTCTGTAGAACAAGACGAGGGCCTTGAAAAGTTGGAGGAGACTGTGTTAAGCACAAAACATATTGCATTAGCAGTTAATGAAGAATTGGATCTGCATACAAGATTAATTGTGTGTAACATCATGATCGAGTTCTTTCTAATGTCAATTTTTTTCAGAACTTTAGCAGCCACTATTAACTGTGTTTTTGGGCTGATGCAGGATGATCTCGACGAACATGTTGACATAACTGACACGCAGCTACAGGTATTATAATTCTTTCTTTTCATCAGCTTGTTTGACCTCGATGAGTCTAATGGCACCACCACCATCTCACCCAAAAGTAGTACTTAATTTCCTTTTTCTTCTTTTGTTCCCTTTTGAACAAAGCTTCATATTGTAAATACATAAAACCATAGTAGCCATAGGAGAAATGAATATTGGTATCTGTCTTGAGGAAACGATGCGATCCATCTAGTTTTCAAAATCTAGACTTTGCTGAGGTTATACATTGTTTGGATCCAAAGTTTTATTTTGAAGAAACATAGGTTAGATTTTTGATGCCAGTATCTGACTGAGCAACTGTAATTATGAAATAGACATTGCTTCTCATTTGTTGACTTGATGCAGAGAGTGCAAAAGAGACTGGCAATCCTTAGCAAGCGCACAAAAGGAGGTTGTTCGTGCATGTGTCTGCTCCTTTCTGTAGTAGCAATTGTGATTCTGATCGTGATAGCTTGGGTTCTCATCAAGTACTTGTAGAAAGGGCACCAAGTATCTAAATATGCTATTTACATGGATCTGCATGAAGCTAGTTTTGCGTGTTTATATGCTGGGATCTCACTTGGTATTCTTGGGAGATAGCAAAATAATATCCGCAGTTTTTCGCTTGATATAATGTGAAAGATCTCTTAATTTGTGGTGTCTGCATTCTGCTTCCTCGTGACATGTTTCCTTCCAGCTGCAATGCTGGAGTTTGCATTATGTCCCATGGCCGGCTTCTGCTCCTCATTAGGCCACCGCTGGAAGAGTCGTCGGAGGGTAATCCATAGCAATTTGGAGGAGACGCGAGCCTTCACAGGTGATGGAAATAATTATGTTTTTAAGATTTATTCATCCTAAGACTATTAAGCTCATGTAAATAATTACAAACACCAATGGCACTGTTCCGATGGGCAACAAAAGGCTGTGTTGCCAGTATACGGACGCCAAGTCCAAAAACCATCATTGGCCTTGGTGGCATTTGGAGGTCCTGTTTGAGTGGTTCTATTTTAGTAGATATATTTTTTTTTAATTTGACCTATAAAATTTGAACACATGATCTAACGCCATTCCTTCTACTGTGTCTGTGTCTGAGTGTGAAATCTATCATTGTGAAATCTGAGAAGGGGGAATTTTTGAAAAAAATCTTTAAATTTTAAAAAATTAATAGATTCTTTTTATTTTCAAAATGATTATTCTATCCCCATTGGTCATTGTCACGCTCAGCCCCCATGAACGCTCCTCTATTGTGTTATTGTTCTCCTTTGCCAAACCCACCCAATAATAGAGGGGGCTAAGAGTAGTCCCTCCTGTCTTCTAGCTCGATGACAAGGAGGGAGCAGGAGGATAGGAATAGCAAAGGCACACCCCTGGCTTTCTTGCTCGTGGCCAATGACAAGAGAGGCCTATCGATGATAACAATGGTTAGGTTCAACAAGATCCAATATGAGACCATGTAACCTCATATTGGATCTACTCAAGAATAGGGGTGATCGATACGTGGAGGTGGTTGTACATTCTAAAGTTGAAACCTAATTTTCAATGTTAAGAACTCCTTTCACTATATATATATATATATATATAAAGAAATCAATAACGCGGTGCGGCGGTTCCGTCTACCATTTGCCTCTGAAAACCCTCTCAACGGCCGACCCCACGGCCACAGAGGCCCAAATAGGTGTCTTCAATCCGATATCTTCACCACCCGATATCTCAAACCCTTCTTCATCCTCCTCCTCTAGTTGAGGAATCTTATAAGCTGTTCTCTTTTGATCACCACTTGCTTTCCTCGGTCGTTGGTCTCGAGCTGTGTTGGACCTTTGGGGAGGGGCAAGGGGGGATTCTTAACCACCCCTTGATCCGTGTCTATTTTCCTTCATACCTTTGGGTGTTCGTCGCGATTGCGATGGCTGCTCCACCTGCTAGGGCTCGGGCCGACTACGATTACCTCATCAAACTTCTCCTGATCGGCGACAGCGGTAACGGTTTCCGTTCCCCTCTCGCTCCATTGAATTCAGTGACTTGCTTGTATGTTTATTTTTTTATTTGCTTTTCATCTGAATGTTTCGGGTCTTTCCTTCCCCTGTTTGGGTGAGATCTTTGTGCGTTCTTGATTCGAGGAGTATATGGCTCGATCAGTCAATGTGGTTGGGATGGATCAGCATAAATGCATGGATTTTCTTGGGCTCTGTCTATGGGGGCATAACTGGTCGGGTGTTAGTTTGAGATAGGGAATCCGTTTGGCTGTGTCGAGTAAGATATGGGAGCTAGATCTAGTTGGATCTTACACTTTTGATTAGCATATTGGATTTCTCTAGGCATGGTATCCAAAGTCAAATCATTTGATGATGCTTCGTGCTAGATTCCAATGCTCTTTCTTTGCTCCCAAAATTACTTGTAAACGAACTTAGGGATTGAGTGTTGTGCATGGTCTAGTCAGTTCATTCGGAGTACTTTTAAATTTTAATTCCCTCAGTTAAATTTTAGCTGTGCAGACTGTTTCTTTTGTCCTTCTCTATCAGAATTTATCAGGTTCTTAAATCTGCTTAATTAGATAAAATCTTTCGGATGAGATTTCATTTTTTGATTGGTAGGGATATTATGAATATGCAAGTTATAGGACTTAGATGGGAACCTGGTCACACATGAATGGTGCTGGAGAGATGTGATCATAATCTTTAAAGGTTTTCATATGATTAACGAAACTTGATAGATACTCTAGCTTGAGGGCATAAATTTGATCCAAAATGGTAAAATTTTCGAAGGATAAGTGTTAAATTTAGTATAGATGAGAGTAACCATGGCAAGTTTATTTTGCTAAATTAGTTTTGTGTTGTTCTTTTGATTAACTTTGTTTATGGCTCTGAAGTGGATGTTCTGGGCTCTAGTTAAGCTGGTATGTCTCATGTTGGTTCAATTTAAGTTACATAAAGTAGAAGTCACTTTCTTTATCTATTTCTTTCCTTTCATTTTCTTAACTTTATTCTAAAAGTTTGAATCATAATTAAGATTTTAATCTGTCCGGAAGTAATCTTTTCTGTTGGTTTATGCTAGGAGTATTTTGTAATTTCTTTAGTTTACATTTTCGTGGTATTTGTCTCAAGCTCAGTTGATCTCTAACCCAGATTCATAAGAAATCTGTATGATTTTATCGTAGGTCTAGCTTAGCTGGTCAAGGCTTTGACAGCTTATCGTAAGGTCTTGGGCTCGAATCCTGCCTTCGTCAGTTACCCTTTGTAAAAGATATATATCTAATCCTTCTATCCTTGGCTTGGTAAGAAAGGATCTTTTTGTATCTATCTTTGTTTTTTTTCTCTTCTTTGGCTTGAGTAGTTGCTTGTCATAAAATTGTCTGTTCTTGAGCCAAGATCTATCATTATCCTCCATAAAGAATTGAGCTCTGACTTATGTGGACTTTCTAAACTTGGCTTACAAGTGATCACTGTGATGGAGCAATGTAGATTCCGTTTATATCTTTGCACCGTATCTAATTCCAGTAAGAAAGTCATTGTATCTATCCTTGCACTGAATGTTCCATTGTTTATAGATAATAAATTTGAAAATGAGAGAGTCAATTAGTCAAATTTTCCTTACATGATGGATGATCCCTCTTTTGATTCTATACGAGGGTTCATTGTTTTGATGAGCCTTTTTCTGCAGGTGTTGGGAAGAGTTGTCTCCTTTTGCGTTTCTCTGATGGCTCGTTTACGGCAAGTTTCATTACTACTATTGGGTGTGTTATGTTTGAGGCACTGCTAGATTCTATTTTCCTTTCAACTTATGATTATTTTGATGCTGCCTAATATCCATAATATTCTAGCTCTGATTGCAATTTGCTGGTGTTTACACAGTATTGATTTTAAGATAAGAACTATTGAGCTGGATGGCAAGCGAATTAAACTTCAAATTTGGGATACCGCTGGTCAGGAGCTCTTTCGAACTATAACAACCGATAGTTCATTCTCCCTCTCGAAGTTGGTTTGTTACTAGGTGCATCTCTTACATATCATAGTTTTCCAAATGTTTTCTGGATCAACTTCTTCTAATTTTTGTTCCCTCACAGCTTACTATAGAGGTGCCATGGGAATTTTGCTTGTTTATGATGTCACTGATGAGTCGTCCTTTAACAGTAATCACCTTTTGTGCTTGTTATTTCCGTAGCATAGTTTCGGTGTAATTTTCTTTCTGATTCCGTTATTGTGTGGTTTTCACAATGGACAGACATAAGGAATTGGATCTGCAACATTGAACAACATGCTTCAAATAATGTCAACAAGATTCTTGTTGGTAACAAGGCTGACATGGATGAAAGCAAACGGGCTTGTGTTCTCCTAGTCCATTTCAGCTTGTTGGCTTACGACTGACTCATCTTTTCCAGTTCATATATGCACACAAGATTCTGCCAAAGAGGATGTTTAAACTGTGATTCACAGGCTGTGCCAACCGCAAAGTGACAAGCAGTGGCTGATGAATATGGAATCAAGTTTTTTGAAACAGTAAGTAGTAATATGTTATGCATTCATTTTCTACTTTTATGTTCTCATGGTAGTTTATCGGCATGCTGCAGAGTGCAAAGACAAATCTAAATGTGGAGCAGGTCTTTTTTTCAATAGTTACAGACATCAAGCAAAGGCTTTTTACGCCGAGTATGGAGCTTAATCATTTGGTTTGAGTGCAGGATCGGACGATCAAGATTAACAAACCGGACCAGGCAGCGTCAGAAGGTGCGGCAGCACCGAAATCAGCATGCTGTGGGTCTTGAGAAAGTGATCGGAGAGGCGGGGTAGTGGATTGGTGGGAACTAACACGTTGTGTTGATTGTAATTTGCTTATCATACGGAACTGATACGACGAATATAATGAACATATGGTGGGTGATTGTAAATTTAATCCTCCCATGTTTTCTTCATACGTTGGTTGTTAGACTGGCGAAGTGATGTGACATTTATTTCCTTTTGGGATCGGAACTCCTTCTGTTCATGTCGTATGCTGTTCGCTTATGACGACAGTACTTTGGGTTCTACGAGAACGGGGGATGTAATTATATTGTTCGTCTTTGGCAGCTCATACATTCTACTAGTGTTGTTGCGTGTATAACGAACGCAGATGGAGCGTTCGTGGAGCTTCGGCTTTGGAGCGCCGCCTTGCGGTCGGCCATGGTCGATGCCAGCCGCCCTCAGCTTCGTGTGGCTCGCTCGGTGGCCTCCGAGTGGTCGGAGGAAGGGAACCGCCGGCTGCACATTTGGCACTCGAACACTCGTTCCTTTGGTGACTGCTCTCCCATACGCCGCGTCCTCGAGACAGAAGCATTAATTAGAATATTGACCATTCTAATCCTGTTTATCGCTCCTCCTCCTCCTCCAAATCTGTATCTTTTTCATGGGGAAGAACGAAACCTACACATGCATATAGGTTTGTGGAGTGGTGAATGATGAACAGGTGACAGATCTGAAACAAAGCTGGATTGTGAAGGGGTAACCTGGTTGAGACGTAAATGATAGACGGTGGTGAGGAGAGACCGGTTGTCTCGTTGCAACACGAGCTCAACGAGGTCCTCTTCTAGAACTGAACGAGAAGTAAACGTTGACCTAAAAGTGAGTGCATGCGTTGTACCATCCCAATCTAGCTAACTAGCTGGGAAACTACATGACAGAGAACTTATTGTTGACGCTGTGTTACGTTTAGAATGGTCAACATGCGATTGAATACTGACCAACCATCATATATATAATCTTCTTCATCATGACACTGTGCAGATGGGTTGAGTGATATGTTCGCTTACATGGGAAAGAAGCCATGGCAATATCTCTGCATGTCTTCGAGGCCTTTAACGGGAGTGCTTATCCCGAATGTTCATAGTCGATCAGCACAAGGTTAGACATAGACTATGAGGTGTGATGTTCCAAATGGACGATGTTGACCCGTTCTCAGTCTTCTATTAGTCAATCTCCATTCCAAGGAACGAAAACGGTGGTGTTTCTTTATTCGCATCGAGTCTATCACGCAAAAGTTGTTCAAATCTCATGACGCAGGGAAGGAAGCTTCAAATGCGTGCGTACACAGTAAGGAGTGACGTGGTTTGGGACCCACTTTCAAGAGGTGGCCATGGCGGGCCCCCCCCCGGGGCAAGCGGTCGACGTACGCGGTCGCTCGTGTAGGTAGGTAGGTAGCTTCATGTCGAAGGAGGACGAGTCAAAGGAGCTCATCCGTAAACCGCGTAAACTGACTGATCCATGCCGAGCCGCAGTCTCACGTACAGTTTCACTGCGAAGTAAGCATGAAACAGCGGGAACCTTCGCGGGTGCAGCCATCTGAAACCGAGACCTCCTCAGACCCACACTGTGCTTATTATCCACAGCGTGTTGGAAGCGTAAGCAGTCGCGACATTTGACGTGAATGCGGCGCGTAAGGTAAGCAAGCCATCGCAGAATCTGCACGTATAAATAAATCCCCACCGCGGAGCCTCTCGACCATTGCCAACAATTCGCATCTCGGAAAGAAGAGTTCAAGGCATCGAGCCCCTTAATGAAGCGTTCAAGAGAAGCAGCGGAGCTGTTGCTGTTGCTGTCGCTCTCCTGCGGGGACAAGCCTTCGACGGCTGGGAAGAAGGTCAGAGCGGCGGAGGGCGTGTTCGAGTGCAAGACGTGCAGCCGCCAGTTCCCGACGTTCCAGGCGCTCGGCGGCCACCGGACCAGCCACAAGCGCCCGAGGGTCGATCGTTCCACGTCGAGACGCAGCGTGCACCGGTGCTCCATCTGCGGCGTGGAGTTCGCGATGGGGCAAGCTCTGGGCGGCCACATGCGCCGACATAAGCCCGTGGCCGACGACTCGAACCGGAGTGATCCGAAGAAGATGGACTTGACCATGGCTGATCCAGAGGCCAGCATCTCCGGTGACCTGCACCGCCTCCGTAGGACTGGTTCTCACCGTCAGCTGCTTCAGTTGTTCGTATAGAAATCGATGTGGTCACAGATTCTATATGTATAGAGTTCCATTACTGATATATTAGATTCTTTCGTTTTTTTTCCCTATAATAAATGGATTGGATGGTCATATACTCCCTCCCATCTGAGGCTACAAATTGGTTCATATAGAATTTAGTGAGCTCGGCTTCATAGATCTTATTTATTTGTGTTGGTGGAGACTTACGATTCAAGAAACAACATGCATCAACAATAAATAAATAACATACTAAAAAATCGATATAAAAATTTAACGAGTTATCCTACTCAAGCACGATTTATTTTTACAGTCTCTCATGTAAATTTAGAAAAATTTACACCTTTCTCTCTCTCTCTCTCTCTAAATCTAAAGAATACCTACCTCTCTAAACATTTAGAAACATAAAAGCATCCAAAATATTTATCACATTTGGCTCTACTCCACCAAAACTTATAGATAAAAGGAGATATTTATAAAAATCCCAAACCCTATTTTTTAGAGTTTTTTTTTCATAAGGCCTCCTTTTTATATAATTTTTTAATCAATTTTAATAATTTATCTGATATAAAAGATGCAAAAATGATCTCGCTGTTTCATCATAGATCAATAACAAATAAATAATATACTAGAAAGTCGATAGAAAAATTAATAAATTACCTTACTCAAGCATCACTTTTCTTTTAATACTCTCCCATATAAACTCAAAAAAATTCATACATTTCTCTCATCCTTTTGTCCGAGAGGACATTAGCTCCAAAAACCCCTAAAATACTAAAATTCTTTCATCAAGTCTAATAATTTGTCTTCCATGAAAGATGAAAAAAACGAGGCTCGAAAAGATGTGTTTTTTTTTTCTATTTAATGTGTGGTTGATGGAATACTATATGTGGCTGATTCATGGATATAAAGCGAAGAGAACACGCTGAACCCAGCAAACCAAAGGCAAGAAATGGTCCGAGAATTCTCTGCCATGGCTGTCTTCTCCTCCACTTCTATCCTCCTAAAATAGAAGGCCATTCTGAACCATGCAAAAAATAGACACTGCACTTGTAGTATATATACCTCCCTCCTCGTCTCTCTTCCTCCTCATTCCAACAATCTCATCGCACCCAAATCTCATATCCAGTCCGGAGACCGAGAAGACCACAATGGCCACTACAAAGGCGGGCTGCATGGTGATCCTGCTGGGTCTGCTGCTTCTGACGGCATCACCGGCGGCCGCTGATACCATCTTACCAGCGGTGACGTCGAATGATATGTCGCCTGCGCCGGCAACGAACGAACCGGCCTCCTCTGAGAAATGCCATGCCCATTGCATCACAAACAACTACTGGAGAGTAGTCTGCAACCTCAAGTGCTACCACAGCATCACCGCGAAGGGCAACTAAGGAAGTGTGCGAGGTATAGAAGCTCTCTATCTCTGTAACCTTTTGCCATTTACCTTGCTTAAGATTGGTTGTTGATGTTTGATTGTTTTGCATGTACCGATGGCTCCAAGAAGGCATGAAAGAGCTGCTTTGAGATGGGGAAGAAGTGTGTTCTTGCTAGCCATCCATGATACTACAACAATTAAGAATCCGTGTGAGCTCTTTTGGCCAAGGCATTTAAGATACATTTGAGGTGTCTTTGACAGTTCATGGATGTACTTTCGTATATATAAATATGTTTCCTATTTTCCCTGACATTTTGATGGATTTCAAAGGGTTGCCTTCGTTTTTTCTATTCTCTCTGTTTTTAAGAAGCAATCGTCATCATCGCACCCAATGAAGGATGGGATAAATTTATGCTCTAATAATGAACATATGTGGATATCTACTCGACTTCGTAGTATTTTTATATTACGATCGATCTATTAATTTTAGGATTAAAATATTTAACCTCGAGTTAATAATAATATATCCATCAAATCTTATAAATTAATGCATTTTTCTTTTTACTGTCGAAATGAAAACTACCTCCATGTCGTTTTGAATTTTGCGCTATAACAAACAAACAAAAAATATATATATCGTCTTTAATATAAGACACGATGCTCAAATGATAATTATTATTATTTTTTATTTTGATAACCATATTAAATCGAGGAGGAAGAAAATTAAGATTTTATAAGAGTCAAAGCACGGGATGATATACCTGTTTTGGATGAGACTAATATTTCGGTGTTGGCAGTGATTAACTAAATTTTGAGGCTTTGATATGTCAAATACAAAAGCCAATCTAATTTGTTAGCATGCTTTGTGGATCCAAATCGCCTGCCTGTCATAAGAATGCTTACTTAATTGATAGCAGCTAAATTTCTCCAACTGCACGAGGCAATCTAGTGATGGAGGAGAAAAATCCTCTCATCTACCATGCATAAATAGGGAGTAAACTTTTGTAATCACATTCCATCTTAACAGCCCAACCCAATTTATTCCTCAATCAAACTAAGGTTTCCACATGGAAAACTTTGATATCTGTTGTGGTATGCATGCATCACTTGTTCCTCCAAAATGGTATTGCACTTGAGTTGATCCAGCAGACATGAAAATGGAGTTGGAAGCACATTCACAACAACACAACTACTACGTTGCAGAAAGGCAATTATGAAAAGTTTAGACTTTAAACAATCATACAATAGTTGATCATTAAAGGCATCAAATCGCATTACCAAGTAATCCTGGGGATAAAGTCCACAGACCAAGCTGTTTGATGCTGAACTGGCATCCATGTCATACTCAAACTAAAAATCAACAGACCAGATGACCGGATCCGAGAAAGACCGAAAGGAAGAAAACCTGATGGTGTATGGTGCCTTGGCTTTTACTGGCCCAAACCGAAAACAAACTGGCAAACTCCAAGCAAATCTGACAATCTTCAGCAGACCTAGAAACCTGCCGGCGGAGCAGGCAACAAAAAAGCACCACATATGGAAGATCAGAAGCATTTCCGATGGACGATTGCCGGGCCAGACTCCTCGTACTCTCCCTTCGAAATCCACATCTGCATATTTGAAGCAGGAAAAGTCATGCATCTGTGCAAAATAAAAAAAATTAATGACACAAGAGCAGAACTAGGACATACCTGTTGGAAGGTGCTAAGGGAGGCAAGGATGGATCCTCCAATCCAAACACTGTATTTTCGCTCAGGTGGGGCAACAACCTTAATCTTCATGCTGCTTGGGGCAAGAGCAGTGATTTCCTTGCTCATACGATCAGCGATACCAGGGAACATAGTCGATCCACCACTGAGCACGATGTTCCCATACAAATCTTTCCTGATGTCGACATCACATTTCATTATGGAGTTATATGTGGTCTCATGAATTCCAGCAGCTTCCATGCCGATCAGCGATGGCTGGAAGAGGACCTCCGGGCACCTAAATCTCTCGGCGCCGATAGTAATGACCTGCCCATCTGGAAGTTCATAGCTCTTCTCCACGGTTGAACTAGTCTTGGCAGTCTCCAACTCCTGCTCATAATCAAGGGCAACGTAAGCAAGCTTCTCCTTTATATCCCTTACAATTTCCCGTTCTGCAGTTGTAGTGAATGAATAGCCTCTCTCGGTGAGGATCTTCATGAGGGCATCTGTGAGATCGCGGCCAGCAAGATCTAGACGGAGAATGGCATGAGGTAGTGCATATCCTTCATAAATCGGAACAGTATGGCTGACACCATCACCAGAGTCAAGCACAATACCTGCCAATAAATAGCCGAATCAGACACAAAAATTTATAATTTTCCCACTAATGCTGTCAGACTGGTACAAACCGGTGGTACGGCCACTCGCATAGAGGGAAAGGACTGCCTGAATTGCAACATACATGGCTGGCACATTGAATGATTCAAACATGATTTGAGTCATTTTCTCTCTGTTTGCTTTGGGATTAAGAGGAGCTTCAGTTAGAAGAATTGGGTGTTCTTCAGGAGCTACACGGAGCTCGTTGTAGAAGGTATGATGCCATATCTTTTCCATGTCATCCCAGTTGCTAACAATTCCATGCTCGATTGGATACTTCAATGTGAGGATACCTCGTTTAGACTGGGCCTCGTCACCAACATAAGCATCTTTTTGGCCCATTCCAACCATAACACCAGTGTGGCGAGGTCTGCCAACAATACTAGGGAACACTGCCCTAGGTGCATCATCACCCGCAAATCCTGCCTGTTTGATACAAGGCGAGAGAAGCATAGAGTTAAGGTCAAGAAGCGAATAGCAAAACCAAAAAAAAAAGAATTGCTAATAGCAAACTGACCGACCTTGACCATTCCAGTTCCATTGTCACAAACAAGAGGTTGAATATCATCACCATCAGCCATTTTCTATAGACCTGGAAAATTAATGTTCATAAGAATATCAACAATTTTACTGTTAAATAGTTTCCAGCTCAAATGCTAACGCATGCTTTCGTATAGGGCAAATGAACCAAAATTGGGAAAATTTTCAAACATTTTCAATCCTGCAGACTGTTTCGACTATACTTAAACAAGAAAAATAGTTCAACACAAAAAACATATTGCAGATATACTTTCTTCTTGAGTAAATAATGATGCCAAAGACTACATAGTGCCACTGCTCTCATCATCAACTGATGCACCCTTACCAAAACTGAGTTGATCACTAAAACATGACTTAAATTGTCCTTGCCGAAGAAAAAAAAAAGAAATTGCCTATAACCATACAATGACGAGGAGGGGTTGGGACGGCGCAAACGTGAGTTAGAAGAACCAGTAAAGTTGTGAAATCCGTTAGCTCTCTTCTGAAAGGTATAACCTTTCAGAAAGAGCGGATTAAATTTTGTATTTCTCCTAAAAGAGCCACTATAACATAAAATCCATCATCTCCCGTGTCGAAAGATCAAATAACCTCAGACAAAGCACAGACAGTTTTATATCATCTCCCCTAAAAAGAATCAAGATAGCCGTGTAGAAGACTAGGGAACATAACATCGGAAATCAATATAACCAAATGACAGTTTACTTTGTTGACTACGTCCTGTTCTTATTTTGATTCTCCAATAGTGTTATAATCATATATTGGCAAGCAATATAGCACTCTCAACACTTAATTTGCTATTCGGACAAGTTAACAAAAACAAAATGGAGATAAAAAAAAAAACACAATAAGCAGGAAAACAAAAGAAGAGGGGTCAGAAAACAAAATAAGCAACCACAAAAACAACACTAAAGAGAATCGAAATAAGACCTACAATTCTATGATACACTAGACAGGTAATAAAGTTCTGTTTCCCGTTAAGTGGATGCAATATAAAGGTCAGATCCAACATTAAATTAGTGACAAAAAGTCACTAAAAAAACAGCAGATCTTTGCATAATCAAAAAGTCAGATGAATCAAAAAGTCATAAAAAACAGCATATCTTTGCATAATCATCTAAATCAATAACCGGCACGGATAAACTAGATCCACTCAAAAAGAATAAACAACTCAGAAACATCCCATATGTAGATTCGATAACTCCCCGATCCTGCTCAAATTAAACCAAAACATCCATATTTTGGAAGGAAAACGGCATCTTTCATGGACAAACAAGTTAGGCCGCCAGGAATGCACCGATCGGGGTCGAAATCGTCGGATCCGGACCATCAACCCGTGAATAATCAAAAATCAGAAACCAATAGACGGAGGAAACACCAGATCTAAAAGACCGGGGGGTCTAACCTTTGTCGACGAGGGCGAATAAGGGAGGAGATGAAGGATCGGGACAAGGGGAGTCAAAGGGAGACGCCTGAAACCCCAAGAAACGGCAAAGAAGACGGTAGCGATTCGTCGCCTTTATAACGAGCGAGGTTCTGAATGCCAGGCCGAGTCGGACCGGGTTAAATTAGCTGCTGGGCTTAACTCGGCCCATTAAACGAGCACAAGTCAAAAAATTTAGGCGCGAGCTAAGTGGGAAGTGTGGCTTTGTATCACCACACTGACCACTTAAGAGCTTCCTTTTTGTCGTTTCAAATCATTAAAGCTTAGTTTCATCTTTTCTTCACTTTAATTCGAAAAGTTATGCATGGGGGAATGTAAGACTAGATCCATATCAATGTACTAATACATGATGCATTGATATGATAAATTAAGTTTTTTTTAAAGTTGACTATACACCTCGACCTAATCCAAATCAATCTTGGCACACTCTGAGAAGATGAGAATTGTAGCTTTCATGCTCCTTCCGGAAAGAAAATATTATTACTGGGAATACGAGTTTTAAGTCAACTAATGCTTGAGGTCAGTAAGAGTTTTAAGGTGAGGTAGAAGGAGAGAGAGAGAGAGAGACTCGCTCCTTTTGTCTCGGCTCTCATTCTGCAGACTATAGTAGCCAGAAAAGAAAATATGCTTATAAAGGTGACTTGCCATCCATTTAGCTTGTAAAAAAGTTTGGCATAGATTAAACTTGGATGATTCTTGAGATGCTCGATTGGACAAACTCCCTTAAGAGGTGCATCATAACCAAAGTTTTGGAAGAGTAGCAAACACAAACAGCTAAGTGCATGGTGATTAGGACACAAGACTAAGATCAGCATGAGCTGCATGCTTTTCACCTTTGACAGCTTCAAATATGTACCACAACAGCTCCTTAGGACTTCTACAAACAGGTAGATATAGCAGTTGATGAGGACACTGTAGCCACACAGGACTCACAAGTGTACAGTTCCATATATATATATGTATATATATATATGATCATAGTCTTCTTGTCAACAAACTTCAAGCATTAACTTTGGGCCCCCATCCTGTAATGATGTGTTCCTTAGCAGCACCCGTCTTTATGAATGAATCTTTGCTGAATAGTTCCTGCAGAAAGCAAATGATCCACAACGTAAGAGGCTTCAGTACATGTTTAGATGGAGACTTGTGCTTGAGGATGATCGATAAGTATGATAATATCATGAAGAAAATTGTGTCGTGCATCCAAATATCATCACAGCAGTGTAGATATCACAAGTCATCGAATGACTCTATTTATAAAAGTATAACAGTTGATCGATGAATGTGTGATGTTTGATCGGCTAGTATAATTGATGGTCGATTGCAGCTTATGTAAATTAACCCACAATGCTCGTCGGTCATGGAATTTCTAAGCCCCTGACATGGTATTGCTAAAGTTGAATTTGGGCAAGATAGACGAAATCACCTTCATGTAATTCTGAACACAAGTTAAATTCTCCGGGACACTCCAGCCTTTGAAATGACCAAGAGTGACCTCAAGATGAAACAACTTTGGTGCCAGACTAAAATCAGCAGCAGAAATTTTTTCTCCATTGACAAATGGACCCTGCCAAAATCAACGGATTAGTAATAGTTCAAAGGATGAATGATTTTGGTCTACTGGTTAGTGAAATAAAACAAAGAGTTATATTCATGTAACTCTTGAGAGACCAATTCTTCAGATGAGATAAAACTTGATCTTTCAGTTAGAAGTGCAAATTTGGAGTGTTGTTTTTTCAAACAGTAACCATAAGAAAATTGCTGTTTTTAGCAGTTCACTTGGTCACAGCAATAACTTAGCCAACCCCTTGTAATCCACCATAAATGGTGGCTGTGTTGTTTCATATACCACTAGTCATCAAGGAAGACAAATGTTAGTTAAAAAAGCATGCGATTCTTTTACATACATGATCCTTTAGATGATCTTCCAGTGCATGTAATTCGTCCGCCAGGGCTTGCTCGGAACCATCACTGGGATCTTTACTCCTCAAGAACTTGACAAAAGACGAGAATATTTTTGATCCCCTGAAATGCCAATAGTATATGTTAAAAAGAGCAAACATTTGTTCCTTTATGATAGCACTTCAATAGTATATATATAACTATGCTTTCAAGATTTATTATCTTCCACTTATAATCTTTCAAAATATTCATATACAACAATGATACAGAACCTGAAATATTTTATGCTAGACAAGCTAACATGTAGACACCTAAATGGAAGAAACTGTTTGATATTTTATAGCACATAAGAAAGAAAATTACAAAATAATCTTATGAAACACCAGAAAAACTGCGAGAGGGTTTGAGCTTTCATGATCAAGATTTCAAATGGCCTGTAAATGTGACATACCCAATTAATTGAGATGAATACATTTTTGGACTTCTTGGATAACCAATGACAAATCTTGGCCTTTAGAAAAGAAAAAAAAAAAGCAAAGTTTAGATATAAAAAGTATTTAGACTTGATTACACTTACAGAGCCACAACAGCATAATTTGGTTATTCTAGGAGCATGATAGTTCAGGTTTAATTGTTCCTAAATTCTTGATGGGACCATTGGAAGGCTAGCCCCGAGATGACAACACAGTGAGAAGGCAACAGGGTCAAGTGAGGCTACTTGCACAAAATAAAATTTATATAAGACTAAGTAAGACATGGACCATAAATTCTTTAGATCAACAACATCAGGAGACGCTCAAGATGTTTGACTTAGAAGAAACAGAGAAGACATTTAGGGATGAAAAGAAGCAAAAATGTAACACAGTAGAAGATAACACCAAATAGGAGATGATATCAAGTAAAGCATAGATCTGGTCACCAACTTCATGCTCTCACTTTGTGCTATGACATTGCTCAAGACACTTGAAAGTTAAAAAAAAAAAAAAATCAACAAAATAATTCTTTTAAATTACCAACTAACCTGACAATTTATACAACAACAATTAGAAAAATAAATTTTGGAACAAGCAGATCGGTCAAGGTTTCATCATCATACAAGATGTTACTTTTAATCTAATTGTTGTTTATTTATTGGAGTTGGTTCTTCTCCACAAGAAAAGAAAAAAAAAAAAAAGAAGAATTTTTTAGATAGAGGCCCTAGACCAATGCACCAATCTTGGAGATTTGATAAGAATACGAGCTACATATTCTAAAACACACAAGTTACTCCACATCAAGTTTATTCTGCATATCAGTATTCTCACACAAGCATGACTCTCTTAGATGATTTGCTTTGATATCTGTCTCCAACAGGCATACTGAATACACTGTAAAAGGGTACCGTGTCACAAAATGGTGGACCACATCATGAACAATAGGCCTATATGCATGAAGTCAATTTGGTCAACAAATTTTTTTTTTATGCTATATTACATTTTTTCAGGTATATCTTAAGAACAATCTGGACTACAATATGCCAAGGAAATCACAACTCTTACTACACCTGCAGCCATACGTCAAAAAAACTTCTTTCCTTCTTACGACTTCCAATTTTTAACCAAATCAAGAATAGATTGATAGCCAACAGAAAACCGTGCTCAAACAAAGACACCGAAGAATTCCATAGAAAATGGAAGAAGAAGAAGAAGAAGAGATGCAAATCAGAAGCCTTACACAGTGGCATATTCTGGCGGAGTCACCAGAGAAGGATTCGGGTACTTCTCCTCAATGATCACCGTGATAACATCAGAATCCTGAACCCATTTGCCGTCACCAAAATCGATTACCGGCACCTTCCCCTCGGGATTAATCTCCAGGAACCTGAATCCCCAACTCAAAGCGCTCAACTTTAGGCCAAAACCCTAATCAAGAAACTCAACGAACATCTAGAAATGGATCCTTCCTCACCACTGCGGCTTCTCACTGAGGTCGATCAGCTTCAACTCGTAGGGAACGTTCTTCTCCTCCAAGGTAAGAAGAACCCTTTGGCAAAAGGGACCTTTTTGTACAGATTTAAATTCAGATCATTCGAAACAACCCTCGTCAGACGAACCTAACGGGAGACGGGAGAGCAAACAAGAACAGATGAAACGCGAAAAAGAAAAGGGGGGGGGAGCTTTCGGAATCATACAGTCGCCCAGGACATCGGGGGCGCCGGCGGCGGCTTTGACGCAGACCGTAACGGGTTCCGGAGAAGCAACGTCAGCCATTAGCTAAGGGAAACGGGGACGGGTCTCTGCTTTCCTCGACGACCGACTTGGCGTGGGACTGCGAGAATGGGAGAGACGAAGAGCCACACTTATATAGGCGAAGATGATCAGGGTCTGTTGTTCCTGCAGAACACCCCTATCCTTCCACCAATAAAATAATTTCTTCGGGTTCAGGTGACAGTAATATATTTCACGATATGTTCGTCTGAAACCATCATCCTTCATCGAAAACCTTGACATTGAACGACGAACTGGGAAGGATCATCAGTGGCGTCATCATGCCTTCAGCCGAGCTGTAGTTGGGTCGAAGACGATGGTGAGCTGACCATAATAAGAAGCTGAAACCATGGTTGGTTGGTATTCAAGATGGACTGGTCCCAATTTGTGTGATCAACGTGTCAGCTTAAGAAAAGGTAGCTCCATGACCTCGGAGAAAAAAAGCTGCAGAGAAAGGTACCTTCTTTTATTAAAGAAGAAGGAGGGACCAACCTTTATTTCCGGAGAATATGCTTCTTTGGAAGATGACATGGGAATGAAATCTGGATCGATCTTGTGCCAAAATGGACCTCTTTGCTTCTGTCATGGCCTCCTCCCCCAACACACAAGAAAAAAATTCTAAGTATTAGAAATCTCTAAACAGAGCCATTATCAAATAATCTACAATTATTATTTTTCTGGGAAAAAAATTCCATAAATATTTACATCTAGTACAAAAATATCATTCTCAAACGAAATAATAATAACAAGTGATAGGGTACCCAATGGGCCGGTCCGACTCATCCAAGCCCACGCCAAATGGACAACCACGACAACACTTCGGAGGAAGCCACGTCAGCCCGAGGGACCAAGTCGGCAGCCGATCTGGAATCCGAGGTGGAGGTGACCGGATACGACATTGCCGACCCCATGCCCATTAATGTAGCATGGCGCATCACGCCCTCGTCCCATGCTGCTGTAGCCGCACGTCCTCTGTACGTCTCGGCCATATCCCGAGGGACGACAAAGGTAAGGTTGGGTGTACTGACAAGCTCCCCACCCACAAGTATAAAACACTCGTTTCGATAACATGTAAAGGGAGGAGAACTCTTTCTCTCTCTTTTCCCCAGAACTCTTAGCTTTACCCTCCCGGGAGGGCAATTCCGTATTCTTCCTAACTTAGGCATCGGAGGGGCCTCACTGGGTCACCCCTCCCGTTCCCAAAGAGGCCTGTGTGCCTGATCGTCATCCCCGAGACGACCCAAGGGACAAAACCGACCAAGCTCCGCGTCGAGGACCGCTGAGGGAGCGTCAATCCACGCAGGAAGCCTCGATCCCCACCGACGTTGGCAGACTTACGCACTCAGACGAGAACAAGTCGAGTCGACACCTCAGCTCGACTCATGAAAGTTTTGTAACATTTTTGGCGCTAGAAGGAGGGCCGATGTCGCAAGAACGCCCAACGAGTAACCCAAACACGGAACACCCCGGCGGGTCCATCCATGTCTTCCCATCAACCTTGCAGTCGGTCGGTCAAGCTCCCCGCGTACCGACGGAAGAAGCGAGCACGATGCTACCCACACTGAATCATTACTGGAGGCTGTTCAACGACCCGGGGCTTGCTCCCCCGGACCTCGGACTCTCTCTCATCACGTCGGGCCTCGAGCCTCCTGTCATGACAACCGAGGCGTTTCACCCAACAAGTCCGAACGCTGACTGGGATGATTCAAGCCATTGTCCCCTACATCCCTCAACTGGCCCAAGCGTCGACGCAACAACATCCGCATATCCCTCGGCAGACGGTGCAGCAGGAAGCACCCTAGTCAAGGTCGTCCCAAGGAGAACACCTCGACGGGGCACCCCACCCCCCGGTCGAAGCCATGATCGAGAACCCGAACGCCTCGGTGAGTCAACCGTCGAACCGCTCCCGAGATGTCATGTGTCTCCCGCCAGAGCCGGATGTCGTTTCCTCAGACTCAACCAACTTGGTGAGGGAACAACTTCGCCAAGTCAACCAGAGGCTCGACGAGGTCCAAAGGGACTTTGTCAGATCCAAGGAGGAGGTCGGAGAGACCACCAAAGGCGGATCCCTGTTTGCTCCCAAGATTCTGGACAAACCTATCCCCTCCAGTTTCCGACTACCGACCCTGGAGCCCTACGACGGGAGCACTGACCCGACAGAGCATGTCGCAGTGTTCAGAGCTCTAATGGCTCTCTACAACACCTCCGACGCGCTGATGTGCCGCATATTTCCCACGACACTTTGTGGACCGGCTCAGATGTGGTACAACCGGATAAAGTCGTCTTCCATTTCATCCTTTGACCAGTTCGCCAAAGAGTTCAAGCTCAACTTCATAGCAATTCCTGCCTGAGGCCGACGGCCGCCTCATTGCTCGGCCTCACGCAAGGGAACGATGAGCCACTCGCCCAATTCGTCAGTAGATTCTCGACGGAGATCCGAAGGATGCCCGACACTCATCCTACCCTGGCAATCCAAGCATTCCTGATGGGACTTCGACCCTCACGATTCTTCTGGTCGTTGATCGAGAGGCCCCCGTCCACAGTGCCAGAGATGTTACAACGGGCAAGCTAGTATGTAGCCACCGAGTCATTAGTGGCCGAGAAGCGGGAAGATCACAAGAAACCCCGAGGTGACAAGCCTCAAGGATAACCTTCCAGGACACCAGACAGGCCGGAGCTACTAGCCCCTAGACCTCTCCTTATCCCGCTCAATTCAACCCGAACTGAGGTCTTTCTCCAAATCTGAGACAAGGGACTCCTCAAGACCCCGAACCCAATCAGAGCAAAGATTGGGGGCTATGACAAAAAAAGATATTGCCGCTTCCATCGAGACTACGGTCACGACACCGAGGAGTGCAACGACCTCAGAAACTAGATCGAAGACTTAATTCGCCAGGGGCATCTCCATCACTTTATCTGAGATCGACGGGCCTCTGAGGAACGGCCTTGTTGGGACAGGAACCCCTCCCCTCGACCAGATCGACCAATTGAAAAGCAAATAGATGTTATTATCGGCGGACCGACATCCGGAGGAGACAGTTCCAAAGCCAAGGAAGCCTACGCCCGGTCCGCGATCGAAAAGAGGCCGAGAAGGAGCCAAGACTCGGAGATCACCTTTGGAGATGGGGACGATGCTTACCCGGAGCATGACGACGCGTTGGTAATCTCAGCCCATATTGCCAACGCCCGAGTAAAAAGAGTCATGGTGGACACAGGAAGTTCTCCCGATATTTTATATTTTGGTGCCTTTCAGAAGCTCGGTTTAACTGACAAAGATTTGCTTCCTGTGATAACAACGCTAACAGGATTCACGGGGGATTCGGTTTCTCCCGCCGGAACAGCTGTCCTTCCAGTCACCGTCGGAGAAGAGCTAAGATCAAAAACACTGTTGGTGTCGTTCATCGTGGTGGTGCTCCCCTCGGCATACAACGCCATCATCAGCAAGCCCATGCTCAACAAACTCAATGCGATGGTCTCGACGTACCACCGAATCATGAAATTCCCGACCAGGGCTAGGGTAGGAGAAGTCTGAAGCGACCCCTGGGAATCCAGACAGTGTTATCTGATAGCAACTACGCTTCCCAAGAAACTTAAAGCCTCGTCTCCTACCCATGGCGTCCGAGACTCAAGCAAGGCATCCCCGAAGCCCGAACCGACGGAGAAGGTAGTCGAAATCCCCTTGGATCCGAGGATCCCGAACAAAACCATCCAGGTTGGCTCAATGCTCTCGGAGGAACAACGCATTCAACTGATCGAGTTCCTCAGGAAAAACATGGACGTCTTCGCCTGGTCCCCAAAGGACATGCCCGGGATCGATCCTAGGGTGGCTCAGCACCATCTCAACATAGAGCCTACCGCCTGACCTGTAAAGCAGTAGCCGAGGAAGTTCGCTCCCGACCGACAAAAGGCCATCGAGAAAGAGGTCGCCCGGTTACTAGATGCGGGACTCATCTCCGAAGTGAAGTATCCTACTTGGCTGTCCAATATTGTTTTGGTCAAGAAAAGTAATGGAACTTGGAGGATGTGCATTGACTACACCAGCCTTAATCGAGCTTGCCCGAAAGATTGTTATCCCTTCCCACGGATCGATCTTTTGGTCGATTCTACCTCTGGCTATGAGTTGCTTTCATTCATGGATGCCTTCTCGGGATACAATCAGATCTAGATGGCCCCGGAAGATCGGGAAAGCACGACTTTCATTACCCACCACGGCACCTATTGTTACAAAGCCATGCCTTTTGGATTAAAGAACGCCGATGCAACCTACCAAAGAATGGTCAATCGGATGTTTGAAGAACAAATCAAGTGAAACATGAAAGTGTACGTCGACGACATGATAGTCAAAAGTCGGGAAGCAGCCACACACCTGGACGACCTAGCTGAGACGTTCTAGACGTTAAAGTAATACAAGATGAGACTAAACCCGACCAAGTCTGTGTTCGGGGTCGGATCCGGGAAGTTCCTCGGGCTCATCATCCACCGAAGGGGGATCGATGTGAACCCGGAAAAGGTGGATGCTATCCTTCAGATGCGTTCTCCCCGAACAATTAAGGACATCCAACAGCTCACTGGAAGACTGGCAGCACTGAGCCGGTTCGTCTCCCGAGTCAGAGATAAGAGTTTCCCCTTCTTCCGAGCCTTGAGATGAGCAAAAGACTTCGAATGAGACTCTCAATGCGAAGAAGTTTTCCAACAATTGAAGATGCCACGTCAACCGATCGACTTAAAGAGAATCTCGATCTTCTCGAAGAACGGAGAGCCGTGATGCATCTGCGAACCCTCGAATATAAGAAGGCGGTAGCAAGACTCTACAACCGCCGAGTATGCCCTCGGGAAATTAGGGTGGGAGACTTGGTACTGCGGAAGGCCGAGGTCAGCGACCCTACCCGTTCTCGAGGCAAGCTCGCGACAAACTGGGAAGGACCATACCAAGTCGAGACTTCACCCCGAGAAGACACCTTCACCCTGACTACTATGGAAGGGAAAAGGCTACCGAGGACTTGGCACATTTCAAATTTATGAAAGTTCTATGTTTAATAAATCCCGAGCATTTTCAATAAAAGAAACCGCTTTGCATTGATCTAAGACAAGTACAACTATTGTTCGGGGTCCGACATACAAAAGAGGAAGAAAGGGGAACCCCCAACAGACCAAAAAAAAAAAACAACCAACTCATTCTTCGAGCGGCGGCAGGGAATCGTTGAAAGGCTGCTCGTCGGCCATCGTGACGTCGACACCTCGGGAAGGGTGACGAAGGGGTCCAACTCGATCTCTACCCCCGGATGCCGAGCTTGGAGTCGGGCTAGAGCTAGCTGATACCCGTACTCTAGCGATACCCGCCCCATCTACACGAGACCCATCTCAAACCCGGGCGACTCCTTGTATTCTTCGATCGCCCTCTTCGGTAGGTCCTCCCGGAGAGCCTCCTTGGACCGAGCCAAATCCAGCAGCTCGATCTCCATTTGGCATACTTGGGCCCTCGCACTTCGGAGTTGGCCCTCGGAGTCGCCCAGTCGTTCACGAAGATCGGCAAGCTGCCTTTCCAGGTTAGCCGATTCTGATCGAGCCTTCTCCAAATCCGCCTCCACCGACACCCGGCAACCGTTTGCTTCGTCGAGCTCGACTCAGAAATGCTCGGCTAGGGATTGAGCCTCGGCGGCTCGGACCTCGATCGCAGCCACTACGTCTGAATTTCCCCCCTCCTTCAAGTCTTGGAGTTCTTGACGCAGAAAGGTCATCTTCCCGTCCAGGGAAGTGATCACCCGACCTGCGTCATGCACTTCGTCGAACAATGTCGCCTGATAGTGTTGGTTCTGGAAATCGAACGGTCGATCAGTAAAAAAAAAAAGAGGAAAAAGAAGGGGAAACGCGAAAAAAGCCCAAGAAGACACTTACCAACACCATAGCTTTGGCTGCCTCGTCCATCAACACCTTGGACGAAAGAGTGTACAGATCTGACGCCAACCGCGGGAGCAACATGCCTCGGATGTATGTTGCTGAAGCCTCCCCGCTCTGCCAGACCGACGTTCCATGAGTCAGTGGTCTGAGGTCGGGGTCGAGGGGAGCGTCGGAAGCTTGTTCGGGAAGGTTGCGCATCCGGATGGCGTGATAGTCGCGGCCATCAACCCGGGCGCGGGTGCTGCACAGTTCCCTCACGACTTGGGCCTTTGCCTTGGGGCAGGAGGCTCGACCGAGGTGTCGGCAGGCCATTTTCCCCTTGTGGCTCTGTCGGCCTTGTGAGGGGATTTGCGTCGGTCCTTCTTCTTTTGGCCGACAGAATCCCCCTCCCCCCGCCATTTTTGAGAAGCCTCTGGCGCACCCCTAGCCTCCTCGATGGGGATCTCCTGCACGTCGGAGGCTGACCCGGACTCGACGGGCGGGATTGACAGAGGCAGCGGTGCTGGAGCCGGAACCGAGGGCGCAGTTCCAGGGCGCCCCCCCACCCCCCCCCCGGCCCGGGGATTCCCGCGCATCAAGCTCATGCTCACCATTTCTGCAGAACCAACCATGAGTCGGGAAATCAGATAGCGAAGTTTAAACAGAAGGACAAGGCATACTGCGAGAAGCTGGACTGAGGCCCGCCTCGACCAGCCACTCCTTGGTCAAGTTTCTAATGGCCCGAGACGCGGACAGGATGCCCTTCAGTTGCTCGACCACGTTCGTCTCCTCAACAGAAAGGTTTGGGGGGACGTTGCTAATAGGATGGGCCGACCACTCGATACCAAAATCTCATCCCTGACGCCTACTTACAAACAAAAACCGCGCCTTCCAACCTTTGTTGTTGGAAGGGGCACCCCCGACCCTGAACCTCGACCGAGCAGTTAGATAGTAACCCCCCTGACCCCTACACAAACGAAAGCAAGATAGGAACAAGTCCTGACTCGGGACGATTCCCGATCCCTTACATTCCCCGAGGAAGGTTATGATATAACGCTAAGAGTTTGGCGTGATCTGACCGCGCGACACCCGCCACCAGTTGAGACACTCCCTGATGACGGGGTGAAGAGGGAACCTCAGCCCTGCCTCCAAGGTATCGATAGAGATACCGAACCCCCCAGGACAAGGGTTGTACGGTCGCTGCCCCGACCTAGGCGCATGAAGGACATACTCGTTCGGAATGCTAAAACGCTTCTGAACCGACTCTAAGGACTCTAGACAGATGGTTGAGTCGAAGTCATGGTGCGACTTCATAGCCTCCAAGGCTTGAAGGGCCTTAGCATCCGCCATGGTCATCACACCCGAGGACGAGCTCTCGGGAATCAATTGATTCCCCAAGGAATCATTGGACCTACATCTTTCCTCTCGGGGAGGAGGAACGGGAGAGGAAAGAGAAGAAGAGAAGCTGGAAACTAAGAAGGAAAGAGTGGACACCATTCCGACTTGATCAATAGGGAAGCAGAAAGAAACAGAGCGACCGAAAGGTGTGAGGTCGGAAGGCTCAGCGAAGGAAGGAAAGAATGAGAAGTGATCCTTTGTCATTATCGACGGGAGGCTTATATGGACCGCGTTGTTTTGACTTCCCGAGGAGGTGGTGGGACCACCTAGGGAATATGCGAGCTACCCCTTCAACGGTACGTAGATAAGAGTAAACACCGCCATGTCAGCCTGTCCCTCCTCCTCGTGTTACCCCTCGTTATCTCACATCGCGTGCACGGGCAGCGCCCGCCATAATTGAATGGCGTTTAAACGCCAGTCCGCCATTTCTTTACCCGAGACACGTGTCGCCAGTCCACCAGTTCTTTGCCCGAGTCACGTGTCTTGGCCAGTCTGCCAGTCCTTTCCCCGAGTCACGTGTCTCGGCCAATCCATCCTTCGCCCGAGTCGCGTGTCTCGGCCAGTCCGCCAATTCTTTGCCCGAGTCACGTGTCTCGGCCAGTTCGCCAGTTCTTTGCCTGAGTCGCGTGTCTCGGCCAGTTCGTCAGTTCTTTGCCCGAGTCATGTTTCTCGGCCAGTCCTTTCCCCGAGTCGCGTGTCTCGGCCAGTCCATCCTTCGCCCGAGTCGCGTGTCTCGGCCAGTCCGCCAATTGTTTGCCCGAGTCGCATGTCTCGGCCAGTCCGTCAGTTCTTTGCCCGAGTCGCGTGTCTTGGCCAGTCCGCTAGTTCTTTGCCCGAGTCGTGTGTCTCGGCCAGTCTGCCAGTCCTTTCCCCGAGTCGCGTGTCTTGGCTAGTCCATCCTTCACCCGAGTCGCGTGTCTCGGCCAGTCCGCCAATTCTTTGCCCGAGTCGCATGTCTCGTCCAGTCTGCCAATCTTTTCCCCGAGTCACGTGTCTCGGCCAGTCCATCCTTCGCCTGAGTCGCGCGTCTCGGCCAGTTTGCCAGCCTTTTACTCACGTATCTCAGCATCCTTCGCCCGAACAGTGTACCTCACCCACCTCAATCTTCCCTATGGACCAAAGACAACTAGAGCTCGGGGTCATCCTCTTGATTCACGAAGTGCCTCGGCGAGATCCCTCTCGGGGGGGGGGAGAATGATAGGGTACCCAATGGGCCGGTTCGACTCATCCAACCCCACGCTAAATGGACAGCCACGACAACACTTTGGAGGAAGCCACGTCAGCCCGAGGGACCAAGTCGACAGCCGATCTGGAGGTGACTGGATACGACACTGCCTACCCCATGCCCATTAATGTAGCATGGCGCCCTCGCCCCATGCTGCTGCAGCCGCACATCCTCCGTACGTCTCGGCCATATCCCGAGAGACAACAAAGGTAAGGCTAAGTGTACTGACAAGCTCCCCTCCCACAGGTATAAAACACCCGTTTCGACAACATGCAAAGGGAGAACTCTTTCTCTCTCTCTCTCTCTCTTTTTCCCAAAACTCTTAGCTTCACCCTCCCGGGAGGGCAATTCCGTATTCTTCCTAACTTGGGCATCAGAGGGGCCTCACTGGGTCACCCCTCCCATTCCCAAAGAGGCATGTGTGCAGGATCGTCATCCCCGAGACGGCCCGAGGGACAAAACCGACTGAGCTCCGCGTCGAGGACCGCTGAGGGAGCGTCAATCCACGCAGGAAGCCTCGATCCCCACCGACGTTGGTGGACTTGCGCACTCGGACGAGAACAAGTCGAGCCGACACCTCAGCTCGACTCCCGAAAATTTTGTAACAAACAAGTTATAATCTCCCAACTATTTGCCCACCGACATCATAAGTATCTTCGACAAACTTTTTATTTGGGTCAATAAATCTACGGTGGATGCGCATATGATAGTTGATTACAAATGTTACCAATCTAACATCAAAGCCTCCTCCTACTGGTCACCTTTTAAATTAAGCCACCTGTCGGTCTGCACAAGCAAGAAACCACAAAGTTACAAACCCGTGATGCACAAAATAATGGCCTTTCATGTATGCATTATGATCTGGTCAAGATGAAGGAGAAGAGGAGCATGAGACAATAACTAAGCTGTGTCACCTTTAATGTCCAAATCCTCTTCCGAATCGGGTTGGTCGTCATCTGAAACATGCATATAATGTATTTTAAGCTTCCCATAATTAATCTTACTGTTTGATAGTAATGAGGAAGCAGAAGGCTGTAGCGCATGCAAACCCTTATGGTTGTCAGTGAGGAATCAGCAACCACCATAAATCTGTATTGCATCACCATTATCTATTATAAATATACAATAATAAAATAGTCATCAATCACAATTATTGATGTGGGCTATATGGATCTTTTTGTCAATTTAATTAAGTTTAAATTTTTTAATCTTTATTTATAGTTTTTATTAAATATTT
Source organism: Ensete ventricosum (assembly GCA_029747655.1). NCBI lineage: Eukaryota > Viridiplantae > Streptophyta > Magnoliopsida > Zingiberales > Musaceae > Ensete > Ensete ventricosum. The sequence goes on from JAQQAF010000005.1 coordinate 11,148,438, forward strand.
TTTTAGATCTTTATTTTTTTTAGTACCGTTAACATTTCAACTATTCTGACTATCGTCTCTCTCCTAAACACATATTCATATCGTTGTAAATAGATGTTATCATGCCACTGACATTAATTATTTCAATTATTCTAATTATCATCTCTCTCCTAAACACATTTGTACCATTGTAAATGATTCTTTCTCATTTTATCCTTTATCGAATCGATTCATAAATTTTAAAAAAATAATTTCTCATCTATTCTAACAACTCAACATATTCATCTCAGCAAAATAAACTTTTTGTATACGTTATTTCTTAATCGTCCGACACTCCAATCTATAAAGCATTATAGTCTAACAATTGTCATATAAAATTATTCTTTTCAATCTCAAAGATATTCAATAATCACACAAGACTTCTAACACCTCTCATTATCTTAACCATCCTATTATGAATAATATCATCTTCAATCTCCCTATCTTGTTAAGTAATTAATCCAATATACATAAAATTTTTACTTATCTATTCATAGTATTACTAAAAATATATCTTATACTAGAACCATTTGTTTATAAGGATTGTCTCCGTAACCCAAGTTAATAATTATGGTGCCATAAAAAAAATATAATTAAGCAAAAGTTAAAGGATGTTATGTAAAAGCAAAACCATTATGGAATGGTGGGGTAATAAACTCTCAGAAGTTGAAAATAGGTAGATTATTAGTGAGCATTATGTTCAGTTGTTGATTAACATAACTTCCATGAACAAAGACAACAGAACAAAGATTATTAGTGAGAATTATTAGAAATTTTATATTCTCAGAATCCATGTATATGGACAAAGATAACAGAACTTTAATGACTTATCACATTGGTAAATATTTGGCAATGCATGTAAAATCATAGGACAATATATATAATAGAATATACATCAGTCTCTGTAGGGTTTCCAAATTGATTACGAGGTGGAATTGCACTAGAATACACATGTAAGTGTTTGCCTGATGCATCATATTAACCTGCAACTATAAAGTCCAACTTCAAGAATACTTAATAGAACAAGACAAGATTAAACCTTATTGATCTACCCAGGATTATAAAGAAACTGCAGCAGTTATTTGAATAAAAAGATAGAAAAGTTATAGTCCTGTCTTATTTTGTCACTTTACAACCTAATAAAACTTTAAAACAGCAGGTTAATTATGAAGGAATGTCATTGGTTTATACTTTATAGCACTTGTATATTGAGTACTAGAAGAAAGAGAGAAAACATTACACATCCCAATTGAGCAGGCACACAAAATTGCTTCATCATTCAGACTCCATGTCATATATATATCTTCTTTTTATCAATTGAAATCATGACAAAGGTCAAAAAAAATCTGCTACTTAAAATTAGCAGCTTAATTTGACAAAGAAGCCTAAATGTCAACAACTTCAATCTGCATTTATATCCTCAAAATCATTCGAGTTAAGAACTAAAAATTAACCTGCAACTGATGGTCACGAGGTGTGCCACAGCAAACCATTAACCTGTAAAGATTGATTACATGAAACAACATTATCCATGCAGTTCCTGCCAAATCAGATGTCACGCCCACATGAAGCGGGTACTGAAAACACAAAATAATGATTACTTCAAAGAGAAATTTGTTGACATTCACATCTATATCCTTCATTTTCATTGGTTATTGGTGGTTACAAGTGTATTTTATATCCTTCATTTGCATTAGTTATTGGTGGTTACATGTGTAATTTATAGTAATGACACATGTGATACATTGTGTAAATTGTTTTTACTTAATATTATTACTTACATATTTTCATATTATATTATATTTTATATATATATATATATATATATATATATATATATATATATATATATGATGTTGTTGGTTGTGTGCAATGAGAATCAGATCGTGATGAGATCATGATAATGATATTCACCTTTAAACACAAATCATAAATAATCCTAGTCATAGGTTACTCGAGAGGGACATCGAGATAACCGGACATATCAATATAATATATACTGGTCCATATGATGGAGGTGACTGATCTCATAGCCACTTGTGTAGAGACAGTAAGGATATAGTACATGTGCTCATTTGAGAATGAGTTTACTGATTGATCCGTTTATACAATATTGTATGGTTAATGATACCTAATGTAAGACAACGATTCCGTAGCCCTAGTTGTGTATCTGGTCCTTAGACTTGAGACACCCAGGATACCTTGTGTGAGTACTCCTTTCTTTGACACCAGACTTACAGGTTTGGAAAGTTCCAGATCTGGTACAACTAATTATCGAAATTGATAGCCAACATTACAAACGCAATTGAGTGTCAATAAATGATCATTCATTCTCGGTATCGCGAGAGGAATATCCTTTGTGCTCGCTCGAACAAATCCCTGGCAGAGTCATTCGAATTGAGAGAGAATGAGTTCTCCGAGAGAATCCGATTAGAGCGAGTCTCAGACTGATTTCGTATATGACCTTACAGTACCATGTCTAATATACGGTCTATGGGATATTAGTTGGATGAGGGATTATAGGTACATGGTAACTATGGACAGACAGATCCGATGGATTTGATCCCCTTGTACCATCTAGGGACTATGGCATAGTGGCCTAATACATTCATAGTTGATGAGTCGACTGAATTATTATGAAGATAATAATTCACTATATCATAATGAGTTATGATAGGAGCGACTTACGGGCAACTCGGTATTGGGCCTAAAGGGTCACACACATATGATGGTTGCTTCAGCGAATAGAGGATTGGATGGAGATCCAATTAGCCCATATTCTCATTAGATGAGACCCTATGTTGATAGACTCTTTGCTTGGCCCAATTAGAGGCCTAAAGAGATTATTGGATAGAGATTCAATAATACAATATTAGTAAGTTATTGGATAGAGATTCAATACCCACTAAGGCAAGACTCTTAGGGTTTTTAGTGGCTCTCTATAAATAGGAGGGGAGACTCATGGTTGATAGGTTACAGCTTTGGCCTCCCCCTCCTATTCTCCTCCCTCCCTCTGCGCAAGGGTTGCGAGATCAAATTTTAGAAGTTTTGCTATAGAGATTCATTGTGTGGATATTGCTAGAGAGGAGGACGCTTAACCTCCTTCATCCTCTTCATCTGGATCTAAAAATACAGGGATATACTATCTCCCTAGGTAATCAATCTATCATATAATGTGATTTTATCAGTTTCTATGACTTTCTCGTGATCCCAATTTTTTGCACGATGATTTGATATATGTGAGAAACCGATTTTGTTTTGATTTTCACTACCCACTGAGGTTTCCCAACAGTTATGTCTAGTCAAGCATATGTTACTACAACATTTTGAACATACCAGGTTGGTGGTGACTGCAAAATCGATTCATGCCTTACCCACCAAGCCCTGACAAAGGAGACATATTGTATGAATATATGGACCTCATCACAATCCGAGCAGCTAAGAAAAAGAAACTAAGAAGTGTCAACAAAGAATACCCCTTCCAAGTTCAATGACTATAGAGAGCAACTCATTAAGGTTCCTCACATCTTTGACAAAATCGTTATTTTTTCTTGATATAGGAATTTCGAGCAATCTCCAATGGTGAAATGCAGTCTTTCCAACCAAGGGGGTCAGAATAGCTGTGACCCTAAAAAAAAAGTTTGTAGATATTTAAATTCATTGATTAACCTTGACCAATAATTATCTTTGACCTATTTAGGAGTAATGGAATCAATTCAAGAGACCATTGTTCCTCTCACTCAAGGTGTTCGTGGTCATAATGCTACTGGCCTACATACCCGGAGAGGTGTTCGAGGAAATAATAATTTAGAAGTTTCACATATTATACAGCAAATCTAGTCCTCACATACAAATGTTACTGGTGATATGTCAGTTTCTCTAACTGCCCAAAATGCACCTCATGCTCCATAACTATCAATGCTCGAATGATGTACATAGAGTCCTCAATGCTATTAGAGGATACTTTGAACGTCAAGAGGAGTGAGATAGAGTTCCATGAGGTGGAAATAATACTTTAGATCACTTCAAAAGATTATGACTACCTGTTTTTAAGGGCAAACCAGATCCAGTCTTTTCTTAATATTGGATCCGCCAAGTGCAGAAGATATTTGAAACCATCGAATGCAGGAAAAATCAGAATGTGGTTTTCGCTTCTTTTATTTCAAAAGGGAAGGCAGACACTTGGTGGACCTCAAAAAGGAGAATATTGGAGGCTGAAGGCAATATGGTGACATGGAAGCAATTTAAAGATGCATTATATGAACAATTCTTTCCTGATTTAGTTCGCCTTAAGAAGCAAAAAAAATTCATTAGTATCCACCAAGAAAGTAGAAGAGTGATAGAATCTGATCATTATTTCATTGAGCAGCCCAATTTTCTCCACATATTGCTTTTAATGAAAATTAAAGGGCTTGTCACTTTGAAAGAGGACTTAGTCCATCAATCAAGAAGTATGTTGTAGTATTGATGTTACCAACATATACCGAATTGCTAAGTTGAGCTCTTGCGGAGGAGAAATTGGATAATGGGCTGCAATAAACAAGGGATCGGAAGAGACCTTTTAGTGCTACACCATCTACACATGGGGGATCACACTTTGGACCCTAAAAGAAAGGTAAGGGTAGACAATTCGAGCATCAACAAACGAAAGCTCTCAATAATCAAGTTATTATAAGATGCTATTTATGTGGCAAAATATATCATACTTCTACCTCTTGCCCCATGGGATAATATGTATATTTTTATTGTCAACAATTGGGGCATATGTCAAGGGACTATCCACAAAAGCAACATCAACATTGAGCTCCACCTCAAACCGTTGGTCAGCAACAACCAGCACCTAGAGAGGGAGGAAAGCGAGGGTGTATGCACTGACCCATCAAGATGCTGAAGCCTCGAAATCTATTATTAAATGTATCATCACACTCTGTGGTATGCTTGTATCTGTGCTTATAGATTCTGGTTCTACGTATTCTTTTATATCACCTTATTTTGCTATGAAACTGCATATCCTAAGATAATGAATAATACGCTAATGATAGCAACACCAGTTGAAAACTCTTTGATAACTAACCAGATAATTTAGGAACTGTATTATCATTATTGAAAATCATGATTCACTAGTAGATCTTATTCTATCAGAGTTTCAAGATTTTGATGTATTTTGGGTATGGTTGGCTTTTAGCATATCATACAAGTGTCGATTGTTTCTAAAAGATTATTACTTTCTCACCAGATGGATCAATTATATTTTCAGTTCATTGGGACTCAAGTAAAACTCTCTCATATTATTTCTGCCTTAAGTGCTACTCAACTATTGCTAAAAGGATATCAAGGGTACTTAACCTTTATTTCTGGAGAAGAATCTAAAAATCCATTATTAAATGATATTCCCTTTGTGAGGGATTTTTTAGATATTTTTCCTGAATATCTACCTGGACTGCCACCAATCAAGTAGATTGAATTTATAATTGATCTTTTACTAGACATTTTCTAAATTCCCTTATTGAATTGCACCAATTGAGTTGGAGGAATTAAAAGAAACATATCCAGGAGCTTTTGGATAAGGGTTTTATTCGACCTAGTGTATTTATTACCTTGGGGTGCCCCTATCCTATTTGTGAAGAAGAAAGATAGATCAATACGATTATACATTGATTATAGACAGCTCAACCAAGTGATTGTAAAAAATAAATATTTTCTTCCCCGAATAGATGACCTATTTGATCAGCTTCAAGGTACCTAGGTATACTCGAAGATTGATTTAAGATCCAGATATCATCAACTGAAGATAAGGGAAGAAGACATAGAAAATTGCTTTTAGAACAAGATATGATCATTATGAATTATTAATAATGCCTTTCAGACTCTCAAATATACCGGATGCCTTCATGGATCTCATAAATAGGGTGTTCCACCCTTATCTCGATAAATTTATAATTCTGTTCATTAAGGATATTTTGATTTACTCGAAAAGTAGGGGGAAACATGAACACTATCTTAAGACAGTTTTGGAAGTCTTAAGATAAGATAAACTATATGCTAAATTGAGCAAGTATAATTTTTGACTCAACAAAGTTATGTTTTTCGGTCATGTAATTTCAAATGTTAGTATTTCAAGACTACAAAAGGATATGATGGAATTTGGGTAGTAGTAGACAGACTTACTAAATTTGCTCACTTCCTCCTTATTAACAAAAAGTATTCATTGGACAAATTAGCAAGCTTATATATTAAGGAGATTATTCGATATCATGAGGTGCCAATTAGCATTTCTTAGATATGGATCCAAAGTTTACCTCTAAGTTTTGGAGAAGTTTAAAAAAATATTTGGGCACAAAGTTAAAGTTTAGTATGACTTTTCATCCCCAAACTAATGATCAATATGAGAGAACAATACAAACTTTTAAAGGTCTCTTAAGAGCATGAGGTTTAGACTTTGGTGGAAGTTGGGATATGCACTTACACTTAATTGAGTTTTCTTACAATAATAGTTATCACACTAGTATACATATGACCCATTTGAAGCTCTTTATGGAATAAAGTGCAGATCACTTATGTACTGGGATGAAGTTGGAGAACAGAAGCCTTTAGGACCTCAATTAATTCAAAGAGATATTGATAATATCTAAATTATACGTTAGAGATTATTAACAACTCAAAGTCATCATAAAAGTTATGCAGATCGAAGACGAAGAGATATGAAGTTCAAAGTTGGTGAGCACATCTTCTTAAAAGTGTCACTAACCAGGGGAGTCATGAGATAGATTTATTGGCCCATTTGACATCTTACAAAAGGTGAGGCCTATGACATACAGATTGGCATTGTCTCTGATTTTGACTGTTATTCACGATGTATTCCATATCTCTATGCTCCAGAGATATATCAGAAATAAAATTATACTTTTAGTAAAGATTCATTGGCAACACCATTAAAATGAAAAGTCAACTTGGGAAAGAGAATAAAATATGCGAGAGTTGTCACGACCCGGATTGATGAGCTAACTATCTTGATAACTTAAGTTTGACCCAACCACTGGCCAAAATGCTCGAGCCAAGAGTTTATAATAATACACTCATCAACCCTTATAAGACACTCATATATTCCCATATTTCTAATATGGGACTAAGGGGAGTTTATAATAATACACTCATCAACCCTTATAAGACACTCATAAAAAAGCTACCTCGGGTTGATGAACTAACTATCCTTATAAGACACTCATATATTTTCACATTTTCAATGTGGGACTAAGGGGTGTTACATTCTCCTAAACTCATATACTTGATGTCCTCGTCAAGGTCGAACATACCCCAGATCAAACCCTAGCATGGCCCAACCACTAGCCAAAATGAACTAACTATCCTGGTAGGATCAGTTTGGCCCAACCACTAGCCAAAATGCTCGAGCTGGGAGTTAATAATAGAACACTCATCAACCCTTATAAGCCACTCATATATTCCCACATTTTCAATGTGGGACTAAGGGGTGTTACATTCTCCCAAACTCATATACTTGACATCCTCGTCAAGATCGAACATACCCCAAATCAAACCCTAGCATGGTGCATGTGAGGCTTAGCCCAGTGGTGGCTCCACGCTGTGTCGAGTTCAGAGCACTCCATACACACAGGTAGCCCTTTCCTACTCGGGTCCCCTCACCATGCCTGAATACTAGGTCGGCTTTGATACCAGATGTCATGACCCGGGTTGATGAGCTAACTATCATGATAGCTTAATTTTGGCCCAACCACTAGCCAAAATGCTCGAGTCGGGAGTTTACAGTAGTACATTGGTTATGCCCAATCAACAGACTAGGCTCAGCCCATAGGCCAAGCCCAACCCACAGGTCAAGACCTAACCGTAGACCAACCCAGCCCAACCCAACATAGACAGTCATGTGTGATTTATATGATTAGTCTATAGGCAGAGGTCGACCCAATCTGATGTGGTGCATATATAATCATATGTAAATGCATAAGATAAGTATATTATATATTTGTCATATTTTGAGCCAATCATTAATTAAACCAAATAAAATTTGATTAGTGAGATCAATTTAAGGTGATTTCGAATTAATTGACTTATTTAAGTTTATTTAACTTAGATTCAACCTAATCTAGTCTAAATTATACTAGTCTAGGGTGATTCCAGACCAGTAAATGAGGATTAGAGAATAGTTCAACTAGGTTCTAGTTAATTCGAGTTAAATTAGACCGATTGAACTATGGTTCAAAATAAATTAAGGGCTAATTAATAGTATTTGACATAAATGATATTGAAAGTGATATTTTGATGTATTATTGCATCCCAATATGACCAGTATGAGATGATGTTACTTTACTACCGAAGATAGATAGGGTGATTTCCTTCGAGGATTAGCGAACTATTAGATGTGACGGCTAGACGGTTCCTTCATCCATAGTTGGGAGAAACGTGTCCCCACTTTGACATGTGAGGGACACCACTCCATCCATAGTTGGGATAACCCAAACTTATACCGTAGGATAAAATTTCTTCATCCGTAATTGAAGGAGTACTCATTCGAATATTTGATATACGTTAATGGAATGATTTATTTTGATTATGTATTTATTTTGAGTTGACTTTTGAGGTTCATACTCAGTGTAATTAAATTTTATTTAATTTTAATTTTCAGAAGAACATCCCATTAACATTAAATCGGGATATAGTGAAAATCAAAATTTACTCTATCGTTAAACAATAGCAGTCCAAAATCCGAATCCTACAATTCCGATACGAAACGAAGTTCCCAGTAAAAGGCAGGCCTTTCCACTTCGGGTACCAAGAACAGATGGGTGACCGGATCTTGTGCTTTCCTTGGATTAAAGGAGTTTGGCAACCAAGGGAACGCTTACCATTGAGATTGAAGATAGAGAGAAGAGCTGACGATTTCTTGGGCGAAGACGATAGAAAGATTGCCTCTTTACCCCTTCTCGGCCTTCGAACGCCTTCCGAATAGGTTTGCCAGTCCTGGCTGGAACTCAAACAGTAGCTGGATTCATTGTCATTTATCTTCAGGAGTTAAAACCTTAACATTTAGGCTGTTCCTTTTGTTCATTTACAAAATTGTCATTTTGAGCATTCTCATCTTGCGATTGATTTCTTTCTTCTTCTTCTTCTTTTTTGTTTCCTTGGAATCTTTGAAAGTTCAACCAATGACATTTGTTTTCATTTTCGTCTTAATAGTTTTGGCAATTGGAGTTTCACAGTGACTACTTTGTGCTATCAGTCCATCTGTTGTTTTAGGTGTGTTCAGGTTAGTAGCTTTCCTTTACTGTCTGTCCCATGAGAGGAGTTTCACAATGCCTGGACGATTATGAGATCCTTTCTCACATTGCAGGATCTGAGGCCAAGGGCAAGAAGACTCTGGTTCTTGCAACAATAGATGATCGCGTGGAAGAAGCAATCGAGACAACTAAAGCTGAGCAAGTTATAGCAGTGCCAACCACTACTCTTTATGGATTTGCATGTTAAGCAGGTTGGTGTTTTTCCTTTAAGCCGCAGTCTTTTATTTTTTGGGCATCGACATTGCAGTATTCAATTTGTTTCTTGTTGAATGCCAAATTAGAACTCAAACTGACGATACAGAGTTTGTTAAAGCTTTACATTTCATTTTCTGTAATATCATACAAGGTTCCAAAAGGTTGAGGTTGGCGAGACAAGAGGGAATGAGTCGGAAATGCATGTTAAACTGATAAGTAATACCACAATTGGTAGTCACAAGCTATTGCGACGAATAAGCGGAGAAGAGGGAAAATGTGAAAACAAAGGAAATCGTCAGTTCAAAAAAGAAAAGATAAGTTTTAGGAAATTGTTCGGTTAAAGAATAATGATGAATTTAAGAAACGAGTTTAACGAAAGGCAAATTCGTTTTTCATAATAATGTATGATTCCTCGAGCAATGTCCAAGCAGCCTGTTACCAAAAATAGCTCGGAAAAATGGCAATAGTATATCGTTGTCACAAACAGGTCGGCAATGGTATATTCAAGTGTTTGGCATTGATGTAAGAAATAATTCACCCATCTGACTTTTGAGAATGATGGTTTAGTTTGTGTGGTAAGTATAACCATCAATTTTGAGGGACAAACATCTTCTTGAACCCAACAATAATGAACATTTTTTTTTATTAAGAAATAACAGGTGAAGTTGCAACTTGGTTAGGTTTGAGAATTCCCGAGTTGTTGATAGTTTCTATGCACAGTATGGGTGGTTAGTAAATAAACTACTGAGATCCACTTTTTCAGATGATTTCATGAACACTAGCCTTCTTAATAAACGGTTTTGTGTTTCTGGAAGCTATGTGTGGTAGCACTTTCATCCACGTCTAGTGTTTTTTATAAAAACTGAAATAATCTACTTGTTTTTTTTTTTGACCTCTTTCTAAACGCAGCAGATCCATCAAATAAAGATTACCATCTTATCACATTCCAATTATAGTCGAGTTACAATTCAGCTTTTCCGTGTTGCTGTTTCACATGTATTTTAATCACTTGGTTGGAAATGTTTTATCGAAATGTTATTGTTCATTTTTTTCGGATATATTGTATGCTTTAAGCTGTTGTGCCAGAATATTCCTTTGAACTTTAAAAGTGCATTTTGTCAGCTCGGCAGAAGCAGTTAAAGAAGTCTATGAGATTAAAGGATGTAAGCAGACAAGTCCTTTTGCAATTACTGTTTCTGATGTCAATCAATTACCGTTTATTGTTATACGTATGTCGTATATACAGGCGTGTGTATATATATGTAGAGAAAGAAAGGCGAGTGCTTAGCAAGGTTTCCTAGGATCAGTGGTTGAAGTGAGATTGAGATTGTCTGAACCTGATTAGGAAAATTGGTCAGACTGAACCAGTATCAACAAAAAACTCAAATTGGAATTGAACAGCCCCTGGTGAGTCTGGCCGGTTGGTGACTCTTATATTTCAAAGCTGTTGTTTGTAGTACTTTTGCATTCTCTTTATCCTTTTCATGTTAGCAGTTCATTGCTTGAAATGTACAATTGCAGTGCAAGGCAAGAAACAACAACAGCAACCCTAGAGAAATTTATGGAGTCAACGCAACTGTCCCTTCAAAAGGCTTTATTCTCTTCCTTACGCGATTTCTGCGTTCAAGTAGTATTAGTTACAGAGATGCTGTGCAGCTCACGCTGGAAAGCAGATGGTGTTTTCCTGAATCATCAGATAGCATATCAAGCGGCGGCAATTTATGTAGACGATCATTTTTGCTCTACAGCTGCTGTTCTCAAAAGGCGAAGCTGGTACATGCATGAGCCCTTTTGATTGACGTGTTTACACCATTTATTGTCTGATGTTGCTGCTGCAATTCTGTCAAAATAGAGTTTTAGCTAAACTGTAGTCGTCATTCTTGGAGCTGCAAAAGCATCTCAAGTCTACTCTCGTTGTTCTTAATGTTCTTTATCTGTGATATCAGTGTATGCTGCTACCTCAAGTTCATTGCACAGTAGGTTTCTAAAGAACCTACTGCAGGAGTTGTACAGCAACATTTCCATTGCACACGACTGTTTGATCTCTACTTGTTTGGATTGGCACCAATTAGAATCTTGTTATGCTTGAGGAATAAAGTATGGCCTGCTGATGCCAATATCAATGCAGAGTGGATGCCACTGTGCAGGAATATTTAGTTATCATGAACTTCTATCAGCAGAGGATTCCTGGAATATCTACCATTCATCACCATTTTTGGAGTCTTTAACCTGTACAAGAAGACGATATCATCCAACCTTTAAAAACCGCAAGTTGAATGAGTTTTTCTGGGGTTCTTTTACGGCTGGCTGCTCTGAGATTTCATGTCCTGGGAGTGATTAATGATGAAGGTTATACCACAATTAAAACAATCTGTTCCAAGAAAGAAAAGAAAACAAAAAGGTTACTGAAATCTACAAATTAGAATTTGGTATTAGCTTATGGCAGTCTTCTTCCAAGTGGAGTACACCTGTTAGCTTGTTGACTTCATCGCATATGGTTAGCACAGATGGAGAGGAGCTGCGTAATCCATGCATGGAAGCAACCCTACTATGATGAATCATTCGAGACAAGAATATAAGGATGGGGACTCCTTCGCCTGTCGCAGTGTGGCACAAAGGCAAGAAGAGAAAGAAGAAGCATCCGATTCTGTGGTCTGTGGACCGGAGTAAGCTCTGAGATAATGGAGAGGAAAGGCCACCTGCTTTCTTTTACTTGTCGCCACTGAGTTCTTCTTCTTCTTCCAGATAAGTGAGAACTTGTGATGCAGAGAGGCTGCTGCAACTGTCTCAGCCACTTCTTCCCTGTGCAAGAAGAAACCAGCGAGATTTACCGTCGTTCGCTGCAGAGTAACTGCGGCTGGTGATTAAAAGCAGTACCAGCAGATCTCCCAATCTGTGTTCTTAAGTTTCTCCTTGGATTTTGCTCTGCTGGAAGGTAGCGTTCACGTGAAACCGGGCCGTGACGCATGGAGAATAACCACTGTTCATCTATTACAGCATTTGCAGCAAGAAGTTAAATGTTGCCAGCTTGTTTTCGGGGTGTTTTCTTCTGGGGTTTGTCTGTTTAATGGTCCAAAGAGCATCATTGAATTGAATTTAGACAGATGAGTTCTATGCTCTGAATAATTTTGTTACTGGATGAGTTAGATTCCAGGAATAATAAAACGCAGAACCAGATAAGAATGCGTGAGATGCAGCAGTGATGGAGTGAATGATGTTGTACCTTGTACAGGTAGAATGAAGAGCAGTAATGAGCCAATGTAGGTAGGTCAAGCTTACTATAGAACGAAGAACAACAGGTAGTCGTTTTATGGTAAGAACATTAATCTTATTTTCCTCAGAAAACAAAACCGTGGAAGATTTCGTGGGAATCATGGAAATATTTGTCAAAAAAAGAGGAAAAAATCACACATATTCAGGGGATTATTGCAGAAAAATGGAGGATTTTTTCCTCTCAACCTCGTTGAAGTTTAGAATTCATTATCAACTTTTTCCATCTAAATTGAGATCAGGCTTTTTTTTCTTAGTGCAAGCTCAATCACTTTTATGTGTTCATGCTTATATAAGCTCATCAAAGCCAGTTCACTCAAGAACTCTCTCTCTCTCTCTCTCTCTCGCTCGCTCTCTGTGTTTGTGTCTGCTGACTGTACTATGGCTTCGTTGCTCTTCAAGGAAAAGAGAGGAGTCAACTTCTCCTGCGTCTCCCCAGCATCGGCAGCAATATGTACAAGCATAGATCGGCGGTCCATGGTTCAGCCGAGCACCGGCAGAACCATCGATCGGCACACGCCTCATCTGAGAGATCCGCGACGAGCAAAGGCTAGTGTCAACGCCATGTCACAGACGCCCACAAAGCCAAAAACCTGCAACCAGAGGAACAGGAAGAGCTTGGAGAGAGCCAGTGATACGCGCAGTACGCCAGGCTCCACTCGCTACCTGCTTGATGACGACTACGGTGATGCCTACTTCAGCAATGTGCTGCCGGATGTGGAACCCCTTCCTCCTCTTGTGTCGCTCGAGCCACCCACTCTACGAGCTCTGATGAGAGAAGAGCCAGCTCGATCGAGGCCATCTGCTGCTGCCAGAACACAGGGCCAGGTTCTCAACTCATCCGGCTTCCTTAATGCTTCGGTTGCTCGAGATCAGACATGAATCTAGCTTGTCTTCTTCGTAGGTGGTGGTCTTGAGGGTGTCTTTGCACTGCAAGGGCTGTGAAGGGAAGGTAAGGAAGCATATCTCCAAGATGGAAGGTGAGACACCGTCAAACAATTCAACTGTGCTGCGCTGTACTCATCAGAGAAGGAAACAAAAACAAACATCAACTGTTGTTGTTGTGAATTTTAATGATGGGTTAAGTTGAAGATGTGATCATGCTCTTGCTGCTCTTGGTCAGGGGTGACATCATTCGACATCGACTTCGCGACCAAGAAGGTGACAGTGATCGGGGACGTGACACCACTGGGAGTTCTGAGTAGCATCTCCAAGGTCAAGCATGCGCAATTCTGGCCATCTCCACCACGCGCATCGGATTCCCTGTGACGATCATTGGCTGCTGCTATCTGGAAGCTGTAAAAAAAACCTATGTGAGGAGGGTGTCTGTAAAAAGACGAGAACATATGATGTAGTACTACTACTTCTCATGTCTTGGATGCTGCTGCTGTTGTCTGGGAAACAAACAAATCATCTGGTTATCTCCTCATCATTTCGGTCATAATCGATCCGATCTCAGCCTTTTTTTCCCCTTGGTTCTGTTTTTGGTCTCTCTGATCACTGTCACTACTATGCATCTTTAGAAGTGAGCACTCTGTGATCTCAAGCTTTAGATCCTTCCTGTGCTTCTCATGCAATTATACCTGCATTTCTGCACTCTTAGGGAAGTGAAGCTCTTGCTTACTTGTACTCGTTTGCCTGGTGGGGGGTGCCATAATGCGATTCCAACCTCAGGATTCAAAGACTTCGACATGGTACTTGGTGAATTATGCAGCATACTGACCAGTGGCTCGAGCATCGTCCTCAACATCCATGTCGAGTGCCAATCGTTTTCCGTTCTTCTTCCTCGATGCGAGAGTTTCTGTGCAAATTCTACTTTAATGTCTGACCTACTATGTTTCAAGGACGAGGTGCAGCAGCGGATGACGACGATGGAGGCCCTCGTTTAGTGGTGAATCCGAGCATCATCTTCTCGGAATCTTTGAGCGCCACCAGCTCTGGCCATTTGGGTCAACCACAGATGCCGGCAAGCAGAAACCAACGCTTTAATTATTAGATCCTGCACTATCTGCAGTTCACAATCGAAACAACACTGACAAGGAAAACTCTACAAGCTCTCAACAACATAGAACGAGGTCTCATGGAAGTCATCGAGATCAACAAGAGGGCCATTCTTCATGCTTCAACTGGAAGCTTCTTGTGCAGCGTCCTCTGTTCGAGCCAGGCCACTATATCGGAGAAGACGAGTTCCACGCGTTCGGGGGCCTCGCCCAACGTGAACGCATGCCACATGCCATCGGACACCTTAAACGTTTTATCGGTGCTGGAAGCTGATTTTGTAGAGCAATTCACTTGATGATGGATCGAAGATCTTATCATCCCCGCCATGCATCACCAGGAATGGCAGAGTAACCTATCAGCAGAGGACAGAGGCATACGACAAGGTCAGATTAAGCATTGATCTCACTTACTGGTTTGTTCGTAGCAGTACAGAGGTTACCTGGTGCAGGTTTCTCTCGATGTCCAAGCTAACCTTGAGAAGCTCATGCCCGGTTCCTAAGCGAAGATTTCCTCTGTAGCTGTAGGGATGTGATCGAACCTGCAGAAACCGAAGAGCAAATGACTTGACAAGCAAGCATAGATAGAGAGATCCAAATGAAGCGGATCACACGTGTATGCTGGATCACCTCCTGTCTCTTTTCAGGATCTTTTATGGCAATATCGATCATGTCTTTTGCAGGAATCAACTTCCATGTCGGAATGATGCTACACAACTTCTTCAGGATGCTGATCACCAAAGGATGCGGCTTCATCTTCTCATCAATCTGTAGAAGTTTGTATCCAGGTTCAGAATAACTTCGCATCTTACACGGATGACAACGACGACGGCCAGATGGAGGACCTTGCACAAGGGGCTCACAAGAACAGCACCACTCCAATAGGTTGGGGCCTTCAGATGGAGGAGGAGAGCCACTGCTCCTCCCATGGACGCCCCAAAAAAATACCTCGGCTTCTTCTTGTTCTCCTGTCTCTCTAATAAATTTGGAGGCTCGTAGAATTAGAACTTGAAACTAAGAACACTTGAGAACGAATGATCCGAGTTAATACCACACACACTCGTGAAGTAGTCAGCGCAGTCGCTGACGAGATCATCGAAGCATGAGATGTAACCTCGCAATCCGGTTGATTTGCCGTGGCCTTCGTAGTCTACTCCATGAACTGCGTAACCCGCTTTTGCTAATCGAGTTGCAGTGCCTAAATCGAGAATGAATCAGTGATCTCTACCGATCCAAACTACAAATAGCAAGTCAAGATATATGCAGAAGCTTCTTCACCTCTCATGGATATGCTGCACTCCGAGCCATAGCCTGGGCAAATTCCCGGAGCATTAAAAGAGGTGTTCATGAAAGAGACTACCAGTACTTGAATCTGTGAAGAGAGTACCATGGCACAGAAAGATTAATGCCTTCGGTTCTACGTTCCTCTGTACAAATCTTTCTCTATAAATTCCTAAAAACGAACTGAGACATTACTAAGAGCAAAAAATAAAAGAACAAGGAATCGACAACAAAAAGCTTCTGATCACTGAACGCTGACCTCTTCATGTCGACTTGCGCCTGTGAGAAAGGATGCTTAGTAACAAAAGGAAACAGAGGAATTCAGAAAGAACTCACCATTATAAGCCAACAGGAAGAAGCTTTCAGTAAGATAGGATTTGATGAGTAAACAACAGAGAATTATATAGAGATCAAGAAACATGGGGCGGTGGAAATCGCTGGTGTATGAACAATAATCCACAGGTAAAGATTTCAGCAACATTTGGTATAAAACAACTGATATCTCTGCCCACAGCAATAGGTTTCAAAGACTGGTAGAACGATTCCGTGGAAGAACATGGAATAATCCAAACATTACGTTACGTGACAACCTCCTCCCTGAGGTCTTCGACCGGCCATTGCGATAGACTCGAAGCTTACAAGATTTAGTACTCCCGTAGTGAACACAAGGAATCAACTGCTGCACCGAAAGATCATGCGACGCCATATAAAAGTCATTTGTACTTATATTTCTTTTGGGGAATGCGAGTCTACATAAAACAAGTTGGCTTGTTTATTTTCGATAAGAGGAGCCAATAGCGGCAGTCCTGATGAATAGGATCGGGTAGATGAGTTGTTAGCCGTGGATTTGCGATGTCTTTGAGTGTGCATCCTCGTCGTGCTTGGCTTTCAGCTCCATCTCAGATGTGGGGTCTCGGGTGGCTGTCCTCTGGTCGAGCCAAGCGATGATGTCGGAGAAGACGAGATTAATGTTCTCCGGGGGCTCGCCGGACGTGAGCGCGTGCCACATGCCAGGGTAAAGCTTGAACGTCTTGTCCTCGCTTGACGCTGTCTCGTAGAGCAGTTTGCTGACCGAGGGATCCGTCACAATGTCGTCTCCACCATGCAGCACCAAGAATGGCAGCGACACCTGCACGCAGCAAATTTGCTTGGACTCAAACAAGCTTAGCGATCAAACGAAGTGAATCATTCACCATGATTAGCAGATAGCTGCTTTCGTGCGTGAGAAGAGTCGAAACTCTCTTAATCTATCTGAGACCGTCTTCCTGGACAAGCAAATCTTCGAAGGCAATTTTGTGTCGGCAAATCAACATTTAGTTGCCGAATACCCAAGCAAAATTAAACTATAAATGTTCGTCCTGTATTTTTCAGAACAGTGGGCCAAAGATCGAACTCGTATTGGATGATGCAGAGAACGTATGAGAAAAGCTAAGATGAGCTGTGCATGGAGGAGGAAATCATATGGATCACCTGGTGCAGGTTTTGCTCAATGTCCAAGCTAGCCAAGAGAAGCTCATGAGCGGTCTTCAAGCGCGGTTTTCCCTTGTAGCAGTACTGATTAGATCGAACCTAACCAAACAAAACAAAAGAAAGTATTATAAGACAGCCGAAGAAAAAGATGCCGTGTAGTGCACTTTGGCATAAGCTTCGCCACCTCCTGTCTCTTCTCTGGAGTTTTGAAGGCGATATCAATAATGTCTTGCGTAGGAACAATTTTCCACGTCGGTATGATGTAACTCAGCTTCCTCAAAATGCTGACCACGAAAGGGTGGGGCTTCAACTCATCAGCAATCTAAAGTAAACATATTGATTAGTACTTGGGCTAACAGCAATCTTAACTAAAAGGTACCCACCACATGAGAGAGAGATATATATATATATAGTATTCTAGGAGAGTATTGACATAGTGGCGTGAAACATGCTTGATGTGATCTTGAAAGGAAGAAACAAAGAATAGTAGGTCACAAGGAAGGCAAAAAAGAGAAGACCTTGCACATGGGAGCGACAAGAACAGCGCCATTCCAGTAGGATGGTTCCTTCCTGTGGAGGAGGAGGACCGTGGCTCCCCCCATGGATTCCCCAAGGAGGTACCTCGCTTTCTTCTTGTTCTCCGGCCGCTCTGAGCATAGAAGATTGTGTTAGAACTTGAAAAGTGCTGCTGCAACTATGAGCGCATGCTTTTGCGGTTCATACCACAAACGCCGATGAAGTAGTCAGAGCAATCGTTAACGATATCCTGGAACCTCGGAACGTATCCTTGCAATCCAGAGGATTTGCCATGGCCCTCGTAATCTATTCCGTAAACAGCGTAGCCTGCCTTTGCAAATCGAGTCGCAGTGTCTGGATTGGGAAGGAGTTCAGAAGCCAACATCGATCATAAAAACTGGGGGAAGAAAAAGCACGATGACGTATTTCTTGGATGAAGCTTTACCTCTCATGGATACGCTGCACTCCATGGCGTAGCCTGGAAGAAGCACAGACCTCACTTAACAGGAACGCACGGGAAGGAGAAAGAAGCGAGAGGTGATGGGGGAGTACCGTGGCACAAGAAGATGAGGGCTTTCGGATCTTTGTTTTCCGGCAGCCACCTGCACGTAAAAAGCTTGAGCCCCCGAGGGTTGTCTATGTATTCCTGAAATCATATGCAAACGACATGAATAATCTGCCAAAGAAGAAGAAAGAAGTTTCTGATTGCTGAACGCCGACCTCTTCATATCTGACATCCTCATCACCGTTTGCCTGTAAGAAGGAAAAGGATTAGAGATTTAACAGACAAACAAATGCCAAAGACAGATCTTTAGATAGATAGATAGATCGATAGATCAAGAGAGAGGAAGTTTGTGAGGGAAGAACAGACCATGGGGGAGACGATTCACGAGGAGGAGGGTTGACGATTCGGTAGAAGTGAAAGAGCAGGGAGTTGGAAGAATGCGATGTATCGAGGAAACGCAAAGATAAGAAGAGTCGGATTGAACGGAAGGATTGGAGCTATGGAAAGCAGCACGGCATCGATGACGCTAATATTTGGAGGAAGAAATAGGAAGATTCGCTAATAAATACGTTGTTTATTAAGGCATGGAATCGTTGTGGAACCGCAATAGTCGAATCACCGTCGGTTCAAGAATGGGCGGCTGTGATCGACCTCACGCAGCACATATATATGGCTTTGAGTCATTGATGATGACTCAAAGGGAAAGGACGCCATTGATGACTCGACTACATTAGTGGGAGTGGTCGTAACGGATCTTACGTACGCCCTTTTGGACTTTTATGGCTTTGAGTCGTTCAAGGCATGCATACATACATAAATATATATATATATATATATGCACACACACATTGAATTGAGAAAAATTTTGGCAACAGAATATTTGGATAATGAATGAATGGTTGACAATTGAGGCCAAATGCAACAATCTCGATCAAAGTTCAGCGGTCAATATGAACAACTCGGCCTAATTTGGTCAAGCAAATTTATGCACATCTTGTTGACCATTGGCATCCTTATCATACTCAAGCTAACATTAAGATAATTACCAATCAATCGGTTTCGATTTGATGCCAGTTTATGGTTGAGGCAGATGCTGGTTTAGGCCACCTTTTTAGTTAAGTTAATTAGCAAGCAGAAGTAGTTAAACGCAGGGGGATGATGATAGTTTAAATGAACGGAGAACAACGTGACTACAGAAATCCTTTAGGAAGTCAAAAGATGCGAGAGAGAGAGAGAGAGAGAGAGAGAACACATGGCTTATGCTCCAAGGAAATTTAATACTCGTCACATTCTGTCTTCATGGATTTGGTTGTGCGTGCGATTTAAGTTTTGGATTTTAATAGGGAGATTTGATGTGGACAACCCAAAACCTCGAACATCTCGTCAATTCGATACCTCAATTAATCAATTAATTGATTCGTCTTCGTCACTATGTCGAATCATAGAATTCATTCTTGGAATAAAACACATTTAATCCGTAAAAATAAGGAAAACAATTTGGGCTCAGTCACAGGCCCATCAAGCTGAGTCCAGCCCAGGCTGAGAGAGTGTGGTCGTCCTCTCCGTCGCTTCCTCTTCTTCCGTTCACTTCTCATCGGTAGGAAGCTTCCTTCCACCCTACTCTTTCTTACAGAAAAAAAAAAAAAAAAAAGAAGAAGAAGAAAAGCTATTAGAAGACCTTATATCATTTTCCTTTCTTAGAATAGAATATGACTCACCACCACGTGTTCTCCTTCCTTCCGGCTAAATCTTCATGTGCTCTTATCGAAGTCAACTTCTCAAGTTGAAACGGCAGTCCCTCCCCACCGGAACAGAGGAGGAGAGTTTGCAGAAGATTGCGACGACCTGCGCGAACCTTAAGGATGCCAACTCTGCTGTGTGTCTTCGAGTAGGATCCGCTTTCCTCTCGCAGATGTTTCCCTGGCTGACATCCTTACTTCCTAAAGGAACAACACAAGCAATAGAAAAAGTCATGGATAGACGAATCAGAAGTCGGTTGACTTCTCAAGTTGCTGATCGGTAATGGTGCCTAAGATCCATCTCTCCGTTGACAACAGCGTGATACCCATGTGAAGAGGTGCAGAAATAATGGGGTATGAGACTACAGGCTGAGGTGGACGTGAATAGATCTTCTCCTGATGGGAGTTCTTCGAGCTCTTCCTTCTCGTATCTGTCATCGTTTCTTGCGGAGAGTACGGGTTCGTACATCGACAACATGCTCGAAGCTCATCTTCGCAGCATCTTATCTTATTTCTCCTTATAAACTTTTCCATCTTATTCGGATGCCTGATAAGACCGACCAATCGTACGCACTCATCATCGTGCCATTTAACAACGCAATTCACCAGTGGTGAGTCCCTCGATCAGTCTATGGATTCATCTTTCCCATAAAGTCCATTTTTGCTGTCGTAAGGCGGCGAGGCTGAATCCTTCCACAGTTGCTCAGATCGATCGAGTGAATTAATCGTCGTTGTTTTTCCAGATGATGGTGATAGCTTACTGTAAATAATTCGTATAGCTCGCGAGTTTGATGCACAGAAGTAGAGTTCTTCCCCCTTGTTTGCCACAGCCGGCCGAATTCACACATATAGTATATCTATCATATCAAAGTTCAAAGAAGCTATTTCTTCAGTGACGTTTTCCATTTGATTTTGATTGATCGCAAAAGCCGCTGAATAATGCAATGTGGGAGAGCAGGCTACTGAAGTAGATAAGAATCACAACCGTACACGTTATCATCTTCTACTGCTGGTTTAGGAGATGAGCGAGCGTTGAACGTGAGGTATTCACTGCATGCATGCAACGCGGCGATCGAGAAGCGACCGAGAGAGAGAGAGAGAGAGAGAGAGAGAGAGAGAGAGAGGTGAATACGCCACGACGAAACAGTGGCTTTGAAGAAGAGATCGATGGAAGCGTTTTCCAAGACTGTAACTTCATGTTCGTCACCCTGTCACACCAAGATCGATCACTACGTTGTAGATTTGTCTTTCCCAAAATAATATTATGTCTTACAGATTAGAGAAAGCATATGTGCGTGAGCTGGTTGGCTGTCGAATCCGTGTTATACGGACGACGACGACGACGATACAACAACGTAATTAACCAGCTTCCTCTCCTGCTCTCCGTTATTAAGTAGCTCCGCTGTTTCCATTTCTCTCGTCCCACGCCGCCTTGTGATCTCTTTCCTCCTCCGACGGGACTGTTTGAAGCTTTTGTATCGCCTCGACGATGCCGCGAAAGGGAATGCGGAGTCTCTTCTCATCATCTTCCACGCCAAAGGTCGGTCCTCAGCTTCATCTTCGTGGGCCTCGATACGGAGCAGCGGGTGCGCCCATGTCGCCTTCCTGCTTCACCTTCTCTGACAGGTTGATGGTGGAGAACATCGCAGCCGCAGCGGAGGTCATCCGCGAGTGGGGCCCGGAGGTGGACGGCTCACTCTTCGGCAGCGGCCGAGCCGACTCCGGCCGCTTCCTCCAAGCCGTTTCGGACCTCCACCGTTCCATGCTTTTCTTCTCTTCGCCTTCCGCCAACTCCGGCGCGTCCACCGCCGATCGCTCCGCGGCCCTCCTCCGCGCCCACTCTCTCCTCTCCGACGCTATATGCCGCCTCGAGCGGGAGCTCAAGCTCCTCCTCTCAGCCCACGGTCGCCTCCTCAACCCCCTCGATTCCCTCCGTTCGGCCTCCTTCTCTAACTCCTCCGACGTCGATAACCCTGCTGACTCCATCACCGAGGTGGAGAGCGCTGCGGACGTCGCCATTCGCGACCTTCGAGCGGTCGCCGATACCATGATCT
This sequence comes from Ensete ventricosum, assembly GCA_029747655.1. Classification (NCBI taxonomy): domain Eukaryota; kingdom Viridiplantae; phylum Streptophyta; class Magnoliopsida; order Zingiberales; family Musaceae; genus Ensete; species Ensete ventricosum. The sequence continues at coordinate 11,170,794 of JAQQAF010000005.1, forward strand.
CCGCCGGGTATGGCAAGGAGTGCTTCCAGGTGTACAAGACGATGCGCAAATCCGCCGTCGACGAGTCGATCCACCTGTTAGGCTGCGAGCGCCTGACGCAGGCGCAGGTCCGAAAGCTTGACTGGGCAGAGTTCGAGTCGAAGATCCGAGATTGGCTCGCCGCTGTCCCGATCGCTTTCAGAACCATCTTCTCCGGCGAGCGCCTCCTCTGCGACCGCGTGTTCACCAGTTCCGACGCCATCCGCGAGTCCTGCTTCGCCGACGTCGCCCGCGATGCCGCCGCCTCGCTTCTCGCCTTCCCGGAAACGGTGGCGCGGTCGAAGAGATCGCCGGAGAAGCTGTTCCGGATCCTAGACCTCTATGATGCCGTTTCTGAGCTCTGGCCTGAGATCGAGTCGATCTTCTTCTTCGAGGCCACGACCGCCGTCCGGTCACAGGCTCTCTCCTGTCTCCTCAGGCTGGCAGAGGTGGCGCGGTCGACCATGGCCGACTTCGAGGCGGCAATCCACAAGGACGCCTCCAGGTCCCGGGTCCCCGGCGGCGGCGTCCACCCCCTCACCCGCTATGTTATGGACTACCTCGTCTTCCTCGCTGACTACGAGCTCCCCCTCGCCGATATTTTCGCGGATTTCCCCTTCCAGGCCCAGAGCCCCTTGCCGGAGTCCTTCGACGCGGCATTGCTAGCGACGCCGTCTCTCTCCGCTCCCTCCTCCCCCTCCGCCGCCTCCACCACCACATCCTTCGAGAGCAGCCCTTGGAGCTCCTCCCCCTCCGCCGCCTCCAGTACTGTCGGGTCGATTTCAGTGCGGATCGCGTGGCTGGTTCTCGTGCTTATTTGCAAGCTCGACGGGAAGGCAGAGCTCTACCGAGAGGTGGCTCTCTCCTACCTTTTCCTGGCCAACAACCTCCAGTACATAGTGCAGAAAGTTAAGGAGAGCGGACTGCGCCTCCTCCTCGGGGACGAGTGGGTGGCACGGCAGGGGGCGAAGGCGAGGCACTACGCAGCGAGCTACGAAAGGCTGGCATGGGAAAAGGTCGCGGCAGCGATCCCGGAGGACGGGACTGTGATGGCCGCAATGGAAGCGTGGGAGCAGATGAGAGGGTTCAACACGGCGCTGGAAGCGGCGTGCCGGGGGCAGGCGGGGTGGGTGGTGGTGGCGGATGGTGGGCTGCGGGAGGAGGTATTGTCGGCGGTGGCAGCGTTGGTGGTTCCGGCGTACCGGGCATTCTACAAGAGGTCCCGAGCGGTGCTAAGGGTCTCTGGCGCCGCCTCCGCGGCGGTGGTGCGGTTCTCGCCAGAGGACGTGAGGAACCGAATCTACGGGCTCCTCGGCGATTCGATCGGATCCGGTTCTTCCAGAGACTCAGGAATCGGTTCATCCAGAGGTTCGACCGGGCTCGGTTCAGATCGTGGCTCGAACCGGTCGGAATAGAGACTGCGTTACATTATGGAATAAGATGTGTTTAATACTTGTAATGTTAAGAGAGGATCGTTAATCCAACTTTTGTCAGGATTACTTTCCTTGATACTAAATATTCTTGTATAATCCAACATGCGAATTAACCCAAGAAAGCATTTACCAAAAAGATTTATCGATGGTAGTTTATTATTTTTACGTCTAGTGCTGAATACAAATCACTGATTCAAAATATTCAAACTCAAACTAATAATAATAATAATGAAATCTTTGATATCTTTAAGTTATAAGAATACATATAATTCGGATGATATATCATGCCATGAAATCACTCACATGAATTACTATATGATCCTTGTATTACTATTTTCTAATATGGCTAACTTAAGTATTAAAAAAAAGTTTTTTAATGCTAACTATTTAGTTTTATAGAATCTTTTATCGTATCGAATTTGATGTAAAATTAGATCGAATCAAGGTTTATTTCAAAAAAAGATTCGATAGATAATAAACTCATCGAATCATTACAAGGACATTTAAGTGTGGACGAGATTAAATCAAAATATTATCGGAAGGTAATTATATCAAAATATTAACATGGTTAAGATGAGGTAAATGAATTATAGCTCTTCGAAATGGGTCATTCTTTCACCACCGTCACAGCTTACGTAAGAGATAACGTTGATTTATTCTTGGAATGACCAGGAAAAAACTCCCCGTATAGAAGACTCATATCAAAGACTGAGAGAGAGAGAGAGAGGAGACAGATGCCAATGCTTTTTAAGATTTGACTACAACCATCATTAAAATATCAAACGTACACAATATTTTGGTCTTAACTTTTTGTCATTAACTAGATTTATGTTTGTTTCCCAACTTGAGTTGCTTGTGATCACGGTTAAGCATATGTGACACACTCTGACGTCGTGGTTAACCAGTTTGACTCGATTTAAATTCATGTTACAAGTCTGTAGACTCGCTTAATGTACTTCCATAATTCTCATTGTGATATCGAGTGGTGTCATTGTGATGTGTTCTCAGTGACATTTAGGTCAGACTCCCGAGGCGGTGGTAATCGTTTTCGTTTTATAATAGTTCCTCTTCTTAAGAAATTTCTTTTAGAATATTATATATATATATATATATATATATATTTTAACCGACACGATTTATTTGAATGGTTTTATTTATATTTTTATTTATAATTAAAATATCATTTTAAGTGTAGGAGTCTTCCAGCATCACACAGATCGTCTCTTGTAATTAGTTGTGTTTGATATCCCGATCTTTGTGCATGATTAAAAAAGTAATTCATATGATTAAAATTTAAGAGAGAGAAGGGTTTTGTTAGAACAACTAGATTGAATTTTTTTTCATAAATATAAAGATTTTAATATAATTTTAAAAATATAAAGATCAAAATATTAAGGATAACTAAGGTAATATATAATTAGTACCGTTAAAACTAAAGAAAAATTATGTGTTCATAAATTTATGCTACAATAAATGGCTTGCAGATATCAGATATGTAGTCATATCCATTTAGTTCTAAAAGTCATCCATCTTACGCTATAAGCGTATATATATGCTAAGAGAATATTTATATTATATATATTATTAAAAAGAGTTTATTAGTTTATACTTGCACTATCCAAAGTCGTATAGGACGGTGCCACATAACACAGTATCATTTCGAAAAGCTTAAAGCGGGACAACATGGCGTCGATCCGTGCAGGGTGATCGACGTCTGCATGAAGCATATGAGCCGACTACCCAAAGAGTCGGAAGCCATATATTACCAACCTCCGTTTGTAGGTATAAAAATCAACCTCTTGACCAATGTATGGACGAAACTTTAAAAAACTCTTTGGACCTCTACTCCTTTCTGACTTAATCTTTGGAGGGGTCGGGTTAGGAAATTCTCCTTCGACCTATGTGTAGGAACCCAACAAGCTTTATCTCCTTACTCCACTATCGATCACCTCGGGAGTAGGCAATCATATACCCATCGTCGACCTCGTCATAAAGAAAGCACATGGGTGACCTTCGCATTCGGGTTTGACCAAGTTGTGCTGACGATTCGACAATGGTATAATGTTACACAATATTTTTGGTGCTAAAAGAAGGGCCTAATGTCAAAAACCCATAGCCGAGCTCCTCAAAGAGGAGATGCCCATTGCCCACCCCGCCCTCAGACTCGAAGGGCAGTTGTCTCTTCCTCCGCACATGGACGAGAACATCTCGACTCCGACCTCAAGCAGCTACTAGCGACTATTTAATTATCCTGGTCTCTCACCTCCCGGAACCAGCATTGGATAGTTTATCGTCTATGTTGAGGCATTTCTTAGCTTCACCCATCAAGTCCAAGTTCTAGCAGGGATGATGCAGACAATCATTCCTCTCATCCCCCAACTTGCTCAGCAGATGATACTTCCCCAACTATTGAAAAATCTTGAGAGCATCACATGCGCAGTGAAAAAACAAAACAAAAAGCTTCTCATGTTTATCATGTCGTCATGTAATGATTAGTGCATGAAAAAATCATAAAATTGAAAACAATAAATCATGTGAGATGTGTTGCATAGGGAGATTGAATATCTCTAAAAATTTCAGATCAAATATGAGAGGATGAAGGAGGTCAAATATCCTCATCCCTAACGGTATCCACACGATGAATTGATGCAGTGATGCCCCTCAAATCGTAGCCAAAAGCTCATAACTTTGCACACATTCTTTACAACTTTTTGCGCACCATATTGCAGCGAACGTGGAAGAAGAACTTCTTTCTTCTTCGCTGTCCTCTCGCTATAGAAAAAGGGGTGGTCGGTTGAGAAGAGATAAGAGAGAGGAGAATAGGAGGGGGCAACCAAAGATGCAGCCTATCAACTTTGTTGGTCACCCCTCCCTCCTATTTATAAAGAGCCCCCAAAACCCTAATGGATCCTGCCTTTATGGGTATTCAATCTTCATCCAATTATCCTCATCTCTTCGATAATTAGATCTCTATCCAATAATCTTAATTTACCTTTAATTATACCTCATGCAATGAGTCCATTAATGTTGGGTCTCATCCAATGATAATAGGGGCTTGTTGGATATGAGGGGGGAGGAGAATATGAGGGGGCAACCAAAACTGTAGCCTATCACAATTTGTGCCCCCTATCTCCTATTTATAGAGAGCCACCCAAAAAACCCTAATGAATCTTACCTTAGTGGATATTGGATCTTCATCCAATTATCCAATAATCTCTATCGAATAATCTTAATATCTTAATTGACCTTTAATTGAAGCTCATTAATGTCGGGTCTCATCCAATGAGAATAAGAGCTAATTGGATAACTCATATACAATCCTCTACCCGTTGAAACATCCATCATATATGTGTGACCCTTTAGGCCTAATACTGAGCTGGCTATGAGTACTACCTATCAGAACTCCTTCTGACTTAGTGAATTGTTATCCCATAACAATTTATTCAACTCATCGACTATGGAAGTACTAGGGCACTACGCTATAGTCCCTAGACGATACAAGTGATCTAATCCATTGGACATGTTTGTACTCAGTTATCGTGTATCTATTGTCCCTCATCCATCTAATATCCTATAGACCATATATTAGGCATGGTACTATTATGCCACATATGAAATCTGTCTGAGTCTCGCTCTAATCAAATTCTCCCAGAGAACTCTTTCTCTCTCAATCTGAATGACCTCGACTGTCCGAGCGATAACACATGAGATATTCCTGTCGCGATGCCGAGAGTGGATGATCCTCTATTGACACTCAATTGCCTTCATAAAGTTAGGTACTAATCTCGATAAACGGTTGTACCATAACTGAAACTTTCCAAACCTGTAAGTTTGGAGTCAAATAAAAGGAGTACTCAAACAAGGCATCATTGATGTCTCAAGTCTAAGGATCAGATACACAACTGAGACATGAAATAGTTATCTGACGTTAGGTATCATTAATCATACAATATTTCGTAAGCGGATCAATTAGTGAACTCATTCTCCAATGAGCATCTATACTGTATCCTTAGTGTCTCCACACAAGTGGCTATAAGACCAGTCGCCTCCATCATATGGATGGGTGTACAACACACCGGTCTATCCAGTTGTCTTGATATCCTTCTTGAGCAACCTATGACTAAGATTATTTATGATATATGTTTAAAAGTGAATTGGTCTCATTATCGTCATCTCATCACGATCTAATTCTCATTGAATATAACAAGAACATGATAATATATATATATATATATATATATATATATATATATATATATATATATATATATATATATATATATACATTTAATAAATAGTATAATATGAGAATATGCTAATAATAATAATAATAATAATAAATAGACTATGCAACGTGTCCCACGGGCCATCATTTACGTGATTGGTTTGTTGGGCACATGTAACCAACAAAAACTTCTTTTGACTCAGTAAATTATTATCTCATAACAATCACTCAACTCATCAACTATGGACACATTAGTCCACTATGCTATATCTTTAGATGGTATAAGAGATCTAATCCATTAGACCTATCTATCCTCAATTATCATATATCTATAGTCCATCATTCATCTAATATCTCAAAGACCGTATATTGGGTCTCATACGAAATTCATCCGAGTTTTACTCTAATCAGATTCTCCCGAAGAACTCCTTCTCTCTCAATCTGAACGACCATAGCCAAGGACGTGCCTGAGCGAGAGCACACGAGATATTCCTTTCATGATATCGAGAGTGGATAATTCTCAATTGACACTAAATTACCTTTATAAGGTCGGATACTAATCTCGATAATCAATTATACTAAATCTGAGACTTTGAGACTTGTAAGTCCGACATCAAAGAAAGGAGTACTTAAACAGGACACTATTGATATCTCAAGTCTAAGGACCAAATACACAACTAAGACGACGGAATCACTATCTAACATTATGTATAATTGATGATCCAACATTTTCTAAGCAAATCAATTAGTGAACTTATTCTCTAATGAGCATTTATATCATATCCTTAATATTCTCACACAAGTGACTATGAGATCAACCCCTTATATCACATGGATGAGAATATAGTACACTGATCAGTCCGGTTATCTCGATGTCTCTCTCGAATAACCTATGATTGAGATTATTTAAGGTATGTGTTTAAAAGTGAATCAGTCTCATTACTGTGATATAATCATGATCCAAGTATATCACAATATATGCAATGAGCAAAATAAAATGAGAATATGCTAATGATAATAGTATGCAAAAAAATTATGTAACACATCACACATGCCATCACTCATGTGATTGGCTTGTAGGGCATATGTAACAAGTACCATAACCATCGCTTGTGATCCGACCAACTCTATTCACCTCGCCAAAGGACTCTCCCCTAGTTAGCCAATAGTCTAGAGCTGCGGACGCTCACTCATCAACCGAGAAGCAATCTGGAGACCCAAGACCAACGATGGAATGTAACGCCCCCAGCTCTCAATGCACTACTCTAAACTGCCGCAAGCCGACTTGGCAAACTCTTTCAAGGCTCAGCTACGCTCAATAAACTGATGCCTAGATGAGGTCCGAAGGGAGTTCATTAAATCAAAGAAAGAGCTTGGGGAAGGCTCCTCGATAGGATCCCCCCGTCTAGGAGATCCAGGACAAGCTAATTCCCCTCAACTTTCACCTCCCAACGTTGTATTTCTACGACGATGGCTTTGACCCAATAGAGCACGTCACCGCTTTCCAGACGTAGATAGCCTTATATGGCAGCTCCGACTCTCTGATGTGTCGGGCTTTTCCCACCACCCTCTGAGGCCCAGCTCGGATGTAGTACAACAAGTTGAGGCAATCCTCAGTCACATATTTTGATCGGCTTATGAGGATTCAAGCTTAACTTCTTAGAAAATGCTTAAGCTAAACCATCCGCGGACATACTCTTCGGCCTAAGCCAGAAGGACAATGAGCCTCTCTCCCACTTCGTCACTTGCTTCACTATCAAGATCTGAGGTGTTCCAGACACCTACCCCTCACTGATCATGCAAGCATTCATGATGGGCCTACGACCTTCAAGGTTCTTATGGTCGTTGGTCGAAAGGCCACCAACGACCATCCCTGAGATGCTCCAACGAGTTAATTAGTATGTCGTTGCTGAGACGCTGGTGGCATGAAGGCATGAAGAGTCACACAAAAGACCGTGCACGGAGCAGCCCCGAGACTCATCATCAAGACCACCCATGAGGATGCTTGATAGACCCGAGTCGTCGCTCCCGAGACCCCCTCTACCACCTCTCAACTCATCCAGAACAAAAAAAATTTAAGTTTATACGTGCTAATTTATAGGTAGTCCAACACTGTGAAATCGGTTGGTCGAACGACAAAAGAAGGAACTTCAGAGAAGCTCAAGACCCTCCCAGCAAAGCCCGCTATGACGAACATGTGTCTAAGCCTTGGTCAGCCAAACTTGTGCCCAAGTAGTGTTGCTCGGCCAAACATGTGCTCAAGCCTTATTGCTTGGCCTAACATGTGCCAAAGCAGTGTTGCTCGGCCAGACATGTGCCCGAGCAGTGTGACTCAGCCAAACATATGCCCGAGCAATGCTGCTAGGCCAAACATATGCCCAAGCAATGTTGCTCAGCCAAACATTTTTCCAAGCCTTGATGCTCGGCCAAACTTGTGCTCAAGCAGTGCTGCTCGACGAAACACTTGCACAAGCAGTGTTGCTCAACCAAACACTTGCCCAAGTAGTGTTGCTCGACCAAACACTTGTCGGAGTAGTGTGGCTCAGGCAAACACTTGTTTGGCTAGTGTGGCTCGGCCAAACATGTGCCCAAGCAGTGTTGCTCAGCCAAACATGAGCCCAAGCAATGTTGCTCGGCCAAACATGTGCTCGAGCCTTGTTGCTTGATCAAACATGTGTCTAAGACTTGTTGCTTGGTCAAACATGTGCCTGAGCCTTATTGCTCAGCAAGTTTGTGCTCGAGCAGTGTTGCTCCACTAAACATGTGCTCGAGCATTGTTGCTCCACTAAACACTGTTGGCCAAACACTTGCCCGAACAGTGTGGCATAGCCAAACATTTGCCAGAGCAGTGTTGCTTGGCCAGACATTTTCTCGAGTCTTATTGCTCGGACAAACTTGTGCCCGAGCAGTGTTGCTCGGCCAAACACTTACCTGAGCTATGTGGCTCAGCCAAACACTTGCTAGAGTAGTGTGGCTCGACCAAACATATGCCTAAGTAGTTTTGTTCAGCCAAACATGTGTCTCAGCCTTGTTGCTTGGCCAGATATGTACTTGAGACTTACTGCTCGACCAAATTTGTGCTCGAGCAGTGTTGCTTGGCCAAACATGCCCAAGTAGTGTGGCTCGACCAAACATGAGCCTGATCAGTGGTGCTCGGCCAAACATATGCCCTAGTGTTGCTCGACCATATATTTTTCTTGAGCCTTCTTGCTCGACCAAACACATGCCCAAGCAGTGTGGCTCGGCCAAACACTTGCCCGAGCAGTGTGGCTCGACCAAACACTTGCCTGATATGTGTGGCTCAGCCAAACACTTGCCTGAGCAGTGTGGCTCAGCCAAACATTTGCCCGAACATTATGGCTCGATCAAACTTATGCTTGAACAATGTTTCTCAGCCAAACACATTCCTGAGCCTTGTTGCTCGGCTAAACACGAGCAGTGTTGCTCGGCCATACATGTCCCTGAGCCTTGTTGCTTGGCCAAACATGTGCCCGAGCAGTGTTGCTCGACCAAACATTTGCCTGAGCCTTTTTGCTCAACCAAACATATGCATGAGCTTTGTTGCTTGGCCAAACATGTGCCCAAGCCTTGTTGCTCCGCCAAACATTTGCCCAAGTAGTGTCACTCGACTAAACATATACCTGAGCCTTGTTGCTCGGCTAAACTTGTGATCGCCCAAACTTGTGACTAAGCAGCACTGCTCGGCTAGTCTCGAGCCCAAGCTACGCCTTATAGCCAACCAGTGCCCGAGCACTGCCACTCAACTAGCCACGTGCTTGAGTTACACCTCATGGCTAGTCGTATGCCCGAGTTTCACCTCGCGGCTAGTCCTATGCCTGAGTTACACCTCGCAGCTAGTCTTATGCCCGAGTTACACCTCATGGCCAATACTATGCCCGAATTCCACTACGTGGCCGATCTAGTGCCTGAGTTACGTTGCTCGGCCAGTCCTATGCTCGAGTTACGCCTCGCAGCCAGTCCAATACCCGAGTTATGTTGCTCCACTAGCCTAGTGCCCGAGTTACTTATCTCGGTCAGTCATGTGCTTGAGTTATCCATTTCTGCTAATCCAGCACTCATGTTTTGCATCTCGATCAACCTACGCTGAACTACGAATCCCAATTGGACAAGAGGCTCACAGCAACAAACAAATGACATAGAGGCGGGCCACCCAGCCCGAATGGCGACTTCGATAGGAGAACCCACACACCCAATGGGACCATGGACCTAGCCAATAAAAAGCACCAAGCCATGATTCAAGGCACGCCTCTTTTTTTTTTTGTAGGGGGGGGGGGGGGGGGGGGGGGGGGGGGAGAGAATGATAGGGGTTATTCTAGCACCAACCCCATGACATTAGTCAACAGCCACGAAAGCGCTAACAAGGTGCCTCAGGATTGACACGACATGGTACGTCAACATAACACCTCAAATTCAGAGAGACAGTTACTTGCTCCTTGCGCTATCCAAAGCTGTACAAGATGGCGCTGCATAATACAGAGCCATTCTGAAAAGCTCGAAGTAGCGCTGCGCGATGTCGATCAGTGTAGGTAGGTCAACATCTGCATGGAACATATGAGCCGACATCCCAAGAAGTCGAAAGTCATTAATAAGTCATGTTCACAGGTATAAAAATTAACCTCCTGACTAATGACTAGAGAGGACTAAAAGAAAATCTCTTTAGACCTCTACTTATTTCTGAGTTAGTCTTCGAGAGGTTGGGTCGGGAAATTTTCCAACTCCGACCTCTGTGCAGGAATCCGACAAGCTTCATCTCCTTGCTTCACCACGGATCACCTCGGGAGTGAGCAACCATATCCGACCCATCATCAATCTCGCCATCAAGAAATCACATTGGTGATCTTGCTCATTCGGGTTTGGACCAAGCCATATCGACTCGGCCACGATATAAAGATACACAATAGTATACAACAAGCAACTTTTCATGGTACAGATAAAGTTGAAGTTTAAGATTTTAGGATGAACAATCAAAAAATTTATAGGTTATATTAGCCTTAATGATTTTTATTTATGTTAAATCAGGTCTTATCCATCTCTAATATTAGCGGTGTATTACGATGGAGAAGAAGATGACATATCAAATCAGCCCCCTTCGAATGGGAAAGTTAATGTGAGAAAGCTGATGGTTTCGTCTCCATTTGTGCTCTCAGGATCTGCATTTGCTAGTAATTGCTTGGACCGTTCATGACAACGAGGAGCAACTTTTTGACGACATATTCTACCAACGAAAGCTCGTGGAAGCTACAAAGAGTTAGCAGCAGCTTAACATTAGGATCTGTTCTGCAACATTGATCTTACAGTGCCACTACAACTTGTACAGTGACGAAAGGCAACGCAAACGCACGCCAAAAAGGTAGCAGGAGATGAGTCCTCCCACTGGCACGTCTCCACTCTACTTTGGCGGGCTTGTCGTCTTCGATCTCGTCGCCAAATCTACTTCGGTGGGTCCGGCGGCGTCACATTCTCGCGGCAGTACCATAAAGCACGAGAAAGAAACTCGAGCCGTGCCAACCTCTCCTTCCACGGGCTCTCCTTCCTCCCTGCTTCCTCGGCGGTCCCATCCCCATCATGCCGCCCGCCTCTTCTTTAAGTCTCAACCTTGCCTTCCGCAAACCCTTCCACCGATTCTTCCGTCTTAGCTTGCCGGGGTCGAGGAGCAGCAGCAGCAATGAGCCCGGAAATCGAGAGAGGCGCCTCGTTTCTCGCTGACCTGGAAATGGGGTCGGTGTTGGCGGCGGAGCCTTCGCCGGCCGGCGCTGCCCCGGCGCTGGTGCTGTCGAGCTCGATGGACAAGAAGAAAAAGAAGTACGTGAAGCAGGTGACGGGGAAGCACAACGACACGGAGCTCCATCTCGCGGCGCGGCGCGGTGATCTGCCAGCCGTGAGGCGGATCCTCGGCGACGTCGTTGCCCAGGTCGCGGAAATGACCTCGGAGGTGACGGAGTTGGAAGCGGTGACCGCGGAGATGGTGTCGGCCGTGGTCAACGAGACCAACGAGTTCGGGGAGACGGCGCTCATCACGGCCGCGGAGAAGGGGAACCTGAGCGTGGTAGCGGAGCTGCTCCAGTATTCGGATAAGGAGAACATGTCGAGGAAGAACAGATCAGGGTTCGATGCTTTCCATGTGGCGGTAAAAGAAGGACATCGAGGTGAAAGCCGTTCATCTTCTGAGCTGCCTCCTTCGGCTTCCTTTTATCTTCTTCCCTCTTGCTGACTTCGTTTCACACAGACATCGTGCAGTTACTTCTCAGCCATGACCCAACACTCGGCAAGACGTTTGGTCCCTCAAACGCGACGCCGCTTATATCTGCGGCAGCGAGGGGCCACACCGAAGTGATCAAGCAGCTCCTCGCTCAGAATTTTAGCATGGTGGAGGTGGCCAAACGCAACGGGAAGAACGCTTTGCATTTTGCTGCCAGGCTCGGCCACGTCGAAGCGGTGAAAGCATTGCTAGAAAAAGATCCACAGCTAGCGCGGAGGACGGACGTCAAAGGCCAGACTGCACTGCATATGGCCGCCAAAGGAACGAACCATGATGTGATCAAAGCACTCGTGGATTCTGATCCCGCCATAGTTATGATGCCTGACAAAAACGGGAACACCGCCTTACATGTGGCGACGAGAAAGAAGCGTGCAGAGGTAGAACCCTACATCCCGATCATTTCTGCGTCGAATAAGCTTGTCTTGTCTCTGATCGTTCTTCGTTTGTCTTCCTAGATAGTGAATCTGCTGCTACTTCTCCCGGACACGCATGTCAACGCGCTGACAAGAGACCGTAGAACTGCGTATGATATCGCGGAAGAGTTGCCTCTCTCCGAGGAGTCAACCTACATCAGAGAGTGTTTGTCTCGAGAAGGTGCGTTGCGGGCGAAAGAGCTGAACCAGCCTCGAGACGAGCTTCGGAAAACGGTGACGGAGATCAAGAAAGACGTGCACACGCAGCTTGAGCAGACCAGGAAGACGAACAAGAACGTTTACGGGATCGCGAAGGAGCTGCGGAAACTCCACAGGGAGGGCATCAATAACGCCACCAACTCGGTGACGGTGGTGGCGGTGCTCTTCGCGACTGTGGCGTTCGCAGCCATATTCACCGTGCCAGGTGGAAGCGAAGACGACGGGATCGCGGTGGCCGTCCATGCCACGGCGTTCAGGGTCTTCTTCATCTTCAACGCCGTTGCTCTGTTTACGTCGTTGGCGGTGGTGGTGGTGCAGATCACTCTCGTCAGGAGGGAGACCAAGTCGGAGAGGAGGGTGGTGGAGGTGATCAACAAGTTGATGTGGTTGGCCTCGGTGTGCACCACGGTGGCTTTTCTGACCTCCACCTACATTGTGCTGGGCCGGCGACTGCAGTGGGCGGCGATACTGGTGACGTTGATCGGGGGAGTGATAATGGCGGGTGTCCTCGGCTCCATGACCTACTTCGTGGTGAAATCGAAGCGCATTCGTAAGATCAGGAAGAGGGAGAAGTCATCCAAGAGAAGCGGCTCTGCTTCCTGGCATCACACCTCTGACTTCTCCGATTCCGATTTCAATCCGATTTATGCCATCTAAAGAAGCGTGAAAGGCGTTTGTGGTTGCTTCCATGTCAATCTGAAGCTGTATATGAGATCTTGATTCGTACCTTACTCATCCCGACGGGTTGCGTCTTGTTCTTGGGTAGCGTGTGAGTCGACAAGGTTGACTGAGAACCTTCAAAAAAGTCAACAAAATGATTATTAATCAGATTAATCTTTGATTTGTTTACATTGTTTACTCCAATCCTACATCTTGTCATCACCAATCTTAATGTCGATCGGACGGTCAGAGACTCCTCTCGCCGCTTCTCATTCCTCGTAGGAGGTGCAGACGCCCCTTCGGCTTCACCTCCTCCTGCTCGTCGTCGTTCTTCTTCTCGCGTCGATCTCTTCTTCAATGACGAAGATCGAGAACACCACTGTCATGTCCGGTCCGCCGGATCTCTGCGCGAGACTTCAAAGACCGACCGACGGGAATGGGCGCAAGAAACCCCGGCGTGCTCGCTCTTTTCCGGCAGTTCGACATCGTGGTGATTGGGTATCTGTACTTGGCAGGAGTCGCGGTTTACGCTCCAAATAGGATCGCCTCTTACGAGTACGTACCGATGTGTTGGTATGGCAGCGGAGGAGACAGCGAGCGTTGCCTTCTATAATCTTCATGTCTTATACGTACCAGCAGTACCTCGTTCTTGACGGCGAAGAGGAAGAGGCGGCGGAAACGGTGCTCAGCGAGGAAGAATTCCAGCTTTGGGTGGCGGTGGGTTGGATCCTTTGTCATGTGTACTTCCTGATGTGATGCAAATGACATGGGAAGTATCATGGACGACATTGATATTTATATTCTTGCATGCAATATTTGGGTTCAATCTGTAAATATTTCACGTCTGAGCTGAGGAGGGAGGAGAGAAAAATGCAGGTTGAACGTTACGTATGTCATATTCATTCAAATGGTTGGCATGACATGGGCACAAAGAATAGGTTGCAAATAGCAATTGGTGGGGGGGAAAAAAATGCATAGAGCCGATATATATATTTATTTAAATTAATTATTTTTTAAATATGTTGGTCAACTTAGTTGGTAAGAATTTTGATAATTCATCGTAAAATCTTTGAATTGAAAAATCGTCGATTTATCCCTGTTGAAACTTCGAACGGACCCACACCTCCAACTAAAGAAGAGAATTGAGTGCACCCCACACAACTTTCCAATAAGTCAAGGTGAGGGTTCTTACGAACAAGTATGGGAAAACTAAAAATGCTATCAGTTGATTGGACGATTATTTTTTAATCAATTTAGATGTGAAATTTAATCTCTTAAAAAAAAAAGGTTACACAAGTCAAAGAAAATGTCAGGGAAGATTTTAAATAGAAAATACTTGTCAGCTTAATGGCAAGGTTAAGGTTTAATTTCCAAGTGCGATAAGATTAGAAGAGTGGATTAATTATATCCCATCAAATTACACATTAACATTTGTGAACCCAAAGAATGATCATGGAAGCCATGTTTAGACAATCTATTTGTTGTCGTTTCAAGAACAATTCTTTTCGACAGTCATGTTACAAGTTATGTTACAATATGATATCTTGTTTTTGCACCTATTTATACATGTTAGGGAAGGAGGATTTTTCTCATTCAATTAGAAAATTTTAATTTGTTAATATGCCCTCGTAAAATCGAGCTCATATCAAAGATATTATTCTTGGATCTATGCAAGGAAAAGAGTTTACGAGCTAGAGGCTTCGTGAGGGAGTCAGCAAGTCGATCACTTGTATGTACATGAGAAACACAGAACTGCTGGCGGACAACTTGATCTCGCACGAAAGAGAAGTCGATAGCAACATACTTCATGCGGGAGTGGAATACTGGATTAGCACATAGGTAAGTAGCACCGACGTTATCACAATAAATGGCAAGTGTAAGAGCAGAGTCAATATGAAGCTGCTTAAGTAGATTCGTGATCCAATTGAGTTCGACAGCAGTAATGGCGATGGCACGATATTCAGCTTCAGTTATAGACCGATCAACTATTTTTTACTTTTTGGAACTCTAATTGATTGGATTAGCACTAAGAAAAATAAGATACAATGACGTGGAAGTTTTATCATCAACATTTCATGCCCAATCAACATCAACAAAAGCATGAAGATGAAGGTGAGAGCATTTGCGAAGACATATTCCATGATCGATTGTCCCCTTAAGATCACGCAGAATGCATTTGATAGTATCCAAATACATAGTAGACAGCTTATGCACGAACTGTGATAATTTATTGATCACAAAGGAGATGTCTGGATAGATAAGAGCTAAATATTATAGTGAGCCAACTACTTGCCGATACTAAGTAGGGTTTGTAGCAGGACTATCATCACATAACTTGAGTGACTCACTGGTAGATATGGGAGTGGTAACCACTTTCGTTTTGTACATATTTATTTTAAATAATAAATCTTGAATGTACTTTCTCTATGAGACAAAAAGTCAAGAAGATGTAAATATAGCTTCCACGCTGAGAAAATAGCTCAGGTCGCCAAGATCTTTGAGGGAGAATCAGTCGGCCAATTACTTAAAAAATATATGAACCTCCATAGGTTAATCACCAGGCTCGTAGAGCCTAATAGAGTCCATAAATAGCTTTTTGAAGTTTATAAATGTGTCGTGGATACTGAGGATGTATAAAGATAGGATGTTGCTCCATAAAGATGTCTTCAGTGAGAGTCTCATATAAAAAGACATTGTTAACATCTAATTATAATAAGCATCACCTTTTGAAGACCTCTAGACTCAAGATAAGCCGGATCATGGTAGGTTTGACAACTGGACTGAATGTCTCTATGAAATCAACATCGAGTCGTTGATGAAATCCCTTGGCCGCGAGACATGCTTCATAGCAAGCAATCGAACCATCAAGGTTTCGCTTAATTCAAAAAACCCACTTGCACCCAATGATATTTTATGTGGGGTGAGAAAGAATAAGAGTCTATGTAGAGTTATGAAGGAGAGCATCATACTCCTCACACATTGCTTTACGCCAATATGGAGACGTTTGGGTTTGATTATATAATGTTGGTTTAGTAGGTCGGGTGAAGGTTTGGAGCTAGCATATAAGTCAAGAACATGTCATGGTTTAAAGACACTACTCTTGGAATGAGTTTACATGGGATGCCTATGGGCTATTATAGTATTAGGTGGGAAAGGCTGAGGGTCAACATAGTTTAGGTCAGGCTGAAAGATGGGGGAAGTTCCTTATCGAGGTGAAGGCAAAGGCTGTGGTGATAGAGGCAATGGTGCAGGAGCAAGAGGAACCTGTAGTGGAGGAGGAAGAAGCTGCGGAACAAAGGTAGAGAGAGTGGATCTAAATGAGATGTGTTTTAGGGTTCAATTGATATGGATGAAGGTGTATTACAATGATCCAAGGGTACGACAGGTGGCTTGTGATTATGAAAGGGAAAGATAGACTCCAACATGTCATGAAACAAAGACTTTAGTAGTATGAGGGTCATAGCACTGGAAGTTATTATGTTCAAGGAAGTATCCAATGAAAATACAAGGTTGAAATCTAGATTACATTTTATATGAGACATAAGGATGTAATCATTGATAACATAAACCTCAGTTAAGAAGATCTTCTAGACCATGTCAACCTTCAAGAAGATACTCTACAGATGAGTATATGATGCTTACTGATACAGGTGAACCAGAGAGTTACTAGGAAGTAGTTGAAAGTGAGCAGAAAAAGAAGTGATTTATTGCTCTACAGGAAGAGATAGATTCTCTGCAGAAGAACCACACATATGATTTGGTGCAACTACCAGAGGGAAGTAAGACCTTAAAGAATAAGTGAGTTTTCAGGTTGGACAGGTTCAGTATGAGCAATGCAAAGCCAGTTGGTTCTCCTCTTGCAGGTCACTTCAAGTTGTGCTCAGAACAGAGTTCGTCAAGTGATGAGGAGAAGGAGAAAATGCAAAAGGTTCCTTATGCTTCAGCACTTGGAAGTTTAATGTATGCAATAGTATGTATGAGGCCAAACATCGCATATGCAGTGGGTGCTGTTAGCAAATTTCTTGAAATCCAAGCAAAGAGCATTGGGTAGTAGTGAAGTGGATTTTAGATATCTCAGAGGAAGTTCTAAAGTTTGTCTAAGCTTTGGAGGTAGACTACTTGTGTTGATAGGTTACACAGATGCAGATATGACAAGAGATATTGACACAAGAAAGTCCACATCAGGTTTTGTACTTACTTTTGCAAGGGGAGCTATGTCATGGTAGTCCATATTATAAAAGTGTATTGCTCTCTCCATCACAGAAGCAGAATATATTGCTGCTATAGAGGTTTGCAAAGAAATGTTATGGATGCAATGATTCTTACAAGAATTTGGGTTGAAACAGAAAAACTATGTGGTATATTGTGACAGCCAAAGTGTCATCCATTTGTGCAAAAACCCAATATTTCATTCTGAGTCAAAGCATATAGATGTCAGATATCACTGGATCAGAAATGTGCTTGAAGAGAAGCAGTTACAGCTTCAGAAAATTCATACAGATGATAATGGTGCAAACATGTTGACAAAGACTTTACCGAAAAAGAGATAGAAGATGTGTCGACAACTGGTCGACATGACTTCACATTAAGGAGTCATGAAACAATCTCCCTTATAGGCTGAAGGGGGAGGTTGTTGGGCAGATGAGCAGATGACCCAGATTCAGCCCACAATGGGCTTTAGTGAAGTCCACAACCTAGAACTTCACTTATAGTAACCTAAACCCTAGATTAGGTGGCTAGGGTTGAGATTAAGAGGGCAGCGGTGGTTGAAAACATGGGAGAGAGAAAAAAGACTGCAGATTAACAGTAGAGGTCAGAAAACAAGAGATCCAAGAAAGGAAAGAAGAGAAAGACAAGAAAAGACTATTCTCAATCATTCATATCTCAGGTTAGATCAGTTTATAGCAGATTTTTACTGTGATCTCTTGGGAAGGCTTTGGATATTGTGCTTAGTATTATAGTCCTTGTATCCCTGTGATTCTCTTGTGACTATTGCTTTGGTTTGGGCAAGAAGCCTTGAGATCTGTATATTCATTATTTTGATAGTGGATTTTCTCTAGCTTGTCCCGTGATTTTTATCCTTCGAGTTGAGGGGATTTTCCATGTAAATCTTGGTGTTCATTTGATTATGATTTATGTTTGATCTGTTGTGTGTGATGGTCTGCTAGTATTTGTTCATATACAAAGTTTATTCCTGTTTTATTCCCATTAGCGAGTAGAGAGTGTGTATTTGAACACAATCTTGTAAGTGTTCTTATTTTTTTACCTCATGTTTAATACTACATCGTTTTCTTGATTGAAAGTGTTTTTAATTAATTGGATCATAGTATTCTATTTTTATCTTTTTCTTGCTCCTCCTTCCCCAACAGAATGGGTGATAGCTGAGTTTTGCTGGGAGCAGTCATCAAACTGACAGCGGGAAGGTTCAACTCGATTGCAGGAGAAGTTTGTCGAGTTCCAAGCGAGGAAATTCAAAAGACCTGTCACGGCAATTGCAGGAGGAAGAGCTTTCGCATGTGATCTCACTGAAGAAACGATTCCAAAAAGGGAAAGGATACTATCGAGGGAGTAGAGGAGAAAGAGAGCAGCGACGATGAATGAAAGCTCACCGTTGGACGTAAAGAAAGAAAAAATAATCTATGTTAGAGAGATAGGACTCTGATAACATGTTAAAATATAAAGTGAAAATAAAAAAAAATTATTATCCTTAGACAACAACTAGATTTGTTAACAGGTTTGAGATGATCTTTGGGAAAGAGAGTATACTAGTTTGGAAGAATGAAAAATCTCTTCAAAGTCCTCGATCGAGCTCGTCAGGTAGGCCGACAATGAGGGATAGCTCTTCCCCTTCATGTTATTTGACAGTAGCCGGCGACATGCTTCCTCTCTCTCTCTCTCTCTGTCTCTCGTTCCTTTTGCCGGGCCTGTCGGATTTGATGGATGTCATTGTTCGGATAACAGCCGAGGATACATGGCAGTATACTAACATCTTCGCTTGGAGTATTTATGCACGTAAGAGGCAGGAGATTGGATATGCAGTATGTAATTTTCTAATAGGATTCTGGCTTTCCGACAGGAACTCATGCCATGATGGGAAGAACAGTGCATCATGAGTCAACTGTGTTAATGGGGAGCACGTTTTGTTGGACGTGACCTTACCGTCGAAGACGGGTGTGGAAAGCCGAATCGAAATAGTGCCGGTGGTACTCATGTCTACCACTGACAACGAGAAGTTGAACGCTTCTTCCCTTATGGCAGACAACACATCAGCTTTTTTATATTTTCCTTGTTCTTTGGTAGTGCTAATTAGAAGCAATCGACAGCTGAGGTTGTCGGTGAGAAGTAGGAGTCGAAGGGATCGTAGCCAATCTACTGTGTGATTACCGTCTTCAAAGTATCCACCCGACAGTTCTCACCGAGCATGTCATTCGATGTTGTTCTGTCTAGGTTTACCTTGGGTACGCTTTGACCTTGCTCGCTCTTCATCTTCTTCCTATCCTCTTAACGACAGACAAGCTTGCAAGTATGTGGGCAAACATGCAGACCTCAGGTCAAGAGAATGGTCAAAGTCTGCTTGTTGCAGATGAGAACTGTCTCCATTTGTGGCAGGAGAAAAGGAAGACGATTCCTTGTGACCGCTGCCTTTATATGCCACTCTCTCTTCCACCACCACCTCAGCTGTTTCTCGCATCATCTCGCTGCTTAACTCCGTCGTTGCCCTGCTTGGAGCAATGGACCGTCGGTCGTCGAAGGAAAGAAGGCTGCCGCCGAAGCGAGGTCAGGTGAAAGCTCTTGTGTTTAAGATCTTGATTCGGTTCGTCAGTCGAAGCATTCCAAGGAGGAAAGGAGAAGGCTCATGCCGACAAGGTAGTGGCTCATCCTCCACCTCTCGGATTCGCGATAGGCACAGACCATGGTGATTGCGGGCGGGTTCTGCCAAATACGTTGAAGAGATTGATAGATACACAGGCAACGCATCGTAGCCAAGACAACAAGTGTGTTATGAAGGGTGTACAGCTTTGATATCAATAACGAGATAGACGTATTAGCCGAATAAGAATAGAGTGAATGATGATTGTAGTGAACTAAAATAAAGAAAGAAGAAGGTGAAACCTGCAGTAGACAGATGAAACAGGAGGAGGAAGAAGAGGAGCTCATCTTGGAATTTAACTCCACAAAGAAAGGCTATTAATGCAGCAGCACAGGCAGACGCAGCGACGGCGAAGCCACAGTTGTCGCTATGACCGATCACCATCCATCACTTCACGGGAAAAGCCCTCTATCATCAACATCCAAAACAACACGCACACAATTACTACTAGCCCTTGCTTAGCAAAATGATATCGAGGGGAGGATCATTTTGATAGCAGCGATCCTAATTAAGCAACCTACCAAAGTTAGTCGGACAGCAGCAGTGCAGTCCTATATGCACACAGGACCACGGCAGAACAAACGCTCACCAGGTAGAAGTCACGTTAGCTAACGCAAGTCTTACACATCACACAGCTGGAAGCCAATGACAGGAGGCAAAGAAAAAACTAGGAAGGAGAGAGACGAGCACAGCTTTATAAGACCCCACGCCACCGGCAGCAGAACGAGGTACAGTCATGGTGGAGAGAATAGGCATTCCTCGTAGATAAGCGAGGCAAAAGTGCTGTCAGACGGCAAAAGTGAAGCCTCCACCTGAGCCTACCCAGCGTTTAGCTTTGATTGCTATGTCCAGCTTTCTCGGAGACATGAAAGCTCCTTTTGATCCGTCGAATCTATCACCTGGCACCCCTATAGCTTATGCGAGAATGCAACATAACAACGACTGCAGCGCTAGTGGTGTTTGTTGTCTACTCAGTTTCTGAGAAAGTAGCCGGTGGTCGCTGGAGGAGGGAATAGCAAGTGACGGGAGATCGGAGGTGGTGGTGGCGGAAGCGCAGCCGCTGTTGTGGTGGCGTTGGAGAATCCTGATGATGCTGCAGACGCGACTAATGGCAACAGAGTAGGACCACGCATGTGCCACGCCCAGCCGGGAAGGGATCGCAAACCCACCTCGGGCCTCTGCTCATTCCCTCTTTCCTGTATCAATGCAATGGTGTCCATTAGATCATACCAGCCAAGCAATACACGAATTTTGATGAACAACGACTATGCAAAGGAAAACGATGATGATACTAAAGTAGAAGACCCACTAACCCACTAACTAATAATACAAACGCTGGAAGATGCTAAAGAACAGGCAGCAGCTAGAGACCATAAGAACCAAGTAATAAATACTAAGGGCAGCATATGTGCCTAAAATGCCAAGGCCCTACATGTTCTCGTTATCTATATTAACTAAATAGTCATGAAGGTAGTAGAACAAACATTCCACACAAAAAAAACAAAAAAATAGCTGTTTTGGAGTCCACTATCTACAATAGTTGTCATGCACTAATGTTGGAATAGAATCACCACCAGAACGATAAAAAGCATGGCCTCCAAAGAAAACAGGAAATGAATTTGAAGCAATGTTTATGTTAAGTGAAGGAAAAAGAGAATCACTAATCATGTGAACATTCCACAATTCTGGAGGTAAATTTGCGAGCATAATAATTATTAGGTTTTTACCTCAATTCTGGGAAAGTAGCCTGGGTAAGCATTCCACAAATGAGGATGTTGAGGTGTCACAGCCAGACGAGGAACAGCAGCTAGATGATTGGGACTCTCAGGCTGCAACAGCAACCAAAAAAGAATGGCATATCTGTGTCACTGAACATCTAAAGAATGGTATGTAACACCAAATTAATCATATCATTGTGGCAGCATGCCAGATTGTTTCACATACATAAGACTAAAGTTGGAAAATGATGCATCGGTAATTGTCCTGACGATGCTGATTCCAGAAGAAAATCAAATGAAATGTTACTTTAGTGTATATTGTATATTTTATAAAAATAAATTTGCTTCGACACTATGGCTTGTGGTAGTGGTTGTTTATTTCTGCTTTCTTGGAAATTCACTTGGATATCTAGTGTACGCCAAAATGGAGCACGGAACATGTGGCTAAATAATAATCCTAACCGATCTTTCCGTCAAAACTTTTGCACTTTCTCTCCACCTCCATCAGCTTCTAACATATTAATCCTCTGCCATTTACTAAAGGTACTTCAATTTGACCATTGGTACCATAAGAATTTTCCTTTTGAGGGTACTTCTAAAGGACATTATCTAAGAAATTTGTGAATATAGCGAAAGTATTGCTGCTATTACAGTGAAGAGGAATCAGGATGAGTTAGAAGAACATCAGTGCGAGAACAAACATTTAAAGCAACTGGCTCATCCAAGGACAATTTGTAAACTCAACAAATCAAGGCAGATTCAGAAATGCGGATGGTGGAAGACTATTTACCTGAGCATTTCCAGTTTCCCTAACTTCATATGAGCCATGACTGAAATTGGTACCGGTAGAATTGCCATCACTCTTTGTGCTATGGAAGTTAGGTTGAGAAATCCTCAGGCTTAAATCAACATCCTCGAAGGCAGCAGCTATCAGAACATGATATCAGCATCATGTGACGATTACCCATAAACGATAAAGTGTACGGTGAACATAACTTAAGCCATACAAAACCACAAAGAATGTTTGCTGGTGAGACCTTTGTTTTCAGGCTCGGGAAGTCTCTCTCCTTCATAGAGGCTTGACTCAAAATTCGTGATTGCTACCCTTCCATTCCATCTGATAGCAGCCTTGTCATATGCCCTAAAGGTCAAAAAAGTGAAGTGGAAAAGAAAAAAGGAACATTATACAGTTCATAACTCTCTGAGGTAAACGTTCATAACAGAATGTCACTATTAAGAATTGAGAAAGCAGACCTTGCAGCCTCTATTTCGCTGTCAAATAAACCAAGATAAATATACCTGCACAGAATGAAATTTGTGTTTAAATACAAACACTAAGTTCAATCTTTATCTTAGAGAAGTACTAAAGTTTTTTAAGGGATGAGATGTCTCTTTGTTCTACCTTTGCACCTACTGCTAATTTTCTTAAGACTACAAAGAATGCAATCACTTCTATGTATTCTATAATTGTTTGATTGAAACTTCCGCAAACAAATTGTTTAAGAATTTCCTTTGATAATGACAACTTTGAATATCTAAGTTTCCTTCCTTATATTTCACATTCATCCACCACATTTTTCCCATTACTTTTCCACCCTAAGAGCCATTCCATGTCATGTTTTACTTCTGATGCATATAAGGTTAATAACTTGCAGTGGTTCCTCAATTTAAATAGAAGCGAGGCCTTGAATTCATCAAATACACAAACCAAGTGACTGAGAGTAGATTTCATGGATATGAAACATAAGTGTATGCCAGAGCAAGAAAAATCAAGAAATACTACGACATCACACTTTTTGCCGAGGAACTGTCCCATGCGAGCCTCCCATCTACCACACTTGTGAAGAGTCACCCCTCTGTACTTGGAGCTTCCCCTTGCAAACCCAGTGCTCTGACGGCGAAGTATATGCACAAATTCTTCCTTGGTCAGGTTTCTCATCTGAAATAATACAACATAGACATCCTAATTTAACCTTACCATGTCTTTTGAGAAAGACGGATCACATCAACACCCACATATACCTATTTCTAGGATTACCTGGTTCAAATCCTCGTCGTAATCATTAAGATCAAAGTTGATGTCTGCATC
Organism: Ensete ventricosum; assembly: GCA_029747655.1. Lineage (NCBI taxonomy): Eukaryota > Viridiplantae > Streptophyta > Magnoliopsida > Zingiberales > Musaceae > Ensete > Ensete ventricosum. The sequence continues at coordinate 11,194,720 of JAQQAF010000005.1, forward strand.
AAGTCCCCGAAACTTGATAGCGGCACGATCATATGCTCTGCAGTCCATTTAATAAATGCAAAACAATCCTTCCAAGCCATGAACTACTAGAGCAGTATATGTACAGGCCATCAAACATTTTTCAAGGGAAGGGAAAATATATCAAACCTTGCGGCAGCATGAGCGGTGTCGAAGCCTCCTAGAGTTGCATTGCAAACAGAACAAAAGGGTTAAACCCCAAAACATAAACAATTAACAATCTTTCTGTTTATGCGAGGAGAGATGGAATCTTACCCAGGTAGACTTGCTTTCCACAATCCCTGCGCAGAATTAGAGGTAGTAAGGAACACAGCCCATTAAACTAGAACACGATGGGAAAGAGAATAAGGATCAGGACGAAGCATCTGCTAACCAAATGTGGGACTCCCATCTCCCGGTTCTCCTGTAGAAGGTGACTCCGCGATACTGTGAACTCCGTGACCTCGGTCCTCGTCTACTCTTCTTCACCACCTCCAGCTGCTGCTGCTGCCGATGCAGCAAAACCCTCGCCTCCGCCTCTGCCGCGCAACCCACCGTCCCCTCCACGAAGCCAAGATCGCCCCGGCGGACGGTCGAGCTAGAGTTCGCGGCCGCCGGAGGCTGCAACGTGGACGCCACCACTGCCGTAGGAAGCAGCGGCCGCGTGACGACGCGCAGCTCCGGCAAAACACCACCCTCATCCTCACCGTCATCATCAACAGCATCCGGCTCGGTGGGGCACCTAAGGTTGTCGAAGCAGAGGGAGGCCGCGCCGCTGGTGGAGCGCAAATCCTCCTCTTCGGCGGCGGCGTTGCTCGACGCCTCAGACGAGTTCGAAGCCCATGCGGACGACTGACCGGGCGACACCACATTAAGATCAAACTCTATCTTCGCCTCCAATCTCTCGTGCGCCATCGATGTGACGCTTCCCCGCGTACGATTCAACACGACAAGTTGCAGTAATCAGAACCGAATCAGAAGGGAGCGAGCAGCAAACTTGCGAAGAGGAGGACGAGATCGACGTGGGAGGGGATCCGGTCCATTTGGGGGTTTCTTCTTCTCGGATAGTGGGAGGCGGAGGAAGAGGGCCGGAATCGAGACAAAAAGAGTAGTCCTGTGGGGAGCGTCGGGGACGTGAGAATCAACCCAAGTGGCATATATCATCATATCACTTCCATAATATTACCGTTATTATACTCAAAATAGCTCTTAATTATTTTTTCTTATTTCTTTTTCCGAATTAACAAAATGTGAATTCTTAATTTTCTACTGAGATATTTTTTTAATAAACATAAAAAAAAAGTATGTTATAAATCTATTTCAAAAAAATTATAATTAATTGTACGTGATGGAGTCCGTCCACATTCTGTTTCTTCTTTCCCTCGCTGCGTCGCATGGGCCCATGTCACGTGCGGCGGCCGCCAGGTGTCCTCTGAGCGCGCGTTTCGTAGCCCGCTCACGTTGCCGCCGTTTGATGCCAGCAATAACGCGTGATTCCATGCTACAAATCAGTCGAAGAAACCCTAATGGAAGACGAATCGATCTCGTAAACCAATTAGGGATTGTCGACTACCTTCTCCGGCGAAAGAGACGTGCCAAGCGAAGGAAAAGACCTTCCAGAGAAGGTCTACTCCCTACCACTGAGCTCTTCTTCGGATAGCCCTAAAAAGACTATCGCTGACAGAAGATTGGTTGAGACAGAGGTTCCTTCGATCGAGACGGGCGAAAGGAGGGGGGAAAAGAGAGCACTGCTTTGAAGAATCTGAATCCATTCTCTAGCTGAGCCCACACTTCACTATCTGAGAATAATTTGATCAGCTACCGCTGCAGCTTTAGATGAAGCGAAGCAACATGGTGAGTTCTTATTCCTTGCTACCGCATGCCGTTGCTCTTCTTCTTCCCTAATCCTCAGAGAAGTACCTTCCTCTGCCGCAATGGCAATCTGGTAATCCAGGAAAGAATCCAATCCAAAACAATGAGAGTGGGAAGATTGGTGTCCGCCCACCATTGTGTCAATCGATGAAAGTATTGATGTGGACTTCAAGCACTCGGTACTTTTTAATATTGTGGGGTTGATTCAATTCCATCGCGACTGGTCACAGTGCAAATAGACTGACATATTCTAAACCTTTCCAGCGGTCTCTTACCTTTTGAATTGGGTGATGAAGTGATCCATTACTTCTGTTCCATCATCAGAAAATTTCTAGTTTTTTTTTCGGCTACTCTTTTAAGCCGTAGTGGGTACAGGATTCTTTATGATTCGTATCCGATAAGATCATATTACGATACCACAAAGAGGTTTATAGGATATTTTATGGTGCTACCCTCGTGACAACGGATATCAAGTCACGTATGTGTCTTAAGTCTTACCCAAGACTACTGTCACGGACAACAATGTAAACAAGGTGTTTGATGAAATGCTCATGTTTTGTCCGTGTACTTCGGTTTGTGTACATACCTTATACAACAAGTAGCGGGCTTGCAGTAGGCTTAGTAGCCTGAGTTTGGTTTGTTTTATGGCCAATTTTGGCTTGTAAATATAAGTATATCTTATAAGCACTTGTGGGGGACTTCGGTCTGTAATGGACCATTATCTTTTGTGTGCAACCTCTCTGAGTTTGTAATGTCCATGGATGTAATTTGCATATGACTGTATGAAGTATTTGCTTGAGCAGTTGCTTGTGGATCCCGTGGGAATTGCTTCTTCTGGCCCGTTTTCTTTTTTGTAAGTCTAAGGGACTCTGGGAGATCTCGGGGAAGGCTGACCTTTGCGGACGGACACACAGGGGTGTCGCACGGCTTAGGCAATACCAGCTAAGCCCGTGACACTACGCCAGACAGTTTCCGGTCGTAGGAGTCACCCGAGATCACGTAAGACGATGTTGAACCACGTGGGCCACTCGAAATTATGTCGATCGGCGTTGCACCATGTATGTCTCTCAGAATCACGCGAGACGACACCGCATTGGAACTTGCGGAGTGGTAACACGTGGTACGAAGTCGAGCAGGACGCCCCACGCGAGCAAGCCGCTCGAGGCAGTGGTGGCCATTAAGAGACTTCATATAGCTGACCCTGCATGAAAGGCATAAAAGATGATCTCTGTGCCAGGACCAGAGGTCGGACTCCAAGCACTTGAAACCCCCTCAACTCCACCACATACTAACCTTACCGTCATAATGGGTCAAGTTGAGAAGACACCCCTCGACTTCGGCCTTTATGCAAGAACAAACTCGAGGGAGCAAACGAGGCTCACCATCATCTACCCCGAAGCGACTCACCAAACGACGACTCAACCAGACCAGGTGTCGACCAACCGACGACACACGTAGGCAACCTCGCGCACTCGAATCAAATCAAGTCGTGTTGACACCTCGGTCGCAACATAAGTTCCCTCGATATTTTGGCGCTAGAAGGAGGGTCTGATGTCACAAGAGCGCCCACGACCAAGCAATCCCAACGAGCGTCTAGGAGAGGAGATCCCAATTGCCCACCATGCCGTCAGGCTCAAAGGGCAGCTCCCCCTTCCCCCTTATGAAGATGGGAACACCTCGGCTCTGACCTCGGGCCGCTACTGGAGGTTATTTAACGATCCTAGATTCTCGCCTCCCGGATCCAGCACCGAACATTCTATCATCTTCATTGAGGCATTCATCGGCCTCACCCACTAGGTCCAAGCTCTAGCAGGAATGATGCAGGTCATCATTTCTCTTATCCCTCAATTGGCTCAACAGACGATGCCCCCCCGGCAACCGACCCCTACGACCCACCCGAATCTCTTCACCGCACCACAAGATCCACCCTCGGTCACACAACAGCTCGGGACTAGAGACCCTCACCCATAGATCAAGGAGCACTCGGGAGCGTCGAGGCTGGTGGCGAAGCATCACACCCCTGGTTCCCAACTCACTACTTTGAATCATCTCAAACCCGATACCGTAACATCGGAGTCGACCGACCCCCTCATGGCGCAACTACACCTAGTTACTCAGCGCCTAGACGAGGTTCAAAGGAAGTTTGTCAAATAAAAGGAGGAGCTCGGGGGAAAGTACCTCTTCAAGATCCCCCTATGTTTAAGAAATCCAATATAAGCTAATTTCTCTCAACTTCGGTCTCTCGACGTTGGAGATCTATGATGGCAGCTCGGACCCAACGGAGTATGTCGTCGCGTTTCGAGCCCAGATGATCCTCTATGACACCTCCGACGCTCATTTGTATATGATAAGAACATCATATTATGATATAACATAACCCTGATGGTCCTCTACTCTTTTAAAACATAGTGGGTACAAAATTATTGATAATAACATAGTATTATTACTATACAATAGAGAGACAATGGAAACAATATAAATGTGGTCATGTTCATCAACATCATATTAGCATGAGAGTTGAAGACCCGACTTAAGAAATACATTTGAGGTGTATCTGGAAATGATAAAATCATTCATGAGATTACTACTAGCAAGTAAGAGAATTTACATGGTTATCATATTATTACCTTGGCAAGCTAAGAACTCACTTGCTACGTAAATATATCTGTTTGATTAGATCATATAACTTTTCTATACTATCAATAATCGATATCTTTAAGGATTGACGATTTAAAACATCATAAGTGATTTATTCGAAAAAAGTTCTCACTAATTGGTTTTTATATCGAGAATTTATTAATGGGCATATTTTTTTCATAAATAAATAAATATGCCCTTGAATATTCATGTTAATTACAATATTTTTTATATCAAATCAAATTGAGTAAATCAGGTCAAATCCGACTATATATATTTGATTCAATCTTCTCCCCTTCTTTTTTTCGTTCACCCCCCTTTACTCTATCGCCCCTCCACATTACTACTTCTCATATTCTTATTTATTTTTCATTCTTTCATCGTTCTTGTGCCGCTTCTTCGTCTCCTCATCCATTCTTTTTTCTTCTCTCGAAGGAGTTGGAGAATATAAATATCAGAGAGAAAAAAAAAGGAGAAGGAGAAAGAGGAAAGATGAGACAAGGAGATAGATGATAGATGTAGATGAGAGAGGCCCACAGGGACCTAAACCGATATATAAAATATTGATTAAAATATGATATTGATATTTGAATTTTATAAAAAATATGTTAATGAAAAAAAAATTAATAGAGAGGGTAACGTCAAAGCTTGCCATTGATAATCCCCTATATATAGTTGTTTAATTATCAATCATATCCATATTATCATAACTCTTTATTTCACTTGGAATATTCTAGTCGTATTGATATCACTCTTTGTCACTTCGTTATTCAATGGCTCTTGTGCTCAACACTCTTTAACACTCGGCACTAGAAGAAGGGGGAAGAGGACGAGGGTGGTTACATTTGTTTGAAATTTTTTTGATGTTTCTGGATGTTCGTGATTAGAAAAAGAAGAAAAGAAAAAAAAAATGATAAGAGCGTTTATACATATTTACTGAGGAGAATTTAGGAATATTAATTTATTAAAAACTTATAAATAAAAAATTTGTAAATAGAAATATATATACCAGTTCATAAAAATGAAATAGTGAAGATTTTGATGAATAAAATGACCCAAGATTTCGAAAGATGCTAATTATTTGAATTATCCAAGCATCATCAGATTAATATATTTAATATAAAAAATATTGGATGATATTAGGAAATCTTAATCTTTGGTATATAGTCGTCCAATTAACGGGGAATATAGTAGAAGGACAAGCGTGGACTTGGTAAGAGAAGAAGGCACTGCGAAAGCGGAGGCTCCGATCGTAATTATATGGAAACATATGGGCGGGTTGGTGTTGGTGTTGGTGGGGGCACTTCATTTAAACGACGGAGACCATCGAAACGCAGCGGGCCAAATCAACGGCGATATAAAAGCCCAAAAAATAGAATAGAAATTGATCCAAAGAAAAGGGGGTGCATTCTTGTCGACCTCCCCTCGTTGTTTCCCCCTTCTCTCTCCCGAGATTCCGCGTCGCCTTCGAGTTCGGCGTCTCGATCTTCCCCTCTCCAATCCCTCGATCTTCCCCGCCCCCGAATCAGGTATATTATTTCACACACCTCTCTTGATTTAATCTGTTTTCTGGGGTTCTGTTCCGTTTCTTGAATCTTATCACCTACGATGCTTGTGTCCGATCAATCTTGAAATCTTTATTCGGATTTTTTCGGGTTCGTGTTGGTGAGGGGATGGAGTTTTTGGATTCGGATGGATCTTTAGGGTCGCTTTCTTTTTTTGCGGTTGTTTTGGTTGATCGCATCGGAGAGACTTGAACTGGTCTAGGAGTTTTTGCTAGATTTGCAAGTTGGATCGTTTTAATTGTAAGTTTTCTTGATTCCAGGGTTTTTGTTTTTTTGGGGGAGACGGATTTGGTTGATCGATGCAGGGGAAAAAAGGGCGTGTTTAGGATTTATAGAAGACGGGATTGTTATTTATTTTCTTATCCGTTGGATTTGGTAATCGATCAACGGATTGCTCATTTTGATGTTTGCTTCACTATTAGTCGGCATCACAATTTTTTGTGTTCCTTGAAGCACGAGGATGAGTGACGACGGAGAAAGGACTTGCCCTCTGTGCGCGGAGGAGATGGACCTGACCGACCAGCAGCTGAAGCCTTGCGAGTGTGGGTATGAGGTACGATCTCTATTATGCAAGAACCATTAAACTTCTATTGCTTGAAAGTCTAGACACTCCTTTGAAACATCAAGGAACATACTGCTTAATACGTTTTCGAATTATATATAGTATTATCCAGCCTTGTTCAAATATATGCATTATCATTAATAAGAAGGATTGTAGGTTTGATGCCATTTGAATTTTTCTTTAATGTCTAGATTTGTATCTGGTGTTGGCATCATATAATTGAAATGGCTGAGAAAGAAGACACAGAAGCTCGGTGTCCAGCATGCCGTACACCGTATGACAAGGACAGAGTCCTTAAAGCGGCAGCTGCCAAGTCCAAGAGGTTGCCTGTTGCATTATAATTATTCTTCTCGCTACCTTTATCTATCAAATCTATTTATTCTTTTTTTCCCCTCGAACATACTAAGAGTTCACAATGAAATTTTGCTTCACCCGGGGACAGGATAATAGCTGAGACATTTACTGAGAAAAAGCAAAGGCCGCAGAGATCAAAGACCAAGATATCAGCAGAAACTATGAAGCATCTTAGCGGTGTCAGAGTGATGCAAAGGAATCTTGTATACATAACTGGGTTACCTTTTAATTTATGTGATGAAAATGTAGGTGTATTGACATTTGTTCAACTGGGATCAGTATATATGTATACATGGCCTCTTGATAGGTTTCTCATGTTTCTGCATCAGATTCTTGAGCGCAAGGAGTACTTTGGTCAGTATGGGAAAGTTTTAAAGGTTTCAATTTCTCGTGCAGCTGGCACTTCTTCGCAGAAAACATCAATTAACAACACATTTGGCGTGTAAGTCTCACCGAAATCAGTTACCATGTAGTTTACTTGGCCGGGATTTGAAGACATATATACTGCCACCAAATTGTCTATAAATGGAGAAAATTACTTACTGTAGGCATCATTAAGATGCTATCTCTCTCTCTCTATCTCTCTTATACACACGCCATTGATGTGTCCAGACTTGAGTTTCAAATTCTGTCAAGTTTCTACTGGAATTGTGTTACTCGTGTTTCTTTGTGTAGGAACCATAATGGTTTATTGACTCATGCTTATGTTCTATGCTCCAATGATATCAACATATTCCTTCTTTGTTTCCCCTCCTTAATCTTTTATATATCACAATTTGATGACTAAGTTGGCCTGAAAATGAGCAGTAGATATTGACAAGTTCTCCTTCTAGATAGCCATATCAGGTGTCCTGTTTAAAATTACTTTTGCTTATTTTTTTGTATTCTCGGGATAGTTTCACTTAGGGCATCAGTCTCACACCTAGCAAGCTAGGCCTTGGGTGGCTTCTTGACCGTTCTTGGCTTCTTGCAAAACATTTGTCATAGTGTTTCATTTTAGGCATCTTTTGCCTTCAAAATATGTTCTAATTAATTTTTCAGAAGAATATGTTATATACAGGTCTAGGATGAGTAACCTAGGTTTGTGAAAATGCAGACCAAGCAAATATAGTTAATATATAAGTAATGATATTAATATTTTATTTTTAATAAAATTATCAGACAATTATCAGGCTATCATTAATCTATGTGTAGATCATAATGTTATATATTTTTATAACTTGTACAAAAAAATTGGTGTTTGATCTGATATGTGTGTTGAATTGGACATGTGGGATTAGTGAAAAACAACAAACTAAGAGATATTCACTAATTTAAGAGATACATTCATGATTTGGTGTATATATGAAGAATTATCTTAGCTTTAGGTTTCCAAGATATGCTTTTCATGGTTTCTCGATTGTGGACTACGTTTGACTGTTAGACATGACTTTGTTGGACAGGTATGTTACATATGCCAAGGAGGAAGAAGCTGTTCGATGTATACAAGCTGTACAGAATTATGTGTTGGAAGGTAAATCCTTGAGGTAAGCACAGAAGTTGAATTTCCATTTTGCAGACTTGTGCATATTATCATATAAACATCTCTCATATTTTGGCTTTCAACAGAGCATGCTTTGGCACCACAAAATATTGCCGTGCATGGTTAAGAAATATGGTAAGTTGATTGCTCATCCGTGCTCTCCTATGTTACTAAATACAAGGTTCTGCTATCTACTAGAATTGCACATGTTTCTTTTTATTGAGGTGTTGTGTTGATTCAGACCTGCAGCAATCCCGATTGTCTGTATTTGCATGACATAGGTAGCCACGGGGATGGTTTTACAAAAGATGAGATGATTTCAGCTTGTACAAGGTATTCATTTTCCACACCTTTTTGCATGCAGTTGGTGTTTTTTTCTGATTGTTAGTATGATCAAATGTTGACACTCCATGTTATAACCAACACAATCATATTGTTGTGCTTCCATCCGGAAAATATTTGAGAAACTTGTTTAGTACTTCAAATTAGCCAAAAATGGTTTGGTGAACTTTGTAGGAATTATGTAAATGATTATTTTAGTTGTGTTTTTCCTGCAAGCAGTTTTGGGATGAGGTTCCTGTCACTACCCTGATGGCAGCATTTGCCTGACACTCCCATACTAAATTAATGCATAGTGTTTATCATAGATGCTTAGTGGACACAAACTTCTCGTGCTATATCATTCTGGAGTTTGCGACACCTTTGTGGAATACTGTTGACCAAGGAATCAAGTATTGGTTGGACCACAATGTATTTCTTTATGCAGTACTGATATCCAAGGTATTAAAGACTAGTTGGACTGGCACATACTGATCAATGTTTACCTGTTGGCGTATTGGACGACGTAGATCGGTTGGTTTTTATTTTTTTTATTATCTTTTTGATGATATTGGATAGGTGGTACTGCCCAGTGTACTGGTACCTTATCTGACTGGTGTAGGTCAGCAAGAAATTGATTTATTCATGTTGAGTTCAACCAATTCCTGCCAGTTCTGCTGGTTTCAAGAGGGTTCCAATAATCTAACTGAGATATCTGCTAAAATCAAATGGTAACATTGCAAATTTGTTTATCTAAGTCACAAATTGCATAGACTATTTTGTCCGAATTTGGGTTTGCGTACCAGAAATGACCTTTTGGATTAAAGTAATTATTGCCGTACTAAGTGATATTTACTCTAAAATATAGAAGTTAATATGAGCTTCCTTCTTGGCATAGTATCTAGCAGCTAGATGCATGTACAAGATTTCACTTTAACAAATGAATATTTGAGCCCCAGTTATTGGTCATTGGCCAACAGGTTGTGCCTTCAAGGTTTTAAAAGTCGACGGGATCAATTTGTACCAAGGTTCACAATTTCATGCACTGGTACTATACTTGTAGGGATCAGACTGTATTCGACGGGAACCTTGGATTGTACAACCCAGTAAATATTACTAGTACGATTATGACCAACACTCAAACCAGACAATATCACTGGTCTAGTTCAAAATCAGTTTATTTTTTATTTGTCCTGACAGCAACAATAATATTTTTTTATTTTTAATTTCCCCATGCTCCTTCCTCTCACTCCATGTGCTTGTTGCCTCGCCATTGCCTGCTGCTTGGCTGTCTCCGGTAGTTCTTTGGACCAAAACTTGAATTCTTATTGTCTTTTAATCTGAGAGCTTTAGGATATTGCAATCATATTTGCTTAGTGCCGGGTGCAACATTTAGACTAAATGAGGTGCATCCCACATGTCAGTCCACACACAGACATTTGTGGACTTGTTCGTGTAAACTCTTTGTCCAATTATTTTACAAATCCAAAACTTGTATATATTAAAAATGTTTACTTCTTAATTGTTGAGGTCGACTACTCAAAGCATATATTCAGATCGGAGCTTATATGGGTGTCACAGGAAGGATACACCTATACTGTTGATCAATGTACAATCATCTGCTTGAGTTAAACGTGTGCATTTCAGACTATTTTATAGCAGATGACAAGTCAACTATTCTCCAAAATATTTTGTCTTTACTTCTGGCATATTATTTTATGCTCCTATACTTGTCATTCTTTTGATTGACTTTGTTTCACTAATGGAACTTCAGGAGTAGGGTTCCACAAATTACTTCTTCCAGTTCTCAACGACGTTTCGGAAATGTTTTGCCTCCGCCAATGGATGACTTCAACAGCAGATTAGACTTGGACAAGTATCCAGTCAAGAGGACCTGTAATGTAAGCCCATATTTTTCTGATGCAAAGGACTTCTGTGAGACAGGATCAGCCACTTTTTATAGTGATATTATGCACATCATGCTGTTATTCCTTGGTTTCATTCTGACGTAATTTTTTTTTTTCAGAATTCCTCAATCCAGGTTAAAGGTTCTTCTAATATTAGTGCCGAAAAGTCCAATGCTTTACCAGCAGCTGCTTCATGGTATGTTTTTTTTTTTTTGTGCCTCATCTTGGCAATGGTCATTTTTTCTAATTTTATGATCATATGCAGGGGACTTCGTGGTTCAAATTGCCAGATTTTGGCTTCAAGCATACAATGCTCTCAAACACCTGTGAAACAAAACACACAGGCTATAAACGATTCATCTTTGCCTTCTTTATTGACGACAAGCCCAAAGCAACCTTTGGCACGGGAAGATGAAACGCTTATAACATCAAAGGTACCTGAAAGCAAGGAAGATTTTCATTCCACGTCTGGGTCCTTGGAACCTTTACGACTTGATACTTGGGCAGATTCACGGCTGACTTCATGTTTAGAGACAGTCAACAATGTTGATTGTTCTTTGAGATCTTCATTGAATGACAATGCCATTGTAACATCAAAGCCAGTGGAACAAATAAAAACGGCAGATTTGGATGACAGGTCTAGTCCGTTAGTGTTTGTAAGATCTTCTGACTTTGACAGGCAGCAGCAAACACTTTCATCGGGAACATCAACTCAGGTGGCCCCGGTCATGATTGGTACCTCTCAGGTTCCTTCAAGTTGCTTATCTGACCCTCTAGCAGTAGCACTTGAAGACAAGGAAAGAGGTAGTATTTCAAGTGGTAGCGACTCAGAGCCAAAATATGCCACTATTTCTAAAAGTAATGTTAGACAATTTAGCAACTCCAATCATGATAAAGTTATTAATGGTTCTGCTATTGTCAATGATGATATGCGGAGCTTTCGCTTAGGATCTTCTTCAGTTAATATAATTGCCCATTCTGTGGAAAATCAGTTAAAGATCGACCAGCATCAAACCTCAGTCTCTGATCTCTGTTCAGCTGAGATGCCCAGGAGTCAAGATTTAAATTTGGCCTCTGTTACATTGAGCATGAATAAATCAATGGATTTGAATTCTGAACCCCTAAAGCAACAATCAATCTCTATAATGGATATGATGAAGGATCCCCTGAAATTGCAGCACACTCAGTTTTCACCGTATGGAGGTCACCCGCAAAATAGTACAAACAATTCAAATTCTGCTACCTGGAGTATTGGACTTGGAAATAAACAACCCCCATTTATTGATGGTTATTGGGAAATGGATAGAAAACTAGAGGTGGCTATGTGTTCCATAGGAGACAAAGAATCTGTAATACATGATGGACACAGCAAAGATGTTACAAACTCAAATTCTTCGAGCAGTAATGGTTCAGAGTGTCCCGGGTTCAACTGCATGGAAGAAAAGATGATACCCCTAGATATGATTGATAGAATTAGTAGTAACAACAATGCTTGTGTAGATAAAAAGCAAGAGAGCAGCATCATTTCAGATTTATTGTCACTAGATTTTGATCCCTGGGATGACTCATTATCCTCAGCTAACAATTTGTCTAAGCTGCGTGGTGAAATTGAAGAAAACAATTTTTTGAAGTCATCAAGTTCATGGAAATCCCTAAACAGTAACCAGTCTAGATTTTCTTTTGCGAGACCAGAAAGTCAAGCAATACTTTTAGAACCTGGTAGAGAAATTAGTGATGCTCAGATACTTCAGCCCTCATCACGAGTTTCATATAAAGCTGGTTTCCGGAATGTAGTTCAATCCGATGATTTTGAAGATGATAATCTTTTCACTGGTAGCAGCACCTTGTCTGATAGGACTACTAGTAAGTATTTCTTGTTAACTAGATCTTTCATTATATGACACAATAATCTGATGTACATATTGTGAAAATTATTGTATTAAAGTATCTTTTATTCAGCAATTTTCTTTCCATCATTATTTTTGTTAGATCACATCATGGTTGTTGTTTCTTGGCATTTGGTGTAAATTCTCTCTGGCTTTTAGGATTACTTTATTTTTCTTTGTTATTTCTAGTATTTGTTCAACGACAAGCTGTTGATATCGTTTAAACAAGTGATTAGAATATTTTTTACTTAAGCGTTTCTCTTATAATCTAAAATGTGCCTCTTGTACCCTTCCCTCCTCCTTTTTGTAAGAAAAGTTCTATGGAAGTAACAGTTGGTGAGAATCTTGCTGTTTCGTTTCTATTCATCATGTATTATGGCAATGATTTGCTAACTCTTATTTGATATCCTTTCTATTCATTGCCTCATTCATTTCATGATGTATGCATCTCGGGTCAAGAAAGAATGCTAGCGTGACAGAGGCTGCTGGTTTGAATGTACCATTTACTTGTGCTCAAGGATAACTTAAGGTTTCTGGCCCATATGTGAAAGTCCATAATGCAATACACATTCACTTATTACACCAGTAGAATGTTCTGTCCTATGCATGAGCTAGAACTCTAGTATCTCTTGAAACAACATGCTGAAATGGCTTTTTTGCACCTTTCTGATCTTCTGAATGGTTTGTACTTTGTAGTATCTTGCTGCAGCTGAAATTTGGTACTTATTTTTGGTCTTAGCACCATACTGGGTGGATCCATAGTCGAATATATAATTGCGAACATTGAATGGGTACTAAAGATTAGCTGTGTTTTTGTGTTAGAGTATACTTGTTGAGTGTTATTTCTATTCTTGTCATGCAATGTTCATAATCTTTTTTGGAGAAATAGTGCTACCCAGTAACAATTAAAAGTGAATGGGAGAAGAATCTGTTCCCAAATTAGGGTTGTGTAATTTAACTGATCAACTTGATCAATCCAACCGAACTTATGCACTTAGATTTTGTGCATGTTTTTATATTGAGTGGTTCAGTTGAATGGATGGAGAAGGAACAACTTTCAGTTTGCTTGGTTTGGGTTTAAGAAATCACTATTAACCAAAGTGAACTGATTGCATATAGTCATATGTATAATCAAATGTGGCAATATAAAATTCATGCTCATAAATATGATATGACACCTAGTATATATAATAAATATAGATGCAATGCACCTTTTCCTTAGGAATTTGATACTTTAAACTATTATACATATCTTTAGAATATCACCTGTTTTCAAAACTGAATAAGAAACCAAACTGAATGAAACAATTCAGTTTCAGTTTGCCTTGCTTTGTGCACCTCTAGTTTAGAGAAGCTTAAATTAGAAAGGAATGATAGGAAAGGAGGTTATAATCTGTGCTTAAAGAATTATTAAAATGGCCTATCTATTATTAGGTGTTTAGAACTCAAGGCGGATCCATGTCCAATGTCAAAAGTTGTTGGTTGGCAAACTGCAGAAAAATAAACATGACAGGTATATGTTCTCATACACACATGAGATTCTAGCCAATTGACTTTCAGCTCTACTTGGATATAAGCTTTTAAATTGGCCCTACTTATGTCTTAGTTTATATCTGAACTAGTGGAGCTTTACTTCTAAATTAGCCTTACCTGTCTAAACTTATTGTCCAATTATTATGTTTTTTCTGCCTTTTAAGTCTACTAGATCACTGCTTTTCTGCTTCTATATGGTAGCAAATTTACTGAATATTAAGGTTTTTTCATGTACATTCTATGTTTACGGTTATTTCGGTTAAAATATATATTTTAAATCCTGTACTTGTTGGAAGGTGTCTCAAGGGCCAAGATAACAGCTCCACCTGGATTCTTAGCTCCAACGTTATCACCGCCTCCGGGGTTTTCTTGTCCGGACAGAGGTAACCAGGAACATGACATGACCTGCTCAGGTTTGTACACTTTGTGATGCTTGTTTGAAAACTTTTTACCCTTTTATAAAAATCATATGTTTGGTTGTTTTTTAGGTGGAAATCATTATCAATCACATTTAGGTGGAAGTTCAGGTGATGTGGAGTTCATTGATCCGGCGATATTGGCTATTGGCAAGGGACGGATACATCTTGAACCAAATAATTCAATATTGGGGTTGAAATATTCATTTCCTGCACAGTTTAACACCCCCATTAATGATCCCAGGCTTCATTTGTTGGCTCAGCAATCAGTTTCTTCTCCTCAGAACCTGGGAATACCAGATCATATGGGAGAAAGATTCTTGCGGTTGAATGATGCATACATTGCATCTCAACTTTTGGCACAAAGCCATGCTAGTATTTCTCCAATTATGCAGTTGTCATTCCAGCAATTGAGAAATCCACTCTTTCCAAATGGCCAGTTGGATGCCTGGAAGAGTGTATGCACTGGCAATGATATAGGCATGAGTGAGAAATTGAGGAACGGGAGATTTGGACTTGATGACTATTACACAAGCACTGATGAACATAAGTTCCACATACCAAGTGCAGGTAATCTGTATAATCAGGCATTTGGAATGTAACGCTGATCTGTTGCTGTGCTGCTCTGACCTTGTTATCGTGAAAGTGGATATCTTGACAATGGATGACAGTCAGTTTTACAATCTGAAAGCTCAATATTTGGAAAATTTCCATCGACAGGTATGCACATTTTTACAATCTGTATGGATTTACCGTGTGGAATGCTATATGGTGAAGGTGCTTTAAAAAAATATCTATAAAACCTGCATTGTTGTTGATGTCAGCCATGCTGTGCTGTTTCGGTTCTGAGAGATCTTCTCGACTGCATAGGATCTTCGGAATCTCTATGATGCACTTCTCAACTACAAGGACCTTCCTAAAATGCAATCTAGTTTGATGGTCACATAGTTCCTTTTAAAGACGAAACGTTTGGCATGGAGTTGCACGTCGCCATCTTGCTTTTATCTGCTTGTGTTAAGCTTTGTGTAGCTGTTTTTTGTTTCAGTGGTGTATTGGTTGATGTTACTTGTCTATAAGGTGTCAAACTTGTCTATAAGGTGTCATTGAATATAATAACGCAAAGTCACAAACTACTTATTTTTGAAGAAAAGAGATGCTGAGCATGCCTACAGTATTAAGAAGCATAAATATTATGAGGTTGGCCATGTGTAGCAATGTATAAACGATTTCATAATTGGTTTAGAATTTAGTACACCAAATTGTTCAGTTTTCAGCCTAGTGCAGGAACTACACATTTGCTTTTCACAAAGAAACTGGTTTCTACTACATTCAACTTGCATTAGAGAATAAGATCAAGATCTATTTTGTTGGAGTATTATTTTTTGACATTCATTTTACTTTTGAAACTTCACATGGATTTATGTCTCTACAGAGGAGACATATGTACTCATATCAAGTGGATACTGAAGCTTGTAAGTGTATATTGGCCCCTATCTACTAGATATATGCCAGTAAAGGGTTCATCGATTTAAGGAATTGTTAAAAATCTCACCAAGGACATGAACACTGAGATAGCTGTCCATATGGCAAATATTATTGATTTTTTCTTTTTTCTTTTGCAAAGTGTAAAGTGGAAAAGACGGGATTTGAGTCTAGGATTGGCTAAAATTGTTACATTATAGTTTCCTTACTTCATATCTGCAGCATTAAAAAGTGTAATCCAATGCAAATGGAAAGTTGGGAATTTGAATTTTAATATATATCACTAATGATATCTGCAGTGGACTGTCACAGGATTTAGACTAACACTGAAGCTCATGTATCTATCTATTTATACACCAATGAAATCTTGGCATTTGAACTAGTGCTGTAGAAACAGAACTACACTTCCATGTTTATGGTTGTGAACCTCATTAAAATGGTTGAATTTTTTGTGTATTACTAGTTTCTTTTCTGCTTGCTGTCAGTTGTTATCTATTAATATGTCAAGCATTGATCTCATCTTTTTATAATGGTTAGCCGTGAATCTGATTAGCTGATAGGTGTGTTTTGGTTATCTTGTATGTTTTGCTATTTTTAGCAGTAAAGTAATGTCTGATATATTCCAAGAAGGAACGCATCAGTTACTGCAGCTTAATTCTTGTGACTAGGTTCTTGAGCGACGAGGCATTAGCGAAGGGCTGTCATCTTGATGTGTCTTGTTGTATTTGCTCTGCCTCAGTTGAATGCTGTCGTCTGTGTGTCATGTTATATTTGCTCAGTCGCCAATACTGCTGCATATGTATGGGTTGACTCTACATTGAAGATCTTCATGTAAATACATGTATGTTATTTTTGTTGGCCCATATGATTTATTGGCTAAAGTAATTGTATAGCTGAAAAGAGTGATTCTCACATTGCCCTATCTTTGGTGCTACTGTTTGATAATTTGCATAAATCTGTGCTTTGTTTACACATTTAAAGTCCCTTGAATCACATGGGAATTTTTATTGTGGATTCAACTTTTCTCCATTATGACACAAGAGGAAGGGGTAGCCACCTTTCCTGAGATCATCCAGGAATCAGTTGTCAGTGGGATATATTCTAAAGCGTGATGATGCTAATTGGAGCAGCGGAACACCGATCTCCAAATCGAACTAAACAGGTTTGTTTTGTCATAGGTTGGGTCGGTTGTTGGTAACATGGAAGTGACGGCAAAGGTAATGAGAATTGTTGGTTTTGGTGTCCGTGTTTGGATTTTATTCTTGACCTCCAGATTAGGATAATATTTTTTCATTTGATCACTGAGTGAAACCAGATTTCTCTTTATAATTAATAATCTAATTTTCAATCAATTTTTTCAGGGATAAATTTGTTTGATGCTAAAAAAATCATCCTTGGAGGATTATTGCTGTGACGATTCGATGGTTAACAGGTGATCATATCAATGTACTTGTATGGTTTATTTCTTATTACTAGTGATAAGTGTTTGCAGCAACAATTTATTTTTGTTTGCAACTCAGCACCTGAGCAACATATAGCTCTTCTCCACCTTACAAAGGTGACCTTACTCTTCAAGATCAATATTGCATGAGCTACACTGATGTATCATTCTTTATCCTGGGCTCAACCTTTCTTATATCATATATAGAGCTTGCTTGTTTTCTATCAGTCAACAGGGAGCAGCAGCAGCTGTTGGCACAGAAGCCAGTCTTTGGAATGCTGAAATGGCTACAAGGTTTTAAGCTGGTGTAGTCTTCCTAAAAATAGCCAGAAATTGACATGTCTACGCAAATGTATATCCATTTTCACTTCTTGAGTAGTAGTAGTATAGTATCCAATGTGTTAATCGGTTACCGGAGCCCTGGTCGCAGAAAGAACTCCGGGAAAGTAACATTCTGCTCTGGTGTAGCCAACTCCCTGGCGTTCGAGTTCATAGAATAATCTGTGGAGTTCCTTGACTGTGAACCCACGGTGTGATCTCCACCCATTCTCGACCCTCGTTCTACTTCTATGGCCCCCTGGTCTACTTCTATGGCCCCCTGGATCTCCTTGAGAACCTCTGTCATCGATGGTCTTTGTGATCCATGAGGTTTGACGCACATGATAGAGATCTCAGCAATTTTCCACACAGACTGCACATTGTAATCATCCCGCAACGAGGGATCGATGATGGCCTCGATGTTACCACTCTCCAAGTGTGACTTTGCCTGTCATATGATATAGTTCGATGTGTCAGAGATTGGAACATAATAGCCACCTATCTGTAAGAAGAACATGGGATGGACCTTGACGTCCGATATCGGCAATCAAAGAACAAAAAAAATAAAAACACAAGAAAAACTGAGCTCAGTTATAATATGATAATGACTGACCCATGCAACAATGTTACGGCAGTTCAGGCCAAAACTTTCACTGGAAATTGGCTCTTGCCCTGAGATCAGCTCAAGAAGAATTACACCAAAACTGTAAACATCGCTCTTCTCTGTTAGTTGCTGTGAGATATAGTACCTGTATGTGTCTACCATTAGTGAGTTGGAGTTCTTCACAGCGCAAACAATAGTTTTCAAGTAAAATAAAACTTGGAAACCAGGTTCACAAGGAAATTTAAATTATTTTCGTATTGAAATTACTTATCGAAGAAAAATCAAAGCCTTACTCAGGGTCAAGGTATCCCACTGTTCCTCGAACTATGCTTGAGATATGGGAACCATCAACTGCAGGTTTGGAGAGACCGAAATCTGAGACCTTTGCTCTCAAGTGCTTGTCAAGAAGAATGTTGCTGCTCTTGAGATCTCTATGTATAATGGACGGAAAGCAGCCTGTATGGAGGTACTCGATACCTGATTTATTTTCAGTTGAAGAGGTCCTTTAGATTCAATGTAATGCGATTGCAGTTTTAAGATGCAAAAAATTTTCTTAATTGGTTTATAACCTTTTGCAGCATCTTCTGCTATTACTAGGCGATTGATCCAACTGAGATTTTGTTCATGAGCCAAAGGTCCTGCAAAAATTGCAAATGAACTTTTGTATCGTACAGGCATTTATTCTGAAACAAACAGGCCAGACATACCACGAAGATGCTCCTTCAGAGTTCCATTATGCATAAATTCATAGACAAGAATGTTTCTTCCATCCTGTTGACTGAACCCAAGAAAAGTTACCAGGTTCCTGTGATGAATTCTAGAAAGCAATGTGACCTGAAAGAACATTGTAGTAATTACAAATAAGAATATTAACAAAAAGTATCTTCTGTATCATATAGGCATGTTTTGCAAAGAACTCACAAACCAACTTCATAGAAAATTCAAAAAGTATCTTGATAATAGCGATGCATATTTGACGGTATAAAGAAGTACCTCATTTAAAAACTCTCGGATTCCCTGGTAGGAGTCATTTGTAAGAACTTTGACTGCAATTTCTTTTCCATCTACCATTTTTCCATAATAAACTATCCCAAATCCTCCAGAACCAATTCGTCTTTCAAATTTTCCAGTGGCATCTTCAATTTCCGACAATGTATATCGATGGGCTGTTTCTGCAGAAACTTCACTGAAGAAAGTACCCAACTTCTGAGCAGGTTGGACATTTGGCACATCATCTGAAAAGACAAAAGATTTGTAGATTGTGTATGTGATCCTCTTAATCCTGATGACATAATAAAGCAAAGGTTTTCCACATGTACCTTTCTGAAGATTTTTCCTTGTTTTGCGCAAAAACAAGCAGCATATTATAATAGTCAGAAGGAACAAACAAGTTCCAAGTACAGAAAACACAATGATTATGGCATGCAAGTCTTTCCTTTCCTTGTGAAGGCCTTTGTTTCCGGAGTAGCTAAAGGAGGACAAAACAAAGAACAGAGATCAGTACAAAATTTATCTAATGTGAGCATTTTGCACAAGAAGTTTGAAAAACTATTCCGATTATCAAACAAGGCAAAAATGAGAAACAAAAAAAAAAATGAAGAAAAGATGGACTTACAATTGCTTGTGCTTCAGAGTTGTTAGTGCAGTGTTCTAACATAAGTTAAAAGGATCAGGCATGGCACTGGTCAATCCAGCAGAGTGGTCAACCCACTATATATATATATATATACGTAGAAAATGGAAAGAATCAACCCACTATAAAAGAATTTTCTTTCCATGATATTTTTTTCGAGGTAAGTGATTCATGTTTCAGTTAATCAAACACTACTATATAAAATATGACAGAATAACTTGGCAAACAAAGTTCCACCATATGGTCTACAAACTAAATGCATCTTTTCTTCTAATCAAGGTTCTATATTGCTTTCTAAAACATTAAATGTTAATACAGCACAAATGTTTCCACCTAATTTCATAATTCTCAAAGGTGTATCAGTGCAAACATGTCTGAAGTAAGAAAATGAATTAAATCAATGAAAATCAATAGGGCTTCTACAAATATGTGCTAGATCATATTTGCAGTTTTGTCAGCATGTTGCCTTATTATGCCTAAAGTGCAGATTCATCACCTAATTTCTAGTCCATGTTTTGGAAATAAGTTACAATACTTGCACTGGATATCTCATGTAATCGAAAGCTATACCCACTTGAAGATGATGTTTTTATTGAGAAGCCCCTTTGGTATTACTCCAATCAGATGATTATTCTGCACATACCTGCAATGAAAATTCACAAAGCTCTGAGAACTTTTAAAATGAATAATATCATTTAAATAAAAACCAGAGAGATAGAGATAAGCTCTACAGAAGTAGATGGAAACCTGTATAGTTACGGTGGAACTCCTTCAATAACTAAACTTCTAATAATATGAAAATGCATATAATGATAGAAATTGCATCCACACCCCCAAACCACCTAAATCATAACTTTAACTCGAATTGTAGAACTTACAGTTCCTTTAGACTTGGTAGGTTTGCTAGATAAGAAGGCACTGAACCAGTTAATTCATTGTTCTCGAGGTGGCTGCATGAAATGAAAAAAGCATTTTGTTAAATTCATGTGAAATCTAAAGTGCAAAATGTACAAGGAGTTATCCCTTTACATCTTATTCAGATTTACACATCCACTAAAATCAGGTATTCGTCCAGTAAGCGAATTCCCATCAAGATGTCTGCAGTAAAAAAAACTTATTCAAAGTGATATAGAGTAGTTTAAGCCAAACAGAAAATCCACAATGATCATCTGAGAAAATTCATCCACTAAATCTTACATCTCAACCAAGCCTGCTAACTTCGTCAATTTTGTAGGAATATCTCCTGTTAAGTTCTTTCCAGACAAGAAACTGCAGAAAAAGGTACATCTTTACAATCTTCAACAGTTTGGAATAGAAAAAATAAAAGGAAATTGATTTTAATACATGGAAATTATCCTCGGTTGTGGATCTGAACTACATTGCACCCAGGACCATGATGCTGGTAGACATGGATCACCACCTTCTTGTGCCCAATCTGCCTGCGAGTAGTGTGAAACCAAACTGGCCATGACAATTGCTGCAGCTCATTACACAAATACATCATAAACTCAAAATTATATTTTTATTTGAGTTACAATCTATCCAAATAGATCTGTAGGAGAGATTACCATCTTGAGATCCATAATTTATTTGCAGGTACTTATAGATCTCCAGCGCATTCAAGATTGGCCCTCTGGATGAATCATTTGTTTTCTTAAACCCAAAGGAAAAGACAAAAGGAAGAGAAACATTTGTGTACCCAGGTTCGTAGAGCCGATACTTCCCTTGAGCATTCTCTTGAACATTGACAGTGGGTTTACTATATGCTGGCATGCCTGGGACTACTAGCTTAAATTTTCTGGTCTCATTTGGACTGAGTTCTTCAATTTCTGCAAAATATGAAAATGCCCAACCATTTCCTGGAAAACCATCTAAGTCAAGACGGTAAGTCAAGGATCCATTTTGACCCACCACAGCTGTCTGCATCACTTTTTCAGGCGGCATTTCAGAACTACTAACATCTATCGGCATTGTAGTTGATACTCTTTCAGTTCCAGGAGCAACATCGACAAGGTAATTTGCCCTCCTTTTAGCATCTGATTCCCATATTCTATCAAATGGATCATCGGGAAACCTATAATGATAAAAGTTTCACTAAACAAGGTTTAGGAGGCAAGTTTGCTTTTCCAGATTTTGAAGACAAAAATATATGGAACGTCAGGTTTTCAAACAAAAATGCATGTATAGAAAAGGGAATTCAGCAGAAAAGGAGTATATATATATATATATATATATATATATATATATATATATATATATATACATACTTACATACACAAATATTTGAATTTCTCTTTACTCTACTGTGGCTAATGTTCACACTTTCAGATTTTACATGAAATGTATATAAGCTTTACTTAAATGGTATAGAAGACCTTACATTTCTTGTTTCTGATTATATAGTCTCAATATAGATCATGAGAATTCATAATACGATAGTGTTAGGTGATTTTGGTGTCTTGACATATTTAATTAGTCAAGCAATTTCTTATGCTATCTTTTTGTCATACAAAAGAGCAAAATCTATGAATTAAAGTGGTTTTGAAGAAAATTCTCCTAATTTGGTTGTTATCTAAAATGGAAAAAAGTTGGGCATGGACAGAAATGGGTTGGAAGGAGTATCAGAATATTAGCATGTCAATATCACATTGCTTTAGAGGCATTGGATTGCTTCAAGTGATCTCAACAAAAAGTATTATTTCCAATTAAAAAAGGCAAAAGCTGGACATGAACCAGCTATGTTATGGTCATCCACCAATTGGAAACGACTTTTGAATTGGTCTTGGCCTAAACCTAGCTGAAGCTGATTGGAAACTGACTAAAGATGAAATCAATGTTAATACGCCACTTCTGGCAGTCATTGAATATAGTTAAGTTTGATAGAACCTCAGGTTCTCTTGACCCATAGCCTAAAAAGACCATTGCCACCATGGTCACCATAAGACCACTGTTCAACCTACCCTTGCAGAACATCATAAAAAATCAGTGAGAAGATAAAATTCACAGGTCTCCCAAGATGTCATCACTAAAATAATGTATTGTTTAGAATATGTGTCATGTAATGCCATAAAAAGACCAAAATCATTAATAGACTACAAACCTTTAGTGTCCTATTGCTTCTTGTATGCTTCTCTGCAAGTACACTTGTATATTCTTGTTCAGAAAGTTAAGTTGAATTGCCTACCCATTTAGAGGCAAAACATAAGCTAGTCAATACACTCTACCTTCTCCCTGTATATGGACTAACTAATGATGACTAAATGCACTCAACAGACTCAATAAAAAATAATGCAGAAAATTTAAATTTAAAACCAATAATGTTATTTATTGAGTTATTTTACCATCTTAGACTCCGTCTCTACCCATTCTTGAAGTGAACAACACTCAGCATTTGAGGTCGTACCCACAGTGTAAGGCCTTCAAAAGCTTGATGATACTGATACGCAAGTCAAGAAATGCATGACTCGCATGGAAGATTTCTTCTTCAGCTTTCAGGTTGATTCAATTATTTAACAATCATTTGGTTTATAATATTATATGGGGCAGTGTTATGTGTGAATAAACCAGTACAAAATTAGGATGGAATACTATATCTGATCTTGCATCCAACTAGAAAATAAATATGAACATAACACAAAATAGAATCATTGCCTTAGGACTTATGAACATATCACTAACAAAAAGATACATATGTTATAGTACCTTACTGAATCAATACTCACTGCACCAAAATCTATTCTCGCCGACAGTTTGAGAAAGAATTGAGTTTCGTATATTGTATAATAGAGTGAGCCATTAAATTGACGAAGTTCGAGTGTGGAGATAAATGGTTGCCCAGTACTAGCATTAGATAAGCAAACACTAATTGTGGAGGAAGAGGTCAATAAAACCAGCTCTTGGACTTCTATGGTTGCTGCATCTGATATCACAATGGTGGACCAATAAGTTGCCCCAAGAAAGATATCGAACTTTGGGTAAACATTACTTCTATCAAAGTTCCCATACAAGAAAGTTGCTCTTACTAGGTAGCGGGACCTCGACTTCACACTCAATGTATAACAGTACTTTCTGCTATCTGCTGGAAAATATCGCACTTTCATATATTGCTTCCGGCTCTCACCAGGGATGGATATGTTGGCAGTTTGTCCGTGTATAATGTTACTGTCCGGAGTCCACTCAAGTCCAATATCATCTGTATATTCATCTGTACCCCCACAGTCCAAACTTTGAAAACCTGCATCAGAAAAAATAGGTCAGTGACGAAAGATTAATCTTCACATCTAAAACCATCCGCAAATTGTTTCTTATAGGCACAACAATTCTAATGAGGCGACAAGTTTTGTAGGATGGACTGTCAGAGAAGTTATCCGGTGGTGTTCGCCCCTTCTTAGAGCATCATCATCTTGGCAAGCAAGAACAAGCTAGAGAATGCAGAAACCTATGCTATCTCTTCGTTTGTAACTCTGGCCCTTACAATCAATATAGAAAAACAGCAGACTTAAATGACAAAAAAGACTGTTATTCACATTATCAAATCAAATCCCTTCCTTAATTGCACACTCAAATTTCTTTGCTCTGGTTTAGTATAATCAACATGATGCTTGCTAGCTGACATCCATGATCTTGATAGTTGAGATCAATAGTAAGCTAAAATTTCAACTTTTTTTTTTTCTCCCAACATCTAATCTGCAAATCACACCAGCATCTTTTAAGATACATCATAAAGTTCACAATACCCTATCTTATTCAAATTTAAACAGCGTGCCTAATGCATCGAGACCAAAAGTTCTAACCTATTATGAGAGAGAAAATATTAAGGTGGAAAGAAAACAACAAATCTTTCACTTAAATCAGAAGCAAATGGAGCTGTTTTGCGCACATATTTGACACACGATCAGAAGGATCTCTTTTCATCCGACCATAAAAGGAGATCACAAACAAAAGCTCACAGAAGTAAGAACTCATCACCGACGGGCTCACCAAGACCTAAACAGAGACGAGCACCGAGAAGTTACCGGGCATCTGAGCCACCGACGACGAGATGAGGCGGACGAGAAGGAAGACGACAAGGAGAAGAGGCGCGGCCATCTCCGCTCCAAGTGGAAGAGAGTGACGAACTCACCCTCAGCATTTCAATACGCATGCTTTTCCGGAGTGGAAGAGGAGGCGGGTGGTGGCAATTATGGCCATCATCACTTTCGAACCTGTGCGCGGAAGGGGCAGAGACTTTGGCGCATTCGAGTGGCGAGTGGGGTGGAAAGGGAAAGGTGTGTGAATCGTAGACGGTGGAATGAAAGAGACACCGCGTTCGATACGCCACCTGGCGACCCCAACCGGGTCCCGCCAACTGCCACATGGACCTATGTGCTCCCGACACAGTGGCGGCGCCTAAACCGCATTAGATTCTCATCTAAATTATCCAGGATATACGACGAGGAATTCGGGAGATTGCCGACAACATTTATGTGGCGGCTCTGTGTCATCCAGAACCTGAATTATTGTTCGAGGAGGACATGGCCATACAGTCGAAACGAAAAAGGAAGAAGAAGCGTGAGCGCTTCATAAAGTCGGAGAGAGAGAGAGAGAGAGGCTCCACAAAAAGGTTGACGACGATGATGATGATGAGTGAAGCCATGGAAAAGCCATAGTTAGACCGTCTGTCTTCCCAGTGAGTGGAGCACTTTGTCCTCTCTCTGGTGCGTTGTGATGTCCGGAAAAAAAAAGGTGATAGCTTCAGAGTCGTCGTCCCTCAACACACCACACACACCCCCCACTCACTCGACTCTAAAAAACATGCTTACAAGCAAGTCTTCAACTGTACAACACACAGCTTGAACACATATCGGCAGCAGCAACAGAGGACGGCAAGATTTGCTTTCCCTTTGCTGCTACCTGATGGTGACAAACTTGTTGGTGCCATGCCGTGCCCAGTGATCCTTCAAGTCGACTGCATACGACAGGTCGAATCCTTCAGCTGAGAGTCGCTGCAGCAGCTTCCCGTATGCGCCAATGCTCATCTTTCTTCCGGCCAGGCGAGCGCCGGGCCGGGTGGGACTCATCGGAAGAGGGTACTCGGAAATAGTCGTGGTGCAGCAGGAGGATTGCCATCCCCCTGACCCCCATCTGTAGCATTGGCGTGGCACACCGGTACACGAGCAAACAGGCACAGGAACGCTTGAGATATCCAGCATCGTTCCCTGCTCTGCACCGCTGTCTTGATTCTTCTTCTCGCGTTTTCCGGTGGATGAAGACCCTCCTTTCTTCTTCGGTGGGTTGGGGAGCTGTTTCTTCGGTCGTAGTACCTTGGCGGCAACACGACCAGATTTCTTGGTAGAAGAATGCTGCTTTCGGAGCTTCGGAATAGGGGGAGGGGTGGTGGCCACTTTGTCGTCTGCTTCCTCCTCCTCGGTGATCGGCATGGTTTGGATGCCGCCGATCATTTCTGAACTCACCGGATTTGCAGCAGGATGGTCGACACATTTTGAGTGGGAGACCAAGCTTCTCTGCGGAAACCATGAGAAGTCCATTGTCGGTGGATGAGAGCTGTGTGAACCAGGTGCAGGATAGGAGCTAATCCTGAGAGAGGTCTCCTGGTGTGCAGGAGCAGCACCAGATACCGACTTCAGCATCTTCCCTGCTTGTTTTGACTGATCACGCAAGTCCCAACTCCTCGTCCCCAACCTTCCCCTTCCATCCATGCCACCCCACCAAAGGATTAAGAGTTGAAGAACTCCCTTGTTGCTTATGCTCCCTAAATATGTGCCGGAGGACTGTGAAATCTACCTCTGAAGGAGATGTTACACCAACATCGTTCGAGGATAAATTTGCTGCAAGAAGAGAAACACGTTTGAAGCCTGCATTTTATATCAATGATAACAGCTACGGATGCAACAAACAAATGCCCAGATGAGCTGAGCAGACCATGGATTAAAATTATCACATCCACAATGTTCTTCTAACAAAATAGAAATCAAAATTTTTAAGGACTAAAAATCTAATATAAGCTTTTAAGGGAATCAAAAGAAAGAACAATAGTTACGAGATTGATTAAATATGGTTCCCGCATGAATGTTGGGTCATAGATTTTGTCTAAGGATTTAAACATTTTCAAATAAGAAATTAGGAGAAAAAAAAGAGTACAGAAACGATGGGAATGGGAAGACGGAAAGATCAGCATCGAGGAACAGATAAAAAGTTTGAGCTGATGAGGACATGTCAGCGACGGAAGAAAGAGGGTTAAGCAGCATACTACTAACAAGGAAAAAGGAGAAAAAAAAAAAGAGGTTTTTTTTTTTTAATTTGTTGACAGAGCAAAATATAAACAGAGATCTATCATCAGAAACCAACGGATTGTGAGATCCTTCCATCATCCCAGAGATCCTGAAGAAACAAATACTGATACGAGGATAATAGAAAAGCAAGAAACAGAAAGAGGAGGAGGCTGAGGGCAGTATGCAACAGATCACAGAAGAAATTTTTTAACAAGAAGAAGAAGAAGAAGAAGAAGATCTTACGGAAGAGAGAATTCCTTTACACGCCTCCTACTATCATTCATCTAAAATGAAAGAAAAAAATTTAGCTCCACTGGTGATAGAGGCGGAGAGCAGTTGAGGAAAGGTAGAGGGGGGGGGGAGGGCAAAGGAAAGGGCCGATGGGAGTAATTTTGTCATGCTTTTAATGAGCACCGGCACCAATCAAGACTGCGAAATGATACGTTTACCCCTCAAACGGTATCGGAAACCACAAAAGCCTTTTTGATTCTTTGAGTGTGGGACCCCAACCTATTGCGGGTCCACTCGGGGCAGACGATGGGGCGTGTCTCAGGCTTCGCAGCCTGCTGTCGTTTCACTTGGGTGAGGACATCCCCTGCCCCCTCTGGAGCACAAAACACGATTCTAAGCCACGATATGGTCTCACGGCGTGGGGCCCTTCGGGCAAACCATTGAAACGTAGTCCGCGTGTCTCCTTTCCTGCTTTCCTGTTTCGGGCGAGACAAGTGAGTCCGTTCGGAGATGGGTGAGAGAGTCTGTCTGACCTCTCCCTCGTCGTCGTAGTCGTAGTCGTAGTCTCGTAGTCGTCGTCTTCTCCCCTCCCCTATCCTCTCCATCTACAAGCCTCCTCGTGTTGTTGTCCTCTAAACAATGGTGAGACTACTCTTGTCATGACAGTGGAGGTGTGACTCAGTTCGATAGGAAGGTGGTGGCATTAATAATAATAATAATAATAAGGGACTAAAAAAATTAGGAATTTTTTTTTTCATTTCCTTTTATTTTCCAAAGAAGATGAGAGAGGTAGCAAAGATGGATTCCAAAGAACACGTCTTTTTACAATCGAACTTTGACAGTGTACCTCAACCCAGAAACAGTGTGTACTTTGAAAGAATGTATTTTATTAGCCAACTATAAACAGCAAGCTTTGCCTTACCGCTGGAACAGAGCAAAGCAGCGAGCCAAAAATTCCAGTCAGTGCGTAAGCAATGGCGCAGAAGGGAAGAGCCTCCGGTTCCTTTGCTGACAGCGCTGCCGTCCCCAATCCATGAGCACTGATCCAGAAAAAATATTTAAGCAATCATCTTATGCTAATCTGAGCTATCTTTGAGCTCTATACATTATTCTCATGCCAAAGTAGCCTAAGCAATGGAGTTTGATCACAACCTACCTAAAAGGTTGATCTTTTGTAGAAGCCTTTTCCTCTTTTTTTGAATCTATCCATGTCAAAGAAAAAAAAAAAAAAAAAAAAGCTTCCATCCATGCAGAATAAAATCCTCAAAAGGAGAATTTTCATGGATAGTGGGATTCGTAAACGGCACTTTGATGGAAACATGGTGAAGAAACTATACACAAACAACTAGCACGATGCACTAGAGAAAGGTAGAAGCTAAGTGAAACTTCTGGATAATTAATTACAGGGGAACATCAGTCGAACACACTCGAGAAAATTGATAGAGAATTTTTTTTTTTTTTTTTAAGAAAGAAAGATAGCAGTGTATGCCTTCTAATCCTTTATTCAACTCCAAGTATGCATAGGCTTTAGAGCAATGATGACTGTGAATTTCTGCTTTAAAAATTCTAAAATAAGCTGAGCATTAATTTATATCTCCTACATTAATCATAAGATAGTGAACTTTGTTGAATAATTAATGACTTTTCTTCTTCAATATAATCATGAATACTTTAGACATATAGCAATTGGTTTCTACAGAGAGCTAGCTACCTGCATATTGGAAGGTCCACTACAGATCAGAAATTTTTGAAGAAAAAATAAGATGTTTCTTTTGCCTCTTACATGCGATCAAAAAAAATAAAGAAACAATTAATATATTCAAGATAATTTACGTATTTACAAATATACATACAGTCTCAAATCATCCTGTTTTATCGGATCTAGGTTGTGATATGGTTCCCAAGGATGAACCGGATATGAACATTTCCACAATCAGATTTCATTCTTAAACAAAAATCTCTCTTTTGATTTATTTCATCTATTTCATGATTGGAATAAAAAGGGATTCAAGTTACACCATGATTTTTTTGAACCACAAGAGACATTTCAAGAACAAGTAAATGCCCAAATAGGCTTATAAATTTGATCATGATCAAGTGCTTTTTAGATTGGTGTTTATCCCCCCAGCATCTCGATTTTCTTACATACAAATTATTTACTTGTTACTAATAAAGTCTAGCCTCTGCTCTTCCTTAGATCTCTTATTTCACTCCGATAGTGATCAAGAAAAGAAAAAGGTGATACTCTTTATGGTCCAACTAGTCAGAAAGCTGTATAATATTATTTACTGAAAGGTGGTTGAACTCTTCTTTGTTGTTGTTACAATCAGTTCCGTCATTAATTCTTGCTGTTCACATTAAGATCTAAACATGCACAACATCTTAATAACTCTAATTGATCAACCAAAAATCTCATATACAAATGATCTAAAAAAAAAAAATTGTATAGATGCATGATAGGGTGACTTGGAGCTACCAAATAAAAATTATATTTGTTTAACAATGAATATTAATCGGCTAATCTTGAGCAATTCATAGCTCAAATGTTACCTCTTGCAAATCAATTGTTAAAGCTATTCAAGCAAGCATGCACGTTATTAGAAAGATTTATAGACCACATTAATCGAGCACAAGAATCTATGAAACATGTACCTCGAAGCTGTTGCTATTCCTCTAGCGATAGGGTCATCTAGACGTAATTTATCCATTACAGCTTGCACAAAATTTGCTCCAACCAGACCAGTGAGAACAACTACAGCAGCAGTAAGAGATGAATTTGCACCTAAAGCCAAACACACAAGGAAAACGAAACACAAAAGGTTAGCACTCAGTTATCTTAATAAGAAATTAAAGGAAACAAGAAAATATCATTCCTTCTCTAAAGAAACCCTATACTTAGTGGAATTTTAGCACCAGTTACAGCTGACGTTGAACTTCTAAAATCTCATGTTGATTCTTAGAAGGAAAAGATTAGGACTCAAGCTGTCTCATAGAAAGGTTACCTTGTCAACTTATTCTGCATGCACAAATCATGTTGACTAGTAAACATTAAAAAGAGAAGTGAACAAGTATTAGAAAATACCTTCAAATAAAGACACTATGCTCAAGGCTAACGCCACAGTTATACATCTTGGTAAAATTGATATGGTTAAAGTTGGCTCTAACCCAATGAGACGCCCAACGATTGCAGTCGAGTACAGAGAGAAGATTGTCGCAATGATCACTGAAGAGAAAATCTCAGCGGCATGTCGCCTGACAAGCTACTAGCCAGAAACAACAGATGCTGCTTAGCTAAAGTTATTGGTATTGTTGAAACCTACATACATCTTTTGACAAAAGTTGAAATGTAATTTACAAAAAACAAAAAAAATCAAAGAATACATTGTCAATTTTGTAGCTTAACACAGTATTAAGAACAACAGATGTTTGGCACTGCAGATGATATACCTTTCTTTGTTTGAACATTGAAAAGGCAAATGAAATTATAACAGATCCAAGAAAACCCATAAGAATATCACCAGCTCCAGGATTTGATGATGCTTTGGTGAGGTAATAACCTACAAAAACAATCAGTTACATACTTTAGGTACACCTTTTTGCAGGCCAGCAACGACTGCCCCACATATATCCCTCCATGTGTAAAAGGTAATTTACATAATTAGTGAAAATGGTGACATCAGAAAACAAAGTTCATTTATTCAGTGCAATTAGCTCTTCAGATACAAAATCTTGGACCCGGGTGTTTTTAACTGAATTTGAGACCAGATAAATTCCAACGCAATGGTTTTTACTCCTCAAGGATCAAGGCATATCCAAAAGCAGGTTCACATATTGATGGGGGACACCCACCATTCTTATCTTCTTATTCTTTATTTTACTTATCTTCTATTCTTCGAGGGGCCACGTCATAATACTCTTCTAGCTTCCTTCATCATTGTTCTCATCATTGGACTATGACATCTTTGGGAAGGACTATGGAAGGTAAGATTTATATTTAAGATATCTAAAAGAGATATCGGGTACTGAACCTCACAGAAGCGACTCCTCAAATATACGCTAGTGCATCTTCTCTTCTAAATACCACCATAATCCTCATGGAGGCATGGTGGACGATGGCCCTTGCACAAATTGTTAGAGGTGGCATCAAAGAAACAATGTTGATCCCTCATGTGAGATACCAAATTGGAAACCCACATGTGATTGCTAGATATCTGTACTAACTCCACTAGCCTTGAGAGAGTTCTCCTTCTGGAGGTGGCCGTGGAAAACAATAGTTCATGCCATTATAGAAAATACCAACTACCATGCTGCATCACGATCGAAATGTGTTGATGTATATCCACCTCATACAGGTCTAATGTGGAGCACTACTAAGTCACAAAAAATTAGCTTGTAATCACAAATACCATCTTTTCTACCCAATGTGTTGATGTATGTTCATCTCATACAAGTTTAATGTGGAACACTACTAAGCCACGAAAAATTAGCTTGCATAAAAAAAAAAGGGTGTACCCAGTACACAAGGCTTCCGCGAATGCAAGGTTTGGGAGGAAAAATTACCTTGCATCAGAAACACAAATAGCATTGACTAAAGTGAAAGCACTTTTCCCCTTCCAGAAAGTTCTACTTTTGGTTACCCATTTGGATCACAGACGCACAGTCTTATATATCAATTTATGAAAGCTGTGTTAATTAAGTTATTGTGTATAATTACAGTTTCCAATGATGTATTGTTGTCACAGACATTGTATCCTCTTGTCTATTTGAGAACCAAATGCAAGCTAAAGTGCATGAGAACTTATAAGAAGATGTGCAAGACAAACCGTTGGACAGGGGAAAAAAGTCATCACCTGCAACTTGTAAATGCCAAGGTTTTACTTACCGGTCCGTACTGGCATACCGAGTTCATCTCGGTACTGGTACGGTACTGGTACGGTACTGGTACGGTACTGGTACCGTATGGTACTGGTACGTTACTGGTACCAGTATGGTACTGGTACTGGGCGGTATGCACAGTGCATACCGCCAGGTATATTAAAATGTAATATAAATATTTTTATAATATAATATTATATAATATAATATTAAAAATATTAAAATGTAAAAAAAAAAAAGAAAAAGGGGCAACATCGCCTTGATCTTTCTCCCTGCGCGGGAGAAAGAGCACCCGCGACCCGCGGGCGGCGACGACGCGCAAGCGGCGACGGCGCATGGGCGAGGACTGCGCGCGGGCGATAGGTATTCTTTTTCTCCTCTTTTCTTTTTTTTTCTTCTTTTTCCTCCCTTAATCGACCGTCGGCGGTCGATTTCTCCCTTCAATCGACCGCCGACAATTGATTTTTGGCTAAACCGCCCGGTAGCAAGCGGTCCGCGTACCGGCAACCTGGCGGACCAGTATGTACCGCCCATACCTGACGGTAAATATCGAAATTGTAAACCTTGGTAAATGCTATGATAAATATCACATCCATCATAGAATATGTGCATTTTTTTAAAATCTACTAACGTAGTAAAGCTTTCAATTTAAACCAACAGATTGCCAGGAAAAGAAAGCAAGCTGTGAACCTAGGACAGCATCAATGCCGCACTTTGAGAAGTATCCATATGCTACGGCTGCCACATCTGCAGCAAATGCACAGCAGATAATTGGATGGAATACCTTCTTCACATTAGTGGGTAATCTGAACCAAAACAATGGCAACTCATTAATTCTCATTAATATCATCATAATGGTATTCTGTTTATAATTGAAGAAAAGGTATATTACCCAGAACCAACCATGTATCCCAAGACTGTTGCAGCTAATAGAAATGGAAGGCATGTCCTTGCACTTGTACCAAGTGCTGTTGGGTTCATGAAAGCAAGAACAAATGTTGAAACAAAAACAGCAGTCCAAGTCCAAAGCTCGGCATTTGAAAATGGAGAGGGTTTTGCCATGGGTTCAGCTGGTATCATTTCCGTTTTCACAATTTTTCTTACAGTTACCGCCGTTTGACCTGCAACAGAAAGCGAAGCCAACCAGCCGGCAGCTGCCAAAAGAAAATGGTTTCTTATTCAGACCGAGATAACCAATAGTGCGGTGTGATTCACTAAAGAAAACAATTCACCAAGGCCATATCATAGAGTGCTGATACTTGTAGAGAAAGCAAAGGTTAAGAATAAGGCATTCCCGTTTAAAAATCTCTTCATCATGAGAAAACGGTAGAAACGGCTACTGGTTCACAACTTTTACTTGATAAGATGGAACTAACAAAATGTGGAAGCAAGAAGAGAGACTAATGAATCTGGATAAAGAGCGATCTTTTTCATCCAGAACATCAGCTTCAGGCACCAGAAACAACTCCTGACGATCAAAATGCAAAGGACACATCACGATCACATAACAAAAAGCAATTACTATATCGACACAGTTGAAACGGAACTTTCAGACAACCATCCTACGCTATTTTTAATACATTGTCCTTATGTTTATAGGACACAAGCGATTGAAATCAAAACATGGCACTAACAAAATGTGGAAGCAAGAAGAGAGACAAGAAGATGCAGACAGAAGAAGAAAACAATCAGAAACTAATGAATCTGGATAAAGAGGGATCTTTTTCATCCAGAACATCAGCTTCAGGCACCAGAAACTACTCCTGATGATCAAAATGCATAGGGCACATCACGATCACATAATAAAAAGCAATCAATATATCGACACAGTTGAAATGGAACTTTCAGACAACCATCCTACACTATTTTTAATACATTGTCCTTATGTTTATAGGACACAAGCAATTGAAAGCAAAACATGGTACTAACAAAATATGGAAGCAAGAAGAGAGACAAGAAGATGCAGCCAGAAGAAGAAAGCAGACAGAAGAAGAAAACAATCAGAAACTAATGAATCTGAATAAAGAGGGATCTTTTCCATCCAGAACGTCAGCTTCAGGCACCAGAAACAACTCCTGATGATCAAAATGCATAGGGCACATCACGATCACATAATAAAAAGCAATCACTATATCGACACAGTTGAAATGAAACTTTCAGACAACCATCCTACGCTATTTTTAATACATTGTCCTTATGTTTATAGGACACAAGCGATTGAAATCAAAACATGGCACTAACAAAATGTGGAAGCAAGAAGAGAGACAAGAAGATGCAGACAGAGGAAGAAAACAATCAGAAACTAATGAATCTGGATAAAGAGGGATCTTTTTCATCCAGAACATCAGCTTCAGGCACCAGAAACTACTCCTGATGATCAAAATGCATAGGGCACACCACGATCACATAATAAAAAGCAATCACTATATCGACACAGTTGAAATGGAACTTTCAGACAACCATCCTACGCTATTTTTAATACATTGTTCCTTATGTTTATAGGACACAAGCAATTGAAAGCAAAACATGGTGAGATGATAACATACAAATTACACTCATATGCAGAATAGAACCACAAATATTCCCACTAACTACTACAAGGATCTTTGAATGAGTGGCATACCGAGGATGAAAAAGATCTTGAGCCCTGAAGCTGCGGGCACATCTCGCACGGCAAGAGGCAAAACCACTAGCGACGGTACATAGAACAGAGGGAGCCACCGCTGAATGAACAGAGTCGCCGGCTCAAAGAAGCCCACCAGGCCCATTGCAGCCGATGGAGTGGCAAAATCCAACACCGTCAGAACCGAGAACACGCAGAACATCCCAAAGAGGGCGCTCGGAAACTTAATAGCAGCGGCGACAAAGGCCTGCTTCAGAAGCTTATCGGCGGCGAGAATCGCCCCGAGCGACACTGCCAGATGCAAGATCGCAATAACCTGGAACAACTCACGCACACGAACATGGCTAACATTCGATCGAATAGATGGTGAGCATAACATTGACATAAAATTCTGTAGGTGATGGGACTGACGCTGGGGAAGGCAAGCGCTTTAGTAGGTCCACCATCAGTACCAGCGGATCTCGCAGCGATCAGGCCTGGGGGCTTGGCGTTCTCGTTCCACCGCAAGTACCGGGTGTATCCAGGGATGCAGCGAGACCGGAGCGGCACGGCGTTTGAGCGGCGTGCGGGCGCAGTGGAACGTGGCGCGGAATGCCCGACCGGTAATTTGGAGCGAAGCGAGAGTGGCGGAGCGATGATCATAGGGCTTACAGATGCGGTAGCCATGGATCGAGGAGGCGGAGGAGGAGGATTTGAACAGGGGAGTAGCTCAGCAGCAAGCTATGCTGCTGCCACTGCACGGGAATGCGTGGACGACAGCGTATGCATACCGTGTGTTCGGTCTATTGCAGTGTCTTGTGGTCGGAAATAGGACTGGATTCTATCTCCAACTTCACCTTCTGCGAGCACTTCCACTGCCCGAAGGAAACAAGCTTAGGGTGAGATGGAAGGATTGCATCCACATGATCCCGGAATGCATCCTTATCCCAGTGTACGTGCTCACCATAATATGAATGAAGTTGGCATTCGCATATATATGAAGACTGAGAGAGATCCCATGAAAATAAAAAATAAAAATTATATAAACATAAAAATAGAAGGTAAAATGATAATTTAAATATTTTCAATTAGTGATTATGGACGACATGGATAGTGACAGTCGTTTTATATATGCGTTGATGTCGACGTAGTTATCAAGTGATGAAAGAACCACTCGACATTTGCATCGATAGACCTTTCGTCACTTAGACAAATGTGTCGATGCCAACATAATTGTTGAGCAGCGAAAAGATCGTCTGACATCTGCATCAACGTCGACATAATTGTAGAGTAGTAAAAGGGTCATCGATACATATGTCACTCAGCATTGCTCGGCAATTACGTTGATGTCATCGTTGTCTGCACCGACACAATTATCGAATGATAAAAGGACCATCGATGTAGATACAAAGCTACCCTCGCTCTCCTCATCCATAATACCCATTCTCGGCCCCCAACAATAACCAACACCGACGTCGCCCCGATATCATTAACTTAAATATTAAAATTATCTTTTTATATTTTATTTTTACGTTTGTTAGTGACAAATTTGGTGCTCGCCCGAGCCTTGACTTGTAATTTTATGTTTATCACGTTATAATTTGGGTCGGGAAAAGTCTCATTTTGTTTCCGACATCTTTTGTACTTACTTTTTCATCAATACAACTCGGGACGCGTTTTTGCACATTATGTGTAAAATTTCCATAGGTTTGATATGTGCCAAGTCCTCGGCAGCACTCGCCCCTCCATTGTTGCTAGTGTATAAGTCTCATCTCGGACAACTTCGATGACTCGGTAAGGGCCCTCCCAGTTTGGAGCCAGCTTCCCACGGGACCGAGTCGGGTCACTGACCTCTATTTTCCGAAGCACCAAATCGCCGATCTTGACGTGCCGAAGATGCACTCGACAGTTGTAGAGCCTGGTGACGACCCTTCTATAGGCTAGTGTTCGTAGATGGGCGTCGGCTCGCTTTTCTTCCAGTAAGTCGAGGTTCTCGTGCAGCTGTTGGTTGGACGCCTCTTCATCATGGGTCTAGACTCAGAGGGTCGAGAAAACCACCTCCGGAGGTAGTACAGCCTCAGTCCCGAAAGCCAGGCTATAAGGGGACTCGCCCGTTGAGGTTTTTGGAGTCGTCCGAGACGCCCAGAGAATGCTCGGAAGTTCCTCAACCCAGGAAGTCGTGGTGCCGAAGATCCTTTTCTTCAGCCCTTCAAGGATGGCTTGGTTCGTCACCTCGGCAAGTCCATTGGCTTGGGGGTGGGCAATCGAGCTAAACTTCAGCTGGATGCGATAGCTTTGACAAAACGCCTTGAACTTTACATTATTGAACTGCGTGCCGTTGTCTATGATTATGACCATGGGAAGGCCGAACCTGGTTATGATGTTCTTCCACATAAATCCTTCAATTTGCCTCTCAGTAATGGAATCCAATGGCTTGGCCTCGAGCCATTTGGTGAAATAATCGACTCCGACTATTAAGAATCTTCGTTGACCCGAGGCTGGGGGGAAAGGGTCGAGGGGTCCATTTCCCACTGGGCAAAGGGTCAGGCGCAGTCGACAGTTGTAAGCGGTACTATCGGTTCATAATGGAACCGGGCGTGCTTCTGGCACAGCTCGCAGCTTCGGACATAGGTCTCAGCATCCTTATGTAGGGTGGGCCAGTAGTAGCCTTGCCTGAGAACCTTGTGTGCCAAAGTGTGGGCGCCGACATGGTCCGCACATATTCCCTCGTGGGTCTCGGCTAAAGTGGTGCGCGCTTCGGTTGGGTGCAAACACCGAAGCAGTGGTCAGCTAAAACCTCGTCGATAGAGACGACCATCAATAACACAACGCTGCTTCACGGGTCGAGTGCCGGGGGTGAAGTTCAGGTGGTGCTGGGCGATCTTCGGGTCGACCCCTGACATATCATTTGGAGACCATGCGAAGACATCCTCATTCTTTCACAGGAACTCGACCAGTTGAACTTGCTGGCTCTCTGTGAGCTCCAACCCGACCTTCACCAGCCTATCCGGGCGGCTTGGGTCGAGGGGCAACTCTAGTACTTTCTCTGTCGGGTGGGGATCCCGGGCGCTATCCTCCGGGTCTTGCGGAACCACAGTGGCTGGTTGAGTCCTCGGCTTCTTGGATAGTGTTGTTGCTGTTAAGTAGCACTGCCTGGATTCTCTTGGGTCGCTCCTAACCTCACCGACCCCTACTCGGGTTGGGAACTTCAGGATCCAGTGATAGGTCGAAACGACCGCCTTGAGCCGGTTGAGGGTCGGGCGCCCGATGATGGCGTTGTATGCTGATAGGAGCTTTACCACCATAAACGCACCACGAGAGTCTTCGACCTTGGCTCTCCTCCGAACGTGACAAGGATCGTGGTTGCCCCCAAGGAAGAGACGAAATCCCCGGTGAAGATGTTAGAGTGACAAGATCTCGGTCGGTCAACCCCAATTTTTGAAAGGCGTCGAAATACAAAATATCGATTGAACTTCCCGTGTCGATCATAACTCTCTTGACGTAGGCGTTAGCCATGCGGATCGAGATTACTAACGCATCATCATGGCATGGATACTCCTCGCCTCCCGATCTGAACGTGACGCTGAGGTCTTCGTCATGCAGCGGCCTCTTCCCAACCTTGGATCGCGCATAAGCTTTTCGTGCCGAGGAGCTGTTACCACCCGAGGCTGGCCCGTCGAAGATGACATCAATTTGTTTTTCGACCGGGCCTTTGGGCCGGGGTGATGAGTCTCGGGGGGGTCGACCGTCGGGGTGGGAGGATTGGTCGCGTACATACCGATGCAGGTGGCCGCGTCGGATGATGTCTTCAATTTGATATTACAAGTCGTGGCATTCCTCAGTGTCATGTCCGTACTCCCTGTGAAAGCGACAATACCTTCTTTTGTCGTGCCGCTCGGGGTGTGACTTCATCGGGTTCGGGACCTTCAAGAGACCTCTCTCCCGAATCTGAAAGAAGATCTCTGTTCGGGTTAAGTTGAGGGGAATCAGAGGAGGTCTGGTCGGCAACATGCCCGACCTGTCTTCCCTCCTCTTTGGCGATGGGGGATGTCCACAAGGCTACTCCACCCGGGGGGGCTTTTTCTCGTCCCGCTTGCTTGCCACCAGTGTCTCGGCAGCCATGTACTGATGCGCCCGTTGCAGCATCTCGGGCAGGGTCGTAGGCGGTCGCTCGATCAGCGACCAGAAAAACCTCGACGGTCTCAGCCCCGTCAAGAACGCTTGGATGGCTAGGGACGGATGGAGGTCTGGAATTCCCTGGACCTGCAATGTGAACCGTCCCACAAACTGGCACTGTGGCGGCTCCACCTCAGGCGGGGCCCCTCGGTTTGGGGCTATTGGTGACTCCGTTTGCGGGGGTGCCACTGGGGGAACCGATTGGTGAGCTGTCGAATGCATGAGGTGGGGTAGGTACGGGACTATGGTCTGCACCATACCGGCTAGTGCTTGGACTTGGGTGGTGAGGCCGAGGAAAGCCTCGGCCGTGACCACAAACGACGCGGGGTTGGATGCGGGTGAAGGAAACCCCGGATCGGTCATCATTCTCCAAAAACGATTTGGAGTCAGCACGGCTGTCGCAGCTTCCTCGATTGGCTGAGGGTGGTTAGGTTCCGGGTGGTGCTCCGCACCCGAGTTCCCAAACGGGCGTTCTTGCGACATGAGCCCTCCTTCTAGTGCCAAAATGTTAGTGACAAATTTGGTGCTCGCCTAGTAGATGCAGTCTGCCTCCGTGTCTGCCGAGTAAGCACTGCTGGTTCAAGCCTGTGTGCGCTAGCTCGCCCGTGGTCGTCTCGGTGCGGAGTTGGAGCTCAATCAGATGGGTGGAAGCCCAGAGTCTGGCTTTGGTGGTCAGCTGTTGGAGTGGTGAGCTCGGGTCGGTCGCTGACTCCTGCAAGAAGGTCGGGTCGGGTAGGTTCCCGACGTGACCCCTCCGACGATCAAGTTAGTTTAGTGGTTGGTTTTGCGATCCCCCTGCTCCGTAGAGGTGCAAGAGCTTTTATAGTGAGTGTTGTAGGTCATTCGTACCTGATATCCTTATTGCCTTATTGCTTACCATGTCGTCGTACCTCTCCACCACGCCCGCCGTCCTTGCGGTGAGACGTGCGCCTGCAGGTGAGAGGTGTCGACCTTACCTGTGCTAGGTCGGCTGTACGACCACTGACGCCCTCATACCTGCGCGAGATCGACTTCCCGCGTCGGGTCGGCCATGTCAGCGGGCCAGTTGTCCGAGGGCACGAGGACTTGGCGGCCAGGTCAACATCTGTCATATCAATATTTTTGTTGATAAAATTGATAATGTTAGAATAAATTGATCTATATATAACTATAAAGATATTAATGTAACGAGGAAGAAAGGATGAAGTAATATGTAATTAGCGCAAGTGGTTTGAGACGAAGGAAATCTGAAAAATTCGTTCGTATTTGGACCGGACATGGACCAACTCCCGGCCCGACGTAATCTGTTTGCGGCCCACACAGAGAGCCCGGGATGTGATGTGACGATCCGAAGCGACCGTCGTGATGATCGAAACCGACGGTCGTGATTCTTCATATCAGTACAATATAGGTGACTGGCAATCTCTCTAGGATTTAGTTTTTCTTATGGTTCAGGGTGGGTTGCGCGCCTCTCCAATGGGAGCATGCCACAGAGTGATTCCATCTCAAATGTCGGTTGCTGGAGCCGACGATTTGGTGTCGTACGCTACGCCGTACACATACTTCGACACCCAGCGAGTGTCCATATTAAGGCAACCACGACAACGGTGGGGCTCACCGGTGACCTCGATTTCCAATCTTACGTTTGAAGAAGGCGTTGGGTTCGGGTCACACATTGGGTGCGTGCGGACTTATGTCGTCTTGGATATTTTGGATCGAGGTGGAGAACGCGTACGCCTCGAAATCCCTCTTTCCCCCCTCTCTCTTCTTCTTCTTGTGGATCCATATTGTCGTCTCATCTTCTTCGTCTCTTTCCGAACATCTAGGATCCATTGCTACTGCCCTTTTCGAAACCCTTGGATCGAATTCCGTCGAGATTCGTAGGGTATA
The DNA here is from genome assembly GCA_029747655.1 of Ensete ventricosum. NCBI lineage: Eukaryota > Viridiplantae > Streptophyta > Magnoliopsida > Zingiberales > Musaceae > Ensete > Ensete ventricosum. The sequence continues at coordinate 11,235,791 of JAQQAF010000005.1, forward strand.
TCTGCTTGGAATCGAAATTTGACGAGGAATCTTTAGGTTTTTTAAGGGCGTTGAATTAGGGTTTGGGCAGATCGATGGCTGCCAAGGAGGAGGACGTGGAGTACGAGAGCGATCCCGAGGACGCGCCGCTGCCCACGATGCGACGCAGGGAGGCGAGCGATGAGGAGGAAGGGGAGGGATCCGACGAGCGAGGGAAGCCCGCGAGGGATGGTCTCAGGGCCGAGGTTGGATCCGAGGGCGAATCGGATGGTGAAGGAGGCGCTGAGGTGTATGATGACGAAGAGGAGTACTACTACGACGAGGAGGAGGATGAACTGGTGGACGAAGTGGAGGACCAACTGGGAGGAAGAGAAGAAGAAGCGTTGGGAGTTGGAGGGAACCATGTTGCCGTGGGAACGAGCGGAAAGCCCAGGGAGTTGAGGAAGTCACCTGAGCTCGATGGAGATGAACACAAGTCCGATGGGAATCTAGAGGAAAATCAAGAAGGCAAGACTCAGATGGAAGAGGAGGAGAAAAAAGAGAGCGAGCCGTACGCTGTGCCGACCGCCGGATCTTTCTACATGCATGATGATCGGTTCCAAGAAAATGGCAGGGGACGCCACAGGTGATTTTTGCTATGACATTTTTCCTTTTTATGTTTCCAGTCTGATTCGTGTCTTTTTCACAAGCTGCATCTACTGTTTATTATGCTTCACAAACTCCATCTTTCCTAAAATCTGGAAAATTTTAATAGTTTTGTGTTATATTAGTGATCAAAATGTGGTTTGAAGCACAAAAATGGTTACAGCTTATGCATATTCTCTTATCGAATGATTTAATACATGATTGGACGCTTGATTGGGCGATGGAAATCATTAGTGCTGTTGCACTGCTTTTTGTGTAAGCAACTATATGTAATGCAGTTGTTAGCTATGGTTGGTATGTTTAGTGTTTTGCTTTAACTGTGTGTGGCAAAGCATCATTTTATTGGGTTGGATTTCAAAAGTGAACTGTTCCAGTGACATTGTATGCCATGTGTTACTTGGTTCCCTAGTTCATGATTATACTTTTAGCGACCACAAAGCTATTTGCACTGTTTATGGAGATCTCAGCAAGGACATGATCATAAGCAAGGTCTAGCTGGCACAAATGCTTTGGCTTTAAGTTATTCTTGTTGCTATTATAGTCTTGTTTACAGTTATTCATGAAGTTCAATGTTTGTGTGTGTGTGTGTATATATATTGTCCATTTCTACCTCTGTCTTATGTGCAAGTTTATTGCACATAGAAGTTCTTAAATTAGATGAATGACCATTCTGGATCACATAATGTTTCTTGGTGTACTATTCATTTCTCTTTATCTCTTCAAAGGCTGTTTTCAACATATTATAGCGTTCTTGCCTGACAATTGCATAGCTGTAACATATCTCCTGTAATGTCTATATTAAATAACCATTTTCTAGGCGTATGTTTGGTGGGCGCAAGTTGTGGGATCCTAAAGATGAACGTGCCTGGGTGCATGATAGATTTGAAGAAATGAATCTGCAGGACATACGCAACAATGAGGTATCTTCATTCCGCACTATCATTAATTTAAAGTTTAAACAATCTGTGAGATAATGAGATTCATGATATGTTTATTTCCAGGAAAGGCGAGGGTCTAGACGTCGTTTTAGGGGTCGTGGTCGTAACAAAATCCAGAGTGCTGAAGGTGGTTATGTTAGAGGAAACAGATATCACGCATATCATGATGAGGGAAACAACCAAGGTCGTGCTCCAAGGACTGTTAGAGGGAGAGGGCCTAGGCGCTATGAACCTATTACGAAAAACAGAGGAGATTTTCCTGCAGCTCAAAGCAAACGGTCAGTTGTGGAATTTATTTTTATTATTTATCAGGTGCATCATTTCTTTGATGGGCCAAATATGTGATACTGTTTTTTTTTTTTTCATTACTTGTCAGGTCACATATAAACCAGCAAGAATCACCATCAATTCATAATACGGGCAGACAATCTTCTCGGGCTGCAAGTCTGAAATCAGAACTTCCACGAAAGAATACTTTTGCTTCTAGCCTCAATTCTGCTTCACCCCCATTTTACCCCTCTGGGTCTTCGAATCAAGACATATCCTTGAACCAGAAAAAGGACGTACAGACTGGAAGCATCAATAAGGCTGTTGCTTACTCAACACAGATGAGAAATGATTCTAACATTTCCAAGTCTAACTCATTGATGCAAGGAAAGATAGTCACTGATATGGTTGGCCATGATAGATTTTATACAGATCCTTCCCTGCAGCCGGCTGTTGGGAAAGCTTCAGCTAACCCAAAAGAATTTACTCATTCTGCCAGTTCTAGGGTTCAAGGGAGGGGCTTAAGTAGTGCTGGACCTCTAAATAGCCATTCAGGGTCCCACATGGCTGCTCAAATTAAGCCCACTGTAAGACCAGTTCAAGTTCCAACTCAACCTACAATTCGAAGTTCTATTCAGCAGGTGGTTGAGCCCCTTAGCAATGGAAGGCAAGCATCGCCTCCTCAGCCTCCATCTGTGAATTCATCTGAAGTTGGAGAGGCTGATTCATCTCCAGGTTCAAGCAAATCAAAAATTTCACTGGCTGACAAAGCAAGGATTAGCAACCAAGGAATTGGAAAGGGCTCTTTTCTGTATGGTGGAGCTCAAGTAATTGGAGCAACCGGAGCTATGGGCCTCGCACATACTGAACAAAACTTTCCTGGTACTCCAGCACTGTTGCCAGGTTTGTATTTATTTCCATGTTTGTTTATGTTTGACCAACTTTCTTGACGTGGAATAGCTTTAGTTGTTGAATTTCATATGTTGATGCTTTGGCGATCATACTATTTCTGTGTACAAGTTTTGTCAAACAGTAATAGGAGGAGATTTATGTTAACATCATATTCATTTCAGTGCATTTTTTTGCTTACTTAATAGTTATGCAACTTGGGAACCAGCATCCTGGTGGTATTGGGGTTCCTGCTATGGGCATGGCTCTTCCAGGATATGTAGCTCAACCACAACTTGGTTTTGGCAATTCTGAAATGACATGGTATGAATATTTTGTTATTGTCGTCATATTCATGTGGTTTTTACACATCATTTGCTTTGATCCATATTGGAGTTATTAAAAATTCCTGTTAGGCAAAATAGGAAATCTCCTCTTTTGGCATGCACTTGGTTTTTCTTAGATTCTAAAAAAATGGAACTTTGATCAGTCTGCATGAATTTTAGGGTGCCAGTATTAGCAGGTGCTGCTGGGGCTTTAGGGGCATCTTATTGCCCACCTTACGTAGCTCTTGATGGTAATTACTTTGCCCGTCCCTCAGGACAGACATCTTCTAGGTAAGGCGAGCCATTATTTTTGCTATTAATATGAGCTGAAATAACTTTCCGAATTATGTCCTCTGATTTTCCCTTTTCAAGTACTTTAGCTTATTTGTAGCTATTTCGTTTCACTTTCTGAATTCGATTTTGTTGTATGTTCTTTGACCTTGCCTGTCTTCACATGAAAAGAGCTTAGAGTTGTGTAATCTGATTTACTTATCACATATTTTCCTCTTGGGATTATCTTCAAGTATTTGCATCTGATTTTTCCGATCTATTGCTGCCAAAATCACTTGTGCTTTAGATGGACCATGGCTGTGAGGGACTTGTAAAGTAGATGAATAGGAATAACAATTTTGGACATGAATTGAACTTGGAACTTCAGGTAAGGCTGATTTTTGAACATTGAAGTGGATGTCAATTTTATAAAACAAAGGGGCAGCAAAACTGATAGTTATTCTTCTGTAAGATATATGGACTTCACAAGATTGGGAGCATAGTAAACCACATTCTTAGTGGGATTGAGTACATGTCTGAGATATGCTATGCAATAACATGGTGTCTTGTAATTTTATATTCGTTGGAGTCTAGAATAATAATATCCTTGTTAGACTTAGTGAACGATGGTTTAAATAAGGGCTATTATTTGAAAAGCAAATAGGTGTATGAATCTTAATCCTAGGTTCGTCACTATGACTTGTTAGTATCAACTACCAATCACTTTGCATATGTGCTTCATGCATCCTGTTGATACTAATGATTGATTTAATAGCTGATATGGGTCATCTATATGAATTGCTTTATAAGTATCTTTTAATTTATGTTGTATCCTCAATTCATATGAAATTAGATTTGGGTATAGAATAAGAAACTTTTTAAACTAATAATTACATGTAATATTCAATTTGGGCAATTTCTTTAACGTACATATATTTTTTAGTTGGATATTATGTCACAATGTCTTTTCAGTTTGTGCACCGAAGGGTTTCCCTTTTGTAACCAAAAAACAGCTCATGAAAAGATGAACTTGTAAAGATTTTAATTTTTTAGTTTGTTAGTCAGTGTTATTTGTCTAAAGGATAATGGAGTGGAGGTGTGGGTTATCATTATTCCTGTTTTTTTGGCCTCTTGTCTTATGTTTTATGATTTATTTTGTTGCAAGAGTTGCATGCTTTTATTTGTTGCCAGTAGAGATTCTGTATGCTATTGAAAATCTATTGTCAATATCTCTGGCAAAACGACCAAGCATCATCACAATATTATTTCTTTCTAAGATGAAATAGCAGTAGTATTCTGCCTGGACAAAATATGGAAGCAAGCACCAATTTAATTTGACCTGGTTGAATAGTTGACCTGTAAATCTATCATGCCATGCAGTGTCTCACTGATTTGTAGCTTTTATTGTGTTTCATTGCTTTTTGCTGCATCTATGTTTTAGTTTTCATTTTGGTTTATGTAGTAGTCTTAAATACTTCATTTGTCATTTCTTATGCTACAGGGAAACGAGTACAAACAAACCTGGTAGTTCGTTGAAACTCTCACAGAGATCTGGTAGACCACCATTTGGTGCTTTGTTTCTTGTGAATTATTGATCTGAAATTTTAATTGTCATCAACATCATCTGGGATTTGCTTGTTTAATATTTTTGCAGAGGTTGTGAATGAGGAACTTGGAGAACGCCAGAACAAGCCTCGTAGGTAAGCCCAAAAAAATGCATCTCTGATTTAACTTTCAAATGTGAGCAATCCGAAGCATGTTTTAAATATGCCAGTTTTGACATCTTAGCAGATACTCGGAGATGAACTTTGGCCAGTGAAGTGCATAGACAGGGTTGGATGTATTTGAATAACAGCTTAAGGTCAGTGAGATAGATGTCTACCTTAAACTTGCATTAGCCAATTAGATTACGTTATTTGTAGTTAAGTTTATGTTCATCATGCAGGCATTTTTATGATGCCCTCTGTGGTCTTCAGCATCTGAGATCTGGAACACATTGGGTTGTCTAGAGTCCCAAGATATGCTAGGTACGTGTTGTTTTAGCAATCTTCATCGAGAATTAGTGTAACTTACATATCAAGTTCTGCTTTCCGCTTGTGAATTGTAAAATTAATTATACAGAAGATTAGTATGAAATTTACATGGTTGCCTTTGTTAGAAGATACGAAGCTGACTAGTTTCTTGGACTCGATGTATCATTATAATTTTTCGTTATGCTTACCAATGTATTTCTTTATCAAAGTCTTATTTTGAAGCATTTCTTTAAATCTTCATCTACCAATTTTGCATCAGCCGATGTTTTTTTGTTGTTGTTGTTGCTTTTCTAGTTACCGTTCAAGCGAGCAATCGGTGTTTTTGGTTGAAATCTCATTGTCTGCGGTTGTAACTTGTGCAGCTGTATAACAAACACACTTAAAACCTGCTCTTGTTGTGAATAATGTGGGAAGAACATTTTGCAGCGGCGCGGGGTGATGTACGCGTGTTTGAACTCCGGTGAGCCTTCCAAGCACTACACTTTATGCATGGTGGTACGTTTACGGTTGGCCTCTGTCGTTGGGTTTCAACTGACTAGGTGGAGGTTTCAATATGCAGGTAATAGTTAGCTGTGGTTTGAAAGCTTGTTTAAGGTTGGAATAGGATGAGGTAAGTGTCCTTTTTTTTAAGAAGAGGTGGTACTGAGAGATTGTTTGTTGAATAACCCTGCAGTGCAGTGGGGTTTGACTAATTTCAGGATTGTTTGGTGGCTTTCTTTGTTGACCAGACACCCACATTTGTGTTGTTTTGAGTTGCCACTCGTTTAACTTTGCTGTTGCATTGGTTGGTTGGTTGGTTAGTTAATATATGACTGGATTTAAATGTGTCATAATAGCTTCTCTGCCTTGTGCGCCATAAGAAATTTGTGGTTTTTGTGCTTAATATGTTTCCGTTCACATATGGCTTAATCTGCTTCTTAGTTTTGTTAGTGTTTCCCCTTTAGTCGTGTGCGAATTAACAGTAAGCTTTAGATTTCTGGGTTTTGTCTTGCTGTGCTCTTGCAATTAACATCAAATAAATAAATAATAATAATGATAAATGGCATGACGTCCTTTTGTAAGGACTATCTATTTAGAAAGGTTCATTTTACAAAAGATAACAAACAAGTATCTGGAAGTTGTCTATGCATTAAATTGAGAAGGCATGGGGAGCTTTGAGGCGATTGACTTCATCAGGGCCAAAGGTGGATGGAATCGTGTGGATGATGTTGAGAAGCACGTGCTTTTAAGATATTTGCATACCCGTCCCGGGGGGGGGGGGGGGGGGGGGGGGGGTTAACGGTTGTGTGGACACAAATAAGAGAGCAGAACTAAATATATAACCTATGATACCAAACTATCATAGATTGGAGAGACGAACGATGAACAAAAATTTTGTGGTCGCCTTAGGAGTTGTCGCTCTTAAGAAGCAACGAAATAGATAATTGATCAAACAACTAGAGGGCTTTTATTAGTCAAACAAATATATATATATATATATATATATATATATATATATATATAAACATAGAATTAACGTGAAGAGATCAAAGGCTATGTCTATTTAATATAAAAAATGAGCCTTTCATGTTTTACAAAGACCAAGAAGCAGCCGGGGTGAGGGAGCCATGTTCAAACCCGAGGCTACCTACTGCTACTATGACCGACACAGGCTTCCTACCGCAGTTGAAGAAGCCATATTAACATCCAACCGAAGAATTGGATGGACAGATAACTACTAACATCACAGACGATGGGGGCACAAAGTGAAGCAAATGGTAGACATGAATGAATTGGAGGTGTGGTGTGGGACATCAAAGTTGTGCTGCCTGGGCAACAAGATCCGCATATTCCTCGGAGACGAATGATGTCACCTTCAGCTTACCATTGTTACTTGGGGACGAGCACTTCACCCCGATAACTGTTGCCAGGCCTATCAGGTAAATGAAAAATTAAACTTTCCACTTCTACAAACTAAAATGAGTTGCTCAAATATTAAACATTGCAAAATGCAAATGAAAAGAAACGCAAGCACATGAACTGAAACTCTAGAGCACGCAACCACAACAAGTTGTGTATGCTGGTGAATTAAATGTCTCTGCGGCGGCATCCGTAGGTGTTTTGAGCCATGAGATTTTCTTGAATGATCATAACTGGAAAACATGAATCTGTTGGTATATGTTATGAATATTCCATTACCCTCGGAATATGCCTAATTAAAAATGGCATAATATACATAATCATCTAAAAGTGTACTTGTAAGAAATTAAATTAATTAGATGAATGGATCAGACTTCAGTCTTTAGTAACTGCGTAACCAACCAACAAAAGACCTGACATATAGGCAGATAATAGATTATAAAAAGACATTTTAGTTAAAACACTACAGATGACGGCATTCAAATTTACTTGATATTATATGGGAGGAGGTATTTGGCAGCGCTCCTGCCATTGTAGCTCTACATGAAATGAACTTTTCAAAAGTGCGGTCAACATTTGGGATCTGGGCTTAGCCTAATCTGTACATGCGGAATAACTTAAGCCAGATATGCTTCATGTTCTAGCACCAAAATCTCAGCTGAGATTTACTACAGATGGAACAATAAGTAAGTCTCTTTTCTCACACTAGCAAGAATCTAAAAAGTTAGCAGCGTCACCACCTAATCTTACTCTTTCAGAAGGCCACTAGTTCATATACCTCTTTTGAACATCTCTACACACCACCTTCTTTTCGTCTCTTTTCTAACCCACACGTTACTTGTTTTGTTCTATTCCCTGAAACGGAAAAAAGTAGGAAAACCCAAACTTTTTGGTCTGTTTCAGTACATGCTTTTGCATTGAAATTAAATTTCTCTCTTCTCCAAATCAGATGTTAATGTGTGTTGATAAAAATGTGATCAGAAGCACATCCCTGCTTTAGCAAGAACTGCAGCTTCACAGTCACTTAAAATTGTACGCTTCAGCAGATTTTGGATGTTGATACTATCATGGCCTGGCCTTTGTATCCTTAGCCTTCCTATGATATGCAATAGGAGAGAATAGAATGTAAATTTGGTTATTGATAGTATAAAATTCTATGATTAACCACAGGGACCATATCTTATTTTACCATTTCATCTGTAAGGATCATTACTAAATATATTTTTTTTCCCCACATCTTTTACATTGCTCTGTAGCATTGTTCTATTTAAAGATACCTTTATTAGTTCAATGTTCTGTAGGACCACAAGTTAACTTGTCTGCTCCACGATCCACTTAAATCAGTATATACTGTGCCAAGTGATTTCTAAATATGAAGTTCACAAATTGTTAACATTTGATAATTAACTTCAAATATTTTTGATATTCGAAAATAATGACATGTTACAGAAGAGCTTTCTAAACGCAAAACTGAATTATATGCTTACATAGAAAAAATGTTGCATATCTAGACATCAACAGGCCTAAGACAAAAACTGATAATTTTAGGCTTCTACTACACCCAAAGCTGCTTTGTGATTTTAACTAACTCAAACAAAATGAAATGGCAAAATAATTAGTAGGATGTGTTTTGGGGGGAAAAAAACTTTAGATGACATTTTGGAGGATACTCGAACATGTTAATAAACTACAAGGTGAGCAGGTTATCACATTAAAGTACACCTAACAAAAATGTAGAGAAGCATAAACATGTAAAAGTTTCAGAACATTCATTAGTTTATAAAGATATAAGGTAATGCTACGAATAAATAGACATAAAGGGGTACTTACTATCATGTATGCGTCCATATAAAAATCTCTCCCCACGCCAATACTCTAAAGGTCTTGACTTAATTCTTGTGCTTCTCCTTACACCAGAATTCCATATCATGCCAGCATCTAAATTTATAGAAAAGAGAGTTCCCAGAAATTCTCATCATAAAAGAGATCATATTATCATATATTACACTTTAAGAGACTGTAATAACTGAACCTGCAAGGCTTTGCCTTCTTGAAACCAATTTTTGCTTGTCTTTTCTGCTTGGCAAAGCTTTTTGTTTCTTTTCAATGTTTTGGGATAATCCAGAAGTTGTATGACAACTTTGTGCCTAAAAGATTAAGACGGTATCAGATGCACAAAGATATTACACCCACCAGTTCAAAGTTTCAAACTTCAGTAGTAATTGTACTTCAAATATGAGAGAAGATAAATTATCACAAAGCAAGAATTTTCAATCTCATACCATCAATGGAGTCTAACATGGTAATTTGTTATCAATGGATACCATAGGTGATCATAGACATTGATGAAATCATCAGTGAGATCAGCATATCATTCATTGAAATGTTAATACAGCTTTAACTATGCCTTTACCATTGATGTTGACAAGGGGCTACCGTCGATATTGGTGAAAGATAATTTATCAGTAGTCAACTCATATGCCTCAAAAGGTTCACATACTAAATGTGATATTAGTGTGTGACCTATGGGCAGTGTAGACAAGTGGTAGTTCGGGGAGCAAAAAGGGCAAACATATACTAGTTCTCCTCTCCTAGTAATAGGGGCTAGCTTGATGATAAGCTAAAAAGACAAGAATGATCACTAATCATCTATGAAGTAAGATAGATTACTTGCAGCATCCCCAAATTGTACATTTAATTACATTTTGATCCTCGCACATCAATATGTCTCATTCCAATCCTTCGGCAAGTAAATGTTTCAATCAAATCATGCCATTACCTTTTGTCAAAAAATAATGGTAAAGAATAAAGTACTATAGAAGCATGACATGTCATGATAATTATGTTTATACTATTCATTGTGCCAAGTTCATGGAACTATAGATGTAACACCTCGATTAGTCCCACATCGGAAGTGAGCAAGATTAAGATTGACTTATAAAGGCTTGATGAGTGTACTACTATCAAATTCAGCCTAAGCATTTCAGCCAGTGGTTTAAGTCAAACGAAGTTGATAGGCCAATTGACCATCATGCTTGGGTCTTGACATTTGATATCAGAGTCAATCTAGTATTTAGGTCTAGTGAGGGAGCTCGAGTAAGAAAGGACTACTGGTGGATGGAGTCAAAAGTCTCGTCACGACGTGGAGCCACCACTGGGCTACACTTCACATGTACCATGCTAGAGTTTGATCTGGGCTATGTTAGACTTTGACAAGGAAATCAAGCTTTTGAGTAGGGGAGATTGTAACACCCCGATTAATCCCACATTGGAAGTTAGCAAGATTAAGATTTGCTTATAAGGGTCTGATGAGTGTACTATTATCAACTTACCTGGACTTCAAGCAAAAAGAGTAGGAAGGTTTATGAATATCATTGATTTTGATGTGAAAGGATTGAGGCCTCAATTGTGTTTAACACAAATAAGACTGTAGCAAGTTATTCACTTGCAAAAAATTGCCATACAAATAAAAAATAAAGAACTTATAGCATTGACGACCTATAGTTGGCTATAAAATCTTGCAAACCCCTATTCACTGGACTACATTCAGATGTAAAAGAAAATTAATGTTTTTCACAAAGAAACCATTAGATTTTCTTCTTATTCTTTCATTGGAAGTTCTAAAAATGTTATCACATTTTATCTAAATGTTCCGTTCTCATGAGACTAATAAGGAGTGAAGTCTACATAATGTGTATCATTAGAGACAAGAAAAAAAAACAAGCAATCAATGGTATTAATCTCAAAATTAAACGCACAACATGATCATCTTACAACTTGTGCTTTTACATAAGAGGTCGGAGATATATTGTGTTGCATAGTGCATTTAGGTACAGCAAAGTAGATACCAAATTTTTCATCATTACCCAAAATATCATCGCAAGGTATGATATATGCAAATTTTGCAAATTAGTTCTACTTACGAAACAAAGAAGGAGAATTATGTCATTGATAAATTAAAGACAAACCTAAAGTATATTACATTCCTTGATTTAACTAGGAATATTTACAAATTAGCATAATGAAACATAAGGATCCAACCAGTTTGGAAAATGCCAATAAACCATATAATGACACGTTAAAGAAATAAACATCTAACAAAAGAAAAATGCAAATATAAGAAATAAATACAAGAGCCATTACCTCCATATTCCCTCCGGCTAATGTGTGTAAATCTTTAGATTGCTCATTCACAGGAAGGACTGTTGTTGAGAGAATTATATTCTATGTCAAATATTGTAACTAAGACTTTAGGTAATAAGAATGGTATAATCATACAAAAACAAAATATGCATTGCACTATTGCATATGTTGTAAAACAAAAATATCCAAAACATGGAAACTGGCTATATATTTAAGAGTTATATAAGATAAAAAAACAAGGAAATATGAACCGGAACTTACAAACCAAATTAAATAAGAAAATGTCAAATACAGAGTACTTTCAGGTGAGTATTTGAAGAAAATGTCAAATACAGAAACCATCTCAGCTGAGCATAACATACCTCTTGATGCCTCCGCATCAACCACCATTACATCTGGAGCTCCAACCCTTACCTAGAGTTTGCGTCAGACAATCAGATTTCAGCATCCCTTTAAAAACTTAATAACAAAAACCTTTGCATGTACAAGCACTTGCCTGATTTTGCAAATTGTCATCAGCACCACATTTATCAACAATGGTATCGTTTTCAGATATAATATGACCTTCAATTGTACTTTCAAGTTTGTTATCTGATCCAGATCTACTAATCTGATTGGAGCAACCAAAAGTCTGATCATCAACGTCGGGATAAGCTGTAGAGTGAGCAAGCACTGAAATGATCCACACAAAAACAAAAAAAAAAAAGCCATGAGAAGAGAAATATAAACGGGGCAAAAGTAATGTTCCATCCTTGAACAAAGCACAATTGGCACAAACGAAATGGTTTAGTTAAAAATGCATTATCTGGATGAATTCCTTATTTGAGTATTTGAAGAAAATATCAAACACAGAAACTATCTCAGGTGAGCATACATACCTCTGGGTGCCTCGGCATCAACCACCAGTACATCTGGTGCCCCAACATTTACCTTGAGTTTGCATCAGACAATCAGATTTCTGCATCCTATTAGAACTTAATAAAAAAAACTTCACACCTACAAGCACTAACCTGATTTTGCAAATTGTCATCAGCATCACATTTATCAACAACGGTATCACTTTCAGATATAATATGACCTTCAGCTGTACTTTCAAGTTTGCTATCTGGTCCATCTCTACTACATTGACTGGAGCAACCAGAAGCTGGATCCTCAACATCAAGATCAGGACGTTCATACAAAGGATCAAGTTGAACATGATTGCCCTAAAAAAGAACATGCACCAGAAGTTATAACATGATACTGCAGTCCTATGAATATGGCCCAGAATCACAATTACTTACTTCCTCCATTTGCTCGTTGAATCCATCAAAATTGCTCAGGTCATCACTCATTAAATGGTCCCTATGTTCTATTGTACTCTCAGGTGAACAATGCACATGTTCTATTACATCTTCCTCTGTTGCAATCTCATCATCAATGGTTTTATCTGCTTTGGCAACTGAAATCTGCAATTTATCAGCCAAATTCAATATTTCATCATCCGACCTCACAGAATCTAAAGCATCTCGAACAAGCAAACTATTCTGATTCGGATAACTGATATTGGCAGGAGGTGAAAGAGATTTTTTCTGCCAGCAGCTAGTTGGACAAGAGTCACCAGAATATGATGCATCATCACTTGGAGGAATCACGTATGGATCTTCTAGTGGTTCATCAACTCTAATACGCCATTGAAAATTTTTAATCACTGCAAGTGGACTTCGTGCTGGAGTTCGTGAAGTTGAATATGGTGCATCAGCACTCGGAGGGATCACGTATGGATTTCCTTGTTGATCATTATGTGACATATGCCTTTGCAAGTATGAAGTATCCGCAAGCGGACTTCTTGATATGGTTGCTGAAGTTGGTAGAAGTTGGTGAGCTTCTGATTTCTCTTTTGCTACCCTATTTTCCAATGTCCTAAAATTGTTTCTTTGGATCGAATGCAACTCAGGAAGATGTATTTTTCCTATCTCAATTGACTTAATCTGCAAGCTCTCCCTCAGAAAAGCTGTCCCTTCACCTTCATCCAAATCTCTGAATGAAAACAACAGCTTTTCTAGAAGATTGTTTGCATTATTCTCGCCAGCTACAGAATCTGTTGAAATTATAAAAGATCACTCAGAATCTCTTAGACAATAGTAATTAAACTAATGTTTGACAGAATTACTGAACCTTCTTGTTCGGTAGCTAAAAGGTGTATGTCATTTGTGTCCGCGGAATGTAAATTGCAAGGTTGATCAAATGAAGTAGGATGCAGATTTGCAGTTGGCTTGGTTTTAATTGAAGCCTTGGACGGAGTGGCATTTCTCTGATCAAGAACTTCCTGTGATGCACTAATTGCTTCAGTAGTATCAACTGTGGCAGACAAGTGATGCTTATAACTAACCGTCTTCCTGTTACAATGAAAGAAACAGAAATCACCAAAAACACTAAAAAAACACAAGAAACTTTCATCTTAATCAAGGCGAAGCACATGGCAAGCATAGAGGATATAGTATTTTTGTTAAGACTATTATATGAATAATCTACTAACCACATTAATAAGATAAGTGACAATATCAGATCATCAAATGTCATGATTTTTTTGTACAGTAAAGACACACAACTATTAGGAAATTCATACCTATTACTTATTACAAGTTTATTTATTTAGTTGGTTTATAGCTAGTGCAAGAATACATAACAAGGTCACCAGTACTTATCTATACAACACATCACTAAGGTGTTAGTAAATGTAACAATGTCAAATAGCATGTACAGTTGTCTTTATATCTTTAAAAAAAATCAAATGTCCACAGCTAGCATTAACGCCAGAATACAACTTTAAAATAAAAAAAAAACAACTTCAATAGATCCAAAACGGAAGCAACATAAGTCAATCAAATGTATCTGAAAATCCATTGCCAGTTGCAACTCCACTACACCGTTATGAAACAGTATGGAAAATTATGGTGCATTATGAATGACAATTGATATCCAAAATGAGTGCATCACGATACTTGGAAATTTATCCCAGCCTATGCAATGTCGATGTCATTTTGCAAGTCATGTCCCCAACAAGGAAAGCAAGATTTTATAATGAATGAAAATATAAGCATCAATGGAGGTTCTTGTACATTAAAATTTAGATAATTGTACAATGCAACTATATTGAATCAACTATTGAACAAAGTTAAGACATACCCTAGAATTCCAGGACGACGTTTGCGACCAGTGACCTGCTGATTCTTTGAAGGTTCAGTAGCAACCTCACCCCTTAGTTTCTTGAGCTCTTTGCCCGCATCTACATTTACACCAAAGGAAAAGAAAAAGGAAGTGGGTGGAGAATAACACTGAGAGATAAAGGTTACACAACAGATCAATTCCAAATTGTAGGCAGAGGATTACTCTCAAGTTGCTCAAAGGCAAAGAAGTACTCCTCCGGGTCATCTAAATGATCAATTTGAGAATTAAAATCAACATCTGGAACAGGGTTGCTGTCAAAGAAAGATTTGCATAGCCCTTTTAGTAGTCTCATCAGATAACGATTAAATGTAAATGGTCAGCACGATGTACTATAAAGCAAACAAATTGATCCCAAACAACAATAGCACAGGGCAAGGAAGCAAGAAGCTATAACCGGCAGAGTCTAAAAGAGTGGAATTTAAGAGCGAGCAAACGATTTGAAACAAGAAGACGTTTTACTTTGATATGGGCTTCAAGGAAAATTGAGCACGTTTACGACCCAACGCGGGCCTTCGCGAAACAAGCCGATTCTTAACATCTGCAGGAATCGTCGAATTTACAACGTTTTGACAACTATTGTTGATAGCATGTGCCTGCGCCAGGACCTCCTTGGAGCCAACCTGATCACGAAAAGAGAAGCCTAACCATTAGAACCTCAGGACCAACACGGGAAGACACCGACAAAAAATAAAGGGACAATGCCCAGCGCATCTCCTCCACCCCCCCCGGATCAGTAATTAAAAAGAAAAACCCTAAATCCTCGGATCCAAGAAAACCGACGCATAAGGATGAATTGGAGAGAGCAAGAAATCGAACGTTACCACGGAGTCAAGAAGAGATTTGATGACCTCCGTCTCGTGCGCGTCCGAGGGAGGGGGGTCGGCACGGAGCGCGACTCCTAGAGTTCGTGGGAGGAGGGAAAGAAGGGAGAAGTCTGCGAAGGGGTCCTCGATCGCGGAGCAGCTCCCAAGGTCAACCGCCATGGATCATCGCGCGAGTCGAGAAGCCCTACGTCGTCAAATCGAGAGGGGGAAGAACGGAGGAGGAGAGGACGAGGGCGTAGGATTCCGATTTCAAATTTGGGGCTTCCGAGTGAGCGGGACGGCTTGCAGTGGGCAGCACCTTTTGATGTGACATTAATGCGAAGGTGGCTTGGGAGGCTTGTGGGCCGAATCGAGTGGAAATTAGTCCGTTTAACGCGTCACAATGGACCGGATCGTCAAATCGACCCGGCTTTTATTCGACTTGCTGGAACCCGATCTGACCCGACTCGGCTCAATGGATCATCGGTCGAACCGGTAAGTCAACTCATTAGATCTTATATTTAAATTAATCATATTATAAAATTATATGTACTGCCCGATAATATTTTAAATATATAAAAAAGGTCAAAAGTTAATATAAAAAAAGGTTGAGCAGTCTTAAACAAAACTAAACTAAACTTTTATACATACAATAAAATTATTCATCAATATTGTAAACATAAACCTTTATCCTAATTAATGAACACATTACACTATTTAAGAATAAATTGTTCGATAAAAAACTGAAATAATTTATTTATCAATGTTGTCATTACTCAAATATTAGATACACTTGAAATTCTATCAAAAACATTATTTCTAATCATTGATGTTTCTGATAAATTCATTTTATGTTATATTTCAATTTTTAAAATATAATATAATAAAGGATGATTTTCTTTTTTTACAAACAAAAATTGGTAGATTTTTAATATATTTTTTTTATAATCAAAGGTGTTAGTTAGTATAGTTAGTAAAGATTTCAATAACAATAATCAGAAATATTTTGATAACCAATCTCACTCAACTCACCAATTAGTCACTATTTAGACACTGATGTGGAAGAGAGTCGAGTCAACCCCCCTTCAGTAGATAATGACGTGGAGATAGTTATTGTTTGTCGACCCCTTTAGACAATACAGTCCATGAGAAACCATGTGGAATGACTTTTATTAGCCTCTGTGGATAACAGTCCATGAAAGGTTGTTCGAGTCTAATCCTTTAATAGTCTATGTGGAAAATAGTCTCCGAGATGCCATTCAAATATGTCACCCCTGTGGATAAGATGTCGAGAGAGTGTTGAGGCTATTAGAGAAGATTTACTCAATTGATAAAAGCTGACTCTCGATGCCAACTCAAGGGTTGAATCTCTTTCCAAAAAATCTCTCACGTTCCATACAACATCCATAAAAACTAACTTTAACGTCAGAGGGAGTCAGGTTGGAAACTCTTCCGATAGTAACATTCGTGCAGGCCCTATCGAAGAGATCGAACTCTACCTCGGCCCAACCTTAGGATCACCTTGGATATTTTGAAGTTATCCAAAAATCATCTCGGATACCTCATCCACCAAGGAGATGAGATGAGAAGATGGATGAAAGCAGCGAGCGATGGGAGATGAAAGGAGACGGAAGAAGAAGAGGAGCAATCAGATTGAAACCCATGGCATTGTCATTCTGATCAAGTGCCTTCTTCAAGCATGACATCAACGATATTGTATGGTACCCAAGTTAAGATACGATAATGATAGGACCAATAATGGTCGGCCCACCAATACCAGAACACGACGCCTCTCTTTCTGCCATGTCACGACGTTTCCAAGTCGGACGCACGTCAGATGTCGACCTGGCCTCAACAAGGACAACCAAAAGTCCCGACGTGCCGATCGATCGACTGTACGACCGACGACGAGCGGCTTGTGGCATAGTTAAACGGACGCGACACTGTCAGAGGACCCAGAAACCCCGAGAAAGCCCGTCCTCAGCACCATCAAGTATTGTAGCAACGACAACGACTATGTAGGACATCCTTCACCGCAGGTATAAATATCCCCATACCACCATTGACAGGGGGGATCGGTAACTCAATAAACTCATTTCCACTTACTTAATCCCACCCCTGACTTGATCATCGGAGGGACTCGGTTGAGCACCAACAGCTGGGTCAGGGTCTTTTTACAGGAGGGATGCGCCGACCAGCCACCAGAGGGACCGACCTACCCACAGAGGAGCCGACTCGAGGTTGAGACTAAGTTGTCGCGTCATCAATCCACAGAGGCTAGTTGCACACACGGACAACCTCCCCGGGCTAACTTATCACCCTACGTTTCAGAACGACCCCAACATTTGGCACTAGAAGGAGGATTATGTCGCAAGATCATCTTTCCAATCTTTTCCCGAACTGGGCGACTGAGGAGGCAATCCCATCGACATTTAATGTCGCAGTCACACCGTCATCCCCCCAAGCGGGACTGACGGACGCGGGACAACCTACGCTGACTCCCAATATATACTGGAGGCTGCTTACTGAACCCGAATTTACCCCTCGGTCCATCCCTCACCCCAAATGGTCACTACTGATGCCTTCCTCGGTCTAGCCCATCAAGTACCAGCCTTAACCGGGATGATACAAGCTATTATCCCCCAGTTGACACAGATGATGGCTCCACCTCGGCCGGAGCCTCAATGACCACCAATCAATCAAGGGGGCACTCGGGAACACTCGATACCGGTCCTACATGGCCCTGCAGCGCAGGACCTACTATAAACTCGATCAGAGGCCCTTTTAATGGTCCCAAAGAAGTCGGCCACACCGCATCTCGGGGTGGAGCACACCCCAAGAGCCCTACACGCTATCGTCGGACTCAAGTAATTTGCTCCAAATGCAGCTCTGACATGTGAACAAGTGGTTAGATGAAGTATAGAAGGAAGTCACGAAATCAAAGGAGAAGGCCGGTGAAAGCTCGAAGTGAGGCTTGCCCTTCGCTCCCGAGATACAAGACAAACCAATACCAACTAGTTTCAGGTTGCCTACCCTGGAATCGTATGATGGCAGCTCGGATCCGACTGAACATGTGGTTGCCTTCCGAGCTCAGATGGCATTGTATGATTCGTTTGATGCGCTCATGTGTTGGGTCTTCCCTACCACTTTAAGGGGACCAGCTCAGATGTGGTACAGCCGGCTTAGGCCGGCCTCAATCTTCTCTTTTGACCAACTTGCAAGGGAGTTGGAGCAAAATTTTCTAGCGAGTACCCGACCAAAACCCACGGTTGCTTTGCTTCTCGGCATTGCCCAAGGGAGGGAGGAGCCGCTCGTTGAGTTCATCAACTGATTTACAACCGAAATCTGAGTGATCCTCGATGCACATCCTTCATTGGCCATACAAGCATTTCTGATTAGGAATACGACCTTTCAAGCTGTTCTGGTCGCTGGTGGAAAAACCTCTGACCATAGTTCCCGAGATGATGCAGAGAGCCAATCATTACAATGCAGCTGAGACCCTGATTGCTAGAAAATGCGAGGAGCAGAAGCGCCCCCGGACGGAATAGTCCTAGGGACCTACCTCGGGATCTCTAAGGAAGAGGGTAGAGGGGTCGAACTTCAGCCGGTCGAGACCACCGATGACACCCCTTAACTCAACGCGAACCAAGATCTTCCGCCAGATATGGGGGAAGGGACTCCTGGCACCCCCGAATCTGATCAAGACCCACCCCGAAGAGAGGGACTGGAGAAGATATTGTTGTTTCCATCAGGAATATGACCACGACACCGGAGAATGTCAAGACCTCAAAAAATAGATTGAGGACTTAATCTGTCAAGGGCACATCTGCCATTACGTCCGAGAACAAAGAAACAACCATGACAGGCGTCCAAAAAGGGATCAATGACCGCGCCCTGCTGAGCCGATCGAAAGATAGATTTATGTCATAGTAGGTGGACCAGCTGCTGGAGGCGACAGCTCCTCGGCACGAAAGGCCTATGCCAGGGACACAATCGAGAAGAGGTCGAGACACCACCTCGATCCTGAGATCCACTTTTGACCCGAGAGGAAAGAATATTCAGATCATGATGACGCCCTGGTCATCACCATACGCATCGCTAATGCCCGAGTCAAACGGATAATGATAGGCACAGGGAGTTCCGCAAACATTCTATATTTTGAAGCCTTCAAGAAACTAGGTCTGACAAATAAAAACTTAATCCCACTAACATCTTCATTGATAGGGTTCACAGGAGACTTCATCTCACCTCTCGGGATGACAACCCTTCCAGTGACAATCGACGAGGAGCCGCGTACCAAGATGTTGATGGTCGTCTTTATGGTGGTCAACCTCCCATCGACATATAACGTTATAATTGGCCGACCAATGCTCAACAAGTTGAGGGCTATGGTGTCGATATTTCACTGTTCCATGAAGTTTCCGACTAATGTTGGGGTTGGTGAAGCCTGTAGCGATCCGCGAGAGTCTCGTTGATGCTATTTAACAGCCACCACACTCCCAAAGAAGCCCAGGATACCGAGCCCGATGACCGATCCAAGGGAGCCCGACAAGCTCACTCTAAATCCCGAGCCAGTCGAGGGGGTGAAGGAGGTCATTATCGACCCCAAACAACCCAACAAGACTTTGAGGATCGGCTTGGCATTCTCGGCGAGCGACAAGTCCAAACAGTAGAATTTCTCAAAAAGAATTCTGACAAGTTTGCATGGAACCTGGATGAGATGCTTGGCATTAATCCTGAAGAGGCCCAACATAACCCCTGGTGCCCATCCAGTCAAACAAAAGTTGAGGAGATTCGCCCCGGAGTGTCAAAGGGCTATCGAGGAAGTGGCACAGCTACTTGAAGCTGATTTCATTACGGAGGTCACATATCCGACCTAGTTGTTGAATGTTGTACTGGTCAAAAAATCTAATGGAAACTGGCATATATGTGTTGACTACACTGATCTAAATTGAGCCTGCCCGAAAGACTGTTATCCCCTTTCTCACATTAATCAACTGGTCGACACTACGTTAGGGCACGAGATGCTTTCTTTTATGGATATATACTCGGGGTACAACCAAATCAGAATGGCACCTCGAGATCGGGAGAGCACAACCTTCATTACACACATTGACACATACTAGTTCAAAGTAATATCATTCAGACTTAAGAACGCCGGAGCCACTTATCAAAGGATGGTGAACCACTTGGTTAAGGACCAAATTGGCAGAACCATGGAAGTTTATGTCGACGATATGATTGTAAAAAGCAGAGCCGTAGGCAATCACTTGAATGATTTAACAAAAGCATTCTGAACTATGCGATGGGTCAGGATGCGGCTCAACCCCAGCAAATGTGTCTTTGGGGTCACCTGGGGAAAATTCATCGGCTTCATAATCCACCAACGAGGGATCGACGCCAACCCAAAAAAGGTAGAGGCAATCCTTCAAATGAAGTCCCCTGAGACAGTGAAAGAGGTGCAACATCTTACCAGAAGACTTACAGCTTTGAGCCAGTTCATTTCTCGGACGGGTGATAAGACTTATCCCATTTTTTGAACCTTGAAAAAGGTAAAAGATTTTCGCTAGACTCTGTAATGTGAAGCTATCTTCCAAGAGTTAAATGTGCACCTCACCCAACTACCATAACTCACTGCGGTTTCCCCTGGGGAACCCCTTGGGTTGTACATGGCTACGTCGGCAATGTTCGTCAGCTTGGTTTTGGTTACACTAGGCAAGGAAGGGGAAAAGCCTGTTTACTTCTCTAGTCACATTTTCAACGGCCTAGAAGAGCGATATCCTCCGGTTGAGAAGTTGGTCCTAGCGCTAGTAACAACGACAAGAAAACTAAGACCATACTTTCAGGGGCACCCTATCAAGGTAATAACCGACCAGCCACTTCATCAGATTGTATCTAAATTTGATGTTGCAAGTCAAATGCTAAAGTGGTCGGTCAAAATGGGGGAGTTCGACCTTGAGTATGTGCCCAGAACGACCATAAAAGCGCAGGTAATGGCCGACTTCATTGTGGAGTTTACCCCCACGCATAATTCATTCGACTCGCTCTCTGCTTAGAAATTATATCTAGATGGGTTGGCAAACACCAAGAGAGGGGGCGCTAGCCTCGTACTAGAAAGTCCAACAAATCAGATCTATAAGCAGGCCCTCTACCTCGACTTCAAAGCCACCAATAATGAATAGGAGTACGAGGCATTGCTCTTCGGATTAAGGCTGACAGCAGAACTTCAGGTGGAAGAAATCAAGACCTTCACCGACTCCCAATTGGTAGCTGGGCAGGTTAGAGGAGAGTTCGAGGCTCAGGAAGATACCATGGCAAAATACCTGGCCGAGGCACGACGGTTGATTAACGTCTTTCATCATTTCACTATCATCAAGGTGCCTCGGGCTGGGAACTCGCGCACAGACTCATTAGCAAAACTTGCTTCAGATCAAGGCATCAACGAGCAAACTGCTCGATTGACAAGGCTCACCAGACCTTCCATCAGCGCACCCGAGGTGGCGGTGGTAGAAGCAGAACGAAATTGGGTTGATGAGCTCCTCTGATTCAAGATGGACGACATCCTCCCCGACGGTGCAGCTGAGGCACGTCGGGTGAAGCGGTCGGGATTATGGTATTACATGATCAATGGGCGCCTCTACAAGAGAGGGTTCAGCCGACCCTTGCTTCGATGCCTATGCCCAAGTGAAGCACATATAACACTCGTCGATGTACACGAAAGGGTGCACGGGAAACATATCGGTGCCCGCACCCTTGCTCACAAAATCCTCAAACAAGGCTACTACTGGCCGATGATGTGCAAGGATGCTCAAATATATGTATAGAAATGTGAGCAATGCCAACGTCATGCTCATGTGCAACACCAACCAACAACTCTCTTGATGACTTCTGAGGCGGCATGGCCATTTGTCCAATGGGCAATGGACCTACTCGGCCCGTTCCCCCCTCCCGCCTCGGGGCAATGAAGGTTTCTCATAGTAGGAGTCGACTATTTCACCAAGTGGATTGAAGTCGAGTCACTGGCCTCGACCACAGAGAAGCAAGTCAAAAACTTCGTTTGGAAAAATATCATCTCTAGGTTTAGCATACCCAAAGCTATTATCACGAACAATGGGACACAATTCAACAACCAAAAGTTCAAAGAATTCTTCTAAAGCTTCAACATTCAGCTTAAGTTCAGCTCAGTCGCACACCCCCAAGCCAATGGACTCGTCGAGGTAACCAACCGAGTTATCCTAGAAGGCTTGAAGAAGAGAGTTAATGATGAATTACAAAATGTGGCAAGAAAACTCCTGATCACTCCTCGAGAGGGATGGAGTTGTCAAATTCCTGACGAGTCTCCATATGCACCTAGCTATCCTCCGACTTCTCGGTAAAAAGGGCGCTATCCACCTTCGGGTTGAGATATCGGGCTGCCCCATCTGACGTAGTCCCCACTCGAACCCGACCGATCGCTTGTAGTCAGTAATGCTTTTACCCGGGAGCTCAGCTTTGAGGGTTTCATTTTCCCTCATCATCTTTAGCAGGTCATCGTTTGCCTTGCGACGATCTGCCTTTTGCTCCTTAATCTAGCATTGGCTATCCGCCAAGTCTACCAAAAGTTCGTTTAGCTCCTTGTCGGCCTGGTCCGACCGACGGGCCAATTCCTCCAACTCGGACCTCATCTTGGCGTTGTCTACCTGAAGCTTGACCACTTGCTGTTGAGCGACGATCAATTGCTTGGGGTCCCCCTCCGTTTTCAGCTTGTCAATCTCTGCCTCTATGAGGGAAGCTCGGTTCCCCATGATGGTCATCAAATGGCCCGCATCATGGACCCTATCCAAAAGGGTCATCTGATAATGGTGCCTCTACAAAATAGATAAGGGGGTCAAAAAATATGCATAGAGAAGGTCAAAGACAATAAACCCTGAAGCATGACATACTAACGCGATTTACTTGGCTGCTTGCACCATAAAGATCTCGGAGGGCAAGATGTAGAGATCATTTGCCTATATCGGGTGCAAAACCCCTCGTTCGAACTCCGAGGCTGCCTGGGAGTCGTCCCAAACTTTTACCGTGTAGGAGAGGTTCAGCCATCGAGCTCGCATCGCAGCATATGGATCCTTGGGGGTGTAGTCAGCAATTCGAAGGACGTAGTAACCTTCATCATCCTTGCGGACCCTCGTGCCGTTGAATATCATATTTTGATGATGAGATCAATTGATGGGTTATTGATATAAAAGGATTGTTAGAATTGATTGATGCAGGATTAATTATAATAGAATGATTATTATAATCAAGATTAGGTTAAGTCCATGCATCGGGTCGATGCGGTTGGGAACTCGCCAGGAGTACGTCAGGAGCTCGCCGAGTGTATCGGGAGTTCACCATAAAAAGACCGAGACTCGCCGAAGGATTATCGGGGGTAGCCGAAAAGCTTGTCGGGAGTTGGGATGGTCTTGTAATGGATATTTGGCAATTATGATTATATTTAATTAAGTCATAATTAGCATCGTGCAGGACTAACTATGACAGGAGCAATGAAGTTACAACCAGATGATGGGCCAAGATCAAGCTTATGCATCGGGCCGAGGTTCAGATGATGTAATGGGATCTTGCCGAAGTTCGCTAGGAGATTCGCCGAAGGGATCAGGAAGCTCACTAGGAACACGCCGGGAGATCGTCGGAAGAAGACCAGATGACTTACCGCAAGAATGCCAAAGGTTATCGGATTGGCGGGAGTTAGGTCCTGATTATCTTGATCGATCATTAAGTGTTATAATCATTGAGTCATAGTTAGGGTTTGAGTCCAAATTGAGTTGGATTTGGAAGGAATCCAAATCAACTCAATAAGGCAATCGGGTCCACTATTGGGGTTTGATTGAGCTCATGTTGAGCTCAATTGGTTGACCAGAGGGTTGGTCAGCATTAGGTTCAAGCTAAAATTTGAAAAGTAGAGGGAACCATTTTTGTGGAAATTTCGACGGGTAAACCGCCGGTGAGCAGTGGGTGTACCGTCGCCGCCCAAGTTTTCGGGCAGCTGACGATGGCTGACCAACCCAGGCTGGGTGGTTGAATCGCCCGTACCCAGGAATCTGGGTACTTTGGGTGGTTGACTTGCCCAGGGCCGGGGGGTAAGTCGCCCATACCCAAGTGTTTGGGCGGTTGAGCCACCCAGGTCGACAGGTAAACCACTCGTACATGAATTTTTTGGATACGATTAGATTTTGGCTCTGGTTTTGAAGCCAATTTGGGGCCTATAAATACCCCAAGTTTTCTTACATTCAAAATAATAATTTTGGGGATTATATTCTGAGAAAATATTGTGTGAAAATTGTAAGAAAAATAAAAGGGGTAAGGGAGAGAGCTTAGAGTTAGAATTTTTCTCAAAGTCTCCCTTATAAGTAAAGTATAAGGGTTTGATCTTCACCCAAAGAAGATTGGTAGTGGATGTCGGTGTGCCTCAAGGAGGACTTGGAAGTGGACGTAGTAGGCCTTTGATGTCAAACCACTATAAAAATTGTGAGTGTTTCTTTGCTTTCAATTGGTTACATATTCTTGTATTAATGATTTCGATTTAACTTAACTCCTTGAAAGCAAAATTTTTACGATAAATTCTTTCCTTCAAATATTGCTTATCTTTCCGATTTGCTCATTAACTTAGCAACTTTCTTTTAATGACTCGCTCATTTCACTAAGAACAAAAAGCTTCGGATTTCCTATCTTGGTTTAATAAAAAAGTTTTCATCTAAACCTAAAATTTATATTGGCATTAATTCACCCCGCTAGTGCCAATTGATCCCAACAATTGGTATTAGAGCCTCAATTTTTTTTTTTCATTTGGTTTAACACCTAAGAGAAATGACTCTTATTGGCTTTCAAGAGGGCTTTTCTATCATTCGTACTCCCATATTCAATGGGACGGACTATACTTATTGGAAAACTCGGATGAGAGTTTTCTTGCTTTCTTTAGACCTTGATTTATGGACTATTGTTGAAAACAGATTTGAAAAGTCTTCTCTTCCAATGAACAATTGGAATGATTTGGAGAAGAATACTTTCTCTTTAAACGCAAAGGCTATGAACGCATTGCTTTGTGCTCTTGATAAAAATGAATTTGATCGGGTTTCTTATTTTGATTCGGCTTTTGATATATAGCATTCATTAGAAATAACATATAAAAGCACACTTAATATAAATGAATCATTAAATGAAAATACTTCTAAAAATGAACAAGAAGAATACCTTCCTAAGAACTAGAAGAAATGTGAACTGAAAAGAACATATGACTCCTCGAGTGAAATCTCGAGTGATGAGAACCTTGGGCATGAACTTTTGACAAATAAACCATAAAAAGTAACGAATTTGAAGTTTAAAAGTAATGTGAAGATGGACAAAATCTCTTGCTATGAACGCAAGAAGCCGAGGAGTTCCAAAGATCAAATGCACAACCAAGAATTTGAGAACCTTGCTCTTATGGCTATCAACGATGAGGTTAGTGAGTCTTTAAATATTTTATTTTTAGAATTATTAAATATATTTCATGACTTGTTTGATGAGTTTAGAAAACTTAGCAAATCTTTTAAGTTACTTAAAGTTGATCATGAATTGTTAGTTAAAGGACTTGATGAAATGCATGATTCTTTAGCATCACATAAACCATGTTTTAAATGTGATATGCTAGATAATATTGAAGAAAAAAATTACATGCTTAAAACAACAATAGAGAAATTTGAGATAGGGAACAAATTCCTAAATATGATCCTCGTCAATAAAGGTCATATTAATAATAGAAATGATATAGGCTTTGTTGTCAATGTTCAACAAAAGCCAATCATCTTTATAAAAAGACCTACATTAAATGTACCACTAAAAATCATGTATAATTTTTATGGTAAATTAGGACATAAGGCAAACAAATATCTATTTAGAAAAATAGTTCACACCAGCTTGTTTGGGTTCCAAAGAAAACTTTACACAATGAAAACCAATTAGAAAAAAAAGATAAAGTTCTTTATGAAGGACCCAATGTAAAATGGGTGCCTAATCAAATATATCATTCTTGTAAGTTTGTGTCAAAATTAAAGCTAGGAGCCTCGAATAATGTTTTAAATGTAAAGATAATATAAATTGAGATGTAATATTCTTTCAAGGTCACTAGCCTAAATATTAACAAGATTAATTGTTAATAATAAAAATAGTTTATCATTATATAATTAATCTTGATGATGCATAGCTAGAGCATACTAGAATTAGAAAGAAGAAAGTGTAGTTAACTTTAATAAAAGTTATATGTATGAAAGAAAGATTTTGATGATGATTATTGTATTGATGTGTATTAACTTGTGTTGATATATTATGTTATTTTTTAACCTAAAAATCATATATGAAATTATCTTTTTTTAAAAGAAAAACTTCTTAATAACATGATAAAATCTTCCAACATGCAAAAATTATTGGATTTAAAATGAATCAAGGCTTTTATTTGAAATTATTTTTGCAATGATCATAATGAAATTTCATTTTTAAATTTAAATACCAATGCATTCTTGAAATAAATTTCAAAAGAATGATAGTTCTTCTTGAAATAATATTTATCCCATGAATCCTTCAACAAAGATAAAATGATACATTTATTATTGAATCTCTTCAACTACAAAAATAAATATAAAACTTTAGCTATTTTCTTTTGAAAAACAATCTATGATGACTTTATTAAAATTTTCTTAAAAGTGATTTTTGATGATGATTTTGGATAAGTTTTCAAATGATTTTATTTTAAAAAGAGATTAATGAATTGATTATGTTATTTTTAAGACTCTATTGAACTATGAAAGTGATTTTGAAGATTTGATGATTTGAACTTGAATAAATTATTATCATAATTTTGGTAATTTTAGAAAATATAACTTGAAAATCTTGTTATGAATCATATTCTTGAAAACTTGAAGTTTCATATATATAAATCAAGATCTTCTATTTTTTTTCTTCCTTAAAATTAACTCATGATCTTGATATCTATAATATGATATCTTTATGAGATGAAGACTATTTTTTGTTCTCTTATGGTTCTATTTTATCATCTAAGAAGAGATTTATTAAATTAAATCATATCTTTAATATTTATGAATGTCTTTTGATATCAATATTTATCTTGACATTATTTATTTTAAAACTCACGAATGACATAACTTATCACCAAAATTACTATTTCTTAAATTTGTGATAAGTTGAAATTTGAAAGAGATTTGTATTATCATCAATATTCTCTTAATTTTTTTACTTCACTTATATGTTATGGGAATCACGTTATTGATCTTTCTAATTTTCTCTTTTAAATAAAAATATGATTTATGATCTTAACAATATTAATTGAAATTCTTATCAAGAATTATTCTTCTTTATTAAAAGATTTATCTTAGATGAATTGTGATTATCCCCTAAGAGTCATTTTATTATTCAAAAAAAAGAAGAAAGAAACTTATTAAACGAAATAACATCTTTTGATATTTAAAATTTTAATTTTATCTTTAATGATATGATCTTCTACTTTTTGACGTAATTTGAATATGGATGTTAAGAAGAAATTATGTAATCATATTTCCTTTTGATATTAACAAAAGGGGAGATAAAATTATAAATATGATAGGAAGCAAATTGGATATGATAACCTTGATGTATTATCATATTTTCCTTTGGATTTCTTGGATTTTATAAATTATACTTCTTATCAAAATATGCATGCAAAATTCTTGATTAACAATTTAAGCTATCATATTTTCTTTTGAAATTTTTGATGCTTATTATCAAAATATAAATGAAAGGTGATATACAAAAATACATGATTTGCTATTTATGTTAGAAAATCACACAATTTAAATGCATGAGTGGCTCTTAATTCTTCTTGGATTTCTTAGATTTTTTAGCTCACTTTCGAAGAGGATTCAAAATTTTGTGATAAGAATTTTTAAAAACATTATTCTTGTTTCATGAATCTTGATGAATATTTACAAAGGAAAATATATATAATATAAACTTCTATGATGCTTGAAATAAGTTTTTGATATTAAATCTTTGATGAATCACTTGATGTGCTACTCTTGATTTAAATGAATTAAATTGCATGGGTAGATATCAATTCTTGGATTTTGGAATTTACATCTAAAAGATTGAGTCCTATTTTTGTGATATAATGTCTCTCAACCCACTCACTTGTTTCTTATTTATTATTCAAAGAAAGAGAAGAAAAATTCTTTCATAAGAAAATTATCAAGGGAAAGCAAAACTTGTTTGCTTGCATGATGTAAATTGCTAGCTTGAATATTACAAAGGAAACAAATATTTGCTAGCTTGCACTTCTCAAAATAGAAGAATGAATTCACTAGCTTGTATGTTCTAAAGTAATGAAAAATTTGTTAAATTGCTAAGCTTTCATATATCAAAAACTTGCTAATTGCACTTCTCCTTTTGTTGATGACAAAAAGGGAGAAGGTATAATGATGTGAAATCATATATGATATCATACATGTAATAATGATTTTGAAAATCTACATAAAGATAATGATTTGTTATTGTTCCAATTTATTTACTATATTTTTTTGAAATTTACATGAGAAAAATTTTGTTGAGCTCATATTCGAAATTATATATATATAAGATTGAGGTTTAGACCTAGAAATATGAAATCATGAAAATATAAATTGATAATATAGATTTCATGAAATGAGGCCTTTTGTGATAATATTTTTTTAAAAAACTTTCTCTATGATTTTATCTTATTATTTTCATAAAAGGGAGAAAAAAGAATTGCATGAAGATGTATCACATTTGAAATTTATAAGAGATAATTTTTTATATCAAGAGATGACTTTTACTACATTTGAAATACATAAGTAATCTTTAAATCTCTTAAACTTTTTGAGCTCATCCTAGTATTGCTTTTAAAATTTATTAAGAGCTCTTCTCTATGATGAAATAATTCAATAACACCTCCCTTATTTCTTTTCTTATTAAAGGGGAAGAAAATTTTATAATACATATACTAAGGGGGAGTAATGTCATCTTGTGCTTTGAAATTATTAGTTATATTTCATCTTTTTGTTGATAACAAAAGGGAATAAATATATATTGATGACACATGATATTGATGAATACATTGATGACACATGATCTTGTTAAAATACATAGATATCTTGGATAATGATATGAATTGAACATCTTATGATTTGATAACTTGATGCAAATTTATGTTGAAATTTATATAAAATATTAATTGCTTGAATTTAAGAGTGTGAGTTTCTCTTAAATTTAAGTAGCATGAATTTAGGGGGAGTTAGGATTAACTCTTATCATCAATTGATTGTCATCATAAAAAAAAGAAAATATTATTGAATCTCAAATTTTGACGATGAAATCAATTGATGTGTTATTGATCTAACAAGATTATTAGAATTGATTGATGTAAGATTAATTATGATAGAATGATTATCACAATCAAGATTAGCCAAGGTCAAGTCCATGCATCGGGTCGATGCGGTTAGGAACTCGCCAGGAGTGTATTAGGAGCTCGCTGAGGGTATCGGGAGTTTGCTAGAATGATGCAAGGGAGTTCGCCAGAAGAAGATCGAGACTCACTGGAAGATTATCGGGGGTAGCTGAAAAGCTTGCCGGGAGTTGGGATGGTCTTGTAATGGATTTTTGGTAATTATGATTGTATTTAATTAAGTCATAGTTAGCATCATGCAGGACTAACTATGACAGGAGCAATGAAGTTACAACCAGATGATGGGTCAAGATCAAGCTTGTGCATCGGGCCAAGGTTCGGACGATGTAATGGGATCTTCTCGAAGTTCGCTAGGAGATTCGCCAAAGGGATCAGGAAGCTCACTGGGAACACGCTGGGAGATCGCTACAAGAAGACCAGATAACTTACCGCAAGAATGTCGGAGGCTACTGGATTGGTGGGAGTTAGGCCTTGATTATCTTAATTGGTTATTAAGTGTTGTAATCATTGAGTCATAGTTAGGGTTTGAGTCCAAATTGAGTTAGATTTGGAAGGAATCCAAATCAACTTAATAAGGCAATCAAGTCCACTATTGGGGTTTAGGTTGAGCTCAATTAGTTGATCAGAGGGTTGGTCAACATCATGTTCAAGCCAGAATTCGAAAAGTGGAGGGAACCACTTTTGTGGAAATTTCGACGGGTAAACTGCCGGTGAGCGGCGGGTGTATCGTCGCCACACAGGTTTTCGAGCGGCTGACCTGCCCAGGCTGGGCGGTTAAACCGCCCATACCCAGGAATTTGGGTACTTTGGGCGGTTGACCCGCCCAGGGCCGATGGGTAAACCACCCGTACCCAAGTGTTCGGGCGGTTGAGCCGCCCAAGTCGACAGGTAAACCACTCGTACCCAGATTTTTTGGATACGGTTAGATTTTGGCTCCAGTTTTAAAACTAATTTGGGGCCTATAAATACCCCAAGTTTTCTTATATTTAAAATAATAATTTTGAGGATTATATTATGAGAAAATATTATGTGAGAATTGTAAGAAATAGAAAAAGGGTAAGGGAGAGAGCTTAGAGTTAGAAATTTTCTAAAAGTCTCCCTTATAAGCAAAGTGTAAAGGTTTTATCTTCACCCAAAGAAGATTGGTAGTGGACGCCGGTGTGTCTCAAGAAGGATGACTTGGAAGTGGACGTAGGTCTTTGACGCCAAACCACTATAAAAATTGTGAGTGCTTCTTTGCTTTTAATTACTTACATATTATTGTATTAATGCTTCCTATTTAACTAAACGTATATCCTTGAAAGCAAAGTTTTTATGATGAGTCATTTCCTTCAAATGTTGCTTATATTTCCGGTTTGCTCATTAACTTAGTAACTTTCTTTTAATCACTCACTCAACGAAAAGCTTCGGATTTTCTATCTGGGTTTAATCAAAAAAATTTCATCTAAACCTAAAATTTACATTTTCACTAATTCACCCTCCCCCCCTCTTAGTGCCAATTGATCCTAACACGTGCCACACAAGTCCTTCATCAATTTTGGTCGGTGGTAGGTGGGGGACGAATCCTCCTCAGTCGAAGCCACCGGCTCCTTTCCCCGAGCGGCTGCTCATGAACTCCCTTTGTAGTGACAGGACTTGTGCTTCTTCACCGCTATCTTGACCCGCTTCCGCTTATTCGGGAGCCGAACTCCCGACATGCCTCTTTGTTATGGTCTCCACACAGACTTCTTCCACTTCCGATGGAGAATTTTCGACGCGAGCAGCCGAAGAGTTTTTCCCACTCGACATCCTAGGCTTTCTACGCAGGGTGTTTAGATCCATGACACATGCATTCTGACCAATAGGTTAGGGTTACAATAATCATAACATGAACGACAAACATCAAAAAGTAGATGTACCCCGAGAAGCAGGACTGAGCCCCTCCTTGACCAACCATAGCTCGGTCATGTCCCAGATTACTCGGGAAAGGGGAATAATCTATTTCAGCCTATTGACCATGATAGACTCCTCCTCGGACAATAAGGGGGGAACGTTGCTGATCAGATGAATCAACCAGTCAACTTTGAATCCCCAACTCGGATTACTAATAAAAATATATCGTGCCTTCCAACCCTTGTTGTTGGTCAGTGCACCGCTAACCTTCAAGCTAGTCGTCAAATAGTAGCCACCCCACCCCCCCAAGACTTTTGCAGAGACGACAACAACAAAAAAATAAAGTTCGGGTGGGAACAATGCCGACACTTCAACACTCACCAAGGAACACAATAAGATAGCGCCATGAGTTGGGCGCCATCTAACTTGGAGAAATCCTCCACCATCTAAGGCATTCCATGATGGTGGGATGCAAAGGAAAGCGCAAGTCGGCCTCCAACGCATCCACCGAGACACTTATCTCGGAGGACTCAGGGTTGTAAGGTCGTTGCTCGGGCAAAGGAGCCCGACTTGAGGGACTCCTCGTTTATAACTGAAACAACGTCATGGCATAACTTCATGACTTCAAGATCCCTTAGTGATTTTGCATCTATCGGGGAAGGTTTCCTCGAAGATGACGACCCCGAGATGCTAGCCTTGGGACACTCCGACCGTGTCCCTTCCAAACTAGCGAGAAGGAACAATCCTGATACTGGACGAACCTAAGGAGGACATTCGACCTGATCAATGAGATGAAGAGAGCGGAAGAAGGACTAAAAAAATTGAGATGAGGGCGGAAAAGGTGCAAGAATACAAGTGAGGCCATCTGGCTACAAGAGATGGAATTTATAAAGCCCGCCACCTCGCATGCCCGAGGCAGAGAGAGAACTTTGCCTAGGGAATCGACTGTTAGGGTCAATTGACACCAAGAGAGGGGTGGGGGGTGGGGGGGGGGGGGAAAGGGGGATAGTGAATTAGTGAAAGAGCAAATTTTCGTTTTAAACAAAAGTTTTTCGCTTAAAGCAAGATAGAAAATCTTAAGCTTTTCATTCAAGTAAAACAAGTGAGTGATTAAAAGAAAATTGCTAAGTTAATGAGCAAACCCGGAAGATAAGCAACGTCGAAGGGAAGTGCCTGACGTGAAAAATTTGCTTTCAAAGAGTGAATTCAATCGGAAGTGTCAATATAAAATTCATAAATAATGAAATCAAGGAAAGAACTCACAAGTTTTATAGTGGTTCAACACCAACGACCTACGTCCACTCTCGAGTCCTCCTTCTTGAGGCATACTGACGTATCTTCTTTAGGTAAAGAGCAAACCCTTACACTTTGCTTACAAGTGAGACTTTAGAATTTTCTAACTCTAAGCTTTATCCCTTCCCATTTTCTTTTTCTTACAATTCACACATAATTTTTTCACATAATGTAATGCCCAAAATTTATGGATGGAATGCAAGAAAACTTGGGGTATTTATATGCCCCAAGTGACTTCAGATTTTTAGAGCCAAAAATCAAACATACCCGAAAAAATCAGGTATCGGCGGTTTACCTACCGACTTAGGCAGCTCAGCCGCCCGAATACCAGGGTACGAGCGGGTAACCTGGGCGACGACGGTTTACCCACCGGAATATCAGAAAAAAATGGTTCCCTCCACTTTACAAATTCCAGCTTTAACTTGATGTTAACCTATTTTTTAGTCAACTAATTGAGCTCAACCTGAGCTTAACCAAACCATATAGTGGACCCGGTTACCTTATTGAGTTGATTTTGATTTCATCTAAATCCAACCCAATCCCTAATTATGACTCAATGATTACAACACTTAATGACCTACAAGCTAAACCAAGACCTAACTCTGGCCAATCCGGAAGCCTCCGACATTCTTGCGACGAGTCTTCTGGTCTTCTTCTGAGAATCTCCCGACGTGTTCCCAGCGAGCTTCCTGATCATTCGCCGAATCTCCTAGCGAACTCCCAGCGAGGTCCCACTGCATCGTCCGAACCCGACCCGACCCGATACTCACGCTTGATCTCGGCCCATCATCTGATTGTAACTCCATTACTCCTATCATAATTAGACCTATAATTTTTCCTCTAATACACATGTTAGGTAAACACTCATCAATTGATCTCCTCATTAAAATATAAGATTCAACACCCACGATGTCAATAAATGCATATTCGCGCCATGAATCAGCCGCGTCAGCCCTAGTTGGCCCCCACAAGAATTGTGTGAATAGTACACAAGAGACTGAGGCGCAAATCTGTGTATGTGCAGATCACGTGAGCCGGAACTCCAACGTGCAGGGCGCTTGCGAGCCATAGCCACGTAATCTTAATGGCCAACCCACAGGCCCGCGTGACCTCACCACGTGAATATATTATGATTCGAGTTGCCTCTCTTGGCCACCATCAGTCCAATTATGCCCGAGTTTCCAATCTTAGGCACTATCAGTCCTAATGTGCTCGAGTTGCCAATCTCGACCACCATTAGTCCAATTGTGCTCGAGTTATCTATCTCGATCACCATCAGTCCAATTGTGCTTGAGTTACCAATCTCGGCTAGTATCAGTCTTAATGTGCCCGAGTTGCCAATCTTAGCCACCATCAGTCCAGTTGTGCCTGAGTTTTCTATCTTGGCCACTATCAGTCCTAATGTGCCCGAGTTGTTAATCTCGGCCACTATCAATCCAATTGTGCCCGAGTTGCCTATCTTGGCCACCATCAGTCCAATTGTGCTCGAGTTGCCAATCTCGACCACCATCAGTACAATTGTTCCCGAGTTACCAATCTCGACCACCATCAGTATAATTATACCCGAGTTACTAATCTCGGCCACCATCAGTACAATTGTGCCAGAGTTGCCAATCTCGATCACCATTAGTCCAATTGTTCTCGAGTTACCAATTTCGACCACCATAAGTTCAATTATGCCCGAGTTGTCAATCTCGACCACCATCAGTACAATTATGCCCGAGTTACCAATCTTGACCACCATTAGTCCAATTATTCTCGAGTTGTCAATCTCCACCGCCATCAATACAATTCTACCCAAGTTGTCAATCTCGACCACCATCAGTACAATTCTACCCAAGTTGTCAATCTCGACCACCATCAGTACAATTGTGCCCGAGTTGCCAATCTCGGCCATCATTAGTTCAATTGTGCCCGAGTTGCCTATCTCAGCCACCATCAGTCCAATTGTGCTCGAGTCGTCAATCTCGACCACCATCAGTTAGATTGTGCTCGAGTTGCCCATCTCGACCGCTAACAGTCCAATTGTGTCCGAGTTGCCAATCTCAGCCACTATCAGCCCTAATGTGCTCGTGCTGCCTATCTCGACGCCATTAGTCTCACGTGCTCGAGTCTCTTATCTCGGCCATAACTAGGTCAGAGGTGCTCAGCTTGGCTGTAACAAGTCCATGACGTCCAAGTCGATTAGCTCGCTCAAAACACACTCTAAAGGCCCAAGCTCGGCCATAACCCTTTCTAGGTATGCCCCTTAGGGACTTAACGAAAAGGATTTCTGCGAGGGGGGGGGGAGAGAGAATGATAGGGCTAATAATGGTTGACCCACCAATACCAGAACACGATGTCTCCCTTTTTGCCACATCGCTCAGCCACATCACAGCGTTTCCAAGTCGAACACACGTCAGATGTCGACCTGGCCTCGGCAAGGATAACCAAAAGTCCTGACGTGTCGACTAGCCGATTGTACGACCGACGGCGGGCGGCTTGTGGCACGGTTGAATGGACGCAACACCGTCGGAGGACCCAAGAACCCCGAGAAAGCCCGTCCTCGATGCTATCGGGTACTGTAGCAACGACAACGACTGTATAGGATATTCTCCACCATAGGTATAAATATCCCTAGACCACCATTGACAGGAGGGATCGACAAATCAGTAAACTCATTTTCACTTACTCAATCTCACCCTTGACTTGATCGTCGAAGGGACTCACCGAGTATCAACAGCTCGATCAGACTCTTTTTGCAGGAGGGACTACCTACCTGCATAGGACCAAGTTATCGCATCATCAATCTCCCCGAAGTAACTCATAGCCATACATTGCGGAACGACAACAGCAGATAACGAAGCAACGCTGCCTTTACATTCCGCCTACCTAACATCGTCTCTGCACAATATAAGAAAGAAGAGCGACCTCAGTCGAACTCGGTGGGTGCTTAGCCGTCTTCTAGTTGTAGGAGACTACCACTTTCAACTCGCTTACGGTATGTTTGTTGCTGATTCGAGCTCGAAGCGATCCGTCATTTCATCGCGCTTGATGTGTCGTAGCGTCACGAAGACGGTGTGATGGTAGCAACGTTTCTGAAGCAACTTTTCAAATATGCTCCTTCCTCTGTTGCCCTAATTTATATTGGCAAGAATGGGCGATCCTGTTTGGGGAGATCCTGACCGTACGATGGTCAGATGTGTGTGTCCCCGTTGATCCCCCGGCGGAGGCAGCAATCGAGTTTATGTCTTTAACTCCTGCGGGTCCCACGCTTTCTCCAAGCATTCTCGTTAAGACGTTCCCTCGAGCACAACTTAACGAAAAGTCTAACCACAGCCAACAAATATGACGTACCACCGACCGCCAAGTAGTTGTCCTTTCATTTCACTGATGGCAGCGGATAGGCAACCGGAAGAACACCCGCGCCCATCATACCACATCGCTGTCGATCAATTCCTCTCGTGGTCGTTGTTCAACGGCGATCTCGTGCTGATTCATTTCGACGGTTCAGATTGCCTGATGTGGTCCCGGCGGGGGAATTGGAACCGTCCGTTTTGAACCGCAAAGGAAGGGGATTCGGCGAGAAGCAAAACATCTGGAGTTCTTTTTATATTTCTTTGTGCTGCCGCTTTTGGCTCCTCTTGCTGCTGTTGCTGCTGCCACTTCTCCGCAGATCCATCCCGGTCATACGACGAGGGCGGGGGAGAGCGAAGGCGGCCCCGATCTCACCAGTCCCTGCTGGAATTCGCCGACCCCTACCGGAACCACGCTTCTGATCGAGCTCTTCTCGCCAGATCTGTGAATTTCTCCGCCTCTCTCCGGGGTGGGCTTGCATTTCTGCCCTTTCCTCCGATTGCTCTGCCTTGCGGAGATCTGGAATTAGAGTCGTCTCGGCTAGCTCGGCGTGACGGTAGGTGGGACTTGTGTTATCTGTTGGAGATTCTCGAAACTTAGGGTTTCTGCTTCCCGCTCACGGATTCTGAGTCGCGTCCTCTTGGTTTGATTAGGCCACCGATTTCCCTAATCTGGACATCTTAGGGCTTCGAGAGGAAGTCGTAGTTTCCAAACGGCATTCTAATCCAGTTGCTTTATCGCACGCGTTACGTTGATACCTTCATTTTCGAGTCATTCAGCATCAGCATCCCCAAATGCGGTTTGATCGAGTGCCTGCCATTCTTGTCGCTAGACTCTGACAGCATGAGCTTGATCTGAGTGCCTCCCTAGTTTTGGCATCATGTGGAAGCAATTCCTCAGTAAACTACCTCGCAAATCTTCCAAATCTGATGCTTCTTGGGGCTCCGCTCACAGCCATCTCAGCAACAACGGGACGGCCTCCGCGAACGGGAACCCAATCCAGCGGACTAGCAGTGGCAATGTGGTTTCCTCCCGGTCGGCCACTGTGAAGCGGACTGCTTCTGCTATCTTTCCGTCGAGTGTCGTCACCAGCATCGAACCCCTCCTGTTGTTCAAAGATGTCCCTAACTCTGAAAAGCATAACCTTTTCATCAGTAAGATGAAGCTCTGCTGTGTTGTCTTCGATTTCTCTGATCCAAACAAGAACTGTGCCGAGAAGGATATGAAACGACAGGCACTATTAGATCTCGTCGATTACGTTGATGCTGGTACTTCTAAGTTTACTGAGCCTATGATTTCTGCTAGCTGTAAGATGTTCGCTATTAACTTGTTTAGAACTTTCCCTCCAAACACCCGATCCAGTACCGGTGGCGGGGAGGCTGAAGAGGAAGAGCCGATGTTCGATCCTGCTTGGTCCCATCTGCAACTCGTCTATGATTTGCTTCTTAAATTCATAGAGTCCTCCTCGCTTGATGCTAAGATAGGAAAGAAGTATGTAGATCATTCATTCATTGCGAGACTGCTTGAACTCTTTGATTCCGAGGACCCCAGAGAAAAGGATTGCTTGAAAACTATCCTGCATAGGATCTACGGAAAATTTATGGTGCATCGTCCTTTCATCCGGAAAGCAGTGAGCAATATATTTTATCGGTTTGTGTTTGAGACAGATCGGCATAATGGGATTGCTGAGTTGTTAGAAGTTTTTGGCAGTGTGATCAGTGGGTTTGCTCTGCCTCTCAAGGAGGAGCACAAAATTTTCTTGTGGAGGGCTTTAATACCGCTGCATAAACCGAAAGCATTAGGTGTTTATCTTCAGCAGCTGACTTACTGTGTGACACAGTTCATAGAGAAAGAGCCTATGCTGGCAAGCTCAGTGATAAAAGGGTTGTTGAGATATTGGCCAGTGACAAACAGTCAGAAGGAAGTTATGTTTATGAGCGAGTTGGAGGAGGTCTTGGAGTCTACTAGCCCAGCGGAGCTCCAGAAATGTGTGATTCCGTTGTTCCAGAGGATTGGTTTCTGCATCAACAGCTCCCACTTCCAGGTGATCATAAATGTTTCTCTAACTTGTATGCTTCCAGGTGGTACTAGCTTAAAACTGCAATTTGTCATCTAATTATAAAATTGTTCATTCTCTGATAGGCATTCTTAGCTTTATATGTGTTTCCAACCTTTTATTGATGATAATAATTATGTTCACATCTTGTAGTTTTCCTCTTTCTATTTCCTTTTCCTTCTAGCTGCATTTTTCTTTGGCTAAATGGAAGATATTTCCCTGCCTCCTGCATCTGTGTGCATGTTCCATTAATTCCTAATTTGAATGTTGATATGAACTCTCAGAGGTATCTTGAAAGAGTAGGTTGGTTATTGATGGGGGTCTACAGAGTCTTGCCAATCATCTACCTTGCTCATTGTGATAAACTCATGCAAACGACACTCTATCAGGGTTTACCTGTGTTGATAATCCGTGACCTGGAATATGGCATGCATTTTAGCTCTGGCAAGACTGAAATGAGAATTTGAATTCGTATTTGTTGATTATGCAATAAAAGTCTCTTGAAAAGGTTTAACTAAATATGTCCAATTAATTTGTAATTGTGATGATTTTAACATACATCTGGAAGTTAGACGGAGTCTATGGTTGAACACTTGGTTCAGCACATAGTCCAGGCACATAGTATATATAAAATGCATGGTCACATACATGTAAGTACTCAAATTTCTTTTAGAAGTTGGGGTCCATTGCCCAAGGATTCTGCCCATAAACGGTGTGCCAGGAAGATCTATATATACAACCTTGCAAGTTAGGAGGTGGTTTTCACGAAAATAAAGATGTTGTTTTTGTGATTCAAGCACTTGATATTTATTTTCGTGATTCAAGCACTTGACGCATAAGTCACAAACAAGAAATCTTAACATGGTTCCAAGGGTTGCCATCTGTGTATTTAAATTTCTTTCTCGACCTTACGCGTATGTAAACGCTTAGTTTCTTTTTTTTGTTTTAAATAGTTGTGCAACCTAGAGTTGATTCAAATTATTTGTTGTTTGTCATAAATGTATTCTTATGTTATTTCTTGTTTGTAGCTTTTATCATTGATAGTTTGCTCTTCAAGAATCAGCTACTTTTCCGGCCAAGCAGTTCTTAGTTGCTGTAATGATAAACCTGTAGTTTAGTCAATAAGGTTTCTCTAGTGGATTGCACTTGTGACCTACATGAGCACCTGACTCTTTTTTTGCAGCAAATGTAGCAAACTGAGGGAAAGTTTTGACAAGCAATCAATAAAGGCAACATAACATCACCCCTCTTTTTTTCCCCCTTCATTTTGATTTAGTTTATAAGCAAATGGTGATGCTAGGTAAGTGTAGTCATATTTAATCTAGTGATTAGAAAACAATTAAGTAATGCACCACAGTGGCCATCATTACCATTCGAATGTTGGCTTTGAAATTCATACCGATCTTTTCTTGTTTTCATTTCTCAACAGCACTATTTTAATGACGTTTTAAATGAATATCAGGTTGCGGAGAGGGCCCTCCTCATGTGGAATAATGACCATGTCACAAGTCTGGTGTCACAAAACCAGCAAGCAATCATGCCTTTGATTTTGCCAGCCTTGGAGAGGAACATCAGGAGTCACTGGAACCAAGCTGTTCTGAATTTAACAGAAAATGTCAAAAAAATGCTATCTGAGATGAACGAAGAGCTATTTACGTCATGCAAAATGAGGTTTGAGGATGAGGAAGAGAAGCGAGTGGCAGTGGAGGAGCAGCGAAGAATGATCTGGGAGCGTCTGGAGACTACTGCCGCGTTCCAGCCAGTGACTAGTAACACGGCCGTCCTGGTAATACCTGCAATTACTCCACCAATTGCTGCTGTTCTTGGTTGAAGTACACCTACAAACGGTTTAGGAGAAACAATCGAGTAGTAGCACCAAACGTATTCAATTAAATTTAGCTCCCTTTCTTGTTGGTGTATCCACGGCAATGCTTGCAAGAGTAATGGCAACCATTTTGTGTACTTCCGCTATTTGCTAGGAGTATTATAACTTGATTCTGCTCTTGATGTTTTGATGTCTACCCACGGGCATGTCACATATGACCTTAGATTTGATGTACTTATACCACTTCGTGAGGAGCTGTAAAGATCTGGATGTTCCATGCTTAGTGATTTGTCATTTGTCGAGCATTATTTTTGTTGGTGTGGTGCAGGGAATACCCGGGTAAGGATGCTGATCATTGATAGATAGCAAGGTGCCGAGGTCTTTGAGATCAAAAGCCACAGGAGGGATCGATCGAATCCAGCACCTCGATCTCAGAGAAGGGTGCCATCTCCATCACCTCTATCAACAATTCTAACATCCTGTAGATATCCTCCGACTGTGGGTGCGACCTGTCTTCTGCATTAAAAGAATGCACCTCGTTCGTGATCTCCATCCAACTCCATCCCGGGACTTTGCTTAGCCCTCTGCTCCTCATCGCCTTCTGAACCATGGCTCTGTCCGCCCACAGTCCAAGACCGGAGTACATGTGCGACAGAAGGACATAGGTGGAGTGGTGGTGTTCCGCCTCCTCCGACAGACGCAAGTGCTGGGTCACATGTCCCGCCAACGCCATGTCGCCGTGAATTCTGCACCCACCCAAAAGCGTCATCCACACCATCGCGTCGGGCTCGAAGGGCATCGACTCTACCAGCTTCTTCGCTTCGTCGAGGCGGCCCGCTCGACCGAAGAGATCAACCCCGCACGCATAATGCTCCATCCTCAACGGAACCCCAAACGCTGGCTGCATCAGCTTCAACAATCGTGACCCTTCTTCCACAAGACCAGTGTGACTGCAGGCGGTGATCAAGCCCACGAACGTGATGTGGTCAGGCGACACCTCTCGCTCTCGCATCTCAGTGAAGAGATCAAGCGCGGTTCGGCCTCGCCCATGCTGCGCGAGCCCAAAGATCATAGAGTTCCACGTGACGGAGCTGCTGCCATGGGGCGTTTCGTCGAACACCTGTCGCGCATCCTCGAGGACGCCGCACTTGGAGTACATGTGGATCAACGAGCTACCCACGAATTCATTGGCGGCGAAGCCCGACCTCAGGGCTAAACCGTGGATTTGCCGACCCAGTTGAAGGACCGCCAGATCGGCGCAGGATCTTAAGGTGGCACAGAACGAGTACTGATCGATCTCCACATGCCCGGATAGCATGTGAGCGAAGAGCTTCGCTGCCGCCTCGCCTGACCCGTTCTGAGAAAGCCCGGTGAGCATCGAGTTCCAGGACACGGAGTCCTTGAGTTCCATGGACCGGAAGCATCTCCAGGCATCATCCACCGCGCCATCCTCCCCGGGTCTCATGTACATCGCGATGAGCGCGTTGCACACCGGCAGCGCGTCATCGTAGCCCATTTTGACCGCCACCGCGTGCAACGCCCGGCCATTGCCGCCCTGCCCATGATCAAAGCACGCGCTGATCGCACTGGTGAATGTGTACACATCCGGATCGATTCCAAGCTTCTGCATCCTGGCAAAGAGCTCGATGGCGGCCGCGGTGAGGCCATGGCAGGCATAAGCCGCAAGCATGGAGTTCCATGTCACCAGATCTTTCACGCGGTCCAACCTGTCGAAGATCTTCCTTGAATCCGCTACCGACCCACACTGCGAGTACGCCGTGATGGCCGCATTACACACGATGGTATCTGCTGTTCTGCCGCACTTCACGATCTTAGCATGCGCTTGGGACATCAGCCCGTAATCCGCAGTCCCGTGCAGCAACGTCAAGAGGCTGGCAAAAGTGGCCTCGTCGAGCATCACGCCCTCTCTCTCCATCCGGCAGGAAACGCGGAAGGCAGCTTCAGCATCTCCGGCCCGTGCATAGCCCGCAACCACTGCGTTCCAGGAGACGACGTTCGGCTCTGGCATTAGCTCGAGGGCCATGACGGCTTCCCGAATCCGACCGCACTTCGCGTACATGTCGACCAGCGCGCTGCCGGAGAACACGTTGCGGTCGAAGCTCGACTTCACGATCAAAGCATGCACCTGACCGCCGAGGTCGAGCCGGGCGGCACCGCCGACGGACTTGAGGACGCTTCCGAAGGTGTGCTGATCCAAGGACAGACCCTCCGACAGCATGGTCCTGAACACGGACCACGCCCGCCGGTGCGCCTGAGACAGGACATGGGCTGCGATGAGGGAGTTCCACGAAACGGTGTCTCGCAGTGGGATTTCGTCGAACAACTTGCAGGCTTCCGCGAGCCCACCGCTCTTGGAGTAGGAGGCGAGGACCTTATTCCAGGTGCAAGGGTCGACGGCGGCGTCCCCTGATTTCAGTAGCCGGGCGTGGGTCTTGGCTTCGGTGCGCAAGGCGGCGCGGAGGCGCCGAGACGAGTGCATGCCCCAACTGTTCGCAGAAATGCGTGCGACCAAAGCGGCAGGGCGACACTTGTGCTGGATAGGATTAGCTCTTCATGAATGACATTTGCTTCATAATTGTATGTAACAAAATGACTCACAGAGTCGTCTTCGTCATCAAACTGCATACATACATATATCCCCAAAAATCTCCCACATCCATCTATCAATCCATA
This sequence comes from Ensete ventricosum, assembly GCA_029747655.1. NCBI lineage: Eukaryota > Viridiplantae > Streptophyta > Magnoliopsida > Zingiberales > Musaceae > Ensete > Ensete ventricosum. The sequence continues at coordinate 11,278,750 of JAQQAF010000005.1, forward strand.
TGTCCTCTCCGATCACACAAATATTTTTGGTGGTTGGCAGGCACCGCCATCTTCATCTCTTTTGGAAGTTGAGCATCTTAATGGAGAATGCAAAGAGGAAAGCGAAGAGCAGGGGAAACGCCACCACCATCACAGCTACCACCCCCAGGAAGCTATGCTTGAACCCGAAGTAACTCCTTAAGAAATCCGACACGACATCGCCGGTGTCCTCGAGTTTCTCCTCTATGTCGCCGAACTGTGAGGCGACCAATCCGTACAACGTCCAAGCTACAGGACATGCCCAGTAGTACCATCTCCACCATATCGGGATTCTCTGCAGAAGGAAGGGAGGCAGTAGTTAAGTGGGTGTCATCGAGCAGGATAGCATGTAAACAGAGTCTCCCAACTCACAGGCCGTGGGACGATGAATCCGGAGAAGAGATTCCATAGTCCATAGAAGGCAGCGGAGACGATGGCGGCGATGTTGTGGTTGGGAGTGATCCCCACCGTCATCATTCCGTAGAACGTGAAGTAGAGGAGGGTGAAGTACATGAAGAATATGTACCAGAAGAACTTGGCAACAGTCCACTCGAAGCCGATCATCGCGTACACGATCACACCATATAGCATCGACTGGATCAGAACGTACGGTAGCTCGATCACCACCTGCGAATGGAACAACACACAAGTGTCAGTCAACGCCTGCAGATCTATCTACAAGGGGGTTAGTCAATCCGATTCGGGGGAGGGGGGAGGATTACTTGTCCGAACGCATACGGCAGAGCCGAGTACATTCCAGCCGCTCTCTCCCTGTAGAAGACCGTTCGTTCTACGGCCACCACCGGTTGAACAGAGGAGCAGTTCTGCACCCCGATGAAGATGACAGCAGCGTACATGGAACCCATAGCATTAAACAGATCTATTTTCTTCTTTCTGCGGATTATTATCGATCAGATGTATAGCCCAAAAAGAAAAAGAAAAAAAAGCTCAGGAATTGTTAAGATTTGACGAAGGAGAAGCCTACGTTTTGGTGCCGAGGTCCCAAAATATGGTGCCAAACAGCAGAGCTATGATGGTCGTGAAGAAGAACCTCACAGCGGTATACGGAGGGTTCCTCCAGTACGACAGGTGCTGTTTCCACAGGCACGCCATGCATTGCACGGGCATCGATTGAGAGTACTGCGTCGGGAAGTAGAGATCGCTGGAACCCGGAGGAGGGATGCTCAGTTCCTCGATCAACCTCTTGTTTCTCCTGCATTGCAGAATGTGCACCGATGTAAGACAGACATGGCGGTAAACGCCATGGAGAGGAGGAAAACAGAGCACTCACTGGTAAAGCTCCGAGTTCTTGTATACTTGGCTGAAGTCGACACCCAGTATGCCTTCTTGTGCCTGTGCCGTCACTTCCAACATCCATGTCGCGGGGTTGTAGCCATCCTTTATCTTGCTGACACCATTGATTCCCTGGAGGGAGGAGATCGAGAGAGACACTGTTAACTCTATCATCCTGCCTGCCTGCCTGAATCATTCATCTATCGTCGATCGTCTCACCTCAAAATAATCGATCAGATGGCAAGAATGGCGACCGAGTGGACCTGCGTATATCTCTTCGCCACCTCGCTTCAACAGGAAGAGCTACACGCAGAAGTCACACCGCAGTGATTACTCCGCACTCGAAATGTGTGCAATTTAATGACTACCTCCTCGGCAGTTCTCTCACCTCATCGAAAGCTTCGAATATGTCGATGCTGGGTTGGTGAATGGTGCACACCACCGTCCTCCCGGTGTCCACCGTGTTCCTCACGGTCCTCATGACAATGGCCGCGGCCCTTGCGTCGAGCCCGGAGGTGGGTTCGTCCATGAAGATGATGGATGGGTTGGCGACCAGCTCCACGGCAATGGTCAACCTCTTTCTTTGCTCGGTCGACAGCCCATCGACCCCTGGCAACCCAACCAGCGCGTCCCTCAGCGGCGTCAGCTCCACAAGCTCCATGACCTCGTCGACGAACATCTGCAAGAAATTGGCATGTAGTTGTGAGCCTTTGCAGGGAAGACAGGTTGTGGGGGTGTGGGGTGTATCTGTCTGTGTTCTTGGACGAACCTTTCTTGTTTCAGAATCGACCTCCGGAGGTAGCCGAAGCCAGGCAGAGTAGACGATGGACTCGTAAACCGTGACGTGAGGAGAGTGGATGTCGTTCTGCTCGCAGTATCCCGATATGCGAGCGAAGGTCTCCTGCTTCTTAGGGTAGCCAGAGATGTTAATGGTTCCTTCGATGTATCCCCCGGTCTTTCTCCCAGCCAATACATCCATCAGCGTCGTCTTCCCGGCGCCGCTTACGCCCATCAGCGCCGTGAGCACACCTGGCCTGAAAGATCCACTCACACCCTTGAGGAGCTCCAAGCGGTCTTCCGCCACACCTTGAGCTTTCATTTCCTGCATGCCCATCAGGGTCCGTCAAAAAAAAGGTTGTTCCGGGAACATGAACTGCCCGAGCAGGAACAAGGATGAGCACCTGAGGCATGTCGACGGAGTATCTTATATCATCGAAGGTGATGGAAAGCGGAGTGAAGGGGAGCACCATTCCCCTTCTGTTCTGATCGAAAGCTGCCTTCATGGAACCCAATGAGCTGTCCTTCCTCCTCGTTCCATTCTCGTTTTCTGAACGGCGAGATTTAGATAGCATCGGCTTAGCATGTCCACGGGACTTGCTCTTGGATGCAGAGCGATCCATAGGTTTCCTTCCTCTGGAAGATGACTCTAATCCTTCTCCGGTCAGATTGATGTGTTTTTCCTTCAAAGTCTCCTCGGAAATAGGCGGCTGAGATTTTCCATAGGCTGCAAAACTCAAGACACTCGAATCAAATCCTGCTCCTGACGCAATGTTGCAAAGATGAAGGGGAGACAGTACTCACGGCTGAGATAGCTGAGAGCCAGAGTGAACAGAGCATTGAACAGAAGTACGTAGCCGACCAAAGCCCCAAAGCCGATCCAATACCATCTTGCTTCCGGGAAGATTCCCCGTGACTTCAGCACTCGTACACCCAGCGACTCATTCGATCCTGGAGCAGTCTGTAGCAGAACTTAGATCGAGTTTTTTTTTTTTTTTTGCATGAATTCAGCAGAAGAAGTGTGCTTACATGCTTCCAGTTGTTGCCCAATAATTCGTTCACTGATATCGCGTTCTGTGCATAGGTCAGTGGCGAGATCCAGTAGCCCCAAATCCACCATTTCTTCACTTGTTCTGCCACAAGCAGCAGCACATCTCGGTCATGCCGTTTCTGAGCCGCATTACATGTTGTACAGAGAGAGAGAGAGAGAGAGAGAGATGATGGCTGCTTACCTCGTGAAAGAATGAAGCCACCCAGCACGAGAAGAATGAGCAGCGAAAGCGACGCAAAGGTATTGGCAACGATCATGTTCCTACCTAATGCCGCAATGGTGCGGAAGACGGCAGATGCCATCTGAGTTATCCCCAGCAGCAGCAGGTATTGCTTGAACAGCCTGATGCGGGAGACAGCGTCAGGTGTTTTGCTCTGACAACAAATGGAAGAGTTCCAGTTCTTACCTTCCCACATTTGGATCGAATCCGATGACATAATAGGTTGTGAAAACCCACACTGCAACTTCAATAAATGCGATGGGAATCTTAAGGATCCATGTCGGGATGGTGTACGACCATGCAGGATAGAAGAGGAGGTCTCTTTGCTTGAAGAAGACGGGAAGCTTCATGAGGGTCATGGCGAGTTCAGAGAACCCATTGAACATGACCATGACCACCGCAAAGAACAGTGCCCCCAGATAGGTCAACCCATCGGTTTCCGTCTCCCGAGGCATCTTAGTCCGTAGGAAGACGGTCATGGCGACGATTGCCATGATGGTAAGCTGTAAACGGAGAGGATCACAAGGTGTGTATGAAGACACTGTTCATCGCCATCGATGAAGCTAGAGAGGTTGCTTACTTGAGTCGCCTTGAAGATGTAGACGAACGAGTTCCTCTTCATCAGCAGCAGTTCTCTGTCGATGTTGGCCTTCAACACTTCCTTGTTGCTAACCCCGTATCTCGTGGTCGTCAGAGCAGCAGGATGGCTCTTGTTCTTGTCGAATGGGACGGAGAGTTCATCCCCCAAGGCTCGCCCGACATGGAAGGACTGGAATGCCTCCGCAAATTCTCTCACAGGCACGTATCTGTAAGCTTCGTCATGCCGAGCCCAGTACTGTTGCTGATCCTTCCTGGATGTTACCTGTGAATCCAACCAAATCAAGGCTCGGTGTCACACCAGAGAGACGGAGGATGACAAGGGTTAGACCTACTTCTTGTAGGAAGTCGGCGACACCCTTCCGCTCGGGGCATCTGAAGCCCATGGATTCGAAGAACTCGAGCACATTGTCACGAGGGCCTTGATACACGACGAGGCCATCGGAGAGAAGAATGATGTCGTCGAAAAGGTCGTATGTCTCCGGTGCGGGCTGCAGCAGGGAAATCATCGCAGTTCCACTAAGAATGTGAACGGATTGCCTCAGCGAGTTCACTATCTGGAATGTAGTCGAGCTATCCAGGCCGGTTGATATCTCGTCCATGAACAGAGCTCTCGCTGGTCCGACAAGCATCTCACCTGCGTCGACCAAACTTGAAATCAGATGCTCGACGGGATAGATGAGGAGGAAGCATCAAATGGTCGGGTCTACCTGTCGTCACACGCTTCCTTTGACCACCGGAGATACCTCTCAACATCTCATCTCCAACCATGGTGTCGGCACAGACCTCCAGACCGAGGATCTGTCAGAGTAGTTTGCAGAGAAATTAGTCTCTTGATCTGACTCCGGTGACGAACAGGTTGATAAATGACGGTGAGTGATACCTTGAGAATATAATCCGTGATCACATTGGCTTCTTGCCCTTTCATCGAAGACGCCTGCCAGCAAAACCAGAAGCTATCAGAACAGAGGTGGTTCTGGCTGGAGAAGAGAGCCATGTAAAAGCTTTCACCTTCATGAACACATCAATGTCGGGATCTGGCTTGATGTTTGCGGCCTTCTCTCTCCTGGCTAGCTCGGTCAACATCTCTGCGCATTTGCGTTCGTTCATATATTTCAAGATGCAGCGGTGGAACACAACAAGAGCCTGGCAGGATCAAACAGGGGATGGGTACTCACCGTAACGAGTGCCTACTCCTTGGCACCGGGCAGAGAAAGCTAGCGTCTCCCGGACGGTCATCTCCCCGATGTGAAGGTCATACTGGCTGATGTACGCAGCGGTTCTTTGAGGGACGAACTCACTCATGTCATGGCCATTGTAGGTCACTTTTCCGGTGGCCTGCGGTCAGTCACAGCCCCACAAAGAAGAAGATACTAACGCGGCGGTGGTGGTGGTGGTACAAACTTGTGTGTGATGGAAAACGACAAAGAAGCTACTTTTACCTTGAGATCAGAGCTGAGCTTTCCAGCCAAAGCCAACAACAGCGTGGTTTTTCCCGATCCCGGAGGACCTAAGAGCAAAGTCATCCTGAGGACGAAGTTTGGTTATACAGAGAACAGATGCAGTAAGAGATAGATCACCGACGACCCAAAACCAGACATCTGGTGGTGCTGTAGAGCTCATACCTGCGAGGTTTGATGATTCCGCTGACATCATGAAGGATTGACAAAGGTCTCTTCCTGCTTGGTAGTACTCGCAAGTAATTTCCAAAGGCCTTTTTTTTTTTTTCCATCCCCACAAGGAATTGAAGCACCACGGTCAGTAAGAAATTATTAGCACAGAGAGAGAGAGAGAGAGAGAGAGAGAGAGAGAGAAAAGGAGTAGTTATACCTCTAGCAAGTTAAGGGTGGAATTGAAGATGGTAGGCAATCCTCTGTTACCCACATACGTCTTTGCTTCGATACTGAGGTGCTCATATCGGACTTCTATGGTGGGCAGATCAATCCCGACTCTGCAATTACCATAGGAAAGCAAGACAGAGTTTGAGCAAGAGCAAGACAGAAGCAGAGAAAGGGGGAATACTTGGTAGTCACAGTTTCCTTACCGGTCGATGCGATCCCTGAGCTTGAGCAAGAAGCGCTCGTTGTCCTCGTCGGCGACACGAACGAGGCGTTCGATAAGGGCCCTCTTCTCCCGGAAGCCGAGCCTCTCGATATCGACTTCCTGCAGCTCGGCACCATCATCCGCCAGCGCCAGGATGCCCCGGCGGACGCGGTCGAAGGTGGGCAGCTTCTCGAGGGCGGCCCACTTGAGTGCCTCCTCGTCGTCCTCGTCCCGCGACGACCGCGAGAAGATGCTCTCGTCCCCTCTCCTCCATACCGAACTGTTCCTTCGCAGGCTCCCGACCCTGAGCACCTCGCTCGGCTCCATCTCCCCCCAACCAACCTCCGGTTGAATGATCACTCCCGCGAAGAGCTAGGACGGAGACGGAAGAGAGATCTTATATAGAATGACACATCCGTAGCGGTGGTGCTTACTACTACTACTACTACTCTCCATGCGACAAATTGACATCCCAAGGAACGGGACGAAGTTTCCAAGAGTGTGACCGGTCAGAGCTGACATCTTCCCTCTTCTTCTGCTCAGTTACCACAGATCAGCTCTGCTCGTGCAAACAACCAATGGAAGAAACAGAGGAGATAGACGGTAGCCTCCCGCTGCCATTCATGCTTTTTCAAGCCCATCACTCTCGATTCGCAGTCAAAAGGCAAGACGAGAGAGCTTCGGGCTGCGACGGGCGCCCTTCTGGCTGTTGCTTTGCTTCGTCTGATCTGTGTGTGTCATGCCACCAACCCCGAGAGCGTTCCGTAGTCTCCATCGGGTGTGCAGTCCTCCATTGGACCGCAGGAAAGCAATCGCTTAGGAAGACGGCATCAGATTTGACTTTTGTGCGCGATTTATAAAGCATATCGGGAACCGTTCACCCGAACCATTCAACGGAGGATATGGTCTGGTGGAGTTTGGGTATTGGTGTCCGCATGTATGCACACGTCCTCTCGTATTATAATAATAAAATAACTCCCTTTTTTTCTTCTTCTTTTCCTTTTTTTTTTTTTGTCTCCCAAAGATATCCCCTAATTTTTCCGATAAAATGTTGCTTTTACTAGTTCTAATGATACTTTTTTTCCTGACAGTTTTAGGAATTATTATAGTATTTTCTAATAATATTTTTATTGAGATGTTAAGAACACAATCAATATAAAGCCATTGAGATTCATAATAAGTAATACTGTATCATGTCTCTCTGGTTATTATTATTCGATCATTACGATACGAAATTTATGTTATTTCTAGTGTTTTAGAATATATTTCAATTAGTATTTTTTGTTGTGGCGATCAAACAATTATTTTTTGATCTCATCGATTATTTATTATTCAAAAATAAAAGGTATAATTTGAGAAAAAAAATGAAAAAGAAAACAATTAGGAAATGCAATTTGGAATTAATTGCATGAGGTTAGCAATGGGTACAATAATGAATAGTTGGGATTTGACTAAAGGGGCTCATTTCATTTAGGTGACGACACCCATGACATGCCAATTGGATTCGCTCCAACAAATGTTGCGTGACAAACTCATGTGTTACGTATGTATGATTTGTTTGATGTTATTTAGAGAGGAGGAAGAAGACGAAGTGTTGCGGTGTCTCAACAATTAAATATATTATTGTGAATAGGTCATAAATAAACATTTGCTTTTTCCTATGCGTTGACTGTTGTTTATTTTCTTTGGTATTATTGCTCATAACAATGCCACTTATTTATTTGGTTTAGCGGTAATCCCGACCGGATTCGATCCGTATTGTCTTTAGCTAATCAAATCGGATCTCTGCGGTACCCCAAAAAAAAAAAAACACACACACACATTTCGATAATGTCGGTTCGGGTTTTTGGATCCGAATCAAAACCTTTTTTTTTTAATTTTTGTAAAAAAATTTTCACGATTAGTTCTGATTTCAAATCTGAAAAATGAATTATCAAACTTTATTTTTTATTCGAATTGGAACTGTTAGATCGTTAATCTGATTCAACTCCAATTCGATTATACCATTTGTCCGTCGACAATCTCGTTGCAAAACTGCAGATACTCAGGGATCATCTATCGCCACCCTCCCAGACATCCTCTGTTCCGAAGATCTCTCCTACCTCATCTGCAGTAGATGATGACTTCTACACCCGCTCGCCGACATCGTCCCTCCTGCAGCCTTTGTTCTCTCTGCCAAGAGCACCTGTAAGGGCCACTGCCCATCGTCTCTCGGTGCTTTGTAGAGAGGGCACAACAAGTTTCTTCTTGCTATCAAACGGCAGCAAATCCCCACCCCGTTGACTACCCTTTTGCGAAGCCGCAATTGTCGGTCGACTCCTCTTCTGCAAAGCCGCGATCTTTGTTTCCCGACAAATATATATATATATATATATATATATATATATATATATATATAGCATCGCTAGCGCCGTTTTCTTTCGAGGATCTGAAGATTCGGGTCCCGCTCTATAATTGATGTCCACGTTGCTAGTCTGGCAGCCCTCTCGCTCAACCTCGCTGGCACTTGTCGTTGCCATCGCTAGCATCGGCGACACTATCAGCCTCATTGTTGCCTACCATCGGCTCACCGTTCGTTCGTTGCTGCTGTCGTCACAGCAATAACTCGGTCGCTTCTCTTCGATGCAGATCGCTCTCTGCATCATCTTTATACCTCCAAAGAAGGGACCGCAACATTGTGGTCCTGAAGTCAGAGAAGAAAGGGAAGCACACCTTCACTACAGCGACCTCCTCATCTTCTCCTTCGGCAGTTACTATGCTCGCTTCTGACCCCCCTTATTCTAACAATTGCAATCGCAATTGTAGCCCTCGTCGGTCATAACTGCTGCCCTCTCCTTAGATCTATCGCTTTTTGCTGTCAAACGACAGTCTCTCATCGACATCGAAGCTGGAGACTTCTAGTGCGTCGGCTTTCTCAATTCCTCTACCGAGGTGTTCTTCTGCACGAGGTCATCTTCCTTGTGCACCACCACTGTCGCATCAGAACCAACAAGCAGTGGCACCTTCCCTACCCCATCAGCAATAAGTTCCTTTTCGCTGTCAAACGACGGTAAATCTACGATCGCTTGCGGGAGCATGATAGTTCGATCTAATCAGATTACCGAATTTGGCTCTAGCAGAATCGTCTGCTCCTTTCTTCGGATTCATTGTCATCAGTTCAAGATCAATGTCCTTAGTTCAAGATCAACGTCTTTAGTTCAAGATCAACGTCCTTAGTTCAAGATCAACGTCCTTAGTTCAAGATCAACGTTCTTAGTTCAAGATCAACGTCCTTAGTTCAAGATCAACGTCTTAGTTCAAGATCGACGTCCTTACAGAAGCTCGATCTTGCGGGGCATGATAGAAGATAAGATTAAGTTAGGATTTAGATATGATTTTCTTAACTGAATTAGGAAATCACGTAGGTTAGTTGAGGAAAATTGAACCATAATTGTTAGTTCCGATTTCATATCTAAAAATTGAATCATCGAACTCTATTTTCAAATGAAACTATCATGGGATCTATTCTCAATTATTTATTTATTTATTATTATCATCATTAATTTAAAGTTTTCTCCGATAGTTTTGAACTGAACTAGAATCATTGGTTTCGATTCGAAATCTAAAAATTGAATCATCAAACTATATTTTAGATTTGATTGGTCCGATTAAAATTATCGTTGAATAAAATTATTTTAGATAATTAAAAATTATCGTTTTTAATTATTATTATTATTAATAATTTGGGAAGTCAATCGTTTCGATCAAAAGCTACGGATGAATGCGAGTGAGAGTTGTAATCAGAGACGCCGTCGGTCCGCAGCTACGCAAATGTCACGGAAATGGATGACCTTAACACAGTAAAGAAATAAATCTATATTTGAATGAGTCCAACGTCGACGGTCACACCCTCTATTTCTATGGTTCGACGGTGGCGGGCGCGATCGACTACAACGACGGCAGATGCTGTCGACGGCAACATGACAAGTCTTCCCGTCTCTTGCAATTTTATTTATTTATTTATTTTTTTTGTAAGTGGAGACAGTGACTACGTCTTACTATTCTGACGATGGACGGGGCCCACTTCTAGAACTATTTATTGGTGGCAGTTTTTTTTTTTTTCTTCTTCTTCTTCTTCTTTTTTGCTTGTGCGAATTGTCGGTATTGATCTATCGATGATGTATGAATCACATATGATGCTGATGATGTATCTATCTATCCATTGATTAGTACAAGTGTCGATCACTTGGCTATCGTTAAAAGAAAAATATCAGAAGATATCTCTATGAAATCACCAAGAAACAATATCTATATGATCAATTCACTAAATATCTAAAGGATATTATAGAGACTTTTAATAATGTTGTAGACTATTTTTTAAATGAGAATTCATTATATCTAAATGCACTTAGTTATATAAAGGTATTTTGACCGAATCAACTTGGTAGTCCAATACCCATCTCGTGACAAAAATCATTGACTCCATAATACATTGACTGATCTAACTATCAAAATCTTGAATTGGGTGGTGATAGGTGAAGAGGAGAAGCCCCAACGAACCAATCGATGATGGGCGGCGGCTTCTTTCAACTTTTGACTCGATGGTGGCATTACACCTCTCTCTCTCTCTCTCTTTGATCCACTCGTTCAGCTGATCGACATGTCAATGTGCCTCTTTAATGACGTGATCCATAAATATCGAACGAGAGATTACATTAATGACTTGTTCACATCATATGCTTATTTTGCAATATACCACACATCACTAAATAAATGCTTCCTTCCACATGCAGATGAGATCCTTCCGATATCACCATTAATACCACGTATATCACTAATCACATGCCTCACACATGCATCTACATTTTTTTTTTTTTTTTACCACATGTCATGTCCTTTTTGTATATATATATATATATATATATATGAGATAATAATTGAGAGAAAATATTCTAGTATTAATCATCCACCGAGGAGCCAACATGGACAATGCAAAGCTTAGGTCATCCATCCACCATGACTAAAATAGCATGGCAACAACCAATCACCCACAACAAATCGTAACGCAGAAGTTGTAGTATAGACTAATCACCAGAGACAGTAGCCCCTCAGAATCGAGTCTACCAACACCTCTCCCGATCGACTCATGTAGACGATAATCCTCCGATTCGACCTTTACAGTTGCTCGAACTGGCAGACGATGCCCCTTTAGTCATCCTTTATTGACGACCTATCGTAGGGGGTCATGCGGGTCAGTTGTCAACATGAATGTGCCACTGAAGGATGTATGGGCCAGTCCCTGTTAGTTGCAGTCTCCTTCCATCGACTTCCCAGGTATAAAAATAGGGAGACCATACTTTGATTCCTCATCGTCTTAACTCCACAAAGTTAACTTAATTGTCAGAGGGATCGGGTCAAAAAATCCCTCCTTGACGTTCACCTTTTGTGTAGGGCCCCTGAGGAGACTAAAAGCCTATCTCAGGTCAACCACAGAGCCCCGAGAAGTTTAGAGCCTACCTCAACTCAACTCCAAACCCTCGTTGACATTGGAACCTCCCTTGGCTCAATCCTATAGTAACCTGGGACGCTTAACTACTTCATCGGAATCACTTTTGTTGACTCTTTCTTGACTCCAACCTCCTTGCTCAATCATCATAAGGATCACCTGGACGATCTTGTCCCTTCAAGATAGAATCGAACTATTTCGATTCCCTATCGACGATATAAAGGCATCGACAATAACATTAACATATACTCGGGATTGCAACTACTTCCCGACAATTATCACCACTTTCAAGCTTGTGATAAGATAGTCGTTTAAGAGGATGGCACTCCTAACAATGAATAATAGGTCTACGTGTCACATTCACACTATATTTATTAGTCGCTTCCAATTCAAATCTTGTGATGTTCTACATCAAAGAAATCACGTGGATCGACTCTCCATTATCTTTTGTTTTAAACCCTCGCTTTTGTGAACACTAACCTATATGATGTTTCAAATGCTTTTTTTAATAGTGTTTATTTTTATGTATTTAAATTAGACTCACGATACATATATATTATTAATCGAAAGGTTGGTCATCTAACAAATAGAAGGAAGAATGACCCATCCCGATTAAGCCTGAGGATGTGCAACATGCTTTGTCATAGATGTTTGATCCCTCGACATGTCATCTAATATTTTCTATGTGATGAGTGAGCTTGTGACATGGCCAATGAGTCAGCTCGGTCAAGTTTTCCCTTGTGCGTAGGTCCGTCCTCGTCCGTCGGGTGGTGAGGAACTTTCCTCTTCGCGCTCGACCCAAGCACTTGCAGTAAGACCTTGGCAAGCCGGAGGAGCTCGGCCTGGTCCCTCCGATGCCGAAGTCAGATTCTTCGTGTAGTTTGAGGAGTGAGTGCCAAGAGTTCATAATCTCCCCTTGAGGTTCCCTCAAGGTGGCTTTTATACCTGCTCTTCGAGGGAGCCATCGTACTGGGTCATTTATTACTGTTATTGTTCCATGCTGCTCTGGATACGATTTCACGAGGTTCTTGGGCCCTGGTGCGATGTCGCGCACCGCTTGTGGCCATACATCACGGTCAACGCATCGAGTTTCTTAGTTGTCCTTGTGGAGGGCTGACATTATGGCAGGTTGACATCCGAAGTGGACACTATGCCAGGTCGGCATCCGACGTGGGCACTATGCCATGTTGCCATCCAATGTGAGGGTCGTCTTGGTTGTGGTAGGCTGACACAGGTTTAAGGTATGACGTGTCGAGGAATAATTGGGTCAGCCCATTAACAGCCCTATCATTCGCCCCGCCATCCTCCCGAGAAAAAATCCTTTCCGCTTGTTTCTTAAAGCAAAATACTCGAAAAGGGTTTTACCCATTCGTTGTTAATGGGTCATTCGAAAGATGGAAGCCTGATACGCTAAGTTGTGATTTTCGTCATGGTTATTTGTCTAGCCGAGCTGTTGTCCTAGGCAAAAATTGTTTGGGTGGTCGAGCTACTATTTATCAATAAGATTTTCTGGCTGGTCAAGCTGCTGTTATCGGTAAGAATTGTTTGGTTGGCCGAGCTGCTGCTCTCAGCAAAATTGTCTGGCTGGCCAAGCTGTTGTTTCCCGACAAGATTGTCTGGCTGGCCCGAGCTGCTGTTCTCAGCAAGAATTGTTTGGCTGGCCGAGCTGCTGCTGTCGGCAAGATTGTCTGGCTGGTCGAGCTATTGTTTCTCGGCAAAATTATCTGGTTGGCCGAACTACTGTTCTCGACACAGACATTTTGGTTTTGGCCGAGTTGGCGACTTGGGCAAAAATATTCTGGTTTTGGCCGAGCTAGGCAACTCGGGCACAAATATTATTCTGGTTTTGGTCGAGCTGGGCAACTCGGGCAAAAATATTCTGGTTTTGGCCGAGCTTGGCAGCTCATCAACTTAGGCACAAATATTTTTGGCCGAGCTGGGCAACTCGGGCACAAATATTCTAGTTTTGGCCGAGCTGGGTAAGTCGGGCACAAACATTTTGGTTTTGGCCGAGCCGGGCAACTGAGGCACAAATATTCTGGTTTGGTCGAGCTAGACAACTCGGGCATAGATATTCTTATTTTGGCAGAAGAGGCACAAATATTCTGGTTTGGTCAAGTTAGACAACTCGGGCATAGACATTCTTGTTTTGGCATAACTAGATAACTCGAGCATAGACATTCTGGTTTTCGCCCAGCTGGGCAACTCGGGCACAAATTGTCTGGCTTGTACTGAGCTGGACGACTCGAGCACAGATATTCTGGTTTTTGCCGAGCTGGGCAACTCGAGCACAAATTGTCTAGCTTGTGCTGAGTTGGGCGACTCGAGCACATGTTATCGACTTTTGTTGAGCTGGGTGACTCGGTCACAAGGGATCTGCTGTGGCCTAGCTAGGCAACTCGGGTACAAGTTATCTGGCTTGTGCTGAGCTGAGTGACTCGGGCACAAGTTATCTGGCTTGTGCCGAGCTTGGCGACTCGGTCACAAGGGATCTGCTCGTGGCCGAGCTAGGCGACTCGGGCACAAGTTATATGGCTTGTGCCGAGTTGGGCGACTCGAACACAAGTTATCTGGCTTGTGCCGAGCTGGGTAACTTAGGCACAAGTTCTTAGGGGAATTTTGTTTCGTAGTTCACTGGGTTGCTGAGCTAACCTTATGAATTTTCTACATTACTTACTCATGCGTCTTGCTCACGTGATTTGCTCGCATGGTTCGCCCACATGACTTGCTCGCATGATTCGCTCATGTGGCTTTCACATGTGGTTGCCCATGTAGCAGTTCCACGTGGCTAGCTGTCGTGATGCATATCCCTTAGGGCTGATGTGTCACTTCCGCAGCCCTGTACACATTTAATGACTTTGCAAGTTCCCTAGGTGAAGTCATTTCTCTGCCTTGGGGAGACGAATCATCGTTTTTGAGCGCTATAAGTTTCCTCTCTGGCTGCATAAAGGTCCCACTTGTGTTTTCTCCCAATTCTCTCTGCCTTCCCGGACCTCCTACTACTACCTTTGCCTTCTTTGGTCAGTCAATCAAGTCGAATGACTTCCTCGGGCTCGTCTAGTGATAGGTCTGTTCCTTCCACTAGGTCGGGAGGAACAAGGTCGGGTAGCCCCGAGGCCAGCACCTCAGGGTCATTGTCCTCGAGGATGCCATCCCTGATAGATGCCAAGTCATTGATGGATCTCGAAGTCATGTCATGATGTCGTTTCGGTCGTGATCAAAAAATCCCTTAACGTGATTCGAAAGCGCTACAACATTTCAGAAGAGTACAACTTGCGTGCTCTGTTGCCTGAGCAGCATCCGTACAAACCTGGCTTTGTCTAGCTGAGCATCTCAATTGATGCCCTGGAAGTCAGCTTGTGCTTCCCTCTCCACCCCACCATCGAGGAATGCCTTAGGTGGTGGAGAATTTTCCCAAGCCAAATGGCGCTAAACTCGTGGCTTTATTTGATTGTGTTCCTCGGAGAGTGCTGAGGAGCGGGTATCCTTCCCTACCGGAACTTGATTACGGTGTGTTTTCACCTATACAAGAGTCAGGGAGGCTATTACTTAACTGCTCGAGCCAGGTTCAAGGTTAGCGGGGTGCCTACCAACAACAAAGGTTGGAAGGCTCAGTATTTCTTCATTAGCGGCCCGAGTTGGGGGTTCAGAGTTGACTGGTCGATTCATCCGATCAGCAACATTCCCCCTTGCCTATCTGAGGAGTCTACCCTAGTCAATAGACTGAAGGGAATCATTTTCCTTTCTTAGGCAATCCAAGATATGATCGAGCTGTGACTTGTCGAGGTGGGTCTTATAGTCCCACTTCTCGGGGTATAATTGTTTTAGCATTAGTTGTCTCTACTGTTGCTATTCATGTTCTAACCTGTTGGTTAGGATACAGGTGCGATGAATCTTTCATCTCTCCATGGGATGCCAAAGATATCCGCGGGGAAGTCAACTCATGTTGCCTGGACCGCAAGTTCCCCGCCAGAGATGTAGGAGATTCATGTTGAGTCCACGTCGAAAAGGCTTGTTGAAACGTCGGTGCCACAGCGGGAGGCCATCGTCAGGTCGGAGAAGAGGATAAAGATGACCGTGGGAAAACATGAGTCTTGCCGCGGTGATGGGAATTCTTGGGGGTCATCTAGGGACAAAGCGCATGTCACCCCGAGCTAGGAGCTCGAGCCTTGCATTTACCGCAGGCCAAAATCAATGACAGACTTGTGCGGGACGACGGTCAGCAAAAATGACGAAGGTTACTATGTCCTATAGATGTCCAACATGCCTCCCAAAGATCTGGACTCCACGATGCGAGCTCAATGGCCGAACTTGAAATATTCGGTGCAAGTCAGAGGGGAGTCATGCATCCCCAATTGGCGAAGGAGTTGTATGCCTTGCCTTCCAAAGCCCTCATGGCACAAGCCGCAAAACAAATGGCGTTGGTACATCACGTCTCGGCTTTCGGCACTTTCCATCGTTCCTTCCGGGCTCAATGTTCCATAGATCGTAGGGGTATCATTAGCAAATGGCCCTACTGGATAGGGTCCATGATGCTGGTCGATTGGTGACCATTATGGGCTACCGAGTGGCGGGCCTATAGGAGGAGCTTGAAAAGTTAAAGTCCGGGTGTGATCCTGAGCAAGTAGCGGTTGCCGAACAGCGAGCTAATGATGCCAAATAAAAAGCTATCAGTCTTAAAGTTGAGAACGAAAAATTGATGGCTCAATTGGCCGAGGCGACTCAAAGGATGGAACAGTCCAACAAAGAGCTGAATGACGCTCGGGCCGATCTGACCGATGCGCAGCGTCAACTGAAGGAGCAACGAGCAGGTCGTCGGAGAGCGGACGATGATTTGCTAAAAGCCATGAAGGAGAATGAGACTATGAAGGTCAAGCTGCCTAAGAAATCCATCAAGGACTACAAGGAGTCAGCTAGGTTCGAATGGGAACTGCGTCGAATGGGTCAAGTTTCATATGAGTATGGATATCGAGTCACATTGGCTCGATTCCAAGCTCGGTATCCCGACTTGGAGGTCGACGATGACTCGTTCACAGGGCAGCCAGAGGACAGCTTGGTGCCAATGGAGACTCAGCCATCCTTTGACGACTCTATCCTTCCCTAGTCCTAACTTCTATCTTTTTGCTTTCATTTTGTAAGTCGAGATGCATCCTACTTTGGTTCCCGACCATTTTGATGTCTCGGTCGGAGTTGGTCTCATTTTGTAACCGACCCTTTTGTAAGCATACATTTTTTATTAATGACAGACTTACTTCGTTTCTGACTACGCGTAGAATTTCCTGAGATTGGATATATGTCATGACCTCAGTAATTGTTTGTCATCCATGGTTGCGAGAATGCAAGTACCTTCTTGGACAACTTTGATTACTCGGTAAGGATCGTCCCAATTTGGTGCCAATTTTTCTCTAGCTTAGGTCGGGTCACTGACCTCGGTCTATCGCAGGACAAGGTCGCCTGAGATGACTTGTCGAGGTCGTACTCAGTGGTTGTAGAATATGGCAACGACCTTTCTAAACGTCAGCTATTTGAACTTCCTTCTTCATACAAATATGCTCTGAGGGTTAGAAAAACCACCTCGGGGGGGTAGGATTGCATCTGTACCAAAAGCGAAGCTGAAGGGCGATTCTCCAGTTGTTGTCTTCGAGGTCATCCTTGATGCCCACAGAATGCTAGGGAGCTCATCGACCCATGATCCTTGTGTGCCAGTGACCCTCCTTTTCAGTCCTTCAAGGATGGCTCGATTAGTAACCTCGACGAGTCCCTTAGCCTGAGGGTGAGCGACCGAGCTGAACCTCAAATGGATGTTGAGACTTTGGCAGAATACCTTGAACTTGAGATTGTTAAATTGTGTTCCTTTGTCGATAATGATGATTTTGGGGATGTCAAACCTAGTGATTATGTTTTTCCAAACGAAGCTTTCGACCTACTTCTCTATGATTGATGCTAGTGGCTCAGCCTCGACCCACTTGGTGAAGTAGTCAACTCCGACTATAAGAAACTTGCGCTGCCCCGAGGCAGGGGGAAATGGACCGAGTAGATCCATTCCCCACTGTGCGAACAGCCATGCGACATCGGATGTTGATAGAGGCATCGTCGGTTGGTGCTGCACATGGGTGTGTCACTAGCACTGCTCGCATTTTTGTATATAGGACTGGGCATCTCTGCGCATGGTCGGACAATAATATCCTTGCCTTAGGATTTTATGAGCTAATGTCCGAGCGCCGATGTGCTCACCACATATTCCTTCGTGCACCTCGGGCAGAGTTGTCGATACTTCGCTAGGGCGTAGGCAGCGGAGCAACGATCGACTGAACCCTCTTCGATACATGCATCCATTGATAATGCAGTACCAAGTTGTCATGCTCTTGACTCGGTGCGTGTTGGTTCTCTCTTCAGGAAGAATGCCTTTTTTTTAGCGGAGGAGCTCATCGACCCAGCTTTGCTCAGTCTCGACCGCAACCGCCTCGGGCGAATGAATAGATGGTTGGGGGATCTGAGTCAATCGTGGGGGTTGTTCATTGGTCCCTTGGTCCGAGGCTAATTTGGTCAATGTGTCCGTGCATGAATTCTCGGATGGGGGTACTTTGATGATGGTGAAGTGACGAAAAGCATCAATCAATCAGCGTGCCTCGGCTACATATTTGACTATCATCTCCTCCTGGGCTTCGAACTCGCCTCGGATTTGTCCGGCTACTAGTTTAGAGTCGGTGTAGACTTCGATTTCTTCCACTTGAAGCTCAGTGGCCAACTTCAATCCGAACAACAATGCTTCATACTCGACCTCATTATTAGTGGCTTAGAATTCAAGGTAGAGTGCCTGCTCGTAGATTTGATTTGATGGGCTCTCTAGGACGAGGTCGACGCCTCCTCTCTTAGAATTTGTTGAACCATCCACATGCAGCTTCCAGATGGAGCTTGAGTCGGGTCGATTGCGTGGAGCTATGAATTCCACTATAAAGTCAGCTATCGCTTGTGTCTTTATGGCTGTCCTTGATACATACTCAAGGTCAAACTCCCCTAGCTCTACTGACCATTTCAGCATTCGACCTGCAATGTCAAATTTTGATAGAATCTGTTATAGTGGTTGGTTGGTAATTACCTTGATGGGGTGCTCCCGAAAGTACAGTCTCAGCTTTCTTGTTGTCATCACCAAGGCCAAGGCTAGTCTTTCGATTGGAGGGTAACGCTCCTCGGGGCCGTTGAGAATATGAGTGAGTAATACACCGACTTTTCCCCCTCCCTATCGAGCTTCACCAACACGGAGATGGCAGATGATTCCAATGCAAAAAAGTATAGGACGAGGGGTTCTCCCAAGGTGACAGACGTGAGCTGAGGTAATAAGGCAAGATGGTTCTTCAATTAGTGGAATGCTTCATCACACTGTGGAGTCCAATTAAATTCCTTCATCTTCTTCAGGGCTCAAAAAAATGGTTGGTTCTTATCCCTCGCACGAGAGATGAACCGGCTTAATGCCGCCAGTCTCCTGGTGAGTTACTGTACTTCTTTAATCATCCGGGGGAGATTGCATTTGCAGTATGGCCTCCACTATTTTTGGGTTTTCATCGATCCCTCGGGTGGATGACGAAACTGAGGAACTTTCCCGAGGTGATTCCAAAAACATATTTGCTGGGGTTGAGGCACATTCTGAATCGCCGTATTGTCTGGAACGTCTCAGCCATGTCAGAGAGATGGGCGTCGGCCTTTCGACTTTTAACTATCATATCGTCGACATAGAATTCCATGTTCCTTCCGACCTGATATTTGAATACATGGGTCACCATCCTCTAATAGGTGGCTCCGACATTCTTCAATCCGAACAGCATAATCTTGTAGCAGTACGTACCATGATGGGTGATAAAGTTATGTTCTACCGATCTCGAGGTGCCATATGGATTTGATTGTATCTTGAAAAGATGTTCATGAACGAAAGCAGCCCGTGTCCCGAGGTGGCGTCGACCAACTGGTCAATCCTAGGGAGGGGGTAACAATCTTCCAGGCAAGCCCGATTGAGATCGATATAATCCACACACATCCATCAATTCCTATTAGCTTTCTTGATAAGTACAATGTTAGACAACCAGGTCGGATATGTGACTTATGTAATAAAGCTGGCCTCCAACAGTCGGGCCACTTCATATTCGATGGCTTTCTGTCGGTCAGGGGTAAACCTTCTAGGCTTCTGTTTGACTGGTCGGGCATCGGGAGATATGTTAAGATGGTGCTAAGCTACTTCTGGATTGATGCCAAGCATGTCTTTCAAGGTCCAGGTGAACAGGTCGGCGTTCTTCCTGGGGAGCTCTATCAACTAGACTCACCTTTCTCTCAAAAGCACCGAGTCGATCCTCAAGGTCTTGCTTGGCTACTTTGGATCAACGGGGATTTCCCCCTACTTCTTCCATGGGCTCAGGGTTAAGGGTAAGCTTGCTCGGCTCCCTAGGATCGATGGTCATTGTCAGATTCGAGGCTTCTTAGGGAGCATTGTCGCTACCAAGCAACATTGGCAGGACTCCCTAGGATCGTTTCATGCCTCGCCAACCCTGGAGTTAGTAGGGAATTTCATGGAGTGGTGAAACATTGGTATGACGGCTCTCAGCTTGTTGAGTGTTGGTCGACCAATGATCACATTATATGTTGATGAGAGGCCGACCACCATGAATGTAACTATTAGCGTCTTTGTTCTTGGCTCCTCCCCGACCATTACCGTAAGCGTTGTTGTGCTAAGAGAGGAGATTGAGTCTCCTATAAATCCTGTTAATGTAGAAGTCACAAGAGCTAAATCCTTGTCAGTTAGACCCAACTTTTGGAAGGCATCAAAATATAAAATATCGGTCAAACTCCCTATATCGATCATTATTCGTTTGACTCGGGACATTCGCAATACACACAAGATGACCAGAGCATCGTCATGGTCAGGATACTCCTCTCCTTCAGGCCAAAAAGTGATTTCAGGGCAATGGTGTTGCCTCGGTGTTTTTTTGACCGTGACATGAGCATAAGCTTTGCGCACCGAGGAGCTATCTCCCCCGACAGCTGGCCCACCCACGATGACGTCGATCTGCTTTTTAACTGGTTCTTTTGGGTGGGGTGAACGATCTTAGACATGTTGTCATTGGGAAGTTAGCTTCTGATCTCAGACATAACATTCGAGACATTCTTGGCGAATAAGATTTTCAATTTGGTTCTTGAGTTCACGACATTCATCGGTGTTGTGCCTGTACTCCCTGTGGAAACGATAATACATTCTTCGGTCTCATCCCTCAGGAGGAGTCTTGATAGGATTTGGAGGCCTGAGGAGCCCTATTTCTTGTATCTAGAGGAAGATCTTGGTTCGAGTGGAGTTGAGAGGGGTCGATGGTGGTCTCAGACGTTGGAGCTCAGGTCCATCAATCCTCCTCCTCGAAGGTCTTGAGGGTGGTCCTCGAGGTTGCTCTACCCGGGGACATTTCTGTTCCTCCTGCTTGTCGGCCACCAGTGTTTTGGCAGCAATGTAGTGATTGGCCCTTTGCATCATCTCAGGGACCATGTTTAGCAGTCATTCGACCAACGACCATAAGAATCTATAAGGTCGGAGCCCCATCAGAAAAGCTTGGATGACCAGAGAGGGGTGCGCGTCAGACACTCCTCGAATCTTCACTGTAAATCACCCAACGAATTGGGCTAGAGCCTCCTCACTTCCTTGGCTTAAGCCAAGGAGCGAAGCAGCAGAGGGTCTCAGTCGTGCATTCACTAGGAAGTTGAGCTTAAACTCCCTTGCGAGTTGATCGAACAAGGAGATCGAGGTCGGCTTCAACTAACTGTACCACATCCAAGCAGGCCCTCTTAAGGTGATGGGAAAAGCTCAGCACATGAGCGCATCCAATGTATCATACAATGCCATTTGGGCTCGGAAGGTCATAACGTGTTCGGTGGGGTCCAAGCTGCCATCATATGATTCAAGGGTAGGAAGCCTGAAACTGGCCAGAATTGGCTTATCTTGTACCTCGGACGTGAATGGAGATCCTCCCTCAGGGCTTTCACCAAGTTCCTCTTTGGATTTGGTAAATTCCTTTTGTACTTTGTCCAACCGTCAGCTCACCTGACGGAGCTGCGTCCTGAGCGAGTCGATCGAGTCCGAGGATAGAGTATATGGCTCCTGAGGAGTACGTGTAGTTTCTTGGGGGTGTGTGGCCGACCCTCTAGGAGTGGCAATCGGGACATCAGATCTGTTTTTTGGGGGGTCAACTAACGCCGTGGGGTCGACTCGTGGAGGAGCTAAGTCCTCCCAAAGGCTAGCTTGGCCTACCCACTGTTGTTGATTGTTCGGTTGAAGGAATGTCGTCGGTTGCGCCAACTGAAGAATATGAGGGATGATAGCTTGTATCATCCCAACCAATGCTTGGACCTGATGGGTGAGACCGAGAAAGACCTCGATTGAGACAACTAGAGGCGAGGGATTGGCGATCGGGGGGAAGAGTCCTGGGTCGTTGAACAACCACCAGTATTGATTGGGGGTTAGCATTGGCAAACCCGTGTATGTTGAGAAGGCTTGAGAGGTCGAGCCTCTCGCACCAAACAATGGCACGGCAACTGAGACCTCCTCGCCTGGGCGATCCGGAAGAGTGTTTGAGGGACACTCCTACGACATCAGACCCTCCTTCTAGCGCCAAATGATGAGGGAGCTTGTGACGTGGCCAATGAGTCAACTCGGTCGGGTTTTCCCATGTGCGTGGGTCCGTCCTCATCCATCGGGTGGTGTGGAACTTTCCTCTTCGTGCTCGCTCCAAGCACCTACAGTAAGACCTTGGCGAGCTAGAGGAGCTCGACCTGGTCCCTCCGATGCCGAAGTCAGATTCTTCGTGTAGTTTGAGGAGTGAGTGCCAAGAGTTCAAAATCTCCCCTTAAGGTTCGCTCAAGTTCCCTCAAGGTGGCTTTTATACCTGATTTTCGAGGGCGCCGTCGTACTGGGTCATTTATTACTGGTAGACTGCTCTGGATACGATTTCACGGGAGTCTCGGGCCCTGGTGCGGCACTGCTCACTGCTTGCGGATACACATCACTGTTGGCGCACCAAGTTTCCTTGTTGTCCTTGCGGAGGGCTGACATTATGGCAGGTCGGCATCCGAAGTGGACACTATGCCAGGTTGGCATCCAACGTGAGGGTTGTCCTGGTTGTGACAGGCTGACGCGACTTTAAGAAATGACGTGTTGAGGAATAATTGGGTCGGCCCATTAACAGTCATATCATTACGAAACATCAAGGTTAGGGGTAACTCAACTTATCCCTTCAATACTTAAGTTACTAGTGTTCAAAGTATAAAAAAATATAAATATAATAAAGAGAGAAGAAAGAATGAGAAAGAATATACCGATACCTAATCTTCGTGGTTATCAATAGTTAAAGTAGTTAAATGCAACGACAAGAATGACACAACAACTGAGGTGGAGTATAACTTCTATTGACATATAATGTGGAACAAGTTAAACAAAAAAAAAACTATTTTCAAAAAACCTAAAGTTATCCATTATCATTTTTATGTTTCTTTTATCTCACATAATTAATTAATTAATTAATTTTTAAGATATAAATTTATCCCACATTACTATTTAATTAATTTTCAAGACCTAGAACTAATATAAATAAAACCCTCCTCTAAACCTATAGAATCATCAAAAGGTATCCTTCAAATACTGTAAAAAATTTCTCTACTAGAAAGAGTGAATTTTTTTTTCTTTTATAAGGTCAGCTTATTAAAATTCGTTCTACTAGTAAATTTTATTTTATTTTATTTTCGTTCTAGGTCAACATAGCTTAACCATCTGCCAAGGTAATGTTGATATGGTTCAACCACTTATGGAGGTAAAGTAATCGGCGACCAAAATGGCTCAATGTGTTGATGTAGAGGTGTTCATGTGTTAATTTTTGAACGATCCAATTTTATATTTTATCATATATCATAATAAATATTTATTATTCTTTTTAAAAAAATATATATATTTTATTATTATTATAAATATGAAATGGGTTCAGAACCAAACCCGAGTCTAACCTTCAAGCAGCATATCACAAACTTCAGTGATGTGAAGGGGGACATACCCAATAAATAATCTGACGTTATCGGATCAACACGCCGATCCGATAAGACGTTCGAGTCGAACTGTCCGAGTATTGGATCCTCCACGGATCAAACCCCTCATCGATCCGTTTGGAAAAGCCCATATGATGTCAAAGCCGAGCGGTGCGTATGCATCGCCATTGGCCGCCTCCAATAAAAGTGGCGGGGGTTCATATCATCGAAAGGGTGCGCGAGGACGAGGACCGGAGATGGCGGCGGTGCCGGTAAAATCGCTGGACGCCCTCGCCTCCGGCGACTTCGCCAAGCTCGGTCCGTCCCATCTCCTCCCCCTCGTTCCCCTGTACGGACGCCATTCTGTTGTTTGTCGATTTGGCTTCTTCTCACCCCTACTTCCTTTCTTGGTCTGCGTCCGTTCTTGCTCGCTTGCTTGCCTGCTGCCGACGCCACTGCCGCTTGGGGGGAGGTATCTTGACGGGGGTTTTCTGGTTCTGTTTTCTAACTCCTCATCTGCCCCCTACCCTGCTGCTTCTTTCGTACGCCTCGCTGGATCCGATCACCGGGTTCTATTTGTTCTTCGTCTCCTTTCATGATATTTGTTTACTGATTTGTCTAACTAGGGTTTCTTGTCACGAATCTTGCATGCTGTTGATTAGGACATTCATCATCATCATTTGTCGATTCCCGCTCCTGGCTCCCAAGAAGAGGGGCTTCGAACAAACAATGCTGATTGCTCATCTTGCATATGTAGTCGTTCGCTTTCTTGTTTGTCGTCCTTGACTTCCATAAACGCCCGACGTAAAAGGGGGCGAGGAAGTTTCGTGCTCATCTTAATTGTGGCAAGTAGATTAAGATTTGTGCATCACCGTCGACGCCAATTCTTTCCGATGCAGGCAGTGGAGTCTGTATGATGAACCCGACCTGGAGAGACGAGCAGCATCCCTCCTTCATCCGTTTCATTGCTTCATTCCTAAGCGCAAACTCATACCGTCTTAATTTCCTACCGATATCCCCTGTAAACGAACGCCTCACTTGTTTCCCGCGCTGTAGAATATGCATTTATCTGTCAATCTGATGGAGATGCTGTAGGACTTCATATTCAACAATGGAGGATTGTCAGTGGCATTCGTTTTCGAAACAACTTGGGATCCCGACAAGGCTTCCGTCGTCTTTTCCAGGTAAATTAGAATTGCTTTTCATGTATATGTAGAATAAGATGTTGCTTAGGAGCTCCTTTCAATGCATTTATATGATACTTTGATGCACAGAGTTGAAAGGCTGAAGGCTCAATTCAGGCTTTTATATGTAGTCATTGCTGTCCCAACAAGAGAGCAAAATGATTCTTTTAATCATCTATACTTCAAGTAGGCAATTCAGTTCTTTTGCTCGCCTTAGGTTTATTCCCGAGTTTGAGTTTTCTTACATGAATGGTTTTTCTATGTTGGTTGGGCATCAAAGACATGGCGTAGAACTTGGTAGACCGACCTTTGTACCAGTTCGCGATCCAGAGATGGGGTTTGAGAAGATTGTGAAGATAGCACATGCTCGTGGAGGTAACACACTAACCCTTGGTGATGAGCTGAAGTGTTCCATTTCGAGTTGTGCAGACTTTGTAATATGGTAAATCTTATTGTTTAGTATGTAAACGGCAAGACGCAGTTGGTATGATGAGGAGCGAGGTAAGTTGGTCGACCCTCTTAATCTTGAGCATTCTGTCATTCTGATACCAGCAGCATGCCTAATCTGTGTGTTTTATTTTGGTATGGAAGCGTGAGAGAGCTGTGCAAGGAATGGATATGTTCCTTAGCGTGGTCACCTCCATCCCTGGCATCGACGATCATGATGCAAATGCAGTAAGCTCTTTGTTACCTTTTGCTTATGACTTGGGATTATGCTTGAGCTTATGTTGATGTGGAAAGGAGTATCACCGACAAGAATCTTATGACCCGTTTCACACAATCTTAAATACATGTAACACCAGTTTTGCAGTGCTGATTTTTTTTTAATGAAAATACATGCAACATCCTCATAAAATCTCTCCACGGTTTTAGTAATTTTTGTGTAATATCAGCTGTTGTTGCTATGCTTCATTATGACATGATTATTATTATTTTTTAATTCGTGATGTTCTTGTTAGATTTCCATTTGATGACAATTTTTTTAGGCTTTGGTAAGTTTCCTATTGGCATACATATGAAACACAAGTCACTCTTTTTGCCTTGTTTAGTGATGTTCTTCTGCTTTTGATAATATTTTATGCTTTGATAAGTTTCCTATTGACATATGTATGAAACACTAGTCACTCTTTTGCCTTGCTTAGGGATGATGATGATGTTCTGCTTTGTTTTCCATTCGATGACATTTTAGGCTTTGATCAAGTTTAGTATTGACATACATATGAAACACGATCACTGTCTGCCTTGTTTAGCTTGTGCAATCTATCGGCTCAATCGAAGCAATATCCAAAGCATCCAAGAGCTTTATTTTGGAGACAACCGACCTTTCAGTCGATAAAGCCGAAAGAATCGTTAGGTTTTTCAGAGATCCGAAGTACTATCTCAGTCCAAAACTCGACTAAGTTGTGAAGGTACGATTTCTAGCCTTGTATATTTGTATGGTGTGTTTTTCTCAATTTTGCTAACGTTAGCTGCTCTAGGTTTAGGCAGGCCATTGATAATATTACATATTTAAGATTTTAGAAATTCTTGGGTATGTGAGCTCAGGAAAATTCCTATTAGGTTTTGGTTTAATTCCAGAGTCCTCAAAAAATTTTATTGCTTGTATCTTTTGGCCTTGCAGCTCATGCATGTTTTTTTGGGACAGAAAAAAAAAAGAAAAGAGAAAATATCAAGTAAGCAAACCAACATACAGTGATGGAAAATTTGGAAGGCGTTACGAAAACTGTAGAAAAAAAAGCTTTCCCCCTTTTCTTTTCTTTTGGTCTTCGTCGTTTTTTTTTTCTTTTTCGTCCTTGTGGTATCAGATTGACCGAGTAATCAAATTTAGTGTCAATAGTGTTGTTGTAGGAAACGGGGATCATTGGAATCTGGATTTATGGTAGGCGTTTGCTTTGGAAGAATGAATGTATATATATATATGAGGTTTGTTGTGATGCAGTGGAAATGCAGGACGTCGTAGGGCATGAAGGCACGCACCATCAGGACCTCGACGGCCCACCAAGCTCACTCACTCCTACCCCAATAAACACATGGTCTTTTTTTTTTTTTTTTTTTTTTTATAGGCAAAGGTAATTGTGACTGGATAAGCGGCCGGGCATCCAAAAGCAAGAAAACAAAAGCTGTACAAGTGTGCCAAAGCTGACGTGCATCCAAAAGCAAGAAACAAAAAAGAAAAAAGAAAAAAAAAGAGGCTGTGATGAAGTATGATGTATCCGGGGGCGGCCACCATCAAAAAAGAAAGAAAGAGAAGGGGGGCTCACGCGCCCGTGCCATAAATTTGCCATAAGCCCAGATTGCAGCCGCAAAAAGCTGGGGCGTACGGTGGCCAACGCGACATCCCCGCACGTGAGGTCCGTTGGTCCCCGCGTGCGCATGTGACCCGGCCACCTGTCACGCCGCTGCACCACGTGAACGTCCCAACCATTCGCCCGCCTCGCGTCTCTCTCTCTCTCTCTCTCTTGTTCTTCTGTCAAAGATAATTAGATGCAAACATCTCACATTTCATCGAAGATCTAAAAGAAGGGAATGGAAGGGAAGGGAAGGGAAGGGAAGGAATAAAGAAATCGAAGATAACCTGTTCCGCCGCGAGGCGAAGAAATACTTGAACGAGCAAGAAGAACAGGAAGAAGAAGGGAAGAGTTGAGAATTGATAGATAGATAGATAGATAGATAGATAAATATCATTGGATCATATATCTACATCCCTAGTTATACTCTGCTGCAGCTGCTGCCGCTCCCAGTATCGTTGTTCCTCACCACACTATGTTGGCGAAGGTGGTGGTCATCACCGTCGACGACGTTGTTACTGCCACTGGTGACGCTGCTGCTGTGATCTTGAAGGACTAGTAGGGTTTGGTGATCGCACGGCAGGGCTGCGTCGTCGTCGGCTCGCCAGGCGGATGCGGAGATGAGTGGCCGGCCGTGCCAGCCCAGCGTCAAACACCCGTCCGCCTCTTCCACGCAGTAGCCCTCCCCGGAGAAGAGCGTCAGCAACATGCTCGCTTGCTTGAACGCGTTGGAACCGAGGTGGACGGCCCTCAGACCCGCCCGGCCCAGCCGATCTCTCCACCGAGCCAGAGGCTCGTGACGCTCCACCCGGGCCGCCCCCTCGCAGCACACGATGTTGCACATTTCCCGCTGCAGGTACGCCTCCGCCACCGTCTGCTGCTGCTGCTGATGATGATGATGATGATGACCACCGCGATGTGAGCCGCCCGCTCTTCCGCCCTCCAACGAGTCGAACATGGTCGAGTAATAGAAGAGCGCCTCGGTGAACCGGTCCAAGAAGGATGGCTTGTTGTGGTCGGCCTCCTGCTCCACCACCGTCACGATCTTGGGCTTCAGCCCCACGATCCACGCCAGCACCGTGTCGATTGGCTCCGCGGCCGCTGCGTCGCCTCCCTCGGGGGAGGCACGATCCCCGAGGAGGCGGTGGAGTTGCAGCACCGTGTTCACCGCGACGGCCTCGCCCGGGGCTACCTGGAACATCCACGGCCGGACGTGCTCCAGCCGGGTGGCGGCGACCCCGCGGAAGGCGAACCTGACTTGGACCGAACGGGCGAGCTCGGCGAGGCGGAGGCCGACCTCGCGGAGAGCGTCGCGCCCGTCGGGCGAGGGGGGGCCGACCCCGGTGAGGCGGAGAAGAGGGGGCCCGCCGGGTCGGAGCGCCAGGGCCTGTATTAGCGCCGGCCACTGGAGGCCGTGCATCAGGTTGAAGTCGACTACGTGGACCCGATCGTGCCCTTGGAAGGCTTCCAGGATGGCCTGGTTCGCCGTGAAATGGGCGAACTTGACGTAAGGGCAAGCCTCGTAGAAATGGTGGTGGAGGATCTCCGGATTAGCCGCCGATCCACCGCCACCGGCGGCAGACAGAGGCGGAGGGTAGAGGCGCCGGCAGAGGGCGTCGACGAAGTAGCCGGCGACCTTGCCGATGCCGAAGCCGGTGTTGACGCGGGCGAGAGCCAGCCGGGTCTGGCCGAGGAGGCTCCCGGCCATTTCGGAGTCGCCGCGTTGGACGTAGTCGGCGCAGCTGACGAGTAGGTGCACGAGACGGATGGCCGCGTCCTCCTCTTCGTCCATGCTTTGGAGTGAGACCGCCGGAACGCTCCGATGCTGGTGGTGGTTCTCCAGACCGTGAAGCGATGGACGTTGTTGCGTTGGATCCGCCCACGTGTTGGCGGTGGCAGTGATGTGTGGATGCCGCGGCAAATGCGGGTCGGGGGCAAGCTCGGAGAGCATGGAGTCGACCCAGGCGGTGAGGTCGGAGGGGTTGTAGTGGATCGCCTCCGCCGAGGACGCGACGCACTGGTCGCCTACCATGGCGGACTCGAGCTGCTCCAGCCCAATGGCGACGTGGCGGAGATCCGTCGAACAGACGCGGTAGCCGGCGCCCTGGAGGAGGCTGTCGATCTCACCGCGGGAGGCGGACGCTGAGGCTATCCACCGGTCGTCTTCAACCGAATCGTACGGATCGGTTCCCAGATCCGACCGGGACATGGGGGAAGATTGTGACGCCTATCTCTCTCTCTCTCTCCTCTTGCTCCCCCCCACCCCTCTTTCTTTAGGTTAGGTTGAGGGGGAGGGGGGAGGGAGAACGCGAGGGGAAGGGGGGGGGAGGTGTGGGGGACAAGAACACGTGGGTGCCGAGGTGCAGGAACACACGTAGTTTAAAAGAAGCAGCTTTCATATATGACCTCCTCCTCCTCCTCCTCTATGGGATGGGATGGGATGGGATGGGATGGGTTATTGAGGGAGAGGGGCTGAGAGAGTAAAATTGCCGTTCGAAGAGGAATGAATCATGAAGCCCACGTCACGGAAACAGGCGGTGGAACCGAGCCACCTGTGTTCATGCAACCGACTTCACTTTTGCTGAACGGTGTGGGTGGACCATGTCAGGGAAAGCCCTCCCTCCGAAACGATCTCTGCTCCTCCCACTGTTTACGTGAGCGAGCCTCCGGAGGGAGACCAACCATGTCACGGGCAGGCTATCTTATATTTATTTACAAATGCATTTGGACCGCAGACAACGAACGGGTAGGTGAGCTTTGGTAGTGCAGCAGCAGCAGCAGCAGCAGCAGCAAAATGGGAGTGGGACGACGACGACCGATCAGCGGGCGGGCCGGCCGGCCGGCCAGGGCGTCGCTTTCCGTTGGGGTCTGTGGACCCAACAAATGGGTCATGCCATGGCTACGGGTTGGATCATCTTCTCGCTCTCTCTCTCTCTCTCTCTACCATTCGATTAGACTGACTGTTCGTTCATATGGAGCAAAAATTTATAAATCATTTCATTCCCAACACATCTATAAAATGAAATTAAAATAAAACTAGCGTTCTTTTGATATCGCAACTATTTGTAAGGAAAGGAAAGGATTAAAAAAAAAAAAAAAAAAGTTAAAGCAGACCAACCAACCAACCAGTCGTGGGAGCCTTTTGCCAACGAACATGTAGTTAGTCCCTCCCTCCTGCAAGCAAGCAAGCAAGGACTCACCGGTAAAGTCTTCCGCCTCTGCTACGTGCCGAACCGAGGAATAATATTTCATTCATTCATTAAGCTGAAAGCCCTTTTTGTTTTTGTCTAAAATTTCAGGTGCAGAGATCATTTTTTTGGGGCAATGACTTTACTGAGCACGTAACAATCGGGTGGACTGATGTTCATATAATAATTCCGAATGGTGTCTGTGATTTCAAATCCAAACTTTTTATAGAAGCCAATCGCATCGTCATTGTTGGTCTGCACATGCAAGTATATCTCTGAAATATTCTGCTTCTGTGACAAGTCCAGTACATGATTCAACAGCTTTGTACCTGTAAACCCAATAAATAAATACAAAGCAGTCTCATTAGATAGATGCTCCACATCCCCTGAAGCTGATATGTTTTTTTTTTTTTTTTTGTCATATCACTTCGATCAAGCAATTACAATTAAATGCAGAAAAACAAAAAAAAACCACTCAAACCCACAAGGTTCAATAAGAACTCGTTTACTGTGGAAAACAATCCTAGCTGAGAAAACCAATCCTCTATAGGTTAACCAATTTATCAAGCAATCATTCATTCTGCTGCAGATGTCTGGTACTAGTAGAAAACACCTACTTATATATTAACATTAGTTACTAAAGGTTTCAAGACCCCCAAACAACTGCATAAGCTTAAACATCAAATTTTACATAGCTTGACTAGCAATGTATGCCCGGCATTCGGATAACACACACAAAAAAAAAAAAAAGCATCTGCAATAGATAGATGAATTTTTTTCAAGATTTTAATAATGCCATTCAAACTCTCAAACTTCCAGGATCACACAATGTCTTTCCAGCACTCAGAGCATTTGTACTGTGACAAACTAAAACAAAAACAAGCACAGAATGTCATAAACCAACACTTGGACAGATCGTGCTTTAGGAAGATCCAAGTCTAAGTAAGCTTTTCTATATCTCCGTGAAACACTTAACTTTTAATAAGAAACTCACCAGGAAATGTGTGGTAGGCTGACTCAACATCACAATGTATGCCCGGCAATAATGTCAAGTTCGTTTCAATCATGTAAAGGGTATACAAAGTGCACGAGACTCTCATCTGATGCACCGTCTAAAGAGCATCATTGTATGTGTGTTGTAGGTCTTACCTCTACGAATAGATTATATAGTGTTTTGTCACCTCGGTAGCAAAGTGGAAGTCTAACCATTGTCCAAAAGCTAACCTTCAACTGCGTTGTTCTTGTGTAATCAGATATTCATTAAGAATGGAGAGAAAAATGCTACCATACATGCATCATGGAATAGAAATAATGACTACTTGCATTAAAAATATATTAAAGAAAAAAAATGATGTATCAAGAAAAAACAGTACTTCAAGGAAAAGAGTACATAATCCTTATCAGATACTTCAATGCATTAAAAAAAGATGATTTATGCAAATGAGAATTCGACCTTCTTAAGATCTTTCATCAAATTTCTTGAAGGTAATTTATATCACACATCTAATCTTCACTTGACCTTCTTAAGATCTTTCATCAAATTTCTTGAAGGTAATTTATATCACACATCTAATCTTCACTTGAAATGTTGTCCAGACATCAAGTAACAATGATTGATAAGACTATAGCTAGTTACTGATCAGTTAGGGCTAAGAAGTACCTTCACAAGCTATAAATTGGCAAACATGATTGAGTGGTTAGGACCCCTGATAAAGTTGTATTTACAGTCTTGTTTCTTGTGCTGAACCTCAGGATAAGGTGGCAGTGATCAACAGGAAGGGAGACTGGTGCTAAGATGGTGGTTGGGGGAAGGATGAATGTCGGTTAGATGGTTTTAGACAACGTTTTAAATACCAGTACCAAGTACTTGCTGTGGGCCAGCACAGCATAGTATTTCATGCTGCAGTATCAGGCTCGATATTTTCTTGAATGGAAGTGTTGTTGACAGTAGCAAGATGGATGAGGATGGAGGTCAGATGGTACATCCCATCTTTCTACCATTCCTTTTCTCCTCAATCTCCCAATGATCTCTGGTCATTGTCAGCTTGTGCCCTGCATCTATTTGATCAAAAGTGTAGGCACCGTAGATGTGTAGACCAATAAAGGTATGAAAAGATTAGAGGGAAGGAGACATGTTTGGTGGTTGAGGATGCAACAGGACAATTAGTTGTTGGGGCCACAGCAAAATGGAGAAAAGGACCAATTCAAATGACCTTTAAATACACAAGTAGACAAATAGAAGGCTTTGCATATGCACATCTTCCAAGATAGTTTTCAAATAAAATGAAGTCATCCAACAGATTATCCTTCATCCTCAAAGCAATAACATGAATCACATGTGAATTTTCTGGAATTTGTTTGAGAAAAACACAAAGGGCAGTTATTTTTCACTAAGTTTATATATGTCTCATGTTATAAAAACAAAATTTGTAACCTGAGAACCATAGAAAAAACTTGTTAAAAAGATAAAGTGAGATGTCCACAGCATGAACTACAAGGAAAAGTTGCATAAAAAAAAATCTAATAGATATATAAACTGGATCATAAAACATAAAATATTGTCTTACCAACTCCAAGCCCACGGTATGGTGCCAAAACACCCAGGGTCATAATATAAACACAGATGGCCCCTCCTTCCTTCTTCTCAAGCCGACATGCAATTGAACCAACACATATGTCGCTGAAATAAGCTACAGACGTATGGAAATGTCAGCAAAAATGTTCTGTAAATTTGTGAACAGAAAACAGGATATAATGAGAATTCCAGAAGCCCCTTCAGTATATCTTTGCTTAGTCACTCTATCAAGAATCAAATGGCACCAAAATAATTGTGATTCTTCCATATTTCATGCAACTATGGACTTCTTTCTTCACAAAAATTAGCACCAAATAATTTATTTATTTCATGGAGCAGGTTAGTGAAGTTAAAAACTTCCATAAGATAGGTACTAGGTTCTATATGCTCACCTATGCCATAATTAAAGACTTTGCATAACCTATTTGCTTATATCATAACAACTGAAGCTTATTCACATCATTATCTAACTCAATATAATCAGTGATATACCAAATGATGTCAATCTACTGCCAAAATTCATGTGACATGAGAGTCACTTGGGCATGGCAACCTAGTCCATATTAACATTTTCAAGGAGTACAGGTTTCTTGAATACAAAGTGCTCCATTGAAACAACAACCTAACACCAACATCATTCAACAATTCAAGGGATATCTTACCCTTTCTCACTGTTTTAACCAAGACTTCCTTGGTTTTTCTCTATTTCTTCCTTTCTGAAATTTGAGGTGTTACTATCTACGCCACTTAAGGGTATAACGTTCTTGGCAAGACCCAGCATAACCAGGATGAAACTCTAGCATGGTGCATGTGAGGCATAGTTCAGTAGTGAGTCCACATCGTGACATATCTTTTGGCTCATCCACCATGGATGGTCATTTTCTACTCGAACCTCTCACCAAACCCCAGTGAGCTCTGATACCATTTGTCACAACCCTACCTAATGAGATAATCAGTTTATTAACTTCGTTGAGCCTAAAATGATTCAAAATACTTAAGACCAATTAACAATAGCACACCCGTCAGACCTTGTCAATCAATCTGAGTCCTAGTCCATCTCCGATATGATACTAAATTGAGGTGTTATAGGGATAACTCAATTTACCTCATTGATGCAATTATAGATTTCCTTGGACATGCCCAAATCACCTTAATCAAATTTTTTTTAATTTACTTCTAAATGGTACCACACCTATCTTTCTAAGAATGCAATCATTTTGCATTTTATGTTATACATCTAGCTCAATTTTCTACAGATCTCTAGGGAATTTACTATAAGATATAAGTCAATAAACATCATACGCATGATTTTTCTTTTTCATATTTCCCATTAATGTTTTTTAAATATATAAGCATCTTTAGGGACTAATTTCTGCTCACAAAAACCAAATTATTCTTCAGAAAACAACTATTTGCTATTTTAATCCTTTTTCCAAAAAATTTCCTCATGTGTTTCATAATTTGACATATAAGCAAATTTATGATAGATATTATATCATGAAATTTATGTACTGGTGGAACATGGGCCGTTGCTCAACGGTTGAAATACGATGAACCAGGTAGATAGCATGGGCAGGCATGCTTGTAGTGACCAAAAACAAGGGAAACAAATAACTAATTAATAGACAAAAAAAGCTTAGAACATGTTAACTTCTCAAATATCCTTTTCTTTATGGTCTGGGACCTTGTCTCAACCATCCTACGGTATGAGGAGCTTTTGATCTAAGAAAGATGCCAGCACAAAAATCTTCGAATGAAAATTGCCTTTGTTATATATTGCTAATTAGTGTATTGACCATACAATCAAAGTTTGAGTAAGCTAGTTGCGCAATTTACTTTTGAAAATCCTAAACAGTTTAATTCTTCAATCAGGATATCATGTTAAAAATTATAATTAATTACCCCGCTTTCTTATCTCATATCATGATTTTCAGCATAAACAAGTCCTACTAGCTTTTTTTTTCTAGCTCGAAAAAAGAATGCGTGACTAAATCACCAAAGTGACTCCACCTTCGTGACTTATCATACTTCCAACTTTAGCAGCAAGCCCCCATGCACATAACATGTCGACATAAGCCCTACACTAGCATTATGACGTTTTAGCATGCTCTTGTGCTGACTGACTATAGCGAAACATAATTAGTTTCAAGATAATTTACAAAAACTATTTTGGCTTGTAGTTTTTATATCACTAGCCTCTCACTATAGCCCACGCACACGTCTTTCTCTTCATTTTCAGTCATGCCAAAATTATAACCATCCCTTTTACAAGGTATTATTTTCCCCAGCAACCTTTCTACAGTCTCCCTTATACAATGCATATGTTTCAGACTTCAATGCATGATTACCAACCTAGCTAGATGACACATGAGATGGTTTCAGTAATATTTTAACCGAAACCTTCAAGATGCTAAAAGTAGGACAAGGT
Organism: Ensete ventricosum; assembly: GCA_029747655.1. Classification (NCBI taxonomy): domain Eukaryota; kingdom Viridiplantae; phylum Streptophyta; class Magnoliopsida; order Zingiberales; family Musaceae; genus Ensete; species Ensete ventricosum. The sequence goes on from JAQQAF010000005.1 coordinate 11,313,942, forward strand.
ATGTATCCACAAAGCCTTTTAAGGTGATGTATTCATAAAGAAACTAAATACATTCAATCTATGGCGGAGCACACCAAAACCTCAAGCAAGTATGTAGCTAATTTTCTGAAGAAAGCTAACTTCCTTGCTGATAGTTCTTAATATAGCAATTCTAAAAGAGGTCTAAAACATGCTAGCAAAGACATCTCATTGAATATTAACTGGTTGTCACTCAGCGGGCATTATCTTTTTACGTCAAATTATGAATAGTACCAAAATTGATTTCATATCGCTCTGAAGCCTGCATTTGATAGAAAGTGTGCTAAGCTGTGTGATCGATCCCAAAGGTTCTAAATCACATCTGGTCCGACAAACAGCACATTAAACATCATCGAACTACCAGTAGAATCTAATGGAACATAACAACAGCGACCACACAAATACCAATGAAATAAGCACACAAATTTGACGGCCCAAACACATCAAGAAAACTATCAAAATCACGAAAGCAAGAGATGACAAAGAAAGGGTGAGCGATCGTCGATGCAAGACGAGTTCACTCAATAAACACACGAAAAAAAAAAAGAAATCCCCGCATTCAAGAAATATGAAGAAGTGACCAAAGCATTTTGTTTGAACCCACGATCAAGAAATCCCGACAAGGTCCTTCAAGAAAATACCAAAAAGACGCTAGCCAGAAGGATCAAGAAGCCAAATCATGGCAAATAGCTCCTTGTCACAGATATCAAGAAGCTAAATCGCAGCTTCCGAAGGCACGAAGATGGTCCAAACGGCAAGCAAGAAAGCGAGAACCAAGGGCAAAGAGAAGTAGGGTTCCAAAGAAACCAAATCGAGGACAGGGAGGAGACGGGACGGACCGAGCTTGGTGAAGTCGCCGGAGGCGAGGGCATCGGCGTAATATTTGTCGTTGTACCGGACAGGGAAGAGGGCAGTGTTGAGCTTCTTCAGCTGCATGACGTTCTTGTCCCGAACGCCGTCCAGCGATATCGCAGCCGCCGCCATTTCCCCCCCTCCTCCTCCCGCCCCCATCCGGTGATTCACTCACAGAGAAGCCCTATCACCCCAACCTTCAGTTGATCTGATGAGCCTCAGATTTATTCCCAAAATACACAAATAATTTATAAAAATATATATTTATCATTTTTTTACTATTTATAATTATGTGAAATAAGATAATATAAGAATAATAATATCATTAATAATTAAAAACTTGCAAATAATTAAATTAAATTTTATTATTTTTATAAGGATTATCAATAATAAGCTTCTTAAAAAAATTTACTCCATTTAAATATATATATATATAATTAAATATATAATTTAGTCTTCGTTTTTTATTCTAGCTTCTAATTTTATAAAAGAAATAGATAATCAAGATATATCGTTTGCTAGAAATTATATATTTAGGATCTTCATTACAATTTATTATCACCAAAGAAAAGCAAATTTACTTATGTATTCCTAAATTTATGTATATATAGCCTCTTGAAAAATAGAAAAAAAACTCATATCTACCACTGAGATTGGTCTTTATCAGTTTATTATTATTTTATTATTAACAGAAATCATAATTATTCATTTTTTAGAAAACGATAATAAGAGGGATACTGATGGTAAACATCACACTCGCAAACTGAGATATTTAAGGATTCAATTGATGAACAAAAATAACAATAGATAAAAGGATAATGGAGTGGATTTATTTTGTAATAGATTTATTTTGCATTTTGATTAATTCCAACTTGAAGGAATCTTATACAATGTGGAACACAAATAACATCCGTACCATAACGTACTATCAATTGATAACATATATAAAATCCAACTCTCGTTAATCCCCACAATTCATGTCCCAGCAAACTATGTGGAGGCACAAAAAAGACCACTTGAATTGCTATATAATCTTCCCAACAATTCGAGGAATGAGGTGGAGACAAATGCAGATAAATTTCTCTGGATTCACATTTTGCAGTGGCAATGTGAATTGCTTCAGTCATATGAGGCTTGCAGGAAGGTAAGCAGCAGCATCGATGGCATTCTGGCATAATGCAGATACAATATTGTGCTGTAAATGGCCACATTTGGTCAAATTAAACAGTGCAAAAAATGATGAAGTCTGTCTGATCTCCTGCTATTGGCATGCATCATAAATCTCAGAACAGTTATATCTGGCTATGCTTATAATTTGTAGCAACCTGGCAAGGATATTATGCTGTGAACATGTCAAGTACTGATGCATCTTAATGCCATATTAGAATCAAGTAATTTAGATAGTCTATCCTGATGAGAACAATGAGCTATAAATGCATTTGCATGTTTATACTTGTATATGCTCCCCATGACTAAATTTCATGCCGCATAATAAAAGGCTTTCTTTGTACCTACAAGAAGAGAAATATTTGGAATTTACACTTGGGAAACCCAAACTGATATGCGAGAATATTTTTACCCACATGTGGTGATATTTACTCTTCTGATGAAACATATCGAGGTCATTTTTGGTTCACAGAACTAACAATATTATACATAAAAAAAACTACACATTCTGAACAAGAAAAGAGTTGTCCAAGATACATACACAAGTAGTCAAACAAGATATCAAGATCAACAAGTAGAATTACTCGTCAAACACTCAATTGGTAAGGAAAATAATTAAATCTAAAAAAACTCAACAAAGAGACAAACCAATGGGTAAAAGCATGAAATCATACATTTAAACTTTTAACAAGCAACAAAGGAAACAATCGAGGGCTAAAAGCATCGAATTGTACATTCATCATTCACTCGTAAGAACCGAAAATAACAAGTTAGTCGGACGTTAAGTTTCAATCTCCCAATAACCAACGATTGTCATACCTTCGACAAAAACAGCTCAGAATCAGTCTCATTCAACCAATATATATATATATATATAGTACTCATAGACTTTGCACGTAAAGATCTGTCATGCCGCTGACAAAACTAGCTGCTATGAGTGATTACTTATAATCATTGCATCAAAATGACAAGTATGACACATTATAAAACTTAGCAACCTTGATGAAGAAAGCCACAAGATTTAGCTGCCATCTTCCCGAGACCAAGCAACAATGAAATCTAAAATTTCACAAGAAACAAGGCCTCCAAGAGCTAAAACAAGCATATTAAATTTGGGGTTCTCATTAATCAGTTTCCCCTTCCTTCTCCACTGATCCAATCAATATGCACGTATAAAGCCTAATCAAACTGTCAAATCAGTAACAAAAGTAAAACCCAACGAATCATATCGATCACCATCCGATCAGGTGATTTAAAAGTTTGATTTCTACAATTTAGATAGAAGAACAAGAACAAAAATGGCTCAGACACGCACAAATGAAGTCATCAAGACGGTCCTCGAATAACATCGATATCAGATTCGAGAAACGAAATAGTCATCACAGCCACAAGAGCAGAGTGCAGTATACAAACAAACGAACGTAAACGGAAGGAAGAAAGTAAGAAAGAAAGAAAGGAGAGAGCAATCACGATCAAAACTTTGGGAAACCGCAGTCCCGTTCGATCCAAACAAGAAATGGATCAGTTGATAGTTTGCATTTCGCAAACACTTTGAAATCGACGGATTTTTTACTCAGATTCTTAGTAATTCTCGGAAGAAAAGAAGAGGGAGCGACGCGAAGAAGAAACCAAGACGGCAGGAACGCGAGCATACCCGAACGGCCGGACCAATTAATAAGGAACCCTAATCCCAGGTTTCAATTTTGGGCCGAATCTTGGCAGTGAGCCGTAAACAGGCCCAAAACCTGCATTCATGTTTTGGGCCCACCAAATAATACCAACACTCCACGCATCACAATTAATGGGCCCGTAAAACCCAACTCTCCACGCACCACCTCTCTATGCATCAATCAGGATTTCTAACGCAGCAGCTTCGTCTCTGATCTCTTCGATCTCGACGCCGATCTCCTTCGTTTCAAGCCGGAAATGGCTCCATCCTTGGCTGGACGTGGACAGATGAGAACCTATCGATCGGCTTATGTTCGCGAAACCTCCTTTCTCCTCATGAGACCTCCAAAACCTTTCTTCCACCTCCCATAGAGAATCCAGGAGAACATGGCGCTGCTGGTCCAGAGGCACCCTGGTGCGAGCGTTCACCCGAGGAAGGACGAGGGATAAGAAACGTATCCATGGCAGGAGAGAAGGAAGATATATGGCTACATGAGGTTGCGAACGGCGAACCTTCGTCAAAGTGCAGCTCGAGCACAGATTTAGCAGCTGCATTCCCTCAAAGCCCTACCTGGGTTTTTTTGCCCACCCATGTCGAAGAAAGAACAGAAACTGCTGCATCTCCCTCCTTACCATGTTGCATGCAGCTTTGTTTAGTACGGTCTCCCTCCTCTCCTCCTCCTCTTGAAGCCATAGAGGCTGAGCTTTCTAAGCCTCCAAGAGCAACTCAAAGAGCCTCCTCCCATTCTGCATTCGCTTGTAGCCTTAGCCACTGACAGAATCACCAGAGTTCGCCTTATAAATGATGGAATAAACTGTCACAGTGGAGGATAGTGGATATATAGCAACAACACTAAACCCGATCTGCCTTCCTGTGCAAATGAAACCAAAGAAGCATTAGCGTCGAAGTATGCTGGTTGGTTCAGGCAGACGAAAAAGCTTGGCATCCTCCATTGACATGGAGATGGGCGATCAAGCCGACCATTTTGCAGGTGTTGTTTTCATGGTGCAGCGTCATCCAAGATCAATAAACGGAGAGCAGCAATTCTGGGCCACTGCTGATGCACTGCAATCTGCTGCTACCCACAAGCTGTCTCAGACACAGTATCATGGATGTCACCACAAATCCACTGCAGGCTTTCCTGAGCTTTCTGGGATCCTCTTTCTGCATGCCGGCCTCCGCTCGTCGCCATCATCAATCAATGCTCATGTTGTCCTGAACTGAGGAAGGGTGGGTTTTGATTACCTTGTGATGTTACCAGAGATTAGGAGGAAGCTTTGGCGATGGGGGAGGCCATGCGTCTCGTCTCTTTCGTGAAGGTCTCTTTCCTCCGGTAGTGGGGCACGTCGTGGCCGATCCGCCTTCACAGACCTCCAAAGATCTGTAGAATGAGCTATCAGGTTGAATGAGACATATAAGTAAAAGTCCGGTTCGGTTCGAACTGAAATCGTTTACGTTTATATGGTTCAATAACTTTAAATCAAATTGAAACCGGGGAGTCATAAGGTTCGATCTCAGTTTCTAAAAAAATTAGAACCGACGATTCCAATTCGATTCCCAACCCATTTATAGTGGTTAGAACTTCAAATGTTTGAAAACTTAATGATATATTAGCAAAATTTAAAATCTGGATTCCAATTATAAAAGCATGCATCAATCAATTCGAAATGTCTCAAAAAGACGATCGAGTTTCCTCGCACATACGCATGTAGATGAGAAGAGAGGGATGGATACAAATGGTTGATGTTATATATATAGGGTGAGTGTGTGAAACGTGGTAGGGGCAGGTGGCTCAAGTTGAACGTCTTTATCTGCTTCAAACAAAAGTTAGGTTTGGGAATGGGAGGGGGAGATCAAATGTGAGGTGGAGGCAATCAGTTTTCTCATAGCTAAACCGGCATTAGATTGATAGCAATTAAATGTCATTGAATGCCTCGAGTCGCATCGATCCATCTCAGCCCTGCCAACCCAATCAATAAATTGTCCATTAATTTGCTGCCCACCAGTATTACTTACCCCCTTATAATCTTGGATATATAAGGTTATCACATGAACGACGTGCAAAAATGAATTCTTTTAAGTGATGTATTTTTTTCTTTTAACCTCATTTATTGTTTTCTACAACTTTTTTTAGGAATAATAGGATATAGAGTATTTTATTTTTTAGTTAATAAAGTCTTATAAATTCTCATTTTTAGCCTCTCGATTTAGTTATAATTTTAAGTGAGAGATCTTATATATATATATATAGATATATATATAAGAGTATAAAATCTATCTTTTTAACTTAAAAAAGAAGAAAATTATAGAAATGGTAGTTGATATTTCGCTTGTTGAAAAAAAAAAAGATAATAAAAGTTGATGACAACGAGAGAGGATAAATCTAGAATAGATATAGATCGAAAACATATACTCATTATAAATTGATTTGTTTCTCTTTACTTGTTTGACTTAATTTTATTCTTAATACTTATAATTTTAACTTAGTTAATCGTGTTTCTAAAATGTGTATATCCATCGGTCAAGTTTTAAATGATTAAAATTATTATCGCATAAGATGCTCTCATTTAGAATAACATCCAAAAGAATATATATATATATATATATATATATATATATTAGCATCTTTGCTTTGGTTAAAATAATTTGGGAGCAAGAGGAGGAAACGAAGAAAGTTTATCCTAATCTTTTCATCGATATGATAAATCTAGAGAATTAAATTTTATTTTAAGGAGGGGAGAGTGTAACATCTCTCATTTCTGAAATATTTTAAATTAAATTTATTTATAAGGACTTATTTATGAACATGAGAATTGATTCATAATTTTTTAATTAAATAATTTTATATTAAAAATTTATTGCTTTGGACTTAAATGTGGAACTTAAAAATTTGATATAAATTATAAAAAATTCACATTAATTTTTTTTTAAAAGGAAAGACATGTGTCACTGATTAGTTTAAAAATATTACCACTTATGCTTGTTGAATAAGTGTCACATGCATATTTGTCACGTAGCAATTTTTATGCTAGCCAAATGCAAATAATTGAAGGAGAAATTAAAGAGAAAAATATAAATAATAGGTAGACTCGTAGCAACATGCACTTGAGAAGGAAATATGAATTGAAGAAGGAGAATGTTTTGGATCAATTTATCTACTCTTGAAAATCAATTCTTCTAAAGTAAGTGTTATAATCCTATTATACATAAGTCTTAATCCTTGATTTCATCTTAGTTTGATATGATTTTGAAATATTTGTGGGTTAAAACATGATATCTCTCCTATTTAGCTATAAATTTGTGAATATGAAAATTTTAAGATTTCTTATTTTATGTAAAAGTAGACATATATATCTTTCTATTGATATCAATAATAAAATTTTTGGAGTTCATATGCCCCTCTAAACTTTTGTTTTAATTGATATTAAAGAATTTTATAAAATAGATTTTATAATATCTGACCTCTTAATATTAAATTATTTATAATTCTAGGTTAGAAACTTTGATTAATGTAAAACTTATTTTACGAGAAACTAGATTAATAAATCTTTATTTTCACCCTAATTTGATAGATTTGGAGTATAAATATTTCAGTAGCAAAAACAATGACTCATCGATTGCATATGGACAAATGCGATGTTGCTTTCAAATGTAATGTATGCTACCACATGATCTACTCCTAAGAGGATTTTAATACAAATAAAATTCCCAAAGTCTTGGGGGTTCATTTTCACGGATAAGGATGTGATTGGATTGCATTATGCAGCTTATTAAGTTATAAGGAGTGAAATAATCTTTAGTGAGGTAATTAAATAAGAATAGTGACTGAGTCCTTTGTCGTCTAATGTGTGAACGAAGAAGGCAACCTAACGCTCAGTTCTCTATCGATCTGTGCTGTGGAATCTGTGTCAAGTAATCCTCCTTCTGAAGGCATTAAATGAAATCAAATCTTCTCTACGGCTGACCGGATCAGAGCCGCAGCAACCACCGAGCCCTCATGGATGCCAACGAGGGATCTCCGCCTCTTTGTTCGTTCGGCCGAAGAAATCAATGCCCAAATGGAAGCCATGTAGTTTGCTGACCGAACACAACTCCCAACAGTGTCTCCCCAGTGCTATTTAAACCCCCCCTTCCCCACCTCGAGCCCCACACCTTCTTCTTCTTCTTCTTCTTCGTCTTCTTCTTCTTCTTCTTCTTCTTCTTCTTTCTCGTAACTCCATGAAGATATCCTTTGTGTTCATTACTTTCCTCGTCTTCGTGTCTTTAGCCCATGCGGGCCGGCCAGCGCCAGTGGAATATCCAGAGAAGACCAGCCTTCAGGTGCACGAATGATCCCCGACACACTTCGGTCTTCAGTGCTTTTGTTAGCAGAAACTAAGTGATCTGTGGTTACTGTACTGTAGGGCGTGCAGAAGGAGACGCCGGAGAGCGTGGAAGGATGCGAGGGAGTTGGGGAGGATGAATGCTTGATGAGGAGATCCCTGGCAGCTCACACTGACTACATCTACACCCAGGAGCACCATTAAGAGGGAGGGAAGGGGGTGACACAGTTGTGCTCTTTTGGATGGTGGATCTTTCTGCCACAACCGTTCCATCCATTGTGTCATCATATCACTGCTAATGTTCCGAGTGTGTTGCAGGCCGTGTAATGCATCTACGTTCTATATTTCCAGGACTTGTAAACATCAATAAATATAAGGTAAATGTTGCCTTTTTTATGTTCTTGTCATCCTAAAAGTGCACGAACAACAAGCTCGCCCTTTTCCTATCCTAATACTATTCTTCTCTTATCCAAGTGCCTTTTATCTTCGTCTGTAAGAGGAAGATAAAAACTCTCCAAACAACAAGCTCGTCCTTTTCCTAATACTATTCTTCTCTTATCCAAGTGCGAGGAGTCCACGTAAAGCACAGATGATCCCAAGTCCAAAGACATGTATGATGCCGACAAAGAAGAAGTGTTCTTTCTCCTTCTCCACAAGCAAACACGCCACCGGAGACTTGGCCTGCACTCGGTCATCATGAAAGACTCAACGAACGTTACCTCGCAGCTCGACGAACACAGCGCGTATACAGAGTCAAAAACAAAAAAAAACAAGAGAATCCTTCTGCCTCCTCGTCATCGTCGTTAAATCCTTTTCCTATTCAACGTAAGGTTGACTTCGGACACGCTGTGGCCAGTGATGCATCTCTCGATCTATCTATGTTGTGGAAGATGAAGGCCTTTTAAGAACACTTGGGAACCATTCAAATGGATCAACAATGACCAAGTAATCCCTGTGATTCTTCTACTTAACTTTGAAGGTCGTCGCTACGACTAGTATTACCTCGAACCTTTCGATGTGTGGAACCTCCAACATACGTACTCTTCGATGTTGTCACCCCTCGACTTCAATGCCGAAGAACCGAACAAAGTATGTCTTCATTCTCCCCAAGAAACAGCCACTCCTACAAGTTGTCAACTTGTCATGTCTACAAAGTTCTTTCTCATGAATGAATATGAATTCAATAATGTCCATGTCAACTTCTTATCTAGAAGAGTTTTGAAAGGTGAAAGGATGTTAGCAATAAGTTTTTGACCCTTAAGAAATAGGTTTATTTTGATAAGTCTGATCCTATCCATACGATTTTATTCTTTTGAAACTTTGACCCAAGAAGCTTATAAACCTTTCATTCTTAATCAACGGACTAAATATTCTTATCACATTTAATTATATATACAACACATGAACCCTAATAATTACTAGTGTTTGAGGTACATATACCTTAATATTCGCGACTGGGTAGACCCATGTCAGCCTCGAGAAGGAATCCGACTCATCGCTCGTGTGTGTCACGACGTAGGTCACGAATTAGGTAGCGTGGTACGGTTCGTCAGAAGTAATTTATTTGTTGGGCTTCAACGGGCCGAACACAGCAACATTCCCGCCAAATGATCATAGGGCAGTACTTTCCTTACTCGACTACAAATACTCGATTGGAATACCTGGCGTCGTAGAACTGAAAGTTATCATGGGGCCCTTTGGACTACCTCATCTGCAACCACTCAAGGGGCTGATAAGTGCGCGCGTAAGATACGGATGGATCGGGGAGGCACTACCCTTTCACCGGCCCTTGAGATTCCAGAACTCGAGGGGAGGGGCGGTGGCGATGGGGAAGCGGCGGCGGAGGTACTGGCTGCTGAAGACGGAGCCGGAGGAGTGGTCGTGGGAGGACCAGCGGTCCAACGGCGGCGTTTCGACCTGGGACGGCGTCCGAAACCGACAGGCCGTCAACCATATGAAGGCCATGCGGGCGGGCGACCGCTGCTTCTTCTACCACTCCGGCGCCGCCGCCCGCTGTGTCGTGGGCGTCGTCGAGGTCGTTAAACCCTGGTACACTATCGCCGCCGGAGGTGAAGACGGCGCGGTGGACGTTCGCTCTCTGGGAGAGATGCGGAAGCCCGTCGAGCTCCGGGAGATCAAGGCGGAGGCGGAGGCGGATGCTGAGGCCATGAAGGGGTTCGCGCTTCTGAAGCAGCCGCGACTGTCGGTGGTGCCCGTGCCCGAGGGGATCTGGGAGAGAATCTGCGAGATGGGCGGTGGATACGGAGATGCAGCGGCAGAGGAAGAGGAGGAGGAGGAGGAGGAAGCGCCGCCGTTGGAGGAGGAGCAAGACGAGTGAAGGAAGACGGCGAGGGTTCTGGTCTTTTCGGGAACCGGAGGTACGCCTCTCTCCTTCCTGATGCAGTATCTGCCGTCCATCTTTGATCGGACGTCGGATCTTGGACTCTTTTGCAGTTCGATTCTAGTTGTGTTGATCTGTGAATCGTAACCGTCGGATGCTCTGTTTTGGAAACATCTCTATGCAACACATCCCAATTCTTATTGATTTGGAGTTCATTGTGCCTTCTACGTTACGTAAAAGTTATTTTTGGACAAGAAAACCGTAATTCTTTGTAGTTTGATGAATCTATCTACTCCAACCATGCATTTCCCAGTAGGCTAATCTGAATGTGGAGCATATAGATAATGAAATAAATTGATACAATGAAATGAAGCTATGAAGAACTAAGTTGATGGCTTTCCAGCCAATAAAGAGACTTGATCAGTTATTGCATAATGTGGGAGCTTCTGTTGTATTATCTTCGATCATATTACTGCATTGCAATTGCTTTTCCAATGATTTGTTCATCAGTTGGAAAATAGTGCAACTGTTCAAGCTCTGTACTTTAAAATATTGACTGTAAATTTGAACTTGATTTCATGCTTTTATAAACCTAATTCATTTATCACATGAGACTTCTCTGTTACTGAAGAGCTACAAGAAATATTGCATGAAATATGTCTACAAAGTAACTATTATGTATCAAACAGGCTCATTTATTTATTGCTTTTGGATCGACATATTGTTTATAGGATTGTTGTGGCCTCTGGGATGACAATTTTTGGGCCTCTTCTTGTGAGCAGCAAGCAATGGCGGTGAAGGAGGGTGATGGTGGCAGCAGTTAGTAAAGCAGCAAGCAATGAACTACATGCATGACATCTTTTTGGGAGCAAAGTTGGTTAATGATGGTTCTTTTGCATGTTCTGTAGTTCATTGACATTTTGAAGTCTGTACATTGCCTCTGTTTCCACTTAGATATATCGTTATCCTTATGCTATGTAGATGACAGTAAATGGAAAGGGTCTATTTACCAGTAACAATCTCATAATATGAAGGGATTAAACCTTACAATCATATCATAATTAAATGATGAAAACCATATGTAGGATGGATAAAATACATCTGAAGGGATGAATATGATGATTGTATGGTTTTACAGGGTACAAGTATGAAAACCATATGTAGGATGGATAACATACATCTTAAGGGATGAAGATGATGATTGTATGGTTACAGGGTACAAGTTCATTAAGAACATATCAATTTTATAGTGCGACACATTAGCAATCAAGGAGGGTCATAGAAATGCGAGAGAACGATACATAAACATGTAATGTACAGTTTCAACGTCTCAATTTTGTGCATTAGAGCATCGTATTTGGCCCCATCAACCAGTAAAAAATTATACATTATACATTAATCATATTTGTCCCAGGATCTTGATGCCTACAAATCCTTTTATCAATTAAAATATAAAAAATATCATGTACCTCAAATTTTATAAAAAAATCTAGATTTCATAAAAATTGTATTAGTTAAAACATAGCCTTAATACTTTTCAATAGGAGTGGAGGATAGATGTCATATATGGTATACATCCTAATTTTTAAATTCATAAATAGTATTTAATTAATATACTGTTCCATTATTGCTTATTTAAAAAAAGGAATATTCTTGATGCCTGAAAATTTTTATTTACATTCTATAAGACAGTTGTTAGAGAACAAATTATCCTGGGATATGACATATTAGTAACTAAGGGATTATTTATTTAGAAAATAATAAAGAAATATGCTGATTATAACATATAAGCCAGACCACCTCCATCTTGTATAAGTAAAATATGAAACCAAGCCTTGCAGGTCTCAGCCTAAAGCATCACAGTTTCTCATAGCTCACAGCATCATGGGCAAGAGTAAGATTATTTCCAGTTACTTCTTCGATTGTGCTTTTCCATTATCTTGTAGCATTCTCCATATAAAGATATTTCCCAACAGGTAGGTTGGGTTTAAAGAGCAACGCTTTGAAAAGACAGAAGGACTTCTTCGACAAAGATCAATCCAGGCTTGGTGAGTATGTTTTTTCCCCTTCTTTCCTTCTGTGTTATTGTTTTATTAGTATTTCTTATGGCTTCTTCTATTTTTTTAAAAAAATCAGAACGTAATGGGCTCACATACAGCAAAGAGGTCGGTGGTGCTTCGTCAACAGGTCCATCGGGTTATGTTGCTGATCACAAGAGGTAATCTATAATGCCATAAGAGGTAATCTATAATTCGATAATGATATTGATTCCCTTGTCTCATATCTTCCTCTGTTTACACTCAGAATAAACTGTTGCTCTATCAGATTCTTGTTTCTGACCATTCCGAATCAAGAAGAAGCTTATTTTCATAAAATCATCCTTCACACTTATGAAGCATAGATTTCATGCTTGTGATATTCATATCCCTCATACCTGATCTTTGCTTAGCTTTGTTGATATCTGTAGTCTATATACTAATTCTGCATTATTTCTATGATTTCTATTGGCAAAGATTAAACTATTATAATCATTTTATTGTTACTAAATCTCAAACCTACAAATTTTCTCTTTTGTCTTTATGTAGGAAATCTATAAGAGAGGAAGCTTTGCAAAAGCTTATTGTGGAGTTTGAAAAGCATGTGCTGAATGAGTTTGTCCAAAGCAGGTAAGTTAAAATTTTATAATTAGCTGAAGCTAATTGGTATTATTATTAAAAAAATTTGCTGTAGTTTATTATGTTAAAAGATTGCTCACAGTAATGGTTCGCATAAACCTTCTGTAAAAGCTAATAATCTATTACCATTTGAGAGTTTAGAAATGAATAATTTCTTTATTTTTCAGAATGCCGTTCTTATGGACCTGATTTTCAATATCCTTTTACTCGTTTTTCTTGCATCTTAAGTGGAGGCCATCGTGAGACATGCAATCTAAGTATTTTTTTCAAATTTTTGTTGTGACTTTTCTATTTTATAGATATGTTCCTGAAAGATTGTGTAATTTGCATGATAACTAGTGCTTGTTCTTTCAATGAAATTATAACATTTTGTAAATTTATACTTCATATACCCAATTGTACATACTTTATGTTTAGATGTCCGCACTTTGCTTAAGTTTCTGATCTGTAGCATTATCAGATACTACTAGAAATTTGTTCTTCCAACTTGTGATTTTTTGATGATTTGTCTCTGCCTTGTAGATATATAACACTAACATATCGATGTTTAAAATTAATGACAAATGGTCCAATAACTGAAGCTTATTTAGCTTGTTGTGTCATTGGTTAGTATCGATCTCTTTCAAATAATATTTACTTATGCTTGATCGACAACATGACACTATCTACCCATTTCTTGCGTATGAAGGATTGCTGGCGCTCACTGTTGACAATAGCAATGCTGCACATGAGATAATGAAAGAATCAGTTTCACAACTTGTTGAAGCTTTCAACTCTGGCTCCAATGCATTCAGAATACTAGTATGTATGCTAATATTTGACTATCAGCTTTTGCTTGATTGAGCTTACTGATACTAATAATTGTAATTTGGGTAGGTGTTACAATGTTTGGCTATTGTCACCTTTGTTGGCAAGAATAGTCCAGATGAGGTGCAGCTTTCAATGAAATATATATGGGAGACATGCAATTCATCAGATTCTACCCACACTGTGTTAGCAGCAGCATTATCTGCATGGTCATTTCTCCTTTCAGCCATTGATGGGTGGAGGATACATTAGGAGTATTGGAAGGGGTATACAGAATCCAATCGATTTAATTTTCTAATGTTTATTCTTTCTTTAAATTTGTTTAATTATGCTTTGATGCAGGTCTATTTTGTTCCTTTCGGCTTTATTGGAAAAAGATCAGCATTCTCTTTGTGTGGCTGTTGCTGAAGCTGTGGCCCTTATTTCTGAAATAGATAGAATAAATAATTTTTCCGAAGAAGCATGCACTACTTCTGTTGAATCACTAAAATGCAAGCTATGTGCGAAAGTCAAGAAGCTTGACGAGGAGTGTGGGGATAGAATCCATGATAAAGAACTCTTGCAAAACATCCTGCAGTATTTTGAGGTAGTTTTCTTTTTTTCTTTTCTACATGTTTACGTACAATTGATATGCATGAGATACTTCACTTCTATTGAAATGATATTTCATTCCAGACTGGTGTATTTGATGACGTTATAATGAAGACTTCTAGTCAATATGTGATTTTAAAGGTGTCAAAATGGAGTCAAATGATACAGGTTGGAGTTCTCATGTTCTTTCTGTTCCACTTCGGGAAATGGTTCACTTTCTTAAGTATTTGCTAGTGTATTTGATTTTGCAGATGAGGCACATTAAGCACTTCCTTCAAAGTGGCTTTTCAAAGCACATGAAGGTCAGTAATATTGGATGTCCATTTTATTCTTTGTTTTTTTACTTTCTATATGAAAGAAGTGACATCTTGCTTAATATATTAGAGAACTATTAATGGTGAGCTTTATGTTGTGTATAGGACAATGAGCGACTTCATGATTTATTTAAGTTCATAGAAGTAATTCAAGGAAATCGTCGAGTTGAAAAGGTGAGACTTTTGCAGAAATTCATTTCATTTAATATTTATATTCACTGTTCTTTTTCTGCCCAATGACATTTGACCTCCACATTTATGTTCGATGCTATTTGACCTTTATATTCCCTAAATAGTCTTGTGCATACAGATATTTGTGCTAACATCTGCTGATCCAAAGGAAAGGACGATGCTGAAAAATAAACAACGAGCATTGTCTCAGGTACAATATTTGTTGGGCTTAAGAGTCTTACATTACCTTTGTTTTTTTGTTAGTCTTCCAATTTCTTAGATTTTATTAGGTGATAAGAGAGTTTATTGGATGGAACAATGTTTCTTGCAATTAACTGTAATGATGTGGCAGCATATATGTTAGTAGACTAATTCCTGGGTGCTACATAATTCTTTGTTGCAGATGAAGCATTTATCAGATTTATGCCTATGAAGAATATATCTACAATATGGATTGAATTGATGATGCATGAATCTTGCCACATAATCAACCAACTCAAGAATAGCACAGAGAAGTTTTCTCTTGTTTCATAGCAACATTAACATATTAATAGACAATTCATTATGTCTCCATTACTTTGTAGTTAGATAATTTCTGGTGAATCTGGTGCATGGAAGACAATCTAAGATACTTTGCTTGATTAGAAAGCAATGCTAAAATTATTAGGATCTTTTTCTCATATTCATATGGAGGGCTTCAGAATGATAATGCATGAAAGTGTTTTGCCACTGACATGACCTGTTACAGTTCTCAAGGCAAAGGTTTTCACCTTTTTTTTTTTTTTTCTCTGACAAGCATTTACTTTACTGTTTTGTAGCTTTGATTACCTAGTACAACAAACTCGTTTATGATTGTCCATTGTTTCTCAATAGCTCTCAGTGTCTATCTTTCAAACTTGTCTTGCAACTTTTGTAGCTCATCACCTGTTTCAGCACAGATCTGAATTAACAGGAAAGGTCAATTTCCTTTACACTATCACATCAGTCGTCAATAACTCAGTGCCACATTCTGGTGGAAGGCTTGTGTGATGGATGGTGACCACCACAACTCATCTCTAATGTCTGGAACAGTGAAAAGGCATGGGCAGAGTGGAAAAGAAGAGGAAAGCAGCATCATTACTGTTGCCAAGTTTGAACCCAAAGAGGTTGAGATTCAAATGATGGAGCCATTCTGTCAACTTAGTTACAGAAAGAAACTATGGCTATGGAACTGCTCGAAGGCATTCTGCAACACAAACTGAGGAAAACTTATGTCAGCATTGACAGCATAACATGAGATCTCTGATCATGTTTTTTGTACTGGATGTGAGAAAATGTTCACCAGTACAACTTTTACTTGATTCCTCACTTGTTGTTGAAGCTTTCCCCATCTGACACCCACTCAAATATGGTCATTGCAGCTTTGTGCACTGTGGTCATTGATTGTTCACCAAGACCTTCAAGCCAAACCCCATTAAGTGCCATTGACATGCCTCCTCCATGAAGATAGATAGACACTTCCTGGATACAGGCAGAGTTGTAAAGGAGTCTTGTTGTCCCACAAGACAAGATGTTGGTCTTCTTAGGCTCTGCTTCTACTGAAGAACAATCTCTACTGGTGTATGTAATCATAGTTGATGAGCTGAACACGTGTCATATCACTGGTAGAATACCAACATGAACTCCAAACCTGAAGCAACAACAGAGATGGTGAGAACTAGACTCTCTTGCAGAGGTTTCTCCCATGCAAAGCAACTCATCCACACCAGCCCTTTTGTCCCTCTCATCAACAACAGCAGCTTAGACTAACAAGTCTAAGCAAAGGTGAGGAAGAGGAAAGGGTTATATGATTGATGATGATGATGATGATACTGATGGTGATGGTGCAGCTACCTCCATCAAATTTAAGAGACAGAGACATTTAGAAATATGTCCACTTATTCGTGTTGATGCCACCGCAACAAAGTATATGGTCTTTTGCATGTTAAAACAAAGGATGCTACAATTAAGTCCACTTGAATTCTTATTCTTCTTCTTCTTCGTGGGAGCCATTCCCTTGGTGTTCTCCAAGCATGGGCATCATGGGAGTAATTCTAATCTCTACTGGCACTGTTTCGTTAACCCGCACGTTCCTACTTGACTTGTTATTGGCTGATAACGTCCGCGCCGAAATGGTGCCCACCTGAGGAGATAGGTAAAGGATACGGGTAACTATGGAAGGCAGTACGTGTTTGGTTTGGTATATAGGCTTTGGCTTCCCACCGCGTTAGATCAGGACCGTTCGTTCCATCACAGTACCCCTTCCTAAAGCATAATAAATCTTCCCCCTATAGTTCTCTCCCGCAGTTTTGACTTCCCACTTCCAAATGCCTCCGTTGCCGCTCTCGTCCACCCTTCTGCTCCTGCTCGCCATCCTGTCCTCGTCGTCTTCAGCCGCCGGAGAGCGCGATGGCCCCGCCTCGGGCACGTCCAGGTTCCGCGAGGCGCCTCTATTCTACAACGCACCTTCGTGCCCGGCGCCCCTGCCTGCGGGGCCCGACTCGGCCTGCTCCCCTGACGCGCTGGTGCACGTCGCCATGACACTCGACGTCACCTACCTCCGCGGCTCCATGGCGGCCGTCCTCTCTGTCCTCCAGCACACCGACTGCCCCCAGTCGATCTTCTTCCACTTCGTGGCCACCTCCGCCGCGGGCTACCTCAGCGCAACTGTCGCAGGGTCCTTCCCTTCCCTCGCATTCCAGATCCACCCCTTCGCCGACGAGCCGAGCGTCGCGGGGCTCATCTCCATCTCCGTCCGGGCGGCACTCGACCGGCCCCTCAACTACGCACGCTCCTACCTCCCCCGCCTCATCCCGGAGTGCGTCCGCCGGGTCGTCTACCTCGATTCCGACCTCGTCCTCGTCGACGACATCGCCGGCCTCGCCTCCACCCTGATCCCCGACGGCGTCGCGCTCGCGGCTCCCGAGTACTGCAAAGCCAACTTCACCTCCTACTTCACGCCCACCTTCTGGGCCAACCCGGCGCTCTCCATGGCCTTCGAGGGCCGGAGGGCCTGCTACTTCAACACCGGCGTCATGGTCATGGAGCTCGGCCGGTGGCGCGACGGGGGGTACACGGAGCGGATCGAGGATTGGATGGAGCTCCAGAAGCGGATGCGGATATACGAGCTGGGCTCGCTGCCACCATTCCTGCTGGTGTTCGCGGGTCGGATCGCGGCGGTGGAACACCGCTGGAACCAGCACGGCCTCGGCGGCGACAACTACCGGGGGCTGTGCCGCGACCTCCACCCGGGGCCGGTGAGCCTGCTGCACTGGAGTGGCAAGGGCAAGCCGTGGGCGCGCCTCGACGGCGGGCGCCCTTGCCCGGTGGACGCCATCTGGGCGCCCTATGACCTCCTCCTCCGCACCGCGTTCCCCATCGACGACTCCTGATCCGACCCGGATCCACCATGATCGACCGACCAACACCACCCGATCCGACCCGAAACTTCACCTCTTCCCTTCCATGTCACTACTATAACCTTCTTCTCTCCTTTCCCGAGGAAGTGTAGATTACTTAAGCCTTTCTTGATCAAATGTAGGTTACTTAAGAAGCAAGACGAAGCCATAATATAGGTCATAAGTACATTTGATAATTCCTTTTAACTTAAACATCAAAAAAAGGATCTTTATCGAGTAGACTCGATTAAAGAAAAAAAATTATCTTAAAATATTAAATTTAATAAAATAAAAGTGAAGCCATTATTTGCAATTTTCTATTTAATTTTCTTTTCCTTTTTCCTTATAAGAAGCATTAATATGCATTTTTGGTTGGATTAAGTCAAAAGCAATCAATCATGATGCCAAAACTGCATGAAAAGCTTATGTTGTTCATTACTTCCCTATCATGGAAATGGAAAGGGGTGAAGGAACCTCCAATTAAACCCTATCGATGCTTTAATTTGGGCAATATATTTGTTGGCTCAATAACGACTTGATAGTAACCTTCCACCAGAAATAAATGAGTGCCTACATCTTGTCATTTTCTTCCTCCATCATGATGGCCAAAGTGCATGTGCATGTCATGTCACATTAAAGCACAAAGAGCCACATTAATTACATCATTTACCAACCCATGCATGTTGGTCTCCATTCACATGATCCCATGCTAGCATCCACATGTCCTCCATGAGGTCCCAAATCTATGACCACGTCATGATAGAACTAACTATGGAACCATCATATTTTGGCATGCATGTTCATGATGTGCAATAGCAATTCCATTTCCATGTAGTTGATGCTCGTAATACATAAGCGTTTCCAATTAGCTATTTAAATTAGCCCCAAAGCATGATTGATAACACACACACACACACACACACACACATGACTTGCTTCAATCATGCATCTAAACCTAAACAACCTCTTCCGCTCTTTCATCTTCCACCTACGGCTTTCTCCGATCGAAAACTGCCTTCAAGGTGTTCGACATGAGGCCTCGCGAATGCCCTCCTCCACCAGACCTCAAAAGCTCCCCGAAGATTAGGGCAGTCGTCGCCGACCTTCAAGAAGCTCCTCAACCAGGACAGCAGTACGCTCTGCTGCTCCTCCAAGGGAAGCGTCGTAATCGTTCGGTCAATTCCTTCTTCCACGGCGTGCCGGTCGAACGACCTGCTGCTACCGCGCCGCAACCAGCCGTAGTCATCGATCAGTGGCTGCAACCAAACACGTAGCAACAGCTTGCGTGTCTCCTTCGGAGGAAGCATCTCCCCGTTCCCGATGGCGACGAAGAGCCTGGAGGTCACGCAGCTCACCTGGTGACGTGCCATGGTCGGCAGCTTCGAGTGCAGCTCTGCAAGCTCATCTTGGCTCGCCCATATCGATGCGAACTCATCTGCTGCATGCCTGACTGCTAGAATCTCGACCAACCAGAGGAGATTATCCACCTCGAGAGATATCTGCCGCACCACTCGATCTCTGCTTCCCAAAGATTCATGCGAAAAGCCAGGCTCGGATGCACATGTGAACAGACTCAGCAGTGACTCCAAGCAACGCCGGCATGAACCGTACAACGTTTCAGTGCAGATGCCAACAGATCCATCACCGTCACTTTCCTTCAGAAGATTTAACACCAGGGATTTCATCTCGCGCCGGCCGCGATCCTCACTGCTTCCGAGGACGAGATCCATTATTTGGGCGAGCGCATCGGTTGGTGGATTGGATGGATCGGAAGCTACTCTGTTTAGTATCGGACCGACGCCATAACTATCATCCCGAAGGTGTCGGATTGATGAGATCACGTTTTGTTCTTCTTCTTCTTCCACCCAAGGTACTGCCTCCAGGTATTCCAGGCACGACTTGATGCATGCGTGGAAGCCAAGCGATTCAGCAACCTGTACAACGAGTTCTGGGGTCTCAGGAGCAATCCTAGTTGCAGAACGAGACCGAACAGGATGAAGAACTCACAAGCAAGAGGTGTGCAATGAATGGCATCGTACGTTACGTACCTTCAGAATTCGAAGGACGCGTGAAAGGCTTCGCTTGATCAATCTGCATTTGATTTCTTTGCAGTACATTAATCCCACAACCTCGAGGTAGATCTCCATGTCTTCGCAGTCTGCTATTTCGACTTCTGATGCGGGAGACAGCCTCGAGAGCTTATCCGCAAAGAAGCTGCTGTGCTCTGTAAGGATGTTCCTGTGAACACTCATCCTCACGGAGGAACCTTCCTTTCCATGCAGAGTAACTATCATGTCGCTGGTCTCTGGCCGACCAAAGGAAGCGTATATCTTACGTTGCTTAGTCTCGATGCGCTGCAGTTGTGGTCGATCGACGGAGTTTGAGGAGATTGAAGCGGCAGTTGCAGAGTTAAGATGGATGCGGTCATCATCAGCAAGCTTAGACCTCAAAGGAGCCGAGGCTAATCTTTTGTCCACGGGGGGCAGCGACGATCTCTGAATCGATGAGGCCTTGGAGCGCGGCGGAGTGGCCGTTTTCCTCCTGTCTTGATGGTTTCGATTCTTCTCCATGGCTGCAGGGGAGGGGCAACACCAGAACCCTTCCGGGGTTACCGCAATGGGAACAGTTCTGATCCTTGTGTGACCCTGTTGAAGCCTTCGAACTGTGAAATCTGCCATTCTGATGATTTATTCTTCGGGAAACCAAGCTCAATCTTGCCAGGTCCTACTTAACAAGAATTCTTCTCCTCAACTTTCCTGGGAAGAACACTGGTTCGGAGCTTCAGAGACAAAGCATAGAAGAATCCAAGAAAATGACAGACACAGAGAAAGAGAGCATCAACAGAGCCATAGAGATCCACTTACCTCAGCGCATCCCATCCTCTCCTCCAGGGGACTCCGGTGATCCGGAACCGAGGTCCGATGCTGAATGCGAATGGAGACAGCAGGGGATGGATGGTTGATGCCTTCCTCAGATCCAAGGCGTGAAAAAGATGACACCTTTAGCTTTAGTGAGTGCGAGTGTCGATTGCTTTCCCCCTCAGAGATGTTTCCAAGCCATCATCTTCCGGCATCAGACGAGCACACTTTGTTCATGGCATGCCAAAGGAGCTGCACTCCCCTGCTCATGCAGATCGCTTGAAATGTACTCAATCGTTCAGCAAGTATCCCCAACTCTCTCATCCCAACCCATGGAGCTCCTTTAGACCCCTCAAATTAAAGGTGAGCAAGAGGGTACAGGTGGGGTTTATCATGAATACTTCTTTTTTGTTCCTTCTCTTTTTATTCAAATCTGAAATTTCGTGACAATGAGGAGAACAAAAGGCAGGCATCGGCCCCAGGTGGAACCTCCTTCTGCCGCCTTTAAATAAAGCTCATGCCTTTGTGCTACATGTTACTGGAATCATACACAACTTCTCTGGTTTCTGCAGGCGAGAGACAAAGACTGCTGTGACAGAGGAGGAACTGAACCCACCACCAAGTAGTGAGTGCCTTCTCCTTTGGCCTTAATTGACGCAACGCTTTGCTGGTAATGGAGCTTGCAGATGCTCCAAAGATGAAGACCAAGAAGGACCCATGTTTGCTCTATCATGAGGCTGAGCAAAAGAGCTAACATATCACCCTCTTGGTCGATCAAAATCAACAATTTTTTTTTCTCTTTTTCTTCTCATGATATCTTTTCCTTGCGCAAATAGCTTCAATTTAGAGAGAGAGCTTATGCAGGTAGACTCTGTTCTTTCGCCATGGTTGGGGTACAGTGCACTATATTGAGGAACAAAGATTGGAGATGCAGAAGATGTCCACGGAAGCAGACGGAATCACGGCCTCGACTGGACCCCCTCGGTTTTCAGTTAGTTTTATTAAAATTAACATAGCACGATGTATCAACAATCCATTGTCGTCTAGTCCGGTTAGGATACCTGGCTTTCACCCAGGCGACCCGGGTTCAAATCCCGGCAATGGAATTTTTTAGTAATTGGTTCTTATGTTATTTCATCTTTTTCCCCTCTTATATATATATATATATATATTGGACTTGGTTTTGAATTGTATGTTAGCAAGTTTTCTATAATATCATAAATAACATTAAGTCAATAAATAAAAATTCATTGAAATACCTCTTCCTTATATTTTTGTTTTTTATTTAAATATGATATGTGTGTGTTTTTTCATACATACAAGAGTTAAGTTAGGTTGGGCCCATCGATCCGGCGCCGACCGCGTTAACCCAAGGATTATGTCGGTTTGATCTGTCACCCCCAACCACCATGTTGACACTCCAAGGCTCTCGTGCCATGTCGGCAACCACCTTGGTAAGCACAGGTGACCCTTCACGCAATGTTGTTTGCTCGATGGGTCGTATTGATAGTCGATAGTCTTGCCAAACGAGGTTCTTGGAATTGACTAAGATAGTGGCCCGTGCAAAGTCATACCCATAGGTCAACCGAAGGCGCTGCTCCCATTAAACGTCTCGGTATGGCCTCTCTCTACCTCGCAGGTATAAATATCCCCATTGTAGCCCGCGTCAGGGGGGGACTTCTCCTCAGAGTTCTTTCCACCTTCTCAACA
Source organism: Ensete ventricosum (assembly GCA_029747655.1). Classification (NCBI taxonomy): domain Eukaryota; kingdom Viridiplantae; phylum Streptophyta; class Magnoliopsida; order Zingiberales; family Musaceae; genus Ensete; species Ensete ventricosum. Next base: position 11,336,853 of record JAQQAF010000005.1, read on the forward strand.
TCTCGACTTCTTGATTCCGCACCCAAGAGCTAACTTAGCCATCGGAGGGGCCACATCGGGCACACACCACCCCGATGAAGGCCTTCTTGTAGGACCCGACCGAGGACCCAGGCCAGATTCGTGGGCTTCCCAACCCGAGGTGTTGCAACCGAGCGAAGCTCGACATCCCAATCGAGTCGCCCTAAGTCCCTTAGTCTAGCTCGAACGATCCTGTACACACGGGCCGAATCGTGCCGCGTTGACTCCCCATCCACAATACAAAATCCAACACCATTTTAGGGCTAGAAGGAGGGTCCGATGTCGCAGGAACGCTTGATGCTCAACAACTTTGGGGAAGAATCCTCAGCCACCCTACAGGCCCCCAGAGCCGAAGGACAACCTACATTCCTTATCCTCGAGAAAGGGAACCCACTGACACATCCTCCCAGCCGTTATTAGCCATTATTCAATGATCTCGGGCTTTCCCCACTGACGTTTAATCCCCGACATCCCATCGTCTCTCCCGAGGCCTTCCTCGGGCTCACCCATCGAGTACAGGCCCTAGCCAAGATGATCCAGACAATCATCCCCCATATCCCTCAACTAATGCAATAGTCGACGCTACAACAGCAAACCTCCCTGATAGTATAACAGGAGGCATCCTCTTATAGGGGCGACCCGGTCCTACTGCGACCCAATGATGAGGTCCTACGACCTCCCCTTGAGCTCCCTTATGGACCCCTTGAGAACGCGATGAAGCGACAAGCGGCTACTGCTAACACTTCTGTTCGTAGCATACCCAGACACCTTCTCCTCTGACTCAACATACTCGACCCAGGAGCAGCTACGACTGATGAATTGGTGACTAAACGAAGTTCAAAAGGAGTTCGTTAGGTCGAAGGAGGAGCTCAGAGATAGCTCTACGGGTGCCGAGCATTCCTGAAGTTCAAGACAAGCCGATCCTAGAGAACTTTCGATTGCCAACACTTGAAGCGTATGACAATAGCTCTAACCCGACGGAGCATATAGTGGCGCTCAGAGCACAAATGGTGCTTTACAGAATATCGAATGCCTTAATGTGTCAAGCATTCTTGACAATCTTATGAGGACTAGCCCGGATGTGGTACACCCGACTGAAACCCTCCTCAATTTTTTGCTTTGACCAGCTCGCCAAGGAGTTCAAGCTGAATTTCTTTGTAAGCGCTCGGCCAAGACCGACCGCCGCATCCCTCCTCAAGATGAATCAAAAGGATGATGAACCGTTAGCCCAATTCATCGTACATTTTATGACTGAGATTTGGCGAATACCCGACATCCATCAATCGCTTGTGATCCAAGCCTTTTTGGTTAGACTGCGACCGTCTCACTTATTTTGGTCACTGGTTGAGTGCCCACTCGCGACGGTCCCCGAGATGCTGCAAAGGGCCAATCAGTATGTCGTGGCCGAAGCGCTAATGGCCAATAAGCGCGAGAACCAGAAGCGACCTCAGTCCGAGTCATCCTGAGGCCCACCCACGAGACCCTCGAGATAAAGAATAGAGAGGCTCGAGCCAACCATCCTGAGACCGCCACCCATTCCCCTCAACTCAATCTGGATCGAAATCTTCCTTCAAATCCGAGAGAAAGGCCTCTTCCGGGCGCCCAACTCAATGAAAACCCGACCAAAGGAGTGAGACCGAGGGCGCTACTGTCGCTTCCACCGTGACTATGGCTATTATACCGAAGAGGGCGCTATTGTCGATGCTCAACTACTTTGGGGAAGAATCCTCAGCTGCCCTATAGGCCCCCGAAGCTGGAGGACAACCTACATTCTGATAAGAAATGAGTGAAGAGATTGAAGAATGAACGGTATGTTTTATTCCTTCACTTAAAGATCTATTTATACAAGTAAGAGGGAGGTTAAGAAGATTAAGAGGAGAGGATTTCCCTCAACGGTTTAACAATCCTACTAATGCTATCACCACCAATTTTATCTTTTAACATGCCCCCGTAAGATCGTGCTTCTATCAAGGACGCCGATCTTGAACCTATGCAGTGAAATAATTTGCAAGCAAGTGACTTTGTGAGGGAGTCGGTTAGTTGATCTGCTGTGTGAATGAGAAACACGTAGTTGCTGATTGACCACTTGATCTCGTACAAAGTGAAAGTCAATTACTATATGTTTCATACGAGAGTGAAATACTGGATTTGCACATAAGTAGATAGCCCCGACATTATCACAGTATATTGTAGGAGTAGTAGTAGAGTGGATGTCAAGTTCTTTGAGCAGATTCATTACCCAATTAAGTTCTACAGCAGTAGTTGCAATAGAGCGATACTTAGCTTCAGTTTTTGACCAAGCAACTATCTTTTATTTCTTAGAACTCCAACTGATTGGATTGGCTCATAGGAAGACCATGTACCCAGATGTCGATGTTTGATCATCAAAGTTTCCACCCAATCAGCATCAACATAAGCATGAAGTTGGAGTGGAGAGTGTTTATATAGAAATATACTATAGTCAAGAGTACCATTAAGATATCGTAATACTCGTTTAATTGCTTACCAATGTATGGTAGACGGTCTATGTATGAATTGTGATAGCTTATTAACTGCAAAGGAGATATCTGGGCGGGTGAGAGCTAAATATTGTAAAGAGCCAATTAAAGTAGAATCTGTAGCAAGACTGACATCAGTTAATCGAAGAGATTCACCAGTTGAGATAGCTTTTGCATCATTCATGTTTGTCTTTACTAATAAATAATGAATATACTTCCGTTGAGAGAGGAAGAGCCCCAAAGAAGTAACATTGCTTCCACACCTAAAAATAATTCAATGGGCCGAGATCGTTGAGAGAAAATCAGTCGACCAACTTCTTAAGGAACATTATGACTTCCATAGAGTTATTACATGTCACAATGATATCATCCACATAGAAGATATATTATACTACCAGGTTGTTGATGGAGAAATAAGGAGGTATTAGACTTCGATTTAAAAAATCCAATTGTCATAAAAAATGAGCCGAGTTCTTTATACCAGGCTTATGGAGCCTGACGAAGCCCATAAATAGCTTTGTGGAGTTTACATACATGTTGCAGATACTGAGGATGAAGAAAATCAAGAGGTTGTTCCATGAAGATATCATCAGTTAATATTCCTTGTAAAAAGACATTGTTTATATCAAGTTACCGTATGACGCCTTTTGAGACGCTAAACTCAGAATAAGCCAGATTATCGTGGGTTTAACAACATGATTGAATATCTCTATAAAGTCAACACCAGGATGTTGATTAAAGCCTTTGGTCACTAAACAGGCTTTATACCTATCAAAGAACCTATCAGGGTTCCACTTAATTTGAAAAATCTACTTATACCCAATGACATTTTGTGTATGATGAAATAGAATAAGTGTCCAGGTAGAGTTATGAAGGAGAGCATCATATTCATCACACATAGCTTTACGCCAATTAGGAGATTTTTAGGCTTGAATAACCGTGGTGGGTTCACAGGTCTTAATAGAGGGAGTCACAACTATATTGAGGTTGAGAATCTGATGTGGTTTGAAGATACCACATTTAGAACGTGTTGTCATGAGATGTCCAAGTGGTTTAGGAGGCGATGGTGGAATGAGTGTTGGGAAAGTAGTGAACAAGGTAATTGGATAAAGGAACAATAGCGCTACTAGGTTGAGGTGAGGGAAATGCTAGTGATTGAGGGTTCAAGGTTTGGTTGTCAATAGTAGGAGGTATGTATGCAGAAGAAGAAGAAGAAAAAGAGGGGGCGAGATAGTTTATATAGTAGAAGATTTGGACTTGTGAAATGGAAAGGATGACTCTACAAAGACAACATGACGAGACACAAAGTCTCTGTGAGCAAGAGGATCGTAGCATCGGTAAGCATTATGTTCAAGATAGTAACCAATGAAGGTACAACGCCTTGACCTTGGGGCTAGTTTATGAGATACATAAGGACGTAGCCAATGATATCATACACAACCAAAAACTCTAAGTTTCTGGAGATATGGAGATTTATAAAATAGTTTTTCAAATGACGATTGATTGTAGAGGACTGGAGTAGGCATACGATTAATGAGATAAATTATAGTCTGAAAGGCTACAAACCAAAAAATAGTTGGCATGGAGACATAATGGAGAAGTGTGAGACCAGTTTCAATTGTATGCCGATATTTGCATTTGGTTGAGCCAATTAGTTGAGGAGTATACGGGGGAGACTTGAGATACTGAATACCACAGGATAACAGACATGATATTAGTGTTTGGTATTCACCCTCACGTCAGAATAAATCATTTTAATTATGGACTAAAAAATATTCTCCATCATTTTTTTAAAAGTAATAAAGATTGTTGAGACTCAGACTTATGCTGAAGAGGATAAAACCAAGTATACTTGGTAAAATAATCGATAAAGATAACATATAATATGTATTTGTCAAATAAAATAATTAGTGTAGGACCCGAAACATCAGTATAAAGAATTTCAAATAGTTGTGTGCAAGAGATAGAAGAGGTGTCAAATGATAGTCTATGACTTTTATTACTAAGTCATTCATCACAAAGAGCAAAAATAGAGCTAGCATAAAAAGTTAGAAAGAGAATAACGAGAGAAAAACTTTTATTGAGTTGAGGAAAAAGGGTGACCAAGACGTCGATGCCACACATCCATTGGAGCAGCAATAGAAAAGTAGGCTATAAGCTGAGAGATTGATAGCCACTGGTAGATGTTGTCTTTACTCTGGCCTTGAACTAATGATGCCCTCGTGCTCAGATCCTTTACAAGAAAGTGGTCAGGAAAAAATTAATGGAGGTATTATTTTGTTTACATAATTAGGAGATAGAAATAAGATTTTGTTTAATATGAGGAGCACACAACACATCATGGAGTGTAAAGTTAAGAGTATTCAAATTAAGCATTATGGAACCAGTATAAGTAATGAGAAGTCGCTTACCATCATCGATGATGATATCATCGTTACCACCATAACTTTTGTGAAGGGACAAGTTCTGAAGACTCGAGGTGATGTGATGAGAGGCGCTAGAGTCCATAATCCAAGAATACTGATCAGAAGTCGGGGCAGCAGTGAGATGCACTTGCAGCATGGTAGATGAAGGTCGAGGATGAGATAGACAAACTTTGACAGAGTGACCAATTTTATCACACAGCTGGCAGACTATTCATTGTTGAGGCATAGGTGCAGGATGCCAAGACTATTGGTAATTGATGTTGCCACCTTGAGGCGTAAGAGCAGGATGCCAAGGCTGTGGGGAACCATAGTTGCTACATAGATTGTGGAAAGATGGTGCTTGGCTCAGACTCTTATTGACAGACTTAGAATACTTATTGTTCTTCCTTTTATATTTATGACTTACTTGAGTAGTAATAGGTGGTCCTGGTGCCCCATCTTCATGCTTCAAGTATGTCTAGTAGTTAGTCAACTTGTCGTATAGCTCCTCAAATGATAGCGATGAGTCGTGTGCCTGTATTGCTGCTACTAATTCTTTGTAGTCAATCCCAAGACCATTTAGTGTATGGACAATAATTTCATCTTTACTGAGATTGTGGCCTATTAAAGCTAAATCATTGATGATAATCTTTATATGTTGGAGATAATCAGCGACGGTACTTCCCTCTTATTTTGTGTTCATTAGACTAGAGATGAGGCCGAGCATACGAGTGCGTGAGTGATTTGCCAATGTAGTTTGTAACTTGCACTAGGCTTCGGTAGTAGTAGCTCAAGAAGATATAAGTGGTGCGACGGATCCAGCGATGGAGGCTTGAATTGTATGAAGAAGTAAACGATCTTGGCGTAACCACAGTTTGTGCTCTAGATTTGGTACTGGAGTTGTAGTCCCCGGGATGTTGATCATTAGTGGTGGACGACTGAATGATCCGTCAACATAACCTAGTAGATTATATCCAAAAAGAAAATTAGAAAATTGAGCACTTCAAGATGCGTAGTTTCCTTCTTTGGATAATTTGAAAGGTGAGTGATGCAGCATTGATGGAGACAAGTTTTGTATTTTGAGAAGTGCTACTGCTTCCTGTGGGGATAGTGACAGGAATGTGAGAGGTAGATGATGAAGATATTATGAAAAATACCAATCACTATCTCGGCTGGAATGAAAAATTTGTCTTATTGAAATGCTTGTTGCAGATCAGTCACGTGGCCGACCAGATTGCGGGAACTGGAGGCTGCGTAGGGTGTAGCCCTCGACAGAGAGAGTAGGAGGTTAGAGAATACTGTGGTAGCAGATTCTAGCGAGAAAGAGGGGCCCTCGATAGAGGTCGCATTCAACATTCGGGAGCGCAGCAAGGTCGCCCAATAGGAGAATAGAGATGTTGTGGCCGAGGATGGACCGTGGCCAGGAGTCGAGCAAGTCCACGACCCGACTGGATCTGGAAGATGAGGATTGTGGTTCAGGGAAAGAGGTTGAAAGGAGAAGCAACAACGAGTCAAGGGAGAGGATCCATCGATAAAGTAGGCAAAGGAGATCCGACAGCTGTAGCAAAAGAAGCAGAGGTTGCTTTGCGAAAGAAGACCATAGATGAAGAAGTGCAGTCGTCAAACAGCAGCACCTTCCTCTTGCCAAAGCACTTCTTGCCAATGAGGAGAGGAAAGAGGAGAGGCAACCGCTTGATGTAGAACAGGCGACGACGGTTGCGATCTACACTGATCTCAGTGTCCGACCGAGTTTGATGCAGAGGTGAGAAGAGAGCTTGCTCTAGGCAAGCGATTTGCACCAATCGTGGGCTGCAACAGCACGAGGCAATCACAATCGGTGGAAATCTCTCAGCGTTGATGGGGTGGTCGTTTGTAGAGGTCAGCGTCAACAGACTTGACGGGGAGAAACAAGATCTATTTTTTTATGATCTGCTCGAGCTGCCAAAGGAGTGAATAGCTACGAGGGTGTCGAGGCCGAGGTCGGTGCAAGTAGCATGGGGCCTGGCAATTGGCAGAGGTGTGACTGCAGGTGGGAAGCAACGACGTTGCTAGCGCAAGAGGAGAAGCCGATTGAGGAGCAGCGGGCGTTAGTGCTATTGCAAATGAGTGCTAGAGGAAGCCAGCGAAGGAGGAAGAGAGGAGGGGGGCGGGGCGTGGGTGGCTGCTCTGGCAGTGGGTCTGCGTGAGGAGGAGGGTGCCGACGACTGTAGGTCCTACGGAAGAGGTGGTAGCCCATTTCGTGGTTTCAGCAACAGAAGAAACAAAGCAATAGTTGCTATGTTTCGGTGGCTAAGAGCCGGAGGAGAGGGCGAGGAGTCAGCGCTGGCTGGCTCTCTGCTGGGAGGGATAGCAGAGCGCCGAGAGATGATGGGCAGTGGCCCTTAGAGGTGCTCTCGGCAGAGAGAGTAGAGGCAACGTTCTGGTTGCGATGGTTCCCGCGGAGAGATGACAGAGACTTCACTTCATCGAGAGAAAAAGAGAGATGCCCAGGAGGAGGATGACACTGTGGTTGAGGACAAGGACGACGAATGACCCCTGGGTATCTGCAGTCTCTCAACAGGTTGTCCATGGGCAGTAGGCGGTAGACAGAGGAGTAAACGATGGCGGGGAACTGGTATTCGGCTGCTGGTAGAGGATGCTGGCAGCGTCAGCAGGGAAGGAGAAAGCCAATGAGGAAGAAGGGTCATTGCGGACAATGATAACAACTGTCATTGGACAACAAAGGTAATCTCTCTTATAGAGAGAGTAGCTCTTATACCATGATAAGAAATGAATGAAGAGATTGAAGAATGAACGATATATTTTATTCCTTCACTTCAAGATCTATTTATACAAGTAAGAGGGAGGTTAAGAAGATTAAGAGAAGAGGATTTCCCTCAACAGTCTAACAATCCTACTAATGCTGTTACAACCAATTTTATCTCTTAACACATTTCCTATCCTCGGGGAAAGGAACTCTGCAACACATACTCCCGGTCGTTACTAGTGATTATTCAACGATCTCGGGCTTTCCCCACCGGCGTTCAATTCCAGGCATCCCGTCGTCTCTCCCGAGGCCTTCCTCGGGCTCACCCACCAAGTACAAGCCCTAGCAAGGATGATACAGACAATCATCCCTCACATCCCTCAACTGATGCAGCAGCCGATGCCACAATAACAGACCTCCCTGATAGTACAATAGGAGGTTTTACCCTCACAGGGCAACCCCCGAGTCCTACTGCGACCCGATAATGAGGTCCCATGACCTCCCCTCGAACTCCCTTCTGGACCCCTCGAGAACGCGACGGAGCGACAAGCTACTACCGCTAGCACTTCTATTCATAGCATACTCGACCCGAACACCCTCTCTTCTGACTCAATAGACTCGCTCCAGGCATAGCTGCAACTGATGAATTGACGAATAGACAAGGTCTAGAAGAAGTTCGTTAGGTCGAAGGAGCTCGGAGAAAGCTCTACAAGTGGATCACCCTTCGTCCCGGAAGTTCAAGACAAACTGATCCCACAGAACTTTCGGTTACCAACACTTAAATCGTACGACGGTAGCTCCAACCCAACAGAGCATATAGCAGTGTTTAGAGCGCAAATGGCGTTTTACAAAACATCTAACGCCTTGATGTGCCGAGCATTCTTAACAACCTTGTGAGGACCAATCCGAATGTGATACACTCGACTGAAACCCTTCTCAATTTTCTGATTTGACTAGCTCGCCAAGGAGTTTGAGCTGAACTTCCTAGCAAGCACTCAAGATCGACAACTGCATCCCTTCTCGGGATGAGTCAAAAGGACAATGAACTGCTAGCCCAACTCATCACACATTTTGCAGCCAAGATCCGGGGAATGCCCGACACTCATCCATCACTTGTGATCGAAGTCTTTTTGGTCGGACTATGATTGTATCGCTTTTTTTGGTCACTGGTTGAGCACCCACCATGACGGTCCCCGAGATGCTGCAAAAGGCCAATCAGTATGTCACGGTCGAAGTGCTAGTCGTCGACAAGCGTGAGAACTAGAAACGATCTCGTGCTGAGTCATCTCGAGGCCCACCACTGGGACCCTTAAGACGAAGAATGGAGAGGCCCGAGCCAGCCATCTTGAGACCACCACTCATTCCCCTCAACTCTATCCGGACCAAGATCTTCCTGCAGATCTAAGAGAAATGTCTCTTTCGGCTCCCAACTGAATGAAAAATCGATCGAAGGAGCGAGACCGAGGGCATTACTATCGCTTCCACTATGACTACGACCATGACACCGAAGAGTACTACGATCTAAAGAATTAAATTGAAGACCTCATCGGCCGAGGCCATCTCGGCCGATATGTAAGGAAGCCACACGAGCTTGCACTCCACTCAAAGGGCCCAGTGAAGAAACAAATCAACATCATTGTCGACGAACACACCTCGGGAGGTGACAACTCCTCAGCATGCAAAGCATACACCTGAGTTGCGATAGAAAAGAGACCCAAATATGAGCTTGACCCCAAGATCAACTTCAGGTCAGTTGAAGAATAATACTCAGATCACGACAATGCCTTAGTGATCTCGATGCAGATTGCAAACGCCCGGGTCAAGTGGATCATGGTCGACACAGGAAGCTCGACAGACATATTATATTTTAATATTTTTTAAAAACTTAGTATATCTGACAGAGACCTTATCCCCATGATCTCCACCATGACATGATTCACCGGAGACTCTATCACTCCTCTTGACATCACCATTCTCCCAGTAATTGTTGGAGATGAACCAAGAACTAAAATGGTAATGGCCTCATTTATGGTGGTCAAGCTCCCCTCGACATATGATGCGATCATCGGTTGCTCGACTCTCAACAAACTAAGGGCCTCCATCTTGACATATCACCAAACCATGAAGTTTCTGGCCAAGTCAGTGGGGACTACGAAGCCCGAGAACCGATAATTATCAAATACTGAACCGACATACACTGCCTCGCCAGCGATTCAAACGCTTCACCAACTTGCGAATACCTCGGACTGACAACTCTGAAGTAGACGCACTGGCAAAACTTGACTCAACATGGGAGCTAGGAGGATGCCCACCGAAGATTGCTAGGCTCGACAAGCCAACTATCGCCATGGTCGAGGTAGTTACGGCTGAAGCCAGACATAATTAGAATGATGAGATACTCCGCTACAAAAAGGATGCAACACTATCGACTGACTGGGTGGTCGCTCTCTAAATTAGGAGGACCGAGGCCTGGTATTGCAAGGTCAATGAGCGGCTCCATCGAAAAGCTTTCATTCGACCACTAGTCTATTACCTATCGCTGACCGAGGCCGTGACGGTGCTGGCCGAAGTTCATAAAGGGATATGTGGGAAACATATCGAAGCTTGCACCCTAACTTTCAAAATTCTCCGGCTAGGATATTACTAGCTGACCATGCGCTGAGACACCATAGTCTATGTCCAAAAATTCGAGCAGTGTTAGGAACATGCTCGGATCCAACATCAATTGGTGTCGCCCTTCTCCCGGACTGATTGCGCATGGCCTTTTGCGTAGTGGGAAATTGACCTCCTCGGCACGTTTGTGTCATCATTGGTACAACGAAGATTCCTAATTGTCATGGTTGATTACTTTACTAAGTGGGTCGAAGTCGAGCCCCTGGCTTCGATCATTGAGAAGCAATTCAAGGATTTGTCTGGAAGAAAATCATCACGAGGTTCAGCATCTCGAAGACCACAATCACTGACAATGGGACACAATTCAACAACTCAAAGTTTAAGTCTTTCTATCAAAGTTATCATATACAGTTGAAGTTCAACCCGGTTGCACACACCGAAGCCAATGGCCTAGCTAAGGTTACCAACCGGATAATCCTTGAAAAACTGAAAAGGAGGGTCGTCGGAGCATAAGGCGCCTAGGTAGATGAGCTCCCGAACATACTATTGGCATCTCGGATGACTCTAAAGACATCGACAAGATAATCTCCCTTTAGTCTCACCTTCGGGACCGAGGTCGTCCTACCACCCAAAGTGGTCTTCCCCACTCTTCGGATAGAGTATTTCGAAGAAAACGCTTCGGGACTTGGCTAGCGGGAAAACCTCAACCTCATTGAAGAGCTGAGGGTCGAGGAACATATGTAGATCCTCACATATCAGAAAGATGTCGCCCGACTCTATAACTGCAGGGTTCGACCGTGACGGGTCGATGACTTGGCCCTGAGGAAAACCAAGGTCAACGACCGGGGATGTACCTGAGGAACTGGGAGGGACCATATCGAGTCGTTCGTACTGTCTGAGATGATACTTATGTTCTAGCTGCAATTGACGGTAGAGTGTTGCCCCAGATATGGCACATCTCGAACCTAAAAAATTTCTACATTGAAGTACCAGACCGAGGTTCACTGAGCGACCGACGAAGGCAAATTCAAAGCAGGGGATGAATAGACGAATGACCAAAGATTTGTATTAATTCAAAGCACGCTTTAAATAAAGGTCGGGTGATTGAGTACAATTCAGCAAATAAAAGCAAATACATAAACAAAGAGCGAAGTTTGTATTAATTCAAAATGTTTTACATAAACGGTCAAGCAACCGGACACAATCAAAATCCTCGTCCAATTAACAAAACAAAAACAACAACTTAGTTCTCATGAGGCACTATTATCAAAAGGTTGGCTAGCCTCCATCTGCACGTTGGTATCTTTAGGCCGATCAGCAAAAGGGTCTTTCTCGACATATAAGTTCAGGTATTTTTCTCAAAAGTGCTCCAGCACCACTCATTACCTAAACTCGTAAGTCACCTATCCCATCTTCTCCAACCCAGACCAGAAACCTCGAGACACTTTGTAATCTGCAATCGCCTTGGTGCTCGTCGAATTTAGCTCAGATTGTAGCGCCTCGACATCCCGAGCTAGTGTCAGCACCTCATCCTCCAATTGGCACCGCGAGTCCCGAAGGTCTTTCAGTTCACTATGGGTGGAGTCAGACGCCAGCTCGTGATCTTTACAATGCTACTCGGATTACTGAGTGTAGCCTTGAGCCACTCCACCTCAACACTCATCTCGGTGACCTGCTTCTCGGCGGCTGCCATACTTCCGGGCTTGCGCGTGACTTCAACTCTTTATTCTCAGCCGGAGCGTTGAAATCTTCTCACATAAAAGATGCACTACCCGACCCGCATCGTGCACGCGATCGATTAGAGCGCCAACGAAGTGAACACTCTACGAGGAGGGAAGGACGGGTTAGAAGAAAAAAATAAAAAGATATGATAAACCGAGACGAAATATACGTACCCAAACGGTCGATTTGGCAACTTGATCCATTCTTTAAAGGGAGCCTCGCGATGGACGGGTGTAGTGCCCCTTTTACATACTCCGCAGCAAGCTACCCGTTGGTCCAGGTCCAAGACAAGGCGGCGAGATTCAGCCAACGCGCCTTTAGCGAGCCCTCGGGTTCAGGTTGCGATAGATTAGCGATCTGCACGACAAAGTAATTGTCCTTCCCCGCCTGACCATCCATCTCGCATAATTCCCTTATGGTGGGAGGGTAGTCGGGAGATTCCATGGCTTCTCTTGTCAGCTAATTCCCTTTGCAACGATGCACCCATTTTCTGACGCTTCCCTGGGGACAACCTTACTCGGGGGCTTTGATATGGTGACTTTTTTTTTTTTTTCCATGATGGCTCACTCCCTCCCTTGCCAGGATGCTTCTCACCCATCGATGCAGGATGCCTCTCGCCCGCAACAGCGGGGCATTCCTCGACGGCTGAAGACGGTGGTGCAGGACAGTTCAGGGTTCGGCCCGCCAGCCTGCCTTTCACTTTATGAAAATCAAACATGTCTGCAAAACGACAACAAAAGGTTAGTCTACCTAACTGAGACAAAACAAATTGATAAAACCAGCAAAGCGAGACATACCATGAGGGCAAGGCTGAGTCCTGCTTCACCCAACCATGCCTTGGTCATGTCCTTAATAGCCCGAGAAGAAGAAAGTATGCCTCAGAGTATCCCGACCAATTCAGACTCCTTGTTCAAAAGACAGGGGGCAACGTGGCTTACCAGCCGAGTAGTCCACTTGGGTCGGAAACCCCACCCCAACCATGCGAAATAAAGAAGAACTGGGCTTTCTAACCTTATTGTTGGAGGGAGTTCCACTCACCCGAAATATGCTTCGGGGGGTCAAGTAGTACTCGACCTGCCCCAGCACAAGCGGAAGGAAGCCCTGAACAAGTCTCGAGTCGGGACGATGCCCGACCCATGGTATTCCCCGAGGAATGCCACCATATAGTGCCATGAGTTAGGCATCATTTGTAAGGGTGAGATCTGCCATCCGTCGAGGCAAGCCTTGATCATAAGATGAAGGGGATATCAGAGCCCCATCTCGAGAGCGTCAATCGACAACCCAAAGCCATCTTGGAAAGTGTCGTAGGAGCACTGCCCGGGCAAGGGAACATGAAGCTTATATTCCTCGGAAACATAAAAGCGATTTTGCACCTCGGCTAATCGCTTGACCGTCATGGTTGAGTCATTATTGTAACACAACTGCATGATCATCAAGGCCTTGAGAACCTTGGCATCCGTCAGGGCCACTCCCCCCGACGATGAACTCAGGACTTCCACCTCAGAACTACTCGAGGGGTGACCAACTACCTCAGGCCTCGGATCTATAGCCTCAATAGTATCCGAAAGGCCCTCCACATAGTGGATAGATGAACTCAAAGAAGAAATAGAAAATGGGGATGAAGATGATCCATGAGAAGCCATCTCGACCTGCTTGAGAAGTGACCGAGGGGCAAACAAACAATGGGCCTGGCGACGGTGACCGAGAATGAGAGCAGAAAGTGAGATTGAGGAAGGAGATGTAAAAACAAGAATCCATGTGTGGGTGTGTGAGGGGGGGGATGTGTTGTATTTATAGTGAAACCCCACCCTTAAGCGACGCCTAGGCTACCCGAAGTGCATGACAGGCCATGGCCAATGCCTCGGACATTGCGCCCCCATTTATGGCAGAAAAAAAAAAAAACAACAAACAAACAAACACACAGTCAGGGACACGTCGCACGCCGACCATAATGTATCATAACATATGCCGAGACAATCACGATGGTAGATGGGAGATCTCACTTGACATCCACGACTAACTGATGCGACGGTTTGGCGCGACGTACACGACAAACATAGCAACACGACAAAACCTCATGCACAGGCGGCGTAGAGAATTCAAGGCATCTCTCAGTCTGCTATGAGCACAAGGCACACTGCTAGCCTCGGCCAAAGATCCCGAGCTATACCTTGGGTTAAAATCTCAAATGGGCTTTTAGTCCCGACTTGCATCAATTGGGCTTTCAATCCTGACCAGCATCCAACGGGCTTTCTATGCTGAACAACTTCAAACGGGCTTTCAGTTCTGACCGGCATCCAACGAGCTTTCAGTCCTGAATAATATCAAATGAGCTTTCAATCCCGAACATCATCAAATGGGCTTTTGGTTCTGACCGTCATCAAACAGGCTTTCAATCATGAATAGCATCAAACGAGCTTTCAGTCCCGAACAACATCAAATATGCTTTCAGTTTCGATGGACGGGTATACAATACATCGGTCTGTCCGGTTATCTCGATGTCTCTGTCAAGTAACATATAATCGGGATTATTTGGGATTTGTGTTTAAAGGTGAATCGTTCTCATTATCGTGATCTCATCACGATCTGATTCTCATTGCACAGAACCAAGGACATCACTATATATATATGTAACAGATAATATAATATGAGAATATGTCAATAATAATCATAAACAAGATTGCATAGTGTGTCACTAAATATCCTCACTATAGCCCGCGTCAAGGGGTACTCCTTGGAACTCTTTCCACCTCAACATCTTGACTTCTTGCTTTCACAACTCGAGAGCTAACTTAGTCATCGGAGGAGCCACGTTGGGCACACACCACCCCGACGAGGGCCTTCTTATAGGACCCGACCGAGGACCTAGGTCGGACCCATGGGCTTCCCAACCTGAGGAGCTACAGTCGAGTGAAGCCCAACATCCCGACCGAGCTACTTCAAGTCCCTTAGTCCAGATCGAACAATCCTACGCACGCAGGCCGAACTGTGTCATGCTGACTCCTTGTCCACGACATAAAATTCAGCGACAGGTCTATAGATGAGAGACGAGAGATATTTGGTATCATTGAAGATCTGAAACAACAAATGCTTGCAGATTTTTTGGCACTTGAAAATGCATATTAACTTGATCATGGAAGAGGTCATAAGAAAAAACATCTTACACAATCATTAGCGAGTATATATACAATCATCTTCTATCCCTAGACTACTATATTAGGATGAGACAGAACATGATATTAGGGCAAGGCATGTTTTTTTTTTTTTTTTTTTGACATTCAAGAAAATTTCTCTCTCATCTATGTTCCAAATGTTTAATTATCTCTTCTTTTTCGGAGAGGGCAGTAGTATTCGAAGATCTCTTCTCTTTCAGATATGACAATCCCCAAAAAAACAAACCAGGTAAAATCAATTTCGTCAAGTCGAGTTTAAATTACAATCAAATATGACCGACCATACAAGTATGCTCAGATCTTTCTTCTATGCTCACGACATTTTCAATATTCCATATATTATTACATGGACTTATCCAACAAAGAGAACTATTAAAAATACAGTTTAGTAAGAATTCTTGGGGTCTTGAGAATATTATTCTCCATTAGCTACAAGCTAGAATAGCTTAGATCACATCACTACCAGGAAGCAACATGCCACAAGTTGAAGAGAGATGATGCAGCAGTCAGAAACCAAGATAAGAATGCCATCGAAGTTGATAGCTGGTATCGTCCACAAAATTTTGGAGGGCAGTAGCTTCCGTCAAGGTGGAAGAGAAGATCTATAACACCAGCAGATGCACAAGCAGCCGCAAGCGACAGTATCGACAATACCTGACATTATGCACGGCGTATGATCAATAAAAGCAAATGAGGACTTGGAGCAAAGTGCAGTATTAGATTACAGAGACATGCCATATCTCCAACAACAACGATCACCATTAGTCCAGGAAGTCGTAGAGAGCAACCAACAAAAATACAGTACACATCTACCATCGCCAGCGTACAGCTCCAAGGGATTACCAATCCCATTATTGTGACTAGAAAGCTGTTAAGTGGAAAACACAAGTGAAATTGACTCATAAAATTTACATTATTATGAAGATAAAAGAGATTGTTCATCCTCCAGTAAAATTACAGGGCAAGCCCAATATAGTTACAGGAACTGTTCATGCAAAAAGAAAGCAGGATCTAACATTGATTGTTGCATTTGTCTTAGAAGGTTGTGAACTAAGATGAAATTGGCAAGAAAATGATAGGAAACTTATCAAAGAATGACTGACAAAGAACGAGCGACAAATTCTTAGCTCCTGTTTTCTTTTTTATAATTTTGTGTCTTGATTGCTTTGCCCATGTTCTTGCAACTTGGACACTAGTGCATCATCTTCACCCTTGTTGCCAATTTCAAATAATTTTGAAGTGGCAGTCCATCTCAATTTTAAACTTTCAAATAGATGGATCTGCAAATTGTTGATTAGCTAATGACGAGTGCCTAAGGTAAATAAAGATGATGCACCATGGTTGTGGCAGCTTACTGCCAATATTTCTGGGGGATAACCCTTTGGAGATTCTCTTGTTAGATCAAAAAATGAAACACAGGCTTTTTTCATAACTAGACTCAGAAAAGTTACATCATAGCATGTTTACTATCAGAAGTAAGAAATGGAATATATGCCATCTTATAATTTACATGCTTGCATTAGTGCCTCTAGTATCAGAGTCCTTTTTCCATTAGGATTACTTTATTCTCTTCATATAAAGAAACCCTTTCCAACACCTCAAAGTGAAACTCTACAGAATCAGGAACAAAATTTAGAGTTGCATATATGCCAGATGATATAAAATAACTCTCAAAACGTGAACATCAAAGACACTGATTCTTATATATATATATATATATAAGAGTTGAATTTTAGGAGATGTATAAAAGACAATGACTCAAGTTAAGATTTCAGTGGCAGGTATAATCTAATTCGTAAGTTGAGAGCCATAACCAGTAAGCTTACTGGATGAATTGGAACCAACCAAACAGCATTAGAAAAGTATCTGCAGGTTTACAAGTCATCTAATGAGATCCACTTGCACATTATTTATATCTTTACACCTATAAATCATCATGATCACTGGCATTAGATATGTGAACTTATCTAGTAAGATTGCCATCATCAAAACCAACAACGCCAGGGTATTTTCAACGTGTTGAGCTACCATCTTATCCAAATTTAGCTATGGTTAGAAAGACCAAAGGAGTATATCATGGTAGGGTCAATCATCAAGAATGCAAACAAGTGACATGGAGGGGCAAAAAGAACTAATTAGACAGGCTTCGAGGGTCCCAAACAGAACAAGAAACCACAAAGGATCAAATGATATCCAAAGTTACGATCAACACCCAAACAATTAAATTAAATCACCAAACAACAAAGGGGGGTTAAAGTAACGATTTTTATGACACAAACGGAGTACAATTTTGATTTTTTATGCATATAAATAGAACAAATCAAGGCACAAAGACACGAAGTCGGCCGGATTTGGATGGTATAGCAGGGGAAGGGAAAAATACCAGAAAGCGGTGTAGCTGTAGAACTCGACGCCGACGGACATGAAGAGGAGGGAGGCGGAGGAGAAGAGAGCCTGTCCCAGCCTTATGGACAAGCTGGAGGTGGTACCGACAGACCCCGGCGTCTCATCCATCGGACGGAGGAGAGGAGCTCAAGCGCATCAGATGGGTGGCCCCGATTGCCTCCGCCGACGCCAAAACTCATCTTACCCCCCTCCTCCTCCTCCTCCTCCTCGTCCTCCTCTCCTCTCCTCTTCCCATAAACCTTGCGTCTTATTACAGTTCCGCTCCCCGAAGCGAATCAGATCACAAAGATGGAGGAGGGGAGGAGAGGCGACGCTTTGGATGAGCGGAGGTGGGAAAAGGCGGAGGCTTTCCTTCTTGTTGTCTTCGCCAGTAATGCAGACACGGCCACTTGGCATTTTGTCGTAGGTCGTCGTTGGAGGCGCGATCGCGGGATGATCACGCTGCGAAACGTCATCTGATGATCCGATCTCGTCCGTCCAATTAATAGGTTCCTTATCTAAATTGAGGTATTTATTTCGATTTCTTTCTCATTTTTAATCCCACGTTCGATACTTAGCATCACGTGGCATTCACCTGCACGTACCTGGAGGGGCCCACCACTACCAAGTGGTTGGGAGTCGAGCGTCCTTCGGGAGCGCGGGAAAAGAGCAAGTGGGTTCCACATCGACCACGACCCGACGTGGCGCGCCGCCCACCGCCAGCCGACCAGAGTGGACCACCGTCGGACCCGAGCCACCAATTCGTGACGCTTCTGGAACAGCGCGGGGCCCAGCTGGGACCCGCTGCTCGTTGCGGTCGTGAGTGTGGTGGTGGGAACGAATGGCGGGGAAAAGGTCGGCTTCCACTTTCTGTGGTCAGGGAACGTTCGATCAAAAGCATGTGATCCCATAGCAACGGCCAGCAACAATCCACGTCGCAACAGCGGTCAAAGGACCAACTGTTTCATTCGGTACCACTCTTTCAGAAAAGAGTCCGTCTTTCTATGACTAAAATCCTGATCACTTGGAAGCCTTTGTTGTAGCGCAGACTTGCCTGAGAGCAGTGCAGTTTAGAGAGGATCAATCTTTCAGGTAAAAAGAGTAATTATATCAATGCCTTGGAGAAACAATAATGAAAATAATACATAATATATTAGACTGGTAAATAATACATAATATATATATATATATATATATATACAAACACTTATGCCTATCTATAACATGAAAACCTACAACACTTTTTACCCTTTGCACTGAAAAAACAGGTCTTATAATAGAGATTATTCCCACATTAATAATGTTTGAGCAGAAGGAACAGAACGTGAACAGATTAATACATAGGCCACCAGTGGCTCCAACTCACACTCAAAACACAGATGAGTGTTCTTGGAGCCCTGGTGAGATTGGGAACCTAGTGGAAATGCAGGAATAGGTGGCAGATAGGATAAACCAGGAGAAGAATGATGCCTATGCTGTTTGAAACGCCATGGGTTTTTGTGAATGAGTTCCTGAAGCCACCTGATGCCTGGATGTGCTCATGAAGCAGGTAACAGCCGATAGCCAGACATATGATAACACCAATGAGACTGTCTCTTACTGTGGAAGCAAAGAATCCAGGAGAAACCACCAGGAGGAGGATTAGTGCTCCGGGCATCTCCAACCAGTCTGCAAAGTCACATGCAAGACACAAGGCAAGCTTAGAGTTTACTCATATTCATGGGAAAAATGTAATACCCACCCTGGACATTAAGCTCCTATTACCGATAAATTCACTTTCAGGCTATTAGCAGCCCATATAATTTTCAGTGATAAATTCCTTTTTCATAGCAATTAATGGCAAAGCTACCTAACCTCATATTGGTTGTTAAATTGTGACGTTTATTGTTCTTGGCACATACAACGTCGTGCAAGCATATACCAGAAAAAGGCACAAGACACCAATCCAAATAATAATCACACCATGGTGTAATTGAAAACCAAAATAAGAAGTTTGATAACTTGAGAACCAAGGAAAGCATGATGAAAAAAAAGCGTCAGATAGGTACGTTTCTGTATCTGTCAAACTCTTATGCAGGATTAATTTTCAAAGAAACAAGCAGCTAGAATTTATAATGGATTTGCAGAAAAGACTTATCAACTCTTCCCTGTTATCAAAGATTTGTTGAAAAGAGTAGAATTTCTGTGATAAATTCCTTTTACCACTTCTTTTATTATGTAGTATCATGATATTAGCATCATTTATCAGAATTACAAGTCAAGAGATACTAAACACTATCTCTGGAGCATATTCAAAAGAGTGCTTTTAATCGATATACCATATCTTATCACAAAACTAAGAAACATGAGTGGACATTAGGAACATGATAAAGCAAGCTAGATTATTTTGGATTAAGTACCAGGGAAGTGCCGAGGAAAGAAAAGGCGCAGAATGACAGCAATCAGTGCAATCCATTTCCCAAATTCCCCTCTGCAATTCATTACAAAGACATTTAAACACATATGACAGAGAAGAGAAACTAGAAATTGCCAATGATAACAACCTAAAACCTTTTCTACATGTCTGGATAAGATAAAATGTATAGAAGACCCTTTTTGATCCAAGAAAATGTAAGAAAACAAGATGTCTAACAAGGACCAAGTCATCTGAGACAACAATCTATTTTGCCTAAAGTGCTGTGTTGAGCTATATAAATTAGCAAAATTTTTACCAGTAATGCTAGTTACTGATTTGATTCCTTATATTCTCCCCAGCAGTTTACTATGGGGTGTTATACATATTAACAATTCAGATATTTGGATCCTCCAAACTACCAAAACATCAGAAAGGGAAACCCAAACTTTTGTGGTAGCCACCATTTTGTAATGTTGGCACAGTGACACCATACTGTCAAGATTATTAGTCCAACTAATATTTACCTTCATAATCTGGTACTTCCAAATAGTAACACGGAGGAAGTAATCACCTTAGCAAAGAAAACAACACAGATGGCAAGCTCAAGAAGATGTATGGAATTAGAAGTGAAGTCAACATGTTTGTTCTCCAGTTAGTTCGATCCAGTATCAACAGATATCTGCAGAAAGAACAAAACATGTATGGTGATTTAAGCTAGAGTATGCCATCAGAGCAACAGCTTAGTTTCAGAGACAATCATATGGTTCAAACTAAATGCATCATTAATTAGAAGTCATATTGCAGAACTTCCAGAACAAAGAACAGATCATGCAGTTTGTAATAACAGTGGCAATCACATGACATCATGGTGAATAAATAAAATTGCTGAGAGAATTACATAATTCAGTGACATAAGTTCCATGATAAAGGATCAAACAAATAAAGTTCCCGGAGCAGGAAGGGGGTTTATCACAGATTAAACCTAACAAATATGAAGATTTTATTTTATCGATGATACTATTTTGTTGGTGTCCTGGGTTTACAGTAAATGAATTCAATTGTAGCTACGATACGGATAGCATCTTAATTATTTATTCCTTATTTCGATATAATGATTGACATAAATATAAATAAGAGGACATGAAATATACTAAAAGCGATCAATTTGTTAAGACGATGCGAGCTACAGCTTTTGCTATCATCATTTTTCTTTAGCTAAGGAGGAGTTGCCTTAAAAATGAATAATGATATTACCAGAGAGCATCAGAGGTCAAGTCTTTGGACAAAATTAACGTGGTATTTGAGGCAGCCGCCATCTTTTTACCTGGTAAGATATGACATGGTATGAAATGAAGAATGCTTAGCCCACATGAAAAGGTTTAATTACTCCTTCCACTTAGAAGCCATCAATTATGCCACTTTTACCGCAAGAAAGGAACCAAACTTTTAATGGCCGCCAAATTTAGAATCAAATAAATCCTTCAAAGTAAAATGTTCTTATGCTTACTATAAGATTTGTAATCCGGCGATTCTGAGAGAGCAATACGTCGAATTCAGCAATTTAAATGCGGAAAACCTGAAACTTTTCGTTTCATCATCCATCAAAAGGGCCCGCGATCGCATAGGACAAAAAATGGATCATAATGCTCCGAATCAGAATCAGATACCACAAAAGCAACTGTAAACCAACAGAAAGCCAAGAGGATAAAAGAGAGCCGAGACCAGCGGGCAGGACGCGGACAAATCACCGATAGAAATCGATCACACAAAAGGAGGAAGAGGGTTTAGGGAAATAAAAAGAAACGCAATCGAGGAGAACAGACATGGCGGCGGAGGAAGCGAGGAGCTTGAAGAAGGTGGTGCCGGAACCCAAGCCGCCGACGACCATGAGGGCGTGGTTGGCGAGCTTCCTGGCGGCGACGCCAAGCTCCTGCAGGTCCGACCGGATCAGTTCGTCGCCGCCGCCGACGGAAGCGTAGTCATCCGTCTTCATCCTCAGGTACCTGCTCCTCGTCTCCTCCGCCATCTCTGCAGCACTCTTCTTGGAGAACGGCTCCAAGCGAGAAATTTAAAACCGGTCGACGACACGGAGGCGATCGAATCGAAAGACGTGGGGCCCGCGCCCTTCGGACGTGGAGGTCGAAGCCCTATCTACTCACTCCTTTATCCTTCCGGTCCTTCTGGACATATACCCGCACACACACCTGCTTCTCTATTGGCTACCAATGTCGGGTCCACATAAAACCCATTTTGTTAGCAAATAGTATTGTTGGTAGCCCTTCGACGCAGACTAAGATCATATATAGAAATGCGCTGTCTGCTCTTCTTCTTCCCTATCATTTTTTGTTTTCGTGGGTTTGTCCATTTTGCAGAATGTGGCCCGCCACTTGTACTGTAGACTCTCTCCCATCTTTTTGGTGGGCTTTCTTGTCATCATGTTGCCTTAATGCGTTGACCAAAAAATCATTCAGTCAACTGTCAGTTTAGAATGTTTACCACAGGAATTCTGTGAAGTTCTCCAAGTATCACTCCCTACACATCATGAAATCAAGGAAACCATGATAAGATTGCCTTCTCACAACAAGTTATGGCCTCCAACTATCATTCCCTACAAGACTTGCAGAGTGAGATTTGTCCTCTGCTACTACTGTCCTCAACATAGGTGCATGGTGCTTCGGTGATCCCACGTCCACATCACACATCGGTTACGGTGTCGGGTCGGCGGTGTCTTGCACCGGTAGCTATACATTTACGAGTCCGCATCCCTCCGATATGGGCGGCCGGCCGCTACTGCTTGTGGCCTCTCAACGGAGTCGAGCGATGTATGCAAGCTTTGCTTCAGCCATCCGTATAAGCCCGATCTCACAGGGAAGGAATCTTTGGCCATTACATGCCGACCCCCATTAAGTGTGAAAGAAAAGGACGTGTCGCAAATGAATCTGACGGAGATTCTCTTCGCATGCCCATGTAAATAATACTATCCGTTGTAGTCGGAATACCTGCCGGTTATGTATTACGTTAAATATTATTTGAGGTGAAACAAAAACAAGAAATCAAGTAATTAATATACCCTTTTGTTTATAAAACGTAATTTTAATTACACGCGCTGGCAACGCCGAAACATAAAAACAAGCGTCTCTTACTTCCGTCTGTAGGAGACGACGCACACTCTCAAACACAAAAAAAGAAAAATTATTTCTTATGCTTTGCTTTGCTATGTAGAATTGGGATGTACATAAATCAAGCAGGCCACGTTGTCCACACGTGCGCTCATGCGGCTGCCAGCACTCGCGGAGGCCCGCCCTTGACGCCGTGGCCCACCGGCGACCCGAACCCCGTCGGGCTCCTAACCGTACCGTAGCTCTGCCGCTGCGCCACGGGCGCCCCTGTTCCGCCGCCTCTCGAGGGCTGAGACGATGGCTCCGCCTCCGCCGGTCCCTGCTCCGGCGTCTTTCCCCGCGCGGTGTCCCACTCCGACACCCGCCATACCTTGACCGAGTTGTCCAGGCTCCCGCTGTACACCACGTACCGTCGCCCACCGCAGGCGCCGCCTGCGTGGTTGTCTTCCTCCTTCACCGCCAGGCATTTGACGGGCCCCTCGTGCCCCGCGAGCAACGCCACCTTCGCGTGGGCCCCGCTGCCGCCCGCCTCCTCCCTCCGCCAGACGCACAGGGTCTTGTCCGCGGACCCGCTGACCACCAGGCTCCCTGCCGTCGCGAGGCAGAGCACCGGCATCCGGTGCCCTCGGAGCCTTTCTCCGTGCGTCAGCTGGCGCCGCCAACCTTCCCACCGCCAGTAGTTCACCACCCCGTCCGAGGAACCGCAGTACACCGCCCCCGCCGCCACCGCCACCGAGGTCACGGCGGCCTCGTGCCGTAACAGCGTCTGCATCAGCACGTGCCTGGTGGGTCCTCCCTTCTCCGTTTCCTCCCTCCGCCACACCTTCACCGTCCCGTCCGCCGATCCCGTGAACAAAAACCCGCCGAATCCGGTCGCCACCGCGTTGACAGCGTCGTCATGCGCCTTGATGGATTCTAGGCACTTGGAGTCCGACACCCTCCACACCTTCACCGTCTTATCCCACGACCCAGAGTACAATATCCCGGCCTCTTCGTCGAGGCTGAGACAAGAAACCGCGTCGAAATGCCGAAGCCAGACGGTCTTGTGGTGCCGCCGCACCTCGACGTAGTTGGACGGGTTGATGGAGCTCTTCAACAAGTCCTTGAGTCTTGGGAGCGTCCCCACCCTCTTGTGGACGGTCGGATTCTTCGACGAGGTCTTCCATATCCGGATCTTGCCGTCCTGGTGGCCGGTGAAGATCCTGTCACCTGCGATTACAATAGCCTTGACGAGGCCGCTGCTGGACTTGAACCCGGACATCTCTCGACGTCCCTTCCAGACGCGGATGTTCCTGCTTTCGGAGCCAGTGTAGAGCAGGTCCCCGGCGGCGGCGAGGGAGTAGACATGACCCTCCTCGCGGACGAGCGATCCGACGAGGCCAGTGGCGGCGGGGTCAGTCAGCGCCTCCTCAGACAGGAGGGGGAGGTAGGCCCACGGTGATCTGGCGAAGGGGGAGACGGCCGCGGGGCTCCACGGGGACTGGTTGTAAGGGGAAGCACCGGTGCTGGTTGGGTTGCGGTCGGAGTAGTACCCGGGGCTGACGGCGGTGGAAGGGGCAATGCCGGCGCCGGTGCAGAGCTCGTCCTCGGACTGGATCATGGGGTCGGCGTTGAACAGGTCGAACAGCTTGGAGCTGCGCCGCGGGCTTCCCGTGCCTCCCTTTGGGTTCATCATGGTCGATCCAACAATATAAACTCCAAAGACGACTGTCGGATTAAAGAGAGGGGAGAGAATATGGGGGAAGTTTTGGTGCGAAGAAAGCCGAAAGATGAAGAGCTGTCGAAGGAAAAGAGATTGCAGCTATCCAACCAAAGGTCGACGAAGGGGGTCGGGGGTGTATAAATAAGGGGAAGGAATCCACGAGGCCACGCCACGTGGAGGAAGATCACTTTGGACTCACGGAAGGCGTTCGGGCGCAGTGTGCAGTGGGACCAGCGCCAGGTGGGCGCTTACAGCCACGGTAGCCGTCAGAGCGCAACCGCGTTCGCACTCCCACAAACTTGACTGGGGCCCCTGGTGTTCGAGAGAGAGAGAGCTTCTGTTCCCTGACCTTCCTCAGACAGGTGATCCGCACAGTTAACTGCCACAACTTTCCTTTGACTGCTTCTAGAATACGTCGAGGCTTCTACCCGTTGACCAGTCTTTGAAAACTTTCGCGACAAGTGTTCAAACAACGAGGCTCGGCGTTTGCTGATATGGTCAACGGCAAAAGTAAGAAGGAAACAAATATCAATTGGAATTAGAAGAGCTTAGGGACACGGTTTAACGTGTTTCAGCCTTCCAACACATGAATCACAATGCAAATAACTGGTAGGTCATTGAGTGCCATTTGGTACATGTGCATTATCCGCAATATAAATCTTGTTTTCCTTCCTTTCTTGACGATGATTCATATGGAAGAGCTACTGTAAGATCAACACGTAAAAGAATAGAGGGAGAGAGAGAGAGAGGACTGACTATGGAGGTATTGATGAGAGAAGACTTGTGCGTATCAGTTTTCATGGTGGAGTTGAGTGATGGAGACTGAAACGTATTCATCTGACGTTTGAATGGAGGTGGGAAGGGTGGAGGGACTGTCACGGCAATTGTCCCCATCTTGATGCTGTGTGTATGTATAAAATTCGTGGAAAATATTCATGCGATATAATAAAGTTTTGCACTGGATTTAACAGTGTATAAATCATGGAAGAAGAAGAAGCAGCAGCAGAGAACAGTAGTCCACGAAAAATGTTCGAAGTCAAAGCACAGGTGGGTAGGTGTGTTTTCACAGGATATATGCGTGCTCTAAAACACCTCTTACCAAGTGAAATAATGGAAATATCCAACGAGCGTATGACATGATCCTCGATCACAATAAATGCATCTCTGACGCAAAAAATGCCATCACAGTGTGTCAAGGAAGCTACAGGGAAAACAATTGCATGCATGCAACGTGTCACCTGTGCGTGGAAGACTGCATATGGATCCCTTCGGAAGCCACCTGTGCCACTGTTTGCCGGTGGTAGGTGACGTTTAGGTCGAATGAGAGACCACATAAGGCATATGCTCAATCATTTGGCTTCTTCCACTGCTGCAAGTAAACGGTTCCGCGCCGCCACGTACGCGTTCGGTAGGTGGTCGGTAAGGATCCCCCGCCGAGCGTGACGGTGGTACACGACGACGTTGCACCGTTTGGACTACGCGATCCTGATGCTGTGCCTTGGTGTGTGTGTGTTGGGGGGGGGGGGGGGGGGGGGGGGGGGTAAGTTTGGGTACGTGAGCGGGTGGATGTGCCCGCCTGTTATGACTTGAGAAATCGCATTGGGGTCCCACTTTAAAAAAATGGGGTGTTCTTCTGTGCAGTGGTTGGATAAGATTGGCATTACTGGAGCACAATTCATGGCATCTAATTGAAGAACAACGATTCATTGCCGGCTATAACATGCATTCATAGTTTTGCGCTGTTCTTAGACCTCACATAAATCATGATTTTGTGTCTAATTTAATTTTTTAATATAATAATTAATGTTGGGGCATGATACTCACATCACACTTATTAGATTAACATATTATATGACTAAGAAAACTAGTTAGATAAATCTTTTACTTTTAATTGTTATACCATTGATAGTTGTGACATGATCTAATGACTGATTGATGGTTGAATGATACGTATAACTAATTTTCGATATTTATTATAGTAAATATTCATCGTATGCTCAATTTAATGATCAATTATAATATTATAAAAAGACCTCTCAAATGCCTTATTAGAAGCCAATTTCTTTGGTTCAATATATTTTTAATTTTATTACTAATCAAATCATTTAAATCTTTTACTAACTTAAACATCACATGGTATTATCGACTCAAATATAACCCTAACATAATTCTCATATAGTCTTAACCAACTTCTTGATACTTCAGACCTTTGAACCCAATGTATGTCGACAGTTAGAATTGAGTTAATAATATAATTAATAAAAAAAATAAAAAAATAAAGGAGTGATAATATACGTTCAAATATTCTTTTGGTCATAGAGAATGATTTGGATAAAATTAAATTCTTCATGTTGGGTCTGAATCAATCTGCTACTCTATGAGAGCAAGTGTTACGACAATATATTATTAACTCGAGGCATGAAATAGTCTATCCATTTTCTAGATATTTTGAGCAGAAAATTCTACAGACTTAATCAAGCACGATAAATGTAATAACTATATTAGTGAGAACTAAAATTAATTTATCCTAAATATAATAACTATCTTAGTGAGAACTCATAAAAACCCACAAAACCTTTTCATAAATGTTTTTTTAGCTGTTAGTTAAAAACATTTTTTATTTTGTGCTTTTAGACACTATAAAGCCCATTAGATCAATCGTATTCTGCAATCCGGCCCACATTAAGAGAGGCCCAAGATTGACTTCAGTATTCGTAATTTTCCCATTAAGAGGAGGAGGAGGAGGGGTCGTCTTCTTCGTGGTCTCCGTAACAACCGCCGTCGAACAAAGCAGCGGAGGTTGTTAGCGAACGAACCGAGAGCGGGAGCGAGGGAGAGGAGTCGGGAGGAAGATGACGGTGTTTCACTTCTTCAATTGCGCCATCCTCACCTTCGGCCCTCACGCCGTCTACTACTCCGCCACTCCCCTGTAAGCCCCGATTTCTCCTCTCTGACCATCGATTTCTTTGATCTCCATCGCAGATCCACACTTATCCTCCGATTCCTCGTCGGTGGGATTATTGAAGTACAATTTGTGTTCAGATCCGATCCTGAGCTCCTTCCAGAAACCCTAGGTTTCGCTCGCTACGATTTGTTTGCAAGTTTGATAATGATCCTTGTTCTCTTCGAACTTAGGTATTCTCACCTTTGTTCCACTTAGCAAACTATTTGGCGAGACTCAGGCCGGGGGTTGTCATGGTGTTTTCTTTGTGACGGTGGAGCTGTTTGTGAGCCTTGAAGAAGATAATTCGCTAACGTTGCTTTAGCTTTAGATTTGCTTGTCGGCCTAGCATTTTAACAATGTGGTAAATCCGAAGACGACGATGGATAAGTTTGTGGTTAAGTTTAAGTGTCTTTTGGAAGCTAATGTTTGTGCTACACAATTCTATTTCACCTCTGGGGATTAGGGCCGGGGGAGACTATAAGTTGTGGGTATAACCTTCTGTTCATACTTGAAGTGAAGAATGCTTGTTGGCGGGAGCCTAGTGAAAGGCGCCATCCTTTTTCTGACTTGCTGAACTCTGTTGAAAATATTCAAAGTTTGTAATCTTTGCTTAGTTTGTTTCTGAAGGAATACAGATCTTAGTCTTTTGTTTATTTAGCTGTTAAAATTTTTTTTTTCTGATTGAGTAATCATTATCTTGCTAGAAATAGAACCATCACATATACCAGCGTTGTATCTGCCTGGTAGGTTACTGAAAGTGGTAACGGAACAATATAGCAAGTTTTGTGAACAACCATCTAATTTTAGATTTGTCAAGGTTGGATCTAGTAATTACATATTGTTTGAGTATATGACACAAGGTAAGATTCTGTTCATAAGATTAGTTCTTGTATGTGAGCAGGAGTTCTAAGGAGATACTATAGATTGGCCTAGAGACATTATTTGAAGATGTTCTTGTACATAAGAACAGTTCTAAGTCATTTTAAGTTGTTTAAATGTCTACAAATGACCATTATTTACAATGTCGCAGCAGGGAGTTGAGTCTTATAGATGACAAGAAATAACAGAGTTAAATTCTAAAAATTTTTGTATCACAAGAAAGGGTACATGTGGATGTTGTGGCTAGAGGTGCAACTTCAACCTGCTTATGATCTTGGTTGAACTTGATGGTTGCATCAGATCCTAACTTATTCTAGTTTACTATTAGCTGACTTTACAGAACGTTTTTGTCCAATTATCGACATGTTTTTGTATGGTTATTTTTAGATTACTGTTGTTGTAATCATTGTTGATGGAGATTTTGTCATTTTTTATGTTATTAGAACAAAGGTGACTTATCATAAAAATTTCACAGGCTTCTGCATATTATCGATCATATCTCATTCCATGTGCTTCGTACAGGTCAGAGTATGATACAATTGGAACTTCTGTTAAAGCTGCTATAGTTTATTTGGGAACTACTTTAGTAAAGGTTTGTAAATTTAATTTACTGCAGTTGACTTTTTTGTATATTAAAAAATTATCTAAGTATCTCCTTAGGTCTAATTTTAATTATCTTGCTGTATGATTTCATTCGTAATTTAACATTTTTGTGGTATTGAATACCTACCAAAAAATACTAGGAGAAGGAGAGGAAACTAATCATGTTTACCACGAAACTCAGCCATATAATAGTTTTTAAAATTTAGATCTCAGCAGTCTACTTTTCTTCAGATTAAGTGCATATGGAAATTATGACAAAAAAAAAAGATTTATTTTAGTTCAACTTTTAGCCAATCTCCACCTTTTCTCCTTTACTTTGTTCTTCTTTCTCATTTCCTCTTTTTGTTTGACAAAAGTGTGATACCTCTTTGGCTGTCTTTGAGTTATTCGGAGACACCCTTGTAGAAAAAATGTGGATTTTTTTGGGTAAAATTTTCATATATTTTCACACATTCTTAATGCATCAAATTTATTGCATGGGAGTCTTTTTATTGTTTGTTGTAGATATTATAGTCCTTTACTCTTGGTTAAACTGATATACTATTGTTCAATCATCTAGAATGATAAAATGTTTAATTTTAATTTTACTTGCTTATTCTTAATTTTTATGCTCTTGACATATGAAATTATTATTGTTGTAAGTTTCACCTCTGAATGTTCCAGTTAGGATTTTCACTTCCTACTCAGGTGATTATTCTTTACCTATACTAACCTCAACATAATTTGCCTGCAGCTTATTTGCCTGGCAACATTTCTTAAAGTACCCGAGAATGACAGCTTTGATCCCTATCAGGTGGTTCCCTGCATGTCTTTTAGATGCCTAAATCTAGAGTTTTTGTTTCCAAAAATATATGCATGTCCAGGTTGTTCTCGCTACAAATACTTAATTTATTCATTTGGTTCGCTAGGAATTGCTCAAAGCATTGATTGGATTCATAGATGTAGCTGGACTTTATTTTGCATTGACGCAGCTGGTTCACAGAAACATTTCTCAAAATCATAAGTTCCAGGCTGTTGGTCTTGGTAAGAAAGTAATGCTATTTGTTTTCTGGTTTCTGATTTTTGGGATTCAAGTATTCTGGAATCTCTGTTGTTTTTGTAGTGAAAGTACACTAACGTAATAATTTAGGAAATAAGACAAGTTACCTACAGGTAACTCAGTTTTTTCACACTTTTTGTACTTCAACTCTCTTATTACCTGTATTTTCATAGCTTGCATTTTGTGTTTGCTCTATTTGATATTCGATGTCAACTAAGGGACTTGGTTCTGGATATCCTTAAGCCACGGAGGAAAATATAACTAAACTGAGCTTATATAGATGGGTTGTGCATGTTATCTTTTCATACGTGCTCCTATATACAAAGGATCAGAAAATTTTTGGCCCTTGAGGAGAGATTTACTAGTATTACCTACATACAGGTTCATCTTCCCCCTTAGCCCATGTCTCTCACATTTCTTTTTTTGACCTAGTCATTGAGATGCCTATCCCCACAGTATAAAAATGCCACTCAGTGTGATCATCATTTGAGGATTGTGACAATAGTGGTTAATGTTGTACTCGTAAATGTTTGGAACTATGTTCTTTAAGTTTTTTTTTTACGTATAGCTCACATGTTGACATCTTTATAGACATATCAACCTTCATTCTCATGTCCATTACTTTGTTGGCCTTCTTATTGTTGATTTTTCAATTTTCTTGAATTTCATATTTCTAGAATCTGATATCAGTGGTATCTGACACAGCCTATATTGCTAGGAGCTAGTCCATTTAGACAGCTTGTTCTGTTTAGTTAATTTTAAATCTCCACCTTCTAACGTTTTGCTGGTGTGTCACTGCCATTTTATTATATTATATTTCTAGAGTTTCATTTGTTTTTTTTTCTTTTTTTTTTTTGCATGATGTGACTTCTTGTTGCATGCAGGTTGGGCTTTTGCAGATTCTGTTCTGCACCGATTGGCACCTCTTTGGGTGGGAGCTAGAGGATTAGAATTCACGTGGGAATACATTTTTCAAGGCATTGAAGCAAATTCGAATCTGGTATCTATGGTTCTCTTGCTTGAGTTTATCAAAATTATCTGCACTACTTTTGATTGTCAAATTAGTGTCTACTAAAACAAACAATTTATGAGTAATAGGTAAGCAGTAATCTGCTGTCGTTCTACTTGGTAGTAATGCATGCCAACTGTAGAGTTGGAAGGCTAGATTAATTTTTATTTGATATGATTGATCTCCCAAAATCCTTCTTCATTGGGGAGTCCGGACTTCTCCTTGGTGTTGTTAATTGTATTATTATATGATTTATGTTTGTTATCCTTGTACAATTAGGATAGCAAGTTATTAATTATGTATGAGGATATGAGCTTAATTTATATAAATTATTCTTGATAATAACCTATTGTTGTGTCTTTCCTGATGTTAGGTATTAAATCTTTCCCTTGCCGCACTGGGGTCCTTGATGTGGCTTAGGAAGAACAAACCCAGAACTCTGATACCAATAATTTATGCATGTGCTGGTGTTCTTGCAACAATGCCATCTATCACAAGGTGTTCTTTATCTCTCTTTCAACTCATGTTGTTAGCTTTACAGCCATCCATCACAAGTTGTAAACATGGATCTGACGCAGCAACCGGGTTAAGTAATATAGTTACACAGATATGCATGATAAATCTAATGTTTTTTTTTTTTTGGTTTTGCTATAAACACTAATTCAATTTCGTTTTGGTTCATAAGATTTGGCTTGGTCTTAATGACACTGAACACACAAACCATTTCATTCTGGACAATTCTATTTTAAAAAGAAATTGTAAATATTGCAGCTACCTGAGAAGAGCTTTGGGGTGGCACCCTCCGAAGGTAGTAGCCTTTGAACTGGCTTCTTCGCTGGTGATGGCCTTCATCAGCTGGCAACTTTTTTCTGCTTGTCAGAGACCATCGATGTAACAAGTGTCGGTGGCCATGGTGAAGGAGCTTTGACGTATCTCATCGCATGTATCGACCATTTACTGGTTGGCATCAGGGTAAAGTTATGGACAAGCTCACTCCCTGATATAAATGGTGGTGCATCATATCATATCATATCATTAAATGTTTTGCAGACACACCAAGTTTTTGTTTTTGTTTTTTTTTTTGGGTGTGTAGTTTAGACAACATTTTCAAGATTTTTTGCATCATGAATTTTGTTGTTGTCACCCTGAACAAATATTATTACTATTATCATTAAGTTTTGTGTTTGATGCATGTTTTTTAGCAAGTCATGGAATGCTGCCCCACTAGTAGGAATGATGGTTCTTGTGAACCCTAATATTGATCCTGGTTGACCCGTCAAGAAATCCTGTAATGGATGGAGGTTGAATGGTGGGTGGGTCAAAACAATTCGGTTATCTGGCATTACAAAGTTTGAACCCATACCATAGACCAGACGTTGTCACATACTTTTCAGCCACACCCAAATCTTAAAAATGCTTGCTTCCTTTTGTTCTACCACTTGATGAAACCGAACACCCAAGTCGTTGTCAGAAGTTGGCTTCTGATCACCTTGATAAGGGTGTGGACCAGCTTAACTTTTTGGTTAGTAATTTCTCATCATCAATCATCTATATATATATATATATATATATATTATTCTGTGACCTTTCTGCTTTTTTATAGTCATAACTTTTTTTTTTTACATTTAATTTTGATATGTTTACCCAAAAGTGTTAGTTTCAATTGATCCTAATAAATCTGTATTTACAGAGATAGATTATAATTTTTTTTATCTCTTGATACTACTAAATTTCATGTCAAAATCTAATTATAATAAGACCTGTACAAATGAGTGCTTAATTTTTTTTATTAATGATTTCTCATCATCAATCATCATCATCTATATTTATTTATTTATTTATTTTCCATCTAAATTGATGTCCTGTGTATTAGCAGCTGTCAAAAGTCCTCATAAGGCTCCGGTGAAAACAAGAAAGAGCTGTAAAATAGGCACAACATCTATCCTGATCTGTATGTAGTTTTCTTACGCCGATTTTTTTAATTTGATGGCCTTTTGATATTAAAAATAGAAGAGATCTGTTTTGTGCAATAAATACTGTGGTCGAATACATAACATTCCCATCTAAAGTGGAGTAACATTAAGATCATCTTATAAGATGATGATTAAAAATATTCTACTAGATCAATCAAATCAGATTAATAATAATTGATGAGTTAAATTGATCTAACATTGATTGGTGAAGATCTCAAACCCTGGGAGACTTTGAATGAGAGGAGATTTGATCGAGAAATATATGCGGGTCCGTCAACAAAGATAAATTAAGAGAAATCGCGTGCGTGTTAAACTCGACCAGTCTTCAGTCCGACTCTCCTCCATTCGTCCACAACACCAAACTTTTGAGTGTTCCCAATCCAAAGCTCGGCACTATGTTTATGCATTGGGTTTAAAACAGACATTTCTCTCCAACAGCCAAAAACCAAAACAAAAGATGACAGCTTCTTCTTCTTCTAACTCCAATCCCAAAAAAGTTCAGAACAGACCAATAATATTCTTGGTAATCCAACACAAATTATTCGGTCACAGAATGACTTGGGTTCTACTAATTTACAACCTCTGTTGCCACATAGAAAGCAATTTCCTACCATGAATGAATACTCTCGGTGGCCTCTCTCTGTATATGAGAACAACGGATATAAGTTATGTGCACTTCATCTCCTTTCTGTTGTAAGTCCAAACGTTACCCGACGACACAAACTGTACATCCTCCCTACCACTTTACGTCCAATGTCAAAGCCTCGGGAGGTACAACAAACGATGGAAATTTTGTGAACGACATATTCGACATCAAACTGCTGAAAGAAATAGAATCCGCGATAGTGTAAGGTCTCTTCAGCCTTTTTACTAACACAGGCTTCAGCCGCCCTTCTCCTTCCACTCTGGCCATTATCTCCAACCAGATTTGTGCAACCTTGGGTTTCTGCTTCCATTCTGGTACCTTTTCCAAGCTCCTGTTGTTGTTGTTCTCCGTAATGTCTCTTTCGAGCTGCAACCGGAATTTGATTAAAGTCTCCGACGTAATTTTTGCTTTGGTGAATCGTACGGATGTGTCGGGAGAGACATTGTTGCCAAGCAAGCCCCCAACGAGTTTGTCTAGCATGCTCAACTTCGAACTGACAAAACAAAATGAACAGGATGATATCTGCTTTACATGGCCGTTGCTGTAACATTTTGCAGGTAGCAATTCAACAGTATCATTGGTCTTGAACGCAGCTTCGATATCACCTACAGTGTTATGGTACCCATAAGCCGATACAGATACTGATCCCATGACATGGACTGAGAGATGTGGTACGCAAGAGGTGTAGCCAAGGTGCCAAAACTTATTATGGTGTTTGACATGTGCGGCTAAGCTTCCATTAAGCGAAAGCCCAATATCATAAGGGTGGCTGAGAGAGACTCCTTGGGCACCCTCTATCTTTATCCTGACGCCAATTCCAACAAATATCTGCCTTAACCCACTATGGGTGATGTTTGACTGCAAAAGAGGAAAGAAATCTTCCATCTTCTTTGTAATGTATTAAAATAAGTAGCACTTGGAAAGCATATATATATATATATATATATATATATGTACAGAGAGATACAGCATACTGTATGAAGCATGTTTACCTACAAAACACTATAAACAAAACTAAGTGGATACAGCATTTATCCTTTTACAAAGTCCAAAATTCTTGCTCAAAATCAGATTTGTCATAAGAATGCCCAAGTGAAGAAACTAAAATGAAATGAATAGCATATTATCAATGTGTTCTTTCATTTATATGTCAAAGACAATGCAATGCAAATGTGCTTAGTTTTACGTTTTTGAAAGATTGCTCTCCAGCTAAGATCCCACCATGTTGATCATTCACAGAACTTTTGGATTCAATGTTTAATTCAGTAACCTTCTTGATTGAATATGAATCTAAATGAATGTCAATTTTCTAGAAAGCTCATATTACAAACTCCCTGGAATAGCACCAGCTAAGGAACTAGTGTGTTTTTTTAACTTTTGGACAAGAAAACTCCAAATCGATATTTACTTCCTCTAGGTATTTGAACAAATCATAAAAGCAAAAATTAAATATTTGATAGTATGACAACAAGAGTTATGTTCAGTAATATGCAAATTCTTAACTTGAAAGAAAATCTTCAGTTTTTCGAAAAAAGACATTGGAGGAATATATATGAAAAAAAAATAATAATCAACGACAGACAAATTGTGATATTACAAATTTATAACACAACCAATCCCTTTTAAGGTAGATAATAGCCAATTCTGATAAGCGGATTTCCCTACTAAGAAGACTTCCAATACTAGTTGAGACTTACGGTCTTGTTGTTGTTGTTCGAGACTTTCGATTACTAATCCTTACAATAAATTTTTTGAATTGACCAGAAAAGCTAGAATATACCCTAATTACCAATTTCCTATCTGGCTTGACTGATCTAGACTGAAATCAACTGATCTTGATCCCTTCCTATCAATGCGAAAAAGAGAATACCAGAAATGTCCCTGACATGTCTGTACCCACATGCGAGGGAGAAGTATTCCATGGGTGCATTTTAAAAAACCTTACCCCTTAATTGCAGTGTCTTGAACTTTAAATAACCCATGTGATATCCATTTCCAATTTTTGACTATTTTGAATAAATAAACTCACTGCAAAATGTATAAATTATAATAATTGGGAAAGATCACAGTCCAAATCTGTTAATGCTTTGTATATCTTTTAGTGATCATAAGAATATGTTCCATTAATTGTTTAATCATCTTCCTTTTTCTATATTTGTTTCTTCTAAAAATGTTTGAGCTTTTATATTGTCTTCAACAAAAAGCAGTTCACCAATCTGCTCAGGACAATCCTGATCCAGATTACTATGGTTAGACTTTAAGCCGTTCACAATCTAGTAAATCTCGACGAGGCTACTCATTAAGGTTAACGATAATACATGGGATCATATGCTGGCTAAAAGAAATATCACAAAAAATATATTAATTAAGACAAAAAAATAGAATATGATAAATATTACAAAAGCCTATTTTACAAGGTTTGCCCATATGAGGTTACAATTAACAATAGGCAATTTTCTATAGAAGATTTAGAAGAAGATGATGGAAAATGCTAGTTGCATAACTGGAAAACAAAACCAGAAGGAATTTGATTAAATTTTCATAAACAATATAAGAACCACCAGGTTAAAATATTACGTAATATTTAAAGTCTCCGACTTCAGTTATTAATGAAAGTCACATTAACACATGTTTCAATCTCAAGTTTGATGAGTAGATCAAGATGTGTTGTTAGGTGCTCCATTTTCCCATTGAGGCCGAACCTAAACTTGTGCTCAAGAGATAGCTGTCCGTACACTGATAAGGGATGTATGGATTCTTGAGAAGAGAAGAGCCGTGGTGGTCCCCCCCAGACCGCCCAGATCCCACGAGTGAATAGAAAATTAGATCTATGTTGGATATCACCTAAATCACCCCATCTAGCCTCCTGAGGTGAAGTTTGGTTTCAAACTCCGATTCGAACAAGAGAGTACGCCATGCTAATGTGCCTTGGACGATCCACATCTCCAGGTCAGGCGCTAATGAGCACATTGAACTATCCATGTGGCTGAGAACCCTCACAGCCCAGGCACAACGATGCAATTATCAGGGGCGCGCTCTACCATTGAGCTAATAGCCCGTCGTGTGGGCCTCCAGTAGGAGGCCTGCTATGCCAAAAGCGAGAAAAACCCATCCCTCTCTTTCCTTTTTACGTCCCCATGTCACCACATGAGAGGCACATGGGGACATAAAAAAGGGGATCCTATCAACTAACTTGTTTCGACCTAGGATGATAAGCTGATGAGCTTGGTCTTACTTCACCATCGAGAAGCGAAAGAAGACTTCCATATCCAAGCTTAGCTCAGACGTAGATAGCTTCTTTTTGGGTGTGAAGTAGTGTCAAACCAAAATACCTAACAAGCATACGCATTAGCTCTCCCTAAAAAGGAGGTGATCCAGCCGCACCTTCCAGTACGACTACCTTGTTACGACTTCACTCTAGTCACTAGTCCCACCTTCCAGTACGAATACCCAACAAGCATCCCCCTCCTTGCGGTTAAGGTAATGACTTCGGGCATGGCTAGCTCCAATAGTGTGACGGGTGGTGTGTACAAGGCCCAGGAACAAATTCACCACCGTATGGCTGACTAACGATTACTAGTGATTCTGGCTTCATGCAGGCAAGTTGCAGCCTGCAATCCGAACTAAGGATGGGTTTTTGGGGTTAGCTCACCCTCGCAGGATTGCGACCCTTTGTCCCGGCCATTGTAGCACGTGTGTCGCCCAGGGCATAAGGGGCATGATGACTTGACATCATCCTCACCTTCCTCTGGCTTATCACTAGCAGCCTGTTCAGGGTACCAAACTCAATGGTGGCAACTAAACACGAGGGTTGCGCTTGTTGCGGGACTTAACCCAACACCTTACGGCACGAGATGATGACCGCCATGCACCACCTGTGTCCACGCCCGAAGGCTCCCCTCTCTTTCAAGAGGATTCACGACATGTTAATCCCTGGTAAGATTCTTTGCTTTGCATCGAATTAAACCACATGCTCCGCCGCTTGTGTGGGCCCCCGCCAATTCCTTTGAGTTTCATTCTTACGAACGTACTCCCCAGGCAAGATACTTAACGCGTTAGCTACAACACTGCACGGGTCGATACACACAGCGCCTAGTATCCATCATTTACGACTAGGACTACTGGGGTATCTAATCACATTTGCTCCCCTAGCTTTCGTCTCTCATGTTAGTGTCGGCCCAGCAGAGTGCCTTCGCCGTTGGTGTTCTTTCCGATCTCTACGCATTTTCACCGCTCCACCAGAAATTCCCTCCGCCCCTACCGATACTCTAGCTTGGTAGTTTCCACCGCCTGTCCAGGGTTGAGTCCTGGGAATTGATGGTAGACTTGAAAATCCACCTATAGACGCTTTACGCCTAATCATTCTGGATAACGCTTGCATCCTCTGTCTTACTGTAGCTGCTGGCACAGAGTTAGCCGATGCTTATTCCTTAAATACCGTCATTGTTTCTTCTCTGAGAAAAGAAGTTCACAACCCGTAGGCCTTCTACCTCCATGCGGCATTGCTCCATCAGGCTTTCACCCATTGCGGAAATTCCCCACTGCTGCCTCCCGTAGGAGTCTGGGCCGTGTCTCAGACCCAGTGTGGCCTATCATCCTCTCGGACCAGTTACTGATCATCGCCTTGGTAAGCTATTACCTCACCAACTAGCTAATCAGACGCGAGCCCCTCCTCGTGCGGATTCCTCCTTTTGCTCCTCAGCCTACGAGGTATTAGCAACCATTTCCAGTTGTTGTTCCCCTCCAAAGGGCAGGTTCTTACGCGTTTTAATTTAATGCACAAGTTCATAATGTAATGCTTTCTAAACCTTCAATTTTAATTTCACCGGCCTTCAATATCCAACAACACAATTCTCACTTGTTTAAGCTATCATTTTAACAGAAAAATTTGGGATTACTTCAACTCTATCTTCCCACTGTTCCTTTCCCCTTTAACTGCTTTTGACCAAATAAAATATGGTGATTTGGAACTTCAGATCAATCATTTAAAATGATACGAACATATATCATAAAAGAGTGCAGTCCTGGCTAAAACTTATCGACCCTACAATCAATAGGCAGGCACAACAGATCGTCATTATTGATGAACAAGTGAACAACACCGGTTTGTACTCAAATCGCTCTGTAATCGACTACCTCAATCCCAATTAAATCAATCGTACTACAAGAAATGAAATTACAAACCGTCAGATATGTAAAACTACTATTCTTAAAAAGAAGGGTTATATTACCACCGCATCACATCATTCAACAATTCGCTCAGA
This sequence comes from Ensete ventricosum, assembly GCA_029747655.1. Lineage (NCBI taxonomy): Eukaryota > Viridiplantae > Streptophyta > Magnoliopsida > Zingiberales > Musaceae > Ensete > Ensete ventricosum. Next base: position 11,375,986 of record JAQQAF010000005.1, read on the forward strand.
CGCATGTTAAATCCGGAACTAAAAATATAAACGTAAAGAACCTTATCGTTATAAATTGCGTCCAGAAAATAAGTGTAAAGAAAAAGCAATAGGGGAAGATAGCTCACAGTGGGCAAATGCAGCGAGATCAGATCAGCATCTCCACCACCGCCGTCAACCCTCAAATCGAGCGGCCCCACCAACTCCAAAGCCCTGACGGTCGGCATGAGCCCTGCAACCCTATCACCAGCGACCAAGTCCGACCCGGACTCAACAACTGCCCCATCCGCCCTTCTCCACGAGACGGCCTCATCGTAGAACTTCACGATCATGGCTCTCCTGCCGACCCTAAAGTGAAACTCATATCTCTCTGATACACCGGCCCTGACGGTCTTTCCGTCCAAATCGGCGATCCTGACCTCGGCCGCCGGATCCCACCCCTCCTTGGCCGCGAGCGCCCTCACCACCTCCCTCAGAAGATGTCGAGGGAGCGGGGAATCCGGTGGCGGGGGAGGGAGGAGGGTGAAGGAGGAGTTAAAGGGGAGGGATACGTTGGAGGAATCGGAGGAACCGGCGGCGAGGAAGAGGAGGAAGACGGCGACGAGAACAGTAGAAGGCATCGCCATTTAATTCCCCCAATTTCGCATTCTTCGATCGATTTGGTCTTCGCGTTGCACATTAAAAGCGACGGCGTTAACCGGTCTCCCATATCGCGCTCCGCCACGACACATGACGGAAGGATATATAGATCAAACGGTTCAGATTGCGCCACACAACGACCAGTGCTTACCAACTAGTTATAACAGTATTAACAGATCAAGTGCCTTATTCCATACCGTTATAATACTTTTAACGGACGTTACAACAAATAGCGGGTCGGGTAGATTAGATCCGAATCCAAACCCGTTTTGTAAAATGAACCTCGGCAGGACGCAAGGCAACTTGTAATGTAGTAATTAATGTATACAGATGGCATATTCCGAGAATATATCTTTATTTCAAAGATACAACATAATAAGAAGAGGAATTAAACCAATGTTAAATGAGATACATGATAATTTTTAATACACTGATTAAAAGACGTGATGATTTTTCAACATCATAAATGCTTTAATCATTTTAACTTCACAAACTGATATGACAAATATTGACCTGACCGTCACGTCCTTGCGCCCTCGGACAACTGGCCCGCCAACGTGGCCGACCCGACACGGGGAAGTCGGCCTGACGTAAGCATGGAAGGGTCAGCGGTCATACGATCGACCTGACACAGGTAAGGTGGGCAAGGTCGACAACCCTTACCTACAGGCGCGCGCCTCGCCACAAGGACCACGGATGGTATGGTGAGGTGCAGCGGTATGGTAAGCAATAAAGAAGATAATTGATTCAGGTACGGAGACCCTGTTACTCTCACTATAAAGGCCCTTACGCCTCTACGGCAACAAGGGATCGTAAAATCAACCACAGAACTAACTTGACCATCGGAGGGGTCACGTCGGGAATCGACCCGACCTAACCTTCTTGCAGGAAACGACAGCTAGTCCGAGCTGGGACACTTCTGCCCAACTCGAGCTCCACCACTCTAGCAGCCGACCACCCGCGTCGGATCATGAGGTCCTACCCATCCGATCGAGCTCCAACTCTGCGTTGAGGCAACCGTGGGCGAGCTAGCGCACACGGGCCTAAACCAGCAGTGCTTACTCAGCAGACACGGAGGCAGACCATGTCTACTGGGCAAGCGCCAGATTTTCCACTAACATTTTTGGCGCTAGAAGGAGGGCCCATGTCGCAAGAACGCCCGTTTGGAAACTCAGGTGTGGAGCATCACCCGGAACCTAACCACCCTCAACCAACCGAGGAGGTCACCGCAGCAGCGCCGACCCCAAATCGTTTTTGGAGAATGATGACCGACCCAGGGTTTTCCTCACCCGCATCCAACCCTACTCCGTTCGTTGTCACAACTGAGGCTTTCCTCGGCCTCACTAGCCAGGTCCAAGCACTGGCAGGTATGGTGCAAACCATAGCCCGTACCTACCCCAGCTCATGCATTCGACAACTCACCAACCGACTCCCCCGACGGCACTCCCACAAACGGAGTCGCCAGTAGCCCTGAACCAGGGGGCCCCGCTTGAAACGGAACCGCCATAGCGCCAAGTCGTAGAAGCTCGTGCAGCCTCCCCGACTCCGACGCCAGCTCCGTCGCAAAGTCGCTCCTGCGATCCGGTTCAAACTGGACCCGACTTCGATAGCCTATCGTCCGACACCACCGATTCCCTGAGAGAACAAGTCCGCCAAGTCCATCAGAGGCTTGACGAGGTCCAGAAGGAGGTCCTTAAATCAAGAGAGGATATTGAAGAAAGCTCTAAAGGCGGTTCTCCATTCACTCTCGAGATACAAGGCAAGCCTCTCCCAGCCTCCTTTAGACTCCCGACCCTCGAGCCTTACATGGCAGCGGCGACCCGACAGAGCACATCGCTGCATTCCGCGCCCAAATGGCCCTGTACGATACGTCTGACGCGTTGATGTGTCAGGCTTTCCCGACCACCCTGAGAGGACCGGCTATGACCTGGTATTCTCATCTCAAACCCGCTTCTATATCTTCGTTTGATTTGTAGGCAAAAGAGTTTGAATTAAACTTTCTGGCGAGTGCACACCCCAAACCGACCACTGCTTCGGTGTCTGCATCCGACCGAAGCGCGCACCACCTTAGCCGAGACCCATGAGGGAATTTATGGAGACCATGTCAGCGCTCGCACCCTGGCACACAAGATCCTCAGGCAAGGTTACTATTGGCCCACCCTGCGCATGGATGCTTAGACTTATGTGCAAAGCGGTGAGCCATGCCAGAAGCACGCCCGGTTCCAACATCAACCGATGGTATCGCTCACAAATGCCGACTGCGCCTGGCCCTTCACCCAATGGGGAATGGACCTCCTCGGCCCCTTCCCCCCAGCCTCGGGACAACGAAGGTTCTTAATAGTGGGAGTCGACTATTTCACCAAATGGCTTGAAGCCGAACCATTAGCTTCCATTACCGAAAGGCAAGTTGAAGGATTCGTGTGGAAGAACATCATAACCAGATTCGACCTTCCTAGGATCATAATCACAGACAACGAGACGCAATTCAACAATGCGAAGTTCAAGGCATTTTGTCAAAGCTATCGCATCCAACTAAAGTTTAGCTCGGTCGCCCACCCCCAAGCCAATGGACTTTGTCGAGGTGACAAACCGAGCCATTCTTGAAGGGCTAAAGAAAAGAATTTCCGGAGCCACGACCTATTGGGTGGAGGAACTTCCGAGCATCCTCTGGGCGTCTCGAACGACTCCAAAAACCCCGACGGGGGAATCTCCTTATAGCCTAGCGTCGTACTACCTCCCGAGGTGGTTTTCCCGACCCTCCGGGTCCAGACCCATGGCGAAAAGGCATATAACCAACAACTGCGTGAAAACCTTGACCTACTGGAGGAGAAGCGAGTCGATGCCCATCTACGGACACTAGCTTATAGAAGGGCTGTCACCAAGCTTTACAACCGTCGAGTGCGCCCTCGACTCATCAAGATGGGCGACCTGGTGCTTCGGAAAGCCGATGTCAGCGACCCGACACGGTCCCGTGGGAAGCTGGCTCCGAACTGGGAAGGCCCTTACCGAGTCATCGAAGTTGTCCGAGAAGGGACTTATACACTGGCAACAGTGGAGGGGTGAGTGCTATCGAGAACTTGGCACATTTCAAATTTACAAAAAATTTACGCGTAATATGGAAAGATGCGTCCCAAGTTGTATTGATGAAAATACGATTACAAAAGATGTCGGGAACAAAATAAGGCTTTTCCCGACCCGAATTATAAAATGATAAGCAGTAAATTACAAAGTTAGGGTTCGGGCGGGTCTGAGTCGTCGAATGCCTGCTGCCTCTCCATTGGTCATCCTCGGGATGGATGGTGAAGGGGTCATCCTCAACCTCTGAGTCCGGGTGTCGGGCATGAAAGTAGGCCAACGCCACCCGATACCCGTATTCGTAGGTGACTCGGCTCATCCTTTTTAGACCCTCCTTGAAGTCGACCGACTCCTTGTATTGGATGACCGCTTGCTTAGGTAGCTCGGTTCCGACGTTCTCCAGAGCCTTCACGGCCTGTAGTAGCTCATCATCCATCTTCCGAGCCCTGACTCGCGCCTCCTTCAGCAACCGCTGGACCTCAACTAGGTTGCTCTAGACCTCGCTCAAGTCTTTCTCGGAGGCCTCGAGTTGCAAGAGCGCTTCGTCTCGCTCCCACTTAGTCTTCCCGAGCTCTTGTCCCAGCTCGGATGCACGCTCCTCGGCCTTGACGACTGCCTCCGGACCCTCGCCAGACTTCAGGGTGTCAAGTTCCTACTGAAGTTGAGAGATCCAGTAATCATGAACGTGATTAGCCAGCCCGCGTCGTGAACTTGGTCGAAGAGCGCCATCTGGAAGTGTTAGCTCTGCACAGAATAATAATTGATAAGAGCTCGGCAAAAGGAAAACTTGCGATACTGAGACAAAGGTCGGGAATTTACCAAAACCATTTTCTTGACAGCTCGGGCCAGCAAGACCTCCGAGGGGAGCGTGTATAGCTCCCGTGCTAGCTGAGGGTGGAGAAGTCCCCTCTTGAACTCCTCTGCAGCCGACGAGTCGTTCCAGACTTTCGTCGAGTTCTTCAACTCTCTCTATCTGGCCTTCATTTTTTTGTCGGGGTCTTGATGCCCCAGATCGGACATTTGCAGGGTATAATATCCTGCGTCGTCCTTGTGAACTTTCATCTTGAAGAGGTCCTTCATCGACCTCGGGCGGTGATGAACTGGCGAAGTGCCCCCCTCATCGGACTCGACGGGCGTGTCAGGCTCCTCCGACGGTGCTGCTGGCTTCTTGTCCTTGGAGTGGGAGCGAGATTCCCCCTCGCCGTGCCGAGACTTATGCCTCCTCGTCAGCACCTTCGCCTTCTTGTGTCGCCGAGCCGGGTCATCGGCCTGCTCAATTGGTGCATCAATCGACCTCTTCGATGAGGTCTTCAGAGCTTTCCTTGTAGGAGAAACGTCGACCTCCCGGGCTAGCGCGGTGGCACGAGTCAAGGGGCCTTACCGCTGGACATCTTGGGCATCTCACGCAGGTCGCCGAGGTCCATCAGATCTACATTCCGACTCACAGGTTATAAAACGAACTGGAAAGCTGAATTAGGGCAAACATGATAATACCCCTAGAGGCCTGGCTGAGACCCGCCTCGACCAGCCAAAGCTCGATCATCTCCTTATCGCGCATGAAGAGAAAAGGATTCCCTTCAATCTACCGACCAGGATGAATTCCTCCTCGGATAAGTACGTGGAGGCATTACTGATCGGATGTGCCGACCAGTCAAGCCTGAACCCCCAGACTGGACCACTCACAAAAAGGTAGCGGGATTTCCAACCTTTGTTGTTGGAAGGCGCTCTGCTGACTCAAAAACTGACTCGGGTAGTGAGATAGTAGCCGCCCCGACTCTTACAGAGGTGAAAACATACCATAAACAAGTCCCGGGTTGGGGTAATCCCGACCCTCGGCACTTGCCCAGAAAGACGACGAGGTAGCGCCACGAGTTGGGCGCTACCTGGCTGGGGGAGATCCTCCACCACCTTAGGCACTCTTCTATGAGCGGATGCAAAGGAAACCGGAGACCGACCTCCAGAGCATCCACCGAGGTGCACATGCCGGGAGCGTCCGAACTGTAGGGGTGCTGCCCGGGCTGCGAAACATGCAACCCGAATTCGACCAGGATGCTGTACCGCCCCCTAATCACATCAAGTTACCCCTCGGTCACTGCCGAGGTCATGATCCGCCTTCATGACCTCCAGATCCCTTAGGACCCTCACGCCGATTGGCGACAAGGGCCCCGAAGATGCCCCCGAGGAATCGGCCTCGGGATCACTTCGACTCGCTCCCCCCGACCCCGGGGAAGAGATGACCCTGACGCTACTCGAAGAGTCCGAGGAGGTCATTCCGACCTGTTCAAAAAACACCGACTGAAGGGACGCTGGGTGGCTAAGGGGGTCCGAGGGAGAAGCAAAAGAGGGGCCGAATGAACAAGTGAGGTCTCAGCTTGGCCGTATGAAATTTATAGCACCCAAGGGTGCCGTTTCAGTTTCCCAAGGCAAAACAAAGCGTCGCCGCCCCAAAAAGCCACACAACGCATTAAGTGCATCACTGCACCGATTGAAACCCTATGCTGAGGGCACCGAAAAAAGGGGGGGGGGGGGGGGGGGGGTTATATGTAATAATTGGATAAATTCTCAGGATTCGTGCCCGAGTTCACCTTCTCGGCCAAATCCCTAGGATTCGTGCCCAAGTTCACCTTCTCGGCCAAATCCTCAGGATTTGTGCCTGAGTTCACCCTCTCAGCCAAATCCTCAGGATTCATGCCCGAGTTCACCTTCTCGGCCAAATCCCCAGGATTTGTGCCTGATTTCACCCTCTCGGCCAAATCCCTAGGATTTGTGCTCGAGTTCGCCCTCTCGGCCAAATCCCCAGGATTCGTGCCCAAGTTCATCTTCTCGACCAAATCCCCAGGATTTGTGCCCGAGTTCGCCCTCTCAGCCAAATCCCTAGGATTCGTGCCCGAGTTCGCATTCTCGGCCAAATCCCCAGGATTTGTGCCCGAGATCACCTTCTCGGCCAAACCCTCAGGATTCATGCCCGAGTTCACCCTCTCGGCCAAATCCTCAGGATTTGTGCCCGAGTTCACCTTCTCGGCCAAATCCCCAGGATTTGTGCCCGAGTTCACCTTCTCGGCCAAATCCCCAGGATTTGTGCCCGAGTTCACCCTCTCGGCCAAGTCCCAAGATCAATTCCTGAGCTTTTGCTCGGTCTGGCTAACCCCTACACGAATAAGCTCTCGAGCCCCTGCTCGGTCGGACCAATTCCCGAGCTCCTGCTTCGTCTAGTTCCTGAGCTCCGGCTCGGTCGGATCAACTCCCGGATATGAAACCCGGCCAGTCCCTTTCCCGAGCTCCTGCTCGGTCGGACCAATTCCCGAGCTCCTGCTTCGTCTAGTTCCTGAGCTCCGGCTCGATCGGATCAACTCCCGGATATGAAACCCGACCAGTCCCTTTCCCGAGCTCCTGCTCGGTCGGATAATTCCCGAGCCCCACTCGGTCCAATCAATTCCTGAGCTCTGGCTCGGTCGGGTCAACTCTCGGATACGAAACCCGGCCAGTCCCTTTCCCGAGCCCCGCTCGGTCTGATCATTTCCTGAGCCCTCGCTCGGCCAGATCAACTCTCGCCCGGTCAGATCAGTCGGTGTTCAGGACTAGTCTAACGTCACCGCAAACCGACGGCTCAGCACAAGACTTCATCTTCAGCACCCTAATCGGGAACCTCGAGAAGGTCTTCTCGGGAGGGAAAATGATATGACAAATATTGACCTGACTGCCACGTCCTCGTGCCCCCGGACAACTGGCCCACCAACGTGGCCGACCCGACATGGGGAAGTCAGCCTGACGCAGACATGGAAGGGTCAACGGTCATACAGCCGACCTGACACAAGTAAGGTGGGCAAGGTCGACACCCGTTACCTACAGGCGCGTGCCTCGCCGCAAGGACCACAGACGGCATGGTGAGGTGCAGCAGTATGGTAAGCAATAAAGAAGATAAGGGATTCAAGTACGGAGATCCCGTTACTCTCACTATAAAGGCCCCTACGCCTCTACGGCGCCAGGGGATCGCAAAATCAATCACAGAACTAACTTGACTATCGGAGGGGTCACATCGGGAACTGATCCGACCTGACCTTCTTGCTGGAAACGGCGACTAGTCCGAGTTGGGACACTTCCGCCCAACCCGAGCTCCACCACTCTAGCAGCCGACCACTCGCGCCGGATCCTGAGGTCCTACCCATCCGACTGAGCTCCAACTTTCCGCCGAGACAACCGCGGGCGAGCTAGCGCACACGGGCCTGAACCAGTAGTGCTTACTCAGCAGACACTAAGACAGACCGCGTCTACTGGGCAAGCGCCAGATTTCCCACTAACACAAACTTAAACCATAATCATAGTAAATAAAAGGAAATAAATTAATACAAAAAAAAAACATACTGCCAACATTAATTTGATTAAGATATTTTAGGATAATTATATATTATCTCTTATAGTTAACTATGATTAGGTATTGGGATCTTTATATTTAGTATCTTTATATTTACTAAAGTGAAATATTTAATCCTAATTTTTCTCAATTATACCGTATTATCGTACGTAAAAAAATATAAATTAAAGGAATGCTCGTATTCATAGATCTTTTCAATCTGCGAATTCACCATGTAGGAATGATTTTTGCAATTGATCTGTTGACACATGTAAGAAAACAAACAAACGGAGATACAAAGGTGACATAGTAAAGATGGTTTCTTGCACTCTCTCATTATTATTGGTCTCTGTTGCTTTGCAGCCACCCTCTCGTGACACAAGTTTGAAGAGGTTGAACGAAGGTTATCATTGTTCCGAGTACTAGCGAAGGCCAACAGCCTTCCCACACCGCAAGGCATTTGCAGGCATGTCGTACTCATTTGCATAGCTTTTCTCTGGTGTCCACACTCTGATGTAGAACTGCTGCCCCAAGGACTGTCTTGCCCACATTGCAGACCTCAGGTTCCACATTCCTTGGTTGTCCAATGACACCAAGATCGCAGACCATCCATTTGGATAAACCTACAGAACCCATGAATGAGATTTGAGACGCTGCATTCCGAGCTAACCGCAAGATGCATTTACCAACCTGCACAGTGTGTCTGGTGACAGCATCCACTAGATTGTACCGTCTTCGGAGACGCTCTGTCCATTTTCCAGAGCCATATCTGCATCATTCATGCAATCGATCGTAAGAAATAGATCCCATATTGCCACTGCAAGCTTGCTTTGATCTAATGCCGACCAAGCAACGTGCTTCAAGAGCTCACCCGACGACCCAGAAGTCGTAGCCATCGAGATGCCATGTCTGCATGCTGTTCTCGGTGTTCTGGAAGATGATCTCGACGAAATCATGCAGGTCGAACCGGACCACCGGTGTGCTAAGAACAGGGGAACCTCCTCCCGCCGGCGGAATCGGAAGGCTGTCCCAAGCGAAGACGCCGGCAATGTTGAAGTTATCGGCGAGCTTCAAGGGCGTACCGGGCACCACAAAGGAGACGCCGTTGATAGCGTAGCGCTGCTTCCCACCAATCACGGCTGCTGAATTGGCCAACATGATCGATCTCGACCTGGTTATCTTGCCGTAGTGGTACGAACCTTGTGGATTCGGCCTGGCTGCGCTTGCTGTCAGATTCCACCTTCAGCCAACGAAAACTAAAGATCAGATTAAACGTGGAAGCTGTCACCGAAAACATCGATCATGAGATGGCTAGAAAATAAACGACTCGTACCGGAATGTTCTAGCTTGCTTCATCGACCAATGCAGCCCGTAGGCCGGACCCCCGGGGATCGGACCGGAAACAGGGGAGTTCGAGTTGCTGTAATGGAGGACGGCGGTCGCGGTCAGGACCTTCCGGGTGAACCGGGTGGAGGCGACAATGTAGTAGTCCTTGGGAGCCTGATCAAGCGTGACCAGCGCGGACAAGGATTGACCGACATGGATGTCGAGGGAATCGTAGATGTTCTGAAGAGTGTGCGATCCTTCTACTTCCACAAGCTTCATCCTGTGGCCTTGGATCCTGAAGTTGATGGAGGTCGTCATGCCCACATTCGAGATCCTGAAGAGGTAAGTCTTCCCTGCACAATGCACCGTGTTTTGCTTAGGAATGGAATGGAGAAGAAACTGCTGATCAGTGAAGCAGAGCTACCTTGATCTCCAGCAAAGGTAGTGTACTTTTGTCCATTGATGAGAAGGTCATCTGGGAAAGGCAACGAGCTTCCTGAATCCAGAGCTTTCTGCAACACCTGCAACATACAGCGCGAAGACGCATTCAGTGTCACTCTCGAAGAAGCAATGGGGCTGCAGCTCGGTCTTGTTACCTTGTGGCTGGCCCTGTACCAGTCGCCGACGAGCAAGCTGAAATCACCGGCGGGCTTCGCGTACGGCACCGGGATCTGCGGCCTCTGGTACACATTGAGGGAGCCGAAACCACCCGCCGCCCTCTGCATGCCGGTGGAGGGGAAGTAGGTGAACCCACCAATCTGGTCCTTGGTCTGGAACTTGTACGTGAAGTTGCCATTGGGGGGGATGGGGCAGTTGGTCCCCAGCATTCCATCTTGCCAAGAGTTCTTCCTCTGTTTGATCCCGTTCCTGCACACACATCCCTCTCTCAGGAAACCCAAATCCGGACCGGAAAGGAAGAACAAGCGCCGTAGCTACCATGTCAAGAGCAGTGGCTCGTCGAGCTTGTTGATCACGTCGATGACAATGTTGTCGTTGGTGACGCAGTCGAGGCGAGGACCAGGGAACTGGCCATTGATGAGGATTCCCTTCGAGACCAAAACCAAGATCACCATCTATTTTCATCTCTATAAAGCATGAATCAAACGGCAGTCAACGAACAAACCTGCTGCTGAACTCCAAGAGGATAGATAGGCCCATACGTCACAGTCCAGGTGAATAATCGATAGGGGTCGTCAGCTCCGGCGGCGAAGGCTGCGGCCAAGAACACTAAAACTCCACAGACCAGCCTCATCATTCTCAGCGTCGGACGAGGAAAAGAGGCGGAGGATGGAGTGGGTTTAAAAGCAGGAAAGCCGTGGCGACAGCTACAAGGATCGAACGCGTTAACGCGTAGCGATGAATGGTGAGTGGTAACTGAGCTGTGAACAAACACAAGTCCGTGAAACGAAGCAGAAAAGACTCATATGAATCAAGCTGAGCTCTCGAAGTCCCACCACCTCCTCTTCTCCATCTCTGTGACTTGCAGTGTGCAGTTAATGGCGAACAGCGTGATCTATGGTTTCCACGGCGTGATGGTCGCGTGTGGGGACGGCTTCACTAAGTTTCCGTCGGGGTTAGCGGACGGCACGGAAATTGAGGCACTGCAGCTGTTGCCAAAAGGGAGAGGTGCAGTAATGAGCACGCTTTGTTTGAAGGTGGCTGACAGCCCGGTCTTGCTTGGGCTCGGCTTCCTTCCTTCCCGACACAAAAAGGAGCGGCTCATCAATTTGTTGCCATTGGAGAGGCGGTGATTTAGGTTGGTAGGTAGGTCATGATGATTGCCATCACTTGAGGATTATAATCATGGAATTTGTGTGTAAATTAATTCTAACATATCTAATTTTTATTTTTATGCAATACCAAAATCTATTCATATTGTTCAATTACTAAAGATGGAATGTGGCTTTTATGACCAACAATATCATATAATTCATTAAACTATACCTATTAATAAGAAATCAGTATATTTTCGACCTCACAACACTTGTAAAAGAAAATAATAATAATATAAATAGTCACAATGATACCGAGTTTGGCAGGGAACGCCGAGCACTCGTGTGATACCAATGCAGTGTTGATCTGCAAAAGGCGACGTGATCATGCGACGCTTCCTTGGGCTTTACGGAGACTGGAACCTTCGTGGACGCATGTACTCATTGCACTTTCCGGCATGAAGCACGGAGAAGCAGAGGTGGGCAGCGTGGGGCATGACCTTGGCCGCGGGACACACGCGGGGACCCCTCCGACCTCTCTCTCTCCGTGTCACGGTGATCGGTCCGTGCCGCGACCTTTTCTTCCTTTGATCCCTCAAGACACTGTCGTCGTCGTCGTCGTCGCCGTGGCTTGCGCTGGAAACGGCAAGGGTTTAATTGCTGGGGAAGAAGCCGTTTTGATCTGTTACCAGTGTGGGTCCCACCTGCCGTTTTGGACTCGAGCCGACTTGATCGAGCTGAGATCGGGTCGCGCTTCATTCAGTTACCAGACCTATCAAGAAAGGGTGAGAGGTGCCGGGGGCGACGGCGGACGATGAGGACGTTTCCGGCGAGTCGGGCTTCCAGGAGCAGCAGAATGCAACGGTGAGAACTTTCTACTCTCCTCCTCCTTTTCTTCGCTATATTACGTTTTGATGAAGCAAATTTGTCCGATCACGGTTAATTAGGGATTGGAAACAGTATCCGGTCCAAAGGATGATGTTTAGAAATTGCATCTTTTCTTGGTAAACGAGTATAGTGAGAGGGCATGATGGAAATTTCGATGCTTATAATTAAATAGTGATTGCCGAATTCACTCATATAGGAGAAACATTGGATAGCTCTTGGGTAGGTGTCTTCTTAATGTGTGAAACTGACCATGTTTTGTTGATAACAGTATGCAATGAGAATATTGCTAAAGCCTGGAAAGGTTGAGGTTGCTGTTGAACTAGCTTCAGATTTAACTTGCGGCATTCTTGACCGGTGTCATCATATCCTATATGGAAAATATAGGAATGAGCTATGTGTATTGGCAGCCTGCAGCCTGCACTTTGGTGTCTCCCACTGTCAGTAGTCACCATTTTTGGAGCATTGCATCAATTAACAACTAATTTAAAAAGCCTAATCTATCTAAGACTTCAGCAAGAGAGATGGATTATTGGATTGAAGTCGCTTAACTTAGACCTTTACTAGTATATGGCATCGCCAATTCCATTGATTGGTCTGGATCAGCTGATTGTGAATGAATCAGTTAGGATTGTCCTATCTAATTGAATCCTAGCTGACTTTATGATTGTAGAAAATTCTTCTTATTTTTTGTTTATTTTTATTATTTTAATTTTTCAATTTTCAATTATATTTACTATAATGTATATTTGACAAATCAGATCCTACCAGTTGTGATCCTAAATTTTATTAAGATTATGAATCTTATATTAAAATCATTAGTTCAACTTCAAATTCCATGTACTCACTTAGAGAACTGTCCAATTGTTTTTAGCACGTAAATGTGGCATATTATGCTGTTGTCATTTTTTTCTTATTATCTATGTTCTTGTAACACCTGTTCTGATGACCCAAAAATTATAATGAGCTTGCATCGTGAGAAGCTAGCAAAGTATGATTCTGGACAACAATATCCATCTAGTCTTTATGGAGAGGTCTTGTAACACATTGGTAATCCATATATATGTATGTGGGGAAGATCATTAACACATACTGGCAAACATGTGAACATCTGGAAGACTTGGTCAAGAAAAGTTTATTTTGAATCCAATATCATAATTGAAAGTCTGGGGAACTAGCTTAAATTTTCTATGAAACTTATCAATACCTAAACCTTAAACACCTGATTTCATCAATTTAATTGCAGACAGGTCTGGAGTAAATCCATAAAGGGGATGGGGAGATCCGGTGACAAGGGTCACCGTATCTGAGCCAGCAACAATAATATATCCATTTTTTTGGATTGTCATTAAGCCGAACAAACAATTCGCTGGTAGTCATTAGAGATCTGACCCATTCAATCTTTTATCATAAATCCATGAAGTTCCAAAATCTTAAAGAAAAACTCTGTATTTACAATGTAAAAGATTTTGAAAATTAGGCTTGTGATTGTGATTTATTAAATTAGAATAAAAAGTTGAGATTGTTAACAAAGATTTTAGGAACGATTAATGTAAATCAAGTTAATCTGATGATAGCGGTGTTTATTCAAAATTCACTTTTCTTAGAAAGAAGGGCATTGTTTGTCCTTCCCAAGATGAATGTCTGAGAGATGATGAACAAAAACATCAGACTTGAAACCCCAATAATCCATTAGGAATTCTACATCAAACAATAGCCTGAGAGTCTTATTCCTTCAAGACTAACCTCCCATAGTTCATCCAAAGAAAATGGACCGTTTCAGGCTATCAACCGTAGGGCCATTTGGTTAAATATCATTCTAATTGACATTTATTTAATGTTTTGAAATATGCCTGAAGATGCCAGGAACGTGAGGTTAAACCTCAGCCATATCATTGTGCAAGCAAGAAAATATTTTTATGAAAATACAATGAATGTAGTTTTTTCTCTCTCTATCAGATACAATTGTGTTTGATTACCTTCTTGAACTATTTATGTTAAGGCATTGCATCTAATAATCAAAATTGTTTCATTACATTTATCTAATTATATATTGATCTCCTTACTCCGGTTCTCTCCTTAGTAGTGTAGGATCCAAGTTCCTTTTGGAGGTCAAGTTCATGCAAAGAGTCCACAAGGTTTAATCATGCCATTTTGTGATTGCTTTAGTGATATGTAAAGGTTCTGGTACAACCTCATTTAATAGCTTCCAAGAAACTAACCTGACATAGTCGGCAATTTCATCTCTAAATGTTGCCTCTATTTTTCTGCCATTGATAGGGAATATGCGAGGGTACATCAACTCAAAGAAGTAATAGGTCTCATATAAGCAACAGGGAAGCCATTTGTTTAGAGGTGAGTTGATGAAAATATTTTCAAGCCCCTCCTTGCTGGTAGAGGTGCAATTGTTCAGTTGATGTATGGTGCAGATATTCTAATTCAAAGTATTGGATGATTTGTTCATGATGAAAATTGTTGTTGTGGATCCGAGTTCTCTCCATGTTTTTGTCTGCTTTCTTGCTGTTTTTCATTGGATGTTAAATGCTACCGAATAACTCTGCATGTCTTTCTTGACAATTTAGCTGATGATTCCTTGACTGCTGCTTGTTGATGTCTTTTCTTGTATTTGCAACATTCTTCTCAAGAAAGAAAAAAAAAAAGAATGACGTGTTATGACCTGATAACAGGTTCATCTAGATTGAATTTCTGCCTGACATCTGCTAGAAACTACTTGATTAGATTGAATATCACAGGTCGTAAACCATTCTTAGTAGGCAAAAACAATGTAAAAAATCATAGAACTTATTTTAGCCGAGAGAAGATGATGTGCTTGAATGGATTTGCATGCATTATAAATAACACGTTGCGGACAGATAATATGCTTCTCTCTTTTCTTTTATTCGCTATGAACTCAAATCTGGCTGGTATTCATACTCATGATACTGGACTTTGTTTAGATTGAATATCACAGGTCGTAAACCGTTCTTAGTAGGCAAAAACAATGTAAAAAATCATAGAACTTATTTTTAGCCGAGGGAAGATGATGTGCTTGAATGGATTTGCATGCATTATAAATAACACGTTGCGGACAGATAATATGCTTCTCTCTTTTCTTTTATTCGCTATGAACTCAAATCTGGCTGCTATTCATACTCATGATACTGGACTTTGTTAAATTTTAACACCGATATAATTCTTACATTATCTAGAAAATATATGAGTTTTTGCAACTGTATTATCTGTTAAATATGTTGGCTTTCCTCTTAACTTGCAGAATCAGGAAATAAAGGGGATGATGAGGGACCTCATCACAACCTTAATATAAAATGCTGGTCATTTTTTGGGCTCACAAAATCTGTCTCCTCTGCAAACATGCAGCTAAACCATGTAAATGCAGCATGTGGATTTCCAGCTCTGCATTTGATCCTGACATGTATCCTCATCAAACCTTCTAGAAGTTGATTAAACTTGATGTCAATTACTACAAACATATGAGAATGTGGTATCCAACCACCACAATCTCATGCTACCTTTTTACAGAATCTTTCGACAGTCCAGTCCAATATCTCTCTTCAAATAATGGGCAGTGGTTCAAGGGCATTTGAGACATATACCATTTAAGATCTTTTTCACATTTTTCCTATAGAACATAGCTTTAGATTCTTGCTTCCTTTTGTCCATTTGTTCAAGTTGACAATGATAGTTCCGGACCATGAAATGCATCTTTTGGACCTGACCTTAATTCGAAATCAATCAGAGATCTTGATGTTTCATTTATCTGATTCTTCCAGATCGGTGATGCTAGGATTTGACAGAGAAGGGAGCATGCAGATTCCGTTCCACGTGAAGTGGGTCCTGAATGGAATCCATCAGAGTTGTTGATTGAGATGGGGGAGTTATTAGAGACCCTCAAACAAGGTTCAATAAGTTTTCCTCGTCTTTGTCCTGGTGAAGCCCACCACTTCTTCCGAGAAGAAAACACCAAACCATGTCTCAATCAAGATGGGTAAGTTGAGCCACACAGCCAGTGAAAGGATGTGAATGCTATTTTGGTCGGGTGCAATTAGCATAACCATGGACGATTGATAATTGAAGCTGATGCTGCTGATCCATTCCACAATGTGAATTCCATGGCACAAAAGGGATTGAAACTTGCTGTCAAATCTCATCAATTTAAGAATGGTGACATGTAAGTAATTTGATAGATCTTTATATACTTGTTATCACCACGATGGAAGAACAAAAAAAAAAAATATATTGGGAAACATTAGGACTAAAAAATCTCAAGGAGCTTAGAACAAAAAACATAATCGCAGGTGTTTAATGATCATTTACAGGTGGGTGGAGGATGGGAAGATTCTGGAAACCACAAGGGAAAGAAGTCAGTGGAGATGTGCACTGTGGATAAGGTTGTCTCTGGGTTCTCACACAATTGATTGTGCTTTGCTTTCTCCAAAAGCCAAACAGTGTTTCAAAAGTCAAAGGTGAAAGTCATACAGTAACTCCACTGTCATATAGCTTATCTTCTGATATATATGGTTGCATGGTTTATTTAAGAATGATATTCTCTTCTATTTCTTCAGTCCTCTACCATGAGTTTCTGGTCTTTACAAGTTTATTTTTATTAATCTACTTGTTTCTAACATGGAAAATTAATTACCAACTGGAAACTGTTATTAGGCTGAAAGTTTGATTCTCCTTGTGAAGAAGACTTGGATAGTGCTACTGGCTGGGATCTGGCTTTTACTTCTATGCACTGCTAGGGTATGTGAATAAAGATGATATATCTTTTTGTGTTTCCATGAGTTTTAAGTGGAAAGCCTGATTATTCTTTCATTGTATTAATATATGCTTATTAACATTCTTCTCAGTGCCTTAGGATCACTCAACTTGCATACAATTGTTAAACCAATTAAGTAATAATGAGACAGTTTCTTGGGGTGGTTTCATTAGTAATTTTGCTAAAAAGATGATTTGTATCTGTCAAAAATCATGTAGATTAGATTTTTGATATGGAACTTATACATTTTGTTGAAGACCAAGTTTATTTGATGAATGACATAGGAAAAGGCCTTCAATTTACTGATGGCTTGGTAGAAAGTGGTATCAAGTGCCGAGTACTATTAATGGAGAAAGGTGGTAAGCAGTGGATGGTAGAAATATGTGCAGCACTAGTAGGCCTGTGGCTACAAGCCATGAAGGGTCATGAGGTCCATGGCCGATGTTGACCAAGGAGGAAACTGATATTGAGCATGGCAGGGCACACTCAACATGTTTATAAACATGAAAAAGGTGGATTGACAATGTTTCTAAACTTGTCTTCTTCTTCTTCTTTCTTTGGTTAATTTTGCAGACAAGAGAGCATAAGATGAGTGATAAAAGTAGCCTCTCCATTTACAGCTGCCCTTTTTGTGGATCCAAGAAGAACCTAACCTGAGATTTGAAAGTTCCTTGCATAGATAGATTATTTACTAGGTTAAAATTACTCAACAGGGCTTCTTTGTTCTGTGTGCTTTGATGCATGGTCATTATCCTGGATCTCCTCTTCTTCTTTTAACAAGTTTCCTTTGAATTAATATCTCAGTAGTATCCTGAATCAATGCCTCTTCCTTCAAAATAAAGAGCCACAACAGAATATTATTATATAGGGCACTGTTGAAGATTTTGTAAAATATGACTGGGGGGTTCATCTTCTGTGATTACATTCCTCAGTTCAGAATGAAAGTGGAACACCTTAATACACTGGAGAAAGTGAGGGTTTGGATATATCTGATTACAGATTTGGATTCTTGTTGTGCAATTGATTCCATGGTCCCTGCAAGACATATGTAAATCCTATAGCTTTTAAGCTTTTGGAGTAAATAGTAGCATGCCCTGGTGACCAGCTACTGCTACTCCCACTTCAAAAGTCTGTCAATAAAAGCTGATGGTAAAGTTGTATGGGAATGATTGCACTCTATAACAGCAGAGGCCATTTTGCACAAGTGGAGGTATCAGATTCATAATATACATCCAGTTTTTGAGGATTACTAGATCCCATCTCTGCCTCCATTAAAAAACAAACAAAAAAAATAAAGAAACTTAGTGGTAATCATAATCTGGCAAGCTAGGGATAGACTTTTTTTTTTTTTTAAGACTCAATTATCATGGAATCTCCTGGAGAATAATGACATTAGTTTGTGGACAGAGTCCCTTTTTCCTTTAAGCTGGCATGGTGGGATGGTCAGATTCCTTAATCCACATCTAACTCTTCCTTTGCTTATCTTATGTTACATAATTTTCAAGAGTCGAGCTTAGGTGTCGGCTCGATCTGTTCTCATCCGAGTGCGAGTCCGTCAACGTCGGTGGAGATCGAGACCTCCTGCGTGGGTTGACGTTTCCTCGGTGGTCCACGTCTTGAGTGTCGGTCGGTTTGTCCCTCGGGTCGTCTCGGGGATGACGATCCTGTACACAGGCCTCTTCGGGAATGGGAGGGGTGACCCAATGAGGCCCCTTTGATGCCCAAGTTAGGGAGAATCCCGAGTTGCCCTCCCGAGAGGGTGAAGTTAAGATTTCTGGAGAGAGAGAGAGAGAGAGTTTTTTCCTCCTTTTACCTGTTGCCGAAACGGGTGTTTTATACCTGTGGGAGGGGAGCTTGTCAGTACACTCAGCTTTACCGTTGTCGTCCCTCGGGATATGGTCGAGTCGTACGGAGGACGTGCGGCTGCAGCAACATGGGGCGAGGGTGTGGCGCGCCATACTACATTAATGGGCGTGGAACTAGGCAGTGTCGTACCCGATCACCTTCACCTCGGATACCAGATCGACTACCGACCTGATCCCTCGGGTTGACGTGGCTTCCTCCGAAGCGTTGTTGTGGCTCTCCGTTTGGCGTGGGCTTGGACGAGTCGGACCGACCCATTAGGTACCCTATCATTCTCCCCCTCCCCCCCGAGAGGGGTCTCGCCAAGGCACTTCGTGAATCGAGGGGATGACCCCGAACACTATTCGCCTTTGGTCCATAGTGAAGATTGAGGCGGGCGAGGTACACTGTTCGGACGAAAGATCGACCGAGACACGCGAGTAAAGGACTGATAGGCCGACCGAGACACACGACTCGGGCGAAGGACTGATGGACTGGCCGAGATACATGACTCGAGCAAAGAACTGACGGATTGGCTGAGACACGCGACTCGGGCAAAGGATTGATGGACTGACCGAGATACATGACCCGGGCAAAGAACTGGTGGACTGGCCGAGACACGCGACTCGGGCAAAGAACTGGCGGACTGGTCGAGACACGCGACTCGGGCAAAGAACTAGCGGACTGGCTGAGACACGTGACTCGGGCAAAGAACTGGCGGACTGGCCGAGACATGCGTCTCGGGCAAAGGACTTATGGACTGGCTGAGATACATGACTCGGGCAAAGGACTGGCGGATCGGCGTTTAAATGCCATTAAATTGTGGCGAGCGTTGTCTGTGTATGCGATGTGAGATAACGAGGGGTAACGTGAGGAAAGGGGACGGGCTGACATGGTGGTGTTTACTCTTGTCTGCATACCGTTGAAGGTGCGGCTCGCTGGTCCTACTGCCTCCTCGGGAAGACAAAACGACACGGTCCATATAAGCTTCCCGTCGACAGTGGCGAAGGATCACTTCTCATTCTCTTCCTTCCTTCTCTGAGCCTTCGGACCTCATATCTCTCGGTCGCTCCGTCTCTTTCCGCTCCCCTATTGATCAGGTCGGAATGGTGTCCACTCCTTCCTTCTCAGTTTCCAGCTTCTCTTCTCCTCTTTCCTCTCCCGTTCTTCCTTCCCGAGAGGAAAGATGTAGGTCCAATGATTCCTTGGGGAATTAGTCGGGTCCCGAGAGCTCGTCCTCGGGCGTGATGATCGGGGCGGATGCCAAGGCCCTTCAAGCCTTGGAGGCTATGAAGTTGCACCATGACTTCGATTCAACCGTCTATCTAGAGTCTTTAGGGTCGGTTCGGAAGCGTTTTAGCATTCCGAGTGAGTATGTTCTTCATGCACCTAGGTCGGGGCAACAACCGTACCACCCTTGTCCTAGGGGGTTCGGTATCTCTATTGACACCTTGGAGGCGTGGTTGAGGTTCCCTCTTCATCCCGTCATCGGAGAGTGTCTCAATTGGTGGGGAGTATCGCCCGGTCAGATCGCGCCAAACTCTTGGCACTATATCATAACCTTCATTGGGGAATGTAAGGGGTCGGGAATCGTCCCGAGCCAAGACTTGTTCTTATCTTGCTTTCGCTTATGTAGAGGTCAGGGGGGTTACTACCTAACTGCGAAGTTGGGATTCAGGGTCGGGGGTGCCCCTTCCAACAACAAAGGTTGGAAGGCGCGATTTTTTGTCTGTAAGTAGGCGTCGGGGATGAGATTTTGGCATCGAGTGGTCAGCCCACCCCATTAGCAACGTCCCCCCGAACCTTTCTGACGAGGAGACGAACGTGGTCGAGCAACTGAAGGGCATCCTGTCCGTGTCTTGGGCCATTAGAAACTTGACCGAGGAGTGGTTGGTCAAGGCGGGCCTCAGTCCAGCTTCTCGCGGTATGCCTTGTTCTTTTGTTTGAACTTCACTATCTGATTTCCCGACTCATGGTTGGTTCTGCAGAAATGGTGAGCATGAGCTTGATGCGTGGAAATCCCCGTGCCAGGGGGGGCGTCCTGGAACTGCACCCTCGGTTCCAGCTCCAGCACCGCCGCCTCCGTCGATCTCGCCCGCCGAGTCCGGGTCAGCCTCCGACGTGCAGGAGATTCCCATCGAGGAGGCCAGGGGTGCGCCAGAGGCTTCTCGGAAACGACGGGGGGGGTGGGGGGGGGGGGGGGGGGGGGGGGAGATTCTGTTGGCCAAAAGAAGAAGGATCGATGCAAATCCCCTCACAAGGCCGACAGAGCCAGCAGGGGAAAAGGGCCCGCCGACACCTCGGACGAGCCTCTTGCCCCTAGGCAAAGGCCCAAGTCGGTGAGGGAATTGTGCAACGCCCGTGCCGGGGTCGATGGCCGAGATTATCACGCCATCCGAATGTGCAACCTTCCCGAGCAAGCTTCCGACGCTCCCCTCGACCCCAACCTTAGACCACTGACCCATGGAACACCGGTCTGGCAGAGCGGGGAGGCCTCAGCCACATATATCTGAGGTGTGTTGCTCCTGCGGCTGGCATCAGACCTGTACACTCTTCCGTCCGAGGTATTGATGGACGGGGCAGCCAAAGCTATGGTGTTGGTAAGTGCCTTCTCGGTCTCTTCTCATGTTTTCCCTCCCCCTTTTTTCTCTTTTTTACTGATCGACCGTCCGGTTTCCAGAACCAACATTAGCAAGCGGCCTTGTTCGACCGAGTACATGACGCAGGTCAGGTGATCACTTCCTTGGACGGCAATGTGACCCTTCGACGCCAAGAGCTCCAGGACCTGAAGAAGGGGGGGAATCCAGACGCGGTGGCTGCGGTCGAGGTCCGAGCCGCCGAGGCTCAATCTTTAGCCGAGCATCTCCGGGTCGAGCTCGACGAAGTAAACGGCCGCCGGGCGTCGGTGGAGGCGGACTTGGAGAAGGCTCGATCGGAATTGGCTAGCCTGGAAAGGCAGCTCGTCGATCTCCGCGAGCGGCTGGGCGACTCCGAGGGTCAACTTCGAAGTGCGAGGGCCCAAGTGCGGCAAATGGAGACCGAGCTACTGGATTTGGCTCGATCTAAGGAGGCTCTCCGGGAAGACTTGATAATGTTTGAGATGGGTCTTGTGCAGATGGGGTGGGTGTCGCTGGAGTACGGGTATCGGTTGGCTCTAGCCCGACTCCAGGCTCGGCATCTGGGGGTAGAGATCGAGTTGGACCCCTTTGTCACCCTTCCCGAGGATGCCGACGTCGCGATGGTCGACGAGCAGCCCTTCGACGATTCCCTGTTGTCGCCCGAAGAATGAGTTTTGATTGTTACTTATTTTTTGGTCTGTCGGGGGTTCCCCTCTCTTCCTCTTTTGTATGTCGGACCCCGAACGATAGTTGTACTTTCCTTTGATCAATGCAAAGTGCTCTTTTTATTGAAAACGCTCGGGATTCACTAAACATAGAACTTCCGTAAATTTGAAATGTGCCAAGTCCTCGGCAGCCTTTTTCCCTTCCATAATAATCAGGGTGAAGGTGCCTTCCAGGGGTGAAGTCTCGACTCGGTATGGTCCTTCCAAGTTTGCCGCGAGCTTGCCTCGGGAACGGGTAGGATCGCTGACCTCGGCCTTCCGCAGTACCAAGTCTCCCACCCTAATCTCCCGAGGGCGTACTCGGTGGTTGTAGAGTCTCGCTACCGCCTTCTTGTACTCGAGGGTTCGCAGGTGCGTCGCAGCTCTCCGTTCTTTGAGAAGGTCGAGATTCTCTCTAAGTCAGTCGGTTGACGCGGCATCTTCGTAGAATTCGACCCGAAAGGTCGGGTAGACCACCTCGAGCGGGAGAATCGCCTCGGTCCCAAAGGTCAAGCTGAACGACGACTCGCCAGTGGTGCATCTGGGGGTTGTCCGGGATGCCCACAGGATGCTCAGGAGCTCATCCACCCAAGTCCCGCGTGCACCTTGTACCATTTTCTTTAGCCCGTTAAGGATGGCTCGGTTGGTGACTTCGGCCAGTCCGTTCGTCTGTGGGTGGGCGACGGAACTGAACTTAAGCTGGATCCGATAGCTATCACAAAACGCCCTGAATTTTGGGTTGTTAAATTGTGTTCCATTGTCGGTGATGATTGCCCTCGGGATACCGAACCGAGTAATGATGTTTTTCTAAACGAACCCTTCGACTTGCTTCTCGGTGATGAATGCCAATGGTTTGGCCTCCACCCATTTGGAAAAGTAGTCGACACCGACTATGAGGAATTTTTGTTGTCCCGAAGTTGGGGGAAAGGGGCCGAGCAAATCCATTCCCCATTGGGCGAACGACCAGGCGCAATCTAGGGTGGACATCGGGACCGCCAGTTGGTGTTGGATCTTGGCATGCCTTTGACACCTGTCACATTTTTGCACGTAAACCTGTGCGTCTTGTCGCATGGTCGGCCAATAGTACTCTTGCCTGAGTATTTTGTGGGTCAAGGTTCGGGCCCCAATATGTTCTCCACATATCCCCTCATGGATCTCGGCCAGCGTAGTTTGCGCCTCGGTCGGACGTAGGCATCGGAGAAGCGGTTGTGCGAATCCTCGTCGGTAGAGATGTCCGTTGAGGACGCAATACCACGAGCTCGCTCTCTTTACGCGTTGAGCAGCGTCGCGGTCTTGGGGAAGTGTGCCTTCGCCCTTGAATTTGAGGATCTCTTCGACCCAATCGTGGTCAACTTCGGTTGCGGCCACCTCGATGGCCGTCAAAGGCTTCGCGATCCTGGCCACCCATGTTGGGCATGGCATCGAACCGTGGGTAGAGGCTAGTCTCGCTAGGGTGTCGGGCTGTATGTTGTCCGTCCGAGGTATTTTTGTTATGACAAAGTGTTTAAACCGTCGGATGGAACGTTGTACCTCCGTCAGGTAATGGATCATCGACCGGTCTCGGGCTTCGATTTCCCCGTTGACCTGCCCAGCGACGAGTTGGGAGTCGGTGAAAACTTCAATGTCCTCGACGCGGAGCTCGGCGGTGAGATTTAAGTCGAACAACAATGCCTCGTACTCGACTTCATTATTTGTGGCTTTGAATTCGAGTCGAAGTGCATGCTCGAAGACTTGATCATCAGGGCCCTTGAGGACGAGCCCGGCTCCTCCGCACTCCGCGTTGGATGAACCGTCCACGTGCAACGTCCACTTCGAGGTCAGTGGTGATTCCTCTCGACTTGTTGATTCTGATATGAAGTCGGCTAGGACCTGAGCTTTTATCGCGATCCTCGGAACGTATTTGAGATTGACTTCCTCGAGCTCAACTGACCACTTGAGCATCCGACCTGCGACATCAAACTTTGAGAGTATTTGACGCAAAGGTCGGTCGGTGACTATCTTAATGGGGTGAGCTTGGAAGTAAGGCCTCAGCTTCCTTGTGGCTAAGATTAACGCGAGAGCGAGCTTTTCAATTAGTGGATACCGCTCCTTGGGACCGCTTAGGATGTGGCTGCAGTAATATACCGGTTCCTGCCCATCTTTTTTGAACTGGACTAGGACCTAGCTGACCGCCACCTTCGAGGTTGCCAAGTAGATCCCGAGGGGCTCTTCAGGGTCGGTTGAGGTGAGGCGCGGGAGGCGGCCTATATGCATCTTCAATTGTTGGAAAGCTTCTTCGCATTGAGAGTCTCATTTGAAGTCCTTTGCTCGCCTTAAGGCTCGGAAGAAGGGGAAACTCTTATCTCCAGCTCGGGAGATGAACCGGCTCAGTGCCGCTAGTCTTTCAGTGAGCCGTTGGATGTCCTTAATTGTTCGGGGAGAACGCATCTAAAGGACGACATCCACCTTTTCCGGGTTCACATCGATCCCCCTTCGGTGGATGATGAACCCGAGGAACTTCCCGGATCCGACCCCGAACACACACTTGGTCGGGTTTAGTCTCATCTTATATTGCCTTAACGTCTGGAACATCTCGGCTAGGTCGTCCAGGTGTGTGGTTGCTTCCCGGCTTTTGACTATCATGTCATCGACGTACACTTCCATGTTGCGCCCGATTTATTCTTCAAACATCCGATTGACCATTCTTTGGTAGGTTGCACCGGCGTTCTTTAATCCGAAAGACATGGCTTTGTAACAATAGGTGCCATGGTGGGTAATGAAGGTCGTGCTTTCCCGATCTTCTAGGGCCATCTGGATCTGATTGTATCCCGAGAAGGCATCCATGAATGAAAGCAGCTCGTAGCCTAAGGTAGAGTCGACCAAAAGGTCGATCCGCGGGAGGGGATAACAGTCTTTTGGGGAAGCCCGATTAAGATTGGTGTAATCAATGCACATCCTCCAGGTTCCATTACTTTTCTTGACCAATACAACATTGGACAGCCAAGTCGGATACTTCACTTTAGCGATGAGTCCCGCATCTAGTAATCGGGCGACCTCCTTTTCGATGGCCTTCTGTCAGTCAGGGGCGAACTTCCTCGGCCGCTGCTTTACGGGTCGGGCGGTAGGCTCTATGTTGAGATGGTGCTGAGCCACCCTAGGATCGATTTCGGGCATGTCCTTTGGGGACCAGGCGAAGACGTCCGTGTTTTTCCCGAGGAACTCGATCAGTTGAATGCCCTGTTCCTCCGGGAACATTGAGCCAACCTGGATGGTTTTGTCCGGGATCCTTGGATTCAAGGGGATTTCGAATACTTTCTCCGTCGGTTCGGGCTTCGGGGACACCTTGCTTGAATCTCGGACACCATGGGTAGGAGGCGAGGCTTTAAGCTTTCTGGGAAGCGTAGTCGCCGTCAGATAACACTGTCTGGATTCCCGGGAGTCGCTTCGGACTTCTCCTACTCTAGCCTTGGTCGGGAATTTCATGATCCGGTGGTACGTCGAGACTACTGCACTAAGTTTATTGAGCGTGGGCTTGCCGATGATGGCGTTGTACGCCGAGGGGAGCGCCACCACAATGAACAACACCAACAATGTTTTTTATCTTGGCTCCTCTCCGACGGTGACTGGAAGGACAGCTGTCCCGACGGGTGAAACTGAATCCCCCGTGAATCCTGTTAGCGTTGTTATCACAGGAAGCAAATCTTTGTCAGTTAAACCGAGCTTCTGAAAGGCATCAAAATATAAAATATCAACAGAACTTCTTGTGTCCACCATGATCCTTTTTACTCGGGCATTGGCGATCTGGGCTGAGATTACCAGTGCGTCGTCGTGGTCCGGGTAAGCATCGTCCCCATCTCCAAAGGTGATCTTGGGTCCTGGCTACTTCTCGGCCTCTTTTCGATCGCGGACCGGGCGTAGGCTTTCCTGGCCGAGGAACTGTCTCCCCCGGATGTCGGTCCACCGACGATGACATATATTTGCTTTTCAATTGGTCGATCCGGTCGAGGGGAGGGGTTCCTGTCCCGACGGGGCCGTTCCTCGGAGGCCCGTCGATCTCTGATGAACCGATGAAGATGCCCCTAGCAAATTAAATCCTCGATTTGGTTTCTGAGGTCGTTGCACTCCTCGGTGTCGTGACCGTAGTCTCGATGGAAGCGGTAGTATCTTCTTTTGTCACAGCCCCCGATCTTTGCTCTGATTGGGTTCGGGGTCCTAAGGAGTCCCTTGTCTTGGATTTGGAGAAAGACCTCAGTTCGGGTTGAATTGAACGGGATCGGGAGGGGCCTAGGAGCTGGTAGTTCCGGCCTGTCTCTTCTTCTGGGTGTCCCGGAAGGTTATCCTTGAGGCTTGTCACCTCGGGACTTCTTGTGATCCTCCCGCTTCCCGACCACCAACGACTCGGCGGCTACATACTGGCTCGCCCGTTGTAACATCTTTGGCACCGTGGACGGGGGCCTCTCGATCAACGACCAGAAGAATCGTGAGGGCCGAAGTCCCATCAGGAATGCTTGGATTGCCAGAGTGGGATGAGTGTCGGGCATCCTCCGGATCTTTGTCGAGAATCTGCTGACGAATTGGGCGAGTGGCTCGTCGTTTCCTTGTGCGAGACCGAGCAGTGAGGCGGCCGTCGGCCTCGGGGAGGAACTTGCTATGAAGTTGAGCTCGAATTCTTTGGCGAACTAGTCAAAGGATGAAATGGAAGACGGCTTTATCCGATTGTACCACATCCGAGCCGGTCCGCGAAGTGTCATGTGAAAGGTGCGGCATATCAGCGCGTCGGAGGTGTCATAGAGAGCCATTTGACCCCTGAATGCTACGATGTGCTCTGTCGGGTTAGTGCTCCCGTCGTAGGGCTCTAGGGTCGGTAGTCGGAAACTGGAGGGGATAGGTTTGTCCAGAATCTCGGGAGCAAATGGGGATCTGCCTTTGGTGGTCTCCTCGACCTCCTCCTTGGATCTGACAAAGTCTCTTTGGACCTCGTCGAGCCTCTGGTTGACTTGGCGAAGCTGTTCCCTCACCGAGTTGGTTGAGTCCGAGGAAACAACATCCGGCTCTGGCGGGAGACGCATGACATCTCGAGAGCGGTTCGTCGGTTGACTCACCGAGGCATTCGGGTTCTTGATCGTGGCTTCGATCGGGGGGTGGTGGGGTGCTCCGCCGGGGTGTTCTCCTTGGGGCGGCCTTGACTGGGGTGCTTCCTACTGCAACGTCTGGCGAGGAGCATGCGGATGCTGGTGCATCGGGGCTTGGGCCAGTTGAGGGATGTAAGGGACAATGGCTTGGATCATCCCAGTCAGTGTTCAGACTTGTTGGGTGAGATCGAGAAACGCCTCGGTTGTCACGACGGGAGGCCCGAGGCCCGGCATGATGGGAGAGAGTCCGGGATCCAGGGGAGCAAGCCCTGGGTCATTGAACAACCTCCAGTAATGATTCGGTGTGGGTAGTATCATGCTCGCTTCTTCCGCCGGTACGCGGGGAGCTTGACCGACTGGTTGCAAGGTTGATGGGAAAACATGGGTGGACCCGCCGGGGTGTTTCGTGTTTGGGTTACTCGTTGGGCGTTCTTGTGACATCGGCCCTCCTTCTAGCGCCAAAAATATTACAGAACTTTCAGGAGTCGAGCTGAGGTGTCGGCTCGACCTGTTCTCGTCCGAGTGCGCAAGTCCGCCAACGTCGGTGGGGATCGAGACCTCCTGCGTGGGTTGATGCTTCCTCGGTGGTCCACATCCTGAGCGTCGGTCGGTTTGTCCCTCGGGTCATCTCGGGGATGACGATCCTACACACAGGCCTCTTCGGGAATGGGAGGGGTGACCCAGTGAGGTCCCTTCGATGCCCAAGTTAGGGAGAATCCCGAGTTGCCCTCCCGGGAGGGTGAAGTTAAGAGTTCTGGAGAGAGAGAGAGAGAGAGATTTCCTCCTTTTACCTGTTGCCGAAACGAGTGTTTTATACCCGTGGGAGGGGAGCTTGTCAGTACACCCAGCCTTACCCTTGTCGTCCCTCGGGATATGATCGAATCGTACGGAGGACGTGCGGCAGCAGTAGTATGGGGCGAGGGTGGGGCGCGTCATACTACATTAATGGGCGTGGAGCTAGGCAGTATCGTACCCGGTCACCTCCACCTCGGATACCAAATCGGCTGCCGACCTGGTCCCTCGGGCTGACATGGCTTCCTCTGAAGCGTTGTTGTGGCTGTCAGTCTGGCGTGGGCTTGGACGAGTCGGATCGGCCCATTAAGTACCCTATTACCTTAGAATCAAATGGTCTGAGAGATGATTAAGATGTCCATAATGCTGTAGGATTCCCTCTTAGTGGGAAGCCAACCATGACATCTTCAACAAGACAACCCTTTAATCATGTCCTTATCTTCTTGGACAGACATCTTTAATATTCTTCTTTGGATGAGGGGAACCAGAACAAAGAACCCTGGGCAATTGATGGAATGACATCAACCTTTCCCTTTAATTATCCATATTCTGTAGATGAGGAGGAGGAGTCTAGCAGAAAGGATTCCTCTCATCTCCTTGTCACATCATGATGCTCCAAAGTTGACCTCCCAACAACCGATAAAAATAATGGTTGGGAAAAAAAATGTTTAAGTAGAAGAATTACACCCAATTAGCTTAACACACCCAAATAATGGAGGCTAGAAAAATATTATCTCCATTCTTCCTTCTCTAGCCTTGGTTGTTTTTAATTGTTAGGCTCATTGACAACGTTATCCACTTGAAACAAACAATGATCTAATTTATAATATTTTGGATTCTCATGAGATCCAATTTGAAAGAATCAGTCCAAGGCAAGATTAAGTTCCCATTATAATGCTTGTGACTACGTATTCATATGTCGAGCATCTTTGTCTACTTTATTCATTTACATATATTTTATTTATTTATCTGGAAATTTTAGTGATAGTTAAGGAATGAATGTTTTCTATCGGTGGGTTATTGTGTTTCGTGCCCGAAGCTTTTTTATCCCATCAAAATTTTCGTCCTACGTGGCTTACGGGTGAGGTCACGTTAGCCTCACCTGTGGGGCCCCTGCTCGGGCTTGTGATTAGAGGATGTTTCGACACGTGTACCTGGACCCTGATTACCGATGAAATGTTTCACGGTAGGATATATATATATATATATATATATATATATATATATCACCCAAACGGGGAACAAAGGACGGGACGACGTCAGCCGCTGTGGGTCCGGCAAAAAGGTCCGTGAGAGAAGCACGATTCCGTGCGGGTACGCCTCGTGACCCGAGCAATAGAATAAAGGAGTCGTCGTGGGCGCGTGTTACGATCGGACCTTTTCTTCCCTCGGAAGCACGATTCCGTTCGGGTACGCCTCGTGACCCGACTTGGGACACGGCAGGAGTACGGTGCCGGCGGGAGATGAGAGAGCGCTCCCGGGGCCGTCGTACGATCGTGGCTGGACTCGCGGTCTCAGTCGGCAGTGGCGCGGTGGACTCGCCGCGCGAGGCCGCACCCCAACGCGGCGAACCGAGTCGAGTGGGCCACGTCATCCTCCACCACGCCGCTGACTCCACCACCCACCCACGCACCCACCCACCCACTTGGGCTTTATTCCGCCCCCTCTCAACCCTCTAAAATTTACTTCATTTTTTCCAAAAGGCTATAAAATCCTGCGAGATGGAAGGAAAAAAGAAAAAATAATAACTAAAATTATAAATAAATAAAAATCAATTGAGGAGTATAATTTATAGGGAAATTAAAATTATACTATATATATATATATATATATATATATATATATATATATGGAACTCAATAAGGGATAAATATACTTGTAAGGCGGAGGAAGTATTGGGAGACCTTCTTCGAGCTATTTATTCATTCTCAAGTTGAAACAGACAACGGAGGTATATAAACTTGATCATAACACCAAGCAGTTTTAATGAGTCATAACAACAACAATAGGTCACTAATACAAATAAATTTCCTTTTCGCTCAAAAGTTGGAACGTTCA
The DNA here is from genome assembly GCA_029747655.1 of Ensete ventricosum. NCBI lineage: Eukaryota > Viridiplantae > Streptophyta > Magnoliopsida > Zingiberales > Musaceae > Ensete > Ensete ventricosum. The sequence continues at coordinate 11,405,858 of JAQQAF010000005.1, forward strand.
TGGAAGAAGGAACACGATGATGGTCCTGAGAACTGCTCCACCACCCACACACACACACACACACACACATACTAAAGGCATGGAAATGGAGGAGAGAAGAGAGCTTTGAGTTGTTCTTGGACAGCATAGCGAGTGCACAGTGTCCACCTTCTCTTGCTCATCTGGGTTTTGGGGTCCAACCTATGTTATATAGGTTAGATAAAAGATGTGCTGCTCACATGCAAACCTAATATGGTGGTCCAATCTCAAAGCCTTTTGTTTTCTACCATCGATCGATGTACATGAGAACACCACATGCATCTCACTCGCCCTTTGTAGAGGTTGACGACAGTCTACCAAAGGTAGAAGAGAGCATGAAAGGAGAGGCAAAACAACGTTGGAAGTCAATCGAAGCCACCATGGGAGATGAAGGCTGCGTTTCTTCCACCTCTTCCAATGGAAGAGAGGTCCCTTCCGAGGACCACCTAACACCCTCAAATTACTGGTACAAATATGTACATTCTAAGTTCACCAAATGGCACCTTTTGGTTGAAGTGGAAGTCATAGCCTTTTGTCCTTCACACAAATAATAAAAGAAATTTCACAACAACAACAACAAAAATTGACCTTTAACAATAAGAGATTTTTTTTTTGGGTAGCTAAAGGATATCGCACATCAATATCGTTTGCTCTAAAACATATTCTTGTTATCAAACATATATTGTGTCTAAAAACTAATATCTAGCATCAAATAATCTATTGTTTATAAAAAAATAATTAACCCTAGTCTTTATTGTTAATGTTCTAGTCACTAATAATGTCTAGCATCTAACAGCATCCTCGTTAAAGTTATCATCAATTATCTACTTAGGACAACTATATATATAGTCCATAATTTTTCAAGGTTTATGTGCAATAATTTTTCAAGGTATATATATAATTTGCGTTTATCATGTACCTAATTAATCACACAACACCACATAGTAATGCTAACATATTTCAGATATAAATGCGGCCATAAATACTATACTTTCCACAGCACTCAATTGAGCCCATTGAAATAACTCGGGTAACACTTGGAAATTTATATTATAATTGATTGAAGAGGAGTCATTGAATAAAAGTAAAAGAAAAATACAATGGATAAAATATACCAAAACAGTCAAAATAGTTGGAAAGAGTTAAACTCGGCGAGTCGGACCGCCGCGTCAAGAAGCGGAATCGCCACTTGGGTATCGGTGTCGGTTCTCGCGAGAGCGCGTTTCGCACGTGACGACTCGAGATCGACACTTTTTTCCGGTCTTTTTTGCCCTTGTTGGCCTTCTCACGTCCCCGGTTCGATTGAACCGGACCCGTCGCCCTCGTCGTCCTCTCCTCCTCCCTCCTGTGTGTTTGTTGTACGTATAAAATGGACGTGCCCCTCCCCCTTCTCAACTGCAACGGCGCGAGAGATCGGGAGGGAGGTGGTGGAGCTGGAGATGGGATCTGCGGCGGCGGAGATCGGTTTGGACTTTAAGCTCTGCGCCACGAGGACCGTCGGTGACTTTCTAAAAGAGGCGGCGGCGGCTGTTCGGAGCAGCGATGGTGGGGTCGCGAAGTTGGAGAACTCCGTGAGGAGCTTGGAGGAGGAGCGGAGGAAGATCGAGGCCTTTAAGCGCGAGCTCCCCCTCTGCATGCTTCTCCTCACCGACGGTGGACATTTTTTTCTTCTTCTCATTTTGGGGATTTCTTTCCAATTTAGAATCGAGTTTTCATGTAATAATCGAATTTTTATGGTAAATTATGCGAATTTTTCCTTGGGTTTTAGTGATCGAGGGGTTGAAGAAGGAGCTTGAGAGGTGCCGGGGCGATAGATTCGTGCATGTCTTCCAAGAGCTAATGCCCATCAGGAGTAGGTGCGAAGAGGAGGGTGGGGCGAAGCTGGAAGCCCACTGCAAGGATAAGAAGAACTGGATGAGCTCCGCTCAGCTGTGGAGAGATTATTCTAGCGACGACAACTGGAACGATGATGACCAGAGCGTGGCGGACGAGGTACAAAGGAGGAATTTTCTACGTTATTTTCTTCGATTGTGAAGCATCTTTCTCATATTTCCATGTTTCTCCTCCTTTGTGGCAGAGAGATGGAGGACCGGATGGCCAGGAGGACAAGGAGAACTTGTGCGTAGAATCCAGGAGTGGCGCCGACACGTCTGTGCCATTTAAGGGCATGGCTGCGCTTGTGATGAGCTCAAAGCAGGAGGTGACTCCCACGGCGATTCTGTCTGATCTCTCCCTGCGGTCACCTGCCGACAAGAGCGTCTCTTTCCCCTTTTCTGGCGTCGCTGGAAACCATCCTGGCAGCGGCTCGGTCTCTAAGTGCGTTGGTCGAGCACCGCCGTCGACGGCAGGTGCCCACCTTAGCTTGCAGCTCCAGCAACAGAGGAAGGCGAGGCGGTGCTGGTCTCCGGAGCTGCACCGCCGGTTCGTCCTCGCTCTCCAGCAGCTCGGTGGCGCTCAAGGTCAGATTGGCTTCTTATCGTATCTCAAATACGTAGAAATTGGATTCGATGATTCAATGGATGGGAAAAAGATACGATTTTTTCGTTCCACAATGGATTTTGTCGTAGGTAGAGAGAGGGGAAAATGGAAGCAGATATCTGAAATAGATCACTTAATCTGTTCCAAATTAAGACTTATGTACTTGGAATAAATAATAAACCTTTTTCTTCCTGCAGTGGCAACTCCAAAGCAGATCAGAGAACTGATGAAGGTGGATGGTCTCACCAACGATGAAGTGAAGAGCCATCTGCAGGTGGCTTCATGACTTCCTAACTCTCAATTTCCATCGATCTACTCCTGTTTGGCCTCTGCACTGACATGGTGTTCTCCGTCTCCATTCATTACAGAAATACCGATTGCACACTCGAAACATGCCTAATGCTAGCCGACCGGTTGTGGTTTTGGGAGGCTTGTGGGTTCCTCCTGAGAACCACAGCGCAGCACCACAGAAGAGTGTTTCCCTGTCTGGCTCTCCTCAAAGCCCTCTTCAGCTGGCTGATGCCCGCCGAGCCGTCTCTCCGACTGCTGGAGATAGCTGTGAGGAAGAAGATGGGAAGTCAGAGTGCCACACCTGGAGATTGAGGTCTCGGTAAACAAGGAAGCAGCTTGTGAGATCGGAGAAGAATAATATGAAAGAGAGGGTTTTAGGAGGATGGTGACATAGTACTTCCCATGCATGTATAGATAGAGGGAGATGTGGAGAGTTTTGTGGATACAGTAGTTGGCAAGATCTAATCGGATTGGAGCAGAGTCAGCAGTAGCTTTTGCTGGTTAGAGAAAGACTCTCGAGTGCTCCTCACATGAGATTTTAAGCAGGTTTTCCTACATCAGTGTCTCAATTTTTTCCTCAAGTTTTTTTTTTTTTTTAGTCCCCCCATAAGATTGGTCTGCTGGTTTTTGGATGCTGTTTAGTAATTAATCTTCATGGAAGATGAGGAGGCAGGAGAAAAGGTGTAGATGTTAATTGCATCTGCTGCTGAGCTAATTAACAGTTCCATATCGATCTTTTTTTTTTTTTTCTCTTCATGAAGCCAGATTTTTCTTGGGATTAACCCAAAACATATAATTCAAATCATCCTCCACCACTCAGTGCTCACTCACTCTCAATGAATTCATATGGCTTCAGGTGATACCTTCCCTTTGCCTGCCACATCTTCTGTGTGTGCTGCAAGCAAGCAGCCCATACAACAAAAGTCTGGTCTTTGTCAGCACCACCAGCAATTTAGCTTCTCTCTTCCAATTAGTACATTTTGCTGCCATCTTTTCTGTTGCTTCTGATCTCAAGGTTTTCTACATCCAGCATTTCTTTGAGCAGCATTTGGGCATTAGATAGAGCCAAAGCATCAAGAATTATTTCAGGTACAGTAGGGCCAGTTGTGGCATCAAGTATCATTCATTTCATCATGCCCATCTGCTATCTCTCATGGATTAAGACCCAAATGCATAACCTGCAGATTCCATCCCTCTTTCAGTTTCGAAATTTTGCACACTGAAAGAACGACGATGATAGACTACCAACTCGTTTGTAAGAACTTAAAAGGTATGCCATTGCATTGCATGATTTAGATAAAATCAACTAAATCCATGATACGATCGATTGCGAGAGATCGAACATAACACAGATTCTTTGGTTCTCAAGATAGAACTCTGTTATTCCACATTGAAAGAACGACGATGATAGACTACCAACTCGTTTGTAAGAACTTAAAAGGTATGCCATTGCATTGCATGATTTAGATAAAATCAACTAAATCCATGATACGATCGATTGCGAGAGATCGAACATAACACAGATTCTTTGGTTCTCAAGATAGAACTCTGTTATTCCACAACATAGTGGTAGTCCTACTGGATTAGATGTTGAAAGAAAGATGCCAATTCTTCAACTGGCCATTAGTGTCTGTGGTCATGTAAAAGTTCTCCTCACAAGAACAAGAAGACTAAAGATACTACTCCATCTAATTATCCTTCATCATCCCAATGTTATGGCCATCAAAATGAACGCAGCTACCCCTTTGCTTAATCCAGTGTTGAACAACTATGCGTTGATGCTGTATTCAAAAGAATAGGCCAAAGTGTCCATCTCATGAGGACAGACAGGCAAAGATCCGAATCACTAGTCTTAAGATCTCCTGACCCCACAACAATAGTAATAGAATCCTCAGATATGAGCTAGTAGTTATATATGAGTAAGTCTCTGTGAATCTATATTGTTTGTTTGTGATAGATAATATCAGCAACATCTATGATTGATGGGTCTACTTGTGAATCCAATCTTTCCTTATGATAGCCCGAACGCATATAGATTCATTTAAATTATTTTATTGATCCGATAGAGATAGGAAGGGCCTAACATTTTGTATTTTTACATGCGAACACTGACTGATATGGTCGATCCTTTTGGGCCGGATCTAAGATTATGGGCTGGATCTTGTCGATGTCTTGAAATGAACACAAGAAGAAGATTTATTAAATCTAAATGATAGATATTTTTTTTTCTTCTTATTTAGCGAAGAACTAACATATATTAATTTTGATACATATATGCTATAATTAATTTGAAGAAAAGACAATGGTTATATGTATCAAGGATTTTGACGCATATGTTATAATTAATTTGTAATAATATATGTTACATATAGAGCGATAAATGAAGACTTCCAGCAATAGTACAAGGAAAGAGTGTCCTTTTTCTTGCCCTTTTGAACAGCGAGGGAGAAGGATCGGCTGTTCTATGTCGACGGCGCTAGCAATCGGAGGATGGTTCGCGCAAGGCTTCATCCAGACGTTGCTCGACAAGGCCAGCAACTGCGCGATCAAACAGCTCGCGCGGCGCCGCGGCCTTCACGATGACCTGAGGCGGCTGCGGACGTCTCTGCTCAGGATCCATGCCATCCTCGACAAGGCAGAGACGAGGTGGAACCATCAAAACACGAGCTTGGTGGAGCTGGTGAGGTTGCTCAAGGATGCTGCCTTTGACGCCGAGGACTTACTGGAGGAGTTCGAGTACCAAGCCGTGAAGCAAAAGGTCGAGCACCGGGGAGACCAGATAAGCGACTTCTTTTCTTTTTGCCTTACTACCGCGAGCGAGTGGTTGGGTGCCGATGGTGATGATGCTGGGACTCGATTGAGGGAGATCCAGGGGAAGCTGTGCGACATTGCTGCCGATATGATGGATGTCATGCAGCTGTCGGCACCCGATGATGGGGGGAGACAATTCGACTCGAAGATGGTGAGAAGAGAAACGAGCTCTTTCTTGACCGAAAACGTCGTGTTTGGTCGGGACCAAGAACGGGAGAAAGTGGTACAACTGCTGTTGGATTCAGGATCTGGTGACGGTAACTTCTCTGTCTTACCCCTCGTCGGAATCGGAGGGGTTGGGAAGACGACTCTGGCTCAGCTCGTGTACAACGATCATCGTGTTGGGAACTATTTCCACCTCAAAGTTTGGGTCTGTGTATCCGACAATTTCGATGTGAAGAGACTGACCAAAGAGATGATCGAGTGTGCTACCAAGGTGGAACAATCTGACAAATTGAACTTGGACACCCTGCAACAGATCCTCAAGGAGAAGATTGCCTCAGAGAGGTTTCTGCTCGTCCTCGATGATGTGTGGAGCGAAAACAGGGATGACTGGGAAAAGCTGTGCGCACCACTAAGGTTTGCAGCACAGGGCAGTAAGATTATAGTCACAACTCGAGACACCAAGATTGCCAGCAACATTGGCACAATGAAGGAAATTTCGCTCGATGGTCTTGAGGATGATGCTTACTGGGAGCTGTTCAAGAAATGTGCATTTGGTTCTGTGAACCCCCAGGAGCATCTAGAGCTCGAGGTTATCGGTAGAAAGATTGCTGGTAAGTTGAAGGGCTCTCCGCTAGCAGCAAAAACACTAGGAAGCTTGTTGCGGTCGGATGTGAGCCAAGAACACTGGAGAACTATAATGGAAAGTGAGGTATGGCAACTGCCACAAGCTGAAAATGAGATATTGCCTGTTCTATGGCTGAGCTATCAACACCTTCCCGGACATCTTAAACAGTGTTTCGCTTTTTGCGCTGTGTTTCACAAAGATTATTTATTCTATAAACATGAGTTGATCCAGACTTGGATGGCAGAAGGCTTCATTGCACCTCAAGGAAACAAGAGGGTAGAAGATGTCGGAAGCAGCTACTTCCATGAGCTTGTTAATAGGTCTTTCTTTCAGGAATCTCGGTGGAGAGGGCGATACGTGATGCATGACCTCATACAAGATCTTGCCCAGTTTATATCAGTGGGAGAGTGTCATAGGATAGATGATGACAAATCCAAAGAGATCCCCAGTACGACTCGTCATCTATCAGTAGCTTTAACTGAGCAAAGGACGTTGGTGGATTTTTCAGGTTACAATAAATTGCGGACCCTTATGATCAACAATCAGAGAAATCAGTATCCATATATGACTAAAGTCAACAGCTGTTTGCTGCCTCATAGCTTGTTCAACAGACTGAAAAGAATCCATGTTTTAGTTTTGCAGAAGTGTGGCATGAAAGAGTTGCCTGATATTATCGGTGACTTGATACAACTTCGGTACCTTGACATATCCTACAATGCTCGCATTCAGAGGTTGCCCGAGTCATTGTGTGACCTCTACAATCTGCAAGCACTGAGGCTATGGGGCTGTCATTTACAGAGTTTCCCACAAGGCATGAACAAGCTCATCAACTTGAGGCAACTTCATGTAGAAGATAAGATAATTTCCAAGATACATGAGGTTGGGAAGCTGATTTCTCTCCAAGAATTGTCTGCATTCAAAGTGCTAAAGAATCATGGAAACAAACTTTCAGAACTAGGTGGTTTGACACAACTTCATGGCACTCTACGAATTACGAATCTTGAAAATGTTGGGAGTCAAGAAGAAGCGAGCAACGCTAAACTGCACAGCAAACAGTATCTCGAAGCATTAGAGTTAGAGTGGGCAGCTGACCAGGTTTCCAGCTCGGAGCATGAGTTACTTGTCTCGGAGGAAGTACTTTTAGGTCTCCAACCACATCACTTCCTCAAAAGTTTGACAATCACAGGGTACAGTGGTGCTACAGTACCCAGTTGGCTGGATGTGAAAATGCTACCGAACTTGGGAACCCTTAAACTAGAGAGCTGTAGAAGACTGGAGGGTCTTTCATATATTGGACAACTGCCACATCTCAAGGTCCTTCGTATGAAGAGAATGCCTGTTGTGAAACAAATGAGTCGTGAATTATGTGGCCGTACAAAAAGCAAGTTGTTCCCTAGGCTAGAAGAGTTAGTACTGGAGGATATGCCAGCATTGGAAGAATTCCCGAATCTTGCACAGCTTCCATGTCTCAAGATTATTCACATGAAGAACATGTTTGCAGTAAAACATATAGGTCGTGAATTATACGGTGATACAGAGAGCAATTGTTTTCTACCATTAGAAGAGCTTGTGCTGCAGGACATGCCGGCATTGGAGGAACTCCCAAATCTTGGACAACTTCCACATCTTAAGGTTATTCACATGAAGAACGTGTCTGCACTGAAACTTATAGGTCGTGAATTATGTGGTTCTAGAGAGAAATTTTGGTTTCCTAGGCTACAAGTGCTAGTGCTGAAGAACATGCTGGTACTGGAGGAACTCCCAAGTCTTGGACAACTTCCATGTCTCAAGGTTCTTCGCATCAAGGTGACAAAGGTAGGCCATGGACTCTTTAGTGCTACAAGGAATACATGGTTTCCAAGGCTCGAAGAGCTAAAAATCAAGGGCATGCTGACATTTGAGGAACTCCATTCTCTTGAAAAATTGCCCTGTCTCAAGGTTTTTCGCATCGAGGGATTGCCAGCAGTGAAAAAGATGGGCCATGGAATATGTGATTCTACCTGTCAGAGAGAGGCTTTTCCAAGGTTGGAAGAGCTTGTGTTAAGAGACATGCCAGCATGGGAAGAGTGGTCGTGGGCTGAAAGGGGGGAGTTATTTTCCTGCTTGCGTAGACTTAAAATTGAACAATGCCCCAAACTTAATTGCTTGCCTCCCATCCCTCATTCTCTCATAAAACTTGAATTATGGCAAGTTGGGCTGACAGGACTTCCAGGATTATGCAAAGGAATCAGCAGCACTGGTACTGCTTCTCTTTCACTCTTGCAAATTATTCAATGTCCAAATCTGAGAAATCTGGGAGAAGGGTTGCTATCAAACCACCTGCCACATATCAATGCTATTAGGATATGGGCATGTGCTGAACTGTTGTGGTTGCCTGTCAAGAGGTTTAGAGAATTCACCACCCTTGAGAACTTGTCGATACGCAACTGCCCCAAGCTCATGAGCATGACACAGGGTGAGGAGAATGACCTCCTCCTCCCACCGTCAATCAAGGAACTAGAATTGTGTGACTGTGGAAATCTTGGGAGATCGCTGCCTGGATGCCTACACAACCTCAGCTCACTAACTCAGTTGGCGATACTCAATTGTCCATACATCGTATCTTTTCCAAGGGAAGTAATGCTTCACTTGAAAGAACTTGGAAATGTAAGAATCAGGAATTGTGATGGGCTGGGATCAATAGAGGGTTTACAAGTTCTCAAATCGCTCAAGAGATTGGAAATCATAGGATGTCCCAGGCTTTTGCTAAATGAAAGGGATGAGCAAGGGGAGTTCTTGTCACTGCTTGAGTTATCGGTAGATAAAACAGCCCTACTAAAACTCTCACTTATAAAAAATACACTACCATTCATCCATTCTCTCAAAATCATCTTGTCTCCTCAGAAAGTGATGTTTGACCGGGAGGAGCAGGAATTGGTGCACAGCCTCACAGCTCTCAGGCGCCTTGAATTCCTCAGTTGCAAGAATCTCCAGTCCTTGCCAACAGAGTTGCATACCCTTCCTTCCCTCCGTGCTTTGGTTGTAACTGACTGTCCACAGATCCAATCACTGCCAGAGAAGGGACTCCCGACACTCCTCACAGATTTAGGATTTGACTATTGCCACCCAGTGCTGACCGCGCAACTGGAAAAGCACCTGGCAGAGATGAACAACTCAGGTCGATTTCACCCAGTTTATGCATAGGCAGCATGAGGTACATCACAATATACCACCACTTACCATCACAACCACCATGTTTGTCTACAATTCTTCTTTGTTTCTTAAGAAAATTTCAGTTTCCTAACTTATGCTAAAAATATCTTTTTTGCTTGACAAAAACTGAACCATGCTGTAGTTCTGATATTAGGTGAGTTACATGATAACAAAATTGCTGCGTACTCTCAATAGTCAATATTGCTGTTAAGCTTTATCTGTCTTGCTTGTGACGATATCCCATGCCTCCCCAATCCGTGCCACCTCAGTTCCAAAACCCCATGCCTCCCCTTCTCCTTCTCTAATATTTTTGTTCCGTTGTGGATGAGCAATGAGGATGGAGAAAGGGGAGTGGAAGAGAAAGATTTTGATTGCCTTGAGACAACATAGAGATCATTTAGCTAAGGAGATGATTGAGACATGGTGGCACCGAGGATGAGAACATAGAGATTTGGTTTGGATGTACATTTTTAATTTTGCCTGTCCTTAGATTGGGCCATGGATACCTTACCTTCCTGAACATCTTAAGCAGGGTTTCACAAAGATAATTATTTCTGAAACATGTGCCGATCCAGATTTGATTGGTGGCTTTATTGGATCTCAAGCAAATAAGAGGGTGGAAGATTTAAAGGCAGCTATTTCCATGAGCTAATTAATAGGTCTTTCTTTGATGCAGATTTAAAGAGGACGATACTTGTCATCGTGTGCTCTTTCTCCATGAACCCTATCAAACTGCAGCAGCAGCAGCTTGTGCAGCAGAAACAAGACCGGATGAACGATCTCTTCTTCGTTCCTTTAGCTGCGCCACTGTCTAAAATGTCATTGCCATCTTTGTACTCTTTCTTCTGTCTTCCTTTTTTTTTATCTCCCATCATTCTGGTTTAAATCTTGTGATGCTACATTTACGTTTGATGAGATTTAGGTACAGCTTCCTTTTATAATCTTAGAGTTAACACACTGCAGAATGCAATGGTTAGAATGTTATGATGATCTGTCCAAGAAAAAAGATTGTTTTAAAGTTCCCAATAAAATGGGTCAACTACAAGACTGTGAAAGACTTGGGAAGATGGGTTGCAAGCTCTTCTTTCTTTCCCCCTTCACATGGATTTCAGCACATAAAACTATCCAATTCAAACACACACACACACAAAAAAGAGAGAGATTGACTCCAGAAAATGGCCAAATTCCCGTGCTTAATTTGTTGCAACGCTTTCATAATCAAACAGTAATCCAACACAAAGATAAATGCATGACAAAAAAATATATGCAGCGAGTAAAGAAAGAGAAACGAGAGCTGGGATTCATCACTTGGATTTCTACGCACGAGTCCTGCTGCTTTCTGGACTTCTCAATGGATTAAAATAAGGATGAGCCTGAAAGGAAGAGCAGCAATCCTGTTAGCAGCTGAAGCGCATAATTATGGAGGAATAAGCTTATATATAGGAAGAGCACTTACCATAGCTTCTTTAGCTGTTGGCCTCTCCTGGTGATCATACCGAAGCAGCTTGTCCACAAAGTCAACAGCCTAACAACAGAAAAAAGAAATAAACGTAAATTATGTGATAAACTGATCGGAACCTCGACGTGCATGCAACGATAGTCACCTCGGGAACTGCGACATGCTGGTTATCGGCGTTTATAAACCTTGTCCATGGTCTCCTGCTATGCCTGTGACAGTGATTACCAGACTTTAGAAAACATTTTGGAACGCAATCCCAGAGGAGTTATTCACAGAGTGCACTCTAGAACCTTCCAACAAGAGCTTCAAGTTGCGGGTCGAGTTCTAGTCGATATTTTTTGAGGTAAGCGTTCAACTCATCTGTACCAAGTACCTAAACCAGATACCAGATTCCTCAGATGGTTAAATAAGAAGAGAAAGAACATGGACTAAATGGTGAATGTCAATCATGCTAATTTATCCAGATTGTTTTCCCAAAGAACTATGACAACATGACTCTTCTACTGTTTCAATCCATAGACATCCCGCTGAAGGCGTTCATGGAAAGCCATTGTTGTCTCAACATTGAAACTCAGCTGACCATCATATATATGTATGTGTATAAAGTTCTTTTCTCTCTTTTTTCTGAGTCCCACAAATACTCATGGTTTGTGCGTAATGATTTTCTTGTTTTTTTTTTACTACTCCGTCTTCAAGTGCCAGCATGAGATCCCTTAGTGGTTGAAATTTTATGCCAATAGGATTAGCTCTACACAATCCAGAAGAAGTCCATATGTTCCTAGGCTGTAATACATAAGTTATATTGATGCAAGCAAGTAACATTTATGTCTAAAAAGCACTATCTAAAAGGATTAGCACAAGTTGGTGAAAACTTAAATATTTAGCTCTGTCCTTTCCACATGTTATTAACAAAATTAACCAGCAAAATATCTAATTAAATTTCAGCCTCAGTTGAGAACTAAATCATACCTTTGCTATTTTGACCAATTGATCATAATTATCATGTCCATAAAAAAATGGCTCCTTCCGAAAGATCTGCCAATCAACAGAAAGCATGATTTTATATATAAAAACATGTCCTGGTATATAACTATATAAATCACATACCATCCCAGCAAACATACAACCAAGGCTCCACATATCCAGTGAATAATCATAATCTTGCAAATCAACTAGGAGCTCTGGGCCTTTAAAGTACCTGCAGAAGAGTCTGATATAAGTCCAGAGACAGAAAAGTTTGATATAAATCAACAGAGAACCATGCAAAGATTCCTTAGCAAAGAGGCATAATATGGTCAGGAACCATAAAAGAAATGAACCAACAGCAATCTGTTGTCTTCATCCAAACAAAAACATGAGATTTGTCAGTAAATCAACCAAACTTTATCCAGGGAAGATTTTCCTCATCCATTTATTCCTCGATATGGCCTACTTGAATTATAGTAATATAAGTCAATAATTAAACAGACATACACACATTTAAATTTAAATGACTATCACCATAAAAGCTCTTCCAGTTCAAGCCATACTAAAATGCTCATACACTGTTAGCCAAAAAATCTGACTCACTCCGCGTTGGATTAGGAGAACCAAAGATAATTTTCCACCCTTAACGCATCGTGCTGTGCAAGCATATTGGTCCCTGGTTGAACCAGTACGTACTGGTCGATATTCCCATGTCATGTTGTGTGTCAATATACAGGTATGTGTCGATAAACCGTAAAAGGGCAGAAAATTCAATTAAAATTATAATAAAAATCCTATTTCGATGCTTTTATCCTAATCTAATTTATTGGTATATAAATATAATTTGGTAACTAAATATGCATTAATAAGCCTCTAATTAATCATCAAACATGGAAGAATAAGCTCGCAAATCATACAAGAAGTCAATACATAGCCAATCTAGACTACTTATTCTTAAAAACCTCCAATTAGGTCTCAATTAATCATTAGTCATTAATCAATCAAGAATTATCAATATTCTTTCCGCTAATTACATGACATGATCTTGAAAACAAAGAGAGAAGATAAATGTCTTTAATTAGAGTCAAGTCCCCCCAACCTTGAGTTCGAATCCCTCTTTTATCCAAATTAAGAGATTGATTTCCACTAATCACCAATTAGAGAGATTAAACAAGTTAATGAGAGTGAGGAAGTGTGAGAAATAGTGAGGACGAGAGTCTGTGAAAGAGAGAGAGGGTGGGGCTTTTACAAGCCCAAAACAGCCCTCGTCAATCGAAATGAGAGTGGCATGGTCAAAATTCAAACATTAACAACCAATACACGTCGGTTAAATTTTAACCCTGGTCTCGACCAACTTCGAACCGGTGCATGCCGCCCATTTCATATCGTAGTGGACAATACAGTAGTCCATGCTTTTGATATTGGGCTCATTTGTGTCCATACATACATCGGAAAATTCAAATTTACCAATTAAATATAATATGATTTTCCCTTTAAAATTTAGGAACTATTATAGAGACTTTGATGCAGGAGAAAGGTTTTGATACACGTTCCTGAAATGAATATTTATGATTTTAAAAAATTTAAGAAGGATATTATACTATGTTACTTAACAAACTTTAAATCTAAAAAGTACCCTTGTTTACAAAAGGGTAGATATGAAATTTTGCTTCCTAAAAAGTATCTTCAACAAGGGATCATTTTTCAACACCGTACCTTGAGGCAACTCTAACGTTGTACTCTTTTTCTGGATGATAAAACTCAGCGAGGCCCCAGTCAATAAGACGAAGCTTCCTTTGTTGGTGATCTATCATAACATTGTGAGGTTTTACATCTCGATGCATGATGCCCTGAGAGTGGCAATAATCTAGTGCCTACACAAGAACCTGGAACAGTTAAAAGGCAATCAAACTTGATGAAATCTAATTATAAAACCACAAGATATAAAATTCAAAATACACAAGCAGATGCACACCAGAGGTTTTTCAATATATCAAGTTGAAAAAACTAATGTTACATATCTTCAGTGAAAACAAGATTTTGAAAATTCGTTCAGCGTGACCTTAAAGCATAAGGGATCTGATAAATGGATCAAAAAGTATATAAGCTAACTGACGACTAATCCAACTGATCCTTTCCTAGAGACTTAGTATATGAAGTACGGTCAACAGCTTGACCATCCATTCTCCCAAAAAGTTCATAATAAGCTAATCACCAATAAACACCAATTTGTTGATCCACATCAAATGTGCAAACTACATGCCAAATTCAATATTCTGTCTTTTGAAACTTCACCTAAAATCAATGTCAGGAATCCTATAATCAGTTTAAGTCCACAAAAATCGCAAAACCATAATTCAAGAAACATTGGGATCTGTCCAAGAAAAAAAAACAATTATCATATCTAACCCTAAAATAACAAAAGCAACATGATTAAAAAAGCTAGCAATAAAGAAACATAAGCAAAATCTAAGGATCTCATAAGTAAATCTTGTTGAAAAGAATTAGGTCAGATGGGTCTCTTCAATTCCTTCATCTTATCACTTTATGGTTCACGGATATTACCTATACAACCACTACCTAAGAAGTGGTTTAAGCAGCTGCTTTTGTGCATCAACCACAAGACTGCACTAATAAGCCATATGCAGTAGAGTGCATGGTTCAACTACATAATCTGTCCACATTTTATGCACGTGGCAACACAAGCCACATAGAACAATGCATATACGGACATAGCCAAACCCGAAAGCCCAAATATGCTCAAAACTTGACCACACAAGTCCAACATCTCACCTCACTAAGTCTACCAAGTAGAACTTAAAGCTATAAGGTCTCACAATTTTCTCTTTGTTTCCTTTGGTGACAATAGTAGGTGTCTAGTAGCAAGAGAAACTGTGATACAAATCAAACCCAAGTGGAGCCATCACTATCTCTTACTTGCAAAAACATATTATCCACATTCCTCATTTTAAAATAATGTTTGAAGCTTTCAAGTACTTTTAGGATTTTATTTTTTTTATTTTTAATTATTATTTCAATTTATTCCAATCCTGCAATTAATGACACCGATCTTGACTATATTCTTGTTGGTCAGTCCCAATTCCAATCTTACAAACTATGTGCGAAGGAAAGTTTCATATCAATATATAATAAAAAAAACAGAAAATTTAACATTCAGAGGGCAAAAAGAGTTAGAATTCAAGGTTGCTACTCAAAGTGGAAAATTATACATACTAACTTTATAAGTGCTTGTTATAAGAATAACAATAACATAAAGTGTCATGACCATCATAATTAACCAACAAGTTGACATTCTTCACTTCATTGCAAATGGGAAGATAACCTTACCTTTAATAGTTCATATATGTAGTATCGAATATCGTAGTCCGACAAAGTTGGATAGAGAACTTTAAAGTCGGTATTGTTGACGTATTCAAATATTAGACTAGGTGTCTTTGAGTGCTGATCTCTGACAATATCAAGTAATTTGACGATGTTAGGTCCGCCACAAAGGTTTTGCAATATCTTTATTTCTCTCTTGATCTGCATTGGAAGAAAAGAATGATAAATAAAAAAAGGAATAGAAAGCAGATGCACATAGTTAAGAGAGATGTCACAACATCAAGCAAACCTCATACTTGAATCCGTAAGGGAATCCATGACTGAGTCATAGTCAAAGTAGAGCATCAATGAAATAAATAGCACAAGCATGAAATATAAATATGAACAAAATCTTATTGAGACAACCAATGCAAGAAATACCCTTTTATTAAAAAATACAAAAGTAAATAAATTAGTCGCCAGACCTTCGTGCCAAACTATCTATCAAACAGGGCCTGCTGAAGCCATTTTATAGGTGATGCAACATCTTGGATACCCAGCTCATCAACAGCTGATTATATCTCTGGCTCTTGAACAGACAAACAGACCGAGTATTGAATTATGTATATTCACTACGGCATTAAAACAAGCTTGACAGTGATATAGAAGATGATGAAGGGCAAGATTAGAGAGACAACACCACATAAAGCATATAATAAAGAAGATCCACACCAAATTGCACCCAGCGCTTGTCTCATAAGCAACAGAACCAAATAGAAGTTAGTAAGAATTTAAACTTCCTAAATTGCCCCATAGGCATGGATTATTCTTCAGGCTCCCAGTATTTAGTATAATTGAAGCATCTTCATCCTACCCCATAAATCACATTGTGAAGCATTAGATCTACCGTACAAGTATAATGCAATATTCATGTCCTTTCTTTTTACAACTGTTGCAAAGCAACAATTATTTGAAACTTTTGTCAAGCCCTAAACCAAAGATGCACTGCTACATGAGCTAAAATTCAATAGTGAGGAATTAAAGGCAACCAAGTAACCGAAACCATCCAATAAAACAAGGGAACCTAGATACATAATTAAATCCATAATGCATTGTCACAGCAAGCCTAATTTGTAATAGAGTCTTATTTAACATAACAATCTTGTATAAATTCAAATTCAGATCAGATTTAAATCAATCCCACCTTCTTCTTCTTTACTGGCTTTAGAATCTTAATAATGCACTTATCCTTGTCCGTGGCACGCACTCCCTCGAAAACCTCGCTGTACTTTCCCCTTCCGACCTTCCGAACAACCTCATAATCATCTTGTTCCCTGCACGCAATTAAAAATTTATTAAACCAAGAAACCTTGATCGCAATAAAAGCAAAACAATCTCAAAATTTTCTGGGTTCAGAAGAGTGAGAAAGATCACGTGTGCCCTCACCCCCACTGGACGGTGAGCGATTCGTAATCCCAGTAATCCTTGGGGCGGTGGACGTTGATATCAGCGTAGACCCGAGCCCGGGAGGGGGCGCCGGGGCTGCGGACGGCCTTTCCGATCTTCTGCGCCAGGGCTCCGGCGGCGGAGGGGCGGAGGCGGCCTGGGGAGCTCCCCGGGCTTGCGACGAAGGGGTGGAAGAGGCGCAGTGGGTGGGCGCCGGGTGGGGACGAGAAGCGGAGAAGGGGAGCGAGGGATCGCAGGTGACGGGGGAGGAGGGAGAAGGAGCGGAGAGGCCCATAGGCCATAGATATAGGAAGCAAGAACGAAGGTGGCCGACGCAATATAATATATATATATATATATATATATATAGTTTATCTTTTTGAATAATCAAAATGATGATCACTATAGACATTGGATGATTGATGTACATGATCTTGAGTCCACGTATGAGCATCATATAAGTTATTTAATATAATATTTTTTAATTTTAAGAAAATAGAGAGAGAGAGAGAGAGATTGATAATTATTTTTTTGTTTTCCCTTGGAATGTTTATAATTTTGTTTTGGCCTTTTTGGTAGGGGGCTACCACCATATATGTTATTTAATATAATATTTTTTTTTAATTTAAGAAAATAGGGAGAGAAAGAGAGGTTGATAATTATTTTTTTTTATTTTCCCTTGGAATGTTTATAATTTTTTTTTTCTGTTTTTGCCTTTTTTTTTTGGTAAGGGGCTACCAAAAAGATAATAATTTCAGATCAATACCATCCCATATTTCATGGGCAAATATAAGAGGTTAAGACATGGAGCGATTATAATAAGAAATGGGGCAAATTAAAAGATAATAATTTCAGGTCAATACCATCTCATATTTCAATCTCCAGTTTCTCTTGTAAAATTAAAATATTCTATGGGTTTTATGAGCTACATTTTGTAAGTTTTATGGGCCAAAAATTGATTCCAACAGGTTCTCTCTACCAAACGCTTATTTTTCTTTCCAAAATAAAAAATATTTAAAAATAATTTTGAATAAAAAATATTGACGTCACTACAGCCCTTATTCTTGTGCAAACCAACCCTCAACCCAAATCCAACCTTGACTCATGAGCATGGTCGATCTACGGTATGCATCCTGATCGCCATTATAATATGATTTAAGAAATAATTAAAATTAAGTTTCTCAATTATAATATGATAAATTAGAAAATTTTAGATCAACTAAATTATTAATTGCTTTATTTTCTAATGAGTGATATATTTTTTTAAAAATAAATAGTTTAAAATTTATTTATATATATGAACCATAACAAATAAATATAATTCTATCTTTATGAATGTAAAATGAAAATAAAAATAGGTCTCTCTTGAGAAGCCGATCTAGGTAAGAACATTTATCTTTTTCTTTATTTTATCATTTTCTATTTATTTTTTAAAATCTTTAATATTATAATTATTATAATTTATGTGATGAATAATATTATTTTTAATTTTATAATTAATAAATAATGGTCATTCAGTTATGATATTAGAATGATTAATTAATTTCATAATAATTTTAATTCATTTAAATTAATTATATTTATGTTTCCAAGAATTATGTATAATTTTCGTGATTTAATTAGTTTTAAATTTAGAATCATGAATCTATATTATTTAATTCATAAAAAATAATTTATGGTTAATTATTATTTTATAATATTTTAAAATCTTTTTAAAAATATTTAAAATTTAGTTTAATAAATCTAACACATGTGATCAAGCATAATCTTACTCATGTGATTAGATATGATCTTACTCGTGTGATGATACATGATCCAACCTTTGTGATGTATAATTGAGACCACATATGACTCAATTCGAAAATTGTATACTATGATGTTTGATCATTGTTCGTCCTACGTAGTATGAGACTGTGCATTAACATTAAAATTTCCGTGGTCCCAATTATTCGATTGCACGAAAAAAAAAAGTGGCAACCGTGGTTGGGTACAATGATTTGTTTCTTGCGCCATGATTGAAGAATAGTTAGCCCAACGATTTGTGCTGCTTGGGCAATCCCCAGGTTGAACCAAGACTTACCGGGAATGGAGTCTGAATCAGACATGATAAGAAATCGTACATGAGTTTGATCTTGGTAAGAAGCTATAATTTCGAGTTCATATTTAAATTAAGCTTTCGGACATGGTTGAATGTTCAATTTCGGCTTGCTGTTTTTAATTGGTCTGCTGCTTGGTGTTTCAGTATTACCTTTGGGCAGATCAACCAGATTCAATTCATAATAGACTTTAACGAAGTTCACATTCCGAATCTCACTTATATTAACCTAAAACCTAAATTAAAAATTAATCTAAAACCTAGATTAGGTGGTTAGGATTGAGATTAAGAGAACAATGACAGTTAAAAACGTGAGTAAAAAAAAGAAGACTGTAGATTAACAATAGAGGTCAGAAAATAATAAGGTTTTAGATATTGTGCTTAGTATTATAATCATTGTATCCCTGTGATTCTCTTGTGGTTGCTGCTTTTGGGCTTGGGCAAGAAGCCTTGAGATCTGCATATTAATTATTTTGATAGTGGATTTTCTCTGGCTTGTCCCGTGATTTTTATCCTTCGAGTTGAAGGGATTTTTCACGTAAATCTTGGTGTTTATCTGATTGTGATTTTTGTTTGATTCCGTTGTGTATGACTGTCTGCTAGTATTTGTTTGTATACAAAGTTTATTCATATTTTATTCTCATCAACTGGTATCAGAGCAGGGTTTTAGTGGTATGTAATCTTTTGTATCTGAACATGGAGGCCGGTAATATTTTTTACATGATTAGTTTAAATGGAAACAATTGGATGATATGGAAACCAAGAATGAAATATCTATTGTATTGCAAAGATTTGTTTGGACCTTTACAAGGAGATAGCACAAAGCTCATAACTATAATAGATGATGAGCGAAAGATGTTAGATCGAAAAATAATTAGATTTATTCGTCATTGGCTTGATGATAGTGTCTTTTACCATGTTTCTATTGAAATTTCTGTTTACTCTCTTTGGAATAAGTTAGAAAGTCTTTATGAAAGAAAAACGGCCGACAACAAAGCTTTCTTGATCAGAAAACTTGTGAACTTGAAATATAAAGATGGTACTTCTATTCCTGAGCATTTGAATTAAATGCAGAGTATTACTAACCAGTTATCCTCTATGAAAATGTCTCTTGATGATGAGTTGCAGGCATTGTTACTTCAAAATTTTTTGCTAGAAAGTTGGGAGACACTGATGGTTTCCCTCAGTAATTCTACACAAGATGGTATTATCACCATAAGTCAAGTAACAAGTAGTTTGTTGAATGAGGAGTTGAGGAGAAAAAATTCAGCAATTTCTCAGATTGATTCACAAGTACTTGTCTCAGAGAACAGAGTAAGGTCAAAGTCAAAGGATAGAAGTGGTTCACGCGTGGGTAGAAGCAAGTCAAGATCAAGGAAAAATATTGTTTGCTACAATTATGGTGAAAAATGACATTACAAGAATCAGTGCAAACAACCTAAGAAGAACAAGAAAAAGAAAAAAGAAGTGGAGCATACAGAGTCAAAAGAAAATATCACAGCTACGGTGCAAGGTAGTGATTATTTGATTTTGTCTACTTCTAATGATATTTTTTCTTGTATGTGTCAGTATCTCGATTGGATAATTGACATAAGTGCTTCTTATCATGCTACACCATAGAGGGAGTTCTTTGCTACTTACAGGTCTAAAATTTTTGGTGTTGTCAAGATGGGCAACTATGACACAATAGACATCATTGGCATGAGAGATATCCATTTAAAGACCAACTTTGGCTGCAAGTTGGTGCTTAAGGATGTGAGACATATGGTTGACTTAAGACTGAATTTAATTTCAGTTGGAAGGCTGGACGATGAAGACTTTGATGTCAGATTTCACAGAGGGCAGTAGAAGCTCAGTAAGGGTTCTCTTATTATAGCTAATGGGGAAGAAATGTCATACATTGTATAGATTGCAGACTAAAGCTTGTGGTGAGTAGTTGAATGCTACAGAGAAAGACTTTAACATAGAGTTATGGCATAGGCAACTAGGACACATGAGCGAGAAGGGGCTACAAGAACTTTTCAAGAGAGAGGTACACATTTGAACCCTTGTATTGATTGTTTGGCTGGTAAACAACATAGAGTTTCTTTTGTTAATCCTGCCTTATCTAGAAAAATGCATGCCTTGGATGTGTGTGGTCCTTTGAGGATAAAAACTCTTGATGTATCTATTAATGTTCCTAGTATCAGTGGTGCACTTTATTTTGTTACTTTTATAGATGACTTTTTCAGGAAAGTTTGAGCCTATGCCTTGGAGACTAAAAATCATATTATTAATGTCTTCAAGGAGTTTCATGCTAGAGTTGAAAGGAAATTGCAAAGAGGATGAACTGCACCATCATGGAAAAGATCAGATGTATGCTTTCACAGGCCAAGCTACCTAAAAGGTTTTGGGATGAAGCTTTGAGGACTGCAATTGATGTAATCAACTTATCACCATGTACAGCTCTAGATGGTGATGTTGCAGAGCATGTATGGTCAGGGAAAAATATCTCTTATAGGCATTTAAAAATGTTTGGTTGTCGTGTATTTGCACATGTTCCAGACAATGAGAGGTCCAAGCTGGATGGTAAGACAAAAGAGTGTATTTTTCTTGGTTACTCATATGATCAGTTTGGTTACAAGCTTTGGGATCTAGAAAAGCAGGTGTTCAGAATCAGATATATTATCTTCTTTGAGGATCAAACTATTGAGGATTTGAAGAAGGAGGCACCATCTAAGACTTCTACAGAGGGATTCGTAGACTATGACCCAGTTATTCCTCCAGTATATCAGGGTGATGGGGGAGATGTGCAGGAAGATGGTGCAGAGCCAGATGTTGATCTACCTGTAGGACATGTTGAACAGGAAGAAGAAAGAGAGCAAGTTCTCACAAAATCTCAGTTAAGAAGATCTTCTAGACCATGTCAACCTTCCAAGAGATACTCTACAAATGAGTATGTGATGCTTACTAATGCAGGTGAACCAGAGAGTTACGAGGAAACAGTTGAAAGTTAGCAAAAAAAGAAGTGGTTTATTGCTATACAGGAAGAGATGGATTCTCTGTAGAAGAACCACATATATGATTTGGTACAACTACCAGAGGAAAGTAAGGCCTTGTAGAACAAGTGAGTTTTCAGGTGAAGACTCAAGAATATTGTTCTCAACCAAAGTATAAAGCTAGATTGGTTGTGAAAGACTTTGGTCAAAAGAAAGGTATTGACTTTGAATAAATTTTTTTCCTGTTGTTAAAATATTTTCTATCTGTGTTGCTCTTGGTATCACTACTAACCTAAACTTGGAGATTGAGCAGTTAGATGTGAAAACAACTTTCCTTCATGGTGATTCATAGGAGAAAATTTATATGGAGCAACCAGAATGCTTCAAAGTCAAAGGTAAAGAAAACCTTGTCTGCAAGTTGAAGAAGAGCTTATATGGGCTGAAGCAAGCTCCAAGTCAGTGGTATAAAAAGTTTGATTCATTTATGATTGAAAATAAATATAAAAGAATAACTTCATATCATTGTGTGTATATCAAACGGTTTGGTGAGAATTTTATTATTCTCTTGCTTTATGTTGATGACATGCTTATCCTCGGAAAAGATATGTCTATGATTGACAGGTTAAAGAAGGACCTGAGTGAGTCTTTTGCAATGAAGGACATGGGGTCAGCAAAGCAAATATTGGGCATGCAGATTTCTCGTGACATAAGAAAGAGGAAGATTTCATTGTCACAAAAGAAATACATTGAGAAGGTATTGAACAGATTCAATATGAGCAATGCAAAGCCAGTTGGTTCTCCTCTTGCAGGTCACTTTAAGTTGTGCTCAGAGCAGAGTCCATCAAGTGATGAGGAGAAGGAGAAAATGCAAAAGGTTCCTTATGCTTTAGTAGTTGGAAGTTTAATGTACGCGATGGTATGTACGAGGTCAAACATCGCATATGCAATGGGTGTTGCTAGTAGATTTCTTGCAAATCCAAGTAAAGAGCATTGGACAGCAGTGAATTAGATTTTTAGATATCTCAGAGGAAGTCCTAAAGTTTGTCTAAGCTCTGGAGGTGGACCACCTGTGTTGACAGGTTACACAGATGCAGATATGACAAGAGATATTGATACAAGAAAGTCCACATCAGGTTTTATACTTACTTTTGCAGGGGGAGCTGTGTCGTGACAGTCCAGATTACAAAGGTGTATTGCTCTCTCTACCACAAAGGCAGAATATATTACTGCTATAGAGGTTTGCAAAGAAATGTTATGGATAAAAGAATTCTTACCAGAATTGGGGCTGAAATAAAAAAACTATGTGGTGTATTGTGATAGTCAGAGTGTCATCCATTTGTGCAAAAACACAACATTTTATTCCAAGTCAAAGCATATAGATGTCAGATATCACTGGATCAGAAATGTGCTTGAAGAGAAGCAGTTACAGCTTTAGAAAATTCACACGGATGATAATGGGGCAGACATGTTGACAAAGGCTTTACCGAAAGAGAGACGGGAGATGTGCCGACAGCTGGTCGACATGACTTCACATTGAGGAGTCATGAGACAACCTCCCTTATGGCTGAAGGGGGAGGTTGTTGGGCAGATGGCCCAGATTCAGCCCACAATGGGCTTTAGTGAAGCCCACAGCCCAAAATCTCATTTATATTAATCTAAAACCTAGATTAGGTGGCTAAGATTGAGATTAAGAGAGCAGCGACGGTTGAAAACGTGGGTGAGAGAAAGAAGACTGCAGATTGACAATAGAGGCCAGAAAATAAGATATCTAAGAAAGGGAAGAAGATAAGGACATGAAAAGATTATTCTCAATTATTCAAATCTCAGGTTAGATCAGTTTGCAGTGGATTCTTACTGTGATCTCTTGAGAAAGTTTTGAATATTACTGTGATCTCTTGAGAAAGTTTTGGATATTGTGCTTAGTATTATAGTCTTTGTATCCCTGTGATTCTCTTGTGGCTGTTGCTTTTAGGCTTGGGCAAGAAGCCTTGAGATCTATATATTCATTATTTTGATAGTGAATTTTCTCTAGCTTGTCCCGTGATTTTTATCCTTCGAGTTGAAGGGGTTTTCCACGTAAATCTTGGTGTTCATCTGATTGTGATTTCTGTTTGATTCCGCTGTGTATGACGACCTACTAATATTTGTTTGTATACAAAGTTTATTTCTGTTTTATTCCCATCAAATACAGCTAAAAATCTTTATTAAGGAGATGACTTTGAGACCATGACAAAAATAAGAAGAGAAACTCAAAGGCACACTTAATTTATTGATTCATCATCAATTTATACATGTTTGGGGAGGATTTATCTAAATTGATTAACGAGATCTACTCGTTCAGTCAGGAAATCTTATCTGTTAACACTACAACCACATATTTGTCTGATAGTTAGGATGCCGAAGAGCTAGTGCAGAGTCCGAAGAACACACCATGAACGAAGATCCCCACTGCATTCACTTGCTTCTGCATGGGTTTTGTGTCGTCGGCAGATTTCCATCGTATGTGCACCTAAGGACATCCGGAAGTTTCTTTAGCACCCTCGGTCCTGCTGGCACTTTCCCAGATCTTGGCCTTATGTCCTTCGCTCCCGTCGCATCATAGCCATGCAAAAAAATTCAAACAGAAGAACAAGGAATCCATCAGCTGATGCCTGACAAGAATACTGCCTTTTCACCAAAACAAGTTGGATTGGCAAAGAGGTGTGAACTTTAGCAGAAGGTTGGAAAACATTGGTGCAAAAACTAGTTTCCGTCCATTGTGGTGCAAAAACTAGTTTATGTCCTCAAAAGAATGAAAGAAAGAATCAAATTTGAATTAAAGAGTATCCGTAGAAGTCCGACGACTAACCTGATCGAAAATGGATATAGGAATGGCAAGGGTCGCTACAGCATTTGGGGAGTCCACTATTCCTGATATCCTTCCTTCGCAGGGGCAGCATGACAGCAGCAGATACGCCTGCATCGAGGTATATATATCCATTCATTCTAGTGTTACTTGTATGGTTTGGAGTGGTTGTCATCATGGAATTACGATGAAAATTCTTGGAAGGTGTGATAGAGAAGCCTCCAGACCTGCTCCTTGGAGTATCCAAACTTTGAGAGGTAGTCGATGGCATTGAGGACTGCTCGCTTGTAGGCTACCGTTGCATCGAGGAAGTGTTGCCGCCCTGCCTCATCCACGCTTATTCCTTCAAAGACCAGCCACTCTGAGAACCTCGGCTCCACCGGCCCTATCTCAAAGATTGGGTTTACATGCAGAGTTGTGGGGCCCATTGGTGTCAGGTACTCTCTCATTCCACCCCGAATGATTTCACACCTGCAAAGCACAACATGAAGAGATTTGAACTTTTAAATGTAGAACTGAATTAGATTTTTTCTATCATTAGAACTTGCAGATTTCCTAACTGTAACTGTCAGATTTTTCATTAGATATTTGGTAATTTTGCAAAGCACATATGCTGTCTTTGTTTCCTCATTCCAGATTATAAGTAGCAGTTAGGACTATTAAGTTTTCATTCACTTGAATGATTGATAATCCCCAAGCATTTTGGGCTCAAATGCTGCTTGTTTTCAACAAAGGTCTAAAATAAGTGGTTTCTGGTTGCCATGTCTCTCTGCCATTTTTCATGGAAATTAAGCTATAAAAGTCCTTTTTAATTTTTGTTCTGATCATGAAATGGACGCTGGAGAACCCATTTTGAGAATTTCCTGAGAAGATATCAGAACCATAAGATTGTCCCAACGTAAAGCGAAAACCACACTCTACCTGTTGTAGCTCATGTAATCATATTTAAGAACGTTTCCTAATCACAAACTATTAGTGATGCATTTTTTCCTCTTAGTAGCTGCCTTTTATAGCGATCTTGGTTTTTTCGTATGTGTTAATAGATGATTGACTGAAAATATGATTGATTACAAGGTAGGGTTAATGCGGTACCTATCATGGATCTGTATTGTGATTTAAATGTTTCTTTCCATTGACATGTTTATCTGATCACAATGTTTGAACTTTTAAATTTTTTCACAAAATTAGTATTAATTTTTTGTCAAATCTATTTTTTTCACCTTGATCAGTTCGGCTCTGTTGTTTCGTGTCATGGACAAGAAGAAATGAACATTAAGCTGACAGAGTTTGAGGAGTTACTTGAGTTCTAAGAATCCACTCATCTCTATTGCTCCACAGAATGAAACTTCTCCATCACCCTGGGAAAAGTGCATGTCACCAGTGCTGAGATTTGCCCCTTCCACAAATACTGGTAGATATACTTTAGAACCTCTGCTGAGATTTTTTATGTCACAGTTCCCTCCATTTTCCCTTCCGGGAATTGTCCTTGCAGCTTCATCTGCAATCTTTTTCCATTCAGGAGTTCCTTCTTTTATCTGCAAATTTCATGAATAAAACATGTCAACATTATGGTTCATATGGTGCCAATACATTGAGATAAATAACATATTTCTGAAAGCGGTCTACGAAGAACAATACACTTCATCTTCAGCAATATGATGCTATCAACATTATCAAACCATATATGCAACTTATACGCAGTCATATAAATCTCCATAGTGTGGCAATGATTCTAAAATGTGGTTGGATTTTTGTGTTACTACTTATATCTCTAAGTTCGAGCATTTGATGTAATATTTTGGTTGCAGAGCTGTGGCTATCACATTATGTTATGGGAGCTGCAAATCTATAGAACACCAGCAATGTAATAAAGAAGCAGCTAGTTTTTTCAGTAGTTTGTAGTCTGGTTCTTAATTATAAGTTCATATATTTGTGATTAACTTTCTTCACTATAATTATGTTAAGATTTCTTTACTGTGATTACTAAGATTAGTATGTTCATGTATTTGTGATTAATTTTCTTCTTGCTTCAAAGAATTTCTTTCTGGTTCTTAATGATTTTATGGTATGCATGTTGCATTTTGATTTTATTTTATTTTTTTTGTGTGTGTTCTTGCTCTTTCATTGAGTGGCTTTTACCATCTCCTCCAGAATATAAAACTAAATCCTAAAATGAGATTAAGCTTTAGATGCATTTTTAAGTTTTCAGATTAGTATTTACCACAATGTTCATACGGTTATATTTTTGTATGTCAGATGTTGAAACCTTGTCCGAGATTCAGAAGATTGTAGCTTAAAATTAATGAATTTAGCTACTGATATCTTTAGACAAAACATCTAAATGTACTTTGTATCCATCATACCATTCCGAGTAGACAATTCTCGGCAGTTGGTAAGTTCGCAAGTGGGCGTTGGTGTAGAACTTCACATAATTTCAGCAATCCAATGCCATTTTCTGCCAATTCCTTTTCCCTCTCATTCCATATGCATAGAAGTTCCATGGATGGTGCAGTTCCAACAATCCCCGGGTGTGCCAAACCGGGAAATCGAACTCCTAGAGAGCCGATATCGAGTTTGTAAAGGTTAAAAACTTACTGTGCATAGATTTACAAGAGGAAGATAAAAAAAAAAATGCAGATAAAGAAGATCATAATGTGGAAAAGTTTTACCTGGTATCTGTGGTGAGTATGCGTATATTCCTTCAAAGTACCAAATAGCTTTGGTTGCACAGGGGAAGTGATCTGTTAAAAACCCTCCACCATTCTCTCTGTCAAAAGTTGCCGTATAACCCCATTCATCTCCTCGAAGTGGACCCAAGTTGCATATTTCAACCATTAGAAGATCACCAGGCTTGGCAGGAACACCTTTTGTATCCACCACTCTTAAAGGACCACTGAGATAATGAGTCTGTGACAAATTGTTTTATCAGTGGCTCTATGCAAACTGCATCAAATTAAAATGAAATTGACCTCAGAGAGTGCCTAAATGTTTATTCATGTGTTTGATCTTTATCGGTCATAAGAATAGTGACCCGACTTTATATTTATCAGCCACTGAAACAGGAGAGATATACAAAAAATTTTGATTTGCATGAAGTTTACTCTTGACTTTGCTGGGTTGATCCTTGAGTTCAGATTTTTTTTCCCTCCATCTCCGGATTGTTTTGTTGTTATTTGCAAGTAGCAAATTTACTCAGCTTTTAGATTTCTTTTTCAATTTTTCTTAATGCTTCTTGGGTCAAATCTTAATAGTTTGAGAAGATATAACTCAGAAAGTTCAGATATGGGGCTTTGAGGTGATTAATAATTTCTTTGAAAATAATTGTCTTCCTATCCATCCAGGTTGCTCATTTTGTAATCATACCGAAAATATGATTCGAATCTATGTAGTTCACAAATATGAGATATATGCTCATGAGAATCTGGGTTTTTTTTTTTTTTTTTTACTTCTATTGGTGAAAACAATCAGAAATATTTCGACGAGGTTAAAAATTAATTTTAACCTAGGTTTTAAAAATTAAAAATCCAAAATTCTCTTACACATTCGGTTTCTTGCAGCTCCTAATGGGGGCTGATAGACTAACACAAATGTTGGGATTTGTCATCCATCAACAAATACTCATATCTTCTGCTTATTAAGTCCTGCAGTGGCAGACATGCTTATCTACTTTGCCCTCGGCATGAAAAAATTATTTCATGTCTTGTGAAACCCTAGAAATGTTATGCAATTCAATGAACAGATAGGCTTCAAATTCTTCATATGCTAGAAATGACTGGGTAACAATCTATCTTTCTTGCGGATGAGCTCGCATCATCTTTCCCCCATTTCAACCTACAGTGCTTGTGATTGTTTCTGTGAATATTTCTCAGCTCTGCACAAGTCATACATCACAACAAATTTTCTAGTAACTTTGCACTTACAATTGTGAGGTCTAAGGATTTGATGTCTTCGGCAGAGGTGTCATCACCAACCCGACCTCCAGTCCAGTCTACCATCTCGACTCGGAAGACCTCCCCTTCTGTGACATCTGCTACCGGCGGTATGTCAGGATGCCATCGGTTGTGGAGGGGAAGTTTCTGCTCCCAGGGCTTCTTCTTCACATCTACCGCCACTACAACTCTTGGAGTCAGAGGAGCCATGGCTGCCTGCAAGTTACTTGGCCAAGCGACACTCCTGCCCAAGCTTCGTGTAACACACAGAGACGATGAACTGGTGCTATGAATTGCTCAATGAGTGGATGTTCCAAGCGTGCATCGAGCTGTCGTTTTCGAGGACAGGACCAGCTGACCTTTTCAGCCCTTTCACCTCCTTCAAGATGATGAGTTGATGACGATGCAGTGCGATTCTTCCATGCTTGAGAACCTATCGAAGCGGTGGTGGCCTTTTGTTGTTGGACTGATCACTTTGACATAGATTCCAGACCTTGGTTGGCTCCATGGACATTGGATATTTTCCATACAGAAAGCGATGCGTGATGGATCATATATTAGGCGAGGTGTCAGTATAACTTGATCCAATCTAAGTATATAAGATTATCTATGATTTTATCAAGCTAGCGAATAGGTACTGACGAAGGATCCGATCGCAAGATTGTCCGTTCGTTCCTTCGATCTCTTCTACCTTTAGGTTGCTGGTGCCCCACACAAAGGTCAGAGCCGAGGAGATATATCTTGACTTAACTCATTTGAAGTTCAAGTTAGTCGAGGTCGAAGCTCCGAAGACTCTTAGGGAGCCTCCTAGGGTAGGGAACTATATTGTTTCTGAGAGTGGCTTTTATATTTGTGACCTTGGATCGACGTACATGGTCGTTTAATGATCTTTGGAGTCAACACATGCATGCATTTAATACGTGCTAGTGTCTCAGCTTGTCGGCCCATACACTAGGCCGCAACACTGTCTGAATTATGCGCCAATTGTTGGGAAACCTCAGCGAGAGCATCACATGTGCAGCGAAAATTAAAACAAAAATCGATTTCCCACGTAGATCAAATCGTCGTGCAAAAGATTGGGGTCGCGAGAAAATCGTAAAAATTGATAAAACCATGTCATGTGATGGATTGATTACCTAGGGAGATTGTATATCCATGTATTTTCAGAGCCGACTGGAGAGGATGAAAGAGGTCAAGCGTCCTCTCTAGCGGTATCCACACAATGGATCTCTACAGCGAAACTCCTCCAATCTGATCTCACAACTCTTGCGCAGAGGGAGGCAGGAGAATAAGAGGGGGAGGCCAAAGCTACAGCCTATCAACCATGAGTCTCCCCTCCTATTTATAGAGAGCCACCAAAACCCTAGGGCTCATACCTTAGTGGGTAATAGATCTTCATCCAATTACCCACTAACCTTACATTATTGGATCTCTATCCAATAATCTCCTTAGGCCTCTAATTGAACCTTAAGCAAGGAGCCCAACAGCATAAGATCTCATCTAATGAGAATAGGAGCTAATTGGATTTTCATCCAATCCTCTATTCATTGAAGCATCCACCATATGTCTGTGACCCTCTAAGCCCGATACCGAGTTGGCCTTGAGTCGCTCCCATCAAAACTCCTTCTGATATAATAAATTATTATCTTCATAATAATTCACTTGACTCATCGACTATGGATGTACTATACCACTACATCATAGTCCCTAAACGGTACAGGGGGATCAAATCTATTGGACTTGTATGTCCATAGTTACCGTATATCTATAATCTCTCATCCAACTAATATCCCAGAAATTGTATATTGGACATGGTACTGTTAAGTCACATACGAAACCAATTTGTCTTGCTTTAATCGAATTCTAATAGAAAACTCTTTCTCTCTCAATCCGAATGACCCTGGTTAGGGATTTGTCTGAGCAAGCACATACATGATATTCCTCTCGAGATACTGAGAGTGGATGATCCTTTATTAACACTCAATTACCTTCGTAAGGTTGGTTACCAATCCCAATAACCATTTGTACCAGATCTGGCATTTCCAAACTTGTAAGTCTTGCGTCAAAGAAAGGAGTACTCATATAAGGCATTCTTGGTGTCTCAAGTTAAAGGACCAGATACACAACTAGGACTATGGAATCACTCGTATCATCAACCATAAATCATTCCATAAGTAGATCAATCAGTGAACTCATTCTCCAATGAGCACCTATACTATATCCTTAGTGTCTCCACACAAGTGGCTATGAGACTAGTCGTCTCCATCATATGGATGGGTATATAATACACCAGTTTGTCCGGTTATCTCGATCTCCCTCTCGAGTAACCTATGACCGGGATTATTTAGGATTTGTGTTTAAAGGTGAATCGATCTTACTATCGTGATCTCATCACGATCCATTCTCATTGCACAGAACCAAAGACATCACAATATATATGCTACAGATAATATAATGTGAGAATATATCAATAATAATCTTAAGCAAATAGATCACAGCGTGATTCACGTGCCATCACTCACGTGATTGGCTTGTAGGGCACCTATGTGTTTGATCTCCATTAGACCCCTGTGATGCTCAAATACAATCTGAGCCAGCGACTTCGATAGTAGATCTGCAATGTTATCTTCGGATGAAACTCTTTCTATTGCTATATCTTTTTGAGTCATGATCGCTCAAACCAGATGAAACCTCCTCAGAACAATTCTAATGAGAACTGGGTTCCCTTGCTAGAGCTATCGCCCTGTCGCTATCGCAATATATGGGAATTGGCTCCACGCTGCTTGGTACGACTCCTATATCATGATGAACTTCTTCATATATACCCCTTCCTTTGCGGTTTCTGCTACAACAATGTATTCCGCCTCTGTGGTCGAGTCAGCAATAGTATCTTGCTTTGAACTCTTCCAGTTTACTGCTCCTCCATTCAGGGTGAAAATATACCCTATGTTCAACTTGCTATCATCAGTGTCAGACTGAAAACTCAAGTCCATATAGCCCTCAACCTGGAGGCAACCTCCTCCATATACTAGTAAAAGATCCTTAGTCCTTCTCAAGTACTTAATGATACACTTTATTGCCTTCTAGTGTTCTAAACTTAGATCCGTCTGATACCTGCTCATGACACTCATAGCATGCACTATATCAATTTTGGTACATAGCATAACATACATGATAGAGCCTATCACTTATGTATAGGGTATCCTATCCATGTCTGCCCTATTTTCAGGAGTCTTTGGGGACATACTCCTAGAAAGTGATATTCCATGTTTTATTGGTATGAGATATCTCTTGGAATTCTCTGTGCTAAACCTTTTGATAATGGAGTCTATGTACGTAGACTAGGATAAGCCAAGCATCCTCTTAGATTTGTCTCTATAGATCCGGATCCCCAAAATATAGGATGATTCCCCTAAGTCCTCTATGGAGAAATTTCTGGATAACCAAGCTTTTACTGTGGAGAGCATTCCTACATCATTCTCAATGATTAGGATGTTATCCATATATAGCACCAAGAAGGTGATAGTACTTCCACTTACCTTCTTGTACACACAAGGCTCATCTTCGTTCTTAATGAAGTTATAAGATATGATCGTCTCATCAAATCTTATGTTCCAACTTCGGGAAGCTTGCTTTAGTCCATAAATGGACTTGAGCAATCTGCACACTTTATCTGGACTCTCTCTGGATATGAATACCTCTGGTTGTATCATATACACCTCCTCGAGGTTGCCATTGAATGTCATTTTGATATCTATATGTCAGATCTCCTTGTCTTTGACGATATCCTTTAGCTACTAGCCTTGCCTTATAGGTCTCCACCTTTTCATCTACTTCGATCTTCTTTTTGAAGATCCACTTGCTAGAGTATATGAAATCCATCTCAGAATTTATGGCTTCTTGCCACTTTCCAGAGTCTATACTCATAATAGCCTCCTCGTAGGTTTGAAGATCAACATTCTGAGAGTCCTCTCCATTAATATGTCCCACATATTTTTCAAGAGAGTGAGATACTCTGCTAGACCTACGTAAAGTTGGAACTTGTGTGTTAGGTACCTGAACAAACTCAAACTCTGGAATGGTGCTTGAGCTAGGTTCTCCAACCTCACTCAATGATATCTCACTCCCATTGTTTCCATGAAGAATATGTTCCTTTTTAAGGAACACAGCTCTTTCGGCAACAAAGACATTTCGGTCCTCGGGATGATAGAAATAATACTCACAAGTTTCCTTAGGGTATCTCATGAATGTGCATCGTTCTGTCCTCAATTCCAACTTATTGGGATTGTGTCTTCTAACGTTGGCAGGACAACCCCAAATCTTAACCACCTTAAGATCGAACTTCTTTCCTTTCTATATCTCATATAGTGTAGACACTATCGATTTTGATGGAACTCTGTTTAGAAGGTAAGCTGCGGTCTTTATGACGTATCCCCAGAATGAGACGGGTAGGTCAGTGAAACTCATTATGAATCGCACCATGTCTAATAGTGTGTGATTCCTCCTTTCTGATACACCATTGAGCTGAGGTATATAAGGAGTTGTCCACTGGGATATAATATCATTATCCCTAAGGAAATGGGTGAACTTCGTACTCAAGTACTCTCCTCATCGATTTGATCGAAGAGTCTTAATACTCTTTCTAATCTAGTTCTTGACTTTATTATTATATTTCCTGAATTTTTCAAAGGTCTCGGACTTGTACTTCATCAAGTACACGTATCCATACCTAGAAAAATTATCAGTGAACGTAATGAAGTATGAGTAACCACCTATAGACTGAGTCGACATGGGACCACATACATCACTATGTACGAGTTCCAATAACTTAGTGGATCTCTCTCCAGTTCCACTAAAAGGAGAGTTGGTCATCTTCCCATGAAGGTAAGGTTCGTAAGTTGCATATGACTCATAGTCAAATGGATCTAAGTATTCATCTTTCAGCAACTTTTGAATCTTTCCCTTATATATATGGCTTAGCCTACAATGTCATAGGTATGCATTATTCACCTCATCTCTTTTTCGCTTAGATATATTTATATTCATGATATGTGAAGAAGTGTCTAACACATATAAACCATTTATCAATGTCTCTCTAGTGATGATCTCATCATCCATAATTATTGAATAACTATTATTCTAAAAAACTAATTTATATCCACTAATTATCAAATAAGATATGAAAATAATATTTTTGATAATAGAGGGAACAAAATAGCATGCATCTAATGTAATAGTAACTCCACTAGGCAGATGTAGGGTGACTTCCCCAACAGCAACTGTAGTAACTCTTGCTTCATTGCCCATCTTGAGGTCTATCTCGCCTCTAGCCAATCTCCTAGGTCTTGCTAGAAACTGCAACGACTTGCAGATATGATAAACACTCTCGGTATCTAATACTCATGTGTTATCATAAAAATCTGACAAGTGGAGACTGATCATGAATATACATGAAGCTTCTCCAAGCTTTTGTTTTGCCTTATCTGTAAGGTAATCCTTGTAGTAGAAGCACTATCCTTTGTCCTTTGCTGGGTCTTTCTTGGCAACCTTTGTCTTACCAGGTCTTCCTTTACCCTTGCACTTCTTAAGGGTCTTATTGGCCTTCCTTTTCTTCTTGGTCTCACCAATATAGAAAACTGACTTCTCCTTCTTGATGGTGCTCTCAGCTTCACTTAACATATTGAGGAGCTCAAGTAGAGTCACCTCAAACTTGTTCATATTAAAGTTAATAATGAATTTATGAAAAAGAATCTGATATAGGCTGAATTATTAGATCAACACATAAGTTATCATCTAGGACTATCTTTATACTTCATAAAGCGAGCGATCTCATCCTCGCTTGCCCCTTTTTCCGGTGTGGGCAAAATCATGTTAAAAACATATACGATTTTCTCTTCCGTGAGAATAATTCTCAAATTATGAAGCTAATCTATGTAGTTTAGACCAGTGAAACGGTTGAAATCAAGTATATCATGAAGGGGGTTTGCAAGTGACATGATTAAGATATAACACAAATAAATAACATGCAAATTTTGTAAAAAATATTAATTAAGATATGGACTTCTATCTAAATGTACTCCCACTATTTTCCTAACGAATCATGCGACACCCTCGATACGTGAGACGAAAGTCTTCGGTAGACTCCTAGTGGGGATCGGGATCCAATTGGCGTCTTAGTGCAACCTCGAGTGACTCGACCAATTACACTAAGCCCAAAAGGTAGGCAACTCTTACCAATTACAACTCCTTATGATTCCCGTCACGTTCTGCCTCCGAATCATCATGGTCTCGAGGGACTTGACTAAGCATGATATTCAGTTAAATCATCACCATCGTTACAAGATGAGTCTGATTTGATGATATGCCCTCGAGGGACTCGACCAAGCATACCATGTCCTTAGGTCACCGGTGACATCTCTATATCATAGGCAAAACTCAATCACGTAGATAGGTGAGCTTCGAGGGACTCGACCAACTTAACCTATGTCATGATTTAATTTCTTCCTATAACGATGGAAGGCCATGTGGGTAAATCTTATTGTCTCACACTTATCGACTTAATATTATCGTAGGAGAGGTTTTTGTTTCATATCAGTCTCCTAATATGTCGTGTCATACATATACATATTTAATATATATCTACATCGCATGCAAATATATATATATATATATATATATATATATATATATATATATATATATAGTAGGTGTATAACACATCACATATGCAAGCCATATCGGATGATCATGAGCCGTCACCTAATACGATTAAGCCTAAGCCAATATGCCTAATAACTCACAATAGGATCTATATGTGCATCGACGCATCTCCATATCTTGTGATCGTTGATCTCGTCATCATCGATTTTGTCGGATCCTCATCGCATCACCATGTGTCGTGATCTTCCGCCATGACATCGTGGGTTCCACTATCACCTCCACGCTCTCGCTACGTCTCTCCATGTAATTATAAATAATCACAGGCACGTAGGCCCGACAATAAATGAGAAAAACAAAGGCTCGCAGGCCCCAATAATAATAATAATCATAATTACACATATCACAACACATTGGCTCATGATCATCCATCTACATCATACATCACATGTACATCACATCATATATATGATTATTAGATATCTATAATAATTATTAAACTATTTAATTAATTTTTTTTGAAATCAGGATGTGCTCAAAATTTTCAGAATAGTCAAGGGCATTTTTAGAATTCTGGATGAGATGACAGACCTCAAAATTTAAGAAATTCTTTAAAAATAGGATAGAGTTAGAAATTCTCAAAATTTGAGGGTGTTGCCTATGCCCGCACGCGTCGCCCTTGTAGGCGCCAGCCATGCCCGCAGGCGGTCGCGCCTGCTGGCAACAGCCCTGGCCGTGGGCGACTGTGCCTGCTGGTGATTGCCCCTGTGGGCTGGCCGTGTGTGACCGCCCTTGCGGGGCCCCTGGCCGCAGCCGGTCGCCCCTGTAGGGGCCTGGCCGTGGGTGGCCGCCCCTACAAGGGACTTGGCCATGGCTGGCCACCCTTGTAGGTGGCCTGTTCTCTACAAAAACGCAGTAAGAACGCGTAGAATGATTCTACGCGATTCAATCTAATCACACACAGTTTAAAATCAATCTTTCGCACGAAAAACATTGGCTCTGATACAACTGTTGGGAAACTTAGCGAGAGCATCACATGCGCAACAGAAATCAAAACAAAATTTGATTCCCCATGCAAATCGAATCGTAATGCAAAAGATTGGGGTTGCGAGAAAGTCACAAAAACTGATAAAATTGTGTCATATGATAGATTGATTACCTAGGGAGATCGTATATCCCTATATTTCTAGACCCGGATAGAGAGGATGAAGAAGGTCAAGTGTCTTCCTCTCTAGCAGTATCCACACGATGGATCTCTGCAGCGAAACTCATCTAATCTGATCTCACAACTCTTGCACAGAGGGAGGAAGAAAAATAGGAGGGGAAGGCCAAAGCTACAACCTATCAACCATGAGTCTCCCCTCTTATTTATAGAGAGCCACCAAAAACCTTAGGGCTTCTGCCTTAGTGGGTATTAGATCTTTATTCAATTATCCACTAACCTTTCATTTTTGGATATGTACCTAATAATCTCCTTAGGCCTCTGATTGGGCCTTAAGCAAGGAGCCCATCAGCATAGGGTCTCATCTAATTAGAATAATGGCTAATTAGATCTCAATCTAATCCTCTATTCGCTGAAACATCCACAATATACGTGTGACCCTCTAGGCCCAATACCGAACTTATCGTGAGTCGCTCCCATCAGAACTCCTTCTGATATAGTGAATATCTCTATAATAAATCACCCGACTCATCGACTATGGACATACTAGGCTACTACACCATAGTCCCCAAACGGTACAGGAGGATCAAATTCATTGGACCTATCTGTCCATAGTTACTATGTATCTGTAATCCCTCATCCAACTAATATATCAGAAACCGTATATTGGACATGGTACTGTCAAGTCACATATGAAATTTGTTTATCTTACTCTAATTGGATTCTACTAGAGAACTCTTTCTCTCTCAATTCGAATTACCCTGATCAGGGATTTGTCTGAGCAAGCACATACGGGATATTCCTCTCGTCATACCGAGAGTGGATAATCATTTATTAACACTAAATTACCTTCGTAAGGTTGGCTACCAATCTCAATAACCAGTTGTACCAGATCTGGAACTTTCCAAACCTGTAAGTCTGACATTAAAGAAATAAGTACTTATACAAGACATCCTTGATATCTCAAGTCAAAGGACCAGATACACAACTGGGACTATGGAATCACTATATGACATTAGGTATCATCAACCATATAGCATTTCATAAGTGAATCAATCAGTGAACTCATTCTCTAATAAGCACCTATACTATATCCTTAGTGCTTTTATACAAGTGGCTATGAGACCAGCCGCCTCCATTATATGGACGATATATAGTACACCGGTATGTCCGGTTATCTCGATGTCCCTCTTGAGTAACCTATGATCGGGATTATTTAGGATCTGTGTTTAAAGGTGAATCGATCTCATTATTATGATCTCATCATGATCCGATTCTCATTGCATAGAACCAAGGACATCACAATATATATGCTACAGATAATATAATGTGAGAATATCTCAATAATAATCTTAAATAAAAAGATCGCGCAACATGTCACACGTGTCATCACTCATGTGATTGGCTTGTAGGGCACCTGTAACCAGCACCAATACCCCTTGTTTCTCGAGTAATGGAATATAAGGCTATGCTAACCCATACTTGATAGGAGGTAGCCGGTGTGGAGGATAGTTAGCGGCTTGTCTTGGGTTCACAAGGTTGAGTTGGCTCGGGGTGCCCAGCTGGCCCTTCCCCTAAAGGAGTCGTGCCTTGGGAGAATCGAGAGTCACAGCTTGGAGTCCAAGTTAGTATGTTCGTTGGTCTCGTTGATAGAATGGATTTCGTCAGGGTATGCTTGGTTTCATGTGGTCGAAGGGAGGCTTGAGCATTGCCCCCATTGTATTGCATCATGGTGCAGAACTGGCTGAGAGTACTCGATAATTAATCGATTATGAATTAGTCGATAATGAGCTAATCGAAACTGAGTCAGCAATGAGTTGGTCGAGGCTAGGTTGACAATAGACTAGTCGAGATTAGGTTGGCAATGGCCCGGGGAGGCTTAGTCAGCAATGGATTAGGGAGGCTTGGTCGGCAATGAATAGTCGAGACTAGTTCGACAACGGACTGGCTGAAACTAAGCTGGTAATGGATTAGTCGAGGTTTAGTCAATAATGAACTGGCCAAGACTTGGTCGGTAATGAATTGGTCGAGACTATGTCAGCAACGAACTAGTTAAGACTAGGTCGGTAATGGACTGGCCGAGGCTTGGTCGACAATGGACTGGTCAAGTCTTGGTCGGTAATGAACTAGCGAGACTAGGTCCGTAATAAACTGGCCTAGACTTAGTCGGTAATGAATTGGCCGAGACTAGGTCAGCAATAGACTGACCGAGACTAGGTCGACAACAGACTGGCCAAGACTAAGTCGACAATGGACTGGCCGAAGCTTGGTCGGTAATGAACTAGCTGAGACTAGGTCGGCAATGGACTGGTCGAGATTTGGTCGGTAATGAACTAGCCGAGACTAGGTCGGTAACAAACTGGTTGAGACTAGGTCAGCATGGACAGGTCGTGGCTTGATCGACAATGAATTGGCCAAGACTAGGTCGGTAATGGACTGGTCGAGACTTGGTCGATAATGACTTGGCTAAGACTAGGTCAGTAACGGACTGGCGAGACTAGGTCCACAATGAATTGGTCGATACTAGGTCGACAATGGACTGGTCGAGGCTTGGTCAGCAGTGAACTGGCAGAGACTAGGTCAACAACGGACTGCCGATACTTTATCGATAATGAATTGGTCGAGACTAGGTCGGCAATAGACTAGCTAAGATTAGGTCAACAATAAATTGACTGAGACTAGGTCGATAATGGACTGACTGAGACTTGGTTGGTAATGAACTGACCGAGACTAGTTCGGTAATGAACTGAGGCGAGGCTGCTCAGGCAGGAAACTTAAACTTTGGTGGTTGCTGATGCGCCTTACTCCTTCTCAAGGGAGATCCTCTTTTGCAATGATGAGGTGCTAAGCTGTCACGCTGTGAGTGGCCATTTTTGCAAGCAAAATACTTTTCCCCAAACGGTTACTGAGGGGATCCAGACCCATTTATTGTGAATCTCCTTGGGATCCTGGGATGTTGTGGTGTCCCGACCCTGGTCTATGCACAATCTCTGCTGCATACGGGCTCGTTCGTGAGATAAGCCCTTCCTCACCTAGGAGATTGTCACGGGTTTAGCTGATTTTGCCTAAGCCGTGCGGCACCCCTGCGTATCCGTCCGCAAAGGTCAGCCTTTCCCGAGATCTCCTAGAGTCCCTTAGGCTCACAAAAGAGAAAACGGGCCAGAAGAAGTAATTCCCACGGGATCCACAAGCAACTGCTCAAGCACACACTTCATAAGCCATATGCAAATTACATCCATGGACATTACAAACTCAGAGAGGTTGCACACAAAGGATAATGGTCCATTACAGACCGAAGTCCCCCATAAATGCTTACAAGACATGCTTGTATTTACAAGCCAATATTGGTCATAAAGCAAACCAAACTCGGGTTGCTAGCCTACTGTAAGCCCGCTACTTGCTGTACAAGGTATGTACACAAATCGAAGGACACGGACAAACTTGAGCATTTTATCAAACACCTTGTTTACATTGTTGTCCGTGACATTTTCCCCCACTTATTCCTTTGACGTCCTTGTCGAAGCTGCTGTAGATGTTGCATCTCCGTGTATTTTGCTAAATCTTCAATCTTTTGCTTTAGTTGCAACACGCCCATTTGGCTCCCAACTGCTCTCCGCCGCTGTTGTTGAGTAGTCAAACTCTGATCCGCCATGCTGCTTCAACTCACCAATGACTAAATCTGGTGTGGGGTTGGCTGAGTTGTGTTGATCCTTGTTGGTTCTCGCGGACCCTACTGATAAAGAAAAAGACCTACCTTATTATGCGCCAGTATCATTGTATACTCATGTTGCTTGAACTGGGTGGATGCTTGTTGGAGCTTTAATGAGCATTGCCTCGCAGACTTTGAAGTTTTTAAGGTCCTTCCTCCAAAATGTTTGCCCATTGATCATTCCTCCATGTTTAGTTGTCACTTCCAAGTAGGTTCGCATCACTTTCGCTTTCGATTTGCATTCAATTGGAAAATGAAGCGGATAATCTACTCTCAGTAGTACCGATCACCAATGGTGAGGATTTGATAACTATTATCTTCCGTAAGCTTTCTCTGAAGGGTCACTGAACTTATGCAAAGCTCCTCTACCGGATAAATAAGAGAACTGGGATACTTGACTTCACCCATTCTCTTAGTAGTTGAGAAGGCAAAGTTACTTGGCTTCACTCACCTTCTCGAGTTAAGAGGATTGGGGTACTCGGTTTCGCCCATTCTCCTGAGTTAAGAAGGCAAAGGTTACTCATTTACTCACTAAAAAATACAAACTTCATGCATTGAGCTGGTTACTAACATTCGCCCGCTCTTTGCTCACACTTCTGAAGCACTTGAAGTGTTTGCACTCCTTGCGTTGAGTTAGCTACTGTGATTCGCCTTCTCACTGCCATTGAACTTCTGGAATGCAAGAAGTTTCGTCCGAAAAGAGCAAAAGTTTACCCCAACTTGGAGTCCCCCAACTTGGAGTAAGTCTTTGATAGATTTGGTCGCCTCTGGGATTGTACCGTCTTCTCCATCACCTTTGCCGCCTACTCCTATGAGTAGAAAGGTACAGTATCGTGTACTGTCTACTTCGATCCTTGGTCGAGCACTCCTGCGTCAACCCGAAGTCCCTCGCTTTCGGCTATCTTGATGAGAAGCCCTTCGACATCGGTCTTATGAAGTTTCTTGGCCTCTGCCCTTCTGCCTTATCTTGGTACTTGGAGTTTGCCTTTGCATTCTCCACCTCCTCGGCCCCTTTTACGACCAATGCTCTCCCTCCATGAGAGCAAGGGATCGACGACTCCACGAAAGTCCCGCCTTTGCGGTACCATGGTGCTGCTAACCCCATAGCCCTACTATCCGTTGACTTGCATATGCATCCCTTTCTTCGCGATCGGTAGATCCGCCTCTGCGGCACTGTGGTGCTCCTCTGAGTCCACCTCCTTTCTAACCGACGCTTTGCTTTTGGGTAGTTGAGCCCCACTGGACTCGTCGTCGCTTCCTCGCCCCTTCCGACCACCTGCTTCGACACCATTGTATCCTTCTAGCAGTTCTCCTTGGTCGATGAAAAGACAGACTGCAACTCTCATGCATGGCCTCCGCCATCTTGTTGCAGGGCTCACACCGATTTTGTTCTCCTTAGCTTCCTTGGTAGCAACGTTCGCTTACTCGGCTTTGTCCTCTGACTTGCCGGGCTCCCTTAAGCGAATGTGAGCACTGAAGCAGTCCAACTCTCCAGCTGCTCCGATCATACCTTAGTATAATCAAGTCCCCTCCATGAGACTCACTGGTACTTGCAATCTGACTACTCCCCGGTGGTACACAGCTCCCATATGCTGATAACCAAAGCTTTCATCTGATGCAAGCTTTGATGCATACACACGGAAGACCCGCCTCTGCGGTACTATGACATTCACTCTTTGAATCCACAATCCTTCTTGACGTTGCATTGTTCACCGAAGTGGAGCTCCCAGTAGTTCCTGATCATTCACATGATCACATCCTCCTCCATGGGACTCGCTGGTACTTGTACTTGGACTTCTTCCTCGGTGATACACAGCCCCCATATGCTGATGACCAAGGCTTTCATCCAATGCAAGCTCTGATGCACACACGAAGACCCGCCTCTGCAGTACCATGGCATTCACTCCTTGAATCCATAGCACTTCTTCTTGTTGTGTCGTACACTAAAGTGGAGCTCCCAGTAGCTCCTGATCATACCTCCGCATGATCTTATCCCTCACGGGACACGATCGCCTGTGTTGCATTGCCACGAACTATTCCACCACGATCCGCTGTACCATGTCGCCTCATGGTGACATCTCCATTACATACAGATTCTCGTGTGATGAACTCAGACTACAACTTCTCCACGTGTGGCCTCTGCCAACACATCGTAGGGCCTCTGCCATCTCTGATTTTTAGTTCGCTCCCCTGGCATTTCACCTTCGTCCACCCACTCTTGGGTCACACCTGGACGAAGTATAGCTCTAGGACAGTCCGTCGCCTAGTAGCTCATGAAGTCCCCCTGACTTCACTAGAATTGGTGCACCATTGTCTGGATCTTGGGCCTCTATCCCCTACCAGCACAGTCTCTGCTATGCACCTCTTGTTCCTGACAACTAGAATGACAACACTATGGCATATTCTTTAAGAGTACCCGCCTCTGGGTCCTCTTGCCCCATGCTAAGGTATCCAGATCTGAACTTTGCCTCTGCAAGTTGAATCACCTTAGTTACTCCGTCAAATGCATCTCTGAGGTAGCTTGCATGTGCCTCAAAGCTCCCTTCATCTTTG
The DNA here is from genome assembly GCA_029747655.1 of Ensete ventricosum. Lineage (NCBI taxonomy): Eukaryota > Viridiplantae > Streptophyta > Magnoliopsida > Zingiberales > Musaceae > Ensete > Ensete ventricosum. Next base: position 11,448,558 of record JAQQAF010000005.1, read on the forward strand.
GCACCATGGAAGATAAGTCCGTCACATCAGAATGAAGAACTCATGGGACGACATGATCCCACTCTTGCCTCTACAAGAGTTCATGCCCTTGACCTCCGTCCAAGGAAAGCTATGTGCCTCCGCTCCATGTTTCATCTTCTATGTCGACTCCCTTCATGCGGCTTGGATACTTCACCAAGTTCCACCCAAGTTGTTTCGCCCCTCGATTTGCATTGAGTTGATAGTGGCCCTCGCGTCCACCATTCCACGGGTCAGCCCTCTGTTGAGTTCGATTTCCACATCGACTCGAAGTGTGCCTTCATATGATGTTGCCTTGGATTACTCCCTCACTTGATCTCGAAATGCATCCACCAATGCATTACCTCATTTGAGATCATGCGACGACTCTTCGTCGCTCGCTCGGTTCGTTGAGCTTTTTGGAGGTATTACCTTGAGAAACTCTTCCTCAATATGTGCGATCTGTTGTACATGATTCTCCCTCTGGAGAACTAGGACTTATCCCTCCTGGATATCTGTCCTATTGGAGCAACTTTCCTCTTTACATTCTTCGCACTGGAAGTTTCAGAGACCATCATCCCCTTTGGACTACTCCGTCTTGCTGAACAACTTGTGCCTTGTTCTGCCCCCGCAAATGTACTTGCTAGATTGCGACCCTTCGCCAATACAATCTCCACTGCACCCTCCAGGGTCTAGCAACGTGCTGAACTTGTTGCACATTTCAGCTGCCTACGGACGTATCCTTTTATGTCAAAGAGAAAGTTATGATGCTCTATGGCACTGAGTTCTGATCGCACCTTAGGATGGCCACGAACACTCCATCGTCCGTGTACAAGCCCTTACATGAGTTTCGAATCCTTTGAGTTAGCAATTCCCCTCACCTTTGTGAGCTTCGCACAATTCTTTCGGTCGTTACGCAACACCTCCCACTTTGCACGGTCTCATCTATCACCAAACGCCCCGCTTGGCCTTGAGCATCGTCAAGTTTGATTGCCAACGTCAAGCCATAGCTCGAACTCCACCATCCAATCTTTGTGTGCTACGCATTCTTCTTCACTTGTTTATCCTCGTGGTGCCTCTCGCGCAAAGGATTAGCCATTCCTCTGAATGCTAAACCTGGATGCCCGCTCCTCTGAGCGACTCCTTTCCCTACATCTCGATGTCCATTTTTCTCCCCAAACGGTTGCGCGTGCTGGCTGTCCTTCACACAGCCCAACTAGGTCCTTCACATTTGTATGGCAAGTGTCTCTGTGTGTGCTTGTCCCGCTCTGATACCACATTGTCACGAGCTTAGCTGGTTTTGCCTAAGCCGTGCGGCACCCCTGCATATCCGTTCGCAAAGGTCAGCCTTCCCCGAGATCTCCTAGAGTCCCTTAGGCTCACAAAAGAGAAAACGGGCCAGAAGAAGCAATTCCCACGGGATCCACAAGTAACTGCTCAAGCAAACACTTCATAAGCCATATGCAAATTACATCCATGGACATTACAAACTCAGAGAGGTTGCACACAAAGGATAATAGTCCATTACAGACCGAAGTCCCCCACAAATGCTTACAAGCCAATATTGGTCATAAAGCAAACCAAACTCGGGCTGCTAAGCCTACTGCAAGCCCGCTACTTGCTGTACAAGGTATGTACACAAACCAAAGGACACAGACAAACTTGAGCATTTCATCAAACACCTTGTTTACATTGTTGTCCGTGACAAGATGGCGGACCTCCCGGAGCTATCGAGGGAGGGTCCACTGGAGGCCTAGTGGGTTTCATTGACTCCCAAGAGTCAAGTATGGGCATACGGAGCCAAGGTCCAGTTGTTTTGTCGGGGGCTCCTCTGCCCCCCTCCAGTGAAGGAGAACTATACCCTTTCCGAGGCACTGCTCGACAATGCAGCTAAAAACATTATCACAATAAGTATACACTTCCTCCTCTTCTTTCATACTTCTCCCAGGGTCTAGATTAACATGGCGTTTTTATAGCACCATCACTTCTCCATATGCCTGATCGATCAGGTGCAGGACTTCGGGAGGGTCATTGATGAGCTCTCCAAGATAATCCATGGACTTCAGACTGAGATCTAAACACTCAAGGAGGAGGCGGGCCCCATGGTGATGGCGACCATTAAGGCCCTGGTCAGTGAGGTGACCTAATAGTTGGACGATCTAAAGTCCTGGCTTAAGGAGGCTTAACAGCAAGAGGAGGCTCGGGGGCTAATCCAAATCTAGGAGGCCCAGCTCCAAGACTTGGAAGTCGATTTGGACGTCACCTAAACCAAGACCCATGAGGTCGAGTAATCCTTAGTGATGGTCTGATCAGCGTTACAAAAGGCTAAGAGCTCTATTGCCGAGGAGCAGCGCACTGCCCTTAAGAGAGCCCAGGTGACTATCATTTAGTAGAAGGAGATGCTCGACTTCAAACTTGGCTTGGAGAGGATGGGTCGAGTGTCTTACGAGTATGAATATCGGGTCACCCTAGCTCGCTTCTAGCCAAGGCACCCCAAGTTGGAGATCGAGAAGGATCCCTACACTACTCTCCCAGAGGACGACGATATGCCAATAGAGGTGGATGCTAGTTACAGGTGCCCTGTAAGCTAATCATGTGAGTGATGACACGTGTGACACACTGCGTAATCTTTTTGTTTATTATTATTATTAGTATATTCTCACTTTATGTTATATGTTGCATATACTATGATATCCTTGGATCTATGCAATGGGAATTGGATCATGATGAGATCACGATAATATGACTAATTCACCTTTAAACACAAACCCTAAATAATCATAGTCATAGGTTACCCGAGAGGACATCGAGATAACCAAACAGACTGATGTACTATATACCTATCCATATGATGAAGGCAGTTGGTCTCATAGCCACTCGTGTGGGTACACTAAGGGTACGATACAGGTGTTTATTAGAGAATAAGTTCACTAATTGACCTGCTTACGGAATGTTATATGCTTAATGATACCTAACGTCAGACAATGATTCCATAGTCTCAGTTGTATGTCTAATCCTTAGACTTGAGATACAAAGGATGTCTTGTTTGAGTACTCCTTTCTTTGACGACGGACTTATAGGTCTGAAAAGTTTCAGATGTTGAATCTCAAATTTTGATGATGAAACCAATTGAGAAAATTATGATCTAATATGCATTTAAATGACACAGGACTAGCTTAGATTAAGGAGATGAAAATTGATTAAAATAGTGGAATCAGATGTTGGGCCGAAATTGAACATGTCAGAAGATTGGACGTTAGGCCAAATGAATGGTCGACGTGCCGACAGAAAGACTTCGTGCCATGAGTTCGGGCATCGGGCCAAAAGGATCAGACATTACACCAAGGCGATTGGATGTTGCGGAGGTCAACATATCAATTGGGCAATACATTACAAGAAAGGATAATACGCCGAAGGTTTGGACGAAGCATCGAATGAACCAATGACATGCTAGACACCTTAATATTCTTGTTTGTAATTGATTATATCTAAATTAAAGTAGTTGTGATTGTAATTGAGTTGGTTTTAGGTATAACCATGCTAACTAAATTAAGGGCCCATTGGACCTTTATTAAATTAAGGCTGATTTGAGCCCATTAGGAGGCTCATTTCATTGACCTGAGAGGAGGTACAGCCAGGTCAAGGAATGGTATAGCCCAGGGTATGAAAAGTATAGGTTTGTATTTTTCTGAGTTCCCTAGCGGTGATCGACTATCAACGGTAGTATCACCAATCAATGATAGTACCGCATATTTCGAGTGGTACTATCGAGCCCAGAATCTCAGGCTCTATTGAGCGGTGGTACCGTCAATACCCTAAAATCTCAGGATATTTGAATTTTTAGCTCCAATTTTTGAAGCCGATTAAGTTCTATAAATACCCCAGGTATTCTTGCTTGGGTAGCAAGAAAGTAGAAAAAAAACTTGTGAAAACACTAGTGTAATTCTTTGAGAGTTCTATTCCTCTTCTCTAAGTGTGATTTTTGCTTAAGAGTGGCTTAAAAGAATTGTAAATATTATCTCCTGAACCTATGAAAATGAGAAATAGAGTCGTAAGAGGGTGCACGCGTTGAAAGAAGATTAATAGTGGAAGCTGGTGACCTCAACGGACGAGAAATCAGGAATGGAATAGGTCACGATGACCGAATTATTATAAAATTAGTGTGCCTTCTTTACTATTTAATCACTTTGTAAATTACTTTACTTGCTATTATAGTCCTACGATCGTTTTTCAAATTTAAACATTTTTCCATTACGAGCTTTTTTGAACGAATCTTCAAATTGATGGAAGTTTTTCAAAAGTACTAATTCAAACCCCCCCCCCCCCCCCCCCTCTCATCATGTCGATTCTATCGTAACATAAGATCTGGTACAACTGACTATCGGAGTTAGTAGCCAATCTTACAAAGGTAATTTAGAGTCAATAGAGGATCTCCACTCTCAATATCACAAGAGGAATATCTTGTGTATTATTGCTCAGGCAAATCCCTAGCTAGGGTCGTTCGGATTGAGAGAGAAGAAGTTTTTCGGAAGAATCCAATTAGAGCGAGACTCGAATAAATTTCGTATGTGATCTAATGGTACCATATCTAATATACGATCTTTGTGATACTAGATGGATGAGGGACTATAGATACACAGTAACTAAGGACAGACAGGTCCAATGGATTAGATCCTTGTACCGTATGGGGACTATGACATAGTGGCCTAGTACATCCATCGTCGATGAGTTGAGTTAATTGTTATGGAAAAATAATTCACCAAGTCATAAGAAGTTCTAATAGGTGGAACTCATGGTCTGCTCGATATTAAGTCTAGAGGGTCACAAATATATAGTGGATATTGCAGCGAGTAAAAGATTGAATATAAGTTATGTAATAAGCCTATGTTCTTATAGGATTAGACCCAACATTATATACTTCTTGCATGAGACTTAATTTGAGGCAAATTGAGATTATTGAATAGAGATCTAATAATCCAAGAATTATGGGTAATTGGATAAAGATCCAATACTCACTAAGGCTGGATCCATTAGGTTTTTTGGTGACTCTCTATAAATAGGAGGTCGGGGAGGCCAACAGAGTGATAGGCTACTGCATCCTCGGCCGCCCCCTTTTATTCTCCTCCCTCCCACATCTTCTCAGTTGACCACCCTCTCCCTACTACGAGAGGGCAACAAATAAGATAAGAGATATTCTTCCACGTTTGTTGTAAGAAGATGCACAAGAGTTACGGGCTTTTGGCTATAATCAGAGGAGCATCGCTGCAACGATCTACCGTGTTGATACTGCTAGAGAGGAGGACATCTGACCTCTTTCATCCTCTTCAATTGGATATGAAAGTTTCAGGGATATACAATCTCCCTAGGTAATCACTCTGACACTAGTCATAGTTTTCAGGTTTTATGATGTTTTGCATACCAATCGTTGCACGATGACATGATAAATGTGGGAAACTAGTTTTGTTTTGTTTATCGTTGCGTATGTGAAGCTCTTGTGGTTTCCCAATAGTGGTATCAGAGCCAGGTTGCTCATGCAATGATTGGCTTTTAAACTATGTGTGATGAGATAGAATCATGTAAAATTATTCTATGCTTGAGATAGAGGCAACGCCCATAGGCAGGGCAACGTCATGGATTGTATAGAACTTCCTTAGGTTGGATGTGTGCCATATCCTGGAGAGTTGGACTCCTTCTTGAGTAGCCAAGTGATAAGTTCCATCACGGATTACGTTGGTGACCCACTAGGGTCCCTCTCAGCTCAGGGCTAGCTTTCCTCAAGAGTGGGTCGGGTTATAGGCCTCAGCCTTTCGTAGTACCAAGTCCCCAACCTTGATTGGTCAGGGGCAAACCTTTCGGTTGTAAAGTCTTACTACGACAATTTTATATGTCAGGGCTTGCAAGTGTTCTTTGGCTCTTCATTATCTAACATGGTCGAGATTTGCTCGGAGCCCTTCCTCTGAGATGCTTTCTTCGTAGTTCTTGACCTGGAGGGTTGGGAGGACCACTTAGGGTGGCAACACTATCTCGGTCCCAAATACTAGGCTGTAAATGGATTCGCCCATAGCGATCTTCAAGGTGGTTAGGGATGCCCAGAAGATCTCGGGAGCTTATCAACCCATGTCCGTTATGCTTCGTCGACCCTTCTCTTGAGGCCTTCAAGTATCATCTGATTGGTCACCTCGACTAGGTCATTGCTCTGAGAATGTGCCACTAAGCTGAATCTTAGATGAATTCCGTAGGCCGTGCAAAACTCCTTGAATCTCACGTTATTGAACTGGGTCTCATTGTTAGTGATGATGACCTTCAGAATGTCGAACCGAGTGATGATATTTTTGCACACAAACTTCTAAACTTATTTCTCCGTTATGGATGCCAAGGGTTCAGCCTCAACCCACTTGGTAAAGTAGTCCATGGCTATCATATCTTGAATTTATGTAAAATAATAAATTATCATAATTTACATAATACACTACTTTCTTCTTTTTCTTTTTTCTTAAATTCAAATCCTTGTCATTACAATAATAAATATTCTAGAAAAAGGAACATCTTTTTCGTAGGCTCATAAGTCTATTCAGCCTAAGCTTTAGATCTATTATAAAGTAATAGATCACTCTGAAAATAAATATAAGATAAAAAACATATTAGCAACCACACATATTAGTTGGAACCTTAAAAAGATAATAAAAATAATCTTTAATTAATCATAATATATATATCAATAATTTAATAATAAAATGATAATATATTAATTCATCATAAAAATTATGCATAAAAAATAATGATAATTTCTTATATAGTAAACAAATTATGCATCAGCCACATGTAACAAATACATACTAATAAGATATCAAAGGCGTACATCAAACCCGATGGTACACTCTCCCAACAACAAATGAAGAGGCATACTCCACGGGATAGATTCCTCCTAATAGCGGATAAAGATAATCCATATCGCACTCCCAACAGCGGATGGAGTGGTATCCATCACCTATCCAAGTGGGGATACGTTTCTCCCAACAGCGGATATAGAAATCGTCTAGTCATCATGTCTAACAACCCGCTAATCCCTGAAGATAATTGTCATACCCGCCCTCAGTAGGGATACATAAATATTCACGATCATTAATTTACATTCATCCATTCATTCACGCATGCATCTAAAAAGTAGTATGGTCAAATATTATAGAAGACTATGTTTGATATATGATATGTTAGACTATGTTTATTGGTGGCTCTGACTGTGATGGGCCCGTAGCTCCTTTCACAGGTTGCACTTCCACTGTGGACTACTAGCATAATAACATATACTATATGGTAACAATTATATCACTATCATAAACCCAAATAAGGTGAAAAATCAATAATCATTTTCAAATGATATTTTCAGATAAAACTTTTAAATACATCAAATCATAAAGATATAAAATATCAATATCTCAATAGTCCTCAATAGGTCAAAAGACTAATTGGAATAACTCAATTGACTTAAAGTAAGCTTAATTCGATTATGACATAACAGAACCAATCTCAAGTCCTTATAGAACCAGTCTGGAATCACCCTAGATTAATATAATTTAGATTTGATTGATCTCGATTATGTCTGGCCATATGGGTTGGGTCATGCTTGACCATATTACATGAGCTAAGTTATGCCTAGTCACATAGACTGAGTTGTACCTGACCACATAGGTTGGGTCATATATAACCACATGGACTGAATCAACTTGACTCAAGTCAAACCCCAATTCAACTCATTTTATCAAATTAGATTTCAACATTTTGAATTATTAAAGAATAACTCAAATATATAAATAAAGAATTTAAATTCATGATCTTACATTTAGAACTAATTAAATCATATAAATATAAATATGATTCTTGAATCATAAAGATATCTAATTAACTAAACCATAACTATTAATCTAAAAATAAGAATTTTAATAATTAAATCAATCTAAAAATTTATTTAAGCTTAAGAAACTAATATAAATCAAATAATCAATCTAACATCACAAATCAATTATTATTATTTATTAATCATAAAATTTTGAAATTACAACAGTCTTATGTATTATAAAATTATAACAATCTCAATATCAATATTTAAAATATAAATTAAAGCTGATAAAAATTAGAGGATTCTATCTCTCCTCGGCTATCCTTTCCTTGAGATCATCTCATTGGGAAGTTCTCTTCTCAATCTTACCATTCTTAGATTCGGTGAGGAATGAGAGAGGAAGCTCATTTATATAGAAGAAGATGAGATCTCCCATAAAGATAAGTAATAATTTAGTTTTTATTTTTATTTTATATTTATTTTACTTTCACATACAAAAAGAGAAATATAATATTTATTTCTTATGGTTTACACATGAAAATCAAATGTAAACTTTTTTACTTCCTAAAAATCATACTCATTAATAATTTAATTGATTAGCAGAATCCCTAACTTGTTCACATAATTAAGGAAATCAATTTAATCATTTCCTTAACTATATTAAATAAATATAGAAGTTAATAATAAAGTAATATATTATTTATAGTAATTAATTTATATTATGGAAGTAAATTATTAACGATTACAATAGTGTTATGATGAACCTTCACTATCACGAGGCTGGAGAGAAAGGGCCAAGAAGATCCATCCCCTATTGTGTAAAGGGACATGCACAATCGATCGACGTTAAGGAGACTGTTGGTTGGTGCTACACCCGAGCATACTTCTGGCACTGCGGGCATGCTGCACATATGCCAAGGAATCCCGACGCATGGTCGACCAATAATAGCCCTGCTTGAGGGTTTTGAATATCAGGGTTCAACCACTAATGTGTTCTTCATAGATGCCTTCATGGATCTCAATCAGCATGGCTTCTGCTTCCGTGAGTGTGAGGCACTAAAGGAGAGGCAAGCTGAATGACCTAGGGTATAGTGACTTCACAATATCGGGCTTGTGTATGCTTCAGCTCTCGAGTGACAATTGGATCAGCCAACAACGTCTCATCCCTCTTGTATCGGAGGATCTTCTATATCTAATTAGGTGCAACTTTGATGGTAGCTATGTCTTGGCTTACGATTGATCGAGCGGGGATTGCCTCTACATTCGACGAGCAACCCCTGGCTCTATGTGTCGAGGCCATCTTGGCCAGTGCATCGGCTTGCACATTCTCCGCCCGGGGAACCCTAGTCAGGGAAAATATTAAAAATTATTAATTAGGCATTGTACCTCAATCAAGTACTTCCCCATGGTCGGCTATGAACCTTACCTCCATTAGATGGTCCACTTTGTCGTTACTGGTTACATGTGCCCTGTAAGCCAATCACGTGAGTGATGACACGTGTGACAAGCTACACATTTTTTTTGCATTATTATGTATTAGCATATTCTCATATTATATTATCTATTGAATATATATATTGTGATATCCTTGGTTCTGTGCAATGGGAATTGGATCATGATGATATCACGATAATGAGATTGATTCACCTTTAAACATAGATCCTAAATAATCACGATTATAGATTACTCGAGAGAGATATCAAGATAAGGACATACCAGTGTATTGTATATATGTCCATATGATAGAGACGCTTGGTCTCATAATCACTTGTGTGTAAACACTAAAGATATAATACATGTGCTTATTGGAGAATGAGTTTACTGATTGATCTGCTTACTGAATGTTGTATGGTTAATGATACCTAACGTCAGACAACGATTTTATAGTCTTAGTTGTGTGTCTGGTCATTAGACTTGAGATACCAAGGATGCCTTGTTTGAGTATTCATTTCTTTGATGCTGGACTTACAAGTCTGAAAAGCTCTAAATCTAGTATAGTCAGTTATCGGGATTGGTAGCTAACATTACGAAGGCTATTGAGTGTCAGTAGAGGATTATCCACTCTCAGTATCGTAAGAAGAATATCTCATGTGACCTTGCTCAGGCAAATCCTTGATCAGATTGTTCAGATTGAGAGAAAATGAGTTCTCTGGAGAATCCGATTAAAGCGAGACTCGGATAGATTTCGTATGTGGCCTGATAGTACCATACCCAATATATGATCTCTGAGATGTTAGATAGGTGAGGGACTATATATACATGGTAATTGAGGACAGATAAGTCCAATGGATAAGATCTTCTGTATTGTCTAGGGACTATGGGGCAGTAGCCTAGTACGTCCATAGTCGATGAATCAAATGAATTATTATGAGATAATAATTCACTAAATCAGAAGGAGTTCTAACGGGTATGACTCATGACCAGCTCGGTTGGGCCTAGAGCATCACACACATATGGTGGATATTTTATCAAATATATAATTAGATATGAGTTATCCAATTAGCCTCTATTCTTATTAGATGAGACCCTACATTAATAGACTCCTTATATAATGCCCAATTAGAGGCTAAAGGAGATTATAGGATAGAGATCCAATAATCCAAGGTTAGTGGATAATTGGATGGAAACCCAATACCCACTAAAGCAGGATCTATTAGGGTTTCATTGCGAGAATTTGTGCAAGAGTTACGAGATTTGCCTGCGATTGGAGGAGTATCGCTACAGCGATCCATCATATTGATACCACTAGAGAGGATGACGTTTTACCTCCTTCATTCTCTCTATCCGAATCTAAAAGTTCAAGGATATACGATTTCTTAGGTAAACAATCTCTCACATGTTATATTTTTTTATTTTTGTGGTTATTTACACACTAATCTTTGCACTGTGATTTGATCCACATGAGAAATCAGTTTTATTTTGATCTTTCGCTACACATGTGATGCTCCCACTTGGTTTTCCAATAGTCGTTAATTGCCTTCTGTCGGTCCAAGATAAACTTCTATGGCCTTTACTTCATCGGCCACACCTCAGAAAGGACGCAAAGATGATGTTGCATAACCTCGGTATCAATACCCAATATGTCCTTTGGTGACTAAGCAAAAACGTCAATGTTCTTTGTCAGAAAATTAACAAGTTGAACTTGGTCCTTCTTTGGGAGCTTGGACCCGATCTTCATGACCTAGTCAAGTCAGTGCTTGTCGAGGGGGACTTCTAATACCCACTCCACAGGCTCTGGCCGGCTCGGGGTCTTGGACTAGTCCCAGGGGTCAATCAAAGGCCGATGTGAAGGCAGTTACAATTGCTCTAGCTTCTCCGAGGATGAATGATTGGGCTCCAAATTCTCGACGATGTGATAGCAGTCAGGTAACATTGTTTGGACTCCCAAGGGTTGCTTCTCACTTCTTCAATCCCTACTTGAGTTGGGAACTTCATTATCTGATAATAAGTGGAGACGACTACTCTTAACTTATTGAGGATTGGTCTACCGTGGATGACATTATATGCCGATGGGAGGTTGACAACCATAAAGGTGACCATCATAGTTTTGGACCTGGGCCCTTATCTGATGGTGACAAGTAAAACGGTTATCCTGAGAGTGGCGATGGAGTCACCTGTAAACCCGATGAGGGTGGAGCTCATTAGTGACAAGTCAGTGGTGGTCAACCCAAGCTTCTTGAAGTTATCAAAGTACAGGATATCGACCGAGCTCCTGGTGTCAATGATGATCCTTTTTACTTGGGGTTAGTAATGTAAACTGAGATGACTAAAGTATCGTCGTGGTTGAGGTACTCGAAGGTGATCTTAGGCTCATTTTTTTGTCTGGGGTGCTTCTCCATGATGGCTTGGGCGTAAGCTTTTTGGCTTGACACACCATCTTTGTCGAATGTCGGTCCACCAACGATGACATTGATCATCTTCTCTATCGCACCATGGGGGTGTGAAGAAGGCTCTTGGGGGCCTCTTTACATAATGCCCGAGGTAACCCTCGCATATGAGCTCTTCGATTTGATTCTTGAGATTATGGCATTTCTTCGTATCATGGTCGTAGTCTAAGTGGAAATGATAATACTTCGTCCGGTCCTTGAGCTCCCGTGGGGTTTTTATCGGGTTGGGCATCCTTAGGAGCCCTTTTCTTTGATCTAGAGAAACATTTTCATCCTGGTCAAGTTTAAAGGCGATAAAGGTAGCCTCGAGTAGGATGATTATGGTTGATCTGATCACCTCCTCGAGGGCTCCGGTGGTTGACCCCTGGGTTTCTCCTTGCGAGGCCTTTTGTGATTCTCCCGCTTCCCCGCCATCAATGCCTCGGTGGTCGTGTACTGGTTGGTGCACTGGAACATCTTGAGCATGGTCACTAGTGCCTCTCGATGAACAACCAGAAGAACTTAGATGACCATAGCCCCATTAAGAATGTTTGCATCATTAAGGAGGGATGAGCATCAAGGACTGTCTTGATCTCCATGAAGAAGCAAGAGACGAGATGAGAGAGGGGCTCGTCGTCCTTTTGACTCAGGCCGAGAAGCATGATTGTAGATGGCTTTGGTTTGGCGATGGCCAAGAAGTTGAACTCAAAATCCCTTAGTAGTTGATCGAAGAATGAGATCGTGAAAGGCTTTAGTCTACTGTATCATATCCGAGCTGGACCTCGAAGAGTGGTGGGGAAAGCTCGACACATTAGAGCATCAAATATGTCATACAGGCCTATATTAGCCCGAAAGGCAGCGACATGATCTATCGGGTCAGAGCTTCCATCATAGGCCTCTAGCATCGGCAAACAAAAGCTAGAGGGGATCGGTTTGTCCTAGATTTCCTAGGCGAAAGGGGATCCCCCAAGAGAGCCTTCCTCACGTTCATCCTTTGACTTGTGGAACTCTCTCTGGACTTCATCTAGATGGCGGTTAACCTGGCGCAATTGGATCCAAAATGAGTCTGATGAATCGAATGACAAAGTATCAGGCTCGGGATGGCCCGCGGGAGCCGGGGGGCCTCCAAAGTCCCATGCTCGGGCATGGGTCGTCTGCCTCCAGACGACTCTTCAATTGACGGGCCACCATCCTGGGCTTGCTTGTTGGACACGGAAGGGTTTGGAGGCGCTTGGAAAAGAGTCGATAGGGACGTTTGAGGCATCCAGAAAAGAGTTGATTGGGGCACCGATAATGACGCTTGTGGTAGTGCGACCTATTGAGCGAACTGGGGGAGGAGGCTCGCTTGGGGGATGAGAGGAATGATATAGTGTATCATTCCAGTCAAAGCTTGGACCTGTTATGACAGGATGCCCCGCAGCTCCCCGAGGGAAGAGAGCCTCGAGTTGTTGAACAACCTCTAGTACCGGCTCAGGGTTTGGAATGGAGCATTCCCATCTTGGGGAGGAGAGAAAGAGGATTGTACCCCGAGGCCTAAGACATAGTGTGCCATGTGGGTTTCCTCCCCGAGGTGCTCCCCAAGGTTGCTCGACTATTGGTATTTTTATGACATCGGTCCTTCCTCTAGTGCCAAAAATGGTACCATTTTTATGCCATGGCCGAGATGTCGGCATGACTGGGTCCATTCTGAGTACGCAAGAATGCCCGTCCATTTCGACCGTAGTTGAGCGAACTAGGGGAGGTGGCTCGCTGGAAGGGGATCTGACTGCAGGGTTGCCTGTCCATTTCTCTGATCTCTTCCACCTCTAGACTGCTCGTGCCCTGCATAAAGGTTAAAGTCGGGGGGATGGATCGCAACTTGACCCATCCGAAGTTCAAGTTAGTTGGGTTCGGAGCTTCGAAGACTCTCGGGGAGCCTCTCAGGGTAGAGAACCATTGTATGAAAGTGTTGAGGGTTCATCCCTCTCGTACTGTTCCTATGGGTAGCTTTTATATCTGTGGTCTTGGATCGACATACGTGGTCGTTTAATGATCCATGACATCAACGCATGCAAGAGTTTAATGTCTATTGGTGTCTTAGTTGGTCGGCCTGTACACTGGGCGCTGACGCTACATGAACTATGCGACACTGTCTCTTGCTTCTCGAGCAACGGGATATGAAGCTACGTTGACCCGTACTTATCATGAGGCAATCGGTATGGAGGATATGTAGTTAACTTGTCCCGGATTCGCAGTGCTGAGTTGGCTCGAGGTGTCCAGCTAACCCTTCCGTGATGATCTTAGGGCCTCATCGACTGAGTGCCATATCACGAAGAAATATTTTTTTTTTTTACTCACGCGTCTAGAGTATTCGGTTAAAAAAATATATATTATCATAATTTTTTATTATTTTCTCATATTTATCTCCAAAAAAAATAAATAAATTAGAACAAATGAAAACATAACTCATAATATCGACAATAATTAAGCAAACATTGACCTCTTCCCCCTCTACCCTGAATTCTTCACGACCTGTAAGTAACATAACAAGCAGAAATCTTTCGATCAAACAAAGAATATAAATCAATCATCAAGTAGATTAAACGGAAGAATTTGTGATCATTTTGATAGGTGATCTATAAATTTTTTCCCTCGATATGAAGCAAACACAGCAGTTCAGTAAACACATTGAGGCATCAATGCATCCAGCGGTGATCTCTTGTCGTTGTTTGGATTAAACCAATGCGAGTTCACCAATTCTACTATGCCTCGCTCTTGCTTTTGTTCGTGTGACGAAGAACACAATTCTTTACACGGATGTGTCTGCAAACCGCACGTGCTTTCAGCCGCCCCCGGAAAGAGAAGCTTCGAAGCTCCGCCGCCGAGACAGACCGACCGTCTTCGCCTCTTTATTGTTCAGAAGAGTCCTCTTTTTACATAAAGCCCCTTCTCTTTTACTTTATTGTGAAGAAGTATACTTTTGTTACTTAAACCCGCTAACTTATAATATTTACATTACAGACTAAATACAATGAGATAGATACAAGCAAACAATAATAATATAATTATTACATAAAAATGTGCTTGAATCTATCCTATATATATAAATATATTTTTTATGTTGGATGATCATACTATGAGATTATTATTTATCATGATCATGTTATTAATAGTCTATAAGCTATAAGGATTAACTTTTATTGTTATTATCATCATATAATTAATTAATACTGTTGCTATGATAATATTCGATCAATTGGAGGAGCTCATGTTAATAGTCTCATAATCAATAATCATCTATCATCCTTGAGATCCATGTTAAAATTAAAATAATAAAATATAATAATACTTACTTGAAATAATAATAATAATAATAATAATAATAATAATAATAATAATTTATAAGGAGCGTAGAGTATTATAATATTGTTAGTTACTAAATCAGATGAAAATGATAACGATGAGAAACACGATTTGATTGTGTAACTTATAATAAAATAAATAATTTATATTTTATTTGTATTAATTTAATGTAGAGGGAGTGGAATATAAAAAAAGTCCATGAGATTGCAATGTAAACAGTAAGGGGGGATTATGCAAAATACTACATAACTAAATAGCACCGGCGAAAAGGGGGCAAATTCTGGGACGACAATTTCGGCGATCGACTGCTGAATCCCGAGGATCTTCGTCGACAAGGTGAGATTTTTCTGCTTTCGTTCTTCGTCATCGCGCTCAATTTACTTCGATTGACTGTTGTTTTTCTTTGCTCGGCACTTTTTTGTTCCATTCGAATCTCCAGCTCTTTCCGGTAGGGTTCCTGTTCCAATCCGACCTCCATCTTCCAAATTGCGAGCGCTTTGCGTGTTCCTATTAATATTCGGCATCTGATCTCGTTTTAGTCTTCGTTTTATTTTATTTTATCCCTGAATTCGAGATCGATCACTGTTTTCGTTGGTTGATCAGTGGGGTTCTTGAAGAACTCTGTTTGCGCCTCTTGATAGACCTCATTTTAGGTTTATTTTTGCTTCTATCACCTAATCCTCTACAACTGTGCAGACTCGAGTTTGGTTCGCGTCTCAGTGGACTCCGGAAGGCTCGGGGGGTTTTTTTTTTTTTCTCGTCAAGGTTTTATGAGCTGCATTTTGGTGTTGTCTTAAAGTTTGGAGGCCAAAATGTCGTCTTGCCGGCAGTTCTCACGGATCGATACCGCTGAGCTCAAGTCTCAGCTATTTAAGAAGCTTGGGCGCCAAAAAGCTGAGAGGTACTTTCATAACCTCAAGAGATTACTTAGCTTGAAACTTAGCAAGTTGGCGTTCGAGAAGCTGTGCTATGGGATTATTGGGAAGGAAAATATTGCCCTTCATAATTTGTTCATCAGATCGATCCTTAGCAATGCTTGTCTCGCACTCGCACCACCCAGCAGAGAAACGATCACAGGCAATTCACGGACATCTAAAATGTCAAGCTTTGGTGAAACCTTCCCGACATCGCCCAGGAGGGGAAGGTCGATAAACAGCAGGGACAGGAGATTAGGTGACCGAGCAAGCCTCCTAGGGCCTTATGGGAAGATTCCTCGTGGACATGTTCAGGAAGTCACAAATTCTTGTGATCTACAAAGGTCGAGAGAGCAGCAAAGTGCTCCAGAGTTGATATCCATTGGCAGCAAAGCTCTAGCATCCGTGGAAGACGGGGAAGAGGTCGACCAATTTAGACATAGCCCGAGCGTTCAAAGCAGAAGTCCTCTGAGGCCTCCTCTGGGCATTGCAATGGCTGCTGGTGATCTTTCTTGCAGATCATATCGTAGTGGATTTGCATCAAGCTTTCGACATGTCCAGTCGAACATGATTCATGGCTGTCATCACGCTTCTCGACTGCCAGATTCGAGGACTTTGATGGGTTGGTTGGAGCGTAAGTTGGAGGCCGAGGGCTTTGGTTTTTCAATTGACTGTGCCAATGTCTTAAATCATGGACTAGATGCACTTTTGAGGAGGTTGATAAAACCCTGTATGGATTTAGCTAGAGCAAGGCACAGTTCAATTAGGATGACTCCAGCGAATGGAAATATTTTTCCAAATACTAAAGGTTCATGGCAACTGGATCAAGTGCGAACATCAAATGAGTCCTACCATGCTTCTTTACTTGATTTCCAGTTGGCCATGGAAGTCAATCCTGAATTACTTGGTGGTGATTGGCCTCGACAGCTTGAGAAAATATGTTTGCATTTATCGGAGTAATGGAATGTGGTGACCTGTGCATGGTTCAGTCCCTTTTGTTGTTGCGATTTCATGGTTATTACAAATTAAAAGTTCCCGTGCCGCTCGGAGCTTTCAAATCTGTTGAAGCAATAATATGCAGCTATTTTTCTTCGAATAATCTAGAACGGAAGAAAGAATATTTCAGTTTCAGGACACCATGAACTTACACATCAAGCATCGAACCAGCATTTGTCACAGAGGACAAAGAGATACACTTTTTCCCTTGATAGTTTCGATCATTCTAAAGCTATTGATTTCTTGTGATGGATCTACATCCTAGTTATTAGTTGTAAAAAATTTCCAATTTGTAACTATTCATTTTTTTATAAAATAAAGTTCAGTCATTTCTGAATTATTCCATTTGTGCTTGTACATGAAGTTATTCACCTGTTGTGTCATTTCTTTCACAATTACAACAAAGGCTTTCTCTTTTATCAACTTGACAAACTGAGATAGGATTCATTAACCTTCCATGCTTTATCAAATTTTAATTGAACATGATGAGTGTACAATCAAGCCTTTAACTGACCACAAATTGTTTTCATTTAACATTACCATGGTCTAGATATCATTGTTGTTTTTAAGCATCAAATCTATTTAATTATATATAGTCTTTGAAGAAGAACTGATGCAGATATGGGATACATATACAACATAAGGCGGATAAATCAATATGCCAAAATCTTGAAAATATAGGAAATGATATGGAATATGTGTGGCAAATATAGTGTATAGAAATTTGCAGCTAGAGGCCATGATGAATAATAATAAACAATTGAGGAGCATCCTTATCATGGAGAAGTTAACTTTAGTATCCGAATGCTCTACAAATGTATTTAAGATGAAAATTAATGATGAAAGGAGTCAGATAAGACAACCATCTTAGTTTTCGTTAAGAATAATGACCTTATGCTTCTTATGAACAACATGAAACATCTTAACTCAAATCATGCATTCTCACAAGTATTTAATAAGTATATAATATTTTTATTAATAATTTGAAAAATTAGATGATCTAAGGCAAGGTTTTTAAATTTCATATTAGGGAGGTCTGTGCACTTTTGTTCGGACCTGAAGGCCTAGTTCTAGGAAAAAGAAAACCAGCTTTTGAACAGTAAAAAAACATCGAAAGAGATGTGCCAAGAAGTCAAGAAAATGTAGGTATCATAGATTTAAATTTCGTGGTATACTTGCCTGGTGTGATTTCACCAAGATTGTTCCCTGGCTGTTCATGTCTGTTGTGATTCTTGGCATAAACCTGCAAAGAAGAAAAGAAATGTTCCAACCTGCAAGGAAGAGAATGACAAGTCGTAGCTCTCCCTTTGTTTTTTTATTGTCGGCAATTTATTCTATCTGAGTCAATGAGAAAGAGGAGTGTAGGTGTAATCATCAACAATTTTCTACCTTAATATAAATTAATTAATATAAATAATATGTTGCTTTATTATTAACTTTCATATTTATACAGTATAGTTAACAAAAAATATTAAAATTAATTTTCTTAATCATATGAATAAGTTAAAAAATTTGTTAATCAATTATATTATTAATTAATTAATTCCTAATAAGTGATGTGATTTTTAGGAAGTGATTACCTTACATTATATTTTCCTATGTGAACAATAATAAATATATATTATATTTCTTTGTGTAAAAATAAAAAAAATAAATATATACTTGTAAGGGGCTCCTTCCCTTATTTCTCACCGAGCACAATAAAAAGATTGATGAGAAGATTTACTAAGGAAATGATCTTGAGAAGAGGATAGTCGAGGAAAAGTATGATCCTCTATTCTTTTCAAATCAACTTTAATTTATATTTTAAAATCTTGATATTAAATTATTATAATTCTAAGATGCATAATAATATTTTCATTTCGAAATTTTATGTCTAATAAAGAATATAATTGATTTATGATGTTAGAATGATTATTTGATTTATATTGGTCTCTTAAAATTAAGTGAATTTTAATATTAATTTAATTATTAAAATTATTATTTTTAGATTAACATAATTATTTTAATTTGTTTAATTATATATATTTTCAAGAATTATACATGATTTTTATGATTTAATTAGTTTTAAATTTAAGATTATGAATTTAAATTCTTTAATTCATGAATTTGAGTTATTTTTTAATAATTTAAAATATTAAAATCTAATTTGATAAGATGAGTCTAATTGGGGTCTGACATAAGTCAGGTTGATATGTCATATCGAGTCGACCCATGATCATGTACGACTCAGCCCATATGGTCAGGTATAGTCCAGCCTAAGTGATTTGGTATGACTAAACCCCTGTGATATAGCCCAGCATGACACAGCTGATGTGGCTAGGTAGGAGCTCTTGAAAAACCTTATCAGCAGCATCACATGAATAGCTAAAAAAAATAAAATAAAAAGGTCTTCCACGTTGGTCAAGTCGTCATGCGATAATTGCTACATGAAAAACTATAAAATTAAAAAATCTACATATTGTGTGTTAGATGTTTTATCTAAGGATATCGTATATCCCTGAAAACCCAAAGTTACAGGCTAGATGAAGGAGGTTAGATATCCTCCTCCCTGGCGGCATACACACGATAGATGTGACGATGACGCTCCTCAAATCGCTATGGGATCTCTCTCTCTCTCTATCTCTCCACGTGTAGCACACAAGATATGTCTTCTAAAGAGGAGAGGAAGCTGAGAAGCATAGGAGAAGCAGCCACTAGAAGCTCTAGCCTATGAACCCTTTAGCCCCCTCATATTTATAGAGGTTCATATCAACTTAACCCTAGTGGATCCTGCCCTATTGGGTATTGGATCTATATCAAACTACCCAGGCCTCTTAGATTGGTGGATCTATATCCAATAATCTCTTATTAGATCTTATTGGATCTCATCCATAGTATCCAATAATATAAGGGCTTATTGGATATCCAATAAGGTATGGGTCCATAGATATCTCATATTCAAACATCTACTCGTCTTAACATCCACCGTATGTGTGTGACCCTCTAAGCCCAATACCGAGCTGACCATGAGTTGCACTGGTCAGAACTATTTTTGACTTAGAGAAATTGTTATCTCATAATAATTCACTAAGCTCATCGACTATGGACGTACTATGTCACTATGTCATAGTCCCTAGATGGTACTAGGGTATATAATTTATTAGACCTCTCCATCTATAGTTATCGTGTATCTATATTCCCTCATCTATTTAATATCTCAAAGATCATATATTGGGCATGGTACTATCAAGCCTCAGACAGAATCCATCTGAGTCTCGCTCTAATTGAATTCTCCCAGAGAACTCATTCTCTTTCAATCCAAATGACCCTGGTTAAGGGATTTACTTCAGTAAGAACACACGAGATATTCTTCTCGTGATACCGAGAGTAGACGATCCTTTATTAACACTCAAATTAACTTTGTGAGGTTGGCTACTGATCCTGATAACCGATTGTACCAAATTTGAAACTTCTAGACCTGTAAATCTAACGTCAAAAAAATAAGTATTCAAACAAAGCATCCTTAATGTCTCAAGCCTAAGGACTAATAGAAAACCCAATGGGAGCATCACATGCTCAACGTAAGAAAGAAAATAAAATAAGTTTCCTATGTATATCAAGTCATGCAAAGATTAGTGCACGAAAACTCATAAAATCAAAAACTACGATATGTGAGAGATTAATTACCTAAGGAGATCATATATCCCTTAGATTTCATATTTAGATGGAGAGAATGAAGAATGTCAAACGTCATCCTCTCTGGCGGTATCCACACGATGGATCATTGCAGCGATGCTCCTCCAATCGTAACTCTTATGCACCTTCCCACAACACTCATGGAAGATCGCATATCTTCTTCATTGCCCTCTCACAGTAGGGAAGGACTAGTCGGTTAAGAAGATGAGGGAGGAAGAAGATTGGAAGGGGGCGACCAAAGGTGTACCTTATCACTATTGTGCTGCCCTTGCCTCCTTTTTATAGAGAGCCATTTAAAAACTTTAATGGATCCTGCCTTAATGGATATTGAATCTTCATCCAACTATCCACTAATATTAAATTATTAGATCTCTATCTAATAATCTTAACTAACCTTTAATTGGGCCTCATATAAGGAGTCCATCAATGTTGGGTCTCATCCAATAAGAATAGGGCCTAATTGAATAACTCATATTTAATCCTCTACTCGTTAAAACATCCACCATATATGTATGACCTTTTAGGCCCAATATCGATTTGGTCATGAGTCCTACTTCTCAGAACTCCTTCTGACTTATTGAATTATTATCTCATAATAATTCACTCGACTCATCGATTATGGACGTACTAGGCCACTACGTCGTAGTCCCTAAACAGTACAAGGGATCTTATACATGGGACTTGTCAGTCCTCAATTATCATATATTTATAGTCTCTTATCCATCTAATATATTAAAGATCATAGATTGGGCATGATACTGTCATGTCAAATACAGAATCTGTCTTAGTTTCGCTCTAATTGAATTCTTATATAAAACTTCTCTCACAATCCAAAAGATCTCGATCGAGAATTTATCTGAATGATACCACATGGGATATTCCTCTTACGATACTAAGAGTAGATGATCCTTTGTTGACACTTAATTGCATTTGTAAGGTTGGCTACCAATCATGATAACCGGTTGTGCTAGATTTGAAACTTTTCAAACCTGTAAGTCCAGCGTTAAAGAAATGAGTACCCAAATAATGCATCCTTGGTGTCTCAAGTGGACCAGACTAGGACTATAAAATTATTATCTAATGATAGGTATCATTAACCATCCAGCATTCTATAAGCAGATCAATCAGTGAACTCATTCTCCAATGAACACTTATATTATACCCTTAGTGTCTCCACATAAGTGGCTATGAGACTAGTCGCTTCCATCATATAGACAGGTATATAGTACATCGATCTGTTCGATTATCTCAATATCTCTCTCGAGTAACATATGATCGGGATTATTTATGGTCAGTGTTCAAAGATGAATCAGTCTCATTATCGTGATCTCATTACAATCTGATTCTCATTGCACATAACTAATAACATCACAATATATATATATATATATATATATATATATATATATATATATATATATATATATATATATATATATTCAACAGATAATATAATATTATAATATATTAACAATAATAATATAAAAGACCATGCAGCGTGTCACACGTGTCATCACTCATGTGATTGGCTTGTAGGGCATCTGTAACCAGTAATCTCTCACTTAACCTAAAGCAATCACCTATCTGTCTAATTCCCATCAGACCCCTATGATGCTTAAAGACAATCTGAGCCAATTGCTTTGTCAGTAGATCTATAATGTTATCTTCGAATGAAACTTTTTCTTTTATTATCTTTACGGGCTATGACCTCTTTAATCAATTGGAACCTCCTCAGAACAATTCTAATAAGACCTAGGTTCCCTTGCTAGAACTATCGCCCCATTAGTATTGCTATATATGGGAATCAGCTCCATGCTACTTAGTATGACCACCAAATCCCTGATGAACTTCTTCATCCACACCGTTTCTTTTGCACTTCTGTTGCGGCAATGTATTCTGCCTCTGTGGTCGAGTCAGAAGGAGTATGTTGCTTAGAACTCTTCAAGTTTATTGCTCCTTTATTCAGAGTAAAGAAATACCTTCAGTTCAACTTACTATCATCGATGTCGGACTGGAAACTCGAGTTTGTGTTGCCCTCAACTTGAAGGCTATCTCCTCTATATACTAGTAAAAGATCCTTAGGCATTCTAAAGTATTTAAGGATATACTTTACTATCTTCCAGTGTTCTAAACCTAGATTAACCTAATACCTGCTCGTGACACTCAAAGTATACGCTATACCAGGCCTGGTACATAACATAGCATATATGATAAACCCTATCGCTGAGGCATAATGTATCATATCCATGTCTATCTTTTCTACATGTGTCTTTAGGGACATACTCCTGGAAAGTGATATTTCATATCTCGTCGGTTTAAGACTTCTCTTAGAATTTTTCATGCTAAACCTTTTGATGGTGGTGTATATGTACCTGGACTAGGACAAGCCAAGCATCCTCTTGGATCTATCTCTATAGATATGAATCTCCAAAATATATGATGTTTCATCTAAGTCCTTCATTGAGAAGTTTCTCGATAGTCAAGCCTTAATTGTGGAGAGTATTCCTACATCATTCTCAATAATTAGGATGTTATCCACATACAACACTAATAAGGTGATAGCGCTCCCACTTATCTTCTTATACACACAAGGCTCATCTTTATTCTTAACAAAGTCATAAGTTCTGATCGCCTCATCAAATCTTATGTTCCAACTTTGGAAAGTTTGTTTTAGTCCATATATGGGCCTGAGCAACATGCACACATTGTATGGACTCTTTTTAGATATGAATCCATCTACTATATCATATACACCTCCTCCTCGAGGTTACCTTTGAGAAATATAGTTTTCACATCCATCTACCAGATCTATAGCTATAGTGTACTGTAATGATCAAAAGAATTCTGATAGATTTTAACATGGCTATAGGTGAGAAGGTCTTATCATAGTCAACTTTTTACCTTTGACGATATCTTTTGGCTACCAGCCTTGCCTTATAGGTCTTCACATTTTCATCTACTCTGATTTTTTTCTTGAAGATCCATTTACAATCGATTGGTACGATACCCTTAGGTACATCCTTAAGGTTCCAAACCTTGTTGGAGTACATGGAATCCATCTTAAAATTCATGGCTTCTTGCCACTTCCCGGAGTCTATACTCATAATAGCCTCCTCGTAAATCTAAAGATCAATATCCTAAGTGTCATCTTCATTGATATGTCTCATATATCTTTCAGGAGGGTAAGACACTCAGCTAAACTTACGCAAAGTTGGAACTTGTGTGCTAGATACCTGAATAGACTTGGACTCTGAAATAGTGATTAAGCTAGGTTCTTCAACCTCGCTTAACTCTATTTCACTCTCATCAAGTATACATGTCCATACTTAGAGAAATCGTTAATGAATGTAATAAAATAGGATTAATCACTTATAGCCTGAGTCAACATGGGAACATTACTATGTATGAATTCCAATAACTCAGTGGCTCTCTCTCCAGTTTCACTAAAAGGATAGTTAGTGTACTTTTCACAAAGATAAGGTTCGCAAGTTATATATGACTCATAGTCAAATAAAGCTAAATATCCATCTTATAACATCTTTTAAATCATTCCCTCATAGATATGACACAAACTATAATGTTATAGGTATGCGTTGTTCACCTCATCTCGTTTTCTCTTGGATGTATTTACATTCATAATGTGTGGAGAAATATCTAGCACATATAAGTCATTAATCAATGTTCCTCTTACAATGATCTCATTATCCAAAATTAATAAACAACTATTATTCTCAAAAACTAATTTATATTCACTAACTATCAAACAAGAAATAATATTTTTAATAATAGAGAAAACATATGCATCCAATGCAATAGTAGCTCCACCAGACAGATGTAGGGTGACCTCACTAATGATAACTATAGCAACTCTTGCTATTTTGCTCGTCTTGAGATCAATCTCTCCTCTCATCGGTCTCCTAGGCCTTGCTAGAGCCTATAATTAATTATAAATATAATAAGCACTTCTAGTATCTAATACCCATATGTTATCATGAAAATCTAATAAACAGAGATTGATCATGAATGTACCTAAAACTTCTCTAAGCTTCTATTTTGCCTTCTCTGCAAGATAATCCTTGTAGTTCCTCTTCTAGTGTCCGTCTTTGTCGTAGTGGAAGCACTGGCCTTTATCTTTGGTCAGGTCTTTCTTAGTAACCTTTGTCTTACCTAGTTTGTCATTACTTATGCCTTTCTTGAGGGTCTTATTAATCTTTCTTTTCTTATTGGTCTCACCAACGTAGAGAATTGGCTTCTTTTTCTTGATAATGCTCTCAGCTTCCCTCAACATATTGAAGAGCTCAGGTAGAGGCATCTCAAACTTACTCATATTAAAGTTCATGATGAATTGTGAAAATAAATTTTGTAGGGACTAAATTATATAATTAACATAAGTTATTTTCTAAGACTATTCATAGACCTATAAATTTCTTGATCGACTCTATCATATCTAGGAAATGGTTTTGAACCAATACCCCTTCTGTCATCCTAACTCAGAAGAAACTCTTGGATATCTTTAAGTTTATCCGTGTTCCTTAAACAACTGGTAAAGATTAAGAATGATGAAATTGACATTCATGCTCTCATGTTGTCTCTGTAACTCGGGAGTCATGGATGTCAAAATATATCACTTTGCAAAGGGGAATCGTCTATATACTTCACATGGTGAGCGCTCTCATCCTCGCTTGTCCCTTCTCCCGGCATGGGCACAATCATGTTAAGGATATATATTATTTTCTTCGTCATGAGAACAATTCTCAAATTGCAGAGCTAATAGGTATAGTTTGGACTAATGATGTGGTTGGCATCAAGTATGCCATGTAGGGGTTTTGCAAGTGACATATTTTTGACAAACAAGATGTAGCGTGAATTAATAACATGCAGATTTTATGGAAAATTAATTACGATACAGAGTTCTATCTTAATCTACTCTTACTATTTTCCTGGTGAACAACATAATACCCTTGGCACGTAAAGCAGAAGTCTCTGATAAACTTCTAATGGGGACCGGGATCTAATCGACGTCTTGGTGCAACATTGAGGGACTCGACCAATTACCCTAAGCCCAAAAAGGTAGGCAGCTCTTGCTGATCACAACTCTTTGTGATTCATGTCATGTTCAGCCTTCGAATCATTATGGTCACGACCTCTCGATCATACTATATCCCTAGGTCATTGGTGACATCTCTATGTCGCAAGCAAAATCTCAATCACATAGATAGGTGAGCCTTGAGGGACAACCTATATCGTGATTTAATTTCTTCTTATAATAATAAAAGGCTACGTGGGTCAATCTTATTATCTCATACTCACCGACTTAATATTATCGTAAGAGGGGTTTTTATTTTGTTTTGATCTCCTAATATCTCGTGTCACATACATACATATTTAATATATATCTACATTATATGTATGTATGTATGTATATATATATATATATATATATATATTAGGTGTATAATCACATATCACATATGCCATACCGGGATGATTATGAACCGTCACCTAATGTGATTAGGCCCGAGCCAATGGGCCCAATCACTCACAATAGGTTCTATGGGTGTAGCGACGTCTCCATGCCCTGTGATCGTCCTTCTCGTCATCATCGGTTCTGTCGGATTTTGGCACATCACCATATATCGTGATCACCCGTCACAACATCGTGGGTCCCGTTGTCACCACCACGCTCTCGTTGCGTCTCTTCGTGTAATTATAATATAATCATATACTCGTAGGCCCAACAATAAATGAGAATAACGGAGGCTTATAGGCCCCAATAATAATAATAATCATAAACACACATCACAACACATGGCTCATGATCATCTATCCACATTATACAACATATATATACACATTATCATGTAGGATTACTAGATAATAAATAATTAATTAAATTATTTTATTAATTATTTTTCTAGAATTTAGACATGTCAAGAACTTCCAAAATTATTAAGGGTGTTTTAGACATTTGGAAAAGAGGATAAATCATAAAAATTTTAAATTACTACCGGCAAAATCATCCTTTTATCGAAAAAAACCTCTAACCCTCTTTGCCCCCTTCCAATGGGTCGTAGTCGTTGCCCTTGTGCAGGTGTCACCTCGATGCAAGCGGTTGCCATTGTGGTGACGCCACTATCGTAGGCGGTAGCCCTTGCCATCGGGTGGTTGTCGCTTCTCGCATGTGACCACATAGCCCGCAGGCGCCGTCGCTGCAAATGACTGCCTTTGCATGTGGTCACCCCTGTTGGCGGTAACTCTGGTCGAGGGCAACTGCTCTTGCAGGTGGCCGTCCTGGCCGCGGGCGATCGCCCCAGTAGGGTGCCTGGCCGCCACTGCAGGTGGCCAACCCATGGGTGGCCGCCCATCGCCCACAGGCAGCTTGCCTGCGAAAGCTGCCTTTGTGGCTAATCACTACAAGAACGCGTAGAATAATTCTACATGAATCAATCTCATCACACATAGTTAAAAAGTTAATATTTTGCATGAGCAACTTAGCTTTGATACCACTATTGGGAAACCAGTTGAAGCATCACATGTACAACGGAAGAAAGAAAACAAAACAAGTTTTTCACGTATATCAAGTCATCGTGCAAATATTGGTGCATGAAAAACTCACAAAACGGAAAACTACGATGTGTGAGAGATTGATTAATTATGAAGATCGTATATTCCTGAGATTCTATATCCATATAGAGAGGATGAAGAAGGTCAAACATTTTCCTCTCTAGTGGTATCTACACGATGGATCGTTGCAGCAGCAATGCTCCTCCAATCACAACCCAAAACTCGCAACTCTTGCACACCTTCTCGCAGCACTGGTGGAAGAAGATCACCTATCTTCTTTTCTGCTCTCTCGCAGTATGGAAGGGTAGGTCGTCTGAAAAGATGAGGGAGGGAGGAGAATAGGAGGGGGCGGCCAAAAGTGTAGCTTATCACTATTATGCCGATCCTGCCTCATATTTATAGAGAGCTACCTAAAAACCCTAATGGATCTTACCTTAGTGGGTATTGAATCTCCATCCAACTATTCACTAATCTTGGATTATTGGATCTATATTCAATAATCTCAATTGGCTTCTAATTGGGCCTATGTAAGGAGTTCATCAATGTTGGGTCTCATCCAATAAAAATAGGGGCTAATTAGATAACTCATATTCAATCCTCTATGCACTGAAATATTCATTATATGTATGTGACCCTCTAGGCCCAATACCTAGCTGATCGTGAGTCCTACCTGTCAGAACTTTTTCTGACTTAGTAAATTATTATCTCATATAACAATTCACTCGACTCATCGACTATGGACATACTAGGCCACTACGCCATAGTCCCTAGATATTATAAGGGATCTTATTCATCAGACTTATTTATCCTCAGCTATCGTGTATCTATAACCTCTCATCTGTCTAAAATCCCAAAGATTGTATATTGGGCATGGTACTATCAGGCCTCATATAGAATCTGTTCGAGTCTCGCTCTAATCGGATTCTTATGGAGAACTTCATCTCTCTCAATCCGAATGACCTCGGTCGAGGATTTGTCCTTGTGATAACACAAAGGATATTTCTCTCACGATACCAAGAGTGGATGATCCTATATTGACACTCAATTATCTTCGTAAGGTTAGTTATCAATCTTGATAATTGGTTATACTAGATCTGAAACTTTCTATACTTGTAAGTCGAGCGTCAAAGAAAGGAGTACTCACATAAGGCATCCTTGGTGTTTAGTCTAAGGACCACACACATAACTGAGACTACAGAATCATTGTCTGATGATAGGTATCATTAACTATCTAGCATTTCGTAAGCGGAGCAATTATTGAACTCATTCTCTAATGAGCACTTGTACTGTACCCTCAATATCCCACATTAGTGGCTATAAGACCAGTCGCCTCCATCATATGAACATGTATATACTACACGGTCTATCCAGTTATCTCAATATCCCTCTCGAGTAACTTATGACTGGGATTATTTAGGGTCTGTGTTTAAATGTGAATCGGTCTCGTTATCATGATCTCATCATGATCTGATTCTCATTGCATAAAACCAAGGACATCATTATATATATATATATATATATATATATATATATATATATAACAGATATATAATGTGAGAATATATCAATAATAATAATAATATAAAAAGATTGTGCAACGTGTCATATGTGTCATCACTCACGTGATTGGCTCGAGGGCACATGTAACTAGCAAGGACCATATACACAACTGAATATATGAAATTATTGTTTGTCATCAGGTATCATTAACCATCTGATATTCCGTAAGCGGATCAATCAGTGAACTCATATAACTATTATACCTTTAGTATCCCCACTAGACCGATTGTGAGACTAGTCACCTCCATCATATGGATGGGTATACAACGCACCGATCTGTTCGGTTATCTCAAAACCCATCTCGAGTAACATATGATCGGGATTATTTAGTATCTGTGTTTAAAAGTGAATTGCACACATGATTATGATATCATCACGATCTGATTTCCATTGCACAGATCCAAGGGCATCATAATATATATGAAATAAATAATATATATAATATGAAAAAATATCAATAATAATAATAATTGTGTAAAACGATTGTATAGTGTGTCACACGTGACATCACTCACGTGATTGACTTGCAGGGCACTTGTAACTAGTATGAGTCAACTCATATGGCAAGATACAACCCAACTCATGTGACCAAGCATGACCTAACGTATATGGTCAAGTATGATCCAGCCCATGTGGCTAGGTACAACCCAACCCATCTGACAAGGTACAAACTAACCTATGTGATCAAGCATAATCTAACTTATGCGACTAGGTACAACCTAATCCATATAGTCACACACAACCCCACCTTATATGTCTATGGACGACCCAACTCTCAAGTCAAGCATGACCAAGTTCAATGGTAAGACTCAACCCAACTTGTGAATGAGGCTTAGCCTAATCCATGAATTGAAGCCTACCCAATTATGTGATTGGTGTTAGACATATCTTCGCTCCTCTATCTAGTCTATTGTACCTCAACCCAACCAATTACTTGGGATAGGCACGTGCGACAAACATGACCCATCCAAGACTCAAGTGGGTCGATTCGGTTAGGGCTAGCATTATACAATATAGTCTGACTTCCTCTAGTTTTATTGGTTTTAGCTCGTTAATTGACTAAATCAGACGGGTTGATCGATTTAAGTTGGTTTATGGTTATTTCATACCAACGTAACTAGTTCAAATATAATTAATCTGATCGAGATCAATCAAATCTAAATTAAACCAATATAAAGTAATTCTAGATAAGTTCTATAAGGATTTTAAATAGGTTCCGTTAGGTCATGATTAAATTAAGCTTGATTTAAGTCAATTTAGCTATTGCAATTAAGGTTTTATTGATTAAGGACTATCGAGAGATTGATATTTCATGTCTTTATGTTCTGATGAAGTTGAAAGTTTTATCTGAAGATATTATTTGAAATGATTATTCGTTTTCTACTTTCTTTAAGTTTATTATATTGTTGTTACCATGTAATATATATGATTATACTAGCGATCCACATTGGAAGTGCAACTTGTGAAAGGAGCTACGAGCCCATCATAGTATAGAGCCACCGATGGATATAGTATAGAAGGTCTTTTTATAATATTTGATTATACTATTTTTTGGATGTATGTGTAAATGAATGGATGAATGTAAATGTATGATCATTGATGTTTATGTATTCATGTCGAGGGCAGGTATGACAATTTGCTTCGAGATTAACGGGTAGTCAAACGTGACGACTAGATGATTTCTCCATTCATTATTGGGAGGAACATGTTCCCACTTGAGCAGGTGAGGGATACTACTTCATCTGTCATTGGAAAGTGTGATATGGATTATCTCTATCCGCTGTTAGGAAAAATCCATCTCGTGAACTTTCATTTGCCGTTGGGAGAGTGCACCATCGAGTAACATGTGACCGATGCATGATTTTATTTATTACATAAAAAAATTATCATTATTTTATATATATATATTATTTTTTATTAAGTTATTGATATTTGTATATGTTTTACAAATATTAAAGATTATTTTTATGATTTTTTTGAGATTTCTATCAGTTACTTATATTTGTAAATGAACAGTCTTCTTTCTGCTGTTGTTATTATGTCAAAAACACCAAAGAGCAATTTGAGATGATATGAGGTGTATGTTTTCTGTAATTTTAAACCACTAAATATGTGCTGCTACTTATATTTCTAAATAAACAGTCTTCTTTCTGCAGTTGCAAATTTCATAACACAACAGATGGGATGTCGACACATTTTTAACAGTCCCAACCAATGAAGTCTGCACCCTTTATATTAATTACCATACAGCAGGGTTTTATCCATACCTAATATAACTACAATTTAGATATGCTCCCTTCTGGCTTGCTACTTACTTCTTAAGGTGGGGGAAGCACTGGTAAACATCAGATTTCGGATGCTTTGCTCCAGCATGTTCTCTGCACTTTGCTTCTGATGTGGTGCACATAAAAGTTTGCATGCATACCTTGCACTGCATCCAGAGCAGCAAGAGAAAAGTGAATCAAGTAAATATCAAGTGGAGGAACTATTCGGTAGCATTTTTAAGATAAACGAAGATGATCATGCTACAATCTAAAAATTATATTTTTTTTGGTTTTGATAATGAGATCCTCAGATGATGATGATGCATCTGAAAGCCAGCAGCTATAAGCAATCTAAGAATGTTGGGCAGAATAAGCAGTGAAAATTCATAGGATCTCAGAAAATACCTTTCATCCCTATGAACTTTGACCAGCAGCATGGCAAGCAAAGTGCTGAGGATATATGATTTGATAAGGTACACACACACACATACTTAGGAAGTCTACGAAATGGTTCTTCCTCATCAATCGACAAATTGGTCTAGTAAGCGTCAAATATGCTTCAAATGATGAACAGTAATAAACAAAATAATCCAAATTGTTCCCTATCATCCTAAAGCCCAAAGCCAGATCTTTCTTTCTTTTTTCTCAAGGCAAAGGACCAGATCAAAAACAAAAACCCTGACTCTTCCCGGATCATCTACCCTTGGCCCTTCCAGTCTCAATGGATCTATCAACAAGCAACCGTACAATGCAGTCAAGAAGCACAGACCCAACCAATATCTCCAATCTGATTCCAAAATCGACATTTCCAACTTAAAATCCAGCGTGAGACAAAAAGGAGGAGGAGGAGAAGTAGTAACCTGGATGGTCATGGCCTTCTTGTTGGTTTCCAGCTGGCTCCCTGCGACCAAGAAACAAGGCAAAAGTGATCGAGCAATCGCTCGGTGAGAGAGAAGAGCACAAGATTGTTCGGAGTTCCCAAAAGATCAACGGAAGAAATCAAAGATCGGGGGAGGAGCAGCAACCATACCCTTGGTGGCTTTGTTCTTCTCCGTGTTCCTCTCGCGCGCCGTCTTGGACTTCTGGCCGTTACCGCCTCCCATCTCCGGTCTCTCTACTCTCCGCACCTCTTCCTCGGACCGAGAAGCCAGAACGCGAGAGAGGGCTGGCTTTAAATTGCGTGAGAGGTGGTGGCCGACGGCTGGGTCGAGTTAAGTTAATTAATACGTGTCAGAATTTGGTTGGCAGAATACGCTATCCTCGATTGGATCCGTCCGATTTTGTCTTCTTTTTTTTTTCCGTGTAAAAGTTTCTGACGCGGTTTAGATTGGGTCAGATTTGGCCACCCCATCTCTTTTGAGTAGTAAATCTTGGTTCATCAAAGTATCTTTTGTTCATTCTAGACAAAATTACAAACATATATAGTCTTCCTCAGCTGGTCATTCATTAGTCGAAACTCTAATTGATGTCAGTATCTATCTTCTGGAAGACTATTATGATGATACTATACATGTATATATAAATATATGATCTTCAAAACATTGTAAGGATAGATAAGTAAGAATCTCTTACTAATTTTAAATGCAAGAGGAGAGAGGTCTGTAGTCAACAAAGTCGCATTCCGTGAGGGATCTTTCTATGGCTGGGGATATCTGATGGGAATAAAGTAGCGTCTACTACGAAAGAGGTGGTTGGCAAGAGGGCAATCATTCTGTGTGGATGAAGACACTGCGGGTGTCAGAAGAACCCACCACTTTCTATCTGTGCCACTGTGTGATCCTGCCAAATCAATGTCACTTCTTTCAGCTGTCTGGTTCAAGACCACAGAGTTCGACTAGAGAAACTTTTGCCTCATCAAAAGATCATGCCATTTTATATCTGCAATGTACTTCATGTGATGTGTTCTAGAGGACAGTGCGAGGTCATGTCCTTATTCCATCTACTGCTGACAATGGAACCACAACCGAGTACAGCAGAACCTGCTTACGAGAGTTGACAGAAGAACAAAATGAAACTTACTGCAGCAGCGTTGCGTTTGCTTCATGAGACCATTTCCCGCGTGTGCTCCTCTTCTTCCTCAGCCTTCCTCCAAGCAGCCTGAAAGAAGCATCAGAGAGGGGGGGGGGGAGGATAGTCTTGATTTCTTACGGCTCGCGAATAAAGAAAAGAAAGCATTAGAGTGGGATGCGATGCTGACTAACCTTGTCTCGTTCGATCCTCGATGTATGGGGCCTTAGTGAATTCCCTAAGCTCAAGCCTCCCCATGCTTCTTGCAACTCTCTCTCCCTGGCTTCTCTACGAGCTTCGTGCTTGATATAATCTGCTGGCTGTCGAGTTGCAGCCAGCTTGGCCTTCTCCAGTTTGGATTGATGCTTCACCAGGATTTCGTCTAAACTTTGCACACTTTCTCTGGGCTGCTGATTGTTTCTTTTCACCGACCTTGTGCCTTCATCTGCTGCGACTGTCAATTTCTCCTTCTCGAGTCTGGAGACATGCTTAACCAAGATCATGTCTAGACTCTCTGGAGCATCGACATCGGTTCCTAGCTTCTTGTGGTCTCTTGGCACGAACTCGTCCCTCCTTTGCTCCAGACCTCTCATTTTCTCCTTCTCCAACCTGTGAATTGGGTTGACTAAGATCTTATCAAGGCCCATTGTTTCGAGTGTGTCACCACCACCTCTATTTCTTTCTTGACCAGAAAATGCTTTCAGAACCTCGACTTTAGATCTTTCAACGCGAGACATGCGCTTACCAGCCTTATGCATCTCACTGACAGGAACGAGGTCTATATTCTCCTTGCCTCCTCCTCCTCTACTATCAGAAGGTGGTCTTTGAACTTCTTCCTCACGCATTACCATCAAGTCAAGATGTACTACATCTTCGGTCAGCCTGTTAGAACTACTCGACTGTTTGCATACCTTGTTATGTGATAGTTCAGATAGCTCTTCCAAGGAAGGGGTGTTGTCGGATGACGGTGCAATAGCATCGGATTTGGCCGTCATACTTCCAGTTTGGCTTTCGGCTTCAACATTCAGTTCCGCAGTTCTTCCATCTTTCACTTGTGAGTTGTTCCTCTTGGATCGTAGGATACCTTCTCCAAGTTCAGAGACATGTTTTACGAGATCACTTCCCGAATCCAAACTGGACTCGGCTGCCTGTGTTTCATTTTTATTCGATATCTTGCTTTCAACAACTCGGGTATCAGACGTTCTCTGCTTGTCTATTTCTGCATTACTTCTCCTTGCTTCTTGAACTTCTCTTTCAAGTCTCGATACATGTTTCACCAAAAACTTGTCTAGACTTGGTACTTGGGCAAGAGCTTCTTTCTTCAGAGTAGAAGTGCAACTGCTAATGGGTTCGACATCATTCTCTTTGCTACTCTCCGTTTCCCGAAGGGCAGCATTCAGGCCACGGGTCGCAACAATAACAGCCAGAGAAGCAAGCTCATCTTCGTGCAAACCTTTAAGCCTGTCGAGCATTGAATCGATGAGCTTCGTTGGCGACGTAGAGCTACTGCTGCCACCACCATCAGTTGGAAGCAAGCTGTTCTTCTGTTTTCTTTGTTTTGTTCCGGTGGCATGCTGCTTGACTGTGTCACGGCTAATATGCGACTCTTGCTCAGGTTCTGCCCCGGGATCAGTTTCACAGTCTGAAAACTTCTCTGGTAGATCCTCTATGGAACCATTGGTATCAGGATTTTGACTGATTTTGCATAGTAAATCTTTGAATTCTTCTTTGTTTGAAGAAGAGGGACAATCTGCAAGCCGTATGAATGCTCTTTTAACTGCTGCTGCCACCTCCTTATCCACTTCAAATGCAGTCTCGAAAGAAGCAGTGACTCTGTGAGTGGATCGTCCTCCTCCGATGGCTAAAGATGTTTCTACTTCCCATTGTCTCCTTTGACGATCAGGCCTATCGTACATCATTACTCCCATTGCTCTCGCTGCTTCGAAGGCTTCTGCCGCACATTTCTCAGCTTTCTCCAGTCGTGCTTCTGCTTCTTTACTTCTAATCCTGCGATTAAAAATAACATCTTTTTTTCATTCACTATGACTAGTATGGTCCTGCATATTGATATAAGATCTCGACGAGTATACTAACCGAGCTGCCCCAAGTATCCGACACCAGGAGGCTTCGATCATAGCAACTCTCCTAGCTTCCATAGCCTTCCGGGCTGCCTCTTGTGCTGCGATCTTCTCCCTTGCAATCCTAGTATAGTGAGGATTGGCATTTCCAAGTGTTTCATCGAGAGAAAGGTTCATTCCTTCAATCTCCTACATGAAAGCACGACAATTAAATCTTAGCCATCTAAGTGTGTGTAATGTTAGAACAGATAGAAAAGATGGTGGTGATAGCGCACCTGAAGATGCTTTATCTTTCTCTTCAAGAATGAATCAGTCTTTTTTCGAGGAAACCAGTTCAGTGGAGAAGCACTTCTTCGATGTAGGTTCTTCTTAATCTGTGATGTGGACTTGTTAACAGAATACAGAATTGAATGTCCAGTGTCTTTGGATCCACCACTCTGCATGAGCAATAAGAGCAGTTGTACATGCAACATTAACTGCGGAGAAGCTTTACTTCTTCAATGTTAAATCTACTGACAGCTAGTTTTATGGCTCAATGCTGCAATCCTTCATATATTGACACCCAAGGATGAAAAAATAATAATAATGCTTCAGCTAATTATTCTCTTTCACTTTTATTTATGAACATGAAATTCAGCAAGGAGATCAAACATAAAAAAATGTCCTGGTAACAATGATCAAGAGCAAACCTACTAACAAAATTATTAACATGGTGGCAAACATCACAGAAAGAAGGAAATCAATCATATGATGGTGATCTCTGGGAGGCATGACCAGATAATACAGCAGGTCATTAATGAGGTCTATCTAGTTCAACAAGAAGGAAAAATCATTCACACATTTGATCCATAAAACAAATTCTCTTACGAATCAGGATAAAACATGCATATATTACATTACCAAAACATAACATAATTCATGGTTCCCTTAATATACTCCTGCCTTCAAGGTTACCCAGGGACAAGGCCTATAACCACAATTGTTCAAAAGCAAATCATCCTTGCAAGCTCCTGCACAAGATAATGTAGTGACCAACAGAGGTACATGGTAATGAGCATACAGAGAGTATGCAAACATAGCCGGTAATCACTGATCGAAAGCAAATGTGAAAACCTATGCAACTTTATTTTTCAAGCAAAAGAACAACACTAACAAGATAATGCGAGAATCAAATATGATAGATAGGCAGTACTGCAAAGGCATGCTCTTCAGCACCTAAAATAGCATACTTAGTTCATGTGAAGAGCACAAAAGAAACCCTAATTCATGCGAGCATGTTTTGTTCGCAACTTATTATTCCTTTTGCCTTGGATCAGTTTCCAGCTCTGATACCACCACGATTTATTACCGAAACATTTCTTTTCGTTTATGCATCATATTTAATGGCCTACTTAATACAAAGGCTTTACTGGTGCCTTCTTGACTGTAAAACAGAGAAACATATGTGATATATTTGATATTCAAAATCAAAGTTAAAAGGGTAGGATAGGAAGATAGAGTTCATAGGACCAATGTTTCAAAGTATTAACTAGCAATGGAGGAGAATCGTGGCCAAATTACTTAATTCAATTTAATCAGGCAGCCACAATCATCTATAATTTACCTAAGGTCAGGAAGGGTTATGTCATGGAATTCCTCCCTAAATGCCCATCTCAAATCGAGAACCTAAATGCTCCACAAGAATTTGAGCTTTTCTGAAGATGAACACGACAACAAAGAACGACGTTACGCTCTAAACCAAGTATCCCATAGAACAACATATCTGATCACGAAATTAACTGCCTGAAACACCATTCATCATTACGGCAGACGATTAAACCAAATCAAATGAACGAAACTGGGCGTCAGATCACATCGAAGAAGGTAATCTAAATACCACAGAAAGGATCAAAGTGCAATTCTTGAGCGGAAAAGATGACAGAAAACGGCAACTGGATTGCGAAAAAGAACCTTTCTGGCGCCGCTGCCGGTCCTGGTGGACACCGACGCTTCAAGATCCGAACACTTCTTTTCGAAATCGGCAGAGGGTTTCGCCACCGCCTCGTCGGGCGATCGTTCACCGCCGGGTTCCATGACCGAGGGGAGTTCAAGAGTCGAATGGGAGCCAGAAATTGGTGCCGTTTTCCTCAAAAACCCTAGAAATGGAGATGAACGCAAGGAACGGGAGGGCCGTCGAGCTTTTGAACTCGAAACTAGCCGTTACGGTTTTGGATCTTTCCACATACATACCTTCCCCCAAGTCCTACCCGCATGTCCATTGGATCCCGCATACTGGTCCCGCATAAAAGAGATACTCCATTCGCTCCGCATCAAATCGAAATCGAGCGGATACTATGGAGGAGGTTACGGCTGGGGAATTGGGATCGAATCAAGCTTGCACGAATCTAATTCCGCCTCCCGATCTCAATCTCCGCCCTTCATAATTCCTTTTCTCCGATCCGAGCGGTTAATTTATATCAGACGGGAGATCGGTTATACCGTGAGAGTATAGACGGTCAGGATGGAGAATTGAGTGCAAATCCCTAAATAGATTATAAATATATATATATATATATAGATGCATATATTTATTTTATTTGGATGATCTCACACATGTAGACATCAAAGGATCACTGCTGTCCTCAGTCAACAGTGCAAATGGAAGGGCCATCCAGCTAAGTGACACAGATTGCTGCTTCATGTCGGTTTGCTGAAATGGTCCAAACGCTATAATGTTGACTCTCATGTTTACGTGACATTAGCCAGTCATGTAGCCATGATTGAGTCACAGGTCTGATGAAGATAACGTGACAGAGTTAGTGGATGGCTCGAAAGATTTCATTATTTCATGCTATAGAAAGATTTCATGGCATAGT
Organism: Ensete ventricosum; assembly: GCA_029747655.1. Lineage (NCBI taxonomy): Eukaryota > Viridiplantae > Streptophyta > Magnoliopsida > Zingiberales > Musaceae > Ensete > Ensete ventricosum. The sequence continues at coordinate 11,486,516 of JAQQAF010000005.1, forward strand.
CAAATCATGCGTGATAAATGGTGGTCGACATGTTCAAGATTGTCATAATCGAATGAGAGTGATCCAGTTATCATGAACATCTCCGGCAACAATCGATAGACAATATGATTTGATATATCATTCAATTTTTGACATCATATCGGGTTGATCGATTAGAAAAAAGTAGTAGAGTGTGGACCTGATACACCAAAGATGCAGGAGTGACTGGTGCAAGTGTTGGTCCATGAACAGCTCTCAATCAGGGTGCAAAGTAACCCTCCATGATTCACGCCAAATGCTACTCTACCAACAAGCACAACAGTAATCAACCTGCCGACGTGCTTCGTCTGCCTCGTTCGTCTCACTCACAGTGCAGCATTGCCGGCACCCACCACCACAGTATCGAGAAGAAGAAGAAGAAGAAGCCTTGATGAGCGATGCTCTCTCCAATAATTGCTGGCGTGCAGGTCTTCTTTTTCCTCGACGAAGGCAGATTTCTTCTGTGGCAACCATGTCCTCTTCTTGCACTGCTCCCGACCTCATCATTCACCTCTGGCTACCGCTGATATATATCGACTCACTTTTCATGCCACTTGTGAAGAGGGTCCATCTCCTTGGACAGTAGCACCGAATCATTGGAATCCAGCTCAGGTCTGTGATCGATCGATCAAACTCATATCAGTAGTAGGTGTAAGCACTCCCTGACCTGCAGCAGCTGCCGGTAGAAGGACATACTTCATGGAATCACAACACACTACTCTCAACTCTAAAATGACTTCTTCACGTAGGCCTACACCACATCATGAAAGATGGGTATATAGCAGTCGGATGTTGACGCATTGCCGTGACGATCCCATCGAACTCTTACCCCACAGGCTCATAAGATGCCCATCATCATCTCGACGCAGTGTCTTCATCGATCAGATCATTTTGGTAGAGGACACTCTCGAAGTCACAAAAAAGTTCCGGAGGAGTCGTCGGTAAGGTCAAGCTCGTATATCTTACACAAGTAATCCCCACAAAAACATAGTCTCTCTCTAGTTTTTTACAGGCAGCTCTATTTCTCATTAGAACATCCTTGATCGAGGCCATTGAACAGATGCTACACCCCTCATCTCTATGGCGCTACTTCCATTCTCATTAGATTCAATTAAGGAAAATAAGGTCACCAGATAGGAGGATGTAACGTGCAACTCCTTGTTTGCCTTGTGATTCGGATATACAACGACGGAACAGCGATTAGGTGATATATCACCTTTCATGCCTATTAAGGCATTCAATTTCGATTGGCAATGAGATAACTATCGTGCACAATACTCGAACACCAGCCCAACAGAACTTTTACTACACATTTATGCCATAAAGGTCAAATACTTGTGAGACTAACCGATATTTGAGTGCAGTAAAACGATGTCACAGAGAGAATTGGCAGCTAAAGCAATCAATCATTTTCATGGTTTCAGGTGAGTTATCAATACTACTGATTTATCATAGTTGTGGAAGAGGAGAGGGCAATGTCTTCTTCCCCCAGCAGAAGAAACCCAAGCCTAAAAGACTGCGACCGGCCACCAAACCATGAATTATGATTAGGTTAGAGAATACATTTCCAACCCTCTTCCATATGGATCACAATGGGGAAGTATAAAACAACTGTACTCATACATAGTCCCATGTAGTAGTCGGTGTATGGTTCTAATGGCAGGCAGTCCACCAACTAATGGATTTTTTTACATCCATTTATCCGTTCTCTCAGAGTACAAGAAATGAACCAAGTGGGGATGCAAACAAAGCTGTACCGGACAAGAAAGCTGGGTAATGGCAACCTTTGTAAGCATGTACCGTTTTCTTCTTCCCGAAGAAAGACCAATTATGATGAACTGGAATCCTCTTTGGATCAACCTTGGTCAAAATGATCATGGTCCAATCGAGAGTGATGAACAAGAAGATAAAAAACACACAGTAGCAGCGGCAGCTGCATCCCTCCTTTACATCACCCCTCTTTCTCGTGCGTAAAGAAAATGTCATTTGAGTTGACCGAATCATCCTCATCACAATTATTCTCAGTGATGTGCTCCCTCACCAACATATTAAGGTGTGAAGCAGACAGCTAACATCAGGTTTTATCACATCTGCAACTCCCGTGAGAGGAATTCTCACATCGAAGGCACATGTGCTGGTTACAAACCGCAGTCAACCAAGCGAAAGGCTGTACCACTGAGAAACTCCATTGGCGGCACCTTCCGCAAGTAGGTTCAAGTTTCTCCATTTACGAGAAACTGGTAGCGAAGAAGAAGAGTGCCGCTGAGGACCATACCACCGGTCATGATCCAGTCGATCTCGGAGTTTATCACCAATTTAATCTTAGCTTTTCCCACTGCCACCTTTATTTTATTTTTACACATCCTCCGAAGTAAGTTAAGAAAAAATATTTTTTATGTATAAAGATAAGGTTGTGAACCATACGTGTTGATGGGAATTATATATGCTTTTTAAGAAGGTCACGAACATGGATCTTGATGTGCCTGCCGGGGGTCTCTCTTTCTCGCCGGTGGAGGAGGACACAAGATGGTGGAGGTTAAAAGAGAGAAGCCCGTTGGCAGGAGAATCTAGCACGGTAAAACACGCATGGCACGTAGATATAAAATAAGGGTGAATTCAGAAAAAAAATTTAATTAAATTTCAGAAATTTTAAAATATAATTTCAAGTTAAAAAAATTCTTTCATATTTTAAAATATTCATCCTATTTTTATTGACGATCATTTTATACCTAACCCTTGATTATATTGCTCTGCTCATCGATCACCTTCTTTCGTCCTTGTTGCTTTCTGTTGGGGCAACGATGGTGTAATTATCATTACTTTCTCATGAGGGAGAGTGTAGATAGCACTATATAACACATTCACAATCAACTACGACTCTTATCATACTTGCACGAGTAAAGTCATACGTGATGCTACGAGACACCTATGTAACCATCGATGACGATGAGGGTCAAGGCCCTACAAGGGCTTCACAACCTCCTGACTCTCTTTTCTTGTCATCATGATCTCCTTGTGCCCTTAACGTCAATCAGATGAAGGAGGGGGATATCGCCCGTCCTTACAGGCATCAACGAAAGTGATAATAGGGGGGTGGACGAAGGTCGATAGACGTGATGATCACATGTGAGGAAGGATGGAAGCATCACTATGGTTGAGGTAGAATTTTTCAAAATGGTAAGAATAAAATTAGTTTTTTTATACGGTGAGAGATTTTTCATCAGAATTTTTCTAATTTGAGACGTTATAAAAAAAAAAACTGAAATTTAGAGATCTTTACGGGAATTCGTCCAATAAATAAAGTAAGCGGCACAAGAGACGACGAAACACATGTGACCGCCTCTCTCTTCCTCTGTCCTCCTCCTCATCGTGTAATCTATAAGCTTTCCTCTCGTTTGCTTTCTCCTCTTCCTTGTGGTTGCTACTTCACCACCACCACCGCTTAGTGTCTCTGCTCTCTTTCTTTCTCCCTTTATTGTCTGCTGTATATTCTTTTGTTGTTCTGTGTAAGCAACCAGTGCTTTAACCGAAACGTAGCAGCAATCATAGGTTCTCCTTTCTTGCCCACCACAGAAAGCATCGCACTCTCGTAAGAGTGTGCCTGCTTAAAAGAAGGTTAAGCTCAGGGGAATAGGTTGTGGAGGTGCTGAGAGGAGCCATGGAGCCGTTGAGGTTGCTGCTGCTACTGCTGCTGATGCTCTGCTGCAGCAGCACTGCGGTGGCCAAGAAGCGGACTTATATAGTTCATATGGCCAAGTCGCAGATGCCGCCCGCGTTCACGGAGCACCGTCACTGGTACGACGCCTCCCTGCGGTCCGTCTCGGACGCGGCCGAGATCATCTACGCCTATGACACCGTTGCCCACGGCTTCTCCGCGCGGCTCTCCCCGGCGGAGGCCCGCGTCCTGGAGCACCGTCCGGGCGTGCTGGGCGTGGTCCCCGAGGAGCGCTACGAGCTCCATACAACGCGCACGCCGGAGTTCCTCGGCCTCGACCGCAGCGAGGGGCTCATCCCCCAGTCGAACACTGAGAGCGACGTCATCGTCGGGGTGCTCGACACAGGCGTGTGGCCCGAGCGCAAGAGCTACGACGACGCTGGGTTCGGGCCGATCCCCGCGAGCTGGAAGGGCGTCTGCGAGGAGGGGAAGGACTTCAAGGCCGCGGACGCCTGCAACCGGAAGCTGGTCGGCGCGCGGTTCTTCTCCAGGGGGTACGAGGCGAGCATGGGCCCTATCGATGAGACCAAGGAGTCGAGGTCTCCCCGAGATAACGATGGCCACGGCACTCACACCTCCTCCACCGCCGCCGGCTCTGCCGTGCCCGACGCCAACCTTCTCGGCTACGCTGCGGGCACCGCCCGCGGCATGTCCACCCGCGCGCGCGTCGCCGTGTACAAGGTCTGCTGGCTTGGCGGTTGCTTCAGCTCCGACATCCTCGCCGCCATGGACAAGGCCATCGAGGACGGCTGCGGCGTCCTGTCCCTGTCCCTGGGCGGTGGGATGTCAGACTACTACCGCGACAGCGTCGCGATCGGGGCCTTCAACGCCGTGGTGAAGGGGGTCGTGGTGTCCTGCTCCGCGGGCAATGCCGGACCAGGGACGTCCACCCTCTCCAACGTCGCGCCGTGGATCACCACCGTCGGGGCCGGCACGATTGACCGCGACTTCCCCGCCTACGTCGTGCTCGGCGACGGCAAAAACTACACCGGCGTCTCGCTCTACAGCGGAAAGCCCCTCCCTTCCTCCCCGCTCCCCTTGATTTACGCCGGGAACGCCACCAACGCCACCAACGGAAACCTCTGCATGGTGGGAACCCTCTTGCCGGACAAGGTATCTGGAAAGATCGTCCTTTGCGACCGCGGCATCAACGCCCGCGTTCAGAAAGGCTTCGTCGTGCGCGACGCTGGGGGGGCAGGCATGATCCTCGCCAACACCGCCGCTAACGGGGAGGAGCTCGTCGCAGACGCCCACCTCCTCCCGGCCACCGCTGTCGGGGAAAAGGCAGGGAACGCCATCAAGTCCTACCTTTTCTCCGATCCGAATCCCAAGGCGACAGTCGCCTTCGGTGGAACGAAGGTCGGGGTCATGCCGTCACCGGTGGTGGCGGCGTTCTCCTCCCGCGGTCCGAACGCCGTCACGCCGGACATCTTGAAGCCGGATCTCGTCGCCCCAGGGGTGAACATCCTCGCCGCCTGGACGGGGTCGGTTGGGCCCACAGGGCAGGCGGCGGACCCGCGGCGGACGGAGTTCAACATCATCTCCGGCACCTCCATGTCGTGCCCCCATGTAAGCGGCCTGGCGGCGATCCTCAGGGGGGCGCACCCGGACTGGAGCCCCGGCGCCATCAAGTCTGCCCTCATGACCACCGCCTACGCCGATTACCCTGGCGGCGGCGGCATCCTAGACGTGGCCACCGGCCGGCCGGCCACCCCCTTCGACTTCGGCGCCGGCCACGTGGATCCACCCAAGGCTCTGGACCCTGGCCTCGTCTACGACGTCACCGTTGACGACTACCTCGACTTCCTCTGCGCCCTGAACTACACGACCCTCCAGATCGCGAGCGTCTCGAGGCGATCCAACTTCAACTGCGACAACAAGAAGGCCTATGCGGTGTCGGACCTCAACTACCCCTCCTTCGCGGTGGCGTTCGCGACGGCGAGCGGCGCGGGCGGCGGAGGTTCGGCCGCGACGACGGTGAGGCACACCAGGACGCTGACAAACGTCGGGGCGCCGGGCACGTACAAGGCGACGGTGTCGGCGCCGCAGGAGGCAAAGGTGACAGTGGAGCCGTCGGAGCTAAGCTTCGCGGCAGCGGGGGAGAAGAAGAGCTACACGGTGGCCTTCTCCGCGGCGTCGCAGCCATCCGGCACGGCCGCCTTCGGCCGCCTCGAGTGGTCCGACGGCAAGCACGTGGTCGCGAGCCCGCTGGCGTTCACGTGGACTTAAAAAAGTTCGCGATCTCCGAAGGTGGACGGCTGTGACGGACGCCGGCTGTCGGAGGGAGTTGTTGTTTCTTAAAACAAGCCAAGGTAGAATGTGTTTCTGCTTTTTATTTTTGTTACTTGTTGCTTTCTAATTGTTGTTGTTTGTTGCTGGTTCTGATGCTTAGATTATTACTATTATCATTGTCATTGCTGCTAATTTAAGATGGGTGGAACAGAGACCAGGAAATGGGAAGAGCAAAACAAAGGTAATGGTTGGTAAGAAATGTATAAATTATATTATTAAAAAAAGATTTAAAAACATGTTTTGGAGAAAGCTTGATTTGTCAGAATTGGGAACAGAGACTTGTAAATTTAATGTGCCCACATGCTTGGAAAGTGTAGCCACTAAATTACATATTACTCTATAGTTAGTTACTTTTACCATTTTAATTCTTATAATTTTAAAAGTTACATCCAGATCTTTATATTTATAAAAATAAAATATTTACTCAAAACAAAATTTATCTTTCTCTTTCTTAATTTTTAATCAAGTGATAATATATAATTAGTACGATGTTTGGGTATATATAATTTTCAGCTAAATATGCATAAATTGTTTAGACAATTGTATATACTATGAAAGATTCATAATAGAAGAAAATATTAACTCTTTTATTTAAATTAATATATATATATATATATATATATATATATATATATATATATATATATATATATATATATATATATATATATATATATATATATATATATATATTAAAGATCACATAATATCCCAGCTAAAGTAAAGCTGGGTTATTCTCCAGGATAATGATGCATGAACTTTATTGTGCCCTGAGGAACTTTTCAAGCAGTATGCATATATTGCTGTTGTGTGTTCAAAGTATCCTAATGTTGGCCAACAGCACATCCTATGTAAATTATATATTAGCTGGTCCATAATCTCTGAGCATATGGGTGATGATGACTACTTGTGTTCCAAATTTATAATATAAGATTCGGTGTTTCTCTGTTGAACTGAGTGAAGGTAGCTGAAATGAAAATTTGAAGTTTCTTTTCATGGAATTTTTCATGAGGCTTCTTCTTATATCACCCACCTCTCAATTCTTAAATTGACTTTTAAAATTCAAAAACTTTTTAAGATACCCACTGGTTTCTAAAGCTGACTTTATCGAACCAATGCTTCACATACTCACAAAAGAGCTTACACCGGCATAAAATGTGAGATCATTAATGTGTTGACGTGGTACGTGGTAGGTGTTAGGCATATGGTTAAGATTTAGTTCATAATGAGATTTAATAAGTCCACAGCCTAAAATCTCATTTATATTAATCTAAATCCTAGATTACATGGATAAGATTGAGATTAAGAGGGCATCGATGACTGAAAATATGAGAGAGAGAAAGAAGACTGCAGATTAACAGTAAAGATCAGAAAACAAGAGATCCAGGAAAGGAAATAAGACGAGCACAAGAAAAAATTATTCTCAATCATTCATATCTCAAGTTAGATCAGTTTACAGTGGATTCTTACTGTGGTCTCTTGGAAAGTTTTGGATATTGTGTTTGGTATTATAGTCCTTGTATCCCAGTGATTCTCTTGTGGCTGTTGCTTTGAACTTGGGCAAGAAGCCTTGAGATCTGTATATTCATTATTTTGATAGTGGATTTTCTCTGGCTTGTCCCGTGATTTTTACCCTTCGAGTTGAGGGGGTTTTCCACGTAAATCTTGATGTTCATCTAATTGTGATTTCTGTTTGATTCCGCTGTGTATGACGGCCTGCTAGTATTTATTAGTATACAAAGTTTATTCCTATTTTATTCACATCAACTGGTATCAGAGCAAGGTTTTTTGTGATATTAATCTTTTGTATTTGAACATGGAGGTCAGTAATATTTTTCGCATGATTAGTTTAAACAGAAACAATTGGATGATATGAAAACCAAGAATGAAAGATCTCTTGTATTGCAAAGATTTGTATGGACCTTTGCAAGGTGATAGTGCAAAGCCCACAACTATGACAGATGATGAGTGAAAGAGAATAAATCGAAAAACTATTGGTTTTATTCGTCAGTGGTTGGATGATAGTGTCTTTCACCATGTTTCTACTGAAGGTTCTGCTTATTCTCTTTGGAAAAAGTTAAAATGTTTTTATGAAAGAAAAATGGTTCGCAACAAAGCTTTTCTAATCAGAAAACTTGTGAACTTGAAATATAAATAGAGTACTTCTATTCATGAGCATTTGAATGAAATGCAGAGTATTAGTAACCAGTTATCCTCTATGAAAATATCTTTTGATGATGAGTTGCAGGTATTATTACTTCTCAGTTCTTTGCCAGAAAGTTGGGAGACACTAGTGTTTTCCCTCAGTAATTCTGCACCAGATGGTATTGTCACCATGAGTCAAGTAACAAGTAGTTTGTTGAATGAGGAGTTAAGGATAAAGAATTCAACAACTTCTCAGATTGATTCACAAGCACTTGTCTCAGAGAACAGAGGAAGGTCAAAGTCAAAGGATAGAAGTGGTTCACGTGTCGGTAGAAGCAAGTCAAGGTTAAAGAAAGATATTATTTGCTATAATTGTGGTGAGAAAGGACATTACAAGAATCAGTGCAAGCAACCTAAGAGTACAGGAGGGACATTGATCCTAAGCAACCTATGAGATCGATTCACCTTTAAACATAGATCCTAAATAATCTCGGTTATAAGTTACTCAAGAGGGACATTGAGATAATCGGACAGATCAGTGTACTATATACCCGTCCATATGATGGAGGCTGCTGGTCTCATAGCCACTTGTGTGGAGACACTAAGGATATAGTACAGGTGCTCATTGGAGAATGAGTTTACTAATTGATCCGCTTATGGAATATTGTATAGTTAATAATACCTAATGTCAGACAACGATTCCATAGTCCCAGTTGTGTATTTGGTCCTTAGACTCGAGACACCAAGGATGTCTTGTATGAGTACTCATTTCTTTGACGCCAGACTTACAGGTTTGGAAAGCTCCAGATCTTGTACAACTGGTTATCGGGATTGGTAGCCAACCTTACGAAGGCAATTGAGTATTAATAGAGAATCATCCACTCTCGGTATCCCGAGAGGAATATCTCATATGTGCTTGTTTAGACAAATCTCTAGCCAGGGTCATTCGAATTGAGAGAGGAGTTCTCCGGTAGAATCCGATTAGAGCACGATAAACTGATTTCGTATGTGACCTGACAGTACCATGTCCAATATACGGTCTCTGGGATATTATTTGGATGAGGGATTATAAATACATGGTAATTATGGACAGAAAGGTCCGATGAATTTGATCCCCCTGTACCGTCTGGGGACTATGGCATAGTGGCCTAGTACGTCCATAGTCGATAAGTCGAGTGAATTATTATGAGGATAATAATTCACAATATCAGAAGGATTTCTTATGGGAGTGACTCACGGCCAGCTCGGTATCGGGCCTAGAGGGTCATACACATATGGTGGATGCTTCAGCGAATCGAGGATTGAATGAAGATCCAATTAGCCCATATTCTCATTAGATGAGACCCTATGTTGATATGCTCCTTGATTAAGGTCCAATTATAGGCCTAAGGAGATTATTGGATAGAGATCCAATAATGCAAGGTTAGTGGGTTACTGGATGGAGATCCAATACCCACTAAGGAAGGAGCCCTAGGGTTTTGGTGGTTCTCTATAAATATAAGGGGAGACTCAGGGTTGATAGGCTGTAGCTTTAGCCACCACCTCCTATTCTCCTCTCTCCCTCTGAGCAAGAGTTGCAAGATCAGAGAGGAGGAGTTACGCTGCAGAGATCCATCGTGTGGATACCGCTAGAGAGGAGGACGCGTGACCTCATTCATCTTCTCCATCCAGATCTGGAATACAGGGATATACGATCTCCCTAGGTAAAATCAATCTCTCACACATCACGATTTTATCGATTTTTGCATTTTTCTTGTGACCCCAATCTTTTGCACGATGATTTGATCTACGTGGAAAATCGATTTTTGTTTTGATTTTCGTTGCGCATGTGATGCACCCGCTGTAGGTTTCCCAACAGTGGTATCAGAGCCAAGGTTTTCGTGCGAAAGATTGGTTTTAAACTGCGTGTGATGAGATTGAATCACGTAGAATCATTATACGCATTCTTACTGCATTTTCGCAGCGAAGGAAACCCTTGGCAGAGTGGCTGCTGGCGGGCAAGGGTAGCCGCCGCCTGCGCAGGGGCAGCAGCGACGGTGGCGTCACAATGAGGGTGAAGGAGGGCTAGGGCAACTTTTTTTATAAAAAAGATGGTTATGCCCCTCAATATTTAGGAAATTCTAGCTTTATCCTTGTGTACATATGGAAATTTTTCATCCAGAATTACAAAAATACCCTTGACAGTTCTAAAAATTTCGAGCATGTCTCGATTTCCAGAAAAATAATTAATTAAATAATTTAATTAATTATTATATATATCTAGTAATCCTACATATGATGTGATGTACATGTGATGTATGATGTGAATGGATGATCTTGAGCCATGTGTTGTGATGTGTGTAATTGTGATTATTATTATTATTGGGGCCTACGAGCCTACGTTTTTCTTATTTATTGTTGGGCCTGCGTGCCTGTGATTATTTGTAATTACATGGAGAGACGCAGCTGGAGCGTGGAGGTTACAACGGGACCCACGATGCCGTGGTGGGAGATCACGACGCATGGTGATGCGACGATCCGACGGAACCGATGATGACGAGATCAACAATCACAGGGCATGGAGATGCGCTAATGCACACATAAATTCTATTGTGAGTGATTAGGCCCATTGGCTTGGGCTTAATCATATTAGGTGACGGCTCATGATCATCCGGTGTGGCTTGCATATGTGATGTGTTATACACCTACTAGATATATGTATATATATATATTTGCATGCGATGTAGATATATATTAAATATGTATGTGTGTGACACAACATATTAGGAGACCGATACGAAACAAAAACCCCTCCTACGATAATATTAAGTCGGTAAGCGTGAGGCAATAAGATTGACACACGTGGCCTTCCATCGTTATAGGAAGAAATTGAATCACGACATAGGTCGAGTTGGTCGAGTCCCTCAAGGCTCACCTATCTACGTGATCGAGTTTTTGCCTATGACATAGAGATGTCACCGTTGACCTGAGGACATGGTATGCTTGGTCGAGTCCCTCGAGGGTATATCATCGAATCAGACTCATCTTGTAACGATGGTGATGACTTAACTGAACATCATGGTTGGTCCAGTCCCTCGAGACCATGATGATTCAAAGGCCGAACGTGAAGGGAATCATAAGGAGTTGTGATTGACAAGAGTTGCCTATCTTTTGGGCTTAGTGCAATTGGTCGAGTCCCTCGAGATTGCACTAAGATGCCAATTGGATCCCAATCCCCATTAGGAATCTGCCGGAGACTTCCGTCTCACGTGTCGAGGGTGTCGCGTGATCGCTAAGAAAATAGTGGGAGTACATTAAGATAGAAGTTCATATCTTAATTAGTATTTTCTACGGAATCTGCATGTTATTTATTTTTGCTATATCTTGTTTTGTCAGAAACATATCGCTAACAAACCCCCTACGTGGCATACTTGATGCCAACCGTCTCATTGGTCCAAACTATACAGATTGGCTCCGCAATTTGAGAATTGTTCTCACGACGGAGAAAATTGCATACATCCTTAATATAATCGTGCCCACGCCGGAAGAAGGGGCAAGCGAGGATGAGATCGCTCGCCATGTGAAGTACATAGATGATTCCATGTTAGCAAAATATTACATGTTGGCCTCCATGACTCCTGAGTTACAAAGGCAACATGAGAGCATGGATGCAGATTTTATTCTTCTTCATCTCCGCCAGCTATTTGAGAAACAGGGAAGAACTCAAAGATATGATATATCTAAGAAACTCTTCCAAGCTAGGATGATAGAATGGACATAGGAAGGCTAGCATAACCCTTAAGAAGGGCAAAGGAAAAGAAAGACCAGGTAAGGCAAAGGTTGCCAAGAAATACTCGGCAAAGGACAAAGGACAATGCTTCCACTGTGGCCAAGACAGATATTGGAAGAGGAATTGTAATGACTACCTTACAGAGAAGGCGAGACAGAAACTTGGAGAAGCTTCAGGTATATTCATGATCAGTCTCCACTTGTCAGATTTTCATGATAACACATGGGTATTGGATACCGGGAGTGTTTATCATATTTACAATTCGTTGTAGGTTCTAGCAAGACCTAGGAGATTGACTAGAGGCGAGATGGACCTCAAGATGGGCAATGGAGCAAGAGTTACTACATTTGTTGTTCGAGAGGTCATCTTATATATGCCTAGTGAAGCTATTATTGCATTAGATGCATGTTATTTTATTCCCTCTATCATCAAAAATATTATTTCTGTCTCTTGTTTGACAATTAATGGATATAAATTAGTTTTTGAGAATAATAGTTGTTCAATAATAATGGATAATAAGATCATCACTAAAGGAACTCCAATAAATGGCTTATATATGTTAGACACTTCTTCACATATCATGAATATAAATATGTCTAAGAGGAAAAGAGATGAGGTGAATAATGCATACATATGACATTGTAGGCTAGGTCATATACATGAGGGAATGATTCAAAAGTTGTTGAAAGATGGATACTTAGATCCATTTGACTATGAGACATATGCAACTTAAGAACGTTGCCTTCATGGGAAGATGACCAACTCTCCTTTTAGTGGAACTGGAGAGAGAGCCACCGAGTTATTGGAACTCATATATAGTGATATATGTGGTCCCATGTTGACTCAAGCTATAGGTGGTTACTCATACTTCATTACATTCACTGATGATTTCTCTAGGTATGGACACGTGTACATAATGAAGTACAAATATGAGGCCTTCGAGAAATTCAGATAATATAATAATGAGGTAGAGAACCAAATTGGAAAGAGTATTAAAACTCTTCGATCAGATCAAGGAGAAGAGTACTTGAGTACGGAGTTCACCCATTTCCTTAGGGACAATGAGATTCTATCTCAGTGGACACCTCCTTATACACCTCAACTCAATGGTGTATCAAAAAGGAGGAATCACACGGTGTTAGACATGGTGTGATTCATGATGAGTTTCGGTGACCTACCCATCTCATTCTGGGGGTACGCCCTAGAGAATGCAACTTATCTTCCGAACAGAGTTTCATCAAAGTCGATAGTGTCTACATCATATGAGATATGGAAAGGAAAGAAGCTCGATCTTAAAATTGTTAAGATTTGGGGCTGTCCTGCCCACGTTAGAAGACACAACCCCGATAAGTTGGAATCAAGGACAGAATGGTGCACATTCGTTGGATACCCAAAGAAAACTTGTGGGTATTATTTTTATCATCCCGAGGACTGAAAAGTCTTTGTTGCCAAGAGAGTTGTGTTCCTTGAGAAGGAACATATTCTTGGTGGAAACAGTGGGAGTGAGATATAATTGAGCGAGGTTGGAGAATCTAGCTCAAATACCATTCCAAAGCCCGAGTCTGTTCAGGTACCTAACACACAAATTTTAAATTTACGTAGGTCTAGTAGAGTATCTCACCATCCTGAAAGATATGTGAGACATATCAGTGGAGATGGCTCTCAAGATGTTAATCCTCAGACCTACGAGGAGGCTATTATGAGTATAGACTCCGGGAAGTGGCAAGAAGCCATGAATTCTGAGATAGATTTCATGTACTCTAACAAGGTTTGGAACCTTGTGGATGCACCTGAGGGTATTGTACCTATCGTCTGCAAATGGATCTTCGAGAAGAAGATCGGAATGGATGGAAATGTATAGACCTATAAAGCAAGGCTAGTAGCTAAAGGATATTGTCAAAGACAATGAGTTGACTATGACGAAACATTTTCACCTATAGTCATGTTTAAATCCATTAGAATTATTTTGGTCATTGCAATACACTATGACTATGAGATCTAACAGATGAATATCAAAATGACATTCCTCAATGGCAACCTCGAGGAAGAGGTGTATATGATACAACCAGAGGGATTCGTATCTAAAGAGAGTCCAGATAAAGTGTGCAAGTTGTTTAGATTCATTTATGGATTGAAGCAAGCTTCCTGAAGTTGGAACACAAAATTTGATGAGGTGATCATATCTTATGACTTCGTTAAGAACGAAGATGAGCCTTGTGTGTACATGAAGGTAAGTGAAAGTGCTATCACCTTTTTTGGTGCTATATGTGGATGACATCCTAATCATTGGGAATGATGTAGGAATGCTCTCCACGGTAAAGGCTTAGCTATCTAGAAACTTCTCCATGAAAGACTTAGGGGAAGCATCCTATATTTTAGGGATCTGGATCTATAAAGATAGATCCAAAAGGATGCTTGGCTTGTCACAGTCTAGGTACAAAGACTTCATTGTCAAAAGGTTTGACATGAAAAATTTCAAGAGATGTCTCATACCGATGAGACATGAAATATCACTTTCTAGGAGTATGTCCCCAAAGACTCCTGAAGAAAGGATAGACATGGATAAGATACCTTATACCTCAGCGATAGGATCTATCATGTATGTGATGCTATATACTAGACCTGATATAGCACATGCTCCGAGTGTCATGAGCAGGTATCAAGCAGATCCAGGTTTAGAACACTAGAAGGCAGTAAAGTGTATCCTTAAGTACTTGAGAAGGACTAAAGATCTTTTACTAGTATATGAAGGAGTAGTAAGCTGGAAGAGTTCCAAGCAAGATACTACTGCCGACTCGACCACAGAGGCGGAATACATTGTTGCAGCAGAAGCAGCAAAGGAAGGGGTGTGGATGAAGAAGTTCATCAAGGATTTATGAGTCATACCAAGCAGCGTGGACCTGACTCCCATATATTGTGACAACGACAGGGCGATAACTCTAGCAAGGGAACCCATGTATCATCAGAATTGTTCTGAGGAGGTTCCATTTAATTATAGCAATCATGACCCGAAAAGATATAGTAATGGAAAGAGTTCTATCCGAAGAAAATATTATAGATCCATTAACGAAGCCGCTGGCTCAGATTGTATTTGAGCGTTATAGGGGTCTGATGGGGATCAGACACATAGGTAATTGACTTTTGGTCAAGTGGGAGATTGCTGGTTACAGGTGTCTTGCAAGCTAATCACGTGAGTGATGACACGTGTGACACGTTGTATGATATTTTTGATTATGATTAATACTGGCATATTCTCACATTATCTATTACATATATATTGTGATGTCCTTGGTTCTGTGCAATAGGAGTCGGATCGTGATGAGATCACGATAATGAGATCGATTCACCTTTAAACACAGATCCTAAATAATCCCGGTCATAGGTTACTCAAGAGGGACATTGAGATAACCGGACAGATCAGTGTACTATATACCCGTCTATATGATGAAGACGGTTGGTCTCATAGCCACTTATGTGGAGACACTAAGGATATAATACAAGTGCTCATTAGAGAATGAGTTCACTGATTGATCCGCTTATGGAAAGTTATATGGTTAATGATACCTAATGTCAGACAGTGATTCCATAGTCCCAGTTGTGTATCTGGTCCTTAGATTTGAGACACCAATGATGTATTGTATGAGTACTCCTTTCGTTGACGCCAGACTTACAGGTTTGGAAAGCTCCAGATCTGGTAAAGCTAGTTATCGAGATTGGTAGCCAACCTTACGAAGGCAATTGAGTGTCAATAAAGGATCATCCACTCTCGGTATCAAGAGAGGAATATCTTATATGTGATTGCTTAGACAAATCTCTGGTCAGAGTCATTCGAATTGAGAGAGAATGAGTTCTCCGGTAGAATCTGATTAGAGCAAGACAAACTGATTCCGTATATGACCTGATAGTACAATATCCAATATACGATCTCTGGGATATTATTTGGACGAGGGATTATAGATACATGAGAACTGTGGGCAGACATGTCCGATGGATTTGATCCCCCCTATACCGTTTGGGGACTATGGCGTAGTGGCCTAGTACGTCTATAGTCGATTAGTCGAGTGAATTATTATGAAGATAATAATTCACTATATCAGAAAGAGTTCTGATGGGAGTGACTCACGGCCAGCTCGGTATCGGGCCTAGAGGGTCACACACATATAGTGGAGACTTCAGCGAATAGAGGATTGGATGAAGATCCGATTAGCCCATATTCTCATTAGATGAGACCCTATGTTGATGAACTCCTTGATTAAAGCCCAATTATAGGCCTAAGGATATTATTGGATAAAGATCGAATAATGTAAGGTTAGTGGGTTATTGGATAGAGATCCAATACCCACTAAGGAAGGAGCCGTAGGTTTTGGTGGCTCTCTATAAATAGGAGGGGAGACTCAGGGTTGATAGGCTGCATGCAGCTTTAGCCACCACCTCCTATTCTCCTCCCTCCCTCTGAGCAAGAGTTGCAAGATCAGAGAGGAGGAGTTACGCTGCAGAGATCCATCGTGTAGATACCGCTAGAGAGGAGGACGCTTGACCTCCTTCATCTTCTTCATCCGGATCTAGAATACAGGGATATACGATCTCCCTAGGTAAAATTAATCTCTCACACATTGTGATTTTTCGATTTTTATATTTTTCTTGTGACCCCAATCTTTTGCACGATGATTTGATCTGCGTGGAAAACCAATTTTTATTTTGATTTCCGCTGCGCATGTGATGCACCCACTGTAGGTTTCCCAACAGCTTTATCTAGAAAAATACATTCCTTGGACCGTGTTTATACAGATGTGTGTGGTCCTTTAAGGACAAGAACTCCTAGTGGATCTGTTAATGTTCCTATTATCAGTGGTGCACTTTATTTTGTTACTTTTATATATGACTTTTCCAAGAAAGTTTGAGCTTATGCTTTGAAGACCAAAGATCCTAGACATTGGTATAAAAAGTTTGATTCATTTATGATTGAAAATGAATACAAAAGAACAGCTTCAGATCATTGTGTATACATCAAACAGTTTGGTGAAGATTTTATTATTCTCTTACTTTATGTTGATGTCATGCTTATCCTTGGGAAAGATATATCTATGATTGACAGGTTGAAGAAGGAACCGAGTGAGTATTTTGCAATGAAGGACATGGGGCCAGCAAATTAAATACTGGACATGCAGATTTCTCGTGACAGAAGAAACAAGAAGATTTAGTTGTCACATGAGAAATATATTAAGAAAGTATTGGATAGGTTCATACAAAGCCAGTTGGTTCTCCTCTTGCAGGTCACTTCAAGTTGTGCTCTGTTAGGTGATGAGGAGAAGGAGAAAATACAAAATGTTCCTTATGCTTCAGTAGTTGGAGGTTTAATGTACGCGTATGTACAAGGCCAGACATTACATATGCAGTGGGTGTTGCTAGCAGATTTTTGCAAATCCAGACAAAGAGCACTGAGCAGCAATGAAGTGGATTTTTAGATATCTCAGAGGAAGTTCTAAAGTTTGTCTAAGCTTTGGAGGTGGACCACCTGTATTAACTGGTTACACATATGCAAATATGGCAAGAGATATTGACACAAGAAAGTCCACATTAGGTTTTGTACTTAGTTTTACAGGGGGAGTTGTGTCATGACAGCCCAAACTGCAAAGGTGTATTGCTCTCTCCACCACAGAGGCAGAATATATTGCTGCTATAGAGGTTTACAAAGAAATATTATGGATGAAAGGATTCCTACTAGAATTAGAACTGAAATAGGAAAACTATGTGGTGTATTGTGACAGCCATAGTGTCATCCATTTATGCAAGAACCCAACATTTCATTTCAAGTCAAAGCATATAGATGTCAGATATCACTAGATTAGAAATATGCTTGAAGAGAAGCAATTACAGCTTCAGAAAATTCACACAAATGATAATGGGGCAGACATGTTGGCCAAGACTTTACCGAAAAAGAGACAGGAGATGTGTCAACAGTTAGTCGACATGGCTTTACATTGAGGAGTCATGAGACAACCTCCCTTATGGGCTGAAGGGGGAGGTTGTTGGGCAGATGGCCCAGATTCAGCCCATAATGGGCTTTAGTGAAGTCCACAGCTCAGAACCTCACTTATATTAATCTAAACCCTAGATTAAGTGGATAGGGTTGAGATTAAGAGGGCAACGACGGTTGAAAACGTGGGAGATAGAAAGCAGACTGCAGATTGACAGTAGAAGCTAAAAAATAAGAGATCCAGGAAAGGGAAGAAGATAAGGATAAAAAAAGACTATTCTCAATCATTCATATCTCACGTTAGATCAGTCTGTAGTGGATTCTTACTGTGATCTCTTGGGAAGGTTTTGGATATTGTATTTGGTATTATAGTCCTTGTATCTCTGTGATTCTCTTGTGGCTGTTGTTTTGGGCTTAGGCAAGAAGCCTTGAGGTCTGTATATTTATTATTTTGATAGTGAATTTTCTCTAGCTTGTCGCGTGATTTTTACCCTTCGAGTTGAGGGGGTTTTCACGTAAATCTTGGTATTTATCTGATTGTGATTTCTGTTTGATTCCGTTGACGACTTACTAGTATTTATTCGTATATAAAATTTATTCTTATTTTATTTTCATCGTTGATAGGATAGAAGATGATCTGAATTATCAAGTGTGTACTTTTTTTTTTTTTTTTGAACGTCGAATGCAAAAAGCTTTTCTTTTTTTTATTACCTAATAGTTTTGACCTTGTTAAATGCAAGATTCCAAATGGCTAGAACAGAGAGTTTGATAGCAAAATCATGTTTGGAATTGGGACAAAAATAATAATTTTGATGATGAACTTTTTGACTTCATTTGGACAACGATAGCTATTCACACTGCTTCTTTGTTTCTCATGAGCTTAAAATACTTATCTTGTTCATGCAATTTCTTGGTTTCCCATGGGAAGTGGCTTTGTTGGGAAACCATGGTGTTCTTTTATGCAGGTGATTTATTTTGGACTTTAAATGTTGATTTTTGGGTAGTGAATATTATTCAATCCTACTATTTAGAAAAGAGAATAATTCTTGGTGAAACTTCAAAACTTTTCTCAACCTCAATCAACAAATACACCTAAACATATTTATATGTTTGAATGTATCAATTATTTTAGCTGTTAAAGATATCAACAATTATGGTAAGATCCTAACTTCAAATTTTATTTTTTATAAAAAAACAATTTTTAATTTTTTTCACATATGCTTACAACCAACAATCCAAATGGGAAAACTGGGAGAGATGGGTCAACTTGACCCAATTAAAGCGGTCCATTTCTTCTTGTATTCTCTCTCTAATTTTTGTATTGTGATGTCTATTGGTTCCTATTAATTTTCAAATAAATAATACAACACCATGCATCTACCCCCCACCTAAGTATACTTTTTGTCTTCTTTTTTAGAACATAAGTATTTTAGAGTTATGTTTCTAGTGATATTATATCAGGAAAGTACAAGTGCTTATATTTTTTATAACAATATCTCGATTTAATCTAATATTGAAAATAGGCAAAGACTGAGATTAATCAATACAATTTTTTTTTGTTTAGTTTAAGTTTAAATATTTTGAAATAATAATTTAGATTCAACAAAGTTTTCAAATTAATTATCCCATCACGATTATGATATTGTTAATATGAAATAATTTATTAATAATGTGTCGATAGCCTAATATAGTGCACCTAAATGCATGATGATCGGTAGATGCTCCCATCTGATCATTCCCATCACTTCCTCCACTTTTTTTGTATCTAAATATAGGTAACGCATCTCACTTAAATAAGAGAGTCATTATTGTTGGAGGAAAAAAAAAATTCAATTTTGAGATTATTATATCATTATATCATATCATCGTAAGCTTTTGAGATCAAAATCCATCTTTACCGTAAAGATAAAAAAAAAAAGAGTAGTGACGATTGCTCGATTCTCAATCAATTTGAAAATTACATCTTAATCCCATCCAATTCAATTAATCTCAACTTTATCATAGCGTAAAGACCAGTAATTATGGGCCAAATTCTGTATATATTCACAAATAGGTTAAAAAAAAGTTATTCTATGATGAAGACATTTTATTATCAATTCTGTATCATAAGCAACAACTAAAAAAAAGAAAACAAATTGACATTGTTGTGATTAGAATAATCGATGTCCAAAGCCATAAAACCATCCTCAATGAAAGGTTAACATGCAATAGGAAACCCCCATTTATACATGCATATATATAAGTGTGAGAATAATCTCATATACTCTCTCTCGGTGGATTTTAATGGTATTATGAAATGTATATGTATTTATTGATACGTAAAAGAGGGCGAGGTGGCTTCAACGGCTACAAACTGCACGCGCAATGCACGTGCCATAAAAATGGCCGACGGTTGGGTTCGAGTTTATGGGCTCGATAAAAGGGAAAACGAAAAAGGAATAAAAGGGGAAAAGGGTTGCGAGGTTTGATCCGCGGTCGCGGTGTCGGGGCAGAGAGAGAGCGGCGACATGGCGGATTGGGACGGCGCTTCGGAGAGCGATCTGAAGGCGGCGGGGGTGGAGCCGCTTCCGGACGGGCGGCGCGGGCTGCGGCTCAAGGGTTGGCACATCGAGTCCATCAAGCGCCCCATCCTCGGCTCCCTCGCCCGTCAAGAGTACGTCGATCCCTCACCCCTCACCCCTCACCCTCGTACGAGTCTGAATTGTTCATGTTCTTGCAACTCGTGTATTCTGGTTTCTCTTTGGTATGATGTAAACATGTGTAACTCTTGATTACTTGTGAGAGAACAAAGGTACATGTAATGGTCCAAAATGTTCAGAAACACCGAGAACTTAGACAAGACCACCCAGTCTCTGGAAGAAAATACGGTGAAGGATGAACTTGGGCTGTGATCTACTTGGATTTATGAGGAACAACTCGAAGAGTTTTTCTCTTAATATCTAATTATACCGGTTAAAGTGCTGCGTTTAGAATATGATGCATTTGTTTTCTCAGACTACTGCCTGAGGAAGCTTAGTGGTGTCTTTTTGAGCTGATATAAGTACGGAAGAAGTGAAAATTGGTAGGTATTATGCAATGGAATCTTAGTAAATATGTATTGGTGTTTATTAAGGATAAAAAAAGGTAGGTTGGTGCCAGACTTAATGTATCTGGTCTTATCCTTGCAAGCAATGGGGTTGTTTCTATGACTTGGAACCGTGGTCACCTAGGTCAATAAGTAGTAAAATTCATTATATAGCACCAAGGTTCAGTAAAAGTGTGTCTGGAAAATTAGCTTGTGATCTTAGGATCGATATTATTGTTGGTTATGTTTCAGGAGTTGCAGCAGGTCACTGATAAGTGATAACCAGCTTATGTTAGGTCTCATAAACATGAGTCATGTTCGATGATGACAAAAGATCCATGTAGCCATCCCTAGTCAGTTGGGATATTATGGATTTTGTTGTTGTTGCTGTACTTTTGTGTTTTCATGTGGAACCAACTTGAGAGAGCACTCATCATGGTGATCAGAAGGTACGCTGATTGTGGTTTATGTCAACTCACATGGGAATTTTCACAGCATGGTTTCCAAGTACTATACTATATCACTCTTATCAGCCATATTGTATCAATACACTTGCACCGAATGTAATGGTTATAACTGACATCCTAAACAATTTTTAGTTGTGCATGAAGGCATATTGTACTAATTGGTACCTTCCAATTTGATAAGATTGTAGAACAGGTACTACCAAACTACCAATACTGCCATTAAAAACCTTAGTTCACATAATTTTATGCAATTTTATTGCAACCTAGGTGGTCTGATGATACGCTAACTTGCATGCAATGAATTTCATGATTTGGACCAATATGCTTAAGCATAAACTTTTAGAAATTGAATCATCAATTTATATATACCGATTTAACCCTATGTTATCTAGGTTATCACAGAAATGAATTCTATGGTATCCATGATGCCTTTTTTTTGTAATTATACCCTATAATTCTTTTCAAACATGGGCAAGCTTGTTGTCAGGCAGTAAGTTGGTGGGTTGTCTCCTCTCATTGACATTATTGAAAGAAAGAAAATATGAATGTCAAAGAAATAGCTTTTTAAGGGTTAATAATTTGTTAATTTTTAACTTCATAGTGGTTTGGCAACTTCAGGATAATGACTTTCAGATACATTTTTGAGATATCGATAATTTCTATTGTGTACTTACGATTGAAATTTTGCTGCTAAATTTTGCTTCAGACTGGAAGAAAAGCTAGGGACATCACACTTGCCTGAAATGGTGTTTGGAGATAGTTCTTTATTTCTTTTACATGTGGGAACCGGTATTAAATTGCACTTCAATGCATTTGACGCTCTAAAGGGTTGGATGCAAGAAGCACTGCCACCAGTTGAAGTCCCTGCTGCTGCAAAATGGAAGTTCAGAAGGTCAGTCTACTTCAATACTTCACTTGGACATGCTGCAAAATTTCAGGTTTTTCATGAATTTTTTTTGTTAGAAGGCATCATTGTCTTCATGCAACTAGTGCTTCAATAGTAAATGTCATTGTCAATGTTCAGAACAAGGTTTGCAATTTCGACATTTACCGCCTGGTACGGATGGTACATACCGGTCTGCCAGGTTGCCGGTACGCGGACCGCCTGCTACCGGGCGGTACCGCCAAAAATCGACTGTCGGCGGTCGATTGAGGGAGAAATTGGGTCGATTAAGGAAGAAAAAGGGAAGAAGAGAAGAGGAAAAGAAAAAAAAGAAGAGAAGAAGAGAACCAAGCGCTTGTCCTCGCTTGCGCACTGTCGTCGCCCTCGCCTGCGGTTCGCCGTCGCTCGCGCCCGTCGCTGCCCGCACCCGTGCAAGGAGACGGAACATCTCCCCGCGCGGGGAGAAAGATCGAGGCAACGTCACCGAGGCGACGTCGCCCCTTTTCTTTTATTGTTTTATTTTTTTAATATATTTTGATATTATATTATATAGTATTATATTATAAAATATTATATTATATTTAATATATCAGACGGTATGCACTGTACATACCGCCCGGTACTGGTACCGTACCAGTACCAACAATATGTTGGTACACTGGTACGGACCGGTAAGTCAAACCTTGGTTTAGAAAACATTTTGTCGATCTATAAAGGTTTTGATGCTAAAATCTTTAATTCCGGAGATTTTCTTTTTCTTTTGATATTTTCATATTTTGTGTGGCATTTATAGTGTCAAATGGTGTTTTATGTAATCACTGAAGCACTTGTCAATCTATTTGCCAATTAGGAGAGAGGGCTTGATGTAATTTGCAAATTGTATATCTCTACCTGATATATGTTCAAGGTAAATTGGATATTAATCTCACTTATGGTCTTTGGTCTCAGCAAACCTTCACAACAAGTGATTCTCGATTATGATTACACATTTACAACACCATATTGTGGCAGTGAAACATCAGAATCAGAACTAGAAAAGGTTTGGTTATTTTTTGCTTTAAGTATTTTACCAGTATGTTGGATTATGCTTCTGGTCATTGAGTTTTTTCTTGTGAAGTCACTTCTATTAACACGCTAAGTTGGTGTTTCTTCTTCTGTGATTCTGGAGATTCTTCCATGGTTGGTCTTGGACAGGAATATATTTCATGTTTGCTACCACTTTCTACTTGATAAGTATCAAGATTTTGGACTTCTAGGAAGTTAATTGGTAAGATGAGACTTTTGTATATATATATGTTAGTCTAAATACTCACGAGTAACATGTAGTGATGTTCCAACTTTAATACATTCGCGTATTAAGATTTTAACATGAATGATAAGTTGTGATGAATAGTCGTTTTAGGATTTTACATTTGAGTTTCATATGGATCTCTAAAATTTAACCAGAGTATAAACTGGTCTGGGCTGATTTTGAGATGGCTTTAAAGTGGTAACCCAATTCGTAGCAATTAACATGAAACTAGTCAGTGGTAACACAATTAATAGTTGTTAACACAAAACTACTTTGGTATTGTTTAATTTAATTTTTAAACAAAGGGACTGAAGGTATCAGAAAAGAGAACACTATGAGCAAAGAGTTCTAAAGCAGTATCAAGATTTTGGACTTCTAGGAAGTTAATTGGTAAGATGAGACTTCTGTATATATATTTTAGTCTAAATACTCACGAGTAACATGTAGTGATGTTCCAACTTTGATACATTCGCGTTTTAGATTTTACATGAATGATAAGTTGTGATGAATAGACATTTTAGGATTTTACATTTGAGTTTCATATGGGTCTCTAAAATTTAACTAGAGTATAAACTGGTCTCTGCTGATTTTGAGATGGCTTTAAAGTGGTAACCCAATTGGTAGCGAATAACATGAAAGTTGTTAACACAAAACTAGTTTGGTGTTGTTTAATTTAATTTTAAAACAAAAGGACTGAAGGTATCAGAAAAGAGAACACTATGAACAAAGAGTTCTAAAGTAGACTTCATAGTTTCAAATGTTCTGTAGTTTTGCAAACATAGATCATCTTAACATTGGCAAGGTTCAACTGGATATTAGCTTTCTTAGGGCTTAAGCCCTTCAGTCTTCAACAATATCTCATAATTTTTTTGACTGACTCCATTGCTTGTCATCTTGGTTAAATGCAAGATGAGCTTTCTGGACATGATAATAATGTGTTAGGTTTGATAGGTATAGGACGTTCCTTGGTCAACTCAACTCAAGGCCCAAGTCAGCTTTGAAGAATTGCTGCTCATTAAAGTTTCAATCTGTTACTAATGAAAAGTTGTACATCAAACATTATACTGAGATGGTGCTTATGTTATGAATAAGCATTGTTTGGAACTGATATTCAAGTAAGGAATCAAATCTTGGTTACTTTGTTGGTCCCCTCTTAGAGTTGTATGTATCCAGAATATCACAGTGATTCAAGGTCCATATTCTTGCAATTAATCTCTAGAAAATTGTCATTTATTAACAAGTTCTTTTTAGTTAAGGATTATCTGGCATATGATATCATTATGAGGTTCATAGTATGCCTTCTGTCAAGACCTCTACGTATACACTTCTGTAAACCTTCAATCATAGTTTGACAATTTGACCCAAAGAAAATTGAAAAAAAAATCTCATTTTCTGGAACCTATTCTATGTTGTATGTCATGTGACTTCGGAAGTGAGAAGTTAAAGTTAGAGGCTTTCAAGGCCTATACCTTCTCAAAGAAAAGACCTGTACCTTTGAACCAAAACCCTTTAGCCTAGTCCATTAAGTTCTTTTAATTGAAGTAATCATTATTTTTTCTCATCATTAAGGAAATCTATTCTATAGTTCAATTAGAGACCTTACGTAATGCTTTCAGTTGAAACTTACAGTCATTCTAGTGCTACTTGAGGACCATTTTCTTCTGACATTTCTTTTGTATGCATCTAACCTTATCTTTTGACTGAGGGTGGTATAAGCATTAGATCCTATATGGATATATAGTAGCATTTCTTTTGGGATTTCATGGCTTATGACATGATAAATCTAATCCTATAGTAGTGGATTTTAAGGTCCACAAGTTTGCAAGTGCACAAAAAAACATCCTCATTGTATTTATATCAGACAATTCTAGAAGATGGTTGCTGCAGTCTTCACTGGGAGGACTGTTACGAGCGAATTGATCTGGCTGTATTGTCAATGAAAGAACCAATCCTGTTCTATGATGAGGTTGGTAACTAAAATATGGTGAATATGAAAACATATGTTACCTTTTGGGGGCAATGCTGATTTTTTAACAATTGATTTGTAATTTCTCTAGGTAGTTCTATATGAGGACGAGTTGGCTGATAGTGGAGTATCACTCTTAACTGTGAAAGTGGTAAAGGATATTCTTTTGGTCATCAGATTTTGTGAATGGCCTTGTTTTATGCACACTGGAATATCACTTTATATATAATATTTTTCCCCATACTTGTAGAGAGTCATGCCTAGTTGCTGGTTTCTTCTTCTCCGTTACTGGGTAAGTTTACGAATTTATTTACCTTTCACATATTTTAGATGCTCTTAAATATTTCATTAATGTATCCTATGGAATCAATATTTTATATCCATACATTTCAGAGCATCTGATTAAGTTAATTTTTCAAATGTAAGAATAGATGTGTTCGTAAATGATCACAAGGCAATGTTATTATATCACCCATTTTGAAGCTTGCACATTAATTTAGTAAGCAACAATGTCCCCGACTATAATTTCTGTTAAGACCATATGATCTTTCTTGCTAGAAAGAATTATATGACGGTAAATTGAAGGGGTAAGTGCCTATGAGTCTCCTTTCATATCCTCCCATAAACAGTGCTCTTGTGAAATATCAACCTGAAAATCTAAGGAAGATTTTCATGTTAACCATAGTTTGAAAACACTTTAGTTGTCTATTTTGGTATTTATGAATGATACTTTAGGACCTTGTTTTCCAATTTTTTGTTTTTCTTCCAGTTATTAAAGCAATCTTCATTGCAGCTTAGAGTTGATGGAGTATTAATGAGATTAAGGGATACTCGAGTTTACTGTTCTTTTGCTAGCGACGACAAAGTG
Source organism: Ensete ventricosum (assembly GCA_029747655.1). Classification (NCBI taxonomy): domain Eukaryota; kingdom Viridiplantae; phylum Streptophyta; class Magnoliopsida; order Zingiberales; family Musaceae; genus Ensete; species Ensete ventricosum. The sequence continues at coordinate 11,512,971 of JAQQAF010000005.1, forward strand.
AAACCTATCATCATCCGAGAGAACTGCTGGAGAGAAGCAACTATTCAAAGTTTATCTGTCGTAAGCTTGTTCATTCTCATTAAAGACAATTTTTGCATGCAAATAGCTGTCTAGCTAGTGTAAGATAATCTAGTTGGCAGGGTGCTTAAACGCTGCAAATTGGAATTGGAAAGTTTTCTTTTCTTTCACTAGATGTTGCTGCATAACCAAACGGTTCTTGTGCCTTCAAACTTTTTGTTGTATATTTAAGCTTATGAGCCCAATCTCTTCTTTGTAGAGTTACTAAAAGGTTACCTTTTATCTGGACATATTCAGAGTACATACTATTCTAAAACTAACATACATGTTCTATTGCATACTTATCTGATTGGCAGCCTGTTAAATTTTGCTTTTTAGTTGCCTAATTAATACAAGAATACATGTACCTTACTAATATTTTTATGTTCCTTTAAATTATGCAGCAAGGCTTTCCTTCTGGTTCTGCAGCATATGCGGATCCAAATCTTATCAGTCAAAATCTCCCTATTGTCAAACATAAAACCCAAAGGCTGAAGATTCCCAGGTATGCATTTTATGTTCTTAATGGCACAACGTTGCTTCATAATTTTTGTCCATAAGTATAACAGGAATGCTTTTAAAAAAAATCCTATTTTTAATGAAATATCCATCAGCAATAGGTTGTGTACGTAAATCCATTTTGAAAAATCCAAGCCTTTGTCCATGTTGAAGTTGCTTGCTGTATTTTAAGAGCATCAAAGACTATTATTAGGTTTGAGAGTGGTGTCCAATGATGCACTGCTTCCTAAGAGAAAAAAAATAAAAAAGTAAAAGCAAACAAGTGGTTTAGGCATTATGATAATATGGAGTTAGTGATTAGATCTGATACGAAGATCATATAGGCTGCTACTTGAAGAGGAGGTCTATTCGTGGGGGAAAGAGATACTGACATTGAATAGGGTACAATACTCGCCAACAAATTTAATTCATTGTGATGCTTGTTTCCTTGATCCCTTTCCTCGAAGGGAGGACTTCTATAATTTTTCTGAAAAATTAAGAGGGAATTCTTAGTGATTGCAAGCCTTCCATGTCCATCTTTCTCTCTCTCTCTCTCTCTCTCCCCTCTTTGTCTCCTTCCCCCCTATCTCTCTTTTCTTCATCTTTATGTCATATGATTGATTCCTTTTTCTCTTATTAGGTAGCTTTATGTTCATCATTTTTCCATTCAATTGATTTTTTAAGTTTTACTCAGATCCATCATTTGAGGAGGTTGATTGGAATATGCCAATAACTTGATGGATTCATTGTATGGACTGCCAATATTTTTCTTCACCTGGTCCTCTGTGAGAACATTTTCAGCATAATTACGTCCAATATGCAACCTTGAAAGCTAGGACTCTTGTCAACTTCTGGATGACTGAGTTAGATGATGGCAACTTTCCCAATTTATTTCTTTGTTGAATCATGTGCATGCTTTTGTGAATGGTCAACTTTCTGTCACTTACAATTTCTTTTCAATGCAACTTTTGATGTGATGCATTTTTATGGTTGGACTTAACAACTCCTCAATTAGCATGGTTGATCAGATTGCATTTTCTGTTGAAACGACTTGGTACAACCAACATTTAGCGGTATGACTGCTTCTTGGTTCATGGACCATGCTATTTCGGCTGTAATTAGCTTGGTATAAAGCATTCTAAGCATTACACAAGTATAGTGCTGTCACAGACTTGGCTAAATTTTCCTAAGTCACGTAAGATCCTTGCGGCAAAGTTAAGGACTTAGCTGGAATTGCCTAAGTCATGAAGCACCCTTGAGCCAATGTCTCGGACTTAGCTAGGATTGCCTAAGTCATGAGACACCCATGCGTTATTCATCCATAACGGGTCAACCTAGATGCAACCTCGTGTCGGTCCCAAAGGACCTACAAAAGAGAAGGTTGATTAGTTTGAAAGCGAGCGATGGACAAGTCCCGACATCTCGTGAAAAGGGAAGAGAAAAGAGAGAAAGGAGCAAAAAAAAGACTTTAGAAGGTTGAACGAACAATTGTAAGTCCACAAACGATAGTTCATCGGGTGCCGGGCGCGAAGATAAGCTCAACTTGTGAAAGAATGTTCAACACTCAACACTATACCGAAGCTCCATCCAGTGCTGTGCCATCTGGGGGGTTCTAGGGGTTTGAGATGGCTGATGTTTCGCACCGCATTGCGGTCTACAAAAATCAGGCTGCAACATGTGAAAATGAAGCTGTTTTGGGTAGTTTTGGCCCGACGGGTGAGTAGTCGCGCTGCGGCATTACAAACTGTTTTCGCTTATATTTCTCAAGCAAAACTACATAAAACTAAGGCAAAATAGGCTGCCAAACATTTGTATAAATATGCAAAACCGACGAGCAGGTCGATGAGCAAAGATGCTGCGGGTGTGCGACGATTGTTCGTGACATTCTCCCCACTTAAACTGTCGATGCCCTCGTCGACGCTTGTTGGTAGGCTTTGATGATGGCTTCTTTGTGTCGTATGGCATCTTCAGGCTCCCAATTGGCTTTTGTTTGAGGAAGCTTTCGTCACTTCACCAAGTATTCCGTTTGCTCCGCTTTGTTGGGTAGTTTGTCTTGCGATCTGCTATAATGGTTTCAACTCACTTCTCGTAGGAGGCTCTCATGGGGGGTAGCTGAGTTGAAACACTTTGGGAAGCATCTTGTGGATCTGAGTGGTAGGCTTTTAAGTTGTTTGCATGGAAGACGTTGTGAATTTTGAGCCATATTGGTAGTTGCAACTTGTAGGAGACATTGCCTACCCTGCTAACAATTGGGAAGGACCCTTCATACTTGTGTACCAATCCCTTATGCACTTTGTGCCTAAAGAATTGGAGTGATACTGGTTGGAGCTACACCAACACCAAGTTGCCAACTTTAAACTCTTGTGGTCGCCTTCCCAAGTCTGCCCACTTCTTCGTCTTTTTGGTTGCTTTCTCTAAGTAAGCCCGTGCAATATCTGCATTTCTATGCCATTCTTTTGCAAGGAGATATGTTGACAGACTACTCCCCGTATAACCGATAGCCAAGGTATGAGGAGTTGACGGTTGTTGTCCTGTAATAATTACGAAGCGACTCTTATTAGATGCAGAGCTCTGTTGCAAGTTGTTGGAGAATTGGGCAATGTCCAACAGCTTCAGCCAATCTCGTTGGTTGACACTCACGTAGTGTTGAAGATATTGATCCAAGAGCGAATTGACGATTTGACCATCCGTTTGAGGGTGGAGGCTTGTGAAGAAGTACAATTTAGATCCTAGTAGTTTGAATAACTCGATCCAGAAGCATCCCAAGAATCGAGTATCTCGATCACTAGTGATATTGTGCGGGACTCCCTAATACTTCATCACATTCTTCATCATCAACTTGGCCGCCTCCTCTGTTGAATAGTGTAGGGGTGCAGCAATAAATGTTGTGTACTTAAAAAAATCGATCGACCACCACGAGTATCGATCCGAGTCCCCCTATTGCCAGCAAGCTTGATATGAAGTCCAATGAAATGCTCTCCCAATGGCCTTTCTGGTACGGGTAGTGGCTCCAAAAGTCCCATCGGCTTTCGTTGCTCTACCTTATCTTGTTGGCAAGTAAGGCATGCTCAAACATATTCCTCCACATCTATCCCCATCTTCGGCCAATAGAAGGCTCTCTCCACGAGAGCCATTGTTCGATGAATACCCGGATGTCCAAGCCCAAAGGGAATCATGACACTCTCTCAAGAGTTCACGCCTCAAATTGTCCGCCCGCGGATCATAAACTCTATTCCTTTTGGTGTAGATGAGTCCCTCCTAGATCGAAAACCATCGTGCCTTGCCCTCTTTGATGAGTTGCATCAGGGTTATTACTTGAGGATCATTGTACAGTCTATCCCTAATCCTAGAAAGGAAGTTTGAGTGCAATTGACTTGCTTGGCCTCCACCTTCCAATTGATCGGCATTCACCAGCCCCGCTTTTCGACTCAATGCATTGGCCATGACGTTTGCTTTTCCGAGCTTGTACTCCATTACCATGTTGAACTCGGCTAAGAAGTCCTGCCATGGTGCTTGCTTTGGGGAAAGTTTCTTTCGAGTTTGGAAGTAACTAAATGCGATGTCTGTTCTTAGCACGAACTATGCTCCGAGAAGGTAGTGTCGCTAAACTCATAGACAGTGGACCACTGCTGTCATTTCCTTCTCGTTTACTGGATATCATCGCTCAATCTTGTTGAGCTTACGACTCTCGTAGGCCACCGGGTGACCCTCTTTTATAAGTACTCCCCCAATAGCAAAGTCTGAAGCATCTGTATGGATTTCAAAGGACTTCCCATAGTTCGACAATTTGAGTATCGGTTCTTCCAACATAGCAGTCTTTAGGTCTTGGAATGCCGCTTTGCATTTGTACGACCACCTTTAAGATTGCCCCTTCTTCAGCAACACCGTTAGTGGAACTGTGCGTTTCGAATATCCAGCAATAAAGCGTCGATAATTGTTGACGAAACCAAAGATCTCATGTCTGGTACCTTCTTTGGTGTTCGTCATTCTATCACAGCTTGCACCTTAGATTCGTCCATTCGAATGGAATCGCCACCAATTCGATGCCCCGAGAATTGAATCTCTGTTTGAGCGAAATAACACTTCTCCCTCTTCACGAACAAGGTGTGAGAACTTTGAAGATTGTTCGAAGGTGCTCGACGTGCTATTTGAGTGTCTGGCTATAGACGGCGATATCGTCCAAGTAAACAACCACAAACTTGTCCAAATACTCCTTGAATAGTTGATTCATTAGAGTACATAATGTGGTCGGAGCATTGGTTAAGCCGAAAGGCATCACCGGGAACTCGAACGCTCCATACCTAGTCACACAGGTAGTCTTCGCTTTGTCGCTTTCTGCAATGTGCACCTGTCGTACCTCGACCGATGGTCGAGTTTGGAGAAATACTTTGCCTTGCCCAGTTGATTGAACAAGTCCACGATGAGTGAGATGAGATACTTGTTCTTCATTGTCACTTCATTGAGGGCCCAATAGTCGACGCATAATCGGAGGCTCCCATCTTGTTTCTTTTGGAAGAGGCCTGGAGCTCTGAATGGTGCTTGAGCTACGGATGAGACCACAACTTAGTAGTTCATCTAACTGCTTTCTAAGCTCTGCCAACTCTAGAGGGGCCATACAGTATGGTGGTCTTGCTAGAGGCTTCACTCTCGGCTCCAGCTCAATATGATGATCCACGCCTCTACATGGTGGCAGAGTTTTCGGCAACTCGGTTGGTATCACGTCTGAGAACTCCTTCAGAACATTTGTCACCACAGCAGGTTCTTGAATGGCCTCCCCGTCAAGTGCCTATAGCTTTATAGCGGTCACAAAGGTTGATTCTTCTTTTCGTACCTCCTTCTTCAATTGTAATGTCGATATTTGTTGTGGATCCTTGGTTCCTCCTCGAGAAACTAGAACCACGCAGGGGTCGTCACCTCCCATTAGACATAGGGAGTTTAGGAACGACGTTGGCAACAACTTCGCTGCGTGCATGAACTCTATTCCGAGAATCACTTAAAAGTCGTCCAAGGGCACTACTCCATGTTTCGACCCTGATAGGGACCCCCTTTGCTAGTTCAGAGATCCGCTTGGCCTCCGAGTTCACAGTCTTCATCCGACTTGGGTTCTTCTCCAAGATCAGTAGTCTAAGTCACTTTGCTTCTCGATCGACAATAAAATTATGGGTAGTGCCCGTGTCCACTATCGCACGGGTTGTTTGACCATTAAGCTTGATGTCCACATACAACAACATGTTACTCCTTGCCTTCTGTGGCTTTGCCTTCGTGTTCTCCCCCACTTGACCCCGCAGCGTATTCAACAAACGCATTGCTCCCATTCGAGACCCTTGTGGCACCTCATTGTCGCTGTTAGATTCTGAATTGCTCTAACTAAGGCCAACGGCCTTGCCCTTATTCGATTTATGGTGGTGGATTGATGCAGTTAAGGCATTGAGTGTCTGTTTTTGTGGGCACTCTCTCACTATGTGCGGCCCTTTACACAAGAAGCTTCCACCAAGTTTCGGGGCCTTGCCTTTTGAGTTTTGTCATTTGTGGAAGTTCTTCCTTTATTTGCCCTCGGACTCCTTCGCTTAGGAATATTTGAGTGGGCGATTTCCCGAGGATTGTTTCTTCTTCCCCGAGTCCTCTGAAGAAACAAAATCAGTGAGCCTTTCTGCAGTCGTAATTGCCACGACCACGTCGGTGACATTCCTCCGATGCAGTTCATGTTGTGCCCATGACTTGAGGCCATCAAGAAAGCTGAACAGTTTATCCTTCTCAGACATATCTTGGATGTCCAACATTAGTGCAGAAAATTGCTTCACATAGTCCCGAATAGAAGTACTTTGGCGGAGTTGTCTCAGCTTCCTTCTTGCGACGAACTTTGCGGTCTTAGTTAGGAACTGAGTTCTCAACTCTCGTTATGGTGGTGAACATTCTGAAGGAGTTCTCAGACGTGATGCTAACTGAGTTGCCGAAAACTCTGCCACCACTCGCTAAGTTAGTTCTTGGCGAGTGCACGCCCAAACCGACCACCGCCTCCCTCCTGGGGTTGGCCCAAGGGGGCGACGAGCCCCTCTCCCAGTTTGTGGGGCGGTTCACCTCACAGGTCCAAGGAATTCCAGACCTCCATCCATCCCTAGCCTTCCAGGCGTTCCTGACGGGACTGAGATCGTCGAGGTTCTTCTGGTCGCTGATCGAGCGATCGCCCGCAACCCTGCCCGAGATGTTGCAACGGGCACATCAGTACATGGCCGCCGAGACTTTGGTGGCAGGCAAGTGGGACGAGATGAAGCGCCCCCGAGGACACCCCTCGCCGCCACCGAAGAGAAGGGAGGACAGGTCGGGTATGTTGCCGACCAGACCCCCCCCCCCCCGATTCCCTTCAGTTCAACCCGAACAAAGATCTTTTTTCAGATCCAGGAGAGGGGTCTCTTGAAGGCCTCGAACCCAATGAAGTCACACCCCGAGCGACGCGACAAAATAAGGTATTGTCGCTTTCACAAGGAATACAGACATGACACAGAGGAATGTCGCGACCTGCAGTATCAAATTGAAGACCTTATCAGGCGCGACCACCTGCGTCGGTATGTCTGCGACCAATCCTCACTCCCCGACGGCCGACCCCCCCGAGACTCATCACCCCGACCCAAAGGTCCGGTCGAGAAGCAAATCGACGTCATCTTCGGCGGGCCAGCCTCGGGCGGTGACAGCTCCTCGGCGCGAAAAGCTTATGCGCGGTCCGAGGTCGGAAAGAGGCCGGTGCATGACGAAGACCTCCACGTCACATTCAAGTCGGGAGGCGAGGAATATCCATGCCATGATGATGGATTAGTATTCTCAATTCGCATGGCTAACGCCTATGTCGAAAGAGTTATGATCAACACGGGAAGTTCGGCCGACATCTTGTATTTCGACGCCTTTCAAAAATTGGGGTTGACCGACAAAGATCTCGTCACTCTAACATCTACCTTGACAGGGTTCACCGGGGATTTCGTCTCTCCCTTGGGGGCGACCACGATTCCTGTCACGTTCGGAGGAGAACCAAGGTCAAAGATTCTTATGGTGTCGTTCATGGTGGTAAAGCTCCCATCAGCGTACAACGCCATCATCGGGCGTCCGACCCTCAACCGGCTCAAGGCGGTCGTTTCGACCTATCACCGGCTCCTGAAGTTTCCGACCCGAGCGGGGGTCGGCGAGGTCAGGAGCGACCCAAGAGAATCCAGGCAGTGCTACTTAACAACAACAACATTATCCAAGAAGCCGAGGACTCAACAGCCACTGTGGTTCCCCAAGACCCAGAGGATAGTGCTTGAGATCCCCACCCGACAGAGAAAGTTCTGGAGTTGCCGCTCGATCCGAGCCGCCCGGACAGGCTGGTGAAGGTCGGGTCGGAACTCACGGAAAGCCAGCAAGTTCAACTGGTTGAGTTCCTGCGAAAGAATGAGGATGTCTTTGCGTGGTTCCCGAAGGATATGCCGGGGGTCGACCCGTAGATCGCCCAGCACCACCTGAACATCGCCCCTGGGACCCGACCCGTGAAGCAGCGTCTGTGCAAGTTCGCTCCCGACCGATAGAAGGCCATAGAAGAAGAGGTCGTTCGCCTGTTGGATGCGATGCTTGTCGAGGAAGTAAAGTACCCGACCTGGTTATCCAACGTTGTACTTGTCAAGAAAGCTAATGGAAACTGGCGAATGTGCGTTGATTATACCGATCTTAATCGGGCTTGCCCGAAGGACTGCTATCCACTTCCTCGTATCGACCAACTGGTAGATGCCATGTCGGGACATCAGCTACTCTCCTTCATGGATGCATTCTCGGGGTACAACCAAATCCGGATGGCCCCGAGAGACAAAGAAAATACAGCCTTCATCACTCACAACGGCACCTACTGTTATGATGCCCTTTGGCCTGAAGAATGCTGGCGCAACATACCAGCGGCTGGTAAATCACATGTTCAAGGACCAGGTCGGAAGGAACATGGAGATTTACGTGGATGACATGATAGTCAAAAGCCGAAGGACCGAAACTCACCTCTCCGATTTGGCAAAAACATTCCACACGCTAAGAAAATACAAGATGCGTCTCAACCCGGCAAAATGTACCTTCGGCATCACATCTGGAAAGTTCCTCGGCTTTATTGTGCATCAGCGAGGGATAGATGCCAATCCCGACAAGATAAGGGCGATACAGGAAATGCAACCCCTCATAACGATAAAGGAGGTCCAACGACTTACAGGTAGACCAGCGGCCCTGAGCCGCTTTATCTCCCGAGCTAGGGACAAGAGCTCGACCTTCTTCCGAGCGTTGAAGTCGGCAAAAGAATTCAGGTGGACCCCCGAATGCGAGGAAGCATTTCGCTAACTAAAGAGCCACATCGAACATCTACCCCAGTTGGCGTCGGTGAGGGACGGGGAGCCTCTCGGCTTGTACCTCGCGGCATCCAACCTGGCAGTTAGCTCGGTCTTGGTGATGCTCGACAAAGCCGGGCAAAAGCCGATCTGTTACACCAGCCACGTCCTGGCGGGTCCCGAGCTCCGCTACCCTCCCATAGAGAGACTAGCCTTGGCGCTGATCCTGGCGTCCAGAAGCTAAGGCCATATTTCCAAACACATCCTATCAAGGTGATAACCGACCAACCCCTGCGCCAGGTCCTTTCGAAGTTTGACGTTGCAGGTCGGATGCTTAAATGGTCGGTAGAATTGGGGGAGTTCGACATCGAGTACGAGGCAAGAAAGGCAATTAAAGGTCAGGTGGTGGCAGACTTCTTCTCGGAACTCACCCCCCCGGAGACCCCGGCGAGCTCGGACCTCGGATGGACACTATACATTGATGGCTCCGCCAACTTGGAAAGAGGAGGCGTCGGCTTGGTGCTCAAAGACCCCTTCGGCGACATCTACGAACACGCACTTCGGCTAGGGTTCAAAGCCACGAACAATGAAGCAGAATATGAGGCGCTCCTGTTCGGTCTAAAAGTCGTAGCCGAACTGGGCGCGGAAGACATTGAAATATTTACTGACTCCCAGCTCGTTGTAGGCCAAGTCAATGGAGAGTTCGAGACCTGGAAAGCAGCAATGATCAAATACCTAGCCAAGGCACGACGGATGATGGATCGATTTCAGAAGTGTACCATCACCAAAGTGCCTCGTGCCGAGAACTCACAGGCGGACGCCCTGGCCAGGCTTGCGTCCTCTTGCGCGACTGACACGTTGTCGGGAGGAACGGTGAGAACCGCCGGACCTTTCGTTAGCCTGGGGGTGCTAGCCGTCGACGAGGAAGAAGGAAGTTGGATCAACGAAATCATGCATTTCAAGCAGACAGGAGCCCTCCCTGAAGACAAGGCGGCTGCCCGAAGAATTAGGAGGACAGTGTCGTGGTATTGTATTATTGATGGTCGGCTCTATCGGCGAGGTTTTAATCGACCACTGCTTCGGTGTCTGCATCCGACCGAAGCGCGCACCACCTTAGCTGAGACCCATGAGGGAATATGCGGAGACCATGTCGGGGCTCGCACCTTGGCACATAAGATTCTCCGGCAAGGTTACTATTGGCCCACCCTGCGTAAGGATGCTCAGACCTATGTGCAAAGCTGTGAACCGTGCCAGAAGCACGCCCGGTTCCAACATCAACCGATGGTACCACTCAACTGCCGACTGCGCCTGGCCCTTCGCCCAATGGGGAATGGACCTCCTCGGCCCCTTCCCCTCAGCCTCGGGACAACGAAGGTTCCTAATAGTGGGAGTCAATTATTTCACCAAATGGCTCGAGGCCGAGCCACTAGCTTGCATCACCGAAAGGCAAGTTGAAGGATTCGTATGGAAGAACATTATAACCAGGTTCGGCCTTCCTACGGTTATAATCACAGACAATGGGACGCAATTCAACAATGCGAAGTTCAAGACATTTTGTCAAAGATATCGCATCCAACTAAAGTTTAGCTCGGTCGCCCACCCCCAAGCCAATGGACTTGTCGAGGTGACAAATCGAGCCATTCTTGAAGGGCTAAAGAAAAGAATTTACGGAGCCACGACCTCTTGGGTGGAGGAGCTTCCGAGCATTCTCTAGGCGTCTCGGACGACTCCAAAAACCCCAACGGGAGAATCTCCCTATAGCCTGGCTGTACTACCTCTTGGGAGGCTGTACTACCTCCCGAGGTGGTTTTCCCGACCCTCCGGGTCCAGACCCACGACGAGGAGGCATCTTACCAACAATTGCGTGAAAACCTCGACCTACTGGAGGAGAAGCGAGCCGACGCCCATCTACGGACACTAGCTTATATAAGGGCTGTCACCAAGTTTTACAACCGTCGAGTGCGCCCTCGGCTCGTCAAGATGGGCGACCTGGTGCTTCGGAAAGCCAAGGTCAGCGACCCGACTCGGTCTCGTGGGAAGCTGGCTCCGAACTGGGAGGGCCTTTATCGAGTCGTGGAAGTTGTCCGAGAAGGGACTTATACACTGGCAACAATGGAGGGGCGAGTGTTGCCGAGAACTTGGCACATATCAAATCTACGAAAATTCTACGCATAATATAGAAAGATGCGTCCCGAGTTGTATTGATAAAAATGCGATTACAAAAGATGTCGAGAACAAAATAAGGCTTTTCCTGACCCGAATTACAAAATGATAAGCAGTAAATTACATAAGTCAGGGCTCGGGCGGGTCTGAGTCGTCGAATGCCTTTTGCTTCTCCATCAGCACTAGGTCGTCCTCGGGATGGATGGTGAAGGGGTCCTCCTCAACCTCCGAGTTCGGGTGTCGTGCATGGAAGCGGGCCAACCAAAGCTCGGTCGAGTGTTGCTTCTCCATCAGCACTAGGCTGAGACCCGCCTCGACCAGCCAAAGCTCGGTCATCTCCTTGATCGCACATGAAGAGGAAAGAATTCCCTTCAGTCTACCGACCAGGACGGATTCCTCGGATAAGTACGGGGAGGCATTACCGATCGGATGTGTCGACCAATCGAGCCTGAACCTCCAAACTGGACCGCTCACAAAAAGGTAGCGGGATTTCCAACCTTTGTTGTTGGAAGGCGTCCCGCTGACTCGAAAACCGACTCGGGCGGCGAGATAGTAGCCGCCCCGACTCTTACAAAGGCGAAAACACGCCATGAACAAGTCCCGAGTCGGGATAATCCCCGCTCCTCGGCACTAGCCCAGGAAGACGACGAGGTAGCGCCACGAGTTGGGCGCTACCTGGCTGGGCGAGATCCTCCACCACCTTAGGCACTCTTCTATGAGCGGATGCAAAGGAAACCGGAGACCGGCCTCCAGAGCATCCACCGAGATGCACATGCCGGGAGCGTCCGAACTGTAGGGGCGCTGCCTGGGCTGCGGAACATGCAACCCGTATTCAACCGGGATGCTATACCGCTCCCTAATCACAGCAAGTGACCCCTCGGTCACTGCCGTATCTAGGTCATGATCCGCCTTCATGACCTCCAGATCCCACAGCACCCTCGCGTCGACTGGCGACGGGGGCCCCGAAGATGCTCCCGAGGAACCGACCTCGGGATCACACCGACTCGCCTCCCCCGACCTCGGGGAAGAGACGACCCTGACGCTACTCGAGGAGTCCGAGGAGGTCATCCCGACCTGTTCAAAAAACTACCGACTGAAGGGACGTTGAGTGGCTAAGGGGGTTCGAGGGAGAAGTTGAAGAGGGGCCGAATGAACTAGTGAGGTCTCAACCTGGCCGTACGAAACTTATAGTGCCCAAGGGTGTCGTTTCAGCTTCCCGAGGCAAAACAAAGCGTCGCCGCCCCAAAAACCACCTAACGCATTAAATGCATCACTGCATCGACGGAAACCCTAAAACGAGGAGCTGACGTCAATACAAAGGCATCAACTGAAAACCTATGCTGAGGAAAAAATATATATATATATAAAATTGGATAAAAATGACGGTACCCAAGTATGTGCCCTCTCGGCCAGATCCCCGGGATTTGAGCCCGAGTGCATCCTCTCGGCCAGATCCCCGGGATTTGTGCTCGAGTACATCCTCTCGGCCAGATCCTCGGGATTTGAGCCCGAATGCATCCTCTCGGCCAGATCCTCGGGATTTGAGCCCGAATGCATCCTCAGCCAAATCCCCGGGATTTGTGCCTGAGTGCATCATCTCGGCCGAATCCCAAGGATTTGTGCCCGAGTTCGCCCTCTCGGCCAAATCCCCAGGATTTGTGCCCGAGTTCACCCTCTCGGCAAAGTCCCCAGGATTTGTGCCCGAGTTCACCCTCTTGGCCAAATCCCCAGGATTTGTGCCTGAGTTCTTCCTCTCGGCAAAAATCCCCAGGATTTGTGCCCGAGTTCGCCCCCCTCGACCGAATCCCCTGGATTTGTGCCCGAGTTCACCCTCTCGGCCAAATCCCCAGGATTTGTGCCCGAGTTCGCCCTCTCGGCCAGGCCCCAAGATCAATTCCCGGGCCCCTGCTCACTCAGATCAACTCCCGAGCTCCTGCTCGGTCGGATCAGCTCCTACTTCGTTCAACTCCCGAGCTACTCCTCGGTCGGCACAATTCTCGAGCTCCTGCCCGGTCGGATCAACTCCCGAGCTCCTGCTCGGTTGGATCAGCTCCTGCTTCGATCAGTTCCCAAGCTCTCGCTCGGTCGGATCAATTCCCGAGCTCCTACTCGATCGGATCAGCTCCTGCTTCGATCCGTTCCCGAGCTACTGCTCGGTCGGATTAATTCCCGACCTCCCGCTCGGTCGGATCAATTCCCGAGCTCCTGCTCGGTCGGATCAGCTCCTGCTTCGATCAGTTCCCGAGCTACTGTTCGGTCGGATCAATTCCCGAGCTCCTGCTCGGTCGGATCAGCTCCTGCTTCGATCAGTTCCCGAGCTACTGCTCGGTCGGATCAATTCCCGAGCTCTTGCTCGGTCAGATCATTCTCAAGCCTCGCTCGGTCTGATCAGTTCCTGAGCTTTGACTCGGTCGGATCAACTACCGGATACGAAGCCTGGCCAGCTCCTCTCCCGAGCTCGGTCAGGCCAACTCCCGCCCGATCAGATCAGTCGGCTTTCAGGACTAGTCTAACGTCATCACAAACTGGCGGCTCAGCACAAGACCTCACCTTTAGCACCCTAATCGGGACCTCGAGAGGGTCTTCCCGAGGGGGGGGGGGGGGGGGGGGGAATGATATGGCAGATGTTGACCTGGCCGCCACGTCCTCGCGCCCTCGGACAACTGGCCTGCTGACGTGGCCAACCCGACACGGGGAAGCCGGTCTGACGCAGGTATGGGGGCGTCAGTGGTTGTACGGCCGACCTAACACATGTAAGGTCGACACCCCTTACCTGCAGGCGCACGCCTCACCGCAAGGACGGCGGGCATGGTGGAGAGGTACGACAGTATGGTAAGCAATAAAGGCAGTAAAGATATCAGGAACGAATGACCTATAGCACTCACTATAAAAGCTCCTGCACCTCTACGGAGCAGGGGGATCGCAAAACGAACCATTGAACTAACTTGACCGTCGGAGGGGTCACGTCGGGAACCTACCCGACCCGACCTTCTTGCAGGAGTTAGCGGCCGACCCGAGCTGGAATACTTCAGCCCGACCCGAGCTCCACCATTCCAGCAACCGACTTCCCGAGCTGAACCCCGAGGTTCCACCCATCCGACCGAGCTCCAACTTCGCACCGAGACGACTGCGGGCGAGCTAGCGCACACGGGCCTGAACCAACAGTGCTTGCTCAACAGACACGGAGGCGGAACGCATCTACTAGGCAAACACCAAATTTCTCCCTAACATTCGTGAAGAGGGAGAAGTGCTACTTTGCTCAAATGGAGATTCTGTTTTTGGGGCATCGAATCAGTGACAGTTCTATTCGAATGGACAAATCTAAGGTGCAAGCGGTGGCAGAATAGCAAACACCAAAGAAGGTGCCAGAGCTGAGATCATTAATGGAGTTGCCGAAGGAGTAGTTTTAAAGATGGTTGGACAAATGCGAAAGCGGCATTCCAAGACCTAAAGACTACTGTGTTGAAAGAATCGATACTCAAATTGTTGGAATATGAGAAGTCCTTTGAGATCCATACAGATGCTTCGGACTTCGCGATTGGGGGAGGACTTATGCATGAGGGTCACCTGGTGACCTATGAGAGTTGCAAGCTCAACGAGACCGAGCGGCAATATTTGGTGCATAAGGAGGAGATGACAGCGGTGATCCACTGTCTATGAGTTTGGCGACACTACCTTCTCGGAGCGCGATGTATTAAGGACAGACAACATCGCGTTGAGTTACTTTCAAACTCAGAAGAAACTCTTCCCAAAGCAAGCCCGATTGCAGGACTTCCTGGCTGAGTTCGATATGACAATGAAGTATAAACCCGGAATAGCAAATATCGTAGCCAATGCATTGAGCCAGAAAGTAGAGCTGGTGAACGCCATACAGTTGGAAGGCGGAGGCCAAATAAGTTAGTTGTACACCAACTTCCTTTCCAAGATCAGGGATGGGCTGTACAATGATTATTAAGCAGTAACCTGATGCAACTCATCAAAGAGGGCAAGGCACGATGATTTTGGGTCCAGGAGGGACTTATCTACCCTAAAGGAAATATAGTTTATGATCCGCGGGCGGATAGTTTGAGGCGTGAACTCTTGAGAGAGTGTCACGATTCCCTTTGGGCTAGATATCTGGGCATTCATCGAACAATGGCCCTCATGGAGAGGGCCTTATATTGGCCAAAGATGGGGACCGATATGGAGTAATATGTTCGAACATGCCTTGCCAACAAGATAAGGTAGAGCAGCAAAAATCGATGGGGCTTTTGGAGTCGCTGCCCGTACTAGAAAGGCCATGGGAGAGTTTTCTTGGACTTCATATCAAGCTTGCCGGTAGTAAGGGGACTCAGATCGATACTCATGGTGATCGATTGGTTTTCAAAGTATGCAACATTTATTGTTGCATCGCTGCACTGTTTAATAGAGGAGGCTGCCAAGTTGATGATGAAGAATGTGGTGAGTTATTGAGGAGTCCTGCACAACATCATCAGTGATCGAGATGCACAGTTCTTGGGACGATTTTGGACTCAGCTATTTAAACTGTTGGGGTCCAAGTTACTTCTCCACAAGCCTCCACCCCTAGACGGATGGCCAGACTGAAAGAATAAATTCGTTGCTCGAGCAATATCTTCGGCACTACGTGAGTGCCAACCAATGAGATTGGGTGAAGCTGTTGGACATAGCCCAATTCTCCTACAACTTGCAGTGGAGCTTTGCATCCAACAAGAGCCCATTTGAGATTATTACTGGACAATAATCGTCGACTCCCCATACCTTGGCTATTGGTTATACAGGGAGTAGCCTGTCAGCATATCACTTTGCAAAGGAATGATATTGGAATGCAGATATTGCACGGGTTTATTTGGAGAAGGCGGCCAAAAAGATGAAGAAGTGGGCAAACTTGGGAAGGCGACCACAATAGTTTAAAGTTGGTGACTTGGTGTTGGCGAAGCTCCAACCAGCATTACTCTAATTTTTTAGGCACAAATTGCACAAAGTTGAAAGCCTACAAGTTGCAACTATCGGCATGACTCAAAATTCATAATGTCTTCTATGCAAACAACTTGGAAGTCTACCACTCAGATCCCCAAGATACTTCCCGAAGTATTCCAACTCGACTACCCCCCACTAGAGCCTCATATGAGAAGTGAGTTGAAACCATTATGGCGGATCGCAAGACAAAGCTACCCAACGGAGCGGAGCAAATCAAGTACTTGGTGAAGTGGCAAAAGCTTCTCTGAACAGAAGCCAGTTGGGAGCTTGAAGACGCCCTACGACATGAATAAGCCATCGTCAAAACTTACTAACAAGCATCGATGAGGGCGTCGACAGTTTAAGTGGGGGGAGAATGTCATGAACAACGAACCGTTCGTCGCTTTTGCATACTTGTACAAATGTTTGGCAGCTTGTTTTTTTCTTAGTTCATGTGGTTTTGCCTTAGAAATGTTGAGAATAGTTTGCAATGGTGCAGTGCGACCGCTCATCGTGCCTAGCCAAAATTGCCCGAAACAGCTTTGTTTTTGCGTGTTGCGGCCTGATTTCTGCAGACTATGGTGCGGTGCGAAACGTCAGCCATCTCAGCACCCTGAACCCCCCCGGGGCTGGATGGGGCTTCGGTATTATGTCAAGTGTTAACATTCTTCATAAGTTGAGCTTATCTTCACGCCCGGCACCCGGTGAACCGTCGTTTGTGGACTTGCGACTATTCGTTCAACCTTCTAAAGTTCTTTTTCGTTCCTCTCTCTCTCTTCTCTCTTGCACTCAAGGTGAATTGCTTGTAAAGCTTTCCTCTACGCGAGACGTTGGGACTTGCCCATCGCTCGCTTTCAAAACTAATCAACCTTCTCTTTTGCAGGTCCTTCGAATCCGGCATGAGGTTGCATCTAGGCTGACCTGTTGCGGACAAATAACGTATGTGCGTTTCATGATAGGCAATCCCAGCTAAGTCCGAGCCACTAGCGTAATAGTGCTTCATGACTTAGGCAATTCTAGCTAAGTCCTTGACTTTGCTGCAAGGGTGCCGCACGACTTAGGTAAATTCGCTAAGTCCGTGACAATGTGTCCACTCGACATCGGCCTTGCTGGATCTCTTCCCAACGGGTTCGCCATCAAAGTTTTGCATCACTATTCATATACATTATTGCTATTGAAACCTTGGTTTCTTCAGAGTCGGGCCTCGTAGCATGAAAGTACTGTTCTATGTCGAACAGGAAATTTTCGAGCTCTTTGGCATCTCTAGTACACCCGTAGCAATGTGGCTCGGGCACCCTCAAGCTTTGTGGCGAGGCAATGCGGGTGTTGCTCCCTCCTGCATTAAGAGTCCTTGTGAGCAACGTCACCTTGGACGTGAGTTCTGCCATAACTTTGTGCAGATGTTACACGTAGTCTTTGGTGTCTTCCGTCAGTTGGTCGACTAGGGACTCAACCTTGTTAATCCGAGATTCAGCTTCTTCTTGCGAGCTCTCTACCCCAAGGAGCCTTCGTTGGCCTTGGTAGAGTTCCTCCAAACTCGCTTCAAGAACATTGAGGCGGGTTTTTGCCATTGTAAGTCTCTCATTGTGGCTTCTTTTCTCGGTTGGCGCTCCAAATTGCACCTCCTCCGCTCGCGGAGAATACCCAATTTCTTGCTCATCTTTTTTGCTTCCGCGTTCCTCGTGAGCGGCTCCAATAGCTTGAGAGCAAGTTTGCACTTGCAACCTACCTTCGGCTGCTTGCGGCAAAGGTCCGACTTGCCCCATCTTGCTCGATTCGCCATGATGCTTCGCTATGGCGAGATTGCGAAACTTTTTCATTGTTTGTTCGAATTGCTTGCCCGCTCTGATACCACACTATCACAGACTTAGCTGAATTTGCCTAAGTCATGCGAAACCCTTGCGGAAAAGTTAAGAACTTAGCTGGAATTACCTAAGTCGTGAAGCACCCTTACGCCAATGTCTCCGACTTAGCTGGAATTGCCTAAGTCATGAAGCACCCTTGTTTGAAAGCAAGCGCCGAACAAGTTTTGACGTCTCGCGAAGAGGCAAGTTTTACAAGCAATTCAACAAACACCTTAAGTGCAAGAGAGAAAAGAGAGAAAGGAGCAAAAAAAAACTTCAGAAGGTTGAACGACAGTCGTAAGTCCACAAACGACAGTTCATCGGTTGCCGGGCGCGAAGGCAAGCTCAATTTGCGAAGAATGTTCATCGCCTGACACTATACCGAAGCCTCATCCAACATTGTGCCACCTGGGGGTTTTTGGGGTCTGAGATGATTGACGTTTCGCACCGCGTTGTGGTCTGCAAAAATCAGGCTGTAGCTGTAGCACGCCAAACTGGAGCTGTTTTGGGCAATTTTTGCCTGGCGCAGTGAGCGATCGCGCTGCAGCATTACAAACTGTTTTCGCTTACATTTCTCAAGCAAAACCACGTAAAATTAAGGCAAAATTGGCTGCCAAACATTTGTACAAGCATGCAAAAGTGACGAACGGTTCGTTGAGCGAAGATGCTGCAGGTGTGCAACGATTGTTCTTGACAGTGCAGTATAGTCAAATGTTATCGATCGGTACCAATCAGTGATTTAAAAAGCGCTAGGCGCCAAAAAGCGCCAAGGTCCCAAAACGCCCGAGGCGCTAGCCCGAGCGAAGCGAAGCGCTTTAAAATATTAAAATATAAATAATATATAATATAATTAATGAATATAATTATTTAAATAAAAAATATAATATTAAATTAAAAATGTCATTAATAGTATATTATTTACTGTTAATAATAATTAGACAGAAAGAAAAGAGGAGAAAATATTATTTATTATTAGAAGGGGAGAACATAACTGTTAACAGTAAAGTGATATAAAAAATCACGAAATTGGGTAGAGAACAATGGTGAGAAGTTGCAAGCTGGCAGCTTATGTGTCTCGCTGACCAGATGTGAAGTATAACCATCCATTCCAGAAACAGCTAACGTTGTCTTGACCCAGAAAGGCATGCGACCGATTAACGACCATTTCTGTACATATTAAAGAAGAAATCACATCTAATGAGGGAAACATAACATCCACAAATATCATATAAATTCACTTAATTAGTTTTCAGTGTTGCGAACGACAATAGCGATGGACGCTGCGAACAACAGAGGAAGACTCAACAGTGCTGTAAACGACAGCAATGTCATGACAGTGTTGCGAACGGCAGCAGACAGTGCTGCAAACGACAGCAGCAGTAGCGGTGGATGCTGCGGACAGCAGCAGTAGACAGCAGCGACATAGTGGCAACGGACAACAGTTGCAAAGGACAACAGTAGCGACAAAGGAATCTGAGGAGACTCGATCGATGACAGAGAAGACTCGGTTCGCTGAATCTACGGCGGAGGCAGCGGCAGAAAGCGCCAACGGCGGAGGCACCAAGAGAAATCGTCGTTAGCGGGGCAGAGAGAGAAGGTGCACGCTAGGGTTGGGAGTCGGCGTTACGCGTAGTTTTTAAGGTAACTGCGTACGTTAGTTGGTTCGCTTGAACCAACTAACGGACATTTAACTGAACCAGACTTAAAAAAGTCTGGCCCGGTAGCCTGATATCAACCAGGCGCTCGCCCGACGCCTGGGCTCGGGCGAGCGCCTCATTGAAGTGCGCTGCCCGGTCCTCGTATGGGACACTCGGGCCTTGCCTCGCCTTGCTCGAGCGCTTAGGCGAGCGCCCGAGCACCTTTTTAAATCACTGGTACCAATTGGTACAATTTTGTCCATAACAAGCCGACATTGATGCAAATTTGACAGTTGGCCCACATTTAGGGGTTATTTAACCCACTCTTGGCTGTGCCCTCTCCCCTTGTCTCACTCTCACTTAGTCACTCTTTCTACCTTTGTCACTCTCTTCCTCTCTTTTGGATTTTGGATCTCTTCTGTTTTTAAGGGAATGCAATTCACGTGGGTTATCTGGCAAATTGAAACCTCTATTTGCCTTCACTTTTCCAAAGGGTACTGGTTTGTTTGGTGGTTTCAGGAAGATTATTTGCTAGATGGATTAGTTTTTTCTTAAATTCACTCTCTTTGATTGATGGGAGGAAATTTGTGTTTTTGTGTTTCATTAGTGGTCTGCCCCTTGAAAGGCAATCAAATAGCCTTAAGCTTGGACAATGAGTTTGTGGTTGATTATTGTCCTATCTGATTGAGTCTCACTCCTTTTGAGTTATTTTGGATGAGAAGATAGAGATGGATTCTATTTTTCCTAAATTCACTCTCTTTGATTGATGGGAGGAAATTTGTGTTCTTGTGCTTCATTAGTGGTCTACCCCTAAAAGAGCTATTAAATAGCCTTAAGCTTTGAAAAGTGAACCTTACAGCGGTCAGTTTGAGGTCATTGCTGATTATTGCCCTATCTGATCGAGTCTCACTCCTTTTTGAGTCATTTTGGATGATAAGATAGAGACCAACTTCATCAACTTCTACTGTCCTTAAGGGATTGCATACCGAAGTGGAGGTTCTTTTTGGTAGGGCAGATCATTGTTTGTGAGAATAAGAATTATCCAATTTGGGGTCTCTATTGAACCACCCTACTTTTTAGAAACGACAACTATCAAGGTCTTTGAGTCTCAATTCATTGATGCATAGGGACCTCAAAGTATGGCTGACAAACCCATGGGAGAATATGGGATAGCATAGGAACCCTGTCCTTCCATCTTAGGTCAGCTTCCTAAGCAGTGATCCTTTCTTTCAAGTAGATTCCATTTTTTTGTAGAATGTAGGATGTCCACTGGAAAGAAGTAATCTCCTTCCACTGTTTAATGGTGTCAATCTTTTGGCAAATAGATGGTCAGCCACTCCTTGGCTGTCCACCGCCCCTTTAAGTGGGACTCTTTAACGGTTTAACCTACCAACATTATACAATTCTTTGTTTTTCCATTCTTTAATCAGTAACTTTTACTTCCATCCTCTCCTACTTGACTTTAGAATGAGAGGGACCATCCTCAAAGATACTTTTGGTGGACCCTTAATGGTGTTTTGTCTTCCAGACCCATGCATAAACTCCCCATAAGCAGGCCTAGTCAAATATATTACTAGAGATGATTGCTATCATTCAATTGTTGTTTGCATATGTGCTACAATAACGTCCATTGCTACCTACTCATGGATATAGAAGCATGAATGTCTTCAACTTTGCTGACACATCATTCTTGTGCCTGTCTCATGAAATCTTTCTCACTGCAGTTCCTTATCAGAACATGATGGTGGAAATTTCAATGTATCCGAGAAGCAGCTCTAAAGTTTGCTACCTATACAATGTTTCTTTACCAGTAAAAAAGAAAAGAAAGTTCATTTTAGGAAAATTGCTGGATTTGCCGCCATGGTACTGTGCACGTCCAGCATCCTATTATGCTTTTCTTTTCCTGCACTATTGCATCATTCACTGCTTAGGACTGCACCTCCTCTTGTCAAATGCTTGAATATCTACCGGCTCACTTTTATGTAAAGGCTTATAAAATTCTAGGATTATGCACTTTGAGTAATTAAATCACAGGATTGTGCAGAGATTTTACCAAACACATGCTTTTGTTTTATACAGATCAAAATCTTGTTTTATACAGATATCATGATTTCAGAAGGTTGCTTTTGTTCTGGGTGGTGTTGTGGCTACCCTTGCATTGTCATTTTTGTAGAATCATGAGTTTGTTGTGATTTCTGACCATGTCTGATTTTTAACATAGTCATGATTACGACATTTTTGAGTTAGCATCATAGATAAGAAAAGAGGGTGTGTTCTATGATAGAGTTGCTTACTTATGAATGATAGGTTACATTAGAAAAATAAACGGAACTTGTTTTATTGGTTCAATAAAATTAGCTTGTGTGTGCTTGATAAAAACTCCTCTGATAGTATCAAGGTAGCATTAAAAAACAGAAAGAATAATAATGTGAGAGTTTGATGTGTTATGCCACTTACGTTATTTGTTGGATTGATGAGGCATATGCTGTTCAGACGTGCAATTTAGATCACCTTATCACTATCAAATTTTGGAGCAGTCCTCATATTTTGATATTACACAAATATTTAAATAACTTCCTTTGCATGATGCTTCAGTGTGTATTCATCCAAATAAACTGAAGGCAATAGTTGAAAATTATTTAAGATTAAATACGTCTTTTATATTATTATTGATTGTTTGATTTTTCATTTAGCTATGGAACTAACTTTTACAGGGAACGAGTTCATCCATAATCATGATCCGAGTTAAGAAAATAAATTTTCTGTTAGATTGAAATTAATTACATAATGACACTTTTGGTATTGGTGAAAGCTTTGCACATATTGTATGCCTTTTTTTTTTAAATTTCCTAAACTTAAATTAAAAAAATAATAAACTTAAAAAAAATGGACACCTCTCTATTATGTTAAAATTAATTATATGGACACCTTTTGCATTGGCTGGACACTTGCACATGATGTACGTCATTTTTTAAATTTTGTTAAGAATTAAATATAAAAATGACTGATTTTGGAGGAATAAACTATTTATTAATCGTTAGCTTTTAACCTTACAACAAAAGAAAAAAAGACCAAACTCAATTCTAGTGGGGGGAGAATATGAAGAATCATCAACCATTTAAAGATATCTATAACCGTATAGTTTTCCCGTTTACGGATCTGCCTTGTAACCATAAAGGAGCGACCCCGAACCCGAGTCACGCCGTGGCCGCAATAAATAACCCCAACGCCCGCGTTCTCGACCGAAGCGATTCCGGTGTCCGTCCGTGGCCGTGCGAGCGCTAGGGAGATTTCCATGACGCATTCGACGATCACCTCCACCGAGCTCAATTACCTCGTCTTCCGGTACTTCCAGGAATCAGGTCGCCCCCTCCTTCCCCTTCCCCCTCAATCTCCGTCGTCTTCGTTCGCCGGGTTCGGTCGTTGTTTCTCTTCCCTTGCCACTTTGGAACCCTTCTAGATTTCTTTTCCTCTCCCTGTTGGAGGTACCAGAGTTCGAGCTGCCTTGTTTTCTGGTTTTTTTTGTGTGCTAGGACTTGTTGATTTCTTTTCGTCTCCCTATCGGGGCTACCATTGTTCGGGGGTGCCTTGTTTTCTGGGGTTTTTGGCCTGGACATGCTTCCGCTGAGTGCAGAAAACGGAAAAGGTTGATGCTTTGGAAACCTCTTATTCGATGTAGATTTTGACCCTTAGGGCATGTTGGTTCGTGATCTTTTCGTGCTTGTGAAAGCAGTTGTTTTGTTGTTTCATATATGCTTAACTCATAGTCGATGACCTAGAAGCCAATTTGGGGTTTTCCGTCCAGGAGAGCCCAGTTTTGTTTCAGATACCCACTCCCATCCTTCCCATCCGTGATAACTTGGAAGCAGGATGTCGTATTTACCACCACCGGCAACTGACTGCTAATCTTAAGAGAAAATTGGAATTTTTCAGGAAAATCACACCTGTTATATTGATATCCTGATAGGAAAGTTCATTTTTCATTATGACAGAGGCTTAATTCTGGTCTAACTTAGTTGCTATAGTGTGTGATTATATTCCTTGTTTTTTATAACGGAAGTTTCATTTGGTCTACATCCTATTAGCAGTTGTGTTTTACATTTTACCTTCTTTAATGAGTGATGCCCTTTTTGGGTTCTAAACTTCATGTTTGTAAGAACGACTGATTTGTATGCAACTGCTAATGTGGGTCTGTATGAACGGTACCAGGGTTGACTCATTCAGCATTTGCTTTAGGATATGAGGCTGGGATTAACAAATGTGCCATCGATGGGAATCAAGTTCCACCAGGTGCTCTTATTACACTTGTACAGAAAGGTCTACAGTATATAGAGCTGGAAGCTAACCTGGATAATGTAAATATTTCCTTTGCCACAATTTGCCTTTTACTTTCTCTTTTCTATCTTGCATCATTAACTTTTTAGTACCTATGTATAAGAATCTTCTCAATGGTCTTTCTGCTTCTTGAAATTTGCTAGACTGATGTAGATGCCGACGATGACTTCTCTTTTCTACAACCTTTGGATCTCATCACGAAGGATGTCAACGAACTACAGCAAATCATAAAAGCAAAGAAGAAAGAGAAAGTTCAGAAGGAATGTGATAAGGACAAAAATAAAGATAGCTTGATTGCTCAAGATCGAGACCAACAATTTGAAGGCGAGAGAGTGAGAGAAAGACAAGACAGAGATGCAGCTCAAGAGAAGGAAAAGGAAATGATGGAAGTGGATACTGAACAAGAGAGAGAGAAGGAGAAGGAGGAGGAAAGGGAAAAGCAACACGTGGAATCCAAAGATAAGACTAAGCTTGATGAGCATGAAGTTTCTAGAGGTTATCTACATTTGATGTTTCTTTGAGTTGACGTATGACCATATGAACACCATAAACCAAATAGTTGTATTCATAGCATGCCACCGAATTTACATGTTATTTAGCATTTGGATATTCTTAAATGTTTGTTTATTCTTTCACCTTGCTTTTTAGTAAGATGTTCATGTACCTCACAATTACCCCTGTAAAATGGTTCTTGAGATTTGTGATGCTGTGCGATGCTGGCATAGCCTACATTGTTTGCAAATTTTATAAAACAGAAACACAATAAAAATGCCACCAAAAGCAAAGTGGGGCTGACAACATTATTTACACTTACAAGTAGTGTACTGATAGGACCCTAGGGTTCTATCGTGGAGGAATAAGGTGGAAAAGGGGGATAAACGATCTCTTCGAGGGGATCAAGCCTCCTAGATCACTTCGAGGGGATATGCCTCCTAAGGTTTTGCCTTTGGCTAAAACTAATACTTCTCATTGATTGCACTCCATAAAGAGTTTACAACTTTATTTATAAGGCTTTACCAAAAGGCTCACTAATCTTTGACTCTTGATAGACTCTTAACTGAAAATAATAACGGACTTAATCCTAATTGAAGATAAAAATCACTTAATCTACTCATAACCGACTTGATGAGATTCACTCGACCCATAATTGACTCTGGCTAACATGACTCAACCTGAATAAATGGACTCGACTTAGGTAGGCCCTCTTTAAATCAGCCTTGTCCTCAAGGCTGAGCAGCATCGAACTTCGGGGGTACTTCGGTCCAGGATATTTGCCACGCGTCACAATCTTTTGATCAATTAAATAAGGTCTCCACTTTGTGTAGGCAATATGTCGGCCTTTTGGTGCAGTCATCATTGAAGTCTTGTGAGGAAGCCTCTCTATTCGATGGTTACAAGCGGTTGTGATCTTGCTTCCACGTCTTCCTTTGAGGATCACCTGCTTTCCATTAATAAGGAACTTCATAATTAGTTTAGAAAGATTCCAGGTGACATCACCCAGGGTTGACAACCATTCAATTCCAAGCATTATCTCGATGTCTTCCGGTGGTATCAGAAAGAAATCCATCCGTAGTTCTTGGCCCTGTACCATTAATTTGATTCTTGAGCACTTACTATTACAAATTAGAATTCGACCATCAGTAACCTTGACTTCAAATCTGTCACAGTCTTCAATTTGATAGGCCAATCGGTCAGCAAGCCTTCTGTCCATGAAATTGTGAGTGCTACCAGTATCAATTAAAATAGTAACAGGTTGTTGTTTCAAAATTCCCTCGATTTTCATAGTTTTGGGTTAGAGTAGCCTACTATTGCATGTACTGTACGTACGAAAGGTCCAATAGCGTTGTCAGAATCTGTACCTTCTCGATCAGAGTCCACATCATCATTCTCCGGTTCCTCTTTAATTGGTTCTATCATCAGAAGATGGCCCTGTTTGCATTGATGTCCTATGCTCCATTTTTCATCACAATGCCAGCATAACCCTTTTGCTGACCTTTCCTGGAGTTCTTCTCTGTTAAGTCTTCGAGGGGTTGGAGTAGAGGGAGGTGGGGCTGTCGGCTTGCTTACTACTGGTTGATTTATGCTTTTATTTCTGCGATTGTCCCTATTGAGCTTTTCTTCTTGTATCCGAGCGAATGATATGGCAACCATCACGGTACGAGGTTGTCGAGCCTTAACTTCGCACCGAATCTCTGGATTGAGCCCTTCAATAAATGTTCCCAGCAGTTGTTTTTCTGACCAGTCTTGGGTTTAGTTTGAGAGGCGCTCAAATCTGCTTTGGTACTCTTGTACGGTAGAGGTTTGACGGATTTTGGCAAGTTGTCCATCCATGTTTTCGTACTCCGATGGTTCGAAGCGAATCAAAAGTCCGCTTTTGAATTGCTCCCACGATGGTTCTCCATGAGTATGCTCGTACCAATTGTACCATTGGATCGCGTCTCCTTCAAGTTGAATGGAGGCGATCTCTATCTTGGATTCCTCCGGAGCCTTGTGAAAACGAAAAAATCTTTCAACACGTGAAATCCAACCAATCGGGTTTCCATCTTCTCATTTGGGAAATTCCACCCTCATGCGTGTGTATCTTGTGTCCTGCCCCTGATCATACTTTTCAGATCGACTCCCTTTGGAACTTTCATCGTGTTTAGTTTTCTTGGGACTCTCTGATCGGCTTCTTCTAATTTCGTGGAGTTCTTGAAATTTATCTTCCATGCGAGCCTCGAAAGCTTTAAACCTTGCATCAAGTGTATCATCTGTAGTCATTGTGTAGGATTGTAGATCAGTGATATTCAATTCTTTTTTCTGCTGTCGAGTCAGGGGCATGAGTTTGTGTCGTAGGGAAGGGGCAACGGTTGTAGAGATGCTGACGATAAGGAGGGGCAGCGGGTTCCGGCGAGCAACGGGGTCCGGCGAGGAAGAAGAAGTGGGGGCAACAGGGTCCGGCGAGGAGTGGCTGCGGCTGCTGGCGACAGTTGGACAATGCTGCAACAGAGGTGGCTGCAGAGGGAAGAAGATGAGGAGGGCGCGGTTGGAGGAGACTACGGCAGCAAGGGGAGATGGCTGCAGCCTTCGCCTTCGCCTTCGGTTGTACGACGACGGGGAGGAAGAATGGGCGACAGTGACGCGGTTGAGGGTTGGAAGGCAGCAGCGGCAAGGGAAGAGAAGGAGGCAGCGGGGGTCTGGCAAGGGCTGCGGCAGGGGTGGCTGGGCGGCGCTGGAGGGAGCAGCAACAGTGGCGCTGGATGGCGAGGGTTCCGGCAGCGGGAGAGCAACGGGGTTCAGCCGGTGGCAACAGTGGCAGGGAGGAGAGACAACAATGAGGGCTGGCAGCAGAGGTGGCGGCGGCTTGCGTGGGGAAGATGGGGAAGACAACAGCAACAAGGGAAGAGAAGGAGGCAGGGGTCAGCGGCGGGTGGCAGCGGTGGCTGGTGACCGGAGTAGGCGGGTATGGCCGGCGGTGGTTGCGGCTGAGAGAAAGGGAGGCAGCGGCTGCGGTGGCGCTGGCGGGTGGCAGGAGCAAGGGGGAAAGAAGGGGGCTGTGCGCGGGGGGAGCAGCGGTCGAGGAAGAGGGTAGCGACGACGTGAAGCGGTGGTGGGTGGCGACGGGGAGGCAGATGCGGCAGGCAGCAATGAAGAAGGCCGATTGGAAGCGGCTGTGGCAGCAAGCGATGGCCAGCGGTAGATGAGGGAGGAGAGGAGGACAGCGCAGAGGGCGTGCGGCTGGAAAGGAGGAGAAGGCAGCGGCGATGCGCGGCTGCTGCCGTAGGAGAGGAGGAGAAGAAGACAGCGCAGAGGGCGTACGGCTAGAATGGAGGAGAAGGCAGCGGCGATGCGCGGCTACTGCGGTAGGAGAGGAGGAAAGGACGAGGGCAGTGGCTGAGGCGGTGCCGGCCGGCGACAGGAGCAGGGGGGAAGAAGGGGGAAGGCCCCTTCTTCTTCTCTCTTTCTCTCTCTCTCTCTTCCCTTTTCTCTTTTTTTTCTTTTTTTTTCACAGATGATAAAAGAGGGGTGGCTGCGGCTTCCTTTTTTTCTCTCTCTCTCCTTTTTTTTTTGGCGATGACGACATTGACGACGATGGCGGCGGCGACGATGATGACAAAAGGAGCGGCCGCGGAATCATAGTAAGAACGTCGAGGATCGCTGCTCTGGTACCAATTGATAGGACCCTAGGGTTCTATCGTGGAGGAATAGGGTGGAAAAGGGGGATAAACGATCTCTTCGAGGGGATCGGGCCTCCTAGATCACTTCGAGGGGATCTGCCTCCTAGGGTTTTGCCTTTGGCTAAAACTAATACTTCTCATTGATTGCCTCCATAAAGAGTTTACAACCTTATTTATAAGGCTTTACCAAGAGTCTCACTAATCTTTGACTCTTGATAGACTCCTAACTGAAAATAATAACGGACTCAATCCCAACTGAAGATAAAAATCACTCAATCTACTCATAACCGACTTGATGAGATTCACCCGACCCATAAGTGACTCTGGCTAACATGACTCAACCTGAATAAATGGATCCGACTTAGCTAGGGTCCTAACATGTACACAAAAATAACTAAAAACATGCATATACAAGTTATTTGATTCTGGAGAGGATCACATACAGCTGAATGACTGATAGCCAAAATGGAAAACATCACATAGTTTTTTGGTACTGCATTTGGTGACAATTAGGTATAAAGTTTAGATAGAAGAAAAAAATGAGGGAAAACCAATCAAGATATTATCGACATGGTCAATATCCAAAAGGAGAATTCTAGATGCTCCAGTTAGACAAGGTGAATCTTATGATTAATGGTGTGAGGAGAGGTAGAGGGAGATATATAAAAAAATTATTAGAAATAATAAAAAAAGCTTAAAGTACTCTTACTTTGTCAAATGATATTTCCTAAGTAGGGCAAATTAGTAGGAAAGAATCTATGTAGCTGATGGCAAATAGTTGGGACATTATGGCTTGTGTTTTGGATGTAATTGTTGTTATTGATGGATGTCTTCTAGCAGCATTTTATGTGTTCATGTTTAGATATGTATATATATTTGTTGGCAAATCAGTGACTTGCAATTTCTTATACTACTAACTAATTTGCTTTCTTATCCTAATAGGACCTGAGCAAATGGATGTCACCCCTAGCTCTCAATCTTTGGCTTGTGAGATCTCACGCTCTGAGGTGACCATTTTGGAAGGACATAGTTCTGAGGTCTGGTCACATAGATATAATTAGCATTCTGTATTTTTTAATTTGTTATCATGTTAACTTCTGTTAATCGAGCCATTTATATTTCTTTTAGGTCTTTGCTTGTGCATGGAGCCCAGCAGGTTCTCTCCTAGCGTCTGGGTAAAGATTTGATCTTTATCTCATAGAGATGAGCTTGCTAAAAAATTTTCAGTCACACCATTGTAATGGTTATAATGACTGAATGGAGCTATAAATTGTATCTGATTATGATATATACTAGTATAAATATTTAATCTCTATCCCATATTCTAATCCCCACGGGCTGTTCTTCGTCTGGACTGGTGCAAAATGAGGGTTATGTGCTGGTTTGGGCATGAACTGGTACATGGATCACCCTCGTTTCGGGTAGTTTGCTCCAACCCATTAAAGATATATTTATAAATATTAATTAAGACTGTTTAGGGCTTGTGGCCATGAGCCCTCTTCATGCGTTTTGCTTGTTGGCACCACCTGCCACTTGTTGCGCACCACCGATGGATGCACTTTCTTTTCTTCTTCTCCTCCTCTTCCCTCTTCCTCCACAACCTCCTCTCCTTCCTCCACCACCTCCTCTTCCTCCATTTTCTCCTCTTCTTTCTTTCTCTTCCTTCTCTTCCTCCATTGCCTCTTCTTCTTTCTCTTCTCTTCCTTCTCCTTCCTCCTCTTCCCTCACCGCCTCTTCCTCTTTGCCTTCTTCTTCTTCATCTTTGAGCCACCAATACTTGCTGGTGTACCATGTGTCTTTACACCTGGCTAGTACGTGTCAGTCCGACCAATGTTGCTACAGAATTGGTGTTCCTTGTTAATCCCAATATCTTGCCATGATTCTTTGCCCTAAATAGTTATGTTTTTTCCCATAACTCATCTCTAAGAGCAAACTACTTTTTTGTCCACTGTTGTCTAGAGAAAGTAGTCATTATTTAGAATTGAATTGTTACTAGAGCTAATTGCTTATGAAGTCTTAACATAAACTCCTGATTTTACATTACCATGGTTCTGAAATCCATCAATATGCGGAAAAAGGTTATTTATATAATGATTTGTCATTATGCAGATTTCATAAGGTATTGTCATTTTGATAGGGCCGAGGTACACTTGGATGCTGATCTACATGATTTGAGATTTGGATGTAAACAAAATAAAGGGCACTCTAAACCTGCAATTTCTCATCTGTTGTCCATGAAATCTGAAGAATTAGCCTTGCTATTAAGAAGAAAACAGCATCATTAGTGACTGTTTAAGGTAGACAATGGAGGGAAAGCGGCAACGAACATTAGAGAGTGAATAGGACAAGAGAGGAAAGCAGAGAAAGAGAGAATTGTTATTTTGTCATCAAGTACGCCCACTTGTGATATATATAACCCAGTTCTGTTGCTACCTTAATTGGGACTTAAAATAACAAAAGAGGGAAATGTGATCATGCAACATATTTTCTAATCCATCAGCTCAATGCAATTGTATTAGTAACTAGCAAGGTTTGCAATTTTGTTCCGTACTAGTGTACCGACTAGGCGTCAGTATGGTACGTATCGAGACATACCGATATACGCCCAAAATCATCAAAAATTGTTCCAAAATACCTAAAAAATAGAGTTTTTAAGTTGAAAATAAATATAGATTCAGTATAAATTTAGCAAAAATAATATAAATTAGGAAAGAATAGTGATACATATCTATTTTAGGCTTTGAGGAGTAGCTCTGTGTTACGTTCCTAATCATTCTTCCGTTAATATTGAATTATCTATAAAGAAATGATTTGAATTGTTAGATTATTTTTTAAATAACTTAAACTTTAAGATCTAAATAAATTAAATAATCAATCGATGGATATATGGTTCTACCACCAAAAAGAACGATGGGACTCCACGGGCGGTGGATCAAGGTCCTCGATCTTGTGTTTTTATATAATAGTTTGATATATTTGTCGGACCTAAACTTGAAATTGATCTTACAACATAGTGTACTGATATATCGTATGCATTTGGTGTATCAATGTGGTGATGGTCATAGTATGATTGTCGTGAACCACATGTCTGAGGCGGCTCTTGAGGCAAGAACGAATGTGGTATGTATTGTTGCGGAGCATAGAGAATGTCTGAACATTTACTTTCGCCACTGATATGTTGTTCTGTATCATAAGATTGATCATCGTATTGTTGCTCGGAGAAGTATGATCAACTATCACTGTACTGTTGTTGGCCATAAGATTCTCTATGATACTATAGTTATGAATACAATAAGCTTCACTATGTCTACGTCGTTTAGACTTTGTCGCATCTACTTAAAATCATCCACTACCTTCCCCTTTTCCTTCCTTGTATAAACTTGACCAGTACCTTATTAGGTTCCATGTTCTGAATCTTGGGCGGCATGTGTAAACTACTGCTCCTTGGTCCATGCATCACACTTAACTTGTGTAGACGGGACCATTGACTCCTCAGTGTCATCGCCATCGTCGGTTGAGGCACTATTGTTCACATTGTTGTAATGTCTTTGGACTGAGCAGGTTGTTGAATGCGATTGAGAGGGTGTTTCGTCGCCCCGACTCGATTCTTTCTAATGATGCGACTGATGCTACTGCCTTCCCTTTTGCTTTTGCCTTTGCACACTGTGACGGTGTCTCTAGTTCCTTGAGTAGTCTGACTCGATGTTGCTCGGCTCCTTCCCTTACGTTTTAATTGAGAGGGATCTTTCTCTTAATCCTTCCAAATTTGATTCACCATAAATCGTAGCTTTGTTGAGCTTAGGAGAGTGAAAATGTGAGAACGAGAGATGTGAATGAGAATGAGTTTGAGAGAGTTGAAGAGATTGAGAAAGTGATGTAAGTTGAAAGAGGGTGGATCTTAGCCCTTGATGTCTGCATACCAATCCCTTGTCGGACCTGTACGTATCGCTCATACCGGTGGTACAGATCGGTACAAGGGTACAATGATATGGGTCGGTACAACGAACCCGCTAATTAGTAGTTTTGGTTTGGACTCAAATTTTGGAGCAGGCTAATTAAAATCAAATACTAAGTACCTAACCCTTAGTATTAAGTCGTGAATAGTTAAATGCTAGTCGGCTTATACATTTCATTTACTATTTTAGCTTTGTTAACGATCCTGGCAAATTGACTGTTTGAAATAGGGGGATCTTAGCCCTTGGTGTCCGCATACCAATCCCTTGTCGGACCTGTACGTATCGCTCATACCGGTGGTACGAATCGGTACAGGGGTACAACGAACCCATTAATTAGTACGAATCGGTAAATAGAATACTAAGTACCTAACCCTTAGTATTAGGTCGTTAATAGTTAAATGCCAGTCGGCTGACACATTTCATTTACTATTTTAGCTTTGTTAAAAATCTTGGCAAATTGAAGAATTAAGTGTCCTAAATCAGAATTATAGATTGAAGAGTTATGGTTCATTTTAGCTCTTGTGGTTTTGACCATATACCACTTAAAGTCTTATGGTTTACTTGTGTTTAAAATAACTCTTATATTTTCAAAAACGTAGCAAATAGGCCCCTTTCGTCAAGTCTGAGTCAATAGACGTTAGAGCCTATTTACATGGCATACTGATTCATAATAAATTATTAATATAATAATATATGTAATCTAAGTTTTAAAAAAAGGTATCCGTTTTGTCCCTTGTGTTTTTAGTCATGTATCATTTAAGCCTTTATGATTTTGCTTGTGTCTAAAATCGCTTCTATATTTTTAAAACATAGTATATAAGTCTCTTCCGTCAAGTATAAGTTGACAAACATTAGAGTATGCTTACGTGGCATACTGAACCACAATAAATCATGAATATAATGATATGTGTAATTTAAGTTTAAAAAAAAGGGTCTATCTTGTCAAGGAAGAGGAAGCGGCGAAGGTCATAGCTACGGATGAAAGCGGAGAGACAGAGGTAGGAGAGGCTGAAGGTGGTAGATGAGGGAGAGCTAAACCACCACGTCGTAAACACGTTGGGTGGGGGCATAGGAGAGGACGAAGTGGGAGGCGATGGGGACGAAAATGCATAGGAGGAAGAGGGACTAGGATATTATTCCGTGCCTAGCGTCGGACTGGTCGATGCACATCCACCTGAGGTAGGACCGGAAGCTCCTTAGCTTGTCCCCAGTGTGGGAGAGGCTGCGTGCATATGACTGTCTGCTAGGTAGCAGCAGCTCGGTGCTGCTGCTGGTGGTCGCTTCCATGACGATGCATTCTCCTGCTATTAATGATGTCTCAATTTTTTTATTTAAATTACATGTGTTATTATATTAATTATTTATTATAAGTCAGTATGTCATGTAAGCAGACTCTAACGTTTAAACTCAGACTTGACATAAGGGGTTTATATGTTATATTTTTAAAAATGTAAGGGCTATTTTAGACACGAGCAAAACCATAAGGGTTTAAGGGATCCATGTCCAAAACACAGAGGTTAAACTTGATATTTTTTTTAAATTTAAATCACACGTGTCATTATATTAATAGTTTATTATGAGTTAGCATGCCACGTAAGCAGATTCTAACGTTTGTTAACTCAGACTTGACGGGAGGGACTTATATGCTACGTTTTTTAAGGTATAAGAGTTATTTTAGACACGAATAAACCATAAGGGCTTAAGTGGTCTATGGCTAAAATTATAGGAGCTAAAATGAATTTTAACCTTAGATTAAATTAATTGGCTCAAGTTGCAAGAATGAGCATGTCACTAAAAATGAGATACAGTACACCAAACTTTCATTAAATTGAGTTTGGCTTTCTTTGTGCTCAAACTAAATCTGACTATTAACTATACATGGACCATCTAGTCATATCACCTTATGACGTCAATTAACTTTTTTTTGGTCTTTTTCTGAGTTATATGGTCTTATACATCTTATATGATAAAGTGTTATTTGAAATGGTAGGTCTGGAGATTCAACTGCAAGAATTTGGAAAATTCCTGATGGTCCTTGCAGTAAAGATGTGCAGGTTTTACCTCCAAATGTACATGTCCTGAAGCATTTTAAGGGCAGAACTAATGAGAAGAGCAAGGATGTCACCACTCTAGATTGGAATGTGAGATTCACTTTTTTTAGAACTCAATATTATTTGGCATTTCACTTCAGACAGTTACCCTCATTTCTTCTCTTCAATCATGAACAGTTCATTGTTCTTTGATCATAAAGGTTCACTTTGAGCTATGCTGCAGTTCTAAGATCTTTGTTTTTTTGACACAGGGTGAAGGTACATTACTTGCTACTGGTTCCTATGATGGGCAAGCAAGAATATGGAGTCCAGATGGTGAGAATTTATATGCTCATTAATCATGTATCTTTACCTTATTGATCTTTTCTGCTTAAGTTCTAAGGTTATGCTTTTCATCTCACTTTCTAATTGTTGTGGGAGTTGATTCGGCAATCAAATTAGGTGCCATGTGGAGTCTTCTTCAATGACACTACATCATCTATATCATCCCATAACATGTAAAGACGAAAAGACAGGTGCTGCAGGCTAATGATGAAATTCAACAACATGACGTTTGATCCTTGAACTTGGAAATGAGCAGGGGCGGAGATTCTTACACTGGAAAACCCAGTTCAACTTCCATATGATCAGTCTCTATGTGTTTTGTTCAATTCAGGCCAAAAATCACATTGGCCAGCTGCTTATGGAGGCTCGGATAACTTTGGTACAACCCTATTTGTCAGCTGTAGAAACACTACACTCCACAGTTCATGGTATCCCAGTTCAGCAGGGACTTTGTTCAAGCAAGGCAAAGGCCTGGTCCAGCTTGTAGAAATCTTTTCTAGCTCAATAAAGAGTTCTTGATATAGGAGAGGGTGAAACCAAGGGTCAGCCTAAGAATTTGAGTGGGAAAGATCTATCCAACTATCTAAAGTAAAATTCTGAGAGGAAACGATATAACTAGAAAGGACTGCTGAGTCCTAGTGCTAGCAGACTAGAAAGGACTGCTGAGTCCTAGTACTAGAAAGGACTGTCGAATTTGAATAGCTAATTAGTAGGTCAAAAGAGACCTGTTTCCAGTTTAATTAGCATCCTAGAATCCTACATGGGTATAATACAGGTTGGACAAATTAATTTCTTATTAAGATTAGTAATTAGGAAGCTATAAATGCCTCTTTTACTCAGGTTTTGTGGGGTGACGAGATAAACTCTTTCTTCCTCAAGTTCTTTATATAATAAACTCAAGGGTATGGTTGCTGAGACTTCTATAACTGTCCTTCTTGATTCGTTGGCATGAGGATGATCTATTTAATATGAGTAAAGGTTAATTGAATCAAAAGGAATCATTAAAATAATCTTCTTAATTATCATACTGAATATTATATAACTGTGTTAAGCCATATTTGGATTTTATATAAAATTTTAGGATTTTGATTTGTGGATGGTAACAGGAGAACTGAGGAACACCTTGGTTAAACATAGGGGACCAATTTTTTCGCTAAAATGGAATAAGAAGGGTGATTTTCTCCTCAGTGGAAGTGTTGACAAAACTGCTATTGTGTGGGATACAAAGACTTGGGAATGTAAGCAACAATTTGAATATCATTCAGGTATTTGTTGCTTAACTGAACTATCCTTTGCATAGACGTTTGAAGTTTTAACACCATCTAAACAAGATCATACTGACGTACATCATCTCTTTTTTGATTTTCCAGCTCCAACACTTGATGTTGATTGGAGAAATAATTATAGTTTTGCAACGTGCTCTACGGACACTATGATCTATGTTTGCAAGATCGGCGAGACTCACCCAGTTAAAGCTTTCTCTGGGCATAAGGTCAGTCCTATAGTCGTAAGTTTACCTTCATTATGGTATGTCCTCTGGACTTGCCTTTAATAATAGTGGTAAGTGCATCTTAATTGAGTGCTGTCTGTTTAATGTGCCAAACACTTTAGAATGATGGAATTTATGGTTTGACCCTTCCATTATGAGTTGAAGAAAAGAAATGCTAAACAGTTCAGCTGGAACTTTTAGAGTTGGTGCAAGATACCCAAAATTCAGTAGCTATGATTGTGTTATTGGCATCAACATTTCATTTTGTTGGGAAGGAAATATTACTACCATTCCTTACAAGCAGAAATAAGTTGTAATATTGTTTTTTAATAAACTTTCTTTTGGCTCATTTGGTACAACTAAATGACCATTTATTTCATGGAGCAATATCTTCCAGACTCTTAGCATCCATTTTGAACTTTTCAAATGCAAGGTTTGGTATGCGCATGCGAGGTTTCAAATTGTGGTCAGAGCAGTATGTATCGACCAGTATATACTGGTCTGACCATGGAATTTTTATGTATTTATTTGGTGCTACGATAAATTGTCTGGAATACCACAGTTCTGCTCTTACTGTTTGAATCCTTTTTTGGTCTTTTGCATTTATTATGTCACAATCAGTTATCTGTATGATACGGTTTATTTTTGAGGTTGAAGTTAGTCATGAGAACCAAGACCATTTATGCAAAGTTCATAGTAAGTTAAATTATATGAAAACATTTTTTTTTTCATTCACATTTGTTTTTGTTGCACTGATCTGTCCGATTTGTTTAATCTTCAGTGCTCATTTTAGGATTTGGAGTCTTAGTTCACTGGAATTCTATATTTTATTTGCTTTCTTTGCAATACAGCTAATTATGAGGCTAATTTTCTTTATTTCTAGCGTTTTTCTCCTAAAACTGAATGTCATTGGGTTGTAGTCATAGAACATGTTTATGTAAGAGTACAAGCGAAAGGTTGTCATGCAAAGTAGCACCTGTTTTGGGGTCAGCTTTGTTTTTTCAAATACCTAAGCAGTTATGCCATCTGTTTGCTTCAACCCGATGAGGTAGTATGCTAATGCTATAACGGTGTAGAGATCCTCCATATCAAATGGAGTCTGAACTGTTGTAGATAATACCTAGCTAGATTGGTTTCTCTTCTCCTATCTAGCTGTTTTTACCTGTACAAATAACTTCCATACTCTCTCAGTAACTATTTTCAGTTTCTCCTCTAAGTTCACCATACTATTACAATTTATATACCAACTATGAAAGTACCGTTATTCTCATGCGATACATTATAATTCCTTCTTTCTGGGTGAAAGTTAGTCTGTCTTTTTTTCCATTTCAGGCAGAAGTAAATGCTATCAAATGGGATCCGACTGGTTCATTGTTGGCTTCATGCTCTGATGATGGGACTGCAAAGGTAACTAAGCATGTTAGGAAAGGTCCTTTTCTGTAGCATAATCTCACTTGTCAATATTTATCAGTTGTGCAAAGAAGTGCATCCTGTTATGGATTGTAGCCTCTTGGCTATTTGGGTTGTCAAAATTTACTTTGCACATGTCATTTCTCCATTCTCTTTCTAAGTTAACCCGGTAATGACCTTAAAAGTCTTGTACAGCTTTATCTAAGCAGCTATAAGGTGTCATTTTAACAGTTATGTTTTATTTCATTTCAAGTATCGGTTGCCTAGTTGTTCCTTGTCTACTTACATACTTGAGAATGCTTATTGAAACTCCCTTCTTTTTCTTTTTGTAAATTACTAGATGAACTGATTGTTCTTTGTCCAGTATATTTATCACTTTCTGATGGCCTCACTATGATTGTCATACTATCATGAACTATTGAACATTTACTTCAGCCATGAAGGATCTGTATTCAGAAACTTAATGCCTAGGAGTTTGCTCTGAGTGGCCCCACCATTTGTTAATAGGTTTATCATGTTGAATTCCATGAAACATTAATTTAAGAATTGATGCATTATTACCATAAAGGAGATTCTGTGAATTCCATAAAAATTTTGCAGATATGGAGTCTGAAGCAGGATAAGTGTCTGCATGATTTCAAGGACCATAGCAAGGTTGATCTTTTATTTAATAAATTGTGGCGTTTTTTCTATGTTGTCATGCAGAAATATTGACAAACTATTTTCAGGAAATATATACGATTAGATGGAGGCCGACTGGTCAGGGGACAAACAACCCAAATCAACAATTAGTTCTTGCAAGGTAAGAGATTTGTTTGCATTAAGATGGTATCAACTTTGCATTGGTATTCTTCTGGGTTGGATGGTTAACCTATATGCAGTAGTTAAATTTTTATGTGCATTGGTATCTCTTCTATCACATTCACTCACAGTACACTTTCATGTTTGGTTAGATTTACTCTGACAGGATATGAATTGTATCAAGGCTTTTTCTATTTGAAGGAGAAAAGTTCTCCATTTAGAAAGAAAGTGGCTGATTACTCTTTACTGATCAATTTTAATGCATAAATTAAATAATCAATTTCACAAGCATGCCTAATGGCTCTCACACACACACATTTACATATATATATATATATATATATATATATATATATATATATATATATATATATATATGCCCTACCAAGAAATAAAAGAAAACTTTCCTTTATGATAATCTTATAGCCCTAAAAGAAACTGTTTTATCGCTGTCACCTCTGTATCACTGCTGCCTTGTCATCCTCGTTTTATTGCTGTTGCTTGCTCTGCATCTCCTCTTCTCTCCAGGTCAGATGATACAAATCCATATCGTGTATGGGTACATCAGAGTTCTTTAGAGCTGAGAGTGTTGATTTAGCAGTCAAACTGAGCCCTGATCACACTAAAACATGAGGGTGTTGTGATCTTTAAGGTTTTTGTTCGTTTGTTGTGTTTTTTAGTAACTGAAAATGATATACGTACAGGCAATGTCTGAACTGAGCTAGATCGGTGTTTCACTGTTAACTTCTATCAGGTTGAGGTGAGTTGGGGGACATTTGGATCTCCAGTAAATTCTTTAGAACATAAAAAGGAATAGGAACTGTAGGTTGCTCTGATAATCCAAAAGGGATGTCATTCTCATCAATCAATCCTTCATTTTGTTGTGTGGTCTGATGCACCAGGTTTTTTAAGCTTTTCCAGCCAAATGTGAAGCTGCTTCATCTTGTCACATAACAATTCAAAAGATAATTTTTCTTGAATGCACTGCAACTTATAACAGGAAAGATATTCTCTTAGATACAAGGACTGGCGCAGGATCACAAGAGGTTTGATGGTGATGAAGGCTAGAAAACCACATACTGTAGCGAAAGGTGGTGTAGCAAAATGTTGATGCCTTGGAAAAAATATGTAGACATTGTTGATTTAGAGGGGAGCTCAAGTGGGAGCATTATCACTGCAGAGGATGAGAATAAAATTTCCATGGGTGGTATCATGTTAGGAGAATATCTGCAAGTGTTGCATGACAGCATCTGGTTCGTCAGATTGATCGGCATTATCCATAAATTCTAAAAATTTACATGGATTGTAGGAAAATCCATAATTCGGGTATGGCACACTTGTTGCTAGCAAAACTTGTTGGATTGTTGATTGAATGCAGGAGGACAGCAAACTTCATCATAGTGTTTCTTCATGAATATGGTGTGGGTGAGCTATTTCCAGATGACTGAAACCTTGGATCTAGTCATTCATTTCTACATCAGAACTCTCTGG
Organism: Ensete ventricosum; assembly: GCA_029747655.1. NCBI lineage: Eukaryota > Viridiplantae > Streptophyta > Magnoliopsida > Zingiberales > Musaceae > Ensete > Ensete ventricosum. The sequence continues at coordinate 11,552,467 of JAQQAF010000005.1, forward strand.
ATGACGATCTGCTTCTCACCTATCTTTAATATTTGTAAACCAACCTCCTCCCTCCTTTGTTAAGAATAGGAAGTCACTTGCTTCCATATAGGGGCACGTCAATGAAGCAACAAGCAAGTAGCTGCCAGAGCAGCAGAGGAGGATGATTGGCTGTTTGGACAAATGATTATTTCACAACGCCTTTTTTGGGTCTATAATATTTCATATGTGCCTATTCTTCATTACGTAAACCCGTCTCATGGTGTCTTCATAAGTTATTTTCAATTTTCAAATGCTTTTGAAAAATTTTAATTCACAAAGATTGCTTGGCAAGCATCTCCAAAGCCATTTTATTGGTTTTGAAAGATATTATGTACTATGCTTTCCTGTACTAGTTCTTTCCAAAAGTATGTGTTGAATATCTTCTATCAATGACCATGGAACTTCTGCAGTGCATCGTTTGACTCGACAATTAAATTGTGGGATGCAGAGCAAGGACGCCTTCTGTGCAGCCTGAATGGCCACAGGTAAGTCTGCAGCTCCTTGAACACACTTTGTATTCTAAAATCTGTAACTTAATCAAGGCAAGCCAAATTTGATGTTACGTGAACTCTTGGCTCTGTAAATGTCAGGCAACCTGTATATTCGGTTGCATTTAGCCCAAATGGTGAGTATCTGGCAAGCGGATCGCTGGATCAATCCCTGCACATATGGTCTGTAAAAGAAGGGAGGATACTGAAGACGTACAAGGGTCGTGGTGGCATTTTTGAAGTATGCTGGAACAGGGAAGGCGACAAGATAGCAGCATGCTTTGCGAACAGCAGTATTTGTGTTATGGACTTCAGGACGTAAGGGGAAGGAAGCATTATGTTCAAGTATTAAGCTATCATGTTTCAGGTTTAGTCCATGTGTTTAACATCCCAGGATCACATATAGTTTCTCTTGCTAGCCTCATCATCTTTGATGTGGTTCATGTGGTCCTGTCGAGAGCTTAGAAATGGTAGATTGCTGTAAATTCCAAACAAAACTTTGGAATCTAGAACAAGCTGACTGGTTCATGTAGCATCATAAGGGATTCAAGATGATCACTGTGGTTCTAATGTTATATTATTGTATTGAGAGTGACAGTCATCTAATTGCATTTGAAAACTCTTGAAAGTGGTGTTTGCTGTATTTATGCTGCAATGAACTAATGGATGTGCAACTGCAGTGTCTTCACTTCCTGCTAATAACTACATGAAGCTTCAAACTGTTTTCAAGTATTTGGCTTCCACGAGTTTGTCATCCTCTTGTAAGATTGTTAGGTCTCCTCGTTTCCACTCAGCTTATTTGGTCTTTTCGATTGAAGCAGGGTAATACTTGTGCTCTTTAATTTGATATTTTCGTGTTTGATTGGTTTTCAATTGTTGTTTACAATATCATTCGAGTCAATTACAGATTACTCCTCCTTTATAGCTGCATTCCGGTCCCTATAATTTTAGAAGTTATATGAGAATTCGTATTTTTTTTTCAAACATTTAATCTCGTTTTTCTTTACATCATTGAATCTACTAACAAAAATATCACACATATTTTAAAAAGTAAAATAAATTTACAACCCTGGTGTGCCATTGCCAATTTTTCTCTGTTCATCGTCACTCAACATCTATCTTGCATGGCTTCTCACCACCAAAACAAAATCTTGCACCACTGTCACCTCTCCCATAACCCAAACGACGTTCTCCTTTGCGAGCACACCATCAATGCTCTCCATTGTGGCGGTGCCCATTAGCTTCACGACGTGCTCAAGCAAGCCACGAATACCATCAAAAGGATGTGGAGAATCATCACATAGTTGATGTTTGGCCTTAAGATCTCGAATTCTACGACAAGGTTGATGTCCACGATATAGCGGACGTCACCCTTGGCGATCACATTGATGTACTTAGGGTAGTCGTCAAGGACTACGTGGGCAAGCACATGCCACCGTGGAGGTGGATAGAGTATGTGCGAGCAAAATGGTTCAGTTCTTATGGGAGGACTATCGACGACATGCTCGCAGAGGAGGGTGTCGTTTGAGTTGCAGGAGAGGTGGCAGGGGCACAAGGGTCTCGTGTTGGTGGTGAGAAGCTATGTATGGTAGATGTTGGGTACAAGAAGATGTCGGTGAGTAGGAAAAAGTTGGCAACAAAGTCGACAAAGGCACCTACATAAGGGTTGTGAAATTACTTTTATAATCCTATTTATTTTCGTCAACAAAGTCAATAACGTTAGAGAAACAAGACCTCTTTTATCTTTGTAAGTATAGATAAGTAACCAATATTTATGTATTAGACATAATATATAATTAGTTCATATCATTCATCAGAAATTAGATTTTCTTTTTGTTTTGATGTGTGATTAAGTTAGAGATATTTTATCACTGAAAAGTGGTGTTTAATTTTGTTTTCAATTTTCTTAAAACTTGAAGCCTTTCTAAACATTTAGAGTGACAACAAGATGTAGACATGGAAGAGATATGTTTCAGATACTCCACAATTCATTGATTGACATGTCAACAGAACATTGATGTATTGCATGACTTCCTTTTTCCTCCACAACTCCTTTGACTCTTCTTATCTGCCAGCTCCTTAGATCAAGCTGGTGGCAATTTAACCTCTGTTACAGAAACACACACAAACCTTTTCTGCTGCTACTGTCAGCCTCATGATCAATCAAAACATATCAGGAGAAGAAGGCTCAAGACACAAAAGGCTGCTGCTTAGTGCTTGGAGGAAGAGGAGGAGCCGCCTCTGCTGCCACTTCCCATGGCGGGGGACCAGAGATCGGCGCCGTTGCTTCTCGTCACGTCCTCCGTGCATGCGACCGGAACCAGGCACAGCCCCCGGCTCCTCAGGTCTGCGCTCCCTCTCCCATCCTTGGTCACCACCACCACCACCACCACATAGAAACAACCATTTAGCGTACTAACCTCATTAACATGAGAGATCGGATGGATCGTGCCTGTCGTCAGTATTTTTTACATGCAAGTCAGCAGAGGATGGCAGGCTTCGCAGGTATGGAGAGCTCAGCACCTGCAAAAGATTGCTCCACTTAATCATCATGAGATATTTAAATCTTATGCATAGCATAAATTTATCTTAACTAGTTTACAGAAATAAGAATCCATCGATTAATTGGAGAGGAGATCGCACCCCACCCACCCACCCACCCACCCACCTGGACTTGGTCGTGTAGGAATCGGATGTATCCCAGAGCTTCATGCAGAACGGAGGCCGTATCCGACTGCGAATGCACAGAGTCAAAGACAAATTAGATCTCGAATTTTGACTTTGACGACTCATTAAATGAAGTCTCGGTAACAGGAGATCGAGGACAATCCATCACCTTGCCGAAGGGGGAGACCAGCCGCTGCAGCGCCATGATTCTTTCCCCCACCTTCTCCTTCCTTGCCTGCTCTCACATAGCATTTTATTTAGGTGCTTCATTTCACAAAGCTGTATTAATTTGATGGGTAATGAATGAGTCATCAAGCAGCGTACCATGATGGTGGTGGCAGGAGTACCAGTTGTAGTCACACCGGTTCTCCTCCTCCCCCCTCTTCCACTGTAGCTGCTTCCCACCTTCTTCTCAGGTGATCGACGGAAGCAATGCCGTGCACCAAAAACTCGGGTCATTGTTTAGACTCGAGTAGGACCAACTACAGACGACGGACAGGCTCACCTTGATCGGAGATTTGGATATATTGACGGTGGTGGGAGGTGGAGAAGAGTCGTTTGCTTTGTGAGGATCCCTACGGAGTGCTGAAACTGCGTCTTCCTCCTCGCCAAAACAAAGCATCCCTGTCGGGGAGATAGAGGAGTAGCGAGAGAGCAAGTAGTCCTCTTCCTCTCCGGTCCGCAACATGTCCATGAAGCTCTCTTCCTCCATTGTCTACAACACTCGGGGAGGAGGAGAGCAGCAGCAGCAGCAGCAGTAGGTAAAGAAAGGGTCAGTAAAATAAAGTGTCATCAAGTCACCACTCTTCCTCTCACTCTCTTGCTTCCTTCCTTTCACACGCTTGATCTGCAACTCTGAGCACCTGCAGGTGGTGGAAAGTATGCGGCAGGTAGAGAGAGAGAGAGAGAGAGAGAGAGAGAGAGAGAGAGAGAGAGCCTTGGCCTTTCTTTTGGCATCAACCTCACCACGCCATCATCGCATGCGCTGCTTGCTTTTTGTTGGCTTGCTTCCGTTCTTTACCAGAGCCGAGTTGGTCAAACCCGACGGTCAAAGCCGGTGGAATTAGAAGCCTGTTCCTCATCCTCCCTTCCAACTCGCTGTGCTCTCTTCTTCCATCTGTTTCTTCCCGAGTCGATACGTGCCGAGCTATCAACTCTACGCTTCCCAAACACACCGTAGATGAGCTTCACGAAGCACTGATGATTCGTTGTACCAAAGGCTTCTCTGTGGTGGTTGGATGATGGGAATAATGTCTTACAAAACTATATAGATCCATCGAATAAATTACATCTCGAAATATATGTAGACGACGTGATGCGTTTGATTGCTCGGAGAATGTCGACATACCCAGTCATATCCTCCGTCCACGTGGCTCTCATACAGCGCTCGGCTTCCACGTTTTCCTTTCTTCGCATGCGTCCCGGAGAATGGAGGTCCCAGAAACGGGCCCCGCAGTACTCCTCCTTCGTGGGGAATGGTCGGGTCTTTTCTTGGGTCGAGGCTCAGATAAGCACGCCTCTATCGAATCCTAATTCAATCACCGGCCGGGTCCCACTTAAAACAGCGTGGGCCCCTTCGCTTATTAATTGACCGACATGCTTCGCTACCGACTTCAGTCACGAACCCGCAGTTGCATTTGAACTGGGTCGTTGCTAAAGTCGGGGACCTCTCGAGTCCGAACCGTCAAGTAGCGCCCGAGAGGACGACACTGTTCTCTTCTTCCCTAAGCTTCCGTTCTTTTCCACACCCACAAATCGATCTCTGGCTTTTCCGGAGGTTTCTTCGTGCTCGAGGTAGGGAATCGAGTGAAGTGAAGAAAATCGAGGTCCGTTGTTGGGGGATGAGATGATCGTCTCGGCTCTGCTAACGTCGGTTGGGATCAATCTTGGCCTTTGCGTCCTCTTCTTCGCTCTCTACTCCGTCCTCCGGAAGCAGCCTTGCAATCTCAAGGTCTACGCCCCGCGCCTCGTCGCGGAGGGACGCGCTGGCAAGCGCAGCCACTTCAACATCGAAGGCCTCCTTCCATCCGCAGGTTGGGTCCGTAGGGCCTGGCAGCCGTCTGAGGACGAGCTCCTTAACTCATGCGGTCTCGACGGTGTCGTCTTCAATCGCATCTTCATCTTCAGGTGGCTGCCTTTTTCTTCTTATTTCCTACTTATCCCGATATCCGCTTGATATTGTTTTGACGATACAAGGGTTTCTGGACTTGATTGTTTCAGTTTGTTCTTGTTTGATTGTTGTCTCTTTGATTCTGGTGCAGTCTGAGGGTGTTTTCTGTTGCTGCGATCATAGGGATATTTGTTCTTCTCCCCGTTAATTATTTGGGAGACCATCTTCGGGATATTGACTTTTCTGATCTTCCAAACAAGTCTCTTGATTTGTTCACCATCTCAAATGTTAAAGACAGCTCTAATTGGTAAGCACTGTTTGCACGGAAAAAGATTGCTGCCTTCCTGTTGTTGCATAGTATCATGTTCCAAACTTAAGTTAAATGCAGATCCGATCGTCGTCTATGAGTACACTGATGAAAAGGAGACACTAGCGCTACCTTAACAATTGCTTCTCGGTTATTTTATCCCATCTTCACTTATTCCTGTGGTTGCTTACAAGTAACTCGAATTTTATTCCAGAGCTAATATGCTCTAGAGGATAATACGAGTCCTTAAATAAAGCAATTAGACTTAATTTTCTACGTTATGTATATAGTTCCATCCAATTTATTACTTTAAGGTTCAAAACATCTCCACTCCATGTCATAATTGTTGTTAAGTTCAGATTCAAGGTGCAGGAAACCCAATGAGACCTGATAATCTGATAGATTGTTTGTCAGTATGATCATGTCCGGAACTTCGATTAGACTAAGACCAAGTTTGCCAATGCTGATCTAAACTGGTATGACTGGCTGCAGACTGGTACGGTGGCACTGTTATGATTCAAGATTCCAGGTGCATTGACAGATACTACTGCTTTTCCATTGAGCTTAATTAGCTTCTTCTTAATATTTCCTTCTTCTCCACCTCTTCTCTAGTGTCTTGCATGTTCAAGTTTCCAAGAGAGTGGTCTCATCTCATCTGCTCCTCATGTCTCATGTGATTAGTGCGATAAGGAAATTGTGTTCTCCTCCTCCTTGAAGTTGAGACTTGAGAGGACCCAAACCCAATTTCAGGTGAACATGTGGTTGAATCTGAACCAAGCAAGCTTAGGTGGAAAATAAAATAATTGGTTGATTTTTGAATGATGAAATTAGATAGTTTCTCTTGAAACTAGGTAGTCTGCTCAGTGCAGATTGCTAATATGGACAATTCTTACAGTTAACATTCCTTGGATAGGAACTGAGATATCTCTGAAAATATATTCGGAAAGCGATATGCTATAGAAGATAATACAAATCCTGGAATAAACTATTTGCATTTAGTATTCGTTATTTTTTGTTTTGGCTAATTCCATCTATGTCATGACCAATCTCTTTCTTTGAAGGTCCAAAACATGTCCACTCCATGTCATGCTTGATTACTATGAGGCTGTTAGAAGGATCGGATCTAAGGTGCATGAAATCCAATGAGATCTGGTAATCTCTTGGGTTGTTTAAATGTGACTCGTATCTATTATAATCATGAACTGGGGCTTTGGTCATAAAATCTGGTCTATTCCGACTCTGCTAAGACCAATGACTGCTGATGTTGGTCTACACTGAGTTTTGGCTTACTGACAAATTGGTATGATAATGCTGTATGGATCAGGATTCCAGGTGCATTGACATAGGTTTCACTAGAAAAAAAAAGGTGAAGCAAAAGAAAAAGATAATAAGGTGGGCACAGCTGCTTTTGCTGCTTTTTCCACTCGAAACCATGGTTGCATCTTGATTTGTGAGGTGTACAAGAGAGGTTTTCTTCTCTTCTCTTCACGTATAACATGGTCAGCGTGGAGAAAAGGAAAATAACTTCCTCATTCTCCTCTTCCTCTTCCTCAAAGTTGAGACTTGAGAAGATTAGGGACTTGGTTCATCCTTTAAAATAATATCAAAATTAAAAATCATGATTTTTTTAAACACATAAAAGAGTTAGTGAACTTAAATATTATGATCACTTGAAAACTTGTCTTTAAACATTATATATTTATTTGTTGCATTTCCTTGTATCCACATATGAAATTTATACTCATTTTGACGATGTCCCCATGTTGTTAGTTAGAAGGATGACCTTTCTAGATAGTAGAAAGTAGAAACATATCCTTACATGATACTCATACTGTGTTAAAGCAAGATATTGAACCTATGCCCTCAGAAGCTCTTTTTTGCCTTCTTGGACTTAGTACTTCTCTAAGTTTTTCTTGGTGGCACATGCTCATTTAAATTCCAGCAACTGCAAGCTCCGTAATGATAGAGAGCTTATAGGACATGACTTTGCTATCAAGGCAGTCTCCACTTCAAGAATGATACAAGACCTATCTAGAGAAAATAATAAGAAAAAGAAAATAAATTAAATACACATAAAACAAATATATGTACATGTATATAATATGTCAACTCTTCTTTGTTGTTTTATTCTTTTTTAGCTTCTTGATATCTAAGAATTTTTCTTAATACATAGTATCTTTTCAACCACGTGAGTTTGCATGGATGTTAAATCAGCAATTTAGTGGCAGTACATGGCAGTTTGAGGCAGTCTTTCCATTCAAGTAAGACCTCCGGATGGTTGGTTATCTTGTATGTTTGTCTTGCCAACAGAAATGCTCAATATTATCAAGTTGCTAGTTTTATTTTGTCACAGAGACTGGTTGCCTAAGGTTTACATATTAATTTAATCTGTCTAAAGTAGTAATCTTTTTTTTTTTTGTTTGTTGAAAGTTGAAACTGTGATTGTTATTCAGAAGTCTAAGAATTTATTGGCAGGTTATGGTATCATTTTTTGCTATCATTACAGGAGAAACAGTACTCTCTGTTCTTATTGTTTGTTGAATCTGTGATTGTTATTCAGAAGTTTAAGAATTTATTGGCAGGTTGTGGGTTCATTTTTCTGCTGCATATTTCATCACAGGAGTAGTGTGCTATCTGTTGTACGCTGTAAGTGTTGCTGTCTCTGAATTATTTCACTGTCCTATCCCAATTTCTTTATATGATAAACATTATGTTTGCTTGTAGCAACTCTTCCATTTCCAGTGCTTTTTCTAATTATTTCCTCGAAGTATCACCAAGTTAAACTGTGATTGGTAGGTTGTATTAGATGATATATCTGAACTTGTTAAATATGTTAATTAGGTCTAGTCCAGAAGTCATTGATACAATTTCATTATGAGATGTGTAGACCAAGAATGCTTATTCTTTCACTAGTTTCACTATGTGTAGCATTTTCTTTTGCAGGAGTGTAAATAAGAGGATTGCTAACTTGACTCGTATGGTATTTTTCTGTTACAGGAGTACAAATATATCTCTAACAAGAGGATTGCTCACTTTAGTTCTTCCAAACCACAACCACATCATTTCACCGTTCTTGTTCGTGATATCCCTTCACACGGTAGGAGTTCCTTAAGTGATACCGTGGAGGCTTTTTTCATGGATTATCATCCATCAGAGTACTTGGCCAGTACTGTGGTTTGCCGGACGAGCAAACTCCGAGGTCTAATTGTAAGAACAGGAAACAAATTTTAAATCTAGCTGATATTTACAAGTTTTTGCTTCTTGGCAAAATTTTGGTTTTTGAAAGATGCTCTATATAAAAAATGAAATTGATAGAATGATAGTGCTCATAGTAAAGTAGTAATCTAGGAAAAACCATTATGAATTTTGAATCATGTGTCTTCTCCTGCTTGTCTCTGTTTGCTTGATGAGATCTTAGTGGTGTTTACCATTTGCAAATAATCTGAATATGGAGATATTATGTTCTAATGAAAGAATTTGAAGAGAGAGGAGGAGAATTACGAAGACTGCTAACTTTGGCTTGAAGGTCCAAAGTAATCTGTGCAGAACCAATATCAACCGTTCATTCACTTGGTTATTCTATTTTACCATATAAATTGAAAGAGTTCTATCTACAAGGAGGAATGGGAGCGCTTAGTGCCATAAAATGAGGTTTGCTAGTTGTGATAACAAGGTCATTTTCTCTATGCAGTTTTTTAAGTATATATTTATTGGGGCATTTGATAATAATTAGATTTTCTGGTTTTTGCACTTCTGAGCAGTGCAAGAATTTTGGTGCAAATTTTATTGGAGTAATGTCACAAAAATCACAAGATAATGGGGTATACATTTCATTGTTTGCTGTTGTTTTTAGGTTATTTATCATGCATTTGATCTTACTGTTGTAAAATATTTTCTGATGTTTGGTTCCTAATCAGCAATAACCCTGCTGAGATGCTGGTGTTGTTAAATGTTAAGACAAAATTACTTTAAAACATTTTCTTCTACAATTGAATGTAATATACTGCACATATGTCTTATATGTTTGATTCTGCTACTCATATCTATCATACTGACTTGCATAAATTGCTGTCCAGACAGACACTGAGAATCTCTACAGGAGAATTACCCACCTAAAATCCAGACCAAGTTCCTCGCAAAACCAAAGTCACACTGGTTTTCTAGGATTGTTCAGGAAAAACGGCGACCTTATGGGCCACTATGAAAAAAAATTGGAAGATTTAAAGCAGAATGTCAGATTACAGCAATCGGATACTTCTACTGGAAGAGAGGTATATCCATGGTTTTTGCTTTAATGGATTTCAATGTACTGCTTATGAAGCTTGTTATCATTGTCTTTGTTCTTGCCTGGCATGGGTGGTCTATTTCTTTGATCAGCTGAAACCTAGAGGAGCTACATTTTCTTTTTTGTCTTGTGATTGTTTTGGACTGATGCCCATCTGGTTAGTTGTTTATCTTAATATTGCTTTCTCTACTCTGCTTATGGATGTTTCTTTTTCACTTTATATTCTTGATAAAAGTGAAGCATTTTTCACTTCACAGTTCATATCTATAGGTAGTTTGACTACACAAGAAACATGGTTTGCCTCATAATAAAAAGGGCAGCCAAAATTTGCAAAGTCTTGTTAGATTCAGATGCATTTATCTGTAACCCACATGCAAAATGATTTTATGATATTCTATTATTTTTGTGGTGGTTCTGACTTAGGTCACAATGGTCCCTGCAAAGTATGAAGGCTCACCCTCATGGTTGCCATTTGAAAATCTATTGTTAATTTTTAGTAACCTCAGGCAAACATGCATTTATTGCTATTTTACCATTAGAAATTTTTGTTGAATTTGAACATGAAATTGATATTCATAGAGGACAGGTTACATGAAAGGTCATAAAAGTAGCCTTGGATTTCAATCTAATTGGCAAAGAGGCTTTCAGAGTGATTGATTAAGAGGTTGATTAGTGCAAATAATTGGTTTCTGGTAATTCCTTTAACAAAAGTGAGTGTTTTTTTACCATCAACTAGTTCAATAAAGATAATGAGAGAATCCATGTGTGGAAGATAAAAAGTGCAATCAATATTAAGCATCAACCAGACAATTTCAACCTGGATCCAAACTAGAGGTGAACTCAACGTCCCAACATTGACTTACTTTGTGCTCCATCAAGTATCAAGGCTGATATTGTTTACATATTGTTTCGATAGTCTAATGGGTTAGAAGCAAGGCTTGCAAGACCGTATTGTACCGGTTGGTACGTATCGATCCGGTAGAGGACCCATACACTCGATACAGCTCAGCATCTTAGTGTACCATGTATCAGTATGCTCGGTACAGCTCGGTATGTACCGTACTAATAGCTGATCGATATACTGATATGGTACGAGATTGCGAACCTTGGTTAGAAGTACTAAATTGTTTAAGCAACAATAGGTGAACCTGACATTGTTTAGATAGGTTATTAGAAATGCTAAATTGTTTAAGCAACAATTGGTTAGATAGTTTAATATGTTAATAGCCTTGGATTATTTAAGCAACAATTGGTTAGAAGTACTCAGCTTGGGTTAACTTTCAACAACTTCTTAGTTTCTTTTAATCAAAGGTTGCCCTTTGTCTTTTCTTATCCAATCAACAATTTAGATTTATGTGAATGAGAACCAAAGTGCAAAAAGGATTTATCAAATTAACAATTTCATGCATTTCATCCAATTAACTTGTTTATTTGGTCATAAATTGTTTTCCAACTTTGTTTCCCCAGTATAAAATACATGGAATTTGAACTCTTTTTCAAGTAAATAACAAAAGAACTTTCTTATTATATTAAATGAGATATTTCAGTGATGCATTTTCTATTTTTGATTTTTTCTTGGTTGTGTTGCTTATTTTTGAAATAACAGGATGATGTGAGCATATTGTGAGGTCAGATTGAACTATTTGAATGTATAAATAATTATGATTTTGAAAGTTGTGGCCTGTTGTTGAACTTTAATGATAAGCAAAGTTCCCAATTTCGTATTGTATTGGTGCTCGGTATGGTACGGTATGGTTGTATGGAGCAGTATGCCAGGGGCATATCAAATGACACACACTATATATATATAACATAATTTTTTTTTAAATAAGGAGGTGACGTCGCCTCGTTTTCTTCTCCCATGTGGATGAGAAGCCTCAACGACGTTGCTGAGGCCTCCTCTTCGTTGGCGAACTCTCAGGAATTTAGTTGGTTTTGCCTAAGTCGTGCGACACCCTTGCATGTCCGTTCGCAAATGTCAGCCTCCTCAAAACCTCCTGTGGTCCCTTAGGACCTACAAAAGAGAAAACGGGTTAGTGAAAGCGTTTCACACGGGATCCACAAGCAATCATTTTAGTAAATACTTTATAGCCAATGCAAATTACAATCATGGACTTCTCAAGCTCTGAACGGTCGCACACACAGGATCATGGTCGATTATAGATCGAAGTCCCACATGACATAGCTCCTATTTATAAGCCGAAAACGACCACGAAAGCTAACCAAACTAGGGTTGCCAAGCCTACTGCTAGCCCGTTACTTGTTGTACAAAGCATGAACAAAGATCGAAAACATGGACATACATGAGCATTACATCGAGCACCTTGTTTATATTTTTGTCTGTGACATTCTCCCCCACTTGTTCCTTCGACGTCCTTGTCAAAGTCATTGCAGATGTTGTATCTCCTCACCTTTTGCTGAATCTTCAATCTTCTACTATAGCTGCAAAACGCCTCTTGGCCCCTAGCTGCTCTTTGCCGCTGTTGTTGAGTAGTCAAACTTTGGTTCGCCATTACATTCAGATTCTTGTGGGATGAACTCGAACTACGAATCTCCATGTGTGGCCTTTGCTAGCACATCGTAGGGCATCCGCCATCTCCGATTATGTTCGCTCCTTTGGCAATTGAACTTCATCCACCCATTCTTGGGTTATACCTGGACGAAGCATCACTTTAGAACAGTCTGTCACCTAGTAGCTCTCGAAGTTCACAATCTTCACTAAAATTAGTGCACCATTGTCTGGATCCTAGGTCTCTATCCCCCACCAGCGCAATCTCCACTACGCACTGCTTTCTTCATGACAACTCGAATAGAAACACTGTGATATATTCTTCAAGAGGTACCCGCTTCTCCGTCCTCTTGCCCCATGCTAAGGCCTTCTAATCTCAACTTCGCCTCAACCAATTGGGTCGCCTTAGTTTCTCCGTCAAATGTTTCTCTGAGATAAGGTGCATGTGCCTCGAAGCTCCCTTCATCTTTGGCACCATACAGGATGAGTTTGCTCTATCAGAATGAAGACCCTAGGGAACGACATGATCCCGCTCTTGCCTCTGCAAGAGTTCATGTCATTGACCGTTGTCTTATGAAAGCTTTGTGCATTCGCTCTATGTTCCATCTTCTATGTTGACTCCCTTCATGCAGCTTGGGCACTTCACCAAATTCCACCCAAGTTGCTCCGTATCTCGATTTGTATTGAGTTGATGGTGGCCCTCGCGCCCACCATTCCACGGGTCAGCCCTCCATTGAGTTCGATTTTCACATCGGCTCTAAGTATGCCCTCGTTTGATGTTGTCATGGGTTGCTCCCCCACTTGATCTCGCAATGCATCCACCACTACATTACCTCATGTGAGATCATGCGACGACTCCTCGTCGCTCGCTCAGTCCGTTAAGCTTTGTGGAGTTGTTATCTTGAGGTACTCCTCAACATGTGCGGTCCGCTGCCCATGATTCTCTCTGGAGAACCAGGACTTATCCCTCTTGGATATCTATCCTATTGGAGCAACTTTCCTCTTCACATTATTTCCTTTGGAAGTTTTGGAGACCACCATCCCCATGGACTACTCCGCTTTGCTGAACAAACTATGCATTGTTCTGCCCTCGCAAATGCACTTGCTAGATTGTGACTCTTCTCCAATACCGCCCAGTTGTACCCTTCAAGGCCAAGCAATATGTTGAACTTGTTGTACACCTCAGCCTCCTACGGACATATCCTTCCTATGCCAAAGAGAGTTTCGATGCTCCATGGCACCGAGTTTCGGTTGCCTGGGATGGCCACGGACACTTCATCGTCTACATACAAGCCCTTGTATGAGTACCGAATTCTTCGAGTTAGTAATTCCCCTCACTTCTGTTAGCTTTGCACAACTCTTTTCGGTCGTTGTGCAACTCATCCCACTTTACACTGTCTCATCCTTCAAGCGCTTCGCTTGGCATGAGCACCATCAAGTTTGGTTGCGAACGTCGAGCCGTAGCTCGAACTCAACCATCCCAACCTTTGTGCGCTATACATTCTTCCTAGCTTGCTTATTCTCGTGGTCTCTCTCGCGCAAATGGTTAGCCATTTCTCTGAATGCTAATCTTGGATGCCCTCACTCCTCTGAGCGACTCCTTTCCCTATATCTCAATGTTCGTTTCCCCAAATGGTCGCGTGTGCTAGCTGCCCTCCACGCAGCCCAACTAGGTCCCCCACGTTTGCATGGCAAGTGTTTTTACGTGTGCTTGTCCCGCTCTGATACCATCTATTACGAACTTAACTGGTTTTGCCTAAGTCGTACGGTATGTCCGTTCGCAAAGATCAGCCTCACCGAAACCTCCTATGGTCCCTTAAGACCTACAAAAGAGAAAACAGGTTAGTGAAAACGTTTCACACGAGATCCACAGGCAACCATTTCAGTAAAAACTTTATAGCCAATGCAAATTACAACCGTGGACTTCCCAAGCTCTGAACGGTCGCACACAAAGAATTATAGTCCATTACAGACTGGAGTCCCAACAAGTGTCCAAATGACACAACTCCCATTTACAAAGCCGAAAACAACCACTAAATCTGACCAAACTAGGGCTACCAAGCCTACTGCTAGCCCGTTACTTGTTGTATAAAGCATGAACAAAGACCAAAAGACACGGACATACATGAGCATTACATCGAGCATTGTTTATATTTTTGTCCATGACAGAATGATGGATGTTGTAGTATACTCCCACCACAAGAATTGATTTTAAATATTATCTTTATGCTTACTGGATGCTTTTGTTCTAATCTCATTTTCTATTTAAAAATTTAGGAAGTCCCTGCTGCCTTTGTTTGCTTCAGATCTCGATATGGTGCTGCAAAGGCTCTTCATATCCGACAATCTACTAATCCCACTGAATGGGTAACAGAACATGCTCCTGAACCTCATGATGTCTACTGGCCCTTTTTCTCTACATCGTTCACACAAAGATGGATTTCCAAGTTGGTGGTCCTTGTAGCATCTGTTCTGTTGATAGTTTTGTTTCTTTTAGTCGTTGCATTTGTTCAAGGTTTGACATACTTGGAACAGTTGGAGGCATTATTGCCTTTCTTGAAGAATATACTGAAAATGTAGGTACTTCAAGTTAGAGAAACATTTCAGTATTCTCTTTGTTAAAACAATAACTGAATTTCTTTTCGGTCTCTCTTGTTTATTGATTATCTATTTTCTATGAAGCTATTAACAGAATAGATCTCTCTCTATCTCTCTTTCTCTCTCTCTCTTGTATGTGAAATTAATAACTATTTTTTATTAGCTTCAGTGACAATTTATCTGTCAACTGCATTTTATGCCATCTGTCAGTACCGTAGGTTTCTTTAAACTCTGTGCTTTCTACATTATTTCCTCTAGTTGTTGACAAAATCCATCTTCTGCAATGATCCTTTTATGGAGCTGTAGGTGCCTTCGTGATCATGAAATCTAGATTCCTCACTTTGCAGTTTTGCATGTTAGATAGTTAATGCCTTCATGTAGTATATAAAAATCGGTGATCACATTTGTGATTGGCATATATTTTCATCTAGTCATCTTTATGATAATGTAGATTAGATTTACTTTAATAGATATTAGAATAAAATATTGTTAAAGACATTAATCCATCCTTGACTAGCTTGACTTGGTTGTAAAGTTCATTTACGAGGGTCCATCACTGGGTAGCTTCAACAACGTTAGGCTCTTAGAAGTTCAGGATTTGAGAACTTCGCAATGTCGGAAGTTAGGTGGTTGGATATTTAGGGAAAGCGAGAAGGATAGGAATAAATAACTTTTTGGATCCACTCTAAGTCCTCCGAACTCACATCAGGGAGAGATTATGGCCTCACAGACTCCCACATATCATGGAAGAAGAAATTTCTTCATTCATTCACTAAGTAACTAATGCCCCAATTACCATGTCTTTTTTTCCTTTTATGTAAGCCCCAAATACAAGAAGAAAGTGAAGATGCTTAACAAAATAAATGCAATTACATCAAAGTTAATCAATCATTTATCTTTTCTTTCATTGGATAAGATAAATTACTAGATATGTCTTGGCAAATACTCTTCCCTTTTGATAGAATATGTGAATGATAATCTTTCATTGTTGTAGTTAGGGGAAACTTCTTTACGGAGATGAAATCTTCGATCAAACTAGTTTTTGATTCCTTCCATCTTTAACTTCATTCAATTTCTTTTTCTTCTCCTTGACCAATTTAGGTAGGTATAACACAATTAAAATGAAGAGATGAATAACCAATTAATTAATTGTACGATGCTTTTTGAAATGTATAATTGAAGTTAGATATATTCGCTGAATACTAATTTCTGGGAATATATATGCTTGCAGAACCGTTGTCAGTCAAATAGTAACAGGCTATCTTCCCAGCCTTCTTCTTCATCTTGTTGCATCTCTTGTGCCTCCTATCATGAAGCTTTTCTCTGCCATGCAAGGCTATATTGCCATTAGTGAGATTGAGAAAAGTGCATGCAATAAGATGCTCTTATTTACAATATGGTTCCTCTTCTTTGCAAACGTGCTTACTGGATCAGTTACAAGTCAATTTCAGATATTCCTTGATCCAAAAACTATTCCTGAAAGGCTAGCTGTTGCTGTGCCAACTCAGGTAAGATCGTCCAGCTATTGTTAAACATCTGATAAGAAACAGTTGTAAATTGTAGTCTGTACTCTTGCAATTGTTGAAGAATACATCCTGATTGTTTTGCATTGCATTTTAAGTAATGATGTGTAGAATTTCGAGTTGCTAGAAGGTTCTGCACATTTTATGTATGAGAATGATTTCGTATTAGAAGCCTCTTGAAACAAATGCCTCCAGAGCAACATCATGGGTGAATAATTAGCAAAAAAAGGTGATTCATCATTTATTCATGAGACAATGTAACCTTCGACTTCGCTAACGGATATAACCGTACTTTCTATTTTTGGTTCCAAACCATTGATGACATCATGATAGATACATAATAAATCACTATTAATGGCAATGTTATATGGTACAATTTGTAGGTTTGAACAACAATGCAACATTTGATTGTTATTAAAGTTTAAAATGTTACAATTTTATAAGTCGACAATCCAATCCAGGATCTAAGCTAACATTTGAAGACACAAAAAAATATTCAAATATCAATCACATCCATCCATAAAACCTGTACAGTTTATAATTTTTTTATACACCATATCCCTTGATGATTCATAAAATCTAAGCCAACTCAACTAAACCATAACCATATCATAAATCCACAATTGTGAAAATCTATATAATCACAAAACCAAACTTACCACATGTTCATATCATTATACAAATTTAAATTAACATTCCAAAATCCTAAACATGAGAGGTCCTTTAAACTTTATAAAACACATAAGTCCATATTTACCATCAACATTTCATTAGATGCAAAGTGTACTATACAACAAAACATATCGATCAATAACACTATAAGAAGAGTAGTTGGAGCATATTATTGGCGTAAATTATCTCAGAATGTATCAATATCGTATGAAACAACTCGGAGCATATCAACAAAATATGAAATATTTCGGAGCATGTCAATGACATATGAAATATTTCGAATCATATAAAAGCGTAAACATATTTCGAAGTATATGAATAATATATGAAATATTTCAAGGCAAATCAAAAGGTGTAAACATGCTTCGGAGCATATCAATTGTATATGAAATATTTTAAGGCAAATCAAAGACGTAAACATGTTTCGGAGCATATCAATGGTATATGAAATATTTCAAGGCAAATCAAAGGCGTAAAAATGTTGCGGAGCATATTAATGGTATATGAAATATTTCAAGGCAAATAAAAGGCGTAAATATGTTTCGGAGCATATCAATGGTGTATGAAATATTTCAAGGCATAGTTTAGGAGCATATCAAAGGTATATGAATCATTTCAGAACTTATAAAATAACAAATATGAAGCAGAAGCTCAATGTCATATCTGACGTCACATTCAATACATTCTTATCCAAAGCACACATATAAACTCATAAGCAAATGCTTTGGATATCATATAAAAAACATAGATGGTGAAATAGGATCACAGATAGAATATAGTCTACCCATTTCTAAATGACCACCAAACATAGCCGAGCATCGCAGGCTCTAAGCATAACTCTCTTTACTATTTCTGGCAAAGGTTCACATTATCCCATAAACACCAAAGTACAAAAGGACATTCTGAGCAATGAAATTGGTAGATATCAGAAGCACATGCGGAACAACGAAATGTACATGTGTCAATATGAAGCAATACGGTGCAACATAAATTTTTCATAACAGATTCAGGTATACAAATAATTTAAGAACGAGCATACAAGAATTCAAAGCAATAATATAAAGCTCAATTGAATAAAGGATTTTAGCTTAAAATTTTTAAAGGGATGAAGCAAGAATAGGTAAAATCAACAAAAGTTTGATTCTAGCAGAATTTGAGATGCACATTGCATGAATTATTTAGATAACTAATTATGCTCCAAATTATCAAGAAAGGTGTCATTTGAAAGATATTTCAATCTATTTTCAGATGAATCAACTTTTATACGAATTGGAGTTTTCAACAAGGAGCCAAACAATTTAGTAACAAAAGGTTAGACGATAACAATTCTGTTTTGTAGAATCCATAGGGTTGAATATAATAAATTTTTCAGTAGCCATTTGTACTTCAATTCTTTCAAATCAGGTATGAAAAGAAAGAGCTATAAGTCTAGTTTCTAACAAAATAGGTTTTGCCATAATTGGATTTTTCAACAGAGTCATAAGAATTTTAGTATTAAGAGGTCAGAGATTACAATCTTTGTTTTACAGATTCTTCAAAGTCAATTGAAACAAGAGTTTAGACAGGCATATGAATTCTAAAATTTTTAATTCTAGTATCAACAGAAAGTTCTATGAATTTACTATCGGATGAAATAGGTTTTGCTTAAATCAAAGCTCGGTGCAGAAAGTTATGATAAAAATAAAGCAGAAAGGTCAGAATCTCAAAATTTTCATATTAATAGATCTACAACTGAATGGTAGAGATATTATGTTTAAAGCTATAAATCTTTTAAAATCATATCAAATTGAGATGAAATCAAGCATTTGTTTGAGTTGATATGTGTGCTTTGGATAAGAATGTATTGAATGTGACGTCAGATATGACATTTGAGCTTTTGCTTCTTATTTGTTATTTGATAAGTTTTGAAATGATTAATACACCATTGATATACTCTGAAACATGTTTATGTCTTTGATATGCTCCAAAATATTTAATATATGCTCCAAAACATTTCATATATGCTTCGAAATATTTCATATACCTTTGATTCTAAAACATGTTTACGCCTTTGATATGCTCCGAAATATTTTATAAAACATTGATATGCTCCGAAATATTTCATATACCATTGATGTGCTTTGAAACATATTTACACCTTTGATTTGCCTTGAAATATTTCATATACCATTGATATGTTCTGAAATATTTCATATACCTTTGATATGCTCCGAAACATAATTGCGTTTTTGATATGCTCTAAAATATTTTATATTTGCTTCGAAATATTTCATAAACTATTGATATGCTCCGAAACATGTTTACGCATTTGATTTGCTTTGAGATATTTCATATACCTTTGATATGCTCCGAAATATTTCATACACCATTAATGTACCACTCGGTATATTATAATATAATATAATATTTTTAATAATATAATATAATATAATATAAATATTATATTATATATACTAAAAAAGTAAAAAAACTGGCGACGTCGCCTCGATCCTTCTCCCCACGGGCGACGGACCGCATGGGGGAACCAGTGAAGAGCAGCGCACGAGGTATTTTTCTCCTCTTATCCTTTTTCTTCTCCCACTTCTCCTTTTTCTTATTTCTACCTCAATTGATCGCCGACGGTCGAAATCGATCGTCGACGGCCGATTTAGGCAGTACTGCCCGGTGGCGGGCGGTCCTCGTACCGATCAGCTAGCGGACCGGTACGACCACCCGGTACGGGTCCTTATCGCTCGGTAGCGCAAACCTTGATTTCATATACCATTGATATGCTCCAAAACATTTCATATACCTTTGTTATGCTCCGAAACATGTTTATGCCTTTGATATGTTCCATAATATTTCATATATCATTGATATACTCCGAACCAAATAAAGATTCCTAATATGGAATCAGACAACATTGATTTTGTGGGTAGGTAGCTCAGCCAGCTGCTAAACTTGGGACTATTTAGTTGTACACATGGCTATCAGAAAACTTGCATAATGTCTATGATATTGTAACTTGTGCTGTCTTTCAATAGTACTGGTTAAATATATTCAAACAAGTATTTCTCATTACAACAACTTCTTGCTTTATGTTTTAGTATTTGTTGAAACTTATAAATATGGGAATTTGTTGGATCATGAAATTTGTTTGATGATGAAAATTACTAAATTGTTTCATCCTTTAGGCTTCTTTTTTCATTGCATATGTGGTAACATCATGGACTAGCTTATCTTGGGAGCTTAATCGCACAATCACTTTTATTAGTGATCTAATAAGCAGACATTGTTCCAAGACCAATGATGATGAGTTCCAGATACCATCTATCCCATACTATAGTGAAATACCTAGAGTTCTATTATTTGGGCTCCTTGGGTTTACTTACTTTCTTTTAGCTCCACTAATTCTGCCATTTATATTGGTCTTCTTCTGCATTGGGTACATTATCTACCGGAATCAGGTCAGTAAAACACTTCACATCTTTGCTTTCTGTTTCCTTTATGTTGCATCCAGTATTTGTTGTGTTTTTGCTGGCAGAAAGAGGAAATCTTTACTGGCAGTTCTGGCCATTGTTTGTGTTTTCTTTTGGAATATCAACTCAACCTCTTTGATGCTGTGTTGCTAATTTTAGCGTCACAAATTAATGATTTGTAGTTCTTTCCATCATGGAAAACTATAGAATAACACTTGCATGTGCTTACCCATGTGGTCATCTGTTACACCCCTAATCTTCTAGAGATTGAGGGTCCTTTTTTGCTGATACTGTTTCTGGTTGAGAATACAATGAGAATACGTTGAGCAGAGAACTTGTTAGGAATCTAGATTACTATGAGATTTATACATGTGCAAGACAATCTTGATTTTGCAACTTCTTGGTCTATCAGTCATAAAGAACTAAAATAATTCCTTTTTCAGTTTTTCTTATTCTTTTTGTTTCATTTGGTTTCCCATGTCATAGAATTTGTTGTTTTGTTAGTTCTTTGTTTCCCTTTCAGATCACAGATACTGTTGTCTGTAGACTTTTTGGTCATACTAGCAGAGGACAATGTTCACAAATGATCATTTAGGCAAAATAATTTATAAATGTATTGGTGCCGTCCATAATCTACTCTGTCACACAATTCTAAAACCTGTTCATGATTTATATAGACAACAAATGGTTTTCGTTGTAGAGATTGAAGTGGACCGATACAACTACAAAGTCAAGAAGCCTTGTAGTCCTAACTATTTGCTGTCAGCTGTGAACTGCTAATAAACTAAATTTCATTGTTGAGGGTGGAAGAAACCTTATTACTGTTTTGTCAAATCTGACTGATGGTTTGCATCTTGATGATGTTTTGTCCATGATTGGGCTTTAATCCTGCATCTGGATTCTGGAAGAGTTTCTACTCCAACAGAGACTAAATTAAGCATAAAAATTTTAAAAAAAATTCAGCTTTTGGCTTATATTTACTTGTTACTAATCTGCTTGAGGTTAGTTGGCATGTTTGGTTTGTTCCCAATAAATACATTCATGGACAACCGAAGTGGATATTTCAGTCCTTTTCCTGATAAATTACCTACAATGGTAGGAATTAATATCACTCTCTTGTATTCTAGTGGCAACACAATGTGAAAGCTCTCCTTTGTGCAAATTGGGTTAAAAAACTACAAGAATAAATGACATGTGCTACATGTATTGAGAGGATAAACTCTGTTTGATGTGTGTTTTGCCGTACGTTTGAAACTCAGGGTTAAGTGAATTAACACTATATGGATATTTGGATAATATTAACAAGTTGTTAAATATGCCTCAATTCAAATTATATGTACCTCTTCTGCTTGTGTTATCTCCAATGTTTTTTTATGAATAAAATCTATGATTAGTCTAACTACAATCTAATTATTTAATTATCTTATTCACTATCTGGTTCTTGCTTTTTCTCAATTCTATTATGTACATATTCTCGAACTTCCTACACCAGTTATAAACAATGATGGACAAAATAATGGTCGGCACACGGGTGGCAAGTCAGCAGTTATGAACCCTTTTTCTATACTTAATATGAATGTAATACTTGTACATGACACTCAAAATAACTGTGCTAAGCTATGAACTAAGTTCTGCACTTTATTTAATATGAACCGTACTTACAGTTGCACCCACCATAGCTCTGTGGCCACAATGATTTTGGTGCACCATTATTTTAAGTGATATGAACTAATTATAGTTGGAATTTTATGCAGCTACTAAATGTGTATCAGCCAAAGTATGACACTGGCGGAAGGTTTTGGCCTATTGTTCACAACTCCACGATATTCTCTCTTATACTTATGCAGATAATTGCAGTTGGAATATTTGGGCTTAAGAAGCTTCCTCTTGCATCATCCTTAATTTTGCCACTTCCAGCGGTTACCCTTCTGTTTAATGATTATTGCCGAAAGCGCTTTCTTCCTATTTTTCATGATTTCTCAGCTGAGGTCTGTCACTATCAAATCAAATGTATTTCCTCTCCCTACTTGTTTTTGAATTGAATGATGCAGACACTCTCAATGTGATCCAAGAATATTGTCCACCTGTTTAAACTTTTTTTTGTGTATTACACAACTTGTGAATCTGCTAATTGTTTTTTCCTTTTTGTGAGTTACCTATGTTTTTATTTTCTGCTTGTAAAGATCGGACGAGTCAACTGAGTTTGCACAATTAGTGAGGTATTCCTTATTTTAGTTATTGTACCATGGAATTGTTTTGTCCTTGATTGAGATTCTTGCAACACCACTTGTTAACTTTGAAATGTGACCATATGTTGATAATACTTTGAGTATTGACTTAAATATACATATTTACATATTTCAAGTTCGAAGATGTAATAGAAGTTTGTGGGTTATTGCTCTGATTGTGGTCTTAATTGTTTGTTACTCTCCTGTACAATTTATTAGATAGGTGGCGTATTGTTTAAGCAGAATATATGGTAGTTCTTTTCCCTGCAACCGCTGCTATTTATAGAACTCAACCTGACTGATACTTTTGGTTGGTTTGCTTCTAGACTTTGATAAAGAAAGATCGAGAAGATCGCAATGATCCAGCAATGGAAGAATTTTTAGACAAACTCGTCGCCGCATACCGTGATCCAGCTCTGATGCCAATTCGTCACTTGACAAACTCAAACGACCGCACTTCCCCCTTGCTCTCTTCTGAAGTTTAAAAATCGGATGGAGGATCTCTTTGTTGCTGGTTGTTGCACGTTATTAAGTCATCCACTAGGGTATCGGGTGCTGCTTGACAAGGAAGGTGAAATGTAAACTATGAACGGTTGCAATCCTCGTTTTGCTTTTGTTGTAATATAAACTTTTTAGTGTTCATTCATTACCTGATTGGCTCAGTTGATACCTTTTATTGCTTATAAGTCATATGATCGATCCCCTTTCCAAATAGATTGTTGTTCTTGTTCCTGCTGCTGGTGTTTATCTTGATAATGGTCATCAATTTTTTTTGTTGTTGTCCTTATTGCAAATCTGGGCTAGCTGATCCATGTGGTAAATGAGAGGATGATGAAGAAAGAGTACATTTAGTTAGGCCTCAATCTTAACATCATTATTCTGTAGCTCCATAATTAATGAATTGAATTCATCAAGATTTCAATTCTTACAGAAGGCACAGCTTGCAGAAAAAAGGTTTTAAAGACCGCTATATGCTCGATAAATGCCATTAGCAAGTATTGGTTGAGGCAGCAGGTGTCAAATCAACCAAAACAAAAAGGAAGATTCCATTTGATTCATTCAAAATATGTTTAATTCTCTGATAACTTCTAATAAGTGTTTAAATTTACTTACTCCCCAATCAATTATAATCCCTGATTGTGCTTTAATAAGTAAAGCATTATATTTAGCACTAAACAAAGTTTGTCGTATAATGGTATGAGTGGTTTGTAATGATAACGGTGTGTTGGTACATCTCGATACGTATCATATCGATAGTTATATCATGTGTGCCTATTGTATGTCATGTGATGCCTGCCCCTCATGTATGCTCGCTCTTGAAGCAGGTCAACCAGTTAGCATGGATTCTTTGGATGGGTTGTTGAGGTCAATCACCTCACTTGGAAGTTAAGTGATGCCTTTGGATGGGGGCAGCTGTATGTCTTGGGAATCACTCTTCACCCATCATCACTTGATATAAATTACATGAACAAATCCATGATATGTTTTAACATAAAAGTATGTGACCGAATTCAATGCCTCTGTGAATCGTCTGCTATTTGATATCCAAACACGTTGTCCTCTTCTTCCATCACAACTTGCCTCAGTTCTCCCTAGACCAAGTGGGGAGAGAGAGAGAGAGAGAGAGAAGAAGAAGAAAAAGAAAGAAAAACCAGTACAAGCAACTCAGAATCCCCACTGAATCGTCACTTCCATTCCACACAACGGTACAACACCACAAAAAGTCCCACTTCCACCGATGGAGTTCACAGCTCAGGCAGTCCTAGTTTAGCTTTCCAGGGAGGTGGGGGTGCGTGCACTGTCTCGTCTTCCTCTTGGGAGTCCGGAAATGAACAGCGTAACCACAGCAATCGATCATATCATGAGACCCGCACTCGTCGCAGCTCCTGAGAGAGAAAAAAAGCAGAGGTTTGGATGCATGGGATTCCTGCACTCACCACCTTTTGAGAGTTGCATGGGACCTGCACTTGCTGTCCTTTTAGGGGGAAAAGGATTCATGGCATGCGCTCCATTAAAGCCGGTCATCATCGTCATCATCACCACCTCCTCCAGCGCAACCATGGCCACCATGCATTGATTGATTGGTCTCTTGATGGGACCTTGCGTGCTCTTCCATCTTCTCAAGTTAACTGATGACGAGAACTCAGCTCGCTTATCCTCGCATCCTCTTTTGCTCTTTTCGCGGTAAACCTATCGATCTATCTATCTATCTATCTATCTATCTATCATGGTTACTTAGACTAGCTTGATAATTATAATTGTATATATACCCTTAACTTATGGTTATCGATTTATACATTGTTTTATATAGACTTCAATGGAAGACCTTGATGGAACTCGGTGAAGACTGGAACGGAGGAAGGAGCCTTGCACCAGAAGTTTGGGATCCATCACCACGCCGGAGCAAACTAATCTGCTTCCTCGTCCCCTCCTCTTGAAACGGGTAGGTTTTTACTGATTGTGATGGGTTGCAACAGTAAAACCCCTTCCTTCTTCATCACCAACGCTTGCTTCTTTTGTGGCACAAGACTAGATAAGCAATAAGGTGGAAGCTTTCTTCGCCTTTTCAATTCTCCCCATGTGATAAGGAAAAGACGCCAATGGCGGCGGCGGGCAGTAAACTGCGGCGGCGGGCTTCAGGCGGGGGATTTCTTCCCTGTTAGGTGGCAGAGCGTGACCTGGAATCGAAATGCTTCGAGGTCTGATCATTGGCGGTCTTAGAACATCACCATCAGTTTCGAAATCTCTCCTTCTTTCCTTTTTAAATGGTTGTTTCTGGAGAAATTTCTCATCTTTTTTTATTTTTTTTATACCGGTGGCTCCTCCTGGGGGGTTCTTTCTTGTGCTTCGACTGTTGTGTTTGGTGTTGTTGATGTGAGATTTTGTTAGTTCAATTCATACACTTGCTTCACATTTCTGCCATATATTTTCTTCTTTGCCCATTACTATCTCCTATCTTAATAAAGAGACAGACTTGTCAAGTTGGCTTGCGGTTCTGATGGGTCAAAAATTAGTACGATGGCAATGCCAAGTCAACTTTTTTTTATTTATTAATTTTATTTTATCGTACACATGTATTTATTTATTCTTACTTAATACCAACTAATGTGTTTGAAAACTCAGTGGCCTAGAAAATTGGATCTTGACTTGGTTGGTGTTTGTTTGGTCTTCTTGAATTTGCTTTTCTATCCATTATGCATTTTATTAGGATATTTTCCAAATCTTTGGTGTCGCTTATTTTCCAAATTATTGTGCATTTTATTAGGATATTTTCCAAATCTTTGGTGTAGCTATTTTCCAAATTATTGTGCATTTTACTAGGATCTTTGGTATCGCCATTTTCCAAATTGTTGTGCATTATTAGGATTCTGCCTCAAGTGTTTTCTTTTCTTATTCTTTTTCTTTACTTGATGATGTTTGCCGTTGAAGTCTGGATCTCTTCTTCTATAGAGCAGCAGACTGACTCTGAGGCCAAAACTTGCAGCTTCTCTGGCTCTTTGGGACATTGCATTAGAGCTCCTCTCAGACCATCTCAATTCAGTTGCTTCTCCTGATTGCTAAGGTATATATATTTTTTTTTTCCTTTTCGCTGCATACAAGATCTGATAATGTGCTATTGTTCACTGCGTATATTAAATTAAGATATGTATTTTGGCAGTGCCACAGGATTATTTTGCATCATTTAGATGGTTTTTGCTGGTAAAAGATATTGAAAAAAACTCAATTTCAATGAGATTTCTCTAGATAATACTGCTAATCTGTAGCCTTTTTGGAGTTTGGTTTCGGCGTCGGCATGTTTCTGCTTTCGCTACTGGAAATTTGACTGACGGTTAGAAACATCATTTAACGTATTGTGTCATCTTCCTATCTAGAGGACAGGGCTTTGAATGGTAATGTGGGCTATTAGTTGGCAACATCTTTCATTGTGTAGTCCATTTTATGTGATGATTGAAGGTGAGGAGAGTATTGTCCATGGCAAGGCCATGAATGCATAGGGTCAAGAAAAAGGTTCTCACAATGATGAGGGCGAGTAGTCCACTAACAGAATTAGCAGAAAATTGGAAGTTGATAGTGATAGAAATTGAAAGAGTGATCGGGGAGAAAGAATGAATTGCATGCTTTATTCCTTCACTAACACCTATTTATACAAGTAAAAGGAAGGTTAAGAAGGTTAGGAGTTGAGGATTTCCCTCAATAGTCTAACAATACTGCTAATGTTGTTACAACAATTTCATCTATTTAACATGCCCCCACAAGATCGTGCACCTGTCAAGGACGCCGATCTTGGACCTATGTAGAGAAAATATTTTGCGGGCGAGTGGCTTCGTGAGGGAGTCTGTCGGTTGATCTGTCGTGTGAACATGAGAAACACGTAGTTGATGATTGACCACTTGATCTAGGACAAAGTGAAAGTCAATTGCTATATGTTTCATGCGAGAGTGAAATACTCGGGGCGGGTGAGAGCTAAATATTGTAAAGATCCAATTACTTGTCGATATTGAATAGGATCTGTAGCAGAACTGTCATC
The DNA here is from genome assembly GCA_029747655.1 of Ensete ventricosum. Classification (NCBI taxonomy): domain Eukaryota; kingdom Viridiplantae; phylum Streptophyta; class Magnoliopsida; order Zingiberales; family Musaceae; genus Ensete; species Ensete ventricosum. The sequence goes on from JAQQAF010000005.1 coordinate 11,579,861, forward strand.
GGTTAACCAAAACGATTCACTAGTTGAGAGAGGAGTTGAAACAACTTTCGCATCCTTCATGTTTGTCTTCATTAATAAGTCTTGAATATACTTCCGTTGAGAGAGGAAGAGTCCTGAAGATGTAGGCATAGCTTCGACACCCAAAAAATAATTCAAGTGACCGAGATCTTTGAGGAAAAATCGGTCGGCCAACGTCTTAATGAACATTGTGACCTCCATGGAGTTATTACCTGTCACAATGATATCATCCACATATACTTGAAGGTATATTGTACTGTCAAGTTGTTGACAGAGAAATAAGGAGGTATCAGACTTAGAGTTGGAAAAGTCGACTAACGTAAAAAATGAGCCGAGTTCTTTGTACCATGCTTCGGGAGCCTGACGAAGTCCATAAATAGCTTTGTAGAGTTTACAGACATGTTTCGGATACCGAGGATGAAGAAAACCAGGAGGTTGTTATATGAAGACATCGTCAGTTAATATTTCTTATAAAAAGGCATTATTCATATCAAAAACCTAAGTTTCTGAAGATTTGGAGATTTATGAAACAGTTTTTTCAAATGACGATTGATTGTAAAGGATTGGAGTAGACATGCGATTAATAAGATAAACTATAGTTTGGAAGGCTGCAGACCAAAAAGTAGTTGGCATGGAGGCATGATGGAGAAATGTGAGACCAGTTTAAACTATATGCTAATGTTTGCGTTTGGCTGAACCAACTAGTTGAGGAGTGTACGGGGGAGACTTGAGATTCTGAATACCACAAGGTAACAGACATGATATTAGTGCACCCCCACCATCAGAATAAATTGTTTCAATGGTGAACTGAAAAGCGTTCTCGGCCATCTTTTTGAAGGTATGAAAGATTATGGAGACCTCAAACTTATGTTAAAAGGGATAAAACCAAGTACACTTGGTAAAATAATCAATAATGACAACATAAAATATGTTTTTGTCAAATGAAATAATTGGTGCAGGACCCCAAACATCAGTATAAAGAATTTCAAATGATTGTGTTCAAGAAATAGAAGAAGTTTCAAATGGTAGTTTATGACTTTTATTACTAAGACATGCACCACAATGAGTAAAAATTAAGCTAGCTTTAAAAATTAGAAGAGAATAACGAGAGAAACTTTTGTCGAATTGAGGAAGAAGGGTGACTAAGACGACGTTGCCACATATCCATTGGAGCAACAACAGAAGAGTAGGCAGTAGGTTGAGAGATTGATGGCCACTGATAGATGTTATCTTTACTCTGACCTTAAACTAACGATGCCCCTGTGCTCAGATCCTTAAGAAGAAAGTAGTCAAGAAAAAATTCAATAGAGGTATTGTTTTATTTACAGAATTAGGAGATAAAAATAAGAATTCGTTTAATATGAGGAGCGCACAACACATCATCGAGTATAAAGTTAAGAGCATGTGAATTAAGCATTGTGGAACCAGTATAAGTAATGAGAATTTGCTTACCATCACCGATGATGATGTCATCGTTACCACTATAACTATTGTGAAGAGATAAGTTCTGGAGGTCCGAGGTGATGTGATGGGAGGCTCCAGAGTCCATAATCCAAGAATGTTGATCAAAAGTCGGGACAGCAGTGAGATTCGCTTGGGACATGATTGCTAAAGGTCGAGGATGAGATCGACAGACTATTCATTGTTGAGGCATAGGAGCAGGACGCCAAGGCTGTTGGTAATTGACGTTGCTATCTTGAGGTATGGGAGCAGGACGCCAAGGCTGTTGGGAATTGAATTTGCCATCTGGATTGTGATAAAATGGTGTCCGGCCTAGACCTTTGTTGACAGGCCTAGAATACTGATTGCTCTTCTTTTTAGATTTGTGACTTACTTGAGCAGTGATAGGTGGTCCTGGTGCCTTATCTTCGCGCTACAAGTATGTCTCGTAATTAGTCAACTTGTCGTACAGCTCCTCAAACGATAGCGACAAGTCGTGTGCCCGTATTGCTGCTGCCAATTCTTTGTACTCAGCCCTAGGACCATTGAGGGTGTGGACAATAATTTCATCATCACTGAGGTTGTGCCTTATTAAAGCTAAATCATCGATGATAATCTTTATATTTTGGAGATAGTCAACGATGATACTTCCCTCTTGTTTTGTGTTCATTAGACTAGAGAGTAGGTCGAGCATGCGAGTGTGTGAGCAGTTTGCCAATGTAGTTTGCAGCTTGCACCAGGCTTCGACAGCAGTAGCACAGAAAGATATAAGTGGTGCGACGGAACCAGTAACGGAGGCTTGAATCACCTGAAGAATGAGACGATCTTGACGTAACCATAGTTTATGCTCCGGATTTGGTACTTGACTTGCTGCCCCCGGGACGTCAATCATTGGTTGTGGATAGCTGAAATATCCGTCAACATAACCTAATAAATCATATCCAAAGATTAATGAATTGAGCACGTAGTTGCCTTCTTTGGATAATTTGAAGGGGATGAGGGTTGCAACATTGATGGAGACAAGCTTTGTATGTTGAGAAGTACTATTGCTCCCTACGGGGACAGTAACGAGAACGTGAAAGGTAGATGACGAAGACATTAAGAGAAAAAAATACCAATCACTATCGCAGCCGGATCCGGAAGATATGCCTTGCTGAAATGCTTGCAGATCAGCCGAGGAAGAAGACGAGACGCTGGCTCAGGACATTACCGACGGCGGAGATGGCGGCTAAAGTTATCTAAAGGCAGTGGCAGTGGTCCTTCCTCGCTTGGTCACCAGCGAGCGGGATGGAGCGCTTCGCAAGCAGGTCTCGGATCTTTCAAGCATGGGAATGGCGACGGCTACTTCTCCCTTGGGCGCGGCTGATGGCCTCTAGGGCGAGAGATGGTGGCGGCTAGCTCTCGGCTGGGAGGGAGCACCGAGAGTCGTCCACGGGAGGATTTGATGTCGTTTGACAAGCGGCTCTGATACTATGATAGAAATTGAAAGAGTGATTGAAGAAAGAATGAATTGCATGCTTTATTCCTTCACTAACACCTTTTTATACAAGTAAAAGGAAGATTAAGAAGATTAGGAGATGAGGATTTCCCTCAACAGTCTAACAATACTGCTAATGTTTGTTATAACAATTTCATCTATTAACAGATAGAACACAGTTTCTATGTCTATATGACGTTTTCATTATTGGAACAGTATCTTAATGCATCAATATCTCTTTTGTATGATTAACATACGTGCTCATATATTATTGTGTTAAAAGTCTCTGAATTAAGATAATAAGTTTTATGTATCACATTTTACAGGACCCTGCAGTTTCCAATTCTGAGATTCTTGAGCATTCATATGGCAGATTTGCCTTTTTTTTCTCAGCGTGCATAAAATTTGTGTCCATTTCTTTTAAAGAGGTTGGCGTGATTCGGTGAACACTTATCATGGGTACCTGTGTATCAACATTAAACAGAAGACCTAGATCTCGGAAGTATTCTCTCCGATCAAGAAAATGCTGTAGGAAGATTTCTGCATCGGTCCCTGATGCACCTGCCCCTAGGAAAAGTGATTTACCAAATCATTTTGCTTGCAATCAGATTGTTCATGTTAAGACTGCTGCAACAACTCACCGGAAATCTGAGGTCTCAAATCTTGCATTCCATCTAACTCAATTGCAATGGCATCACAGCCAGATGGAGAGAAATGGTATGGGATTCCTTCAGATGGCTTCAGCCTGTCATGCTTCTGTTATTACAGTTTTCACCTTATTTCTAATTTCACTCTTTACTCCCTCTTCTCGAAAGGGAATAATTGGGAACACTAAATAACTGGATGATGATATATACTTGCAGTGTTATGCCAAGAAGAAGTATGGTTTGATTCTGTCAGCATTTTAGAGTCTGAATCTGATGATGACTTCAGTAGTGTTTGTGGAGGTATGGAATTAACTTCTTCATCTCAATCATACAATGGTGACTTCAAATGAGCAATATTTCTTGGTGCTTATATTTTCTGTAGATTGTCTTTCCTCAATAAATGGTTCGATTGGGACCCAAATGCTGCAGTATGAAAATGCTTCACTCTTAGTGGATGCTGTATGCAAGTTTGAGGAACATCTTGATACCACCCCAATTGCTTTGGCAGTTGAACAACACATTGAAATAGATGAGGGCAAAACTGAAAAGCTTTTGAACAATGATGAATGTGAAGATGCAGATAGACTTGAGATTGTAAATCCACAAGGGTTTGATATTCAGTTGGAAAAGGTTGATGAAGCAAAACTCAGAAACCAGACCGAAAGTTGTACCAAAATGAAAAAGGTCTTAGGGGATATCTGCGGTAGCTTTAAAGGTTTAAAGGAAATAAGACATGACACAGAGGAAAATTTTCGTGACAGCACATTGAAGCAGTTGTCTTCATCATGTGCACCTCATTTAGTTCCTTCCATCAGCTTTAACGATAAAATTCAACAGTTTCCCACTACTAGCCCACAATGTCCAAAGAGGAGGTCAGCAGTGATCAGGGTTTCAATTAAGCGAAAATCCAAAGATGGAGATGAAACTACTGAATTTTGTAAGTAAACTTAGTTTGTCTCTTTTTGTTGATTTGATTTTATATATTAAGTCTTACTATTATTACTGGCTAAATATTCAAGCTGATAAATGCTGCAGCTACTTTACTGCATAATGATCGTGGAATTTCTTTTGGCAGATATATCACATGTTGAATACCTTCATTCCTATGGAACTGTCTGATTGCCTACATGAAACTGCCTGTACACTGTCTATTCTTATGTTGCTATTTTGTTTCCCATGGCTGTCAAGATATTTAGTGTCAAAGGACCTATGCTACATGAGTTTTCCTTTTGATGCATCAGAACAGGATTGCTCCCTGCATTCCTAGAAACCTCCACGCTACTCATGTTTTTTTCATCTAATCTTGTTGCCTGTCATGGTATCTTATAGACACATGTAGATGTATGGATATATCTATCAACTGAGGATTTTTATTCTAAATTGTTGTCTTAAGGCTGAAGTTTGTAATCTCTATCCTTAAGTGACAACAGTTTACTACATGGATCATTTATTCTTTCGTCTATGCAAATGACCTAGACCTTCTGTTGGGAGTTCTATATATAATTTGTCCGTATCAGTCTGCTCCTTAAATCACTTCTTTGCATTAAGGTTCCTATTTTTCTGTTCTCAAGTAATATAAATGTAGCTGCACTAAATATAGCTCATTACAGTATACATAACAACCTTCTTCAAGATTATACTTCACTGTTCGTTGTGTTTGTGACAATTCTGTAACTGTCAGAATTTTATTTTGTGATGCTTTTATTTCTCCTTACTCTACTTCTTCAAAGCACCACCTACTTTGAGATTTTATTCTCATTCCCTTAAAGTTTTCATGTAGATGTATTAAATAAGTTCATGACAGCGTACAAGACTTGTGATAATTATAACTCCATTTTTTCAATTACCGACTGTGACAATTTCATTTTCTAATCTTGGTTTCATATTCCATGTGCTTTGTGCTTTACAACTCTATAAAATTCAAAACAATGATAGATATGACAACTTTTGGAATAGGTGCTTCAAAGAAATACCTATATCGACCAATATCAGGCTTGTCAGTTCCATGTTCAACCAGCGAAAAGCCAGCGCAAGGATGCTGGTCTACTCTTGAACCTTCATCTTTTAAGCTTCGTGGGGAGAGCTATTTCAGGCATGAATAGTTCATGTATATTTTGAATGCTTATAATTCAGTATAAAAAAGAAATTTCCATTTTTTTTATTGTTGTTGGTTTTGGTAAGTTATATATAATGTTCTTACTCAGAGATAAGAAAAAATCGCCTGCTCCACATCATACCCCGTACACTCCAATGGGTATAGATTTGTTTTCATGCCAACGTAAAGTAAATCACATTGCTCAGCACATTGAGCTTCCCTTTATTAAGGCACAGGAGAAAGTGCCCTCTCTGCTGGTTGTCAATATTCAGGTATCTTTCACATTTCTTATGGCTAACTTTTGTTTGGTTTCATCTTAAAACTTCCGTCAAACTTGACAGCTTCCTACTTATCCTGCTGCTATGTTCCTCGGTGATAGCGATGGTGAAGGGATGAGTCTTGTACTGTACTTCAAGATATCTGACAATTTTGACGAAGAAATTTCTCCCCAGTTCCAGGATAGCATTAGAGTAAGTTGCTTCAACATTTTTTTCTTACAGTAGTATCACTGCTAGACAATGTTCATTAGATTCCAGTTGTGCTCATACTACACGATCCTCTGCAGCGATTTGTAAATGATGAAATAGAGAAGGTTAAAGGGTTTCCGATGGACTCAACCACTCCTTACAGAGAAAGACTTAAAATACTGGCTGGGTTAGCCAACCCTGAGGATCTCCAGTTGAATAGTGCCGAAAAGAAACTTGTCCATGCTTACAATGCGAAGCCGGTGCTTTCACGCCCTCAACACAATTTTTATCAGGTGCAGGATGATATACTAGCCTTTCTTTTATGTTACATGTCACATGCTGATGCTAGAATCAAGGAATGCAATTGATACTAGACTCATATCAGCATACCGATACATGGTATGCCAGTACATATTGGTAGAACTGAGGAGGGGAGGAGGAGATGGCGGCAGGTGGGAGGCTGGCAACGGGTGGGTGACAGCGGATGAAGCGGAGAGGGTAATAGAGACCGCAGGAGGACCAGGGAGCGCTCATGAGTGTTTTAGGGGCTTTTAAGCTTGGAATTGAATAAAAACAGGGGGGGGGGGGAGGGGGGGGGGGGGGAAGGATGGATCACCCAAAATGGGGTGGCCTGCCTCCCTATTCACAGCTGGATGGTACTAACTCATCCGGATGAAATTGAAGTCCTTGGCTAGATTCCTGATATCAAATGTATCTCCTAGTTGAAAATGAACAATTTTCTGTAACTATGTCATCAAGATTTATAATTATCTAGTAGTATTGGGTCGAACTTTTTCGACCATGATCTAGTAATACTGTGGTTGCATCATGGTTATGGATTTTCCTTTTCTCTATGCAGGGTTCAAATTACTTTGAAATTGACCTAGATGTTCACCGGTTTAGCTACATCTCAAGAAAGGGATTTGAAGCATTTAGAGAACGATTGAAACATGGAATACTTGATCTGGGTTTAACGATTCAGGTACGAATGAATACTCAGTTTTTCCTTGTCCTGCTTTGATATTTGGCCTTCCTTTGATGCTGTTGTTGCAATGATGCTCTTGAAATCTTTCATCCTTCACTCATTTTATGGGATATTTCTCGTATTTGTTGCTCTAACTTGTTAGCTAGTTTGGCTAATCACGATCATGAGTTTGACCTTGTTTATCGCATTGACTTGTGTGCATGTGAAATTGCAGTTTCATGGGTTACTACACATTCATATTTTTAGCTCATTGCTTTATGTCACTCTTGCCGTAGTATAAATTTATTGCTGCTCTCATTGGTGAAAAGTCAATTTGGAACTACGAAAGTATCATTTAGTTTTATGGAACGGAGAGGTAATCACAAAATAGAGAGGTGGAAACTTCAAATCTGATGACACTCCAGAATATACATGAAATAGTGATGCAGACTTACCAAATAGTACATTGCATGCCAAGTTTCTACATTCAGCTCTGAATATGTCAAACAACTTTTACCGATAAAATCGCTAGTTCGAGCATCAAGATCTTGGGATTTCTGAAATTTTTTAAGCAAATGAAGTTTTCAGTAAGTTCATCTGATTCGAAGAAATTGATGCAGGCACAGAAACAGGAGGAACTACCAGAGCATCTCCTCTGTTGTGTGAGGTTGAACAGAATCGATTTCGTCAACCATGGGCAGATTCCAGCACTCATGATGGTTGACCATGACATGTAGCTGGTTTGAGGATGTGGGTCAAACCTTGGAAGTCAGTTGCCTAGCTGAGAAAGAAATCTAACAAGTCAAATGACCTCTGCAAACACACTAGTGCTGTGCAAATGGCTGGCCAATTAATTTGAGCCCAAACACAAGAGTTGCATTGGCATCAACTGATTCACCACTAGCCATGGCATTCATACAGGAAAAAGTAGTCTAACAAAACCTTCCAAGGAATGGTTTGTGAGATTTATATCTGGTAAAAGGCACAAGTCCATCTTAAACATGTGTTGAAAAAGAGACGAGTAATCTGATATTATTTAGTGAAAAGTGAAGCCTAACTCACTTTTTTTTTTTTTTTTGTCTTCATTTAGCTAGACAAGTATTGTCTCCATATAGCAATCTGGATTTGTGTATGCAGGCGCATCCAAAATGAAAGCCATAAGTTGACACATGACAATGTCTTCATATATCTATCCCATCTTCCTATATTTTTTAGGAAAAAATAAAAATATAAAAATTGTGTGGCTGCCAAAAAAGATCATTTTGCAAAAAATTCGTATCAAACAATTGTTGTTATTATTATTGCTGTTATTATTATTATTATTATTATTATTATTATTATTATTATTATTATTATTATTATTATCATCATCATCATCATCATGGTTTTCAATATCAAATGGTATCACATGTATCGGGTGGTACATACGTATTGGTCTATCAACTGATCGACACATGGATCGACTTCTATTAAGGTATCAACCTAGCTATTATTATTATTATTATTATTATTATTATTATTATTATTATTATTATTATTACTACTACTACTGCTGCTACTATTATCATCATCATCATCATCATCATCAAATAATTAGTATCAAATGAAAATAATCTTTTTGGTTTTATATTCGATGACAAGAAAAAGGAAATTGGTTACTTGTTATTGGGACCAATATAGTTTATGAAGGATCTTTTGTCGGGCTGGAGGCCGAGTTTTCCTCCTCTCCTCTCACGCCTATCTTCCAATTCGTTCTCTCTTCCTTGAATTGTTTTCCCTTTGTATGGGATTCAGAAACTAGCCAAAAGCTTTGGAGTTTTAGAGGAGCAGGAGAAGAAGGGAGGGGGAGGGGGAGGGGGAAGAGGGAGGGAGGGAGGGAGGGAGGGAGGGGGGCCATGGCGAATAATTCCTTGCCGAGTTATGAAGCCTGTACACGGCCATCCGACCCTTTCTCCGATGGCGTCTTCTATAGCGAGCAACCCCTGGCCCATGCGTTGCCCCTCTTCTTGCTCCAGATAGTAATCATGGTCTTCACATCCTACGCCATCTACTTCTTCCTCCGCCGCTTCAACCAACCCCGTGCCGTGGCTGACATGATCGTAAAACCCTGCACCCCTCTCTTTTTTTTTGTTTTCTCTCCTCGAATGATTTGATTGATTAGCGATGCAGGCGGCGTTTAATGTTTGGCTTACGTACGTACCGTCGACTGGTATCGTTGTTGCAGAGCGGTGCTCTTTTAGGGCCGACTCTTCCGTATGTAGTGACTCGAGTGCTTACCTTCTTCCATTATCTCTTCGGCTTGGGCGGTGCGGCACCCAACTATGAGCACATCAGACAACGGTACCTGGGTACGGTTTTCCGGGAAGAAGGGCTTTCGTTGTTGCGCACCGCAGCAAGTTTCGGCATCCAGATGCACTTCTTCTTTGTCTGTGTGAAGATGAAACCCGGCCACCTGAAGCGGTGCGGGAAGAAGGCCTTTGCCATCGCCATCTCCAGTGTGATCGTGCCCTACCTCCTCCTTAACGAGCTCAAAAAGGTGTTCAAGGTCGAAGATGACTACACGATAGAGGGCATCGGCTTTTATACATCCGTTGACTACATCAACGTGATCATTTCCATCAGCTCGTTCCCTGTGGTGGGCAGCATCCTGGCGGAGCTCCGACTGCTCAATACCGAGCTCGGCCGCCTCACCATGTCGACGTCCCTGATCGCTGACCTGGGCAGCAGTTTCTACGTCGTCGTCTACACCATAGTGACAGTGTCCAGAAACATGCACCTGGGCGTGCTGGAAGCAGCAAGCAAGATGGTCGGCTATGTCTTCTTGATAGCCTTCCTTTTCTCCGTGTTCCAGCCATGGATACGGTGGATCGTACGTCAAACCCCCAAGGGTGGCCGCGTCTGGGAGGGCCACGTCATAATGGTAATTCTCGTCGTGATCGCCATGGGCGCCTTCAGCGACTCCTTCCTGTCATCGCACTGGGAAGCGTCCGTCTACTTGGGGCTCTTGGTCCCCGACGGGCCACCGCTGGGGACGGCGCTCATTGAACGAGGGGAGTTCATCCCCGCCGAGTTGCTCGTACCCCTCACCTACCTCATCGCAGGCCGGTGGATCGATTTCACCAGCTTCATACACCCCAGGATGTCTTTCGCGCTGCTGCTGTACATGTTCGCAGGGTATACCGTCAAGACCCTGGCCGCAATGGTGCCAGCCATATACTTCAACATGCCAGTTCGCAATGCTGCCCTGCTGGGCCTCATGCTCAGCTTCACCGGCGTCGTCCAGATCGCCAGCTGCATGGGCTTTGCAGACGCATACATCGGCAGTCCCGTACGTCCACAACCTCCCTCGTTGCTCATCTCTTCGACTTGACTGCTCACGACCTACTTTTTCTGCTTCATCTACGAGCTCATCATCCTCCGCCTCTCTTGGCTGATGCGGCTGTGCCTGTGTAGCACAGATTTTGGAGCCCGAGGCTTATGCGGCTCTCATCGTTTCTGGCGTCTGTATAACGGCGATAAGCTCGTCGTTGGTGGCCATCTTCTACGACCCCTTGAGCTCCGACCATGTCATGGGCTGTCGAACGGTGCAGCACCTCATGCCGCAGGCGGAGCTTCGCCTGGTGGCGCCGATGCTCAACGAGGATCCCGTCCCGCACGTTCTCAACCTCCTGGAGGCGTCCTCCGCCGACGAGCAGACCCCCATCTGCGTCTACGTCCTCCACCTCGTGGAGCTCATGGGCCGGGCCACCTCCACCATCATCGCTCACAAGAACCGCAAGGGGCAGCTGGACGCGCACCAGATGGACCGCCTCCACAACGTCTTCATCAACTACGAGCAGACGAAGAAGGGGATCGTCGCCGTCCAGCCGTTCACCGCGGTCTCCCCCTACAAGAGCATGCAGCACGACATCTGCTCGCTCTCCATCGAAAAGAACGTTCACTTCGTTGTTGTCCCGTATCCGAGGAAGGAGTTGGGGGCCAATCCGGAACTCCATCAAGCCACTCGCAGCATCATCTCCAATGTCCTCACTCAGGTGGGCACAAACCTTTCGAACGATGGTTTGTTTTGATGAGCTGCAAGTTCTGGCGGGAGCATGATGATGATCTGTGATTTGCATCTGCAGGCTCCCTGCTCCGTCGGCATCCTCGTCCACCATGCCCTCGTCGGCTTCGGGCAAATCGTGCCGGGGCAGTTCCAGTACCACGTCAAGATCCTGTTCTGGGGCGGGGCCGACGACCGGGAAGCTCTGTCGTTCGGCGCGCGCATGGCACTGCACCCCGGCGTCAGCGTCGACGTCACCCGGATCCTCCCGCCGACGGAGCGCAACAGAGACAAGGACCTCATCTGGGACGAGGAGCTCCTCCGGGAGTTCCAGATCAACAACGCCGACAATGAGCGGGTGGCGATCGAGGAGGTGGTGATGAGCAACGTGGAAGAGACTATTAGCCTCATCAAGTCCATCGATAAGGCGTACGACCTCGTGCTGGTGGGGCGGCGGCAGGGGCCTAGCTCGTGGTTGGGTGAAGTGATGGACGAGTGGATCGAGTCGCCGGAGCTGGGGATGGTGGGGGATATGTTGGCCTCCACGGAGTTCACCGATTCCTGCTTCTCCGTTCTTGTAGTCCAACAATATGTTTGACGGGAAAACAAGCTAAATCACTCACTGCATGCAATTAAAGATCAAAATCATCCATCTCTATATGTTCACAACATTCATCACTGCATGCAATTAAAGTTCACAATCATCCATCTCTAGTGTTAACAACATTCATCACCGCATGCAATTAAAGATCAAAATCATCCATCTCTATGTTCACAACATTCTTCACTGCATGCCTTGTGCCGTTGAATCAATTACATTAGTATGCAGTGTTTTAACATCCATCCATCCATCCACCGAGTAAAAATGTTATTTATTACCAGCAAAAAAAGAGATGTAAAATGAAATAAACATGTTAGGGGTTATCTCAAAGATTATGCAAACTGGTTCAGGAAAAAAATGCCAGTATAATAATATTAATCTGCTACGAGAGGTAAGGTATTGGTGCTTTTTTCTTCTTCTTCATCATCATCCCACAAGAAGTAGGATCTGACCAAAAGAGATGTGTAAACAATGAATGATGTTCTACTACATGGAATGATTTTTGCATCCGACTCCAAGAAGGGGACATGGTTAGCATTTTGGGGAGGGAGCACAAACTTGGGGAATGAAGGTTCCAGAAGTTGCATCACCATGCATTTTCATGAAATGGTCGCCCTAGTCAGCAATCCGGGCTTCTTAGATGGAAAGCTGCCTCTAAACCTTCACCGCTAGGTCGTAAAATGAAAGGATGTTTTCCACTAATAACAATATAATGATTAGCCATTCCATGTGATCACTTTTTCTGTTCTGGAGGACTTCTTGAAGGAAATGGATGTTGTGCTGCAAAGACAACCAGAGATTATTAGTAAAAGTGCACATTCGACAATAGCGGGATCTGATTAGTCTGAAAAATGGAATGTGTGTCAGTTGAAAACAAACACTAAAATGATCAGGGAACATGCCACGATGATTTGATTGGATCAGTCATCTCTCCCAGACGATTGATTAGGAGATGGATTCTTCCAATTAAAACCAAAATAGATGGTATAAAAATTAGAAAAGATGGTACCTCCACAAATTTCAGTTTAAAATCGAGGTTTCCAATCCGTTGTGCCAGTTCGTATTCTTCTCTTAGATACTCCAGAATTTGAGCATAATTCGCATTTTTCCAAGCAATTTCGGACCTGAAAAAAAAAAGGGTATCTAATACTACCACATGCTTGAGCATGAGAAAAATTTTAAGTATACTGAACTTGCGTTGAAGCAACCAATTAGGCAACCTACATGTTTAACTTAGTTTACTGATTATAGGCGATCAACTAAGGGTTTGAAATGCAAAGGTAATCAGATCTGAGATTCTTTTTCCCTAAAATTTTAAAAACAAATATTGCCCTCTCAATCTGAAAATGAAATTTGCTAAAATATTGCTAGACAGCAGCATGCAACTCCAACATGACAATAAGATATATATATATATATATATACCACCAACATGCAACTCCAACTGACAATCAGAAATAAATCCCACTTCACACATAAAAGGAATATGATACCGAGGATTGTCTTCATTTAGGCTTAAGGTGTCATATGCAAAAATAGAAACCGAAAAACTACCGAAGCAACTTTAAAAAATCTGGACATGTTTCAGTCATATATGTAAAATTCTCAGAGATGTAGATACATGTACATGGTATTGATAACCAATATATCGAGATACCAAATCTCAATGTTACATCCTATGTAACACAGATACTTCAAATTCCTTGCCATCTCCATATCAGGTACATTCTTCAGATTTAATATTTTCATTATATTTTTCAGATACTTGAAAAAAGTATCTAGTTTATTACATTATTATAAAAAGAATATTAGATACTTCAAGCATACTCATGAGTACTTCCTCAAAATACTCTCTTGCTTTAATGTTGATTTCTTTTGTCATGCAGAAGCGTGTAAATGATTAAACAAATTATTTATATGGTGTTTGTATCAGTTATTAATATAACTAAAACAATGAAATTCACTTACCTTATGTTCTTGCTATCTCTTCTACATTTGAGACATAATATTAGTAAATTCTAACTTTAATAATGAAAAATGTAGGAACACTAGCTAATTACTTATTACTTTTCATGAACTATCTATTACAAAAATATAAACTTATGTCGAATTACAATATTTACAACATTTTATATCCATGATATTGTATCTATATTGCAACTTCTGTGTATGTGTATCTGTATCTTATGATATTTGCACAATACCAATGATGTATAAGTTGCATCAACATTCCTTCAATTGGAATGCACTTACCTATCAAAAAGGCCCAGCTTTAAAATCACATCAGCAAGACTAGAATTTGCCCTTCCAACAAGTTGGAACAGTTTATTCCTGTTCATGTTAAAAGTTCCAGTCTTCTCCATACCACGATTAATGTCTGTAAATTCCTCAACCATATCATCGACCTGCAAAAACAAAGAAGACATATAACATCAAAATCTTCACACCGTACTTTCTTCGCTCAGTCGAGAAAAGAATTTACCTAACTTACTTGAGCAAGACATCATTCTAAAATTAGTAGAAATTAGATGTCTGAAAGACTTAAGGGGCTTGTGATGCATGAGTACCTGTCGTACATAATGATCGAGAGCAATGCTTTGACCTAGTACACTTCCAATTATGCGTATTCCATCAATATCCAAACATTTTAGAGTTATATAGTCCAGACCTCCTTCCATCCATGCTTCCAATGATGGCTTCTCAACTACAGCATAATCTGATCATGCAACATAAAGTGGCTAACCTTTATAAGCTGAAAAATCTTTTACAGATTCTATTGAAGATGTAATATATTTACACGTCTAGGGACATTGTTTCCAACCAAAAAGGGCCATGATTGTTACAAGCAATGGACATAAGAGAAAAAAGTGAAAGAAGAGAATAATCTAACAAGATTATAAGTCTTTTACAAAATATCCACTGTAAAATACCCAGAATCAAATCTGCCAAAGAAGAGTATACGACAGCTGCAGATGGAACTGAAAGATGTGATTCCAAGCTATATAGAAAGGTGTCATGTATTTTTTATAATAACAATTTTCGATGTCTCATTAAGATGGTTCACTAACCAACTCAAACCAAATTTCCCGTTTTTCCATCTGTATGTTGTGCCATTTGTCTAAAGCTCTAATAGTGTTCATCTCATGAGCTACACTCAACTTCTATAAGTCTAACAGGTTGTGTGTCTACACTTTCTCAACCCATATATGAACATATGCCTATAACTGAATGACATTAAATGTTTGTCCTCCCATTGCTTTCCACAAACATCTAAAGTCAACCACTATACTTGATCACCTTTTTAGCTACACCAAGGCTAATGAATTTTTCAAGCAAAATACTAAATATGTAATTGTAGGGCATAGAAAATGCAAGTCGAATGACAATCAACCAATGACAGCAATTAACTTACTAGTTATAAGTTAAAACGTTCATGAAAATGGAAGACTGATGAATTCTTGTATAAGTTTACCATCCTTTCTCATCTCTCGGACCAATCCAGATGCATGCTTCCGGATTATATCTAGGTACCGCTCAGCTTCATGATCTGCGATGTTGAACAACACGGCAGAACCATATTGGAATACAATCACATGGCGATAATGTACACTTTCTTTGACCACACTGTCCTGCAAACAAATAAATTTATAAGAATTAAGAACTAAAAAATATAGCATAACTTTACTGTTCAAACCAGGACATACCAACCAGACTATAATTTATTAGATC
Source organism: Ensete ventricosum (assembly GCA_029747655.1). Classification (NCBI taxonomy): domain Eukaryota; kingdom Viridiplantae; phylum Streptophyta; class Magnoliopsida; order Zingiberales; family Musaceae; genus Ensete; species Ensete ventricosum. The sequence goes on from JAQQAF010000005.1 coordinate 11,595,341, forward strand.
ATGCTAAATACTAATCATATTTTGCAACATATGATATAAAATTTATATGTTATGTATCAAGGTTCGCCGCACCGCGGTATACCGCTCGGTACAAGTGGTAAGTACCAGTCCATTAGGGGATCAGTATAGGTGGTACATACCAATCTGTCTACAACCCACCGTATCATGTGTCAATACATCAGTACGTACATACCGACGACTGATTTGTCACGAACAAAGATGTAAACAAGGTGTTCGATATAATACTTATGTATGTCTATAAATTTCGATTTTTTTCATGTTTGGCCCAGCATGTAGAGGGCTTGCAGTAGGTTTGAGTCTTTGACAACCTCATTTTAGTTGGCTTTTGTGGCCGTTTCAGAATTGTAAACGTAGATTATGTGCAGTCGTCGCATAGAGACAAAACTGCCCAGAAACAGACCATCCAAACAGTTATTTTGAGGGTTTTCTAACTCTATAGAGTGGTGCAGAGTATCAGTTGGAACAGCGCCCAAGAGCTACCTAGGTGGCATATGGCTAGATGGGCCTTTGGGGTAGTGTCTAGGGTTGGTTTGTTGTCTTATTCCACAATAATATCATGTGGACACTTGTGAGGACTTTTGACCACGGCGGACCACCTTGGACCATTTGTCACACGACCATTTAAAACTTGCAAAGTCTATACTCGTAATTTGCATTACTTATCAAGTGTTTGCTAAAATGGTTGCTTGTGGGATCTCGAGTTAAATGCTTTGTCTAACTCGTCTTCTCTTTTGCAGGTCCTCAAGGGACCATGAGAGGTTTCGAGGAGGCTGACCCTTTTGCGGACGGTCATGCAAAGGTGTCGCACAATTTAGGCAAAACTCACTAAGTATGTGAGGTTAGTACACTAGTACGATCCAGTAAGACGAACCATGTTATGTATCACTTATATGCTAAGGGTGCATAACTTGAACAATAGATTTTTAGCGATGTATCACGTATTGCATAGAATAAAATATATAGTGTACTATTAGCATATTATAGGCACAAGGGCACAGACTGCCCAAGATGACCCAAATTATAAGTACAACTGTTTTTTGCAGACTGAAAAATTTAACAGAATCAGCTTTGGGGTTTCAGTAAGATAGCTCTTTTGTATGCATGATCGCTTTGAGTGTGTCAAAAAGATAATCAACAAACAAAAACATTAAAAATTCATACATGATGTATGCACAAGACTAACCCAGGGTGTTACATAGATGGTTGCATCAGAAATCATAGAAAGATTGTGATATAGATCAGAGATGTGAGAAAATAATACAGAAGTTTGATAGGACCCTAGGGTTCTATTGTGGAGGAAGAAGGTAGAAAAGGGGGATAATTGATCTCTTCGAGGGGATCGGGCCTCCTAAATCACTTCGAGGAGATCTACCTCCTAGGGTTTCTGCCTATTGGCTAAAACATAATTGCTTCATTGATTGATTTCAATAAAAGAATTTAGAACCTTATTTATAGGGCTCTGCCAAGAATCCCACTAATATTTGACTCTTAACTAACTTGATAAACTCCTAACTGAAAATAATAACTGACTTTGTCTCAACCGAAGATAAAAACCAACTCTAACCACTTATAACTGACTTGATAGTGTTCACCCAACCCATAACTAACTCTGACTAACATGACTCAATCTTAATAGATGGATCCGACTTAGCTAGGGTCGTATCAAAGTTACCCATTAAACTAGTGTCGAGTATGCAGATCACCATATAAAGTATCACAATGCCAAGAATCAATAAAGTGCTTCTTCAAGAATGATTACGTAATGAAAGATATATGTAAGCAGATTAAACAATCGATCTTACTGATGTTTCAGGCTGGAAATCATTGTAGCGGAGAGCAACATAGTTAGATGATCTAGAAGTCGGAGGAATTACATCACTTGAATTCTCGGTCTGCAGGCTCTTCAGATCAATGCTGCCAAAACAAATCATTCTCAGAAACCTCTACAATAGTTGACACATACGAAATAGCAGAGCGACCTAAATAATTACCAACATGTTAAGAAATTGTAAGGCGTGAGATTATCATTAAGTTGGGGAATATTGGCAGTAAATAAGAACTACAATACCAAAGAACAGAGGAAAAGGAAAAACTATAGAACCTAAACAACAAATTACACGATAAGATCAGTTCGTTTCAAGCGAAAAAATACACGAGCAGTAAAGCAGATAAGAAATCACAAGAAATTGCAGATGAAAAGAAGTAAAAGTAACGAAAGAAAAAACAAGATTGGAAAGATTAAAGCGACACCTAGTAGAGAGGAAGAAGGCCTTGACCGGGATGTACTTCGCCACCTCCTCCTCCACCTGCGACTCCCCTAGGCGTCTTTCTCCGTGCCCCTGATGCACGGGAAAAAGATTGTTCTCATACGCATCAGAAACCGCCGCGTTTCCGGAGAAAAAGCTCAGGAGGAGGGGCGAGGAGGAACTGCTGCGTCTCTGCAGAAGCGGAGGGGGCGCGGGAGACCTAAGAACGAAGCGCGGCGGCGGAGGAAGAGGCGACCTCGACGCTCCCAGTAGGCGATTCAGGTGGAGGAAGGCTGTCCGCCTCGACATCAAAAGTCCAACTTTTAGGCGCAAGCCAAAGCCGCCGTCGGGCTGCGTTCTTTAGCCCCTCTTCTTTTAAGGGAAAAAATTAGCTCCCGTTAAGGATTATTTATAATTGTTAGTATTCCATGCTTGCTCGAATTCTACTTCCCGATCTTCCGTGGGACCCGCAAGCTGACAAGAGGGCACATGTGGCGGGTAATTTTGTAGGTACAAAAAAGAATGTGGCGTCTGCTTTTAAATAAAACCTTTTTCCTTAAAACAATTTCGATTTTTGAATCTCAATTTCATTCCAAAAAAAATGATCGCATAATATTATTATTATTATCATCATATCTTCTATGTGATCTATGTCATTGTGATGGTTAAAATGTTCTAAGAAAACTATGAATCGATTGATATCGCATGGCTAAATCAAGTGATTATACTTGATATTTAGTGGTCGATGTTAGATTACATACATATATTATAGATTTAATTAGATTACGATGAAAATTATCAATTAATAGAAATAAGACTTGATTTTGATGGGACCAACTCTTCTAATTACCTATCAAATCAGATAAAAAAATTTTCTAGATGTAAAATTTGGAACATACAACTGATAACACAGTAACATCTATCTATAATCTAATGATCATAAAATAAAAATATTAAACTCATCAAAATTTACCATATATGTTCAATAGAAATAAAGAAGTGAAGGCAGTATTCACTCCAAGTATAGTGTTCTTTATATGATAATAAATCCATTCAACCCTAATGGTTCGATTTGAATTGGAATGAATATATTTAATAAATATAACAAAAAGTATTAAAGTCATTATAATAATACATAGATAATAAAAAAAGATAAAATTAAGATATTATAAACGTTTCATGGTCAAGAATGATATTAAGCATTGCTGGATAATTATTTTCTATCATCTTTAGTAGTTTCTAAAATAATTACCCATCAAAATTATTCTTTCTCCCTTCCAGAAAAAAGTAATTAAACATATGTCCTTGAAATTTTTTAAAATGACATTTTACCTTTACAAATTTTAATAGAGCACATATAAATGTCCCTCTAAATAATAACATCCTCTGTAGCTGCCATTTGTTTTGGGCTCTTATGGTTTTGCCTATCCCTAATTAGAACGCGGTAAACATCAAATATACCTTCCTCACTCGGGGGACCCAGTCAAGTGGGGTCGGTGGCTCCCGCTTCGCCGTCCTTCGCTCTGTCTCACCGTGTTTCTCCAGTAGAGAAACCACGCGTCCTGCAGACTCCGCCGAAATCGCCGTCGCCCCACAAAAGATCCACCAGGTGGGGTGGAGACCGGATCCTCTTCTTCTCGCTTTGTGGTGGCCGGGAATCTCCAAAAGGTGCGATATCGATGCACATCTCTCGGCTTTTTAGCTGTGGTCTCTCACCTGCCAGCTTCCCGTACGATTGAAAAAGCGCGTATTTGATTCGCTATTCTTGCTCTTCCGAGGTTCCTTGTCGTTCTTGTTCTTGATCGCATCGGTTCTGAGTGAGTCTCTTGCTTGGTTGTCGACGCTCTGTTCGATTTCCTATCGTTCTTTTGTTGGTTTAATGGATTTGGATGGAAGTTTTGATATCGTTGTGGGAATATCAAATGCTAACCAAAAGCTTTCAACTATGACCAATGAAATATCTCGAATTTATAATACGTTGCAATTTGTTCTTCTTTGCTTTTTCGGGCGATTACTCGATCTTTTGATATTATAGCCATCTCTCTTCGTGCCAACTGCGTGGAATTATACTTCTGTGTGATGAAGAGTCGTGTGAGATATTGATACTCATGTTAGCCTTCACATTTAGAGTTAGCAACATGGCAAACTTCATGTATGCATCAATTCTCGGCTTCGACGACCTATACTTTTTTATGAATCCAAATGGAGCTCTCTTCAAACACTGGCTGGAGGCAAATTTGGGGCACTAATTTAGTCCAAGATAGAGAAATATGCTTCCTTTCCTTTATGCTCCAAATGTGTTAGTACTTCTATCTAAGCTATTTTTTTATTTTCTTTTAAAAAGAAGCCCGGAAATGTCTTGAGTAGAAAATATAAGATGATCCGTGGCTGCCTGTAGCTATCATTTTAAATGCCTTTAGGTCTGGAGAGTACATTTAATAGAGAAAAGAATTGCTCAATGCATGAAACTTCTTCAAATGTGAGATTTAGGAAGGGTTGAATTTAGTCAGGTTTAATCCTATTCATGCAATACATATGATTAATGCTAATGCTTGTTGCTTTAGTTCTACAAACACTTACTATCTTTTTCGGTCATCTTACAAAAACAAGTCATGCAATTGTTAGTGGAAAATGAAGTTATAATATGTATATATTAAATTGTAAGTTTAGTTCTGTTTGAGTTTGATATTTTATATAATTAATAGGTCTCAACTGGAAGGTATAAAAGGAAAGGGTTCCTTCCTTAGGGATGTATGTAGATGCATAATAATTTTATACTAACATTTGATAATTTTTACAATAAACTGAAGAACCTGCTTCTTGCACTCAAAATATGGTTATCATTTTTATGCAAATTTTTGTCAAATTTATTAAGTTGTTTCTTTGTAAACTAATAGCCTTTTTTCCTTTATCACTAACGATGCACTGTGTCTCTTTCATGATCATCTTCCCAGAATAGATTATTTATTGCTGTGAATTTTGCCCTGTGTCTTAGTTTTTACCAGGTGATTGGTAGTATCCAATGCAACATAAGTGATTCTATAATTCATCTGGCCGCTATAATTCTTCCTTAGGTATGTTTCTTAGTCTGTCTTATTATGTGCTCATAATCCTGCCTATTTGTTGCAGAAATCAAGTGACAAGTCACATTATTTTTATTATTCAAATGAGTCAAGTGACAGATTTTAGTTCAGTAGTTCCTGAAGTAGTAGAGCCTGAAAGAGCAGAGAGGACAACTGCAACAGTGGAAACAAATAGCATTACTACACCGTATCCTTTAAATAGTGATGGGAAGATTCTTTCTCGTTACTTAAGACCTTCTACGGGTTCTTGCCATGATTTCTGTAAATATGGAATTAAGCATGAATATGAAGCAAAGAAAAGGCATCACTTTTTCCTAGGGGCTTCAACCAATATCCAGCTGCCTGATGATGAACACAATCAATCACTTTTCATGACTGTAAATCAGAGAAAGCAGAAATCAGAGCTCAAGTCAAGGACAACTAACACGAAAGATGAACTCACTGATAAGACTAGACTCGGTGAACAGACGGATCTTCCACCTGAGAAGATACTTCAGACTTCCAGTTCCCTTACCAATCTGGCAGCAGGATTTGTTCACGAATCCTCAAGCTTGAAGCATATTTCTACAGTACATGATCGAGAAAATAATGCATCTTTTGAGCATTTAGCTGCAAATCAAAATGAAAAATTATCAGAGGAATTTATGGAAGTTGCATCTGATGAGCATGAATCAGCTAAGCCATCCCGAAGATTATTCTGTGAATCTGTAATCACGAAACTCGATAAAACAACCATGCAGAATGGTGTTGCTGTTGAAGAGTGTATTCCCATCACTAAGGTAGAAGGTTCATCCGAGGAACCTGTAAGTATAAAGTTCATGGTTTCATCAACAATTCAGGAAAACTTTACTTCTCCTGAGCATAAAGCAGAAAAATCAACAGAAGGATCATCTTTGGAGCAGATAAGCATGGAGTTGAGGATTGCATCTCCCATCATAGATGATATTGCATTTGCTGAGTATCAAATAGCCAACGGAGTAGATGAATCATCTAATAAATCAATGAACATTGGAATGAAGGCTCTTCCTGGATCATCTGAGGGGCCATCAAGTCTGAAATTGCTGAATCATAAGAGCAAAGGATCTGCTAAGTGCAGACCTGCCTATCGAGCAGAAACATTTTCTAAAGAAGCTTTGAGCATGAAGCTAAAGACTCCACCATCTCAAAAAACCTCCACATCTACCATGAACACACCAATTGATCAAGCAGGATTCGCTGAGAAACAGATTCAGGTGAGGAGTTCAAGAATAGGTGACAAAACAAAGAGAGAGTTAAACATGCTGAAGAGAAATGAGGAAACTGGAGTCTCTAATGGACATAAAGTCATAAAGGAGGAACAATGCGATATATCTGTTGGACCAAAATGTTTCAAGAAGAGTTTTGCAGCAAGGAAAAAAATGAAATCAATCAGGTTGGAGTCTGAGCAAGAGCATCCATCATGTTTCAAGAGCAGCATTTTTTCTGCCACACCCAGAGTAGTGAAGAAGGCAACGTTACCCCCTTCTAAGACAGTTGATAGATCATTTGTAGGTTGGACATCTTTAAAGTTGAAGGTCTTGGTAAAATCTTCACCTCCATCCATTTCTTCAACAGGACTATTTGATCCAAGGTGCCAGGAGAAGATAATCAAGGTTGGAGACAAGTCCAATGGGGGCAAAGAAAAAGCATTTGGATCACTGTCAACCCTTCCATCCACCAAGTCTCAGCTTTCTAGGGTATCAAGCATGAAGCTGAGAAAATACAGGAAAGTAATCCCTTCTTTCACCGAGAATTATCATGCAAAAGCTGGAAATTTTGGTTGCAAGGATAAAACTGTCCGTGCATTTGAGCCTAATTTGGAGAAAATTGATCTTAAAGCCTTGAGGCAAAAACTCCGAAAACACAGATCACATTCAGACAGGACGGAAGAGCTCAAGGAATCTGGATCTCAGTGGAGTGGATCTAGTGAAACTGTTTTGCACAGAGAGGCATCTCAGAGAACGTGCAGAGATGGTGAAAGTGAACTAAGAAGTGCTCCTGAAAGGAATACTGATGTTAACTCAGAATATAAAATTGGCACACCTCACAAGTCAAACTTCAGCAGAAGTAAGATGGTTAAACTTCAGCCTGAGAACAAAAGTAATCCTCCGATAAGATTCAGATTCAGGCAGGTTCAAACTGTAGGTGACAACCGGAAGGCTAAAGAAATAGGGACAAAAAGCTTTAGAAACAGGATGGAATCAGATGGTGCAGGACCAAGTGCTTCTCTCTCGGATGCTATTAACGTTGTCTTGAGACATCAAGATGTCAATGATAAGAAAGACACCCAAGGTTTGTTCAATAATGTGATTGAGGAAACTGCAAGTAAGCTTGTTGAGTCTAGGAAGAGCAAAGTTAAGGCCTTAGTTGGTGCTTTTGAAACCATTATCTCTCTTCAAGAAAGCAAAGTAGCTCCACTTGTAGCAGTTCCCTAATTACTTTCTGATGCTTTGTCAAAAGTGTTCATGATGCTATCACCCTCCACTCTGGCCTTTCCAATTTAGTTAAATGGCTTTGTTTTGAGGATCCTGGTGAAGTTTATTACAGGAGTAGTGTCGAGAGGGAAAGAACTTAGGTAGATGGATTTGGCTTGCAAGGCTTACAGATTTTGCATGAGGAAGATGTGTCAGTGTTACAGATTGTGTTCCTCTTGCTTTTGCTTTTTCTTTTCGTCTGTTGGGCACATATTTGATTGCTGTTTGTGCTTATCTTAATATGTTATGATGATCCCAAAAACTCTCAGAGATGTGAAACAAATAAATTGCTTTCTTTTTGCCACCTCTCTGTCAGTGAGATGTAAGAATTTTGATATCAGATGGTGCTTGCCAATTTCTATATCTTTTCTGTGTATATATGCAAGGAACAAAATTATTAATAACAAGCATGAAACTATACATAGGGATCAAACCAGAGATGTAGAATTCAAGCATGCTCAAATTGGATGGGATCCTATCTGATATGGCAAATTACGGTACTACTCTCGTGGAGTCAAAGCAGTAGTCATGTCATTATTGACATGACACCTCGGGCTCATGTAAAACCATACTTGGGCTACTTGAGCCACTTGGGATTGTATGAGATAGCGTCGCATGACGTGCAGCTACCTGAGAACATATGTAGCGGCGTCACCCAATATGAGACCGTGCTGGTTGGTCGTATCGTGTACGACGCAGCCACTCGAAGCACCGACAACCATTAATAGATCGCGTATGATCGACCCTCGACCACATGTATAAAAGTCGACCTCATGGCCAACTTCAGAGGTTGGACCTATGGTACTCAAAATCTCCTCAACTACTTCATACACTAACTTAATCATCTGAGGAGCCATGTCGGGCACACAACCCCTAACTTAGGTCTTTGTGCAGGAGCAAGCCCGAGGGAGCAGAGGAAGCTACCGTCAGGTGATGGATCAACCAAACCAGGTGTCACTCCCTGACGACCCACGCGGAGGACCTTGCTCACTCAGACCGTACTGAGTCGTGCTGACGCCTCGACCATGACATAAGGTTCACCAACATTTTGACACTAGAAGGAGGGTCCGATGTCGCAAGAGCGCCCACAGCCAAGCAACCCCAACGAGTGTCTCAGAGAGGAGATCCCAATTGCCCACCATGCCCTTGGGCTCGGGGGGCAGCTCCCCTTCCCCCTTAATGGAGAAGGGAATACGTTGGCTCCGATCCCCGGTTGCTACTGGAGATTATTCAATAATCCCGGGCTCTCGCCTCCCGGACCCAGCACCGGACATTCTGTCGTCTCCACCGAGACGTTCCCCAGCCTCACCCACCAAGTCCAAGCACTAGCGGGGATGATGCAGATAATCAACCCCCAACTTGCTTAACAGACAACACTACCCCAATTGCTGATTATAGGTGCCCTGCAAGCCAATCACGTGAGTGATGATACGTGTGACACGTTGTGTTATCTTTTTGCTTATAATTATTATTAGCATATTCTTACATTATATTATATTATATTATATATATATATATATATAATGATATCCTTGGTTTTGTGCAATGGGAATCGGATCGTGATGAGATCATGATAATGAGACTGATTTGTCTTTAAACGTAAATCATAAATAATCTCGGTCATAGGTTACTCGAGAGGGACATCGAAATAATCGGACAGACCGGTATACTGTATACCTGTCCATATGATGGAGGCGGCTAGTCTCATAGCCACCTGTATGGGGACACTAAGGATACAATACAAGTGCTTATTGGAGAATGAATTTACTGATTGATCCGCTTATAGAATATTATATAGTTAATGATACATAATGTCAAACAGTGATTCTGTAGTTCGAGTTATTTATTTAGTCCTTAGACTTGAGATATCAAGGATGTCTTGTATGAGTACTCCTTTATTTGATGTTAGACTTACAGGTTTGAAACATTTCAGATCGGGTATAATCGGTTATCGAGATTGATAGTCAACCATACGAAGGTAATTGAGTGTCAACAAAGGATTATCCACTCTCGTATCATGAGAGAAATATCTCATGTGTGCTTGCTCAGACAAATCAGGGTCATTCGGTTTGAGAGAGAAGGAGTTATCCAAGAGAATCTGATTAGAGAGAGACTCTAATGGATTCCGTATGTGATTTCACAATACCATGTCCAATATACAGTCTCTGAGATATTTATTTAATGAGATATTATAGATACACGGTAACTATGGACAAATATATATGATGGATTCGATCCTCCTGTACTGTTTGGGGACTATGGCGTAGTGGCCTGGTACGTCCATAGTCGATGAGTCAAGTGAATTATTATGAGGATAATAATTTACTATATTTGAGGGAGTTCTGATGAGAGCGACTCATTGTCAGCTTGGTATCGGGCCTAGAGGGTCACACACATATGATGGATGCTTCAGCAAATTGAGAATTGGATAAAGATCTAATTAGCCTCTATTCTCATTAGATGAGACCCTACACTAATAGGCTCCTTATATAAGACACAATTAAAGGTCAAATGAGATTGAAGTGTGCAGCAAGTTCAGCACATTGCTAGGCTTAAAGGGTGCATCAAGGGCTGTATTGGTGAAGAGTTACAATCTAGCAAGCACATTTGTGAGGGAAGAACAATATACAGATTGTTTAGTAAAATGGAGTAGTCCAAGGGGATGGTGGTCTCCGAAACTTCCAGAGAGAAGAATGCAAAGAGAAAAGTTGCTCCAACAGGACAGATATCTAGGAGGGATAGGTCTTGGTTCTCGGAAGGGAGAATCATGTATAACGGATCGCACATGTTGAGGAAGAGCACCTCAAGATAATATCTCCACAAAGCTCAACGGATCGAGCGAGCAGCAAGGAGTCATTGCATGATCTCAAATGAAGCAATGCATTAGTGGATGCATTGCAAGATCAAGTAGGGGAGCGACAATGACAACATCATACGAATGCACACTTAGAGTCGATGTGGAAATCGAACTCAACGGAGGGCTGACCCGTGGTGTGGTGGGCATGAGAGCCACCATCAACTCAATGCAAATCGAGAAGCAGAGTAACTTGGGTGGAACTTAGTGAAATATCAAGCCGCATAAAAAGAGTATACGTAGAAGATAGAAACATGGAGAGGAAGCATAAAGCTTTCCTTGGATAAAGATCAAGGACATGAACTCTTGTAGAGGTAAGAGTGGGATTATGTCATTCTATAGGTTCTTCATTCTGATGGTAGACTCATTTTGCATGATGTCAAAGATGGAGCAAGCTTCGAGGTACATGCACCTTATCTCAAAGAAGTATTTGACAGAGGAACTAAGGTGATTCAACTTACAGAGGCGGGTACTCTTGAAGAATATGTCACAGTACTGCCATTTGAGTTGTCATGAAGGAAGTGGTGTGCAGCGAAGATTATGCTGGTAGGGGATAGAGGCCCAGGATCCAGGCAATGGTATACCAATTTTAGTAATGTCTGGGGACTTCGAGAGCTACTAAGTGATAGACTATTCTAGAGCGATGCTTTGTCCAAGTATAACTCGAGAATGAGGGGGCGGATGTGAATTACTAAAAGAGCGAACATAATAGAAGGTGGCGAAAGCCCCACGATGTGCTGGCAGAGGCCATACGTAGAGAGATCATAGTCTGAGTTCATCACATAAGAATCTGAATGCAATAGAGATATCACTAAGAGGTGACATAGTGCAACGGATCGTGGTGGAATAGTTCGTGACAATACAACACCTATAGAGATGTCCCGTTATGGACATGATCATGCGGAGGTATGATCAGGAGCTACTGGGAGCTCCACTTTGGTGAACAACATAACAACAAGAAGGGTTATGGATTCAAAGAGTGAATATCATGGTATCACAAAGGTGGGTCTTTCGTGAGTGTGCATCGAATCTTACATCGGATGAAAGCCTTGGTCATCAGCATATAGGGGTTGTGTACCATCGAGAGAGAAGTTAGATTACAAGTACCAGTGAGTCCCATAAAGGGGACTTGATCATATAGAGGTATGATTGAAGCGATTGGAGAGTTGGACTACTTCAGTGCTTATATTCGCTTAAGGGAGCCCGACAAGTCAGAGGATAAGGCTGAGTAAGTGAACGTTGCTACTAAAATTGGCGCGAGCCTTGCAACAAGATGGTGGAGCTACTTTGCTTGAAGTGCTTATATTCGCTTAAGAAAGTGACGACGAGTGCTTATATTCTCCATTTCGACTACCTTGATGAGAACCTCGCTAACACTAGTCTTATAAGGTTTTATGGCCATTGCCCTTCCATCCTATCTTAGTACTTAGAGTTTGCCTCTGCATTCTCTACCTCCTCGACCCCTTTTATGACCAACGCTCTCCCTCCATGAGAGCAAGGGATCGATGACTCTATGGAAGTCTCACCTCTGTGGTACCATGACGCTACTAGCCCATGACCTTACTATCTGTTGCCTTGCATCTGCATCCCTTTCTTCACGATCAGTATGTCTGCCTCTGTGATACCGTGACACTCCTCTGAGTCCACCTCCTTTCTGATTGACGCTTTGCTTTTGGGTAGCTGAGCCCCTATATACTCGTCGTCACTTCCTTGCCTCTTTCGATCACCTACTTCAACATCTTTGTATTCTGCTAGTAGTTCTCCTTGGTCGATGGAAAGACAAACTGTAACTCTCATGCATGGCCTCCACCATCTTGTTACAAGGCTCGCGCCAATTTTATTCTCCTTAGCTTTCTTAAGCGAATATAAACACTGAAGTAGTCCAAGATGGTTGAGAGACTTCGGGTTGATGCAGAAGTGCTCAACCAAGAAATGAAGTAGGTAGTACATGGTGTTGTACCTTTTATACTCAGAGAAGTAGGCGACAAAGATGATGAAGAAGACGGTATAATCTCATAGGCGACCAGAACTATCAAAGACTTACTCCAAATTGGGGGACTCCAAGTTGGGGTAAACTTTTGCTCTTTTCGGGCAAAACTTCTTGCATTCCAAAAGTTCGATGGTAGTGGAAAGATAAATTACAGTGGCTAACTCAACGTAAGGAGTACAAACACTTCAAGTGCTTCGAAAGTATGAGCAAAGAGTAGGCAAAATATTAGTAACCAGCTCGATGCATGAAGTACAACCTTGAAGAGACAGGCGAAATCAAGTAAATTATGTCTTCTCAACTCAAGAGAGTGGGCGAAACCGAGTACCCCAATTCTTGTATCTCGAGGAGGCGGGCAAAATCAAATAACATTTGCCTCCTCAACTAAAAGAGAAAGGGTGAAACTTAGTACATCAATTCTCTTATTTATCCAGCAGAGGAGCTCTGCACAAGTTTAGTGACCTTTCAAGGAAAGCTTATGGACGACAATAATTGTCAAATCCTCACAGTTTGTGATTAGTACTACTGAGAGTAGGTTATCCACTTCATTTCCCAATAGAATGTTAATCGACGGTAGGAGTAATGTGAACCTACTTGAAAGTGATAACTAAAGTTGAAGAATGATCAATGAGCGAATCTTGTGGAAGAATGACCTCAAAAACTTCAAAGTTTGTGAAGCGATACTCGTTAAAGCTCCAACAAGCATCGATCCAGTTTAAGCAACATGAGACTATTGCAATACAGACACATAACAAGGAAGATCTTTTTCTTCACTAGAAGGATCCCCAGAAATCAACAAAGATCAGCACAGCTCGCCAAACCCCACACAGAAGTCAGTCATTGGCGAGTTATAGCAGTATGGCAGGTTAGAGTTTGACTACTCAACAACAACGATAGAGAGTAGCTGGGAGCCAAGGGACGTGTTGTAGCCAAAGCAAAAGATTGAAGATACGTCAAAAGGCAAGGAGATGCAGCGTCTACAAAAGCTTCCACGAGGACGTCGAAGGAATAAGTGGGGGAGAATGTCATGGACAAAAATATAAACAAAGTGTTTGATGTAATGTTCATGATTGTCCATATCCTTCAGTTTTTGTACATGCTTTGTATAGTAGTAGGCTTGGCAGCCCTTGTTTAGTTAACTTTTATAGCCAGTTTCGACTTGAAATGAGAGCCATGTCATGTGGTCATTTGTGGGGACTCGGTCTATAATGGACCATTATTCCTCTAACCCGTTTTCTTTTTTGTAGGTCCTAAGGGACCCTAGGAGGTTTCGGGGAGACTGACCTTTATGAATGGACACACAAGAGTGCCACACGACTTAGGCAAAACTAGCTAAGTCTGTGACACTAGGTAAATAATCTCACATATGATATAGGTTTTCAGTTTTACGATTTTTGTCATGATTAAATCTTTTACACGATGATTTGATCTACGTGAGAAACTTATTTTGTATTTGATCCTCCGCTGCATATATGATCCTCCCGCTTGGTTTCCCAACAGTGGTATCAGAGCCAAGGTTGTTTGTATGAAATATTGGTTTTAAACTGCATTTGATGAGATTGATATATGTAAATTATATTCTTCATACCTTGCTATAATTTTTCATGGTTAATCAGATCTAGACATCGCTTTTTCTTGTTGTAAAAAGGTGTTGTAGAGAGGTGTTTTAAGGTTCTTTGATGTCAAAATTGTTGGCACAAAGAAAGGGGAAGAGGGTAGTAACTGTTGTTGCCCTATGGCATGGCCAAAGGCTACTTGAAGCCTTGGCCAAGAGCAAGGATGTTGCTCTCGACCTGGCCAAAAGCTGCAAGGCTGATAGCAGCAAGCTTCAACTATGGTAGTGCTGGTTACATGTGCCCTACAAGCCAATCACATGAGTGATGACATATGTGACACGCTGCATGATCTTTTAGCTTATTATTATTATTGGTATATTCTCACAATATATTATCTGTTATATATATATATATATATATATATATATATATATATATATATATATATATATATATATATTGTGATGTCCTTGGTTTTATATAATAAGAATCAAATCATGATAAAATCATGATAATAAGATTAATTCACTTTTAAACATAAATTTTAAATAATCCCGATCATAGGTTACTCAAGAGGGACATCGAGATAATCTGACAGACCAGCGTATTATATACCCATCCATATGATGGAGGCGATTGGTCTCATAGCTACTTATGTGGAGACACTAAGGATATAGTACAGGTGCTCATTGGAGAATAAGTTCACTGATTGATCCGCTTATGGAATATTGTATGGTTAATGATACCTAATGTCAGACAGTGATTCCATAGTCCCAGTTATGTATCTGGTTCTTAGACTTGAGACACCAAAGATGTCTTGTTTGAGTCTCATTTCTTTAACGCCAGACTTATAGGTTTGGAAAGTTCCAGATCTAGTACAATTAGTTATCGGGATTGGTAGTCAACCTTTGAAGGTAATTGAGTGTTAATAAGGAATATCTCATATGTGCTTGCTCAGACAAATCCCTGACCATGGTTATTCAGATTAAGAGAATCCGATTAGAGCGAGACTATGATGGATTCCTTATGTGACATAACAGTACTATGTCTAATATACAGTCTTTGAGATATTAGTTGGATAAAGGATTATAGATACAGGGTAACTATAGACAGACATGTCCGATGGATTCGATCCCCCTGTACCGTCTGGGGACTATGGCATAGTGGCCTAGTACGTTCATAGTCGATGAGTCGAGTGAATTATTATGGGGATAATAATTCACTATATCAGGAGTTCTTATGAGAATTACTCATGGTCAGCTTGGTATCAGGCCTAGAGGGTCACAAATATATGGTGGATGCTTAAGCGAATAGATGATTGAATATAGATCCAATTAGCCCCTATTATCACTAGATGAGATCCTACACTGATGGGTTCCTTGCTTGAGGCCCAATTAGAGGCCTAAGGTGATTATTGGATAGAGATCCAATAATATAATATTAGTGGGTTATTGGATGAAGATCCAATACCACTAAGGTAGGACCCTTAGGGTTTTTGGTGACTCTCTATAAATATGAGGGGAGACTCATATTTGATAGGCTGTAGCTTTGGCCACCAGGAGGGGAGACTCATGGTTGATAGGCTGCAGCTTTGGCCATCCGCTCCTATTCTCCTCCCTCCCTCTGTGCATGAGTTGTGAGATCAGATTGGAGGAGTTTCATTATAGAGATCAATCGTGTGGATACCGCTAGAGAGGAAGATGCTTGACTTTCTTCATCCTCTCCATCCGGATCTGGAATACAGGGATATACAATCTCCCTAGGTAATTAACCTATAACACAACGTAGTTTTCTTTTGGTTTTTATGATTTTCTCGCGACCCAATCTTTTACATGATAATTTGATTTTTATAGGAAACCTATTTTTGTTTTGATTTTTGTTGCGCATGTGATGCTCCCGCTGAGGTATCCCAACAGGCAGTAGCCTCCCATGTAGCCAAGAGTCTTGGCTACATGGGCAATCCTAGCGACCAGGGCTTCCTGGCTGCTAGAGGTAACCCTTCAGCTAGGGACTCCTAACCGTAAGGGGTGTTTTAGGCGGCCAAGGTGTGTTGGAAGCACATAGCAGATTGCAGCCATGGAGAAGGCTACAAGAGAGATCCTTGGGGCTAGGGTTTCTTAGCCTCTCAATGTTTCCTTATGGCTAAGGATTCCTAGCCGCAAGAGGAGTCTTAGCAGCTAAAGTTTCTTAGACGCACAAGGAGTCCCAAGCTACCATTTTAGGAACCATATGGTAGGGTATCCTAGAAATATTAAAAATAATTAATTTAATAGTTTAATTAATTATTATATATCTAGTAATCCTATGATTATTTTGTAATTACATGGAGAGTGTGACAGGAGTGTGGAGTTGACAACAAAACCCATGATGCCGTGGCGGGAGGTCACAACACATGGTGATGTAGTGAGGATTTGATGAAACTGATGATGACAAGATCAATGATCACAGGGCATGAAAATGCACCGATGCACACATAGATCTTATTGTGAGTGATTAGGCCCATTGGCACTACATAATCATATTAGGTGACGACTCATGATCATTCAGTGTAACTTACATATGTGATATGTGTTATACACCTACTATATATATATATATATATATATATATATATATTTATTTATTTATTTATTTGTATGCAATGTAGATATATATTAAATATGTATATGTGTGACACGATATATTAGGAGATCGATATAAAAACAAAAACCTCTCTTACGATAATATTAAGTTAGTGAGCGTGAGACAATAAGATTGACCTGCGTAGCCTTCCATTATTATCTGAAGAAATTAAATCACAATACAGGTTGAATTAGTCGAGTCACTGGAGACTCACCTATCTACGTAATTGAGATCTTGCCTACGACATAGAGATGTCACCAGTGACCTGAGGACATGGTATGCTTGGTCGAGTCACTCGAGAGTATATTACCGGATAAGACTCATCTTGTAACGGTGATGACTTAACTTAACTTTATAGTTGGACGAGCAGTCGAGACCATGATGATTCGGAAGCCAAATATGATGGGAATCACAAGAAGTTGTGATTGGCAAAAGTTGTCTACCTTTCGAGCTTAGTGTAATTGGTCGAGTCACTTGAAGTTATACTAATACACCGATTGGATCCTAATCCCCACTAGAAGTCTATAGGAGACTTTCGTCTCATGTGTCAAGGGTGTCGCATGATTTGCTAGGAAATTAGTGGGAGTATATTAAGATAGAAGTTCATATCTTAATTACTTTTTTTTCATAACTACACGGATTGGCTCTGCATTTTGAGAATTATTCTCACAGTGAAGAAAATTACATACGTCCTTAATACAATTATGCCTATGCCGAAAGAAGGGGCAAGCGAGGATGAGATCGCTTGCTAGGTGAAATATATAGATGATTCCACATTGGTAAAATATTACATGTTGGCCTCCATGACTCCTGAGTTACAGAGGTAACATAAGAGCATGGATGCAAATTCTATCATTCTTCATCTCCACCAGCTATTTAAGAAATAGGGAAGAACTTAAAGATATTAGATATCTAAGAGACTCCTTTAAGCTAGGATAATAGAAGGGACATCAGTTGGAAACTATATCCTAAAGATGATAGAGTAGATCAAGAAACTCAAAAGTCTAAGAATAGTCCTAGAGGATAACTTTTGCTTTGATCTTATACTTCAGTCCCTGTCAGAATCCTTTTCTCACTTCATCATGAATTTTAACATGAGCAAGTTTGATGTGACTTTTCCTGAGCTCCTCAATATATTGAGAGAAGTCGAGAGTGGCATTAAGAAAGAGAAACTAGTTCTCTATATTGGTGAGACCAAGAAAATAATAAAGGCCAATAAGACCCTTAAGAAGGGTAAGGGCAAACAAAGATTAGGCAAGACAAAGGTTGTCAAGAAAGACCCGACAAAGGACAAAGAACAGTGCTTCCACTGTGGCAAAGATGGGAAGAGGAACTATAAGAGCTACCTTGCAGATAAGGCGAAATCGAAGCTTGGGAAGCTTTAGGTATATTCATGATCAGTCTCCACTTCTCATATTTTCATGATAACATATGGGTATTAGATACTTAGAGTGTTTTCATATCTGCAATTCGTGTAGGTTTTGGTAAGACCTAGGATATTGGTCAAAGGTAAGATAAACCTCAAGATGGGCAATAGATATAAATTAGTTTTTTAAAATAATAATTGTTCAATAATTATAGATGATGAGATCATCACTAGAGGGACCCTAATAAATAGCTTATATATGTTAGACACTTCTCCACATATCATGAATATAAATACATCTAAGAGGAAAATAGATGAGGTGAACAATGCATACATATGATATTGTAAGCTAGGTCATATACATTGTATATGGGAAGGATTCAAAATTTGCTGAAAGATGGATACTTGGATCAATTTGACTATGAGTCTTATGCAACTTGTGAATCTTAACTTCATGGAAAAATAGCCAACTCTCCTTTTAGTTGAACTGGAGAGAGAGCCACTGAGTTATTAGAACTTATATATAGTAATGTATATGGTCTCATGTCGACTCAAGCTATAGGTGGTTACTCATACTTCATTATATTCACTGATGATTTCTCTAGGTACGGACACGTGTACTTAATGAAGTGCAAGTCCAAAGCCTTTGAGAAATTCAAGAAATATTATAATGAGGTAGATAACTAAATTGGAAAGAGTATTAAGACTCTTCGATCAGATCGAGGAGGAGAATACTTAAGTATGAAGTTCACATATTTCCTAAGGGACAATGAGATTTTATCCAAGTGGATACCTCCTTATATACCTCAACTCAATGGTGTATCCGAAAGGAGGAATCACATGATGTTAGACATGCTACGGTCCATGATCAGTTTTACTGACCTACTCGTCTCAGTTTGGGGATACACCCTAGAGGTCGCAACATACCTTTTGAACGGAGTTCCACCAAAGTCGGTAGTGTCTACACCATATAAGATATGGAAAGGAAAGAAGTTTGATCTTAAGGTGGTTAAGATTTGAGGTTGTCCTACCCACGTTAGAAGACGCAACCCCTACAAGTTGGAATAAAGGAAGGAACGGTGCATGTTCATGGGATACCCTAAGGAGACTTTGAGATATTATTTCTATATCCTGAGGACTAGAGGGTCTTTGTTACCAAGAGAGTTGTGTTCATTGAGAATGAACACATTCTTAGTGGAAATAATAGGAGTGAGATAAAGTTGAATGAGATTAGAGAACCTAGCTCAAGCATCATTCCAAAGTCTAAGTCTGTTCAGGTATCTAGCATACAAGTTCTAACTTTGCACAGGTCTAGCAAAGTATCTCACCCTCCTGAAAGATATGTGGGACATATCAGTGGAGAGGACTCTTAGGATGTTGATCCTCAGACCTACAAGGAGGGTATTATGAGTATAGACTCTGGGAAGTGGCAAGAAGTAATGAATTCTGAGATGGATTTCATATACTCCAACAAGATTTGGAACTTTATGAATGCACTTGAGGGTATCGTACCCATTGACTACAAATGAATCTACAAGAAGAAGATCAGAGTGGCTAGAAATGTGATACCTATAAGACAAGGTTGGTAGCTAAAAGATATCATCAAAGGCAAGGAGTTGAATATGACAAAACATTTTTACTTGTAGCTATGCTTAAATCTATCATAATTTTTTTGGTCATTACAACACACTATGATTATGAGATATGACAGATGGATATGAAGCATTCCTCAATAGCAACCTTGAGAAGGATGTGTATATGATACAACAAGAGGGATTACGTATCCAGAGAGAGTCTAGATAAATTATGCAGGTTGTGTAGGTCCATATATGGATTAAAGCAAACTTCCCGAAGTTGGACATAAGATTTGATGAGGCGATCAGATCTTATGACTTCATTAAGAATGAAGATGAGTCTTGTGTGTATAGAAAAGTAAATGGGAGCGCTATCACCTTCTTGGTGCTATATGTGGATGACATCCTATCATTGGGAATGATGTAGGAATGCTTTCTACAATAAATGTTGGTTATAGGTGCCCTGCAAGCCAATCACGCGAGTAATGGCACATGTGACACACTGCGTAATCTTTTTGCTTATGATTAATATTGGTATATTCTCACATTATATATTGTGATGTCCTTGTTTCTGTGCAATGAGAATCGGATCATGATGAGATCATGATAATGAGATTGATTCACTTTTAAACACATGTCCTAAATAATCTCAGTCATAAGTTACTCGAGAGGGACATCGAGATAACCGGACAGACCGATGTACTATATACCCGTCCATATGATGGAGGCGGTTGGTCTCATAGCCACTTGTGTGAAGACACTAAGGGTATAGTATAGGTGCTCATTGGAGAATGAGTTCACCGATTGATCCGCTTATGGAATGCTATATGGTTAATGATACCTAATGTCAAACATCGATTCCATAGTCCCAGTTATGTATCTGGTCCTTAGACTTGAGACACCAAGGATGTCTTGTATGAGTACTCTTTTCTTTGACACCAGACTTACAAGTTTGGAAAGCTCCAAATCTGGTACAATTGGTTATCGGGATTGTTAGTCAGCCTTACGAAGGTAATTGGGTGTCAATAGAGGATCATCCACTCTCGGTATCACGAGATGAATATCTCATATGTGCTTGCTTAGACAAATCTCCGGCCAGAGTAATTCAGATTGAGAGAGAAGGAGTTCTCCGGTAGAATCTGATTAGAGCAAGATAAACTGATTCCATATGTGACCTGACAGTACCATGTCCAATATACAATCTCTGGGATATTATTTGGATGAGGAATTATAGATACATGGTAATTATGGACAGACATGTTCGATGGATTCGATCCCCTTGTACCGTTTGGAGACTATGGCGTAGTGGCCTAGTACGTCCATAGTCGATGAGTCGAGTGAATTAATATGGAGATAATAATTCACTATATCAGAAGGAGTTCTGATGGGAGTGACTCACGGCTAGCTCAGTATCGGGCCTAGAGGATCACACACATATAGTGGATGCTTCAGTGAATAGAGGATTGGATGAAGATCCAATTAGCCCCTATTCTCATTAGATGAGACCCTATATTGATGGGCTCCTTGATTAAGGCCCAATTATAGGCCTAAGAAGATTATTGGATAGAGATCCAATAATACAAGATTAGTGGGTTATTGGATAAAGATCCAATACCCACTAAGGAAGGAGCCCTAGGGTTTTTTTGTGGCTCTCTATAAATAGGAGGGGAGACTCTTGGTTGATAGACTGTAGCTTTAGCCATCACCTCCTATTCTCCTCCCTCCATCTGTGCAAGAGTTGCGGGATCAGATTGGAGGAGTTTCATTGCAGAGATCCATCGTGTGGATACCGCTAGAGAGGAGGACGCTTGACCTCCTTCATATTCTCCATTTGGATCTGGAATATAGGGATATACGATCTCCCTAGGTAAAATCAATCTCTCTCACATCGCAGTTTTATCAATTTTTGCATTTTTCTCGCAACCCCAATCTTTTGCACGACGATTTGATTTACGTGGAAAATCGATTTTTGTTTTGATTTCTGATGCGCTTGTGATGCACCCGCTGTAGATTTCCCAACAATAAAGTCCTGACTATCCAAAAATTTATTCATGAAAGACTTAGGAGAAACATTCTATATTTTAGGAATCTGGATCTATAGAGATGGATCCAAGAGGATGCATGGTTTATTCCAGTCTAGGTATATAGACTTCATTGTCAAAAGGTTTGCCATAAAGAATTCCAAGAGATGTCTCATACCAATGAGATATGTACTATTACTTTCTAGGAGTATGTCCCCAAAGACTCTTGAAGAAAGGGCAAACATGAATATGATATCCTATGCCTTACCAATATGATCTATCATGTATGATATGCTATGTACTAGGCCTGATATAATGCATGCTCTGAGTATCACGAGTAGGTATCAGGAGGATCCAGATTTAGAACACTGGAAGGTAATTAAGTGTATCCTTAAGTACTTGAGAAGGACTAAGGATCCTTTACTAGTATATGAAAGAGGTAACCTCCAGGTTTAGGGTTACACAGACTCGAGTTTTTGGTCTGACATTAATGATAGCAAGTTGAACTCAAAATATATTTTCACCATGAATGGAAGAGTAGTAATCTAGAAGAGTTTCAAGTAAGATACCACTGCTAACTTGACTACAGAGGTAGAGTACATTGTTGCAGCAAAAGCAGTAAAGGAGTGGGTATGGATGAAGAAGTTCATCAGATATTTGAAAGTCGTACCAAGCAACATGGAGCTGATTCCTAAATACTGTAACAATAACGAGGCGATCGCTCAAGCAAAAGAAACTAGGTCCCATCAGAAGTCTAAGCACGTTCTGAGGAGGTTCTATCTGATTAAAGAGATCATAGTCTGTAAAGATATAGCAATGGAAAGAGTTTCATCCAAAAATAACATTGCAGATCTACTCACGAGGCCGCTAACTCAGATTGTATTTAAGCATCATAGGGGTCTGATGGGGATCAGACACATAGGTGACTAAATTTAGGTCAAGTGGAAGATTATTGGTTACAGGTGCCCTATAAGCCAATCACATGAGTGATGGCACATGTGACATGCTACACGATCTTTTTTATTATAATTATTATTAGTATATTCTCATATTATATTATTTATTGTATATATATATTATGATGTCTTTGGTTCTGTGTAATAGGAATCGAATCATGATGAGATCATGATAATGATACCAATTCACCTTTAAATACATATCCTAAATAATCTCGGTCATAGGTTACTCAAGAGAGACATTGAGATAACCGGACAGACCAGTGTATTGTATACTCATCCATATGATAGAGGCGGCTAGTCTGATAACTACTTATATAGGACATTAAGGATACAATACAAGTGATCATTGGAGAATGAGTTCACTGATTGATTCGCTTACGAAATACTGTATGGTTAATGATACCTAATGTGAAATAGCGATTCCGTAGTCCCAATTATGTATCTGGTCCTTAGATTTGAGACACTAAGGATGTCTTGTATAAGTAATCCTTTTTTTGATGCCAGACTTATAGGTCTAGAAAGTTCTAGATCTGATACAACCGGCTATTGGGATTGGTAGCCAATTATATAAAGTCAATTGTATTGAATCTCAGATTTTGATAATGAGATCAATTGATGGATTATTGATCTAACATATATTATTAGAGTTGATTGATATAAGATTAATTATGATAGAAAGATTATTACAATCAGGATTGGCCAAGGTCAAGTCCATGCATCAGACCGGGGTTCGGACGATGAGGTTGGGAACTTGCTAGGAGTGCGTCGGGAGCTCACTGAGGGTATCGAAATCTTGCTAGGATGGTGCAAGGGAGTTTGCCGAAAGATTGTCGGGGGTAGCCGAAAAACTTATCGGGAGTTGGGATGGTCTTGCAATGGATGTATTGACTATTATGATTATATTTAATTAAGTCATATTTAACATCGTGCAAGTTTAACCATGACAGGATGAGTTACATATCATACATGAACCTAGGATAAAGCTTAGGCATCGAGCCAAGGATTGACGATGCGATAGGAGCTCGCCGAGCATTCGTTGGGACTTCGCTGAATGTATTGGGAAGAATGCTAAGAACACGCCAGGAGATCACCGGAGGAAGACCGTGAGACTCACCGCTGGAGAAGCCGGAGGTTGTCGGTTTGCGGGAGTAAGGTCATTAAGCTTGGTGGTCATGTTTTGATTATAATTTTAAGCCATAGATTAAAATTGAGTCTTAAATGAGTGTGATTTGGATGAAATCCAAATCAACTCAAAGATGTCATCGGGTCCACTATGGGGTTTGATTAAGCTCAAGTTGAGCTCAATTGGTTGACAAAAGAGTTGGTCAACATTAGGTTCAAACCAGAATTTGAAAAGTGGAGGGAACCACTATTGTAGAGTTTTCGATAGGTAAACCATCCAAGGCTGATGAGTAAACCGCCCGTACCTTGGTATTCGGGTGGTTGAGCCACCCAGGTCAGCGGGTAAACCGCCCGTACCCGGATATTCCGGGTGAGTTTGTTTTTTACTCCAAAAATCTGAAGCCACTTGGGGCCTATAAATACCTTAAGTTTTCTTACATTTGATACAACAAATTTAGGGAAAAAATTCTGTAAAAAACTTGTATGGATTGTAAGAAAAAGGAAAGGGGTAATTGAGTAATCAAAGAGTTATAATTTTGTCTCCCTTGTAAGCTAAAGTGTAAGGGTTTGGTCTTCACCTAAAGAAGATCAATAGTAGACACCAGTATACCTCAAGAAGGAGTACTCGGGAGTTGACATAGGTCGGTTGAGGCCGAACCACTATAAATTGTGAGTTCTCTTTTATTACCTTGTTTACTTCTTTATATTACTCTTAATTAGTTCAAGAAAGTTACAAGCATCATTCACATAATTCCTCTCAAATTGGTTTTAAATTGACTTTATTAAAATATCAAAAAAAGCTTCTATTGTTAACTCTTTACTTTACAAAAAAAAGTTTTTAAACAAGCACTATTACACTTACACTAATTCACTCCCCCCCTCTTAGTGCCAATTGATCCTAACAAATTGAGTGTCAACAAAGGATAAGTCACTCTTAGTATCACGAGAGGAATATCTCATGTATGCTTAAACAAATCCTTAGCATTACATTTAGATTGAGAGAGAATGAGTTCTCTAGGAGAATCCAATCAGAGCGAGACTCTGATGGATTCTGTATGTGGCCTGACATCACTATATTAAATATATGGTTAGAGATATTAGTTGGATGAGAGACTATAGATACATGATAACTATGGACAGACAGGTCTGATAGATTCGATCCCCCTGTATTATTTGTAGACTATGGCATAGTGGCCTGGTACTTCCATAGTCAATGAGTCGAGTGAATTATTATGAAGATAATAATTCACTACATCAAAAGGAGTTCTAATGGGAGCGACTCATGGTCAGCTCGGTATCGGGCCTAGAGGGCCACACACATATGGTGGATGCTTCAACGAATAAAGGATTGGATAGAGATCCAATTAGCTCTTATTCTCATTAGATGATACCCTACACTGATGTGCTCCTTGCATGAGGCCCAATTAGAGGCCAAAGGTATTAGATAAAGATCCAATAATCCAAGGTTAGTGAGTAATTGAAATGAGATCCATTACCCACTAAGGCATGATGCACTAGGGTTTTGGTGGCTCTCTATAAATAGGAGGTAGGGGCAGCACATAGATGAAAGGTTGCACCTTTAGTTACCCCCTCTTATTCTCCTCCTCTCCCTCACCTTCTTAGCCGACCAGCCCCTCTCAGGCGTGAGAGGGCAGCGAAGAAGATAGAGGATCTTCTTCCAAGTTTGTTACGAGAAGTTATACAAGAGTTACAAGAATTGGGACTGCGATTGGAGGAGTATCTCTACATCGATCTATCATGTGGATACCGCTAGAGAGGAGGACACTTGTCTCCTTCATCCTCTCCATCTGGATCTAAAAAAATAGAGATATATGGTCTCCCTAGGTAAAAAATCTCACACATGATGTAGTTTTTCAATTTTATGATTTTTGTCATAATCCAATCTTTTGCATAATGATTTGATCTACTTGAGAAACCGATTTTATTTTTTATCTTCCGCTACGCATGTGATGCTCCCGCTTGGTTTCCCAACACCAACAACCATTGCCTATGGCTAGGCCAACTCTCTTCACCATGCTATAAGACCCTCTCGCGGTCGGCCAATAGCCTAGAGCTGTGGATGCCCACCCACTAACTAAGGAGCGATCGGGAGACCTAAGACCAACAGCAGAATGTAGCACTCCTCACTCTCGATGCACTGCTCTAAGTTGTCCCGAGCCAGATACCTTGTCATTCGACTCAGTAGACTCTTTCAGGGCTCAGCTACACTCGGTCAACGGGCACCTAGGCGAGGTCCAAAGGGAGTTCATCAAATCAAAGGAAGAGCTTGAGGAAGGATCCTCGGTAGGATACCCTTCATCCAAGAGATCCAAGACAAGCCAATTCTCCTCTACTTTCACCTCCCAACGTTGGAGGCCTACGATGATGGCTTCGACCCAATAAAGCAAGCTAATGTGGTATAGCAGGTTGATGGCCCTATATGGTAGCTCCGACACTCTAATGTATCGGGCTTTTCCCACCACCCTCTGAGGCTCAACTTGGATGTGGTATAGTAGGTTGAGGCCATCCTCGGTCTCATATTTTGATCAGCTCATGAGGGAATTCGAGCTTAACTTCTTGGCTAAGGTCTGACCTAAACCGTCCATGGATATGCTCCTTGACCTAAGCAAGAAGGATGACGAGCCCCTCTCTCACTTTATCGCTCGCTTCGCCATCAAGATCCAAGATGTTCCAGACACCCACCCCTCGTTGGTCATGCAAGCGTTCATGATGGGCCTACGACCCTGAAGGTTCTTCTGGTTGTTGGTCGAAAGGCCACCAGCAACCATCCTCGAGATGCTTCAGCGAGCCAATCACTATGTTGTTGTCGAGGCGCTGGTGGCAAGAAGGCGCGAGGAATCACACAAAAGGCTTCGAACGGAACAACCCTAAGCCTCATCCTTGAGACCACTCAAGAGGAGACTCGACTCACCCGAGCCACCACTCCCTAGACCGCTTCTACCACCTCTCAACTTGTCCAGAACAAAAATCTTTTGAGATTGTATGCTCTAATTTATAGGTAGTCCAACACTGTGGACTCGGCTAGTCGAGCGACAAAAGAAGGAACTTTAGAGAAGCTCAAGACCCGCTATGGCAAACATGTGCCCGAGAGGTGCACCTTGGCCAATTAGTGCCCAAGTCATGCACCTTGGCCAAATAGTACCCAAGTCCTGCACCTTGGTCAAATAGTGCCCAAATCATGCACCTCGACCAAACAATGCTCAAGTCGTGCACTCGACCAAATAGTGCCTAAGTCTTGCACCTCAGTCATGCACCTTGACTAAACAATGCTCGAGTCATGCACCTTGACCAACTAGTGTCTGAGTCGTACACCTCGACCAAACAGTACTCGAGATGTGCACCTCTGCCAAATAGTACCTGAGTCATACACCTCAGCCAAACAATACCTGAGTCGTGCACCTCGACTAAATAGTACCCGATTTCTGCACCTCGGTCCAACAATGTATAAGTCCTGCATCTCGGCCAAATAGTGCCTGTGTCCTGCTCCTCGACTAAACAATACTCGAGTCGTGCACCTCGGCCAAGCAGTGCTTGAGTCCTGCACTTCGGCCAAACAGTGCCTGAGTTATATCTCGACCAGTCATGAGCCCAAGTCATGCATCTCAGCCAGTCACGAGCCCGAGTTACACCTTGGTCCTGTCAAAAGCCCAAGTTTTGCATCTCGGCCAGTTATGAACCTAAGTTATGCATCTCGACCAGTCACGAGCTCAAGTTATGCCTTGAGCTAGTTAAGAGCTCGAGTTATGCCTCACGACCAATCTTATTCCCGAGTTACACCTCGTGGCCAATCCTATGCCCAAGTTACACCTCATGGCCAGTCATATGCCCGAGTTACGCCTTGCACCCAGTCCTATGCCCGATACACCTCGTGACCAGTCCTATGCCTGAATTACACCTTGCAACCAATCCTATAACTGAGTTATGCATCGCGGCCAGTCCAATAATCAAGTTATGCTGCACGGCCAATCCTATACCCGAGTTATGCCTCGCGGCCAGTCCAATGCCCGAGTTATGCTGCTCGGATAATCTTATGCCCAAGTTACACCTCGTGACCAGTCCAATGCCCGAGTTATGTTGCTCGGCCAGTCCTATGCCCAAGTTATGCCCCAGCCAGTCCAATGCCCGAGTTATGCTGCTCGGATAGTCTTATACTCAAGTTACGCCTCGCAGCCAATCTACTTCCTGAGTTATACTATTCGGACAGTCTTATCCCCAAGTTATGCCTTGCAACCAATCCATGCCCGAGTTATGTTGCTCAGACAGTCCTATGCCCAAGTTACGCCTTGCGGCTAGTCTAGTACTCGAGTTATGTTGCTCAACTAGCCTAGTGCCCGAGATACATATCTCGGTCATTCATAAGCCCGAGTCACGCCTCGCGATTGGTCATGAGCCCGAGTGGAGGGATCCTCATCCTTCAAGGAGTTGCAAACCCAACTTAAGAAAACATCACAACCTTACCTCGAGCTCCTTTACAAGGAACCCAATGTACGCCTCTTCGGGAGGGAGAGAATGATAGGACAAATTATGATATTACCCCCATGGCATCAAAACAGTATCTATGTTAGTATCGACGTTGCACCTCTGGCTCACTGTCACGGACAAAATGTCAACAAGGTGTTCGATGAAATGCTCATGTTTGTCCGTGTCCTTTGGTTTTTGTACATTCTTTGTGTTGGGAAACCTGTAACTAGCACTTTATACAACAAGTAGTGAGCTCGTAATTGACTTGGCAGCCCTAATTTGGTTATCTTTTATGATCGATTTCAGCTTGTAAATCTGAGTATGTGTCATGTAGACACTTGTGGGGGACTTCGGTCTGTAATTGATCATTATCTTTTGCGTGTAACCTTTTTAAGTTTGTAATACCCTTGGGTGTAATTTGTATTGACTTTATAAAGTGTTTGCTTGAGTAGTTGCTTGTGGATCCCATTGGAATTACTTCTTCTAGCTCATTTTCTCTTTTGTAAGGCCTAAGGGATCCTAGGAGATCTCGGGGAAGGCTAACCTTTGCGAACGAACACGCATGAGTGTCGCACGGCTTAGGCAAAATCAGCTAAGCTCGTAATATTTTGGTCTTAGAGTCGGACAAGCACACAAAGAAACACTCGCCATACAAATGTGGGGGACCTAGCTGGGCTGTGTGGAGGATAGCCAACACGCTAAACCATTTGGGGGAAACGAATATTAAGATGTAGGGAAAGGAGTCATCAGAGGAGCAGACATCAAAGTTTGGCATTTAGAGAAATAACTAACATTTGCATGAGAGGCACCATGAGGACAAGCAAGCGAAGAAGAATGCATAGCGTACAAAGATTGGGATGGCTGAGTTTGAGCTACGGCTCGACATTAGCAACCAAACTTGACGGTGCTCAAGACAAGTGGGGCGCTTGGTGAAAGATAAGACTGTGCAAAGTGGGAGGTGTTATGCAACAACCGAAAGAGTTATACAAAGCTCACAAAGGTGAGGGGAATTACTAACTCGAAGGATTCGGTACTCATACAAGGGCTTGTACACTGAGTGTTTATGGTCATCCCAAGGT
Organism: Ensete ventricosum; assembly: GCA_029747655.1. NCBI lineage: Eukaryota > Viridiplantae > Streptophyta > Magnoliopsida > Zingiberales > Musaceae > Ensete > Ensete ventricosum. Next base: position 11,624,805 of record JAQQAF010000005.1, read on the forward strand.
GCGATCAGAATTTAGCACCATAGAGCATCAGAACTTTCTCTTCGGTATGGAAAGAATATGTCTGTAGGCGACTGAAGTGTGCAACAAGTTCGGTATGTTGCTAGACCTTGAAGGGTGCAGTGGGGACTGTATTGGCGAAGAGTCGCAATCTAGCAAGTGCATTTGCGGGGGCAAAACAAGGCACAAGTTGTTCAGCAAGATGGAGTAGTCCAAAGGGGATGGTGGTCTCCAAAACTTCCAGTGAAAAGAATACAAAGAGGAAAGTTGCTCCAACATGACAGATATCCAGGAGGGATAAGTCCTAGTTCTCTAGAGAGAGAATCATGTGCAATTGACCGCACATATTGAGGAAGAGTTTCTCAAGGCAATATCTCCATAAAGCTCAATGGACCGAGCGAGTGATGAGGAGTCGTTGTATGATCTCGAATGAGGTAATGCATTGGTAGATGCATTTGAGATCAAGTGGGGGAGCAATCCAAGGCAACATTATATGAAGGCACACTTAGAGTCGATGAAATCGAACTCAATAGAGGGCTAACCCGTGGAATGGTGGACACAAGGGCCACTATCAACTCAATGCAAATCGAGGAGCAGAGCGGCTTAGGTGAAACTTGGCGAAGTATCAAAGCCGCATGAAGGGAGTTGACATAGAAGATGGAACACGGAGCGAAGATTCCTTAGACAGAGGTCAAAGGCATGAACTCTTGTAGAGGCAAGAGTGGGATCATGCTGTTCCATGGGTTCTTCACTCTAATAGGCGGACTTATCTTGCATGGTGCCAAAGATGAAGGGAGCTTCGGGGCACATATACCTTACCTTAGAGATGCATTTAATGAAGTAACTAATGTGATTCAACTTGCGGAGACAAAGTTGGGATCATGAGACCTTAGCACGGGGCAAGAAGACGTAGAGCCGGGTACTCTTGAAGAATATGTCACAGTGTTGCCATTGGAGTTATCAGGAATAAGTGGTACATAGCGGAGATTGTGCTGGTAGGAGATAGAGACCCAGGATCCAGATAATTGTGCATCAATTCTAGCGAAGTCAGGGAATTTCAGGAGCTACTAGGCGACAGATTGTCCTAGAGCTATGCTTCATCTGGGTGTGACCCAACAGTGGGTTGACGAAGCTGAATTGTCAAGCGAACGAACTAAAAAATTAGAGATGGCAGAGGCCCTACGATGTGTTGGCAGAGGCCACACATGGAGAAGTTGTAGTCTGAGTTCATTACACAAGAATCTGTATGCAATGGATATGTCACCAGGAGGTGACATAGTGTAGCGGATCGTGATGGAATAATTTGTGGCAATACAACACATGCGAACATGTCCCATGAGGGACATGATCATGCAGAGGTATGATCAGGAGCTATTGAGAGCTCCACTTTGGTGTACAACACGATAAGAAGAAGGGTAATGGATTCAAGGAGTGAATGTCATGGTACCGTAGAGGTGGGTCTTCGTGTGTGCATCAGAGCTTGCATTAGATAAAAACCTTAGTCATCAGCATATGGGGCTATATACCACTGAGGAAGAAGTCCAAATGCAAGTACCAATTTATCCCATGGAGGGGGACGTGATCATGTGAATGATCAAGAGCCACTTCGGTGAACAATGTAACGACAAGAAGAGCTGTGGATTCAAGGAGTGAATGTCATGGTATCGTAGAGACGGGTCTTCCTTGTGGGCGCATCAAAGCTTGCATCATATGAAAGCCTTGGTCATCAGCATATAGGGGTTGTGTACCACTGATGGAGAAATCGGATTGCAAGTACCAGTGAGTCCCATGGAGGGGACTTGATCATATAGAGGTATGATCGGAGTGGCAGGAGAGTTGGACTGCTTCAGTGCTCACATTCGCTTAAGGGAGCTCGGTAAGTCAGAGAACAAGACCGAGTAAGCGAACCTTGCTACCAAGGAAGCTAAGGAGGATAGAATCGATGTGAGCCCAACAACAAGATGATGGAGGCCATGTATGAGAGTTGCAGTCTATCTTTCCATCGAACAAAGGGAACTGCTTGGAGAACACAGAGGTGTTGAAGCAGGTGGTCGAAAGGGGCGAGGAAGCGACGACGAGTTCAGTGGGGCTCAGCTACCCAAAAGAAATAGCGTCGGTTATAAAGGAAATGGACTCAGAGGAGTGTCATAATGTCATAGAGACGGATCTACCAATGGCAAGAAAGGAACATAGATGCGAGGCAATAGATAGTAGGGTCATGGGCTTGGTAGCACCATGGTACTGCAGAGGCGAAACTTTCAAGCATCGATCCCTTACTCTCATGGAGGGAGAGTATTGGTCGCAAAAGGGATCGTAGAGGTGGAGAATGCAAAGGCAAACTCCAAGTACAAAGACAGACAGAATGTCAGAGACCAAGGAACTTCGTAAGATCGGTGTCAACGGGCTTTCTATCAAGATAGTCGAAAATGAGGGACTTCGGGTTGATGCAGGAGTGCCCGACCAAGGAACGAAGTAGGCAGTACGCACTGTACCTTTTCTACTCAGAGGAGTAGGTGGCAAAGACGATGGAGAAGACGGTATAATCCCAGAGACGACCAGAATCAAGTTGGGGGACTCTAAGTTGGGGTAAACTTTTTGCTCTTTTCGGGTAAAACTTCTTACATTCCAGAAGTTCAATGGCAGTGGGAATGTGAATCACAGCAGCTAACTCAATGCAATGAGTGCAAACACTTCAAGTGCTTCGGAAGTGTGAGCAAAGAGCAGGCAAATGCTAGTAACCAGCTCGATGCATGAAGTACAACTTCGAAAAGGTGGGCGATATTAAGTAACCTTTGTCTTCTCAACTCAATAGAGTGAGCGAAATCGAGTACCCCAGTTCTCATACCTCAAGGAGGTGGGTGAAATCAAGTAACATTTGCCTTCTCAACTCAAAGAGAATGGGCGAAACTTAGTACTCTGATTCTCTTATTTATCTAGCAGAGGAGCTCTGAATAAGTTCAGTGACCCTTCAAGGAAAGTTTATGGAAGACAATAATTGTCAAATTCTCACCATTGATGATCAGTACTACTGAGAGTAGATTGTTTGTTTCATTTTCCAATAAAATGTCAATCGATAGCGGGAGTGATGCAAACCTACTTGGAAGTGACAACTAAAGTTGAAAAAAGATCAATAGGCAAATATTATGGATGAAGGACCTCAAAAACTTCAAAGTCTATGAGACGATGCTCATTAAAGCTTCAATAAGCATCTATCCAGTTTAAGCAACATGAGACTACTGAGATACTGGCGCATAACAAAATAGGTCTTTTCCTTCATCAAAAGTATCTGTGAGAGTTAATAAGGATCAGCACAACTCAACCAACCCCACAACAGAGTTAGTCACTGGCAAGTTAAAGCAGTATGATGGATCAGAGTTCAGCTACTCAACAGCAGCAGCGGAGAGCAGTTGGGAGCCAAGAGGCATGTTGCAGCAGAGCAAAAGATTGAAGATTCAACAAAAGGCGAGGAGATACAGCGTCTACAGCAACTTTGACGAGGACGTCGAAGGAATAAGTCGGGGAGAATGTCACGGACAAAATGTCAACAAGGTATTCGATGAAATGCTCATATTTGTCCATGTACTTTGGTTTTTGTACATTCTTTGTACAACAAGTAGTGGGCTTGCAGTAGACTTGACAACCCTAGTTTGGTTATCTTTTTTGGTTGATTTCGACTTATAAATGTGAGTATGTGTCATGTAGACACTTGTGGGGGACTTTGATCTGTAATGGACCATTATCTTTCATGTGCAACCTTTTTAAGTTTGTAATGTTCTTGGGTGTAATTTGTATTGGCTTTATAAAGTGTTTGCTTTAGTAGTTGATTTTGGATCCCGTTGGAATTGATTCTTCTGGCCTGTTTTCTTTTTTGTAAGGCCTAAGGGACCCTAGGAGATCTCGAGGAAGGCTGACCGGACGGACATGCATGAGTATCGTACGGCTTAGGCAAAATCAGCTAAGCTTGTGACATCACGCAAAGCAGCAAACCGCCCGAGATTGTATGGGATGACGTTGCACTGCGTGTAGTTGCCCGAGAACGCACGAAGCGACGCTGCTCGGTACGAGACTGTGCTGGTTGGCCGCGTCGTGTACGACCTGACCACTAGAAGCATCGACAACCATTAATAGATCGCATACGACCGACCATCAGCCATAGGTATAAAAGCCAACCTCCTGGCCAACTCTAGAGGTCGAACCTCTTGCATTCAAAATCTCATCAACTACTCTATGTACTAACTTAATCATCGGAAAGATCACATCGGGTACACACCCTCCGACTTAGGCCTTTGTGCAGGAGCAAGCCCGAGGGAGCAGAGGAAGCTCGCCACTAGGCGACAGATCAATCAAATATGGTGTCACTCCCTAACAACCCACTTGGACTACCTTGCACACTCGAACTAAACCGAGCCATACTAACACCTCGATGATGACATAAGGTTCACCAACAATATCTAAGCCAATTCAGCACTTTATCATATTAAGTTTGCATGCTAATTTTTGCTACCATTTTTTCTTTGGTATTAGTGATTTATTTGACGGTATAAAATATAATAAATTTAATAATGATAATACAAAAGCCCCTAAGATGATGTCGTTGACATCTTAATCCGCAATGATATATACTCAACATGCCCAACTCGGTAATTGGGTCAATTGAGCGCAATTGTGTAGTATTAGCCAACGTCTGTTAAGTTCGTATCAGGTCAAGAATTTATACCGATTTGTTATAATAATTATAACGGCATAAGATACCGTTACAATCTTTTTCCCCCCAATTTATGCCGATTAGAGATTGCCTAATCCGAGCTCTAATTGCAATAGTTTTGGCTTCCATGGCGGTTCCGTCGAAGGCGGAAGTGCTCTCCTTGCTCCGATCACTTCTGAAGACGGCGAGAAAGTTCGGCGACTACAACATCAGGGAGTACGCGAGGAGGAGGGCGGTCGACGGGTTCCGCGAGAACACGAAGCTCTCAGACCCGTCCGCGATCGCCACGGCTTTCGCGGAGGGGACGTCTCAGCTCGAGGTCGCGAAGCGGCAGGCGTCTGTGTACACCTTGTACGCTCCCAGTGTCAAGAGCGTCATGGAGGTGAGGAGCTTATGACGCCTCCGATCCAAAGGTACTAAATCTGTGTCAAATTTGACGGGGTTTCGATTAATTTAATCGTTGTAATTTTGGAGAAAGATTTAAGTTCCAGTTCATTTTTTTGTCTATTTATTGCTGAATACGCTCAATTCGCTATAGAAGGATTGACTTTGGTTTCATGAAGTAGCCGGAAGTTGGGTAGCATCCATGTCTGGTAGAGTGAACATATTGGATTCTATTTAATGAAGTTCATAAACTTATTCGAAACATTAGTTAATTGTTTGTGATATTCAAAAAATTCCATCTTTGAGTAGCGCATAATTTTCTATAAACTGTATCGATTTAGGGAGTATTGCATGCTGGTGTTTATAAGAGAGGACCTGTTGCGCAGGATGCCCTATTCTTTCTTTATTTCAGAAAGACCTGTCTAAGGTCCACATGAAATTAGTGGCATAAGAAAAAAATTTCAGTTCTATTGGAAGCTGGAAATTCATAAACTGATAATAATTTCAAAACTGTGGTTGCTTGTGCAAAAATTTTGTAGTGCAGCTATTGATAGTTAATCGTGAATACTTTTCTTTTATGGAAGCAGAATTCATTAGTATGACGCATCATCACGTACACGAGTCTTTTTGAGGTCAACTGATTGAATCTATTGATCTTGAAACGACGTTGCAGTCTTGGACAGTTTCACATCACAATTTGCAGCAAGATTACGCTTATATCCACAATCACAACATTCTAACCTCTTATAGTAATTTTATTGGGAATAACATTTACAGCAGATGTGATCTTTGTGCCCTTTCAGATCATACTTCGATGTATCTCAGACTAATTTCCCATGCAAAAATGTACAACACACCTCAAAGCTATGGCTTCTGCCTCCTCTGCATGAGTCGCAATAAACTTTTCTGTATGTAATATAAGCACTCCATTCATATCTGCAAACTGCTTTATGTCATGATCATGCATCATTAAATAATGTTGCATCTGCATTAATTTTATGAAATCCTGCTGCAAGTTTACTCCTGAGAAACTATGTTATATCATGATCATGCATCATTAAATAATGTTGAATTAAATAATGTTGCATCTGCATTAATTTTATAAAATCCTGCTGCATGTTTACTTCTGAGAAACTATGTTGCCAGCAGTAGGTGTTTTGTTTGCCTCATTCAACCTTTGATACTCTTGCAACAAAGAAACACCTTTGTTGATTACCTGGTGAGGCAATGTGTTGTTCCATTTATATATGAATATGTTCTGTGCCTCCACAAAAACCATAGTATCGTTAAAACCTTCTGAGCATCATGAAACACAGTCCATTATCTAAATAACCATTCTGCAAATGATTCACAGTCATCTTCATCTACCTTTTAGCATAGTTGGAATCCGAACCAATCAAACATTAATCTATTATTTTTTTTGTCATAGTCCACATCTATCATGAATAATGTTTCTACAGAAATGATTGAAAACTATAGTTCAAAGTGCAGCCTAGATTTTGCTATATCAGCCTGCTGAATAATGACTATAAGGACTATAGTTCAACGTTTTGTGCAGGGTTGTTACAAATGACTGCACCAAGGTAGACATTGTCATCTAACAAGTAATTTTTTCTTTTAAGAATTTAGATAACACTTCTCGAACGTGAATGCTAGAAGATCACACATCTTGTACGTGAATGCGACATACACACTGATAAGTGAAATGTTCTAATTGAAGGAATAATAGGCTCATATGAAAAAAAAGAAAACATCTGAAAGCTTGAGATGAATTCTTCGAATTGAAGGAATACTTTTTAGCATAAATTTGATGATCAAAAGAATCCGTAGATGAGATTTAATATAGACAAATGCAAAGTCAATTTTCAGATATCCATACAAAAATTTTAAATTATAATGATCTTAGACTGGTTAATTAATCTCTTTTGTGACCTGTGATTATCTAACACAAACAACACCATTAGGATAAATTGATCAGGGCCTTCCTTCCATTTGTTGACTTTTCTGATGCCATTGGGATCAAGTCATGGGACAAGCCTTGCATACTAGCATGGAATTCAATTCCTGACTGGGAGAACAGGCAAAGGATGATCGCAGGATATCTTATTATCTCCAAGACTTGAGAAATGTTGATGCAATATTAAACTTTGTGGTTACCTGAAGTGCATCTTTCCTTGCTTCTGTAAAATAAACATGCTATGGTTTTGATAATGTATTGACCTCTGGTTCCTCTATACTATGATTCTAGCAATAACATTCCTTACATACTGATTGATGCTCTATGAACAATGGACAACCAGGACTTGAGAAATGTTGATGCAATATTAAGCTTTGTGGTTACCTGAAGTGCATCTTTCCTTGCTTCTGTAAAATAAACATGCTATGGTTTTGATAATGTATTGACCTCTGGTTCCTCTATACTATGATTCTAGCAATAACATTCCTTACATACTGATGCTCTATGAACAATGGACAACCAGGACTTGAGAAATGTTGATGCAATATTAAACTTTGTGGTTACCTGAAGTGCATCTTTTCTTGCTTCTGTAAAATAAACATGCTATGGTTTTGATAATGTATTGACATCTGGTTCCTCTATTCTATGATTCTAGCAAATAACATTCCTTGCATACTGATTGATGCTCTATGAACAATGGACAACCACTGGTCTGCTGGAAAAAGATATTTAAAAAGCAATAACACTTTGACATGTATCTACATCTTGTTATTTGATATTTGAGTTGGCTTACAGTAGACATGCTGGTTTTGCAGGTACAATAAATTAGGCAGTTTTGTGCTGAGGACAAAGTAGTTCATAAGGTTTTTATTTAATACCAGCTCGAAGCACATGTGGTACATACTTTTTATGAGGATCAATTTGGCTCCACACATATCTTGATGTGAAGATGAGACTTCGTATTTTTACGTTAACAAATTCCTGAGAATTAAGGACATTAATGCAGTGGTTGCAGGATGATGTTGTTTGGTTTGTGTAGCTACACTGATGAAAAATAAATAAAATCTCAAAGAGAGAATTATTCAAAAACTAAGACACTCGAATGAGCAAAAGAAGAATCAGAATCTCCTCTGGAAACAGCATTGTTTATGCCTAATTGGCTGCAATGGAGAACATATCAAGTGTGGATCAAATCAACAAGAGTTGATGAGGTACAGTAAATCCATCCAAGTGAGTTCACTTTCACTTTGTTTATACAGACAACACAGCGAGTAAGATGAACCTCTAATGTTACTACTGCATGGTGGTAGCTAAAACAATCATTCTACAGGACACATCCTTGGCTACAACTCTCTCTCTCTTTCTGTGTGTGTGTTGGACTTCGTATGTTACCAGTGGTGGTAAATTTACTGCATGGTGGTAGTTAAGACATGATCATTCTCAATCTCAATCTCAATCTCAATCTGTGTGTGTGTGTGTGTGTGTGTGTTGAGCTGTTGGTGTAGCGGGGGATGTCAACAGATGTGTAGTTGGACTCGCAATGGAGCTGAGACTGCAAACGAAAGACGGTAATGGACAAAAAGGTCCTCTATTTAATCGTACTAAAGATTGAGAATACTCCAACGAGATTATGTCTACCTCTGTATCAGTCCCTTTCAGCTGTCATCTCAACCTTATCTTTCCCCAGCTAAAGTCGCTTGCAAACAGTTGTCACCTGTCAAACCACCATCCAAACAGATTGAATGGTTGGTGTATGCAAAGAGGATTTTTTTTTTTTTTTTTTGCCCCAAACCCAACCCCCACCCCGAATTCATAATAGATTTTGTGTAATCCAACATTAACACATTGGTCTCCTGTTTTGTCAACCCTACTATTATTATTATTATTATTATTATTATTTTATTTTAAATCTCACGTAGAGAATAGATCACCATTATTCATTTTGGAACACAGGAAGGGTGGGGGATGATCGCCACAGCCTGTGACCCTTTGCCGACAGGACTGCATCCAGTTTTGGAGATCGGTGGGGACTCCATTGGATCCACCAGCAGCGCAGACACGAGTCCTTTTTTTTTTTACCTTTCCCAAAAGCCACAGCAGCGAGATCAGTGGGGCCATCTCGGTCCCCCCAGCGATCGCCATTTGTTTGTGGTCAAGTACTGGATTTAGATATGATCTCAACTAGGCTTTCATTCCATCTCATTGATGAACGGTTGAAAGGTTTGTCAAGATACTAATCGAGCTCACTAATCCATTCCGGTGCTCCACTAACAACAGTCGCCACAGAAAAAAATAATAATAATAATAATAATCAGCACAACCATGAAGACAGTATGTATGTATGTATGTATCTGTACAGCAGCATACTTTAGGACAACTGCTTCGAGCCTTAGTTCCAAGTGAGCATCCCAGTAGATGGAGGAGCATTGGTATCATCTGCAAGCTCTCTGTCAAACCCTAATGTGCAGGAAGAGCTGTAGTATGTATGGTATGGTATGGTATGTGGCAAGTCAACTCTAATTGCTTTCTTCTATTTATATAAGCTTCTGAATCTTTCCATGACGATAACGAAGGTGCTGCTCCCATGTCATGGTCCTCGGAACCAGTCGTTCCCACATCCCTTCTTCTGCTGTTCTCACTCTTCTTTGATAAAAAGTGCCCTAGCAAACACATGCACCTAGTTAGAGAGAGAGAGAGAGAGGGTCAATTTGCTGGCGGAGGAGATATGGTGAGTTCTTATAGTTGCACTAGTGATTGGCTGAGTTGGAAAGAGAAGTTGCTAAGATAAAAAGGCAAGGAAAGAGAGATGCATCATCCTTCAAACTTGAGAAGGGTAACAGTAATCATTAACCACATATTGAGTTGGAAGCAGGACATCAACATCCCTCGACAACAACCCACCTATCACACACAACTTAAGTGCACTGCTGGTTCTCAGCTGAACACAAATTGTTGAAGGGATTCTATCTTTGGCTTATGCATCTGTGTCACCCATAATTATTATAGTTCTTCTGAGTCACTGATTGAACTGATTGAATATGTAAAAATAAAATAAAAATAGTACATTTGATGTTATTAATTTTTTTTTAATACTATAGTCCAAGAGGATGATGATTAATAAATCATCACAGATTTTTCTTATCTCGATTATCTTTTGATAATAGATTGAAATCATTTTTATTTTTTAAGAATCTAACTATTTAATTAGCGAATCTAATCGAAAGTCATGATAATTGTATGATATTTTAGAGAAACTTTATATGTTTGTGATCAAACTTCTCGTCGTGGTTGAGTCAGCACGATCAGGTTCTCCCGTGTGCATAGGTTCATCCACGTTCTACATATGGTGATTGATTCTCCCCTCTTTTCTCGATTGCTTTCGAGATGCCTACAATAAGACTCTGTTGAGCTTGGGAGCTTGGTCCGATCATTCCGATGATCAAGTTAGTGTCTGCTGGGTTGGTTACGTTGCACAATCTAAAGGAGAGAGAGAGAGAGAAATAGAGCAAAAGAGTCTCCTTTGGTGGTTCTCTCGGGTAGCTTTTTATACCTATGGCAAAGGAGATGACCGTACTAGATTCTCTATTATTGTTATCGCTTCCGGGTGTTCAAGTGTACGACTCGACGGGATTATCGGATCATTTTCTGAGGGGTCGACGTCAAACACGACATCTTGTTGCTCCACGTCGTCGCTCGTCCTTGTTCTTCGTGTGCCTGATTGCCTGGCTGTTTATGCGCGAGGTCAATTGGTCTACACTATATCAGGTCAACTCGTGACAGATTGACATGGTCCTGGAATTGACATGTTGTCGATTGGTTGGGCCGACGTCTTATCAATATTAAAGGAATTAGCGCATTCTAAATTTTAAACAAATGTAAGAAAATAAAAAAAAAATGATTACCTAGTAGAAGAAGAATCAAAGATGTCGGCGAAGCTCGATGCTTTGGTTTGCGTGTGGGTGTGGGTGTGGGTGTGGGTGTGTGCGTGTGGGTGTGGGTGTGGGTGTGTGGGTGTGGGGAAATATAAATTCCTCCAACGTGATTTCGTGCAAACCAAGTTAGGTTCGCAAAGATTCGAGGGTTGGGGGGGGGGGTCGGGTCCCACACCCTTATCTTCCTCTGTCCCCTCCAAAATAATGTCTCCATCCTTAAGATGTGGCCCAAATCCTACCTAATCCTCGATTAACTTAAAGGAAAGACATGTTGTCTCCTTACACAATCCTTCCATTTGAGTGTTTGGCTTCCATTTGAGTATATATATATACACAACACATAAATTCTTCTTCTTCTTTCTTCTTTTTTTTCCCTCTCTTTTGACAAGCCTTATTGGTTAAAAAAAAAAGAGTAAAAATCTAAAATTGTATATTCATCAATTTAATTATTTAGTTTTTCTATCTGCATATTAAAGAAATAACAAGTAGTATCTTCTTGAGTTAACCAAATTGAAATATTTCAAATGTATTAATTGGAGAAGCTATTTTTTAAAATACTTCACTAAAAATATAATCATATGAATCAAACTAAATAAAGCTATGTTTTCAAATGATTTAGGAATCCTTATCAATCTTTCTTACTTACTCTAAGCTCCGTAATTGCCTTCCTGAGGTTGGGAGTTGATAAACCATACATACACTATTGAAACTACATTTCTTATCAATTCAAATTAGAAAACAGTCAGTCGAATCAATTTTGAATTATGACTTGATTAGCAGATAATAATTATTTTATAATATTCGTACGTGTTCGACATTTCACTGCTACTATTAGGTGAGGAAGCACTCTCATGTTTGTTTCTTTAATTGGATTATTTAAAAAATATACAATAATTTAATCAAATAAAACAAACTCAGAGCAAGATAGTGATAGATCCACTAGTTCAATTGTTTCTTCTTTTTTTTTCTTAACCTATATTATTCCTTTCTTTATAAAGAAATATTATATGAGTAAATAGATGAAGAGTAGAAGATGGAAGTGTACAAATTTATAATATATCAAACTATAGTATGTTTGTAACTTATAAAGATATATAAATTTATTATTATTAATTTTATTTTAATATTTTGATCAACGGCTTGAAGCAAGATCAATTAGCTTGGAATTAAAGTTTCAAATTAATATTTAACTTATAAAGGATATATATTCTTATTTAATTCTATTCAGACATTCGGTTAATATTTATCGAAAGGTCTCATTTGCGAATTCATATATTAGTGTCATATATACTATTTAATATAATAAAATATTTTTTATTTTTAAAAATAAATATAAAAATTAGAGCCTTTTTCCAGGGATATAAGTGTAAATTTGCTTAATTGCAGTGATAAAAAGAAGAGAAGTGCTTCGGGCAGAAGAAGAAAAGACTCGGAATTAGAAGCGGAAGAAGACGACGGGAAGGAGATCGAAACCTCAAACCCTAGCGCGCTCTCTCCGGTACTCGGCCTCCTTGTCTTCCTCCTCTTACCCTTCTTTGATCTCCGAAGCCGCCGACGCGCCAATTCCGATCGGATCGATGGAAGAAGAGCGGCCCGCGCTGGAACCCGACGCCTCCGGGGGATCCAGCTGGGCGTTCTCTGGCGACGGTGCCGCCGCGGCGATCGCCTCCCTCGAGGACCTATGCGGCGGCGGCGGCGGCGGCGACGACGGCGAAGGGGAGATCGGGTGGGGCCTGCCGCTGGGTCCTCCCGGCGTCGGGGAGGAAGGTGTGTTCCCCCGGCTTCTCGAAGTACCGGAGTCCTCTTCCGGATCCGCCCCCGCGGCTGCGGCGGCAAAAGCAGCCAGGGAGGAGCGATCGGATCCTCCCGCGGCGTCCGGCGATGCCGCGTCTTCGGTCTCGAGCGAGGAGCCGCCGCCGGAGAGCGATGAGAAGGCGGCCGATACCGCGTGAGTTCTATCTATACCTACAATCTTCTGCTCCGGCCAGTGGCACTCTTGTCATTAGCTCCCATGTCGTAGGGGTGAATTGGGGACGCGAGAGAGAAATTTTGACTCGTTCTTTATTCTTTGTTTACTAAATAATTACATCAAATAACCACATTTAAAAGCAAAAATATAGACAAAATGTTGCCACGTAAAGAAATTGAGACGGTGGAATTCCGCCTACTACGATGGCCATGACGTAAATAAGGGGTGTCTCGGGGGGTAAAATGTTTGCGAGGGCGGAGTGCAACTTGCGCCCGCCATAGACGCAGGAATCCCGCGTTCCTTCTCATCTCTCGAGGATTACGCGGTTTCCTTTCTCGCTCTCTCTCCCCCCCTAATTTCTTGTTGTTTCCTAATATCTGAGATGATTAATGGGTAGTATTAGGTGATTCCGATAGCTTTGAGTAGCAGTAAATATTGCAGTACTTGGCATAATCTTCATTGGTATGGGTGGTAATATCGCATTAGCATTTACTTGTTCTGTTGTATGTTATGTGCATTTGGTGTCTTGATTCCACAATGCAGCAAAGGTGATAGAATTCCCGATGTTGTTGATTTATTTTGTGAGCAAACGATATATATGTGCTGTTTATTTGATCTTATTCGACACAACGACAATATCACGTCTAGTGATCATGGATTAAGTTGATGAATCATTAAGATCTGAATAATGATGTTGATAATATGATAAATCATTAAGATCTGAACAATATGGTGTCTGAAAAAAGCAGCTATTCGATAAGAGATTAAAACTCTCATCTTTATTTTTGGACAACAGCGATTGCTTGAAGCTAATAGATGAGTGATTCGGACTCTTCGAAATGCTTGGTCCCTGCTCTGTGAAATCCTTGTTGTGGTTGTTGATCTTACTTCGGCTTTTCTCTTTTCCGATTTCAAATCCTTGAGCCCCTTTCTTTAGGTGATTCAGTGTTTGCTTATAGGACATCGCCTTCCATTCTGCTCGCAGGAATATAACTTGTAAGAAGGGAATCAAGCGCACTCGACAACCCAGGTTTGCATTCATGACCAAAAGTGAGATAGATCACCTTGAAGATGGCTACAGGTGGAGAAAATATGGGCAGAAAGCCGTGAAGAACAGCCCATTTCCGAGGTCAGTTTCTCTCTAATTCCATCACTTTTGGTTCTCCCGTATCTAAATCGTGCAGTTGTTTTCAGCATTTTTCATGTCGATCATCTTCCAATCTCCTACTTTTTTTTTTTCTTCTTCTTCTTTGGTTTAAAAACTTGTGTAACATTTTAGTTTCTGTGATCTTGAATGCAAAAATAGCTTGCTTATATGTCACATCCCCCACTGGAATTTTTTTAGGAAGTAAGACTTTATCCAGATTTCAGACAACGCTACCATCGTTGTGCAGGAGCTACTATCGGTGCACCAACAGCAAATGCACGGTGAAGAAGAGAGTGGAGCGTTCATCCGAAGATCCCAGCATCGTGATCACCACCTACGAAGGCCAGCACTGTCACCACACCGTGTCTTACCCTCGTGGAGGCTCACACCTTCACACTGCAGCAGCCCTCGCGGCAGCTCAACAACTAGCTTTGTCGGGGCCGCAGTTGTACGCGCCGCCATCGCCGTTCCCTCAGAGCCCTTCGCTGATCCATCCACAGCAAGAACAGCGACCTCCGTCCCGGCTTGACCGAACCCTAGCACTTCCCGCCGTCGACGAGGGTCTGTTGGGTGATATAGTCTCACCTGCGACGAGGAACAGATGAACAATTTGGGTACGTTTTTACATCGCATTTATTATGCCTTTCCTTCACGCGTATTATCATTAGCAGCAGTCGATATAAAGTTGAGCAGTCGCTTAAATAAATAATGGAAAGATTAGGTGAAAACTCAGAATCATGATATCACCTCAATGATGGCACATGCATAGGTTGATTGACCATATAACAATAACTTTAATTATGAGAATATTCTTTTCTCCACATAAAATGGATAGTGATGATGATGTAGACTCGGACGAGTTTGTGGCCAAAGCCGCTTGTGCTTTTATGTGGTTCTTCTTTTGGCCTCCGACTTTTGTTTTTTCCGGTGCATTTATATTCGCATGGAGAAGAATATGTCGCATAGCAACCAAAAAACTATAGTTCATCATTCTCGGACGAACCTTTTCCTTCACTTTCTTGGATGAAACGTTGTCACTGCTCTCAGCTTTTACAAATCTTTGCAGGCCATCATGAAGAGCTCAAATCGTAGCAAACGGTGGATGCATCTGTCAGCTTACGAATGGAGATATTGTTCATAGATAGATAGATAGCTACGTGGAAACACCCCTAGCTAGGCATTGCTCGTTCAGGAAATGTAGACTTTTTAACACTTGGTTGGTTTTAATGGATGCCAACTCCTGTTTCTTTTGTTGTCCTTTAGATCAGCTGTATCTCTTTTCTCTACTCTGTAGCACGATTAACTACTGTAGATTTCTCCGGTGCAGGAGCATTGAAAAGCTAGCTTGATGTCTGTCCTCCATGTAACACCAGATTCAGACCAACCCTAATTTAAGAGTTTTGTTTTTATGGATCTCAGTTTTCGACTATCCTCACGGTCTGGAATGCTGAGTTCGAGGTAAGAAAAAAAAAAAAGCCTAACTTTGTTTCCTTGCCTGCAATTGTTCTCACTGATGCACGGACGTGAGAAAAGGTTGCATTTGCTGTACGTACGTGTAGGCAGCCATTCTCCTAAAAAGAATAAGCTGATGGAGTTTACTGGAGTGAGAGAATGGGAGACTGTAGCATCTTCATGTCAAACCCTAAATTGTCTTTTCTTGTTCTTTTTTACCTTATTTCATTAGTCTTTTAAACCAGTGTTTAATGCCATTATATTTGTTAATTATCTTATGGGTAAATGGGCTGCACACAGAGGCAAAGAAAGTGAAAACAATGCAATTAGATTCAAGTCTTCGAATGTGTCAATCTTCCACCTTCTATGGTGTCAATTCTAATCATCCTCCACCACCATTTTCGCACCTTCAAGCCCCCATATATATATATATTTTTAAAAAAAATTTCTTTCACAAACCACTGAGAAAAACGATTAATTAGAATCTTTCGTAAACCCTATAATGACAAGTGAACCAACCACCATTCTATTATTACAGTCGATAAGGAATTACTCATTTCCATCTTGAATCGATTCTTGCCAAACCAACGACTGACATCAAATCAACATAGTAGTAGACATCAAAAGCTCTCTTGCTGGTGTCTATCTGCAAGAGGTTAATGGAGATACTGACAAGATCTTGTTCTTATTTTATGGTTGGTCAGTGGAACAACACTGGTTGGATGGTGGCAATCTTAGTCAGGCCTACTGTGCTTTGCCTTCCTTCATCATGTGAATCCATAAGAAGTGAATCCCCGATTGCTGTATGAACTAGGACTTGTTTAGGTGTGTAACATCACTTGCAGACGAGAGAAATCATGAACAATGGAAAAGAGCAGGACCCCCCTGCTCATGCACAATGGCATGTCAAACCAATGTTTCCCAGTGCTGTCGAGCACCGAGATCGCTTGCATCTTCGATCAGCTAGCTGTTCATATGATTTGATGACCTCGACATCGGTTTATTCTACAACACAATGAAAAGGAGAAGGAATTGAGGAATTGGGGCTCCAAAGCTCGACTCTCAGCAGCTCAAAGATGGATGGAACAGTAACTCGGCAACCTTTGGAGGAACCTGCACTCCCCTCTCTCTCTCTTCCATCAATTGGAGATCACACCCAGCAGTGGCTTGTGCTTGAGGTTGCCTCCCATCCACCATGACTTGAGGTCTTCACTTCCATCAGCTGGAAGATTGAGATCGAGCACGCCGGGCTTCTCGAGTGGCTGCTGCGGAATGGCAATGGGGAAAGCAGCATCACCTCCGGAACCAGAGGTGGCCACCAAGTGAGACCTCTTGTGGCCGCCCAAAGCCTGGCCGGAGCTGAAGAACCTGCTGCAGATGAGACACTGGTGGCCCTTGTTGGCCTTCGACGATCCACTGCCGGTATTCTCCGTCGCTGCTTCGTCCACCGAAGAAGCATCGGTCTCCGTGCTGTTCTCAGCGACATGGGTCCTGTGGCCCGGGCAGCCTTTCATCCTCTTGTGGCTTGCTCTGTGGCCGCCGAGAGCTTGGTGGGAGTCGAACACCTTGTTGCAGGACTTGCATTCGAACTGGCTTCTCTTCTTGTTAGCCTTACCCGAGCAATCATTCGAAGAAGCATGACCGAGAGAATCATCGGCAGGATCAAACCTCTCCACCACGCTTGAAGAATTCCTCCCAAGTTCGTGATCGGTTCCGTCTAATGCAGTCTTCGTGCTTAGTTCCCCTGCAACAGAACTCGGATCCTCGTTCTTGGAAGGACATGGCGTCGGCTCTTGGTCAGGGTTCTTGAGGTCGTCGTCGCTGGAGGCGTAGTAGGCCACGGGTTTCTTGGTTTCGTCGATGTCATCTCTGACGATTCCATCATTAGCCCCACGAGATTCCATCTTCTTGAACCCGTTTCTTGGATCGCCCGACTCGGATCCCGTCTTCTCGCTTCCATTTGAGACGAAGTCCCAAGTCTCAAGAACCTCCGCGGAGTTCTTGTCCGACGTCTCGCGGCAGCTGCTGCTCCAGTTCCTGACACCTCTGGAGAGCAGCATGAGGCTGATGGCGCCGTCCTCGTCCTCAGGAGAAGCTTGATAGGTCCGTTTCGATCTTATCCGCCTCCCTGCAACGGTTTCTGCCGCGGCCTCGCTGCCAAATTGGCTCCCGAAGCCGTTCCGATGGACGACATTGCCGCAGAGGCCACCGTGCTCTCGTCGCTCCTCGGAAGGCTTCTCGGAGTGGCACCGCATGTGCCCAAAGAACGCTCTCCAGGACAGGAACTCGTTGCCGCACTCCGCGCACTGCATCTCTCCATCTCCGTCGCCGGAATCCGATAGCCTCCAGGTCTTCTTGGGGTTCTCCCTCAGGCTATAGCTGCTCTGCTGCCGCTCGTCGCCTTCCGACGAGGAGTTGGCGGCCACGGTGAAGTGAGTCCTCATGTGGCCGCCCAAAGATCTCCCGGTCGGGAAGCTCTTGCGGCACACCTTGCAGTGATGCTTCGACGACGCCAACAACCGATCTCCTTCCATCTCCCGGGCACTTACCAAGATCACGAAAAGACAACATATGATCTCAAATGGGTTCAAGAAACCCCCTTAGATCCCTGAGGCCTCTCCATCACTGAGCTCAAGATCTGATTGGTGGTTCCTCTTCTTCTTGTAGCAGCTTCGGGATGTGTTGGCTTCCGGTGAGGGAGAAAAGAGAGAGGCGGGTGGCGGTTGCTTCTTTAGAGCCTTCTCACCTCTGCGGAGAGGAGGAGAATCATCATCATCATCATCATCATCAGATGGTGATGATCTCGCCAACTGGGAGTGGAATGTGCTCAACAGAGGAGGGAGATAAAGGAGTTCACCACCACCATTCTTCCCCTGAGACTCTGCTTTCTCATGGACGGCTGTTACAATGTATGTGCACACCTTGTTTGGAATTCTTGATGGCACTTAAGCATGGTTGAACTTGGAAAAGGTCAAATGTGGGACCTCACCAGGAGAACTCGTGCATGATCCAAGGCAATTCAGTTAATGAAGGGTTCTTCTCCTGGTGAAAAGGTCAACCAAGATCTCAGATGAAGCCATCCTGTGTGTTGGTCTCAAGTGTTGTTCTGGTGGCGCCTCTGCCGACTAGGCTTAGCTTAGATTACTCGCACTGGTTCTCTGTGCATATTTGAGTAGAGAGAGAGAGAGTGAAGGAACAATTCTTTCACTTTTCATGCAACTGCTTCAACATGTAATTTTCGATCAGCAAAAGCTTCAAATTCTACTTGGGAAATTTTCTTTATTCTAATGGAAACTTAAAACAATATGCTGAATCCTGGAGTCAGAACATCAGTTCTGAAACACAAAGCAATCAAACAAGTTCCTATGGTTGTATTCACAGTAAAGAAAAAGAAATCAATGTGAGAGGCTACACCCTTGCAAACTCCTAAAAGAGCTTCTGAAAGCTCCTACATGTCTGGAATCTGAACATTGTTCTTCTCACTGCAATGTCAGTACTACCTTCTCCCAGTTATTTGCCAAAGCAAATGACTCTTCAATTATATTTATACCAAAGGCTTAACATTAATTTGTTTGATACATAACTTTTGTAATACACATGCTTTCTTCCATATAATTATTCTGTTTTAGTCCATCTTAAATCTCAGTTAAAGCGATAACTCGAACCAAATTAACCTCTAATTTATCTCTGCTAAATAAAATCCTCTCTGTATGATTCTGGATCAAGTCTCTTTCTATGAATTCAAAACATATATAGTTATGCTAACATACTCAAGCCTGACCAACTCTATCCACCCTTGTCTTGCTGCATTATGATGCAAGCCTCAGAGGAAGCTCACTGGATGATGGGACATGAGACTCTATTTTCTTCACTTCAAGTGCAAGAAAAGAAATAAAGCAAAACTTTTTGGAAGAAATCTATATCCAACCAAAAGTGTATCAACTGAAGGAGCTCAGTTGTTAATATATAGAGTTTGAGCATGATTCAGTAAAATTGAAATTAGCAATAAACATTACAAATAATTGCAAAGAAAGAAATTTCCAGTTTACTCCCTTGGAACATGGAATCACACTCAACTGCAAGGAAGCAGCATCATGTGTGGATGCCAATTGGTACTGAAACAAAGAACAAAGTTTGTGCATATATAACTCTGCAAATACCTATAAAAAAGCTAAAACATAGCAGAATTATTGGTCACAAACATGGAGGTGCATGCGTCCCTCTTGTACATGTAATGATGGAGCATGTGTTGCTGAGCAAGATCTCACCAGCAATGCAATGCTTGGAAAATACTCAACAAGAGTCAATGGAGCTTGAATATTTTTGCTTGGGGGCACCATCCTTTTCCTTGTCTCATGGTGGATGAGATGGTTTTGGGGAGCAACACCAACTTCCTCTCTACTTTGCTCTTTGCTGAAACTAAAGCATGACATCAAGCACGCTAACTCTGCTACCACCAGAGTTCTCTCTTATCTCTTCACTTGGTGTTTTTTCTCTTTCCTTTTGATTGAGAATAAGCAGTCTCAGTTATTTGCCTACAGAAATGTCAATCTTGTTTTTTTGGCACAAAAATGGTGTTCACTGTGTGTTTGATGCAGAAATTTTTTATGATTCAACATATATATAATGGCATGACTTACTTAAAAGTCTCAAAAGAAATCAGAAACTCTTAATTATTTTTATGAGACATTTAATATTTACTTGCTGGATACTCTCTAGATATTATTTATCAACTCAACACTCGAATCTTTTCAATAATGTGTTTGTCAATTTACTATGATTTTTATCTCTTGGGTGTCACATAGTTTGTATTAGATTAAGGTTTCTTGTTCACTAATAATAAACAATATCAAATATTTGTGGATTGCATCTGATCCATCATATTTATAAAATACTCCTTTCATTTTCTTTTTCCACTTTCACTTTTCCGCATCAATTATCATAACAAATCTAACTTAAATAAAAAAAGAAAAAAAAATATTATATACATAACACTATATTTAGATATAGTAGCAGAGGATAATATTATTAGAGAAAATAATATATATTGCTTAATGCAAAGCCCAAAATGAAAATAATAAAAATTTATTAATTCAACAAAAAAATCATATGTAGAATATATCCAAAATTTTGAAAGCACGAATAATTATTTTTTCTTTCTTTTTTATCAATAAAACATAAATTTCTTATTTATTTATTTGTTTGTTTATTGGTTGATAGTGAATAATCCAACGGCTAATAACATGATTTCAAATAATTCAGTTATTTTCGTCTCACTATTGAAAACTAGCCGTTGAATCACAACGTTCGAATCCCACGGCACACGCGCTTCTCCTCTCTCTTTCTTTCTCCCTCTCTCCTCTAAACCTTTCGTCTCCTGCTTCTTCTTCTTCTTCTTTGGCCCCTCCTCCGCCTTCGCTCGGTGATTGAATTCTGAGTGCAAAACCGAAAGAATGGCGACCCCTGCCAAGAGATCCCAAGCCCCGAGACGCCAAACCTCGGAAATCCCGAAGCTTTCCGAGAACCTTGATCCCAATCTTCTTTCCACTCCTTGCCGACGATCGACGAAATCTCCTGCAACCAATTCGGCGAGGCCGAAGAAATCGGCATCCAGAACCCCGGTTCGGATTCCATCATCATCTCCTTCCCCTGCCAAAGACAAGAGCTTGGTAGCTCCCGAGAAGAGTTCCGTAACTCCGTTCAAGAGCTTGGACCCCGAGAAGTGCCATCAAGTGGTGGCTCGTCTCAAGGAGAATGCGATTGGAAGTGAGCGATTGACGGTGGAAGATATGGAAGTTACAGATTCGAGAGCGAGGGCGAGGGCGATGAAGCAATTGCTGCTGGAGGAGGCCATGAGCGGTCTTCCGGAGTCGGGGGCAGGGCGCGTGACGTACTTGGTGAATGCATTTGAGAGACTTCTTTCCATATCAAAGGAGCCAAAGGGTGAAGATGGAGGAGAAGTCAAAAGAAAGGTGATGAATTGGGCATTGCCTGGCATGCAGCAACCACCGAAGGCTAAGGTAAGCGAGAATTCCTGCTCGCCTATCTTGTGTTCGACAGATTTCCCACCTATGGAGGACTCCGAAAGAGATTCTGCCGAGCATTCTTCGGTGAGCAAGAAGGACAAAAGGTCAGCGATAGCATTCAAATTCGATTTCAAACAGCCTTTTTCTGCTTCGTCTCAGTTATCTAGTGCTGTCTCTAAGCATTTACCTAGTTCTTTCAGATTGAGCAATGGGATCAATGGATCGGACGAAGGGCGAAGAAATAGACGAAATGTATGAAGATATATAATGTTTGTCTCGTTATTTTATAACGATATTTTCCTTGGTGATATATCTTGAAAGTGAAGCTCTTCTTGTTTCTACATGCTGTTTTTGGTTTTGCGAAAGTAACTATCTGCATATTCCAGAGCACTGGTTTCTCAGGAAGAAGCAGGATCAAGAAGTTCAAAGTGAAAAGCCTGCAACCCTTCAAGTTAAGGACTGAGGTAAGATTTAAATAGTTAAATTTTTCTTTAGGAATCCCCTTGCTCAGTTCAACAGATAGACATCAAAAGAAAAAGCTAATCATTTGATGTTCACTTGCCACTTGCTCTACAATCCAAGTCCTATGGGGAATCAAAGAGGATGATCACTACTTCTGGTTCTTGCTTAAGCTGCATTCTGTCTTAATCATATAGCTATGCAATAGGACATCTCCATGTGGAGACTGGAGAGAACCAATTTAACCAGATCCTGATAGCCATTTTTATGAAATATATGGTCATATCATGCCATCTTCTGGATGGTACTCACTGTATGCCAAGCAACTACTACTTGCCTGTCCTTGTATCATGATCATATGTATGTCCTTTTTGTGTTAGAATCTATCTTAAGCAACTTTTAACAAATTTTTTTGTCTTAGTTTCATGATGTCATGAATATAGAATTACATAATTGATGAATTAGATCCTCACTGTTGTGAATGAATCATCAGTTTCCCTTTCTGTTTTTACAGCAAAGAGGAAGGTTCAAAGAAGAGCAATTCATCAAGAAAGTGAACGAAATGCTTTTGGAGGAGGAGAGAAAACGCACACCAATTGCACAAGGCCTTCCCTGGACTACAGATGAACCTGAGGTGCTGCTTACATAGCATATATATTCTGGCATTTTATTTAGCTTGATATTAACAAATATTCCCACTCTGAAAACAAATTTCTTCAATTGTGCAAAATAGAATCTTTAACACAGAACCGGAGGGAAAAGAAAATATAATTCATTAGACCAGAGGACTATCACAAGAAAGCTAATCGATTTTTTCCTTCACTTGTGTTATTACAGCTTAGAAATGATATCTTTGAATTTCACTTTGATAGAAATATCGATGACACATGTCATAGTAAGACTTCACAAAAATGAAGATACAATTATTAAATCTGTTTCTTTCCTGAATATAAATAGTGAAATGCACCGATTAGAATATTTTGCGAAAGAAGTGTCTGATGTACCAAGACTAGACACCACGTTGATAGCATTTTATCTAGCTTGATATTCACAAATATTCCCACTCTGAAAACAAATTTCTTCAATTGTGCAAAATAGAATCTTTAACACAGAACCTGAGGGTAAAGAAAATGTAATTCATTAGACCAGAGGACTATCACAAGAAAGCTAATCATTTTTCCTTCAGTTATGTTATTACAACTTAGAAATGATATCTTTGAATTTCACTTTGATAGAAATATTGATGACACATGTCATAGTAAAACTTCACAAAAATGAAGATACAATTATTAAATCTGTTTCTTTCCTGAATATAAATAGTGAAATGCACCGATGAGAATTATTTTGCGAAAGAAGTGTCTGATGTACCAAGACTAGACACCACGTTGATAGCATTTTATCTAGCTTGATATTCACAAATATTCCCACTCTGAAAACAAATTTCTTCAATTGTGCAAAATAGAATCTTTAACACAGAACCGGAGGGTAAAGAAAATGTAATTCATTAGACCAGAGGACTATCACAAGAAAGCTAATCATTTTTCCTTCAGTTATGTTATTACAGCTTAGAAATGATATCTTTGAATTTCACTTTGATAGAAATATTGATGACACATGTCATAGTAAAACTTCACAAAAACGAAGATACAATTATTAAATCTGTTTCTTTCCTGAATATAAATAGTGAAATGCACCAATGAGAATATTTTGCGAAAGAAGTGTCTGATGTACCAAGACTTGACACCAAGTCGCGGTCTATATTTTGTTGGAACAAACTTGAAAAACTAGAAATAAATAGTTTACAATAAGCAATGAATATTTTGTTTGTCAAGGCTTTCTATCAATGACAATTAACCAGTCAATTGTTACTGTTCTACTTGATATATATTAATTTCAATAAGTGGAACATATGCCAGAAATAGTTGCCCCTATCCAGCATTATATTATTGAGATTCTGTATGACCAACAAAGAAAGCATCACATAGAAGTCCTGGTATATGTCTAAATCTCTTGTGACTAGTCTAGATCTTATTCTTCCGAAAATATATGTTCAAATCAATTAAACTTCAGTTTGGAACTTTCCAAAGAAATGTGTTTGTCATTGCAATCAGACAGTGAAGTGGAATCGGTTTGGCTGTTGCTTGCATTGATTCTGATTGGGATTATATTTTCTTTCTCACCTAGAAACATGCCTGTTTTTAACAAACTGAATATACTTTTTAGATCAAAAGCTGACCCTTTGAAATTCATGTTTTAGATTCTGATAAAGCCTCCCATAAAGGAGCCAACAGAACCAATTGAACTTACTCTTCACAGTGATGTGCGTGCAGTAGAACGTGCTGAGTTTGATCTTCATGTAAGCTTTCTACAAGATTGTCATCTAAGTTAACTAAATGTTACTGTCTACATTAAAACTTTAATGTAAGTATTTCATTGTTTTCTTTTCACAGTTTACCATCTAATGGATGCTATCTATGGAATTATTTTATTAGGTTGCTGAGCGCTTGAGCTTTGTTGAGCAAATAAAACTGGAGAGAGAAAGGCAGCAAAAGGTACATAACCTTGATTCACAATAAATGGATTAAAATCTATACATAAAATGCTTATTTTTTCACCATTATTTGTCGCTGCACCTGTTCCTTGTCACTGAAAAATGTCTTTTCTGTCTAATTAGCTGGAAGAAGAAGAGGAAATAAGAAGACTCCGAAAAGAGCTTGTGCCAAGAGCTCAGCCCATGCCTTACTTTGATCGTCCCTTCATCCCAAGAAAGTAAGTAGCTCGCTCATATTATTTTCACGGTACACAATATGTTTTAGACTCTAAAATGAATCCAGCTACCAATTCTTTTGCCAAACCAAGGTTTTACTTACCGATCCGTATTGGTATATCGATATTTTGTCGGTACCAGTATGGTACCAATACCGGGTGGTACGCATAGTGTGTACCAATACCGGGTGGTACGCATAGTGTGTACCACTTGGTATATTAAAATATTATATAATATTATATTATATAATATAATATTATATAATATAATATTAAAAATATTAAAAAAAGATAAGAAAATGTCTTTCTCCCTGTGCGGGAGAAAAATTGCCCACGAGTGGCGGTGGCGTGCGGGCGAGGACATCTTACGGGCGGCGACAACGTGCGGGCGAGGACGGCGCAAGGTATTTCTTCTCCTCTTCTTCTTCTTTCTTCTTTTTCTCTTCTTCTTCTTCCCTTTTTCTCTCTCAATCGACCGCCGACGGTCGATTTCTCCTTCAATCGACCGCTGACGGCTGAAATCGATCGCTGACGGTCGATTTTGACGGTACCGCCCGATAGCGAGCGGTCTGTGTACCGGTAACCTAGTGGACCGGTATGTATCACGCGGTACGGGCGGTATAGATCGGTATGGAAAACCTTGTGCCAAACATTAAGCTTTATTTACATTTAATTCTGACATTCTGTTTCTAATCAACCATTGTTTGCATGACAAAGATCAGCAAAACCCCAGACAGTTCCAAAGGAGCCAAGATTTCTTATTCACCACCTGAAGGAACCATAAGCGTATTGCTTATATTTCTGGGAACACATTTGGTTCATAAAGAATGTGCCTTTGGAGTGGCTTCATTACTTTGTTCTGGGAAAACATTAAGCTTTATTTACATTTAATTCTGACATTCTGTTTCTAATCAACCATTGTTTGCATGACAAAGATCAGCAAAACCCCAGACAGTTCCAAAGGAGCCAAGATTTCTTATTCACCACCTGAAGGAACCATAAGCGTATTGCTTATATTTCTGGGAACACATTTGGTTCATAAAGAATGTGCAGAGCTCCCTCTGGAGTGGCTTCATTACTTTGTTCTGGTTTGCTTGGATGATCAATGGGCATAGTTTGAAGATGTACCGACAAATGCTCTCCACAGAATATGGAATATCAAGGAGATGGGTATCCAATATTTAGAATGTGCAGACTACATGTGATGTGTGTCGGTGATTCATCTGTATAGGAGACAACACAAGGCTCTGACCAAACTTCCAGTTGCTGTTTGAAGATTAACCAACTAATACTTGGTGTGGCTTCCTTGAGGAACTTTATTACAATCAATTTTGGCATATTGCATTATTATTTGTTTGCCCGTGTGATGATCTATCTATACGCAGGAGGTACCTTATGATGTAACAATTGTCCATATGAAACCTTTTTCCCTATTTAATTTTCTTGTGTTACACCAGGATTCCAACTCAGTGAAACTGGGCAGATTGTTCCTCATGTGTAATTGAAGCTTTCGAGCAATGGTAATTATGTGTGAACCCCCAAATAAATTATGGTTGCATTATTATCCATGCTCGACATTTTAATTGATGAGATAGTGTAGGAAAAGAAGTATCATATTCCCTCTTTGCTCACAGTGGGAATGTTTCTGCTTATAATGATGACATGATAATGTTTCAGAAGCTTTTACAGATCCAACTCATACAAGGCTTGAGCAAAAGAAAGTTGGTCATGATCTTAATAAATATTAATTCTTGAATATTGAAACTATGCAATTATGTGTGAACCGCTAAATAAATTTTGGTTCATTATTATCCATGCTCGACATTTTAATTGATGAGATACTGTAGTAAAAGAAGTATCATATGCCCTCTTTGCTCACAGTGGTGTCCATGTTTTTTCTTATAACGATGACATGATAATGTTTCAGAAGCTTTTACAGATCCAACTGGCTCGAGCAAAAGAAAGTTGGTCATGATCTTAATAAATATTAATTATTGAACATTGAAATTATATCACTCTTGGGATAAAAATATTAGTAGGTCGTCACATATAACGAAATCAAACATAAATTATAATCAAATGAACATCAAGATTTACATGGAAAATCTTTCCCACACTAAGAGTAAAAATCACAGGACAAGCCAGATAAAATCCATCATAAAAATAATGAATGTACAAATCTCAAAATTTATTGTCAAGCTTAAGTAACAATTACAAGAGAATGACAGAGATACAAGAATCGACTACAGATCTGATCTAACCTAGAATATTATTTGGATGATTGAATAGTCTTTTTCTGTCATTTTCTTTATTTTCCTAGATCTCTTATTTTCTGTCATCTATTATCAATCTGTTGCTTCCTTTCTCTCTCTCACGTTTGCAGTCGTCATTGCTCACTTTTCCTCAATCCTTAGCCACTAAATCTAGGGTTTAGATTAAGAGAAAAAAGGTTAGTCGCTCTGGACTTTACTAAAGCCCATTATGGGTTAAATCTGGACCATCTACCCAATAACCTCCCCCTTCAGCCCATAAGGAGGTTGTCCTATGACTCCTCAATATAAAGTCATGTCGATCAGCTGTCGGCACATCTCTTGTCTTTCTTTCGGTAAGTCTTTGTCAACATGTCTACCACATTGTCATCTGTATGAATTTTATGAAGTTGTAACTATTTCTCTTCAAGTACATTTCTGATCCAGTGATATCTGACACGTATATGCTTTGACTTGGAATGAAATGTTGGGTTATTGCACAAATGAATGACATTCTGGTTATCACAATACACCACATAATTTTTCTGTTACAGCCTCAATTCTTATAAGAATTCTTTCATCCATAACATTTCTTTGTAAACCTCTGTAACAATAATATATTTTGCCTATGTGGTGGAGAGAGCAATACACCTTTGTAATCTGGATTGCCATGACATAGCTCCCCTTGCAAAAGTGAGTATAAAACGTGATATGAACTTTCTTGTGTCAATATCTCTTGTCATATCTGTATTTATGTAACATGTCAACACATGTGGTCCACCTCCAAAGCTTAAACAAACTTTAGAGCTCCATTTGAGATATCTAAACATTCACTTCACTGCTACCAAATGCTCTTTGCTTGGATTTACAGGAAATTTGCTAGTAACACCCACTACATATGCGATGTCTGGCCTCGTACATATCATCGCGTACATTAAACTTCCAACTACTGAAGCATAAGAAACCGTTTGCATTTTCTCCTTCCAACTACTCCGAGCACAACTTGAAGTGACTTGAAAGAGGAGAACCAACTGGCTTTGCATTACTCACACTGAACTTGTCAAATACATTCTCAATGTATTTCTTCTGTGATAACCAAATCTTCTTGTTTCTTTTGTCATGAGAAATTTACATGCCTAGTATTTATTTTGTTGGCCCCATGTCCTTCATTTCAAAAAACTCACTCAGTTCCTTTTTCAACATACCAATGGTAGATATATCTTTCCTAAGGATAAGTATGTCATCAACATAAAGTAAGAAAATAATAAAATCCTCACAAAACTATTTGATGTACACACAATGATCTGAAGCTGTTCTTTTGTATCCACTTTAAACCATAAATGAATCAAACTTTTTATACTATTGTCTTGGAGCTTATTTTGGCCTATACAAGCTCTTCCTCAACTTGCAGACAAGATTTTCTTTACTTTGGCTTTGAAGCCTTTTGGTTGCTTCATATAAATTTCCTCATCCAAATCAACATGAAGGAAAGCTGTCTTCACATCCAACTGCTCAACCTCCTCCAAGTCTAGATTAGTAGCAATACCAAGAGCAACACGGATAGAAGACATTTTAACAACAGGAGAAAAAAATCTCTTTAAAGTCAATACATATCTTTTGACCAAAGTCTTTCACAATCAATCTAGCTTTATACTTTGGTTGGAAAATAATATTTTCGAGCCATCAACCTGAAAATCCACTTGTTTTTCAAGGCTTTACTTTCGTTTAGTAGTTGTATCAAATCATATGTGTGGTTCTTCTGAAGAGAATTCATTTTTTCCTGCATAGCAACTAGCCACTTTTTTTTCTGCTCACTTTTAACTACTTCATAGTAACTCCCTGGTTCACCTGCATCAGTAAGCATCATATACTCATCTGTAGAGTATCTTCTGGAAGGTTGACATCGTTTAGTAGTTGCATCAGTAAGGTTTTGTGGGAGGTTGCTCCCTGTCTTCTTCCTGCTCAACATGTCCTGTAGGTAGATTAATATCAAACTCTACACCATCTTCCTGCACATCTCCCCAATTACCATGATGTACTAGAAGAGTAACTGGGTCACAGTCTGCTAATCCTTCTACATATATCTTGGCTGGTGCCTCTTTCAAATTCTCAAGGGTTTGATCATCAAATAAGATAACATCTCTGCTTTTGAACACCTTCTACTTTTCTAGATCCCAAAGCCTATAACCAAACTGATCATATGAGTAGTAAAAAAAAATACACTCTTTTGTCTTACCATCTAGCTTGGACCTCTCATTATCTGGAATATACAAATGCACGACAACCAAACACTTTCAAGTACTTATGGGAGACATATTTTTCTAACCATACATGATGTGCAATATTACCATATAGAGTTGTACATTGTGACAAGTAGATCAACTTATGTTGGATGTCATGTGACATGCAATAATCATTAAACAATCTTATGTAGTCACCACCATTATTTGATCTTATGTATTTCAATTACCTTTCTATCTCCCTTTCAACTCTGGCATGAAACTCTTTGAAGATACTAATAACTTGATCTTTGGTCTTCATAGCATAGGCTCAAACTTTCATGAAAAAGTTATATATAAAAGTGATAAAAATAAAGTGCACCATTGATACTAGGAGTATTAATAGATCCACCACGAGTTTTTATCCTCAAAGGACCACACACGTCTATATAGACATGGTCCAAGGTATATATTTTTCTAGATAAAGCATGACTAGCAAATGAAACTCTATGTTGTTTGTCAGCCAAATAATCAATAGAAGGGTTCATACGTGTACCTCTGAGGTTTAACAATATCTCTCTCTTGGAAAGAACTTACAACCTCTTCTCGCTCATGTGTCTCAATCGCCTATGCCACAACTCCATTCTGAAGTATTTCTTTGTAGCATTCAACTGGTCACCATAAGCTTTAGCATACAATCTATACAAGATGTGACATTTTCTGCCACTAGCTACAACAAGATAATCCTTACTGAGTTTCCATTTCCCTTTATGAAATCTGACATTAAAGTCTTCATCATCTAGCCTTTCAATTGAAATCAAATTCAATCTTAAGTCAACCACATGCCTCACATCCTTAAGCACAAACTTAAAGTCAAGGTTGGTCTTTATATGAATATCACTCATACTAATGATGTCTGCTATACCATAATTGCCCATCTTGATAACACCAAAATTTTCAGACCTGTAAGTAAGAAAAAACTCCCTCCGAGATGTAGCATGATAAGAAGCACCTATATCAATTATCCACTCGAGATCTTGACACACACAAGAAAAAATATCATCAGAAGTAGACAAAATCAAATAATTACTACTCTATGCTGTGGCATTCTCTTTTGACTTTGTAACCTCCACTTCTTACCTCTTTTTTTTACTCTTCTTAGGTTACTTGCACTGATTCTTGTAATATCTTTTCTCACCATAATTGTAGCAAATAATATTTTTTCTTGATCTTGACTTGCTTCTATCTATGCGTGAACCACTTTTATCCTTTGACTTTGACCTTCCTCTGTTCTATAAGATATAGTATATGTGAATCAATCTGAGAAGTTGTTGAATTTTTTGTTCTCAACTCTTCGTTCAACAAACTGCTTGTTACTTGACTCATAGTGACAATATCATCTAGTGTAGAATTACTACGGGAAACCACTAGTGTCTCTCAACTTTCTAGCAATGAACTGAGAAGTAATAATGCTTGCAACTCATCATCAAAAAATATTTTCATAAAGGATAACTGGTTAGTAATACTATGCATTTCATTCAGATGCTTAGCATAGAAGTACCCTCTTTATATTTTAGGTTTACAAGTTTTCTGATCAAGAAAATTTTGTTGCCAACATTTTTTCTTTCATAGGAACCTTCCAACTTTTTCTAAAGAGAGTATACAAAACTTTTAGTAGAAACATGATGAAAGACACAGTCATCAAGCCACTGACGAATAAATCCAATCATTTTTTGGTCTAACCTCTTTTACTCATCATCTATCATAGTTGTGGGTTGTCCCCTTGCAAAGGTCCATACAAGTCATTGCAATATAAGAGATTTTACATTCTTGGTTTTTATATCATCCAATTATTTCTATTGAAGCTAATCATGCAAGAAATAATTACCAGCATCTATATTTGAATACAAAGGTTAAATACCACCAAAATCCTGCTCGATATCAATTGATAGAATAAAAAAAAAGACTTTGTATACGAACAAATACTAGTAGGTTGTCACACACAGTGGAATCAAACATAAATCACAATCAAATGAACATCAAGATTTATGTAGAAAACTCGTCCAACTCGAAGGGTAAAAACCACGGGGCAAGCCAGATAAAGTCCACTATAAAAATAATGAATGTACAAATCTCAAAACTTCTTGCCCAAGCCCAAACAACAATCACAAGAGAAAGATAGGGATACAAGGATTATATTACTATGCACAATATCCAAAACATTATCAAGTGATCATAATAAGAATCCACTACAGATCTAATCTAAACTGAGATAAGAATACTGTTTGAATGATTGAGAATAGTTTTCCTCTGTCCTTATTTTATTTTTTTCCTGGATATCTTATTTTCTGTCATCTACTGTCAATCTATTGTTTCTTTCTCTCTCTCACATTTTCACTTTTCCTCAATCCTTAGCCACTAAATCTAGTATTTAGGTTAAGAGAAAAAGAGTTAGTAGCTGCTGACTTTACTAAAGCCCACTTGCCCAACAAGTGAAATAGCGATATGATGTGATCGATCACCAGGTCTGTTATCATTCGCTCTAAGAATCATGCAAGTATACTAAGCTTAGAATAATGCATGAATCATGTAAGAATCATGCAAGCATCATGTTTCTACAAATCTTAAGAGTATTTTTGTCTGAATAAAGACAAATAAGATTAGCAATAATAATACTTTATAGCTTCAACCACAAGGCAACAACGAAAGCAGAGGAAGACAATAACGATTTGTGAGTCATGGCATCGAGAGAAGGGGATTGGAATCAAGAGGTCGGTAAGGCTTATGACACCTTGAGCATGATATAGTATAGAACCATTTTATTGACAGTGGTCACATTGAGGTGAAGCATCGTCAGGTTATGTTAAAAATAATTCAAGTAGTTAAGATTGATTAAGGAGTTAGGATTTGATAAAATGAAAGATAAAGATTTAGATCTAATTTAGTTTAGATGATGATGAGATTAGTTTAAATGAGGGTGAGATTTATTTAGATGTGATAGATTTTTTAGTGTTTTAAAATATTTATTTTTTATCTTTTAATCAATATTAATATGTGCTCTTGAATCATTCCAAGGCACCGAAGACTAGGCACTATAGATTGCAGATTGAAAGTACTTCTGGTGTCTTCTACTATTCTCTTCCCATTCTTCCTGAAGTTTTGCAGAAAAGCCAACGGTGCTATAAGAGCTTGGTTCAAAAAAGATCAAAAAGAGTACATCAATCAAAAATAAGAAAAGATTAGTAGATCTAAAAAAGAGAAGAAAAAAAAAGAAAAGATGACAAGGCTTGGAGTAAGTGTTCCTTATCAACCTTTTCCTATTTTCAAAGGTGATAATTATCGATTTTGGACTGTTAAAATGAAAACTCTATTTATTTCATATGGGTTATGGAATTTGGTAGAAGATGATTTTGTTTAGTATGATTTGTAGGATCCTAGTATTACAAACGATCAAAAAAATCAGATGAAGGAAAATGTACAGAAAGATGCAAGAGCCCTATTCCCTATTTCCCAAAATCATGATGACATCAACATCAATAGAAACTTGGGAGATATTAAAAAAAGTGTTTGGAGGCACAGAGAAGGTAAAAATGTTAAAGCTTCAAATTCTTTGTCGTAAATTCGGAACTCTTATGATGAAAGATTCGGAATCGATCGTTGATTTCTTTTCTAAAATTTCTTCTATTGTGAATTAAATGAGATCTTATGGTGAAAATATAAAAGATCAAGCTATAGTAGAAAAAGTTTTATGAAGTTTATCTCTAAAATTTGATATGATCTCTACTACTATAGAAGAAGCTAAAGATATAAGTACATTATCTATTGATGAATTAATGAGTTTTTTTTTAGTTCATAAATAAAAAATGAACAGATCTTCATATGAGATTTCAGAACATGCTCTTCAAATGAAGATAAATCAAAAGAATGATCAGAAGAATTTAGAATTCAAATCTCAAGAGAGAGATCAAAATGGTAGAAGTCATGATTGATCAACTGAAGTTCAGAGGAAAATAAACGAAGGTAACAAAGAAACCCATTGATGTTTTTGTTATAAAAAAATTGGACATATTGAAAAAGAGTGTTGGTACAAAAATAAAAATTCAAATATTCCTCTTTATTCTTACTGTAAAAAATATGGTCATCTTGAAAAATATTGTCGGAACAAAAATCAAACTAATTATCATGAGAAAAATAATGATGACAAAAGAGATGAAGATAATATTTTCTTTATAGCATCTGATGAAGAATATTCTAGATCTGTTTGGTTTTTGAATAGTGGATGTAGTAATCATATGACATGGGATAAAAGTTTATTTCAGATGCTTGATGATTCAGTCTGATCTACTGTGCATATGGGAAATGACAACAAGGTTCGGGTGAAAGGAAAAGGAACAATTGTTGTGAAGACTAAATCTGGTAAAAAAGTTATCGATGATGTATTGTTTATTCCTGATTTAAAATAAAATCTCATTAGTATAGGATAACTAATGAGAAAAGGATATTATATTATTTTTTATGATAAAAATACTTAATTTATGATAAAAAAAATTAAAAAAATTAATAGCAACAGCAAGGATAACAAAAAATAAAGTGTTTACCTTATTATTTTCATATTTTGCTTCTTACTGATGAATCAATATTATGACATACAAATTATGATCATCTAAATTTGTGTGGATCTATACAAACTATCTGAGATGGTGATCTATACAAACTATCTCAGATGGTGCATGTCATAATAATTTAGAAATTATAGTTGATAAAACACATCCACAAGAAAAGGATGAGATCTTAAACTCCAGGGGCAACAATAAAAATACACACACAGAGATAGTAGAAGTTTTTGATGATGTGAAGAAAGCTAAGAGAAAGAAAAGAAAAATAAAGCTTCCACATTCAAAAGGATTCGATACTACAAATATAGAGTCTCCATCGTATCATCAAAGATGATTATCGAAGAGAAAAATATCAATTTATAGATATAAGATCTATGGATAGAGAAAAATGTCAAGTTCTGATATCAGGTCAAGAGTTCTTAAAGATCTATAGACAGAGAAAACCATAAGACAACCACTTCAGCAACGAAGATCAGCTTGCCAACATCTTTATAAAAATTTTGGTAAAAGAAAAATATTTTTTAAAAATAATTTTAAATTATAACTACTTAAATGAAATACTTATAAGATTGATTAAGGAGTTAGGATTTGATAAAATGAAAGATAAAGATTTAGATCTAATTTAGTTTAATTGATGATAAGATTAGTTTAAAAGATGATAAGATTTATTTAGATGTGATATATTTTTTAATATTTTAAAATATCTATTTTATATATTTTAATCAATATAAATATATGTTTTTGGATCATGCCAATGTACCAAAGATTAGGTAATATAGATTATAAATTGAAAGTATATAATATTTTTTATTATTCTCTTCCCCTTCTTCCTAAAGTTATAGGAAAAAGGCAACAGGTTCTGCGGGCTCAGTGGCAGCATCATCAGCAGCTACGAGAAGATCTTGACGTTGGCATGACAGTCGACGATGGTACCAAAAGTTCGCCACTTCGCTGGTGGCGGTGGTGTCAATACCGAAAGTGTTTGTGTCAGTACTAAATCCACTTTATATATAGTAAGAAGAGATATTAAATCCCTTTGACATGTCTAACACACACTCGATTGCATTCCACTTTATCCCGTTAAGATGAAATACTTATAAGATATATGATGTAATTAAATAAAAATATTTTTGATTATTTTTCCACTTTATCCTGTTAGGATGAAATACTTATAAGATATATGATGTAATTAAATAAAAATATTTTTGATTAAGAAAATAATCTATTATTAAATAGGAGATAATAAAATATTTATAAGATATTTTCCTATATGCATATTTTAATTTTATTTTATGAACTATGATCCTATTTATCAAAGTCAATAGTAACTACCTCATTATCTCATAACTTTTAAATCATGAGTTATTACTTATAATATACTTATAACTATTTAGAACATGCTTATAACCACATTATCTCATAACTTTTAAATCATGAGTTATTACTTATAATATACTTATAACTATTTAGAACATACTTATAACCACATAGAACATGACAACTACCTAGATAACTATCATTAATCAATTCTCAACACTTTTCCTTGATTCATAGATACATACACTGATTTAAGATATGAAATAAATATGTTTCTGAACTGGAATTGACTTAGTGAGAATATATATAACTTGTCCATCTGTGCCATAATACTTCATTGTTATGATTCTATTTACTATAAGATCTCGGATGAAATGATAGTGTATATGCTTCATTCTTCTATGAAATATTGGATTTTTTGTCATTGCAATTGTGGTTTTGTTGTCACAAAATATTTCAGTTGGTTCTTTTTGTTCTTGATGAAGATCTTCAAAAAGTCTTCTAAGTCATATTGCTTGACAAGCTGCAAATGTTACAGTTACATATTTTGCTTCTGATGTCGATAATGTAGTTGTTCCTTGCTTCTTTGAACTCTAAGATATAGCTTCTGATTTGAGACTAAAAATATTACCTGAAGTACTCTTTCTATCATCTAAAGCTCATGCCCAATCACTATTAGTGAAACCAAAATTATTTACATTTAAAATTATGAGAATATCAAATGTCATAATATATAGTTCCAGCAGTATAATGTAAAATTCTTTTAACAGCTCCAAGATGATGTTTACTTAGCTATGCATAAACTTGGATACTACACCAATAGAGAAGGTAATATCTGGTCGAGTATGAGTTAAATAGATCAAATCTCTAACGAAACTTCTGTATTATCTTACATTTGTCAAACATATATCATCTTAAAGTTTTAATTTCTCATTTACATTCATTCATGGGTGTTGTTACAACTTTATAATTAATCATGTTAGATTTTTTTAGTAGATTCATTGCATAATATCTTTGTAAAATAAAATTTTTATCTGATTCTTGCTTCACCTTCAACCCAAAAAAGAAGTATAGTAAACCTAGATTTGACATTTCAAATTTATTCATCATATATTTTTTAAATTTTACCATAAAAGAGTTAGATGAACCCACATATATAATATCATTAATATAAAGGCACCATAAGAATATTATGTTCACATTCCTTCTTTAGATAAAAAAATGACAAGTTCATTATCACTCCTCTTAAATCTATTTTGATGAAAATAATAATCAATTTTGTTGTATCATGATGTTAGAACTTGTTTAAGCTTATAAAGAGTTTTTTTAGCTTATACATATTTTCTTTATATCATTTAACTAAAAAACCTTCAGGTTAAGTAACAAAAGTTTCTTCTTGTAAATCTTCATTTAAAAATATAGTCTTTACATCAAATTGATAAACATGCCAACTTAAGTGAGCAACTAAAGTCAAGAAAGTTCTCACGATTTCAAATATAGCAACTAGAAAAAAAGTATCATCAAAATCAATGTCTTGTTGTTGTGAATATCATTTTGCTACTAGCTTAGCCTTATGATTTTGGATAATTTTATATATATTATACTTTATTTTGAATACCCATTTAATCTAATAGCTTTCTTTTCTTTCGGTAGATCCATTTATTGAATATCAAATTGATAATGAAATCAATTTATGAATTTATGAATTAATATACTTTTAAAACATATAGAAAAAACTTCGATCACAGACATGAACCATCATAAGATAAATTATCGAAGTAGGAGAATTAGATGTTGGGTCAGCGGAGTATCATGTCAGAAATTGGACGTTGGGACAAAGGATTGGCCAACATGCCAAATGATGGACTTCGTGCAATGAGTTCAAGCATCGAGCTAGAAAGATTGGGTATTGAGCCAAAAGATCAGATATTATGAGAAGTCAACATGCAAATAGATCGGGCAATACACCGAAGGAAATGACTATATATCGAAGGTTCGAACGAAGTGTCAGATGATTAGATGACATGTTAGAATGTTGGACAATATGCTGATTGGTTTGTGATTGTACTAGATATGTGATTGAGTGGTTAAATCTTGATTATGATTGTTTAAAGTCAAATTAAGCTGGTATTGGATCTAAACCATGTCAACTAGATTTGGAGCTTATTAGGCCTGAACTAGAGTTGAATTGGGCCTGATTAATTCGGTGATTTGAAGTTGACCTAGGTGGTGGTACCGTCAGGTCCAAGCGGTGGTACCACCCAAACTACCGGAAAGCACTATTTATGCATTTTTGAGCTTTCTGGTGGTGGTACCACCAGTATCCCAAAAAATCAGGGATTTAAAATTTTGGCTCTAATTTTGAAGCCATTGGTGGTCTATAAATATCCCACCTGTTCTTACTTGATGAAGCATGAATAAGGGTGAAAAGAGAAAGAATTATCGAGGTTAAAGTGTTGTAAACTCTTGAAAGTGTTTGAGTATCTTCCTTCTTGAGTTTAGCGATCGAATATTCTAAGGATGTGTGAAGTCTTGTGTGAAAGAGTTTGTAAAGGTTATCTCCTGAGCCTGTAAAAGAGGAATGATTGTAACAATGGTAGTTAATCTTCACCAGTTGGAAAGAAGATCGGTAGTGAAAGCTGGTGGCCTCAAGGGAAGAGGAATTGAGAGTAGACGTAGGTCGGGATGATCGAACCACTATAAATTGGTTTGCATTTTCTTTCTTGCAGATATTGCTAACTGATTTACTTTACTCACTAATTCTATTTATACTTTTATGTTAAATACATTTTTGATTCATATTCTCATTTGAACTTTTTTAAAATTATGTCTTTTTTCAATAGCACTAATTCACACATCCCCCCCCACCCCCCTCTCTTAGTGCCATTACGATCCTAATAGTTGGTATCATGGTCAAGTTCTCTCAATTAGATTAACACATAAGTGAGTTTTAATTACTTCATCTGGCAATCACGAGGGTCACTCCATCACTCGTCACCCTATATTCAATAGGACAGACTACATTTACTGTAAAACATGAATGATAATTTTCTTGATTTTTATAGATTTCAATTTATGGAATGTCGTTAAAAGTGGTTTTCAAAAATCTTCTAATCCAATAATGAATAGAATGATTTTGAAAAGAAAATATTTTTCTTAAACGCTAAAACTATCAACTCTTTATTTTGTGACTTGGATAAAAATGAATTCAATCGCATTTTTACTTATTGTATATGACATTTGGCACACACTAGAAGTTACTCATAAAGGTACAAGTAGAGTAAAAATAAAAAATTAATCTCTTTGTGTATAGTTATGAACTATTTAAAATGAAGCCAGGTGAAACCATTGGTGACATGTACACTCATTTTACGGATGTTGTCAATAGTTTAAAAGCTCTGGATAAATGCTATACTAACCTTGAATTAGTAAATAAAATTTTAAGATATCTTTCAAAATGTTTGGATCCAAAAATAATGGTTATCTAAGAAGCAAATGACTTAAACAATTTTTCTCTTAAAAAACTCATACGATTGTTAATGCCCTATGAAATGACTTATATAGCACATGACGAACAAGAGGAAAAACCTTTCAAAGAACAGGAATGATATTGCATTGAGAACCAAAGAAGATTCTTTAAGCGAAAGCTAAGTGATGATGATAATGACATTGCATTTTTTTTACAAGAAAACTTAAAAAATTCATGAAAATGAACAAAACTCATAAGAATAAAAATGATACTATAATATATTATGAATGCAATAAGTCAGGACACTTAAAAAATAAGTGACACAACTGAAGAAGAAATTGTCACCCCAAAAGAAGGAAAAAGTGTCCAAGGTAATTTGGGATTATTCATGTGTATAGAAGGATGAAAAGCAAATCAACAAAGACGAAGTGAAAAACTATACATTGATAGCCTTTAATGATGAGGTATGTGACTTAAATGAAATATATTTTTCTTATGATGAATTACTTGGTGTATTTCATGATTTGTTTGATGAGCCTAAAAAGTCATTAAAAATATAAATTGCTAAGAAAGGATATGTATCTCTCTAATTAATTTGATAAATTAAAAAATAAGTATAACAATTATATTTTAACATCTTTCACTAAATGTGAAGAGTTAGATTTATTTAAAAAAATATGTTACTATAATAAATTTTAGAAAAGTTTAAAATTAGAAATAAATCATTAAACATGATTCTTGCTAACCAAGATTGTGTTTATAGAAAGAAAGTTATCGATTTCGTAAGTAATAACACAACAAAAGCCAATAAAATTTGTAAAAGAATCCACACTATATATTCCCCCTAAAGATAAATATAATTTCTGTGAAATATTTAGTCATTATGCTTATACTTACTCTTTCAGAAAATATAGCTCTCATAAATTAGCCATGAATGACCCAAAGTTAAATGGGTACATAGAGCAAACCCCTCTTTCTTGTAGGCATGTCTCCATCGAGAGATAGGAGCAAAAGATGATATCTTTATAGTGGATGTTGAAGGCATATTATCGAAGATCCAATATAATTTTTAAAGCTCACTAGCTAAAATGGAGGATATATCATCTTCAAAGACAATAATAAAGGAAAGATAATTGATATTTTAAAAAATGATAACAATTCGAATATCTTGATTAAAGATACTCCTTTAGTAGATGATTTAAAACATAACTCATTAAGCATTAGTCAATTGTGTGATAATTGATATAATATTAAATTTGACTCTAATGCTTGTATCATAGACATACCATATAAGAATAAATCTATGATTGTTTTAAGGAACAATAATATTTATAATATTAAAATTGATGATTTTCATAGAGAAACTTATTTTTCAATTTTAAACAATGATGTATGGCTTTGGCATAGGAGATTAAGACATACAAGTATGAAATTAATCTAACAAATTGAAACTAAAGAAGTTTAGTTATTTTTTATCCATATTATTTTTAATAAATTTTTTGAAGGTAAGAAAAATAATTTTGATGATGATTTTAAATTTGATTAAATTTTATTTTAAAGAATCATGATCTTTCACTTGACTCCTTGATAGTCCTCACTTAAGATCCATCTCGTATGAATGAAACCTTTTACTAATTATTCTCCTATGATTATTTTTATTATTTATTAAGGAGATTTATTTAAACAAATCATGATTTTGACTTTTCAATGTTCATAAGATTTATTCAAACAAATCATGATCTTGACTTCTCGATGTTTATAACTTGAGATTTATTTTATATGAACTAAGATATTTTACTATTTATTCTTCTATTATTTTTATTTCCTTTTACTAAAGAAGAGATTCATCTCATTGGATCATTATCTTGATTTCAAATACATAACTAATGTGAGATCTATGTCATATAACTCCTTTGTATTAATATTCTTCATTGGCACATTAATGTAAGCAAAGAAAAGTAGCACCATGATCAAATGATATACCTCTCTTCTTTTTTATAATGACAAAGGAGGAGAGAAAAGTAGTAGCTTAATCATTTGTTTTCCTTTTGTTGATGACAAAGAAAAAGTAATGATAATTTTTTGATGACATAACACTCATATGCATATTGTATTTTGTATTTGATGATATCAACTTATGATATTTATTTGAGATGCATGGATATGATGTGAAATTATGTATATGATTCTTGCAATAATCAATACTGAAAGTTGCTATGATGTTTGATCAAAGTTGTTATTATTGGGAAACCATGAGAGCATCACATGCACAACGAAACAATAAAACAAAAAGTTTCTCACGTTTATCACATCGTCATGCAATGATTGATGCATAAAAAATCACAAAAACCAAAAACTACAAATCTTGTGAGATTTGTTACCTACGAGTATATCCTTGAAACTTACAGATCCAGTAGAAGAGGATGAAGGAGGTCAGATGTTCTCATCTCTAATGATATCTACACGATAGATTGATGCAGCGATGCTTCTCAAATTACAGTCATATGCTTGTAACTTTTACGCACCTTCTTTGTAGTTTTTTACACACCACCTAGCAGTGAACACTGAAGAAGATCTTATATCTTCTTCGTTGTCCTCTCGTAGTAGGGAGAAGAGTGGTTGGCTTATAAAAGATGGGAGAAGGAGAATAGGAGTGGGCAACCAAAGATGCCTATCATCCTTGTTGGTTGTCCCTCCCTTATACTTATAGAGAGTCACCTAAAACCCTAATAGATCTTGCCTTAGTGGGCATTGGATCTTTATCCAATTATTCATACCTATTAGATTATTGAATCTCTATCCAATAATCTCAATTTACCTCCAATTAGGCCTCATATAAGGGGTCCATTAATGTTGGATCTCATTTAATAACAATATAGACTTATTGGATAACTCATATCCAATCCTCTACTTGCTGCAATCATCCATAATATGTGTGTGACCCTCTAGGCCCAACAGTCAGAACTTCTTCTGACTTAGTGAATTGTTATCTCATAACAATTCACTCAACTCATCGACTATGGACGTATTAAGCCACTACACCATAGTCCCTAGACAGTATAGGAGATATAATATATTAAACTTATTTATCCTCATTTATCGTGTATCTATAGTCTATAATCTATCTAAATCTCAAAGACTATATATTGGGGATGGTACTATCAGACTACATAAAGAATATATCTGAGTCTCGCTCTAATTGGATTCTTTCGGAGAACTCATTCTCTCTCATTCCAAACTACCTTAGCTATAGATTTGCCTAAGCAAGAGCACACGACATATTACTCTCGTGATACCAAGAGTGAACGATCCTTTATTGACTCTCAATTGCCTTCATAAGATTGACTATCAATCTCGATAATCAGTTGTACTAGATCTAGAACTTTCTAAACCTGCAAGTTCGGTGTCAAAGAAATGAGTACTCAAACAAGACATCCTTGGTGTCTTAAGTATAAGGACTAGACATACAATTGGGACTACAAAATCATTGTCTGATATTAGGAATCACTAACCATCAAATATTCTGTAAGCGGATCAATCAGTGAACATATTCTCCAATGAGTACATATACTATATCCTTAGTGTCCCCACACGAGTGATTATGAGATCAGCCACATCCATCATATGAATGAGAATACAATAACACTGATATGTCTGGTTATCTCAATGTCCCTCTCAAGTATCTTATGATCAGGATGTTGAGAAACATATTTAGGGTATGTGTTTAAAGGTGAATTGGTCTCATTATCGTGATCTTATCATGATCTGATTCTCATTGCATAAATCTAAGGGCATCACATTATATGTAATAGGTAACATAAAGTAAAAATATACCAATAATAATAATAAATATCACACGGCATGTCACACGTGTCACCACTCACGTGATTGGCTTGTAGGACACGTGTAACCAACAATCTCTCATTTGACCTAAAGCCAATCACCTACATGTCTGATCCTTATTAGACTCCTGTGATGCTCAAAAACAATATGAGATAGTAGTTTTATCATTGGATATGCAATATTATCTTTGGATGAAACACTTTCCATTACTACATCTCTATAGGCCACGATCTATCTAATCAGTTGGAACTTCTACATAACAATTCTGATGAGAACTGGGTTCCCTTGCTAGAGCTATCGCCTCATTGGTGTCGCTATGTATGGGAATTAGCTCCTCGCTACTTGGTACAACTCTCAAATCTACAATGAATTTCTTCATCCAGACCCCCTCTTTTACTACTTATATCGTAGCAAAATATTTTGCCTCTATAGTTGAGTCAGTAGTAATTAATATCTTGCTTGGTACTCTTTCAGCTTACAACTCCTCCATTCAGGGTGAAGACATACCCTGAGTTTGACCTGTTATTATCGACATTAGACTGGAAACTTGAGTTAGTGTAGCCCTCAACTTAGAAGCTACCTCCTTGTATACCAGTAAAAAATCCTTAGTCCTTCTCAAGTACTTAAGGATGCACTTTACTACCTTCCAGTGTTCCAAACCTAGATCCGCCTAATACATGCTCATGACACTCAGAGCATGTGTTATATCAAGTCTGGTACATAGCAGAACATAATGATGAACCCTATCATTGAGGCATAGGGTATCTTATCCAAGTTCGTCATTTCATCGGGAGTCTTTAGGGATATATTCCTAAAAAATGATATTTCATATCTTATCGATATGAGACATCTCACATAATTTTTAATGGCATACCTTTTGATAATGGAATCTATGTACCTTGATTGGGACAAGTCAAGCATTCTCTTGAATCTATCTCTATAGACTTGAATCCCTAAAATATAGGATGCTTCTCCTAGTTCCTTTATGGAGAAGTGTTTGGATAACCAAACCTTAACTATTGAGAGCGTTCCTACACATTTCTAATGATCAGGATTTCATTCATATATAGCACTAAGAAGATGATTACACTCCCACTTATCTTCCTGTAAACACAAGACTCATCTTCATTCTTAACGAAATCATACAATATGATCACCTCATCAAATCTTATATTCCAACTTTGGGAAAATTACTTCAGTCCATAAATAAACCTGAGCAACCTACATACCTCTGGTTGTATTATATACAACTCATCCTCGTGGTTATCATTGAGGAATGCAGTTTTAACATTCATCTACCAGATCTCATAGTCATAGTGTGCTGCAATAGTCAAAAGAATTCGGATATATTTCAGTATGACTACGAGTGAGAATATTTGGTCATAGTCAACCTATTGCCTTTGATGATACCCTTTGGCCACTAGCCTTGTCTTATAAGTTTCTATATTTCCATCTACTCCGATCTTTTTCTTAAAAATCCACTAGCAACTAATATGTGCATTATCCTTAAGTACATCAATAAGGTTCCAAATTTTGTTTGAATATATGGAATCCATATCAAAATTCATGGCTTCTAACTACTTTCAGGAGTCTATACTCATAATAGCCTCCTCGTAGGTCTAAGGATCAATATCCTAAGTGTCATCTCCACTGATATGTCTTAAATATCTCTTCAGAAGGGTATGATACTCTGTAGACCTATGCAAAGTTGGAACTTGTGTGTTAGGTATCTGAATAGACTTAGCCTCCGAAATGATGCTTGAGCTAGGTTCTCCAACCTCGCTCAACTCTATCACTCTCTCACTGTGTCCACCAAGAATGTGTTCATTCTCAAGGAACATTAACCTCTTAACAAAAAGACCTTCTAGTCCTCGGGATGATAGAAATAGTACACATAAATTTTCTTGGGA
The DNA here is from genome assembly GCA_029747655.1 of Ensete ventricosum. Classification (NCBI taxonomy): domain Eukaryota; kingdom Viridiplantae; phylum Streptophyta; class Magnoliopsida; order Zingiberales; family Musaceae; genus Ensete; species Ensete ventricosum. The sequence continues at coordinate 11,669,222 of JAQQAF010000005.1, forward strand.
TATCCCACGAACTTGCATTACTTCATCCTTAATTTCAACTTATCGGAGTTGTGTCTTAACGTGGGCAGGGCAGCTCTAAATCTTAACAACCTTAAGATCAGGTTTCTTCCCTTTTCATATATCATATGGTGTGGACACTACCGACCTAGATGGAACTTTGTTTAGAAGGTAAACTATGATCTCCAGGGCATATCCTCGTAATGAGATGGATAGATCGGCCAAACTCATCATGGACCACCATGTCTAACAGTGTGTGATTCCTCCTTTCTGATACACCATTGAGCTGACGTATATAAGGAGGTGTCCATTAGAATAGAATCTCATAGTCTTTGAGGAAATATGTGAACTCTATACTCAAGTACTCTCTTTGTTCACCTCATCTCATTTTCTCTTGGATGCACTTTCATTCATGATCTATAGAGCTATATCTAACACAAATAAACCATTATGTAATGTTCCTCTAGTGATGATCTTATCATCTAAAATCAATGAATAATTATTATTCTCAAAATTAATTTATATCCCATAACTATCATGAAACAGAGATAATATCTTTGATGATAGAATGAACATTATAATATGCATCTAATGCAATAGTAGCTCCACCAAACAGATATAGGGTGACCTCGCTAATAACAATTGTAGCAACTCTTGCTCCATCGCTATCTTTAGGTTCATCCCGTCTCTTGCCAATCTTTTAAACCTTGTTAGAACTTACAATAAATTACAGATAAATAAGCGCTCCCGATATCCTATACACATGTGTTATCATAAAAATATGACAAATAGAGACAATGTACCTTAAACTTCTTCAAGCTTTTGTTTTGCCCTCTCTACGAGGTACTCTTTGTAGTTCCTCTTTCAATGCTCGTCTTTGCCGTAGTTGAAGCATTGGTCTTTGTCCTTTGCTGAGTCTTTCTTGGCAACCTTTGCATTACCCGGTCTACCCTTGCCTTTGTCGTTCTTAAGGGACTTATCAATCTTCATTTTCTTCTTGATCTCACCAATATAGAGAACTAGCTTCTCTTTCTTGATGATGCTCTCAGCCTCCCTCAACATATTGAATAGCTCAGGAAGAGTCACCTTAAGCTTATTCATATTAAAATTCATAATGAACTAAGAAAAGGAATATGATAATATTGAAGTATAAGATTAACGCACAGGTTATCCTCTAGTACTATTCCTAGACCTGTGAGTTTCTCAACCCACTCAATTATCCTTAGGATATGATTTTGAACCAATGTCTCCTATGTCATCCTAGCGTAGAAGAGACTATTGGATATCTCATATCACTGAGTTCTTTCTTATTCCTCAAATAGCTAGCATAGATAAAGAAGGATGGAATTGGCATCTTTGCTTTCATGTTGCCTCTGTAGCTCAGAAGTCATAGAGGCTAATATATAGCACTTAGCCAAAATGAAATTGTCTATATACTTTTATGTAGCGAGCGATCTCATCCTCGTTTACCCCTTCTTCTGATATGGGTAAAATCACCTCAAAAATATACATGATTTTCTCTGTTACCGAGTCAATCCGTGTAATTTGGACTAGTGAGACAGTTGGCATCAAGTATGTCACGTAGGGAGTTTGTAAGCGACATGTTTCTGATAAACAAGATGTAGCATAAATGAATAACATACAAATTTTTTATAAAAATAACAATTAAGATACGAACTTCTATCTTAATCTACTCCCACTATTTTTCTAGTGAATCACGTGATACCCTCGGCACAAGAAACAAAAATCTTCGGTAGACTTATAATGGGAATTGAGATCCAATCAGCATCTTAGCGTAACATCGAGGGACTCGACTAATCACAGTAAGCCCAAAAAGATAGACAACTCTTGCCAATCACAACTCCTTGTGATTCTCATCCTATTCAGCATCTAAACCATCATGGTTTCGAGGGACTCGACCAACCATGATGTTCAGTTAAGTCATCACTATTGTTACAAGATGAATACGATTTGATGATATACCCTCAAGGGACTCGGCTAAGCATACTATGTCCTCAAGTCACTAGTGACATTTCTGTGTCATAGGCAAGATCTCAAATCGTGAAGATATGTGAGCCTCGAGGGACTCGACCAACTCAACCTATACCGAGATTCAATTTCTTTATATAATGGTGGAAGGTAATGTGGGTCAATCTAATTGTCTCATGCTTACTGACTTAATCTTATCATATGAGAGATTTTGTTTCGATCTACTAATTTGTCATGTCACGCGCATACATATTTAATATATATCTATATTATATGTAAATATATATATCTAATAGGCGTATAATCAATCACATATCACATATGCATATTACACTAGTTGATCATGAACCATCACCTAATGTAATCAGGCCCGAGCCAGTGGACGCAATCATACACAAGAGGATCTATATGTGTATCGATGCATCTCCATGCCCTATGAGTGTCAATCTCATCATTATCGGTTCTGTCGACTCCTCGACGCATCTCCATGTGTTACGATCATCCGTCTTAGTATTGTGGGCCCCGTTGGCACCTCCATGCTCCCGTCGCGCATTTTCATATAATTACATCATAATCACGTGCACGCATGCCCGATAATAAATGAGAAAAATGGAGATTGACAGACCCCAATAATAATAATAATAATCACATCACATGGTATATGATCATTCATCCATATCATACATCACATGTACACATCATACGACTACTAGATAAATAGTAATTAATTAAACTATTTAATTAATTATTTTTTTGGAATTCAGGATATATTTAGATTTGCTAAGGATATTTAAAGAATTTGGATAGAACAAAACAAGGAATTTCTTAAATTTCGAATGGCAGAATCATCATTTTCCCAAGGAAAAATTTAACCCCTTCTACCACCTACCAACGGACGACCGCCGTCACCCCTGCGTAAGTGACACTATTGCGTGCCACCGACGATCGCCCTTCTAGGTGGCCTGCCCACAAGTGGTCATCCCTGCCCATAGGCAATTTGCATGCAGGCGATGCCTTCGAAACCAAGCACCCATGTCGCCTCTCCGTAGGCTCAAATACTTAATATTTGGATGGATCTATACATATAAATATTGTCTATTTATAAATATAAAATAATAATTTAAATCAAAATATTTTTAACTTTAATATTCTATTTAATCAATTTATTTAAGAAATAAAAGATAAGAATCTTAAATTCTTTCAAAAGATAATACTTGAAATCTTAACACTCATTCTTAAAATCTTAACTTGTTTTTAATATCTTCAAATGATTTTTAGATAAATTTTTTAAAATTATTTGCCATATTATCTTTGCACATGATCTTCACCTCAATGACTCCTTGACAATTTTTTTTCCTGAGCATTTTTTTCTGGATAAAAATATATTTAATTTTCATATGCTTGATTTGATAAACCGGATTTGTTAATCAATTTCAAGATGCTTTTATTATCACACTATAAAATAGTTAGTTTGTTAATTTGATAGTAAACATCCTCGATCAAATGTCTTAATCATATACATTCTTAACACCAAGTGAGGAAGTCTTCTATTCTACTTCATTTATATATATAAAAAGATTATTTATTTATTTTTTTATTATACTATGAGATATAAATAGAACCATATAAAAACACAGATCTACGATTATTCAAATCATCTCCCAGTATAACCATTCAATTTTTATAGAATAATTTCAAGTCAAGAATAAAATTTAGATATTTAAAATTCTCCTTATTGCATCAAGATGTGACTTTCTTACAGATCAAAGAAAATGACCAACAAGATTAATTAAAGATATAATAGTCTGATGTTATAATCATTAAGTTGATAATACTATCAATCAAAACACAAAAAGATCGATGATCTGAGAAAACATCGACTTCACTACAACTTATGTTTGCATCCTTCTTACTTTTATTAAATTTAAATATTTTAATATTTTTCATACAATTTGTTTGAGAGTTAAATATATTTTATTTTATATTTACCACTTGAGTTGCCCCCAAAACTTTCATTACGAACCGGAGTGAAAAAATAATTATGCAAAGAATAATATCTCCAAACTCAAACCATTGAACGTGGTGACATGACTATGCTGTATCAAGATAATTGTTAATAGCAGGGAGTAGGTTATGTTCAAAATTATGCTCTATAACATTTAGAACCGAAACATTTGGCTGTAACGAAATCACTGCAAAAGGTCGTCACAATGTCTGTCATTTTGTCCTTTGCCATCACAGCCGAGCGCAGTTGAAGCTAAATAATCAACAAAATGGTTCACACCAGCAAAAGGCTAGAAAGCAGCATTCCGTTCAAAGTAAACCTTACAAATATCCCAAGCAGAAAGATTGTCTAACACAAGAAATAAATCATGTCAAACGCCCAATCATGTCCAACTTTTGATTAAAACAACTCCGCTACTAAAGCTCCGAGCAAAATCTTTCCGAATTGATGTCATGGATCTAGGTCGCACTTAGACACGTCCGGCAACTTGATCAAGATCCCGCTGCCCTTGAGAAGTAATCCTCCTTCCACTGAAACGTCAAAATGAAAATGTTGAAAGAGCTTACAAGGTTTCTCACATTTGTCGTTGTTAGATCTTGTCAACATTGTCTTAACCGAAATGCATGAATTTGAAACTACTAGTCTGATCCATTGTCATATATATAAGTAGTATTGGACATAACAAATAATGCACTGTCTACAGGTGCACTGAGATGTCTACAAATTTGCAATTAGTAGTCCAAATCAATCATCTCGTTTATCCTCAAAAAAAATAGTAGGAAATTTGAACCGTACATAAGAATGTTAATGTTGCAAAGAGACACTAGGTGTTGTGGTATAACGACTTGGATTACCAAATTGTCACAACCTAAAACAAAACATTGTGAGTCTAATCACATAAAATGTGTGGTTTTTCATCATTCATTTGCCAGTTAGTACTGTTCATAGGCCTACAGTCAGCATAGCTAGGTTCTCAAACACTAAAATATTGGACAAAATAACATAAGAAATGGGTGAACATGCCGGAAGTGCTATTCACAAAGTGAGAACTGTAAGATGCATGAAATTCTTACCCTTTAGGTTCGATTTCGATGATATTCATACTCTGCAACTGCTGCAAAATGTGGCGAGCAATGGCTCCGCTGCTCTTACAGAAATGTGGTGGACGACTTCCATTCCTCTTGCGGCCTCCATAAATCTTCTGAAAGCCACCTACTCCAATACCCTGCCTCAAATATATTTTTCTTGCCATTGAAGCTGCAGTAGAACAAAGACCATATGAGAACTGATGCAGTTAATAGTCATCCCAGCAAAAACAAAATCTAGAAATGTTGCAGTAATCTTCTATGTGATATTACCAGCTCTAATGTAGTACCAATCAGGATCATAAGGAGCAAGTTCCTTGAACCTTCCGGTCTTCACAATATCCGTCCACTCAGGAAGTTCCATCTATTCATAAAATTAGTGCGGAAAGTGGAATCAGAAAAACATTATACGGAGATCATCCAAAGTGCAAAAAAAAAATCTGTGCTTCTTTCATGTGATATGAAAAACATGCCAGTGTGACTGACCAATTCATTTGGCTTTAAATAAATGCCTACAAGATTGTTAATCCTAGAGTTTCTCAAATTCTCAATCCTACTAACCTAATAACCAATGGCAGGGAAATCACTTGCAATAACAAATATGACAGCATCTGGCTTTGTGAATTTACCAGTTAACTTTATATCATTTTGTTATTAGATAGTCAATGACAGACTCCGTTGACTACAGGTGGACCAAAATGCACCACTGGTAGATGATGTGAATCTAAAGCATCGCTTACTCTAATACAAGAACTTATTTTAAACTGCAAAAAACCAACATGAATCACATTTGATAAATTATAATGTAGAACAAGAGGATGAGGGTTTCATAATGGGAAAAGGTTTTCATAAAGGAAGTACAAGAGGATGAGGGTTCACACACACAGATGGGGAATTACACAACCAAGAGAGTTTACGCTCAACAAATCACGTAAGGCTAGGACAAGACGATAAATGACAGTGTCAAAAATTTCTCCACAACAATGAGTAATATACATACACGATAATACCTCTTGCATATTTCTTGGAAGAAGGAACCTCTAGTGGGAAGTTGGATGATGCAACTTACACCACCAATGAGAGATGATGGGTGGTTACTCTAGATGGCACTTGCTAAAACACTTGACGCTATACAATGTATAATTCCTCTTTATTCAGCAACAAGAAACCAAGATATAAGACTCCACTATAAATAAAATCTGTCTATGAATCCCAAAACCTTGATTGCAATTAATATCGTCAGGTGAAGACTAACATTGTTCCTGTGAAAATTTTGACTAAGATAGCAAAAAAAAACAGGTAACCCAACTTGAGGCAATATATTTCTCTACTTGAGAACACCTTTTAACGGTTAAAAAATGACAAATTATGATTCTGATGAAAAAGTGCTGATGCAACTCTTTAACTGATTCAAATCTGAAGTGAAAAAAAACGCATATATCTATATGTCATTTAGGATCAATTGCCAGCACATAACAAAGAGATCCCCTACTATAAAATAGCATTGTTATCAAGCTCGTCCAAAGAAAGTCGGATGTCCAATTGAACTCGAGACTTCAAGAAACAATATCATCCTTCATGCATCAAAGCCATACGCTAAAGTCATTTTAGATCATTTGCATCCACTCAGATCACCCACCTTCGATGAAGTTCTTTCATAATCAGCTAAAAACAAACAGGTATTCAGCACATCAAAAGGAAAAACGTTTAATCAACACTCCCAATTAAAAGAATTATGGTTCGCATAACAAGTTGAGCCCTTAAAATCAAGAAGCCAGTACTCCGGAATCACGCTGCTCGATAACAAGAAAAAGTCACGCCATCTTCTACCCTTTTGTCGAAGTCAAACTCAACAAATAATGCACCATCGTAGCAATAAATGACGACTTGTGGATGGAACTCTCACGTAAGGTCTGCCGTATAGAAACCAAAACTAGACGGAGGGACAACAAACCCTCAAATCTAAACACTATAATTTCAGAAGAAAATATTTCAGAAAAGAAAAAAACACGACTTTGCGGATGGATTCAGAAAACAAACATAAAAGAGAAGAGGATTGATCGGACCTTGCCAGATCGCTTGAGGTGGGCGGAGTAGGCCTTGACGAACTCGTGGGGCGAGACGTCCTTAACGGTCTTGGCCACGTCGTTCTCCATGGTGCGCGGTTGCAGTCTCCTCCCGCTGCTTCGGGCTTCTTGCGCTTGCGCGTGCGAGAGAGAGAGGGTCGGCGATCCAAGCAAACTAGGGTTAAGCGCGGAGGATGATCCGCCCCTTTTGTAGGAGGAGATGGAGATGGTGTAGTATGTAATTACACAAAATGCCCTTATTCTGGGCTTATAGCGTGCTGGTGAGTGGGGCATAAAAGACTAACCACTTTTGCGAAAGAGATATTATTTTTATATATCCGAAATCTCTTGTAATTAGTTACCACATTTCGATTTTTATATCTTTGAAATTTATATTATTTTTTTATATCTACGAAAATAAAATATTAATAAACTATATAGAATTAAAAAAGATAATTTTATAAGATTAAAAATTATAAAAAATATATTTTATTAGAATAATAGAGTTAAATATTTTACTTTCTTAAGTATAAGAATCCTACTATAATTTTGGGTAATCGAAATGGTAAAGATAATTAATTATACAATAATTAATAATTAAAAATAAAAAATTATTAGAATTATCTTTTTATTTATTATTTTGATATTGATCCAACATATAATATGGCTTTTCATTAATACCACTGACAACATTAGAGAAAAAAAATATTTATTTTATTTTTAAAACTATAAAAATTTTAATATAATTTTTTTAATATAAAAATCATTATCCTAATAGGATCCAATACAAAAAAAATCTGTAACTAGCGCTACTCATTAGACACTCAAGGAGATAAAATGGCATTTAATCCTATCACACAATAAACACCTCAATTCCTTGGTAAAATTTCACGGTCAACTTCCACTATTCGAATTCTTAAATTGTACGGGTGAAGAAAAAAAAAAGGTGCATCCCAGATAAACATCCGTCACAAGTGCAGGCAACCATATTCAACAATTAACCGGAATCAATAATGTTGGGTTAAGGATTTGAATGTGAATTTGATTATGTCCATAAGTTTTTATGTTTATGTTTAAAATAACTTTTATGCTTTCAGAAATATAGTATAAAAATTCCTCTCGTTAAGTCTAAATTAATAGACATTAAAACTAATAAATATTTAAATTTAATAAAATATATAATTTAAATTTTAAAATAGATTAAAATTTATTTTAGTCCTTGTGATTTTGATTATGTTAATCCCTTATGATTTACTCATATTTAAAATAATATCTTATTTTTTAAAAAATATGGCATATAAATTCTTATCATTAAGTTTGAATTAATAGATATTATAATTTTTTTATATGTATTAATATAAAATTAAAAAATTATTAATATAATGATATGTATAATTTAAATTAAAAAATTGAGACCACCATCAATGACGGGAGAAGTCATTGTGAAAGCGACGACCAACAATAATACCGAGCTGTTGCTGCCTAGTAGGTATACACGCAACCTCTCCTACGTTGACAACGAGCTCGAGAGCTTCTGATCTTATCTCAAGTGGATGTGTGTCGACTAATTTGTCGATAAGGACTCAATTCTCTTGGTCTCTCTTCCTTCTCTTAAGTATCTTTCTCTCAATCGCCTCTCACTTTATTCTTTTGCACCTCCACTCATTGCATCTACCTTCGTCCGTCGCTAAGTACTTCGTCGCTTTCTCTTCTTCAACGAGATGAACGTTAACCTTTTTTTAAACTTAAATTATATATATATAATATTAATAATTTATTAAGAATCTTATATTAAAAATTATTTTAAACATAAATAAACTATAAATACTTAAATAATTGATTACCCAAATAAAAAAGACTAAAAAATTTATTTATTTTATTTTTAAAATTATAAAAATCCTAATATAAATTTTTTTAAATAAAAAAATCGTGATACTAATAAGATCACGATTATCCCCCTACCCCTTCAAACACTAGAGATATAAATGGCATTGAATCCTATCACACAATAAACACCTCAATTCCTCCGTTAAATATCACATCCAGGTCACCATCCACTATCTGAATTCTTATATTGTACAGACGGGACAAAAAAGGTGCATCCCCAATAAACATCGGTCACAAGTGCAGGCAGCCACATTGACCAATTAACCGGAAGCAAGACTGTTTCCAGTCCAGAAAGCTGAGAACCCAAGAAAATGAAGAGGACAGGTAAAGCAAATGTAATCTGGCAGACTATTAAATGTAATTGTCAAGATATTTAAACTAGTTTTGGATGCATCAGCACAGCAAATTCCTCCTAGCTCATCCTCATATTTGAACACACAAGTCTTCCAAACATACAAGGGCGAGTGAACAGTGATCAGTCATGACGAGACAGCATCAACATATTGTAAGATGCCAACCAAATCAGCGATAGGCACGTGGTGCACCAGCAAATGTGTAGCGCGAAGAAACAGGCGCATTTGACATAGTAAGCCTGCTTGAGATACCAGCATAAGCCCGGTTTGGATCTTCGTATCCTCCTGGTAGGTAGCTAGGTTGTGCAGTGATGGCTGGCCGTTCTGAGTTGTAGATCCCCTCCATCCTCTCAGCATGTGGAATAATTTCTCCCTCCCTCGCTGTTACAGTGTGGTAGTCCCTCGAGAGAAGTGGATCCCTCGGAATTATCTCGGGAACTAACCTATAAGTGAGACTGGAGACAGGGAATAAAAAAAACTTTAATCGGGTCCCCATAACGAAAAGAATGTAAAGCAATTCCCAGTAAAAACCAAGAAACAATACAAATATGAGAGAATAGCCATTTACAATATAGTCATTGGACTCTTGTGACAAAAGCTGAAGAAAAAGAAAGTGCTAGTGGTTGTGAAAAGAACAAGTTTGCAGCTCATAAATTTTGTCATACCAAAACAATTATGAAATTCAGTTGCACCAAATTGAAGTGCTAGTGCTTCTGATGTACCATCCTCAACTGCAAACATCATATCTTCATCCCCTACTTTGATTAACCATTGCATCAAGTGCAAAAATATCCTCAAAGTTCTACTCAAGAAATTATAGTGTCATATCAAACTGTAAAAAATATGCTTATTTTAGGAACAGGACAGGTTAGACAGCGATTTATCAAAGTTACAATACCAAAATAATCAAGAATCACTATGGTTTAAATTGAAGAGGCTAAAAGCACCTTAACTAGGCAAAGCATGTCTCCAATATGGGATACACCTGCCAAGGACAAAAGCTTCCGAAGCACCTAACACGCCTGGAAAAGAGGCAATTGAAGCACAAAGACAAAAGCTTCCAAAGCACCTAACACGCCTGGAAAAGAGGCATTTGAAGCATCCAATATGATGCATCCACTTGGGATGAAAAGTGTCCAACACACTTTAACCAAGCGAAGCATAAGTGGTTAGAAGTGTCTAATTCGCTTTCGCCAGGCGAAGCATACATTGTGTCCACTATGCATACATGATGTGTCCACTACGACTAAAGCATTTAAGTCATCCAAACATGCCTTAACCAAGCAAAGCATCTTTCGCATATGATGCATGCACCCAATATAGAAGCATCCATTTAAGGCATCCAAACATGCCTTAACCAAGCAAAGCATCTTTGGCACATGATGCATCAACAAAAGATTGAAGCATCCAAATCCCCAAACATGCCTTAACAAGGTGAATCATCTCTTATACGTAGTGCATAGACATACCTTAACAAAGCTATGCAGCTCTTGCACGCAATGCATCCACCATGAACAAAAGCAAAGAAAAGTCCATCAAGCTACGCCCTAACCAAGAAAAACATCCATCCATGCCTAATGTTCTAGCCAGGACAAAAGTATCCAAGGCACCCCTTAATCGTTTTTTGCACAAAAGCAAGGTTTTCCTTACCGAGCGATAAGGCCCGTACCGCTCGATACGTACCGGTCCGACAGCTGACCGATACACGGACCAGCCGCTACCACTAAAATCGACCGTTGGCGATCGATTTCGGCCCCGTCGACGGTCGATTAAGGGAGAAATCGACCGTCGACAATCGATTGAGGAAGAAAAGGGGAAGAGGAAGAAGATGAAGAAGAAGAAGAGGAAAAGAAGAAGAAGAGGAGAAGAAATACCTCGCCTGCGCGCCCTAACTGCCCGCGAGTCGCCCGCAAGCCCTCGTCGCCTGCGGGCGACTTTTCTCCCAGCGCGGGGAGACGAAACGTCTCCCACACGGGGAGAGAGATCGAGGCGACATCGCCCCTTTATTTGATTTTTTAATATATTTAATATTTTAATATTATATGATATTATATTATATATATAAATATTATAAAATATTTATTATACCGGGTGGTACACACTATGCATACCACCCGGTACTGGTGTCGTACCGGTACCGACAAAATGTCGATACACCGGTACAGACCGATACGTAAAACCTTGCACAAAAGAGCTATTGAAATCCTAACATCTCAGTTGTGTCACCGGAATTGGTTAGTATTGTCGCACAAGTGATAGGTCTCAAATTCAAATCCACGTATGAGTTTCATGCACATCATTTGATGTATTAATTTAAAAAAATATATTCCAATGCCAACATTACGCTCTATCATGAACAAGCCCTTACCCGAAAAGCATAGAGGACAAATGATATGTCAATTATCCATGAAAAATCAAGACTCAACACATGGAGCCCAAGCATCTAGGAAATAATGACATGTCAAATATACATGTCACGTCAGTATGACATCTAAAAAGAATTTTTCCTTTTTAATGTATTTAATCTTTTGAAACCAACAACGATTACATGACCAAGACAATAAATGAGGACCTCTCTGACTACATTCCATATCTCAAACGCTCAAACCTCATTCTAAACTCATAAACCCTCCACTAGCCATTTTCACTGAACAAACAAATGATGACTTAAGCGACTGAGTGTCACGGGCTTAGCTGAATTTGCCTAAGCTGTGCGGCACCCTAGCAGCAAACATAAAGATTTAGCTGGAATTGCCTAAGTCGCAGAGCAACATTGCCCAATGTTCCGAACTTAGCTGGGATTGCCTAAGTCATGAAACGTCGAAGCGTTATTTGCCCGGAAAGGGTTAGCCCACTTGCAACCTCGTGCGGGTCACAAAGGACCTACAAAAGAGAAATTTATTAGTTTTGAAGACAAGCGACGAACAAGTCCGGATGTCTCGCAGAGAGGGCAACTCTTACAAGCAATTCGTCGAACACCATGATTTCAACAGCAAAAGAGAGAAAGAGAGCGAAACAAGACTTTAGAGGGCTGTAAGAACGATCGCAAGTCCACAAACGACGATTCTCAATGTATCGGACGCAAGTCGAATTCAACTCTTGATGAATGCTCGCGCCCGATACTATCCCAAAGCCCCATCCCCCTTGTGCCACCCGGGTGGTTCCAAGGGGTTGAGATGGCTGACACTCCGGACAGCTCAAAATGCATGCCACAGCACGCAAAAATAACCCAAAAATGGGCCGTTTTAGGCCGTTTTGGTTCTGCATAGTGAACAATCATTCTGTAGCCTTCCAAACTGTTTCTGCTCACATTTCTTAGGCAAAAACACATAAAAACAAGGCAAAACAGGCTACCAAACATCTGTACAAGTAAGCAAGAGCGACGAACGGTCCGTTGAGTGAAGGTGTTGCGGTTGAGCAACGATCGTGCGTGACATTCTCCCCCACTTAAACTGTCGACACCCTCATCGATGCTTGTTGGTAGGCTTTAACGCGAGCTTCTTCATGTCGTAGGGCGTCTTCTGGCTCCCAACTGGCTTTTGTTCTGGTAACTTTTGCCACTTCGCCAAGCACTCAATTTACTCTGCTCCGCTGAGTAGCTTAGTTTTGCAATCCACCAGAATGGTCTCAACTCGCTTCTCGTAGGAGGCTCCGATTGGACGTAGACGAGTTGAAATATTTCAGGAAGCATCTTGCGGATCTGAATGGTAGGCTTTTAAGTTGCTTGCATAGAAGACATTGTGAATTTTGAGCCATATCGAAGTTTCAACTTATAGGAGACATTGCCCACTCTGCTGATAATTGGGAAAGGCCCTTCATACTTGCGTACCAACCCTTTGTGCACTTCGTGCCTAAAGAACTGGAGTGATGCTAGTTGGAGCTTCACCAACACCAAGTCGCCAACTTTAAACTCCTGCGGTCGCCTTCCCAAATCTGTTCACTTCATCTTTTTGGTCGTCTTCTCCAAGTAGGCCCGAGCAATATCTACATTCCGATGCCATTCCTTTGCAAAGTGATATGCCGACGGGCTACTCCCCGTATAACCAATAGCCAATGTGTGAGGAGTCGACGGCTATTGTCCTGCGATAATCTCGAAGGGGCTCTTGTTGGACGCAGAGCTCCGCTGCAAGTTGTAGGAGAATTGGGCTATGTCCAACAGTTGCACCCAATCTCATTGGTTGGCACTCACATAGTGCCGGAGATATTGCTCCAAAAGCGAGTTGATTTTTTCTATTTGACCATCCATTTGAGGGTGGAGGCTTGTGGAGAAGTATAACTTAGATCCCAGCATCTTGAATAGCTCGATCCAGAATCGTCCCAAGAACCGAGAATCACGATCACTAATGATGTTGTGTGGGACTCCCCAATACTTCACCACATTCTTCATCATCAACTTGACCGCATCCTCTGCTGAACAATGTAGGGGTGCAGCGATGAACGTTGCACACTCCGAAAACCAATCGACAACCACGAGTATCAATCCAAGTCCCCCTACTGCGGACAAGCTTGATATGAAGTCCAAGGAAATGCTCTCCCATGGCCTTTCTAGTACCGGCAACGGCTCCAAAAGCCCCACCGACTTCCGCTGCTCTACTTTATCCTGTTGGTAAGGCATGTTCGAACGTAATCCTCCACATCTGTCCCCATCTTTGGCCAATAGAAGGCCCACTCCAGGAGAGCCATTGTCCGATGAATGCCCGGATGTCCTGCACAAAGGGAATCGTGACACACTGTCAAGAGTTCACGCCTCTAGTTGTTCGCTCGCGGAACATAAACTCTATTCCTTTTGTGTAGATGAGTCCCTCTTGGACCCAAAATCATCGTGTCTTACCCTCTTTGATGAGTTGCATCAGGGTTATTGCTTGAGGATCACTATACAGTCCATCCCTGATCCTGGAAAGAAAGTTGGAGTGCAACTGACTTGCTTGGCCTTCGCCTTCTAACTGTATAGCGTTCACTAGTTCCACTTTTCGGCTCAATGCATCGGCCACGACATTTGTCTTTCAGGGCTTGTACTCCATTACTATGTCGAACTCGACTAAGAAGTCCTGCCATCGTGCTTGTTTCGGGAAGAGTTTCTTTTGAGTCTACAAGTAACTCAATGCGGCATTGTTCGTCCTTAGCACGAATGGTGCTCCCAAAAGGTAATGTCGCCAGACTCGTAAACAGTGGACCACCGCTATCATCTCCTTCTCATGCACTGGATATCGCCGCTTGGTCTTGTTGAGCTTGCGACTCTCGTAGGCCACTGGATGACCCTCTTGCATAAGTACTCCCCCAATAGCGAAGTCAGAAGCATCTGTATGGACTTCAAAAGGCTTCCCGTAGTCTGGTAATCTGAGTACTGGTTCCTCCAACAAAGCAATCTTTAGATCTTGGAAAGTCGTTTCACACTTGTCTGACCATCTCCAAGACTGCTCCTTTAGCAACTCCGCCAGTGGAGCTGCGCGCTTCGAATATCCAGAGATGAAGCGCCGATAATAGTTGACGAAACCAAGGAAGGATCTCAGCTCAGGTATCTTCTTTGGTGTTCACCATTCTGCCACAGCTTGCACCTTTGACTCGCCTATCCGAATGGAACCACCGCCGATTCGATGCCCCAAGAACAGAATTTTTGTCTGCGCAAAGTAGCACTTCTCCCTCTTCACAAATAAGGTGCTCTCCCAGAGAACTCTGAAGATTGTCCGAAGGTATTCAACATACTCCTCGAGCGTCTGGCTGTAGACGACGATATCGTTTAAGTAGACGACCACAAACTTGTCCAAATACTCTTTGAAAAGTTGATTCATCAGAGTACAAAATGTGGTCGGAGCGTTGGTTAAGCCGAAAGGCATCACCAGAAACTCGAACGCTCCATACCTGCTTACACAGGTAGTCTTCGCCTCATCACCTTCTGCAATGCGCACTTGCCAATATCCTGACCAAAGGTCGAGTTTGGAGAAATACTTGGCCTTACCCAGTTGATCGAACAAATCCGCGATGAGCGGAACATGATATTTGTTCTTTACCATCACTTTGTTCAGGACTCGATAGTCGACACATAATTGGAGGCTCCCATCTTGTTTCTTCTAAAAGAGAACTGAAGCTCCGAATGGTGCCTTTGAACTGTGGATGAGACCACCGCTTAACAGTTCATCTAACTGCTTCCTCGGTTCTGCTAACTCTGGAGGGGCTATGCGGTAGGGTGGTCTCGCTGGAGGCTTAACTCCCGACTCAAATTCAATGTTATGATCCACGCCTCTGCGTGGTGGTAGAGTCTTTGGCAACTCGGGTGGCATGACGTCTATGAACTCCTTCAGAACGTTTGCCACCGCAGCAGGTTCGTGAATGGCCTCCTCGTCAAGTGGCTCCAGCTTCACAGCAGCCACGAAAGTTAATTCGCCTTTTCGCACCCCTTTCTTCAATTGTAGTGTCGATATTTACTGTGGGTCCTTGGTTCTCCCTCGAGAAACTGGAACTACGTAAGGGACGTCGTCTCCCATTAGGCATAAAGAGTTTATGAACGGCATCGGCACTAACTTCGCCGCGTGCATGAACTTCATTCCAAGAATCACTTGAAAGTCGTCCAATGGCATCGCCATCATGTTTGTGCACCCGCTCCACATTCCAATCTTGATAGGGACCCCCTTTGCTAGTCCGGAGATCTACTTGGCCTCCGAGTTCACAGCCTTCATGCGACTTGGGTTCTTCTCCAAGACAAGTCCAAGTCGCTTTGCTTCACGATCGGTAATAAAGTCGCGAGTAACTCCGGTGTCCACCATTGCAAGGGTTGTTCGGCCATTAAGCTTGATGTCCACATACATCAGCTCACTAGTTGCTGCCTTCTGCGCTTTTGTCTTTGTTCTCTCCCCCACTTGACCCCGTAATGCATTCAACAAACGCATCGCTCCCATTCGGGGTCCTTGCGACTCCTCGTCGTCGTTGCTGGATTCAGAACTGCTCAAACTAAGGGCAACGACTTTGCTCTTGTCCGACTTGTGGAGGTATATTGATGCCATTAAAGCGTTGAGTGCCTACTTCAGCGGGCACTCTCTCACTATGTGCGGTCCTCCGCACAAGAAGCATCCGCCAGATTTCGGGGCTTTGCCTTTCAAGTTTGGTTCCTTGTGGAAGCTCTTTTTCTTCTATTCGCCCCCAGACTCCTTTGCACAAGAGTATTTTGCTGGGTAATTTCTCGAGGATTGTTTCTTCTTTCCCAAGTCCTCCGAAGAAACGAAATCAGTTAGCCTTTCTGCAGCTGCAATTGCCCCGACCACGTCGGTGACATTCCTCCAATTTAGTTCTTGTTGTGCCCATGGCTTTAAGCCATTGAGGAAGCTGAATAGTTTGTCCTTTTCGAACATGTCTTGTATATCCAACATCAGTGCTGAAAATTGCTTCTCATAGTCTCGGATGGAAGTGCTTTGGCAAAGTTGTCTCAGTTTTCTTCTTACGACGAACTCTGTGTTCTCGAGCAAAAACTGAGTTCTCAACTCGCGCTTCAAGTCTTCCCATGTATCCACTCGACAACGGCCTTGTTGAATCTCTTCCCAACGGGTTCGCCACCAAAGTTTTACATCTCCATTCAGATACATGGTTGCTATAGAAACTTTGTTTTCCTACGAATTGGGCCTCGTAGCACGAAAATACTGTTACATGTCGAACAGGAAATTCTCGAGCCCTTTGGCATCTCTAGCGCCCCCGTAGCAATGCGGCTCTAGTGCTCTGAAGTTTTGTGGCGGTGCAACGCAGGTATTGTTCCCTCCTGCATTAAGAGTTCTAGTGAGCAACGTCACTTTGGTCATGAGTTCCGCCACAACTTCATGTAGATGTCGTACGAAGTCTTTAGTGTCCTCCGTCAGTCAGTCGACCAGGGACTCAACCCTGTCGATCCAAGATTTAACTTCTTCTTGCAAGCTCTCTACCCCAAGGAGTCTTCCTTGGCCTTGGTAGAGTTCCTCCAAGCTCGCTTCAAGAACATCGAGGCGGGTTTCCACCGTTGAAAGTCTCTCCTTGTGGCTTCTTTTTCCAGTTGGCACACCAGATTGTGCTTCCTCCGCTCGCAGAGAGTACCCAACTTCACGCTCGTCATGTTCACTGACACGCTCCTCATGAGCAGCTCCAGCAATTTGCGAGTGAGTTTGCACTTGCAGCCCACCTACGGCTGCTTGGGGCAAAGGTCTGGCTTGCCCCATCTTGCACGATTCACCACGATGCTTCGCCATGGTGAGACTGCGAATCATCTTCGCTTGCTTGTTCGAATTGCTTGCCTGCTCTGATACCACAATGTCACGAACTTAGCTGAATTTGCCTAAGTCGTGAAGTAACCTTTGCCCAATGTTCCGGACTTAGTTGGGATTGCCTAAGTCATGAAACGCCGAAGCGTATTTGCTTGCAAAGGGTCAGCCCAATTGCAACCTCGTGCGGGTCCCAAAGGAACTGCAAAAAGAGAACTTGATTAGTTTTGAACACGAGCGACAAACAAGTCCCGACGTCTCCCAAAGAGGGCAGCTCTTACAAGCAATTCGTCAAACACCTTGAGTGCAGTAGAAAAAGAGAGAAAGAGAGCGAAACAGGACTTTAGAGGGTTGTAAGAACGATCGCAAGTCCACAAATGACGATTCCCAAGGGTGTCGGACGCAAAACACTTCAATTTCTTTTGAGTGCTCACGCCCGACTACTATTCCGAAGCCCCATCCAGCCCTGTGCCACCCGGGGGGTTCCAAAGGGTTGAGATGGATGACATTCCGTGCTGCTCAAAAAGCTTGCCGCAGCACGCAAAAATGCCCAAAACTAGGCTATTTTCGTTCTGCACATTGAACGGTCATTCTGCAGCCTTTCAGATTGTTTCTGCTCGTATTTCTTAGGCAAAAACACTTGAAAACAAGACAAAACAGGCTGTCAAACAACTGTACAAAGAAGCAAAAGCGATAGATGGTCCGTTGAGCGTAGGTGTTGCGGTTGAGCAATGACCGTCCGTGACAATGCGGTATGGTGATCTCACTGGAGGCTTAACTCCTGGCTCCAGCTCAATAAGATGATCCACACCTCTGTGTGGTGGTAGAGTTTTTGGTAACTCAGTCGACATCACATCTGAAAACTCCTTCAGAATGTTTGCCACCACGACAGGTTCTTGAATGGCCTCCCCGTCAAGTGTTTCTAGCTTTATGGCGGCTACAAAGGTTGATTCACCTTTTCGTACCCTTCTTCAATTGTAATGTCGATATTTGTTGTGGATCATTAGTTCCTCCTCGAAAAACTAGAACCACGCAGGGGTCGTCGCCTCCCATTAGCCATAATGAGTTCAGGAACGGCATTGGCACCAACTTTGTTGCGTGCATGAACTCCATTCTGACGAATCACTTGGAAGTCGTTCAAGGGCACCGACATCATGTTTGTGCCCCCACTCCATGTTCCGATCTTGATGGGGACCCCTTTTGCTAGTCCAAAGATCCGCTTGGCCTCCGAGTTCACAACCTTCATATGACTTAGATTCTTCTCCAAGATTAGTCCAAGTCGCTTAGCTTCTCTATCGGCAATAAAATTGTGGGTAGCGCTCATGTCCACCATTACCTGGGTTGTTCGATCATTTAGCTTGATGTCCACATACATCAACTCGCTGCTCACTGCCTATGATGGCTTTGCCTTTGTGTTCTCCCCCACTTGACCCTGCAATACATTCAACAAGCGCATTGCTCCCATTCGGGGTCCTTGCGACTCCTCATCATCGCTGCTGGATTCGAAATTGCTCGAACTAAAGGCGATGGCTTTGCTCATGTCCGACTTGTGGGGGTGTATCGATGCAATTAAAGCATTGAGTGCTTGCTTTTGCAGGCACTCCCTCACCATGTGCAGTCCTCCGCATAAGAAGCATCCGCTAGACTTCGAGGCCTTGCCTTTTGAGCTTGGTTCCTTAAGAACATTCTTCTTCTTTTGTTCGCCCCCAGACTCCTTCGTTCGAGAGTATTTTGTCGGACGATTTCCCGAGGATTGTTTCTTCTTACCCAAGTCCTTTGAAGAAATAAAGTCAGTCAGCCTTTCTGCGACTGCAATTGCCTAGACCACATCGATGACATTCCTCCGATGTAGTTCTTGTTGCGCCTATGGCTTTAGGCCATCAAGGAAGCTGAATAGTTTGACTTTCTCGAACATGTCTTGTATATCCAACATCAAGGCCGAAAATTACTTCACATAGTCTATGATGGATGTACTTTGGTGGAGTTGTCTCAGTTTCCTTCTTGCGACAAACTATGTGTTCTCGAGCAAGAACTGAGTACTCAACTCTCGCTTCATGTCTTCCCATGTATCCACATGACATCGACCTTGCTGGATCTCTTCTCAACGGGTTCGCCACCAAAGTTCTGCATCTCCGTTTAGATACATTGTTGCTATAGAAACTTTGGTTTCTCCGAATCGAGTCTCGTAGCACGAAAATATTGTTCCATGTCGAATAGAAAATTTTCGAGCTCCTTGGCATCTCTGGCACCCCCATAGCAATGCGGCTCAGGTGCCCTGAAGCTTTGTGGCAGTGCAGCGCAGGTATTGTTCCCTCCCACATTAAGAGTTCTTGTGAGTAACGTCACCTTTGCAGTAAGTTCCGCCACAACTTCGTGTAGATGTCGTATCGAGTCTTTGGTATCCTTCGTCAGTCCTATCTATCTGAGATTCAACTTCTTCTTGCGAGCTCTCTACCCCAAGGAGTCTTCGTTGCCCTTGGTAGAGTTCCTCCAAGCTCGCTTTAAGAATATCGAGACGGGATTCCACTGTTATAAGTCTCTATTTGTGGCTTCTTTTTCCGGTTGGCACACCAGATTGTGCCTCCTCCGCTCACA
This sequence comes from Ensete ventricosum, assembly GCA_029747655.1. NCBI lineage: Eukaryota > Viridiplantae > Streptophyta > Magnoliopsida > Zingiberales > Musaceae > Ensete > Ensete ventricosum. The sequence goes on from JAQQAF010000005.1 coordinate 11,689,415, forward strand.
GAGAATACACCACTTCACGCTCGTCTTGTTCGCTGTAGCGCTCCTTATGAACGGCTCCAACAGCTTGTGAGCGAGTTTGCACTTGCAGCCCACCTATGGCTGCTTGGGGCAAGGGTCTGACTTGCCCCATCTTGCTCGATTCACCACGGTGCTTCGCCATTACAAGATTGCGAATCTTCTTCGCTACTTGTTTGAATTGCATGTATACACTGATACCACAATGTCACGGGCTTAGCTGAATTTGCCTAAGCTGTGCGACACCCTAGCGGCAAACTTGAAGACTTAGCTAGAATTGCATAAGTCGCGGAGCAACCTTGCCCAATGTTCCGGACTTAGCTGGGATTGCCTAAGTCACGAAACGCCAAAGCATTATTTGCCCGCAAAGGGTCAACCCACTTGCAACCTCGTGCGGGTCCCGAACGACCAGCAAAGGAGAAGTTGATTAGTTTTGAAGACGAGCCACAGACAAGTCCCAACGTCTCACAAAGAGGGCAGCTCTTACAAGCAATTCGTCGAACACCTTGAGTGCAACAGAAAAAGAGAGAAAGAGAGAGAAACAAGACTTTAGAGGGCTGTAAGAACGATCGCAAGTCCACAAACGACAGTTCTAAAGGTATCGGACGTCAGCCATCTCAGCCCCTTGGAACCACCCGAGTGGCACATGCGGGGATGGGTGTTTGGGATAGTATCGGGCGTGAGCATTCATCAAGAGTTGAAAATGACCTCAAACTGGGCCGTTTTTTGTAGTTTTGGTTCTGCTCAGTGAACGATCATTCTGCAACCTTACAGACTAATTATGCTCGTATTTCTTAGACAAAAACACCAAAAAACAAAGCAAAATAGGCTACCAAACATCTGTACAAGTAAGCAAGATCGACGAACGGTTCGCTGAGCGAAAGTGTTGCGGTTGAGTGACGATCGTTCATGGCAAAAGGGGACTTGCCATGCACGCAATGCAAATTTTGGACCCGTGATGACCTAACTCTTTTTGAACTTAGGACACACCTCCAACCATCTCACCCAACAAGTGTTGGGTCGAGCTTCCTAGTCAAAGTATCATGTCACACATCATCCAAAGTGGTCGTCACCCAGTTCCAAATGCAAAATAAAAAATATAGGCTAAATTGAATCAACTTTGTCATATCCGATTTATTAAAATTTGCACGTAGGATACCCAAAAAAATTAGAATTATGAGATAATGGCATCAAACTAAAGAATTCATATCTTTAACTGCCAAGTTAATGTAATCAAATGTTATAATAACCTTACATTAAACACATTATATAATAATATCTAATAAGTTACAATAATATCATAACAAAATATTTTATGCAGAATAATAACATAGAATGATATGCTTAACTCCTCTAAAGCACATACTCGAAGCATGGTGCTAGAATTAGTCACATACCGCTCAGTTCGAATAGGGTGCTCAGCTCGAATAGGGTTTCCAGGTTAGTAAGCTCGCATAGTCTCCACTTGATATGGATCAACTACGAATGCCTAATAGTATGGACCACTCACTAGCAGACACACCTAGTGTTGAACCTTTCTAGGTTCTATTGCATAGAACCAATGCAAATTTTGGACTTGCCATGCAGGCAATGCAAATTTTGGACCCGTGATGACCGAACTCTTTTCGAACTTAGAACTCACCTCCAACCATCTCACCCAACAAGTGTTGGGTCAAGCTTCCTAATCAAACTATCAAGTCAACCTTCATCCCAGAGTGGCCCTCTCCCAGTTCCAAATGCAAAATTAAAAATAAAAGCTAAATCGAATAAACTTTATCATCTTGGGATTATTAAAATTTGCACTTCTGATACCCATAAAACGTGGAATTATGAGATAATGCCCTCAAACTAAAGAATTCATATCTTTAACTGCCAAGTTAATGTAATCAAATGTGACAATAACCTTACATTAAACACATTCTATAATAATATCTAATAAGTTACAATAATATCATAACAAAATACTTGATGTAGAAGAATAAGATAGAATGATATGCTTAACAACTCTAAAGCACATACTCAAAGCATGGTGCTAAAATTAATCACATACCGCTCAGTTCGAATAGGGTGCTCAGCTCGAATAGGATTTTCAGGATAGTAAGCTCGCATAGTCTCCACTTGATATGGATCAACTACGGATGCCTGATAGTATGGACCACTAGCAGACACACCGGGTGGTGGAACCTTTCTAGGTTCTATTGCATAGGAATCACTTAGATGGGCTTGACGAATATATCTCAACTCTAGAGGTGTCACATGTGACATATGATCCGACCTATATTGCTCCTCAGGAGGCAAATGAGGAGATGGGTGATATTGCTCCTCAACGTATGTAACTGGAGGTGCATGTTGAGGAGGTGCCTGTTGAGGCATCTGACCTGCTGGACGAAACAATGACAACAACTTGCGAACCTGCGCTTTAGACCAAGTAGTAAGAAAGTAAAACATGACAAACAAAGAAACCCAACATTTTGATCAAACTAAAATGCACTCTAGGTGAAACTCCAAAATAAAAGAGCCACAAATAAACAATCTTGAAATACCTGTTTTGAGTTAAGCTCTGGACTAAATTTGATCCTTGTGTAGTAATTTTCTTGAATAGCATGTCTAAAGGTAGTCTCCGGCAATGGTAGGCAATCCATGAAGACCTTGAATTTCACCTATGCACAAGAAAATATATAAATAAGTGACATGTTCCTCCTTAAATACTAAACTTAAATCTTATTCAATGACACTAAACTATAGTAGGCAATATCTTGATCCCTAAAAACTAACCTATATTAGATAAAAAGTTGAGGTTAAAATGTCATATGTCTAAGTTCCTTGACAATACACATTATACATTTATATGTACATGTATATACATATATATATATATATATATATATATATATATATATATATATATATATACATATATATATATATACATACATACATATATAATGTATATATGCGCATACATACATATGTATATATGTATGTATATATACATAAACATAAATATACATATAGATATAGATATAGATATAGATATAGATATAGATATAGATATAGATATAGATATAGATATAGATATAGATATATGTGTGTCTATATCTACATATATATATTTACATATATATGTATGTATATATACATAAACATGTATATACATATATATATACAATCAAGTGTCATAAAATATATTAATGAGCATATATGATCATCTTGAACACATAACACTCATGAAAAGGAAAAAAGTAAAAGTAAATAACAAATACATATTCAGCCAAATATAAATGGACATTTGTATTTCATCCAAAACAAGCAAATATCTTTAACAATTTAAGCAAGTTGCATATATTCATACAATCTGGTGATGCATAAACAACTAAAAGTTTTGGCTTGCTTTTCAGTGTGTCAATGTTCTTCTCCAAAGTTCATTCTACAAACTAGATTCGAGTTACAATTGAAATATGGAAGTACTACAATTCCTCAAGTAGCACCACCAAACTACAAGGATAATGTTGTCCATCCAAATGCCTATGATGCAATTATGAAGGAAAATAACAAGCAAAAAACTAACTTCAAAGTCATTCAACCGTCAATAATATGTATTTGGACAAATAATAATGTTTTATTGGTACCTAGGAACAAAATAAAAGGTAATCAACATACAATGCATGGGCTATAACACAAAAGGAAATAAAAAAATGAAAGTTACAAAGATGATCACTGAACTTCTCTCTTTGATTCAAGTAAACAAGGAGGAACCTCTTTTATAATGCAATTAAATTTTGGTTACAAGCTGGTGAGAGTTAAGAACTTTATTCAACAAATATCAAGTCATTATGAGCATAATTGTCAGCAAAATATAATCATTATAAAGAAATTATGCTTCCATGAGCTACCAAAATTGTTGATGCAAAAAATAAAAGCCAATATATACGTTGGCACCACCAAAAATGTTAAGGGCACCAATTATTCTCGTGGTTAACCATAACAATAAAACCAACAACAGTGATTGAAATGAGAAAGATACTTGAGACCCAAAAAACAAGTTTTCAGTTCATTACTACTTTGTAGTTTTTTAGGTGGAACAAAAGCTACTAGTAGGAACCTAAGATACAAATATTCCATTTTTCATACATGTGCATTGCATATCAAGAGTGGATCACAAAGCAAAATCACAAGATTGTCATACTTCACTCAATAAAATTAGTAAAATGAACTGCTTTTCTAAAGTACGTTACAAATTAGCCACTATTACTAAGTTCTTTATAACCATTACCATGAATGCAAAATGGCCTAAGTGGTGAACACTTAGCTTGGTAATGGTTTACAATAGGTTAGAACAAGGAACGTCATTCTGGGTACCAGACTGGTACATACCAATCAACACCGGTGTCGTGACATATGGTACACTAGTACATGGAGAGCGATGGAGGAAGAGGAGGAAGGATACTCACGATTGGCTGCATGTAGTGGTAGGTGGGGAGGTAGGCGCCGACGAAAGCCAATGGCGGGTAGGTACGTGGCATCAGACAACAGTGGCAATTCTATACTTGCAAATCAGGGGCCAGCACGAATTGATGTAAAATTTAAAAAGTTTTTTCCACCTTTAATGGGTTAAACCAGACCACCAACACTGGTACGTACCATCTGATTCGTACCGTTCCAAGCAAAACATCATTCCATTGGTTAGAATTAGTCAGCAATTAGTTTGGCTCATGGTGCACATTAGGTCACCTTCTCATATTGCTTACACATCAGAAAGATTGATCTATCATATTAAAACAATGGTAGGAGTCAAAAGCTGTAAACTTGTTGATTTCTTTTCAACTATTTAGCTCTTTTACTTGAGACTTAAAA